>OX596382.1:46435300-48835300 GCA_951394425.1 Tipula unca | reverse complement strand
TTGACAATTCGACGACCATTTTCTGAGGTCGTAACCACCGCGTTTGAGTAATGCCATCTTGTGGCGTTAATCTTGAGTATTTCGTGGATTTCACCTGCACCTGTCATCAGATCATCCCTATAAAAGTCGGCGAGTATAACCCATGCAGCAATTGGGAATGTTTCCTTCTCCTCATGTGCTAGTTGATGAAGCACGTGGATCGACAGAAAGGCCCCACAGGCTGTACCGTAGGTCACTATGCAGAGCCAATAGTCTTAAATTGGATCGTTCGGTGCGTTTCTCCACACGATTCATTGGTAATCGCGATATTCATCTGCCACCAAGATCTGTCGATATATCATTTGGATATCTGCATTGAGAACGAACTTGTGTAGGTGGAAGCGAATGAGGGTTGTGAAAAGATCTTGCTGGAGATTCGGACCGATGTGAAGGTTTTGTTATGCGAGGCAACAAAGATGACACGTAACTTTGGCCTGGAACTTGACCCTTTTTTATGCCATGGTGAGGAAGATAGTTTACTTGATTATTGGGTTTGTTGCCGTCGACTGGTACTGTCTCTCTATATTATTCCCGTAGGGTTGCATTCCTGGAGAATCGATGTTCCATGTGTTTCAGGCGGACGATTGCGCCTTCTCGTGATGATCCTAGTGTTGATGGTAGGTCGAAAGTGATTTAAGATCCAGAATCTAGCAATGCTCGAGCGGTGAATTCCCGATTATCGCGTTCGATGACGGAGGCTACTGTGGCGAGTAAGACGTCTACTATTGGTGATGTGGCATGGCCCGAATGAATCAAGTCTCCAGGAAATCGATGAGTTACTACTACTTTAGTAAGAGTTAATTCCCATTTCCGGTGAGTTTCGGGATCAAGTTTGTCGATGATGATGTTGATAAAAATGATGTCCCATGTGGCTAGCGGAACTGTTTATACTTTCAAGCATCGGGCTGTGTCTGATTACAATTTAAATATTGTGTTGTGGCCAAGTAGTGTAACTCGGTGAAAATAAACCGGCTAAGAAAGCAACCAGCAGAACCAGAGGCACAGTGCGATTACCATCGCCTATAGCATTACGTAAATTAACACGACTCTTACTTTATTTCACGAGGTGTGCACTACAGCCATATTGATGGTTGTTCGCGATCATGACTTCATCAAAACAGGGGGAGATTCACTGAAAAGATTTTTCCGGAAACCACCAATTATATTTTTTTAATTATTAATTTTTTTTTGATATACACTTTGGAGGGACCCTTGAGCGCTCGGGATTCCAGAAAAAAATGGTGGTCATCATATTATATATTATCTATTATCAAAATAAACCACAAATAGAGCTAAAAAATAAATAATTTTTTTTTGTTTCGTTGGTATGACACTGTAGTACAATTTCAAAATATAAAAAAAAAATTTTGTTATGTTGGCCCGCGGGTCAAATGTCAACAATTTCGTGAAGGCGCCTTAAGTGTCAAAATAATCTAGCTATAAGTTTTTCGATTTATTATGCGTTTATTTATTGGTTTTGTTATAAATCATAATTAACTAAAATGTAAATAATGGGTGATAAAAAATCATACGCAGAAAGATGTAAGTGCAACGTTTCTGATAATTTGAAATATGATAATTTGTACATATTATGTTACAGGGACAGTTGAAAAGGAGAAACTTTTAATTAGAATTAGAATTAAATTTGATAAGAGTTTCAATCAACTCATACTATACCCCGGCAGTGTTGGGAGTAAGTAACTTCCTTTATTATTCGGAAATATCTCAAGATTTTGTGGTTCTTTTATTACTTGTTTTTAGAAAAATTGTCCTAGAAGCTGCATTTATCAAATCGGTTAAAAACGTATCACAGAAGTGGTAAAATATATTGAAAAAATATAAAGTTATTGTTACTGTATTTCAAGATTAATTTTGTGAGTTAATTCTAGAGTTCTTATTTACAGAAAATGATACAACCAATTTTAATTTTCTTTATCATACAGATTCAAAATAGCGTAATCTATCTGAAAATTTATCCCAATACCCGTGGAAATCTCTAGGATCGGCGGTATTTATAATTATTAAAAATCGTTTAAAATGAAATCGTTTACGTAACTTGTAAATGGTGTAAAATAAATGGTAAAGTTCATCAGAATTTGATTTTTTTGATCATACAGATTCTCAATCAAAATCAAGAACTTTTAAATTCCATAAACAACTAGTAAAGTTCATTCAAAATCCTAGGTGGTCTAAACTATCCGGAAATATACATGAGAAGCCCCGTACATGATTAAAATTGATTTAAAATCTTAGAGCTGAGTTGTTCTAAGCTATCCGAATATGTGCTCGAGAGAATGTAATTATTTTTAGAATCGGCAGCATACAATTTACAAAACACCTCAAATTCAAATTTTCGTTAAATAAAATTCCAATTGGAAAAATTACCAAATTTAACAGTGTAATTTTTTGTTTTATTTTTTAGTTAGAATTTCACTTTCATTCTAATTTAAAATTAATCCTTTCACCTATAAATATACATATCAAACAAACGATAGTTTGGTTTACTAAACAAGCTTATGTCTCCATAAAGTATCCTTGTTTCACTATATTAAATACGTGTGTCAGTCATTTTCACTTAACACTCTAATAAAAATTTGTTTATCTTATATGTTTTTGTTACATAAATGGAAAGAAAATATAAAAAATCGTAATAAAAGGTTTTCTGTCGTATAAAGGCTATATGCAGTCGATATATAATGTTTCAAGAGAAAAATATGACGTACAAGTACCTACAATATCGTTCCTCGTGTATAATCTTACCATTTAACATTTTGATTCCTTTGAGCCCCTCTATATAGACATACATAGTTGTTTTTTGCTTCTCTGTACTCCTTTTTGTACATAATATGTGGCAAAGCAAAACAAAAAAATTTAATATTAAAAACAACAAAGTATGTACATTTTATTCAGGTCAATCCGACAACTAACTACATAATGTAAGAAAGATAAGCTGAGCAGAAAACTAATAACACTAAAAAAATGCAATAAAATTCAGGAAACACAAAAAAATGTTGATACATATTTTCACGATCTTATTGTGTTTCGTTTTTGTTGCCAGTTTTCGGTCAAATACTAAAAATGCTAGTGTATATGTATGTATCTACATATATGTAGTACCACCAGCAGAACATGAAATTAAATCCCCAAAAAAAAGAAAAAAATGGTTCCATGATTATATGTATCCGTATATGGATATACACTATAGAGGGATAAGGATATGCAATTTAGAATGCAAAAATTTATTTAAATCGTTTATGGTTTTGAGAATTTTGTGCTATTTGGGGTTATGTTTATAGGCTAATGCCCTCCTATATGAAGGATAGGAAAAAAGCAAAACAATTATTAAATTTATATGAGGTATATATAGTAATCTTATGGGATTATATATAATCTTAACTCTAATATTCATGGGTCATATATGTATACACATGCAGACAAACATTTAAGATTTAGGTTTAATTGGATTTATTTTATTTTAGTGTTCGGGTTAGGCGGTGCCAAATACGACAAGTGATATATGATTTATTTGGTATATATTTGAAATAAATGCTTCAAGGTGTATTATGTCTAAAATTGGGCGTCTGAAATATTCAAACACAAATTCTTGCTACGTTATGTAATAAATCATAATAAAATTTGGTTTGGTGGGTGGAACAATGAGAAAAGAAATTCCAAATTCGATAGTTTTATAACGTCTAATTTAGCCATAAAATTTACGAGCTTGCAATTAACAGTCAATGCCATCTTATGGTACCTATGATTGGAATAAAATACAAAACCGACACTACTTAATTCCTCATAGTACGCGTGATATAAAGGCGGCTCAAGCCATCAGTTTTTGTTTGTTTTTTATTGTTATTATAGAATAACATATCTACAAGATTCTTAACTAACTAATAAATAATATTGCAATCTAGTCTTATATGTAAACTAATGAGTAATTTAAATCTAGTTTATATATATCCAATATTATAGTCCGTTTAAGCCGTCTGACGATGTTCGAGTTATCAAAGAACCGTGTTGCCTATACATTAGTATGTGTTTGTAATCTATTTTAGTGTCTCTCAGTCCACTCAATTTCTGCCGCAACTGATTCAACCTTCAAGTCTCTATGGAGGTCGCTATTTCCAACAAACCAAGGCGCATCTACAATATTTCATAGAATTTTATTTTGAAATCTTTGAAATATATCCGAGCAAATAGCGCAGTGGTTAAAGCTGCGACGTTTGAATCGAGAGGTACCGGGTTCTCGAATCCCAACAGAGGCGGGATTCCGATTACGATCGGTGATTAAATTGAAAACATCTATGACCCTCTGTTGGAATGTAGAACTCATGGGCCGACCCATCTCCCATGAAGCTGTACAATGTGTGAATGTGGGTATTGCACCGTGAGCCATAAGTGCGGCATTTTAATTTTTTTGTAATATATCGATGTACCCCAGAGCTGAATTCCGTAGGTTCATAAATGTTTTAGAATTTGCTTATATAACAATAGTTTGTTATAGTAGTAGACATTTGGAAGTGTCTGCCTATGAGCCTAGTTGGCGTCTAGACTCATCCCTAGATACTTGGCTATTACAGCATATGGAATCTGTTGTGGATTAATGTACACCATTTTCTACACATTTGTTAGTAAAATCCACGTGACCAGATTTACTCTCATTTAATTGGATTCGCCATTTTACCATGCAGCATCTGACTTTGTTTATATTTGCTTGCAACTTAGGTTGAACCATAAAATATTATTTTCTACTGCCATCACAGCGGGATCATCAGCAAATGTAGCAAGTATAGAAAGAACAGTAGTGGCCCCAATACCAAATCAGAATATTATTGTTCTTGTTTCATTCTAAAATATGTCTCAGTTAAGTATGATTTTAATAAATCACTGTATTGTTTTGGAAGTTAACTCCTCAGCTTATAATTTAGACCTTCATGCTATACTTTATCAAAAGTCTGTGCGACATCATAGAACACTGCAGACCTGCTTTCTTTCGAGTGTATTTTCAATGACATTAGTGATCCTATGTACTTGGTCAATTGACGAGTGCTCACTTCTGAATCCAAATTTGTGGTTTGGTGTACACCTTTTCCTTTCAATTATTGGAAGAAGTCTGCAGCATTTGAAAAGATCAAATACTTTTGACATTACTGGCAATAATAATATTGGTCTGTGTGACTTTGATTCCTGTAAAGATTTTCCTGGTTTGAGAATCATAATGACTTCAGCCACCTTCCATAATCTTAGCACATATTTAAGTTTAAACGCTGCGTTTAGTATTTTGGTACCAAGTCAAAATCCGGGGATTTCCTACTTTTCAGCTTATTGGTTATTACACCCATAACTTCAAAGCATGATGCAATGTTGATATCTTCCGTATCATGGCTGACTTCGATATCGCAAGTATCTACTCGTTGACAATCTAGGGGTCTGAATATACTCTACAGGCGATCAGCAAACCTATCGGCTTTTTCTATATCTCATCTAGCCTTGTTGCTATCTGATATTTTAATTGGGGCCTGTTCGATTACAGGTCTCTTTAAATTTTTTGTTGCTTTCTATAAGGAATTATCAGTTGTGCTGTTGTTTGACAAACTTGTAGGTACAAACTGATCGATTTATTTTTGAATTTCTGTATTTCTCTTGATAATTGTTTAATTCACTATTTACTACTGTTGTATCTCGAAGATTTCTTGTTTGATGCCATTTTTTTCTTGCAGACTTTTTCCTTCGCAATAAATTGATTTTGTATTGCGGGTAGTTATGTATTGGAGTTCTAGCTTTGATTATACTTTCTCACGCTGCTTTAACAAATTTTTCAATTTCAGCATCCAATTCTTCATTGTTTTCCAGTGGACCCGTTGGTTGTATTTTGCTATTTAAACGAATCTTAAAATAGTCCCAATCCGTGAACTTATTATTTAGAGAGGAAAATTTTTCCTTTTTCACTGACTATCAAGACAATGATGATTGGTCTGAGTACATTTCGTAATTTGCTGCTACTGTGGTGCATTGAAATATTCTTCGTTACGAAAGAAATCTACTAAATCTTGTATTTTAGATAGATCCGACAGCAAATATGGTGGATTCCCTGTGGATATAGATTGATTTTTCTTGAGAGAGTGTCTTCGCGGCAATATAACGGCACCATAGTTTATAGTTTCAATAGTTTTTTCGCGTTTCGAAATGTTTGATAATTTCTCTCACGATAACTGCACTTTAGGTAAGTTACTGGAATGTAGAGCGTGGTAATCTTTGTACCTTCAAAATTTAACATAAAGGATCATTTGATAAAGATTTACTATCTACAGATGCACTATATGCAGCTTCAGTATTTTTATTATTATTTATATTGTTTGCATACCTGTTTGTCTGATAGTTATTTCTATATTTTGTGTTTTGCCTTCCATATTTTAATTTTTAATTTTCTGCAATTCAACAAGCACTTTACACTGTCTATAATTATTTCTTTCGGCTTTTTGCATGCAATCTTTTGAAGAGTGCTTCACAAGACATTTAAAGCAACGAGGTTTCATACTGTATGCTTGGCTGTGCCCATAAGAATGACACATATTTGATTGTGGTATGAATTTTTTACCTTCTCATTGGTTGCATGTTAACTTTACAGCCTGATATACTTTTTATCTGGTATATTCTTTCAATAGTTTCTTCAGAACTAAACGTTGACAAAAACATGTTTAGCGGTTCTTTACTTCATAATTTCAGTATAATAGCATGTGATCGACTGCTTGATCTTCAATTATTTTCATGTATGATGTACATTTTTGACCATTCCTCGAATAGGTCTAGTTTGTTTATTCTCATATGTGTGCCAAGCAAGCTTGTCTTCAGTGATCTCTCTATAATTTTCACTATTTTCTACATTAATTTTAGGTGAACTTCGTGTGATGTTTCGCTTTTTTTTCCGTTGACTTTTAACTCGGATCCACCTCGTTTCTTGAGCCAATTTATCATCGTCTGTTGAATAAATATAATTTTGTTTTGGACTTCCAGTTCAGTTTGGTAACCGATTTTAACATGTTCCAAGGTTGATTTAAAGCCAGTCATCTTACTGACGCATTGGAACTAAAGTTAATCGCCGTAGGCACATATAAATGTTCAGCACATGTCCATTATTTAGGTGAACATTTCAGGCATCGACAGACAGTGTTTGGGACATTTATTTTATATTTATATTTACAAAATATTATTTTATTCGGAAAATTTGTAATTTTTTGTTTTTTTAAGTACTAATTGAATCTGCAGTAGAGTTACAGGATTCTCTGAATTTAAATAGTTTTGGACTATCAACTGAATTAATTTTAATTTTGTTATATCTGCGAACGGCAATATTTGAATGGAGGTTAAATAAATTAATAATACAAAAAAGTATTGGGCACACAATTTTTCGTTTTGTGTACTTTAAAAATTTTAAAATCAAAGAAATATAGAATCTAGGAAAAAATTTAATTAATTGAGTTAAATTAAAAGCAAAATGGGAAACATGTATTTACCACTTGTTCCATGTCATGCTTATACATTACATGTGAAATCTCTGACTCAATGGAAGTGGAATTAATTGGATGCTTTACGCATTCAGGCCAGAGTTTCTACCAGTACCCAATTAAACAATTCTGCTTCACTTCTTTCCAGGACTCTGTTATATTGTTATCCGTATCTAGAACGATATGGTTCTTTCAAAAACTATTGATTGCTGTCTCAGATATTAACTCTTGAATTCGAAATAAACCCTTGATTCATTGGTGAGATGTTGGGTAGCATGAATACCCATCTAAATTAGCTGATAATTCATAAATATAAACAGAATGGTCTGATGCGTTGTCAACTAAACCTAATTCTTTGAAATCTAGATTTTCTTTGGAACATCCGACCGAGCTTCCATATTACATTTCTAGAGCCCTCCCATTTTTCTTTTATTTATATTTTTATCGCTCTATGATTTTTGATATACTAGTAGCGGTTTAAATTTAAAATCGGCTCCAGAATTTCAGCCACGCAATAAAGTGAGCCGTTTTTTCGCTACTTTATACTCAGAGACGAACTTCTTTCTGTTCACGAAAAATGAAGTTTCGCATGGGCATTTGTTTTCAAAATAACCCTGTCTCATTTACATTGAAGATTTATTTCGCTGTATAATCACACGATGAACTTTTGAATTAGAGTGTTTACCTTTTCGCTTTCTCCTTTCAAAGCAACAATATTGTAGAGGTTACTTTTATTTTTATACTTATACTAATCTTTTATACTTATCATTAAGCGCCAAGCTATCGAATTTCTGCGATGGGCATCGATATACCTCAATGCCATGGCCTTTATTATTTTTTGCGTCACCAGTCCAGATAGTATTTATTATAGAACAGTTGAGTCAGCCAAATTTACCGATTTTCCGATTGCAACGACTTTTTATTATTTGAGTTTAAATGAATGTTATTCATTTTAATGTTTTTGTGTAATCTTTTGTCACTATATAACTTATTTTAAATAAAAAACTTTTATTTTTGATTTTATAGTTTAATTCTTCCTTATGGTGACAATTTTTATTTTTGATTTTTTCGGTAAATCGATTTCGACTTGCGTCTTCCTCAGTACCTTGTTAACTATTCTAGAATAGTTAACAAGGTACTGAGGAAGACGCAAGTCGAAATCGATTTACCGAAAAAATCAAAAATAAAAATTGTCACCATAAGGAAGAATTAAACTATAAAATCAAAAATAAAAGTTTTTTATTTAAAATAAATTTTTATTATTATCTTCAACCCGTTCAATCATCGTCAATTTTTTTTTAAATAAACAAGTATGTACATGCATGCAAACAATTTAATTTTTCCACAGTCAAATAGAACAAGTTTATTAATGTGATTTACCTCAATTATAACTAAATTTATTAACTTCTTATTGTTATAAAAATAAATAATTTGAGTTCATCTAATACCTATGTAACTATAGAAGTTAGAGCAAGAGAAAAGTTAGACCAGACCACATAGATTTGATTAGACGCTTTATGAAGATTAAGAATTGTGCACATAGATTTTTTTATCAACGCAAAGTAGATCAAATAGTAGCGTCGGTTCACTCAAAGATTTATGTTACAACATTTTTCGTTACAAGGTTTGTTATTAAATTGATTAAACCTAAAATGCACGTTACAAGCTTAGAAAGTGCAAATAGAGTGGGGTGAAATACCACCTCCCCTCCTACTGTCGACGCATATATGAATGGTTGAGTTGTAAACCTGGCGTCGGTGCATATATGAATGGTTGAGTTGTAAACCTAACAAGAATAACATCATTAATCGTAATTCTTGTCGTTTGATCTGAAACATTTCTGACAATTCTGTTAATACAAATGACAAACTACATAAATTAAGGCCCCTGATTGATTAACACTTTCTACAGAACTTGTATCCATTTGTATACATGAAATGCTTTCATTCTGCATAAATTCAGAATTATCCAAAATAACGTCAAACAAGGGAACTTAACTTACTCAGTAGCCGGTATGTGGTTACTGGTGGTATCGCTGCCCCGAGATATTCCAGTGAATAGCTACTACAAGTTATACGTCGACTACTATTATATATTAATTCCATTAATGTTTATTGGAAAGGTCCTTATAATCCTCGTTTGTGGGTATGAAATCGATTCATACAGTGGAAAGGTATATAGTTGAAAAAAAAAGAAATGGTTGAAATAAATCGCCACACTTATTGATTTTCAATTGCACTTCGTAGGTACATTATATACGATAGATACCTACTTCTTTAAGAAGAATGCGGTTAGTTATTGCCCACTATTTTTCGTTTTGGAATGAAACATACTCATCGAATATTTTAAATAAAAATAAATCAAAAATAAAATTGAAAATCACATCTTCTTAATTCAGCTTTTTTCAAACTAGAAATCGTGATTGAAAAAAGGATCATTAGATTGAAAATTTGAGGCGTGTACTTTATAGTTTTTAATTTTTGTGTAAGTTCTATAAAGTTATAAAAATTTGAAAATCTAGACATCAAATAGACCAATTTTAGAATATCACAAATGTTTATGAATTTGTTGAACTATTTTTTATTCTACTATCAATGTTTCTCATATTTTGAGTTTCTCAATGGTCGATTATTAGTACTTCCAGCGATAAAAGATGCTGTTGGAGTTATGTTTGGACAGAAGAGCTTAAAGGAGTTTGAATCAATTCCACTTTCCATTAACAGTGTTGTTCGTAGAATTGATGAAATCTCTGTTTTTGAAGACATATTATTTTGTGAACCAATCATTCGAGAAACTGATTTTCGAAATAATTTTTAATACACTTGAAAATTATATAACATTGAAAAAACTGAATTGGGAAAACTGTGTCGGAATATGTAGTGATGGTGCAGGAGCAATGTGTGACGAAAACAGTGGTGCTATTACACGCTGTCTTCAAAAATGTCCAAATGCAACATGGATTCATTGCGCTATTCAGAGAGAAGCGCTTATGTGTAAAAATTAATCAAAAAATCTGAACAAACTTTTCACTACTGCTATAAAAATTGTAAATTTAATCAAGAGCAGACCATTACAGTCACGTTTGTTTCAAAAAAGATGAGATACAAGCTTTTTCAAAAAAACTATAAATAATAATATTTAACCGACGTATACATATTTATTTGATCAAAATTTGGCGACTAAATACGATATTTATACGTCGGTTAAATATTTCCATATAAAACAAGAATTGTAATCAGATTGCATTGACAGAAATGGTGTCGAAAATATAATTTTATATGGAAAAGTTAACCGTGAATTCGGGCATTAAAATTGTAACTATGACTGCTTCGATTCATTACAAACTTCATTACAAAATCATTGAAAATGAAATAACACCAAATAATGATTTTATTTTTGTAATAATTGAACATTTAGAGAAACTTATGGAAAATTAAGATTTTAATTTCCACGACGAAATGAAAATTCTCGGTAAATATATACACGGGTTATAAATCCTTTTCAAAATGGTTCAGCTACTGATATATCGTCAAAAGCGGATGAAGAATTGACTGAGTTGTGTGAGTTTCTGTGTTGAGTTTCCAATAAATTTTGAACTGAAATTTTAAATTGAAATTTTTATTGCATATTAAACTTTTGAAACCGAATTTTATAATTCTTAATTCTAAATTATCTCATCGATGAAAACCACAGAAATCAAATGTAAATTTTAGTGTTAAAAAAATCAACATAGCAACCTTCTTCTAATTTGTTAGAAGAGCCTACTTCGAACGATAAAATATTTATATGAAGTCTATTTTTCCTACATACATACTTACATATATAAGTAGGCGTTCGGCTGATTTTGATTTTGTTTTTTTACAAAAATTTGAACAAACTATTATTAAATGTTTACGTATTTGTTTTTTTGATCCACTAAAAACTATTTTTCTATTTGGATAACGGCAATGATTTTTTTTTGCGAAACAATTATTCTAGCAGTTTTGGTTGCATACAGTTTCCTGTATATATACAAATTATTTTGCTCTGTTTTATTAATTTTACGGTTGGTTGCAGTTAACATGGTAACTTTATATGATTTACTTAAATTTGCCATTTAATAATCTATAATTCATTTATTAAAATAAAATTTGAACGAATTTAAAGAGTTTTGTTGATCTTTTGTTTTCTGTTGCCATGAGTACCAAAATATAATAATTATTTTGTTTTTTGCAAATTGATCATCTTGATGAACTATCGCCAACATTAATTTTAGTATGTATTTATATCATTTCGAACACGTGATTCGGCATGTGAACAGGGCTAACCAAAATAATGTAGTTAAATGTCCTGAGTGCTGATGAATATATTTTTTGTACTTTGTATATTTAGGCGAAGTAGCATAATAAACAATAAATTATGAAGACGGTTTCTGAAGTCGTCGTATATCTTTGAATGTACCTTCGTAGGAAGAAGATAATCCCGTGCGAAACTTGTTAATACTAACCAAAAACCAAATCACATTTATCCAGAGTTTTTACAGCAAAATTATTATTTTGTTTGCCTGATCTATAGCGTCTTAACAATTAATTGTTCCTTCACGATTATTGGTAGCGAAAATATTTCAACCATACTATGTACTAAGATTGGTAAAATATCGAGATTACTAGTATAAAGTAAACTTGTCTCAATTGAAATGTACATCTTTAAATATTCCAATCATAGTCCAATTAAACTAATTAAACAAGTTTTACTATAAAATTTATATCCTAAACATAGATTTTCTTTCAATAACTTTTCTCATTCAAGTCCTTAATTAAAGTAATTTAAATAAAATTACTCTCTATCCCATATATACTATAAATTCTGTCCTTTTAATCACAAAATCTAGCACAAAAAAAAAAAAAAATTTATTAAAATTTATTCAACCAAATAATGCGAAATACTTTAACAATCAAAATATTTTCTTCCTCCTGTTCCTACTCTCCCGTCTTATCCCATTCATCTTGTACTATACAAAATATTCCAGTTCAATTCTTTATTACATATTTTTCATGAATAATATTCAAAGAGAAACTATTTGAGATTAAACGCTTCAATTCATATCTCGTTTTTGTTTGTACTCTTCTTGACAAAAAAAAAAAAACAAAAAGTTAAAACATTTTTTGTGTAACTTTGAAAAGTAAAATAAAAATTATTAAATTTTTTTGGAAAGAGAAGATTTGAAACATTTAGCTTTATTTCTCGTTCATATTCATCTTCATCAACCTGTTGAATTTTATATTAATTATTTATTTATATAACTAATTATCAATTTAAGCTGTGTATGTTCTGGCTGAAGTAATAATTGGACATTTTTAAACAAAATTTTGTGTGACTTTGAAGATGATTTAAAAAATTAAAAAAAAAAAATCAATTAATAATCAAATTAGCTTGCCTATTCATAGAACGAAAAAAGGTCAGATTATATGGTTGCTACCGAAGAGTACTTTTTCTGAATAATTACCCTATATACATATATAAATGTGAATATACATATGTATAAGAGAGAAAATCTTTTATTCGGAAAAAGGATGTTGCCTAACTACTATCTTTAGAATTGTTGCTACCATGAAATTTAATATTGTTGATTTTATAAATGCCGTATGCATTGTTTCGTGTGCTTTAAGTAAAATTAATAAAATAATTAGTAATAAGAGAGTTTTTTGTAATTAGTTCTTATAGTTTTGTTTATATGTATAATTTAGTTTTCATCAAAGAAAATCATAATAAATTAAATTTTTTTAATTATAATGAATATAAGTATATTTTGAAAGATGTAATCTGATACATAATCACGTTCCAGAGTGTATAGCTGTAGCCTGTAGCTATAAACAAATTTAAATTGTGTTCACGTGAGTCTTAACCCAGAGTTGGTAATATTCCAATATTGAATGTTAAAAATCGAACAATGAATTTGGATCGATTTATGTATGTAACATTATTCCAATTGAAATTTAATAATAATAAACAAAAGTTAATGTAAATTGCAGAAAGTACTTTCAAAAATGAATCACAAAAACTTTGCTGTTAGATTTATTAAATTAATCAATCAAAAACTGCTCTATTCTGACTCTAGTTATTGCCAATCAACAATCAATACAATAAAAAATAATAAAACTTCTTGTTACCAAGTTTTAGTCAACCTTTCCAGCAGTTACATAGTAAAACACGGGAAAAATTGTCCCACATCAGTGCTAAGTAATTTTTCGTGTGGTATACTATGTGAGTATTTAGAAAGGCTGACTAAAATTTGGTATTAGTAGTTTATTTTTTATATAATTCCAGTTGCTATAATTGATACTTAAATAATAATAAGAAATAAATATTAATGGTTATGCCAACGACTAAATAGTTTACCTTTGATATTTATTACCATAATATATGTATTTAGTATAGCTAATGCTATGGAGTATGTATGTGTTTGCGAAATAACAACACTAAAAAGCACCACTTCGATTCACTTATATTTGTATATAAAACTACAATAATTATTCATTCACAAATTTATTTATTAAAAACGGTGTTAGCTGAGCGCAAACTGTCTCACACGTCATTAAGCTAAAACAAAACAATAATTAGTTATAACATCAGATTATATTAATTGATTTATGTATATATTTAAATATTTCTTTAAAAACTTATCTTTATTAATTAAAACCATTACAAATTAACACAATCCAATCAGATTTATATAGTTAGTTATACTTGTGTATGTCAATCACTTGTAAACAGAATGTCAAATCAAGTTGGTCAATGATTTTTTGTACTAGATTATTAGGAACAATTCGGTTATGCTAAATTTTAGAACATATACTATAATTCAAATTTATGCGCTTAAGCTTGATTTTAAATAATAATGTTCCTATAAAAAAAAACATGACAATCTTGATAGAAATTACAATTATGTTCTCTTCCTCATCAACTGGCGATCTATCCAGACGTACCAATAAATAATAAATTAAATCATATATAATAGAATATCAATAATATCAATAAAGTTCATCATATTAACTTCTTTATTAATTTCTTTTATTTATAATAAATTAACTAAAGTGGTTTGCTGTGTTTAACAAAGCGGTGTTTTAGTTCCTCACGCAACACTACATACAGTATGGTTTACATAATATGACTTACTAATAATAAAGTTAGTTTAAGGAGAATTTACATAATTAAATTCCAAATTTTTAAACTGAACTCGATCAGTTTTGCGAATTATGACGACTGGTTAGTGACATCGTTATGGGTAATATAATGATGCTTCGTAAATTAGGACGCTAATTGTCGAAAGAACCATATATTTTGAGGTTCGTTGGTGGATTTTCCCAAAATGTTGAAGTCATGTAATTATTATACGTAATTATTAATGTTGGTGATATATACAGTGCATTGTAAAAACATTGATCTATTTTATAATATAATCACTTTCAGCACATTAATTATAGCTAAATGGCTTTGTTGGGGTACTTAACACGTTCAAAAATGTATCATTGTCGATATGGTATCAGCTTATATTTTTTAAATAAATAAAATGCAAATTACCTGAACTGTTGCCTTTATGCTTTAACGAAGCTGCGCATGAACCCGTAGCGGAATACAGAAAAACATGACAGCCGTAAAAAAAATCTAAGCGGAGAAAAATTAGGAATGGAACCGACCAAATTCTCTCACAAATGGCCGTTGTATTTAAATAGCAATTTTTATCCAGCAAATGTCGAACAGTTCATTGACCAGGATCCTATAGGCCCAGTCAAGTTATTTATATATAATTTTCTCTGGCAAATTTTTCAGCGAAATTTGTATGACATGAATTTTACTGTCTCGATGGACGATATATATACAAATTTATTACAGCTTTGCTGCGCTTAATATATTCCAAACTACTAGGAACACACATTAAACATCTTAATTTCAAATGCAATGCCAAGAAACAAATTCGAAACCATCTTATGATTCATTCATTTTAGTTATAACGATAGTAGATATCGATCCAAATGAAAAACTTATATAATTAGACCATTAATCAGCCAGTTTAATGAGAAATTCCACAAATGAGAGATTTGATAGGGTTCTATAGGTTATATTCCTATAATTTTATTTATGTCCAGTATGGACTTCTCAAATTGAAATAAATTGAACAACGATATTTATTAATTCAATTTTTTAAGTAAACTTTTTTTTTATTATAATTTTTGTATGTACACTTATTTTGTTAATTTTATTATATATTTTATTATTATTTAATTATTTATATAATAATATAATTATTTGATTTTATGTTTATTTAGTTGTTTAATTAATTATACTTTATTTTTATTATTTTCACCACCACTAGACATAAACTTGTTGTTCGTACAGGTAAAATCGCAATGGACGACAATATTGTGTTTTGTTTTGTTGTGTGATGACGTCGCCTTCGTCTTCGTTTTGTGAAGAGGGAACACATGCGCCGGCGACGGTCGACATTGCACTTATGTAGTGCAGTGGATTTTTATTGCATCACCGAACATTGTTAGTTCGTGGTGATGTTGGTTGGATGGCGATGGTTTTACTATAAATGTTTTATAGTAATGGTTCGGTTATTAGATAGTGTTGGTTGGATAGATTGATATGTGATGGGGTTAGTGAACGCTTAATTCAAATAAGTTGGATTATATTTGAATTTCACTAATTGTTTTGTTTGTGGCAGAATCGAATATCGGTGAGTCGAATATTCGAGCTACTACAGTTCCAATAGGGCAGATTGAAATTCCACAGGATACTAAACAATTTTTAAAGACAACTTCTTCAATAAATATTGATACAATGAGAAGCGACGGAGTGGAAAAGGCCACCATGTTTGATTTGAAAAAAATCCGAGAAAGCTAGCTTTACAGGACTCGAATAAGATTCAACAAATGGTATTGCACTTGAACGGTTTTGTGTTGAACGGTTCATTAGTTAATTTGTTTATTTTATATAAACTATAGAATATCCCAAAATCAAATTATTTTCATTTATTCGGTTAATCACAATTTCGTTATTGTAAAGAAACGAGAGCGTGAGGATTGTACTTATGCAAAACAAGAATCCTGGTCCAAGGCATCAAAACAAACGAATTATACCTATTTGATGACTTCAATAATTTGACTATGGCGACAAATGCACTTTACACAAGCCATAACGACAATTTCGGCCTCCACCCAACAGTTGCTTTTAAACAATATCACACTACGTAAGTGTATAGCACATAATTTCAGTTAGGTTCGATTAGATGAGAGGGAAAGGCTTTGGGGAATAATTCAAGCATTGGGCAAAAGTAGAAAAAAAAAATCAAAACACAAGTATTTTACAAGTAAATGGTTATCTAATAAGGCCAAATAACACGTACCTAAGAGTTTTCTATATAATCACTAGTGTTTTTGAATAAACCCCTAGACCTTTACAAATCGGTATCAAGTATTGATATAGAAAGGGTTGAGTTCATCTGACAAAATTCAAAATATTGACTGAATAGTGGACCCCTAGACCTTGACAAATTAGTGTTAAGTATTGATATAAAAAGGGTTGGGGACTCCTCTGACAAAATTCAAAATATTGACATACACCACGAACAAAATAATCGTCCACTTAAGGCCAATTAACACGAATGTCAGAATTTTCTACATATGATCGCTAGAATTTCTGAATAGTGGAACTCGAGACCTTTACAAATCGGTATCAAGTATTGATATAAAAAGGATTGGACTCCTCTGACAAAATTCAAAATATTGACATACACCACGAACAAAATAATCGTTCACTTAAGGTGAAAATTGTTCTGCGGTACATTTACATACTTAACAAAACTAAATTTTTTAAAAATTTTGAAAGTCATACCAACAAAACAAAAATTATTTATTTTATTTTTTAGCTCTTTTTGTGGCTCAATTGATGTTTTAGATCTTTATGGAAACATAAAGTAGCTATAAATATTTTTGTTTGTAGCTGTCATCATAATATATATTATCTATTATATGTGTATGTTGTGAATGTTCATGTAAGTTAAAAATATATATTTTATTTTTAATTATATTTATTAACTTCAAAAAATAAGCCACAAATAGAGCTAAAAAATAAAATAAATAATTTTTGTTTTGTTGGTATGACTTTCAAAATTTTTAAAAAATTTAGTTTTGTTAAGTATGTAAATGTACCGCAGAACAATTTTCACCTTAAGTGAACGATTATTTTGTTCGTGGTGTATGTCAATATTTTGAATTTTGTCAGAGGAGTCCAATCCTTTTTATATCAATACTTGATACCGATTTGTAAAGGTCTCGAGGTCCACTATTTTTTGTTTCGTTGGTATGACACTGTAGTACAATTTCAAAAGTTGAAAAAAATTTAACTTTGTTATGTTGGCCCGCGGGCCAAATGTCCCGAACAATTTCGCGAAGGCACTTTTAAGGCCAATTACCGCGAATCTCAGAATTTTCTACATATGGTCGCTAGTATTTCTGAATAATGGAGACCTTGACAAATTAGTATCAAGTAATGATATAAAAAGAGTTGGGCTCGTCTGGCAAAATTCAATATACATATTGGCATAAACCACGAACAAATAATCGTTCACGTAAGGCCAAATAACACAAATCGCAGAGATTTCTGCATTTGGTCGCTAGTATTTCTGAATAATGGACCCCTAGACCTTGACAAATTAGTATTAAGTATTGATATAAAAAAGGTTGGGCTCCTCTGACAAAATAATCGTTCATTTAAGATAGAATATAATAATAATTAGGAATATTTATATATTTATGAAAATTAATTCATGTGGAGGTTTAAGAAATTTGTAAAAGAATTATATTTTTAAATAAAATGTAAAGGTTTATTTATTTGAAGGATTTAATTTAATTAAATTTTAATAATTTTCAAAATAACATCAACAATTTCAAAATTGAACAGTTTTGAAGCAGTCTTAACAACATTTTTGAGTTCTTAAATATTCTGATATGAAGATGATTTTTATAAATCGAAAATTTACTAGAATATTAATTTTGTTAGAAGAAAAGTACAAATTTGAAGAGCTCAGAAAATATTTAGAATCAATTAATTAAGAAACTAAATTAGGTTTTTTTTAGAATTTTTAAAATATTTAAACAATTTTGGAGTGTGAATGTCAAAAATATGCAAGTTTTCGGAGTCCTAGGGATTTATAAAAATTGTTTTTAACAAAATTTTATTTATTTAATTTGAAAAGGTTAAAATGATTAAACATTAAATTTAAAAATCGCTAAATTATTTAGAATGTTAATTTTTTTTAAAAGGTTTCTAATAGATCTGTAAATTCTTGAAAATGAAAAATGGTAAATATTGCAAAATATTTAAATTCAAAAGTCATATAACCCTTAACTGGTTTTAAAAAAATTTAATTCGAATTCTTAAAATCGTATTATTGCAATTAGAAACCAAATTTATTAAATAATCGAATTATTTTTAAAATTCTGATTCTTAAACCTTTAAATGGTAAAATTAAAAATTAGTAAAATTAAAATTAAAATTGTAAAATTTATAAATCCTTAAAATTTCAATTTCAAAATTTATTAAAATTTTTTAATTTTAAATCGAAAATAATTATTTTTAAATTTAATTTTTATTCATTAAACTATTTCAGAAGTTTACAAATATGTAGATGTAACGTTAAGATGTAAAGTTTAAATTTCCAAATTATTTTAAATTTATTGTTTTCACCTTTTTGACATTTTTCAAATAATAATATTTCCAAATTATTAGTTTTAAATTTGTTGTGATATTATAACCCAATTTTACAGTTTTCGAAAGTATAAATAAAATATCCAACTATAAGCTTTTTAATTTAACATTTTTATTTCAAAATTTTATTACGGTATTTCAAAATTTTGAAAGTAACTTTTTAACAATTTTAAGAGAAAGACGAATTTAAATTATTTACACATTTTTAAAAAAAACGGTTAACAGCTTTTTTCGGTTTTTTTCGACCGGCAAGCCCTAAGTTAGAATTTTTCTGAAATTTTCTAATTTTAAACACAATATATTTTCAAAATTCAATAAAATTCTTGTATTATTTATTCATTTTTATTTACCAATTCGTACAAGCTAGTTTTTTTTGTAATAATATTTTAAAAATACAAGTGCATTTAACGATGTGTCAGACAAGCGTGATCGAATTTTTGTACAAAAGTTTGTACAAACTGAAAACACACGTTCGAGGTCTGTTGAAGTTGGCTTGATAACTGAGAAGTGCATCGAATAATTTTTGCCTTTTTCCCGTGTTTTGAGATATTAGCGGCTGTCGGTTGACTAGCGAGATACTAGCGGTTGTCGGTTGACTAGTTTGAACTTCAAAATTTTGTTCATTCTCTAAAACATCAAGATCAACTTCGTCAACACCAAACAGACGTGATGCTAAATTTCCTGCGAAAGAGATTGTATTTTTAGATGGAATATTTGAAGGGTCTTTTAAACATCTAAGGAGATTCATAACATCGGTATTCCATTTTTCATGTGTGCGTTTTTTTATGTTCTCGTACAACTCCAAACATTATTAAGCATAAATTCGACTACAGTTTCGGCAGGTTATAATGTAGAGTCTTCACGACTTAATGTTTCCACGGCAAGCTTGATTGGTTTCATAACATTTTGCAGCATCAACAAAGCATCAAAGTCTAGTCGGTTGATAATATTTAGTGAATTGAGTTCAGAGAAAGCTTCAAAGAGGCACCGTTTTGTCTTTATCAATGGGGCAATCATAATCAGAATAGATTTCCAGCAGTGTTTCACATCCAAATGAAATTCGATTTCATTGCCAAATTCAGTGATTACTTTAGATTGGAAAATTTGATTTCGGACTGTAGAATTTCTAATGAACTTTACTACATTGCGTGCATTTTGTAAAGTTTCATTGAAATCGATATGATCAAGATTTTCTTCTTGAATCACTTCAACATCAAAAGCATCATCAAAATTATCACTTTCTTCTGAATCATTGGAATCCACTTCGTCTGCAACAACTGATTGCAAGACACTATTATTTTTATACAATGCACCATCTTGCGTAGAACCAACTATGTTCTGTACATAATTTATACCAAATTCTTCCAAATGAGCTTTAACTTTTAACGCCATTGTTTCTGCATTGCATGATCTAAAAAAACAAACTAAACCTATCTTGTAGGTCTTCTTGTATTTGCCATTATGTAAATTAGTTCCAAAATATCTCCTGCGTCGACCTGCAGTATATTCATCTACTGTCATGCTTAACTTTATGCCTTTCTCAGTTTTTGACTTGATCTCTTCAACCATTGTCATTAATAGTTTGCTTTTCAATTTTTTACTTGGAGCTGCGGTGCAATCAATGCCATGTTTACTTTTCAATATTGTTGTTGAACCTCCTGAGCACTTAATAGTATTATTGCAACGAAGACAAATCGCATCAATTTCTTGTGTGACAGGATTCTTTCGTTTTGTAGCATAATTCCATACGAAAGACATGGTTAACCTATTAAGGAAATCATCTCAGATATGGCAACAGGCGGAATTTCAATCAGAGCGATTACTAGAAATAAGTACATTCAATCAAAAGATATGGATTTAAATTGCAGCAAAACGAAACACGGGTAATGAAGTTGATTCAAGCAGATTTTGAAGAAAAAAAAGCAAATAGTAAATATTCTTCGATGAAATACCGAATTAATAAAAATTTTCTTTCGATGAAATACCGAATAATTTCACAAAAAAATAAATAAAAACCGACAAAACAGAAAAGACAAAATCGTTGTTTTCTGTTCTTGATTTTTTGAAAACAACTCGGTTTTCTGTTAATCGGTTTGACAAACCCTACAGTAGCGACCATATGTAGAAAAAGTGTATACTCGCATAAATGTGTTAGTAACAAATTTTCTGTTAAAAACTTCGCTACAGTGTTGTGTTCCATCATGACAAGCGAAACTTGGTTGGGATGTTTTGATGCATTCACAGTATAGCCCGGATCTTGCACCGTCTGACTACCATTTGTTTCGGTATCTGCCTAACTCTTTTGATGGTAAAAAATTAGCAGACCGATAAGCAGACCGAAGTTCTACACCGATGGAATTATGAAGCTACCCGAAAAATTGGCAAAAGGTCATAGATGATAATGGTCAATAGAAATGTTTGCTCAAAAATGTGCCAAAAAAGCGTGGAGGTTTTTTATATGACCCTTACATATATTTGTACACATTTATTCGATGTTGTTGTTCTATGTATCATCTACATGTAGATCGATTTCATATTCCAATTTAAAAAAAAAAGAAAAAACAAACAATGATGATATCATACATTTTACATATTCTCCATCCATACTCCAAATAACCAAAAAATATGATAGAATTTGGCAAAATATATTCGTATTTCAATGCAAATGTGTACATTCATAACAATAATATTTATTAAAACTCAAAAATAAATGTTTTAACCGCACATTTACATGCGACTGTGGGGCTAAAAAAAAAATATTAAATTAAACATGCTAAACGTAACTGACATGTGACAAAATTTAATTTAATTTTGATTTTTCAAATTCTGTATTCGATAAAAATGCGTGAGCACAATACAGAATCCACGGCCATAAATTCCTGCATATTATATGTTAAAATATATTTATTTAAATTTATCCATTTTATAATATTTAATTAAAATACTTGTTCGTTTTCAATCAATATTTGATGAGAAATAAACATTTTTCGCATGTATGTAAACAATGTATATATGTATATAGGTACGTGTGTATATATTTCCCAAGCTCGAAACTAATTTAAAATGTTCCAATGGCAAAAATATCGTATTTGATTAGATTCCTTATTTTAATATACATACATACATACGTGTATAAAAATAATATTAAAATAATAACGCAACAAGAAGAAATGAAAAATAAAATTTTCATTTCCGCATATTCAAAATCGCTTTCCTTCTTGAAACGCAAGTTCAATTTGATATTCACCCTCTTGAGTTTTTCATCGAAGAAAACGTTCGATTAAATTCAAAACAATTTTCAACTCATGTGGAAATGAAATGGTTATTATATCGACTTGTTAGATATGTATGCACGATAGATAGAGAGGGAGATGGTTATAAAGAGTGAGTAAGAGAATATAATTTAAATATTAAGTGAAAAATCAGTAAAGTTTCACACGCGGGGGAAAACAAATATGTATGTATGTATATTACCAATTTCCTAGGTAGTATTGCCAATGAATCGAATCACATAAAAATTAATGCCGCATACACCCGTACCTTATCCGTATATGTGTATATGGATATGAAGGTTGATTATCAAATTCAATTAAACTTTACTATAGCACCGGGTCCTATAAGGAATTATTTTGGTATTGGCCAATTGAAGTTGGCTTCAATATCAATGGATTGATTTTTTTTCAATTCAAATTGTGTTGAATGAAGATTGACCGTAATAAGAGTTTGTGTTTACCAATAATAATTCGCTGTCTCCGGAAAGGACATTATTCTATGCAGTGATAGTAAACCTATGCTCAATTCATTACGAAATCCTATGATCACTTCCAAACTGGTCAAGGACTGTAAACATTTTATTAACGTCCTTTCCTCTAATAATTCCGGCTCATTGTGGCATTGAAGGCAATCAGATAGCTGATGTTTTAGCTAAAATAGGCTCAAAGATGGAATTCATTGGACCTGAACCGGCAGTGCCCCTGACCTTTAATTGTGGTAAGGAAGCTATTAAAAACTATATGTTTCTGCAGGCTAAGCGTAATTGGCTAGCTTCTACTACTTGCCGAGTGGCTAAGTACTTCATTTGTGAACCTAATCTGAGACTCACAAAGTTTGCTCTATCCTTAAAGAAGGACCAACTGAGAGTTCTGGTCGCTATTCTGACCGGCGCCATGGTCGTTTTAAACTCCATTTAAAAAGAATGGGACTTGCCCAAGATTCCTTGTGTGAGAACTGTCTTGAAGATGACGATGACAGCATTCACTTTGTCTGTGGCTGTCCCGCTTTCGAGATAGTTAGGTCCCGATTTCTTAATTATAGATCTTTAAATGTAGGTCAATTGTCATCCCTGCCATGGTTTAAGCTGTTACAGTTTGCCAGAGCAGCCAAGCGCATTTGCGAATTATGATAGAATCCTCGGTTTGCACCATGGGCCCAGAGTGGCATTGAGTGCGGAACCTGCTTAGGTTCCAGCCAACTTTAATAATAATAATAATAATTCAAAACAAATTTTAGCCATTTGCACTTAAATATGATTGAGGCGCCGTTTCTTCTTATATTCCACAGAGAGCACAGATAATTTTTTTTAAATACGGCAAGCTAGTATTACCTGACATGATAGAGCAGATGATGATCTCTTTTATTTATAGCTCTCTTGAGACTCCAAATACTGATTCAGGCTGTGAGCTAAAGGTCTTTGGATGTGCACGAAGTCGACCCTGAATTCATATCGAAAATCATTATGAGCGACTCAAAGGTGTAATTGGTCAGGTTTTGGCCATCGCCAGATAGTGTTTTTCATATTTATTGGAAATTCTGTACTTGGTACTAACATAATATATTACAACTTTTCCAACAAAATCTTCGTTTTTTTAATTATTCAACTAAATGATACGATTGGAACAACTTTTACACATTACACGGCAATTTTTATGAAAACACATTTACGATAAGCTGGCTCACAGGTTAAAATATTTTTATTTTTTTTTTCTTAGTTTTAAGTTGCGTTCAAATTAATTTTCTTATTGACGTTCTAAGAGTGGCATTTCATATTTCAATTACCTCAAGTTTCAACTATAGAACGATAAATTCGTGCTGATAGTCGTTTTTTAAATTTTATTCTAAAAAAAAAATCTACTATTGATTGGCTCAGTACTAAATTTAATTTTAATTTTAATTCTGTTCTTTTGTACATATTAAGACGTGGTACAGTAAAATTTGCACACAATGTCGCTTTTTTTGACGAACGCACCAAATCAAATAAAAAAAAAACAACATGAATTGTAATTTGCCGTTAAGTTATAACTGTATACAAAGCAGGCTGTGTAATTTATTTGTTTTAAATCAGTCGTTTGCAAAATGTCATCAAATCAAGAGATAGTTCGCAAACAAATATTGCAATTTTATTTGGAAAATCAAAGTCTCACATACAAATCCCTCGCAAAAAAAGCTAATTCTACATATGCTACCGTTAGAAGGACTATAATTCGGTTTATGGAGACTCAGAGCGTCAATAGAAAATTTGGAACAGGCATATCGAGCCATATTGATAAAAAATTGGAAAATAAAGTGGTGCGCGCTCTGAAAAACAATCCAAACCTATCTCTGAGGGATTTAGCGAAAAAAAATACCACAAATCATGTGCGAATTCTTCGAATTAAAAAGAGGTGTGATTTTCGATCGTTCAGTAAATTCAAAGTACCACGGCGTGAAGATAAACAACCAGCTACGGCAATCCGACGAAGCCGAATGCTGTACAAACTTTTGGTGGACTTAAAAGATGATTGTTTGGTAATCGATGATGAAACCTACGTTAAAGCTGATTTCAAATCTCTGCCAGGTAACCAATATTATTCTGTAAAGGATAAACTGAGTGTCGACATGAAATTTAAAATTATCCAACATGAAAAGTTTCCGAAAAAATACTTGGTTTGGCAGGCTATTTGCCAATGTGGCTCTAGAAATGCTCCGTACATCACGCAAGGGACAATATCTTCGGAAAATTACATTAAGGAGTGCCTCCAAAAGCGGGATTTTATTATGAACTGTTTGTATGATTTTGATATTTGTCTTCTTGGCACATCCCCAGAGTTTGCTACCATATGTCCATACAGGCTTCAGAATTTGTTTGTATAACAGCAGTTTGTTATGGATCGCTAGTTCAGATTGTCTCCTTAGGAGCCAATGCATTTGTCTAAATTTTATGTTTAGTTCTTTTCTCTTATTTTTTATGTGTTAAAAAAAAATTGGAACCTTGATGGTTGTTGATGGCTCTGGCGATGGACACAAATCGTGCTAAATTGTGTGGATGTTCCTTGTTTTTCGTGATCGGCTTCCAGCTGAATGATTATCCGGAAATTATTCTTCATACAATCTCCCGGACGAATTATCGTATTAATTCGGCTCCCGGTGGTTTACTTATGTGTATACGTATGTGTATAAGGGGTTTACTCGTATCTAGTACTTATAGATAGTATAGTTTTGTTTTTATGCACGTTTTAATTTTTTTTATTTTTAATTCTTTATCTTAACATTTAGTTGAATTTTTGATTAGCCGCTTACCACGGGTGGGGGCTTTGTCACTAATCTCATCAACGGTTTTCAACGGAATCTCATCTTGAGTGATGAGATTGTCCTTTTTATTCTAATAGAAAGCACCCTTTTTCTCGATCACTCTTTTCGATCAAATAATGTCTCCATTTGGTAATGGCTGTCAGAATACTCAGACATTCTCTTTCAAGGATAGTATATCGTTTCTGGGCATCCGTTAATTTTTGCAATATGTAAGCGATTGTAATATCATCAGAGTCCGTTTTCTGAACTAATTGAGCAGCAATGCCTATGCTATATCCTATATTTGTTTTTTTTTTTTTTTTTTTGGTTTTCCCAACTAATCTATACATAAATTGATCTATATACAAAAAACTAGAGAAGGATATTTCCCTTTCTCTAAAAAAATCAATAATTTGTTTTTTTTTTATTTTAAACTTATTACCTATTGGTTGGGTTTTATTTTTTTTTTAAGTTGTCCAACGCGAATTTTCTTTTTATTTTTTTTATATTTTTATTTTTTAATGAATTCTACGAGTATATATTTACATACTACTATATCATACTATTGCTATTTCTTTTCTTAATGCTATTGTCTATATACATATAGTTTAGTTAATCATGAGAAGCGCGTTCATGAGTAATAGACGATCGTTTCAACATAAAGTTATTTACTTTTAAGTGGATTCAATTCCTAGACGTTCGTGGTAATGTTTAGTTTATTGAACATTAAAAAAATTCGACCGATTCTGCGTACAAAAATATATCGAAATAAAAATTCAGTTCAAACTTGGAGTGAAAATATCCATTCCCTTTCGTCTACAAAGTCAATTTAAATTCAATTCCAGAACTGAAGGAAATCATTGGACGTGGTGTCACTAAACAATTTGGTGAACGATTATTTTTATTGAGATAAGGGGCAAGTGCCCATGTCTCGGGCATTTGCAATTTATAGTAAAATAAATTATCAATTTTGGTAAATTACTTTTTAAATCTACGTCCATTCATTAATCATGCCTCGCCTATATAATACCCATCAACTATTTTTGTTAGTTGGTTCAAAATCCTATAAATTCGTATAATAGTCGGCTGATAATATGAAATTGACAAATACAAATGACATTTAAAGCTGCTTAATAATTTTAATCTTCGCCCACCTCAAAGAATTATTCGTATATATACATGCTATATAGCAATTATTATCCATTATAAAAAGCCATCCCAAAATCTCAGACATTCAAATCATATTAAAAAACCATCTTATAAAATTTTTCTTTAAATTTTGATATTGAAATCATAAAATACGGATTATGTTGAATTCATCTGAATACATTAAATATTTGACGTACCTTCTTCTGTATATATCTTATACAGATCAATATAAGAAAAAAAAAATGAATTTATCGTTGATAAATTTTTGGTTTTGTTTGCGAATTAAACTTTTCTGGTGTGTTAAGTGTGTTACATAGTTGAACCCCATACAAATTCACCATCTTTTGAAAGAGTGAATTTTAGCAAGTGAGACATTTTATGTAAAAGCCGAATCAAATCTTATTATCGTAAATAATAAAAAAAACGTCACAAACAAAACTATATCAATAAATTTGATTATTGCTCCATACACAGACACTGCATGAGCACGAAACACACAAACTACGACGAGACAACAAAAATATTAATCGACACTAAAATGGGTGGAATATTTTGGATATACGAGAACAAATTCCATTGTGACTAGCTATAATAGAGAACGCTTATTATTATTCGTCTGAACATTGGGTTTTGTCTTATCAACAACGTGTAATAAAAATTGATAGAAATTTAGAAAGAAAAAAAACGTATAGTATGTTACAAAGACAACGTTCAAGATGATGATAACATATAAAAGGAGGAAATCTATTTTCTTATTCTTGTTCATTTAATCATTTATGTATTGTATGTATGTACATACATAGAAGACAAAATTCTAAACATATCATTAGATTTCGACAAAAACAGCTTAATGAATCATTTAAATGAATTTGTTTCTTGTTAAATTATGCCTCGCAGGGTACGGGTCTCGAGTGTACGAGAATTGAATATGGTAATGGATTTTATGTAATACTTTTGTCAAATTAAAATCAATAATTTTATTTTATTTAATTTTTTTGTATTTTATGTAAATTACTATTTTTTTTTTTAGGATTACGATGAATTCTTTTCGTGTTGCTGTTTTTTTTTTATTGTGAAGGGAAACAGGAAAATTTATTTAGGGGTTTTATGATTATTCTTGTTGGGTAATGGGTTTGGTTGGTGTGATGCTATGATAGATTAGAATAGAGGATAAATTTATTCGATTATTGCATATAATTAAATTTAATTTCCGCTTTTGTTTTTGTTTTATTTTAAATTAATGATTTTTTATGGGATTTTGTAAGAAGCAGATGAATAATTAACGGCCGATTCATCATTTGTTATTCTTGTATATATTTTTAATGGAGGGATGTTTTGGTTTGAAAATTTAACACAGGATCTCATGCAAAATGTTTTATAATATTCGTAAATTATTAGTTTATTTGTAACACGTGACGCAAAAGGGAAACATTTCAGTATTATTTGCGATGATGTTTTTTGTAAATATTTAATGAACCACGAAAATATATATTTCTGGAGCGATTTTATAATGAAAGGGGTGCGTGAAACATATGCCATTCTTCCTTTTTGATTAAACCAAATAATCTATAATTCTAGAAATTAGACAGCTCAAGCATATACAAATCAACAAAATGTCATAGTGGTATTGTAAGTATTGTAACAGTACAGGAGGACATGAATATGAGAACCCGACTGTTAACAGAAATTTATCCATCCAGAGACTATCAGGCGGTCTTCTGTGGCCAACTAGAGCTCAGGGTACGGGATAGGTTTCAATGATAGTCTGGATGGACCTTGTTAGACCGCAGGAGAACAAACAAAAAGAAAGAGGGAAAACCAGCCAGCGTAAATCACCTTAATTTAACTCACCTTGATTTCATCCCGATAACTTAATCTGTATTTATTTAGACATCATAAACTAGACAACTGAATTAAACTTGACTTTAACAAAATTTTATTTAGAAAAGAAAAAAAAAAAAATAATAACCAAGAAAAAAAATTACTAAGTAAGTAAAACTACCCTTCACCAAAAACTACTAATAATAAAAGAAAAATTATAACTTAAAATTATAAAAATTAAAATTAAAGTGAAAAACCAAAAAAAAAAACTTAACTAAAACCACGCGCTAAATTTGTATTGTTTAAAATTTAATATTTACAGAATTTAGATTTCACAATAGTAATTTCAAGATTTCCCGACTATCATTTATAAATGTTCTACATTTTTTTTTATGTTTTCAAATACATTTTATTGCAGTGAAATTTAATTTAAAGATTTTCTTTTAAAGAATTTTATTCAATTTATGGCCTTTTTAGAATTGCGATTTAATCATTTTACGAATAATTATAGTTGTTAGTATTAGTATATAACTTTCTAAACATGTTTAAGTTACATTTATAATTGTTTTTAGAGTGAATAATATTTTTTTAATTTAAACTCGTATAACGATTTTAATTGTAGGATTTTAATTAAGTTTACAAATTGCACACATTTACAGAATCTTTTTTGTTCAATCGAAACTAAATTACCTTATTTTTAATAGTTTAAGAATTTTCAATATTAAAGACATGTTAAAAGTAACAATTAAAAATAGATTTCGAATTTAACATTAATTTTTAATTTTTAACGTTATAAGGGAACCTGTAAACTAAAATTTAATTTTGTTTGAAACTGCAAGATTATTTTTAAGATCCTCGAAATTTTAACAGTCTACGAATACAAACTAAGAATTTTAAAACTATAAATTTTAAAAAATTTGCAAGTTTTTAAAATATGATTTACATATTTTTAATATTTATTACAGGTTCTTAATAATTATTTAAAATCAATTATTCAAATTGCGCTTAAAGAATTTATGTGGTTTTAAAATTAATATTTACAGATTATTTAGCTAAAAGGAATAATTTAAAAATTGTCTAAGTTATAACAAATTTTTAATTGTTATAACGAGTTTTTGGAGTGAAATTTAATTTAATTTTAATATTTTATCTTAATGTATTGTAAAATTATCAACTCTTTCCAGACTTCAAGTTCTTAATTCAAAATATTATCGGGTGTTTTTTTTCAGAAATTCAATTGTTTTATAAATTATTATAAAAACAATGTTACTTTGCACTAAATTTAATTACCAACATATAAAAAAAAAAAATATTAGAAATTAACTAGAGTGTATAAATTTGGAATTTAAATTTAGTTTAAAGCAAGATTTTGAAACTAATAAAATTTAAAAAATTTACAATTTAAGATGGCTAACAATTTAAAAAATGTATAAATATTTAATTTTAAAATTATTTTCGAGTGATTTACAAATGTTTATTGAATTTTTCACAATTTCAAAATAATTTAATTAATTTTAAAGATAATGTATTTCATTAAAAATATTTTTAAAATTGTTAGATCCTTAAGTTTATTTTGAACAATTGTCAAATTATATTGGATTTTATTTATAATAATATGATTTAAAAGTTCTTACAGAATCTTGATTTACAAGTTTTTAAGCTTAACATTTTACAACTTTTAATAATTTTTATACCTATATGCAGCGTTAAAATTATCTTCCATAAATTTAATGTTCTCATGATTTTTAAAATTTATATTATAACCCCTAAATTTTTTTAGTTTAATTTAGTAAATTCTTAAATTTTAAATATACAATTTGAACTACTTTAAGAAATTTTTAAACGTGATTTTATTACCCCATTTACAGTTTTTGGAATTTATTTTGATTTTAAAACTTCCAGAATAATACAAATTTTGTAAATTTAAGATTTTTTTAAAAATGCATAATTAAACTAAATATTTTGGTTAGAATTAAGTTTAAATTTAAAAATGTTATTACATTTTCATAATATATTTAAAATTTTAAAAATTTAAAGTTTAGAACTGTGATGATTTCAAGTCACAAATTTATAATTAGTTACATGAATTTGGCAACTTCGAAGAATTTTTAAATGTTTAACAATTAATTGAAACAAATTTCAAAATTCAAAGCTGTTAAGGAATAATTTCGTATTAGTCTATTCGTAAGGACAATAAATCGGTCAACTCAATCGAATGGTATATGAACAAATAACGTGTTGACATAAAGATGAGTCTTGCAATGAATTTCAAAACATCCAGGATTGACCTAAAGTTGATAAAGAAACGGCTACGCCATCAGTATCGATGAAGAAATGACACATTCACTAGCTATAATTTTAGGATCATACAGGCAACTTAATCTCAATAAGATCTATAATGACCTTAGTAGCCACAAAAATAAAGTTTCGCTAATTTCCAGAATATTTAATAGTTGTATATGTTATATAAGAAAGTAAAGTTTTAATAAGAAAGTAGTAAATTCATGTAACAAACTTGACACTACAAGTCCCAACTTCAAATAAAAGTATACGATAGGTTAGGCGACGGTCCGTTGTGGTACCGCAGGATCTAGTTGCCTATTACCCTTATGAGAACCAGTTTGAGCTACTTATGTAGCGTGATAAGTCTCGCACCTTACATTTTTCGAGATCCGAGAGGCAGTCCATTGAGAATTTACCCAAATATTCATGTCTTTTGTGTGTTAAAGCCGGGCATGAGTATAGGAGGTGGACTACCGTCACTTCCTCCTCCTCGTCCCCACAGCTTCTGCAAAAGTCATTTGCTTCCAGACCTAGCCTCCTCACATGTTCTCCAAGTAGGCAGTGTCCTGTGAGTATCCCCACGATCGTTTTTAGTTCACGTTTTCGTAGGGAGATCAGTGTCTTAGAGCGTTTCAAGTCCAGCTTTGGCCATACTTGCCTTGCTACACAACATGAGAGGGTGTTCGTCCACCATCATTCGCTGAGGCTACTGGCTCCTTTTTGCGCACAGCTTTGAGTGCATTGATGGGCCTTCCCAGTTTTCTCTTTCCGGTAGCAGTTGGAGAGTTGTACCATGCCTCGCTAGCTCGTCCGTCCTGCAGTTCCCCATGACGTCCGAGTGGCCGGGGACCCAGACTATCTCGATGTTGAAATGCTCACTCATCTCATTCAGAGACCAGTGGCAACCCAACCCCACCCTAGACGTCACTGAAACCGAGTCCATGCGACTTGATTGCCCCCTGACTGTCCACATAAATTGCGATATCAGTCAAGAATACCACATTATGCCTCAACCAATTCAGAACCTCCTCAATCGCTATTACCTCTGCCTGGTACACGCTGCATTTATCAGGGAGACGAACTGATATATTTACTTCTAGTTTATCACAGAAGACACTACTTTACCGTTTAGCTTGGAGCCATCCGTAAAGAATTGCAGTGCTTCTGTTTCCGCACCCAACCCGCCTCTCCAAGATTCCCTTGAGGGGCAGGAAGTTCGGAACTTTTTCTTGAAACACAAGGTTGGTATACCGTAGTCTAAATTCGCCAGATCCTTCCTTAGCGATCTAATTATCGTCGAGTGTCCTGTCTGAAGACATTTCCACATTTCCAGTCGCCATCTGCTTACCATAAATATCGACGGGGAGAAGGTGATGCATAACATCCAAGGCGCGTGTTGGTGTTGTCCTCAGCGCCCCGCTTATCAGCATGCAGGAGGCCGTTCTTTGCACCTTCTCGATCCCATTTTTGTACGTTACTTTATCAAGAGCTGGCCACCACACACTCACCTCATACATAAGTACAGGTCTTACTACGGCAGTGAATAGCCAGTGTACCAGCTCCAACTTCAGGCCCCATCTCTTTCCGATGGCATTCCTGCACGAGAACATGGCTATATTAGCCTTGTTTACTCTTTCCAGAATGTTGGGCTTCTAACTAAGCTAACTGTTCAAAATTACTCCCAAAAGCTAGTCTCCTGCCATTTAGGAGAGGTGGATCTACTACCGCGATTTTATATTTCCTAGTAAATAGTACCAGTTCAGTTTTGGGCGAGCTAATTGCCAGTCCACATCTGATGGCTCACCTTGTAGTGATTAGGAGGGCATTTTGGATTACCTCCTACATCGTGCTTAGATATTTGCCAGAGACAGCTACGTCGATTCGAATCCTGATAGTGGATTCCCCCAGCTCCGAGTAAACCATCCTGCACCCCAGCATGTGATTGATTAGCTCACCTACAGGGTAATCCACTCCTAGGAACGACAATCCCTCCAGAATTGCCTCCGTCTTAACATTGTTAAGGCGCCCTCAATATCAAGGAACGCCACCATACAAAACTCTTGCGAAAATATCGATTTCTCAATTGTACTTACCAGGGTGTGCAGAGCTGTGTCCACAGATTTCCATTTACAGTAAGCATGCTGAGACTGAGCCCAGTCACTAGGCTTTATTTTTAAACGTATATAGATATCCATCAGTCTTTTCAAGGTTTTCAGTAGAAAGGATGATCGAGTTATGGGTCTTAAGTCCTTTGGGTAGCCATGTGAGCATTTACCCGCCTTCGGAATAAACATCACTCTGACCTCTGCCCACCTCCGCGGAATACAGACCAGGGGAGAGTAATCAACGAGTTGTTCTGAATCTCCGCTGGAATAATTCCTCTATGCGCAGTCGCTGTGCATCCCGATGAGTACTAGTTTCTGTCGAGTCGTCTGAGCTTCTTGGAAAGTGGGTTTTGATGAGAAGTTTCTAAGATTCCTCACTAGAAGTAGTCCATCTGGTTCATTTAAATAACTGGGACTGGTTGGATTAGTAGACAGTATCTTCCTAAGACGAGAGGTCTCGGAGACTTCTTCCATTTTATCACAGAAGAGTCTCCATGACCTCGTTTTTGCCCTCTTCAATACTTTTTTGTTAACTTTGAGGTCCTCCTTATAGGACTCCCAGTCTTGAGCCTCCATCGTGCTTTTGACTTTGTTCAAGGCTCTTCTACACGCCTTCCGGAAGGTTCCCAGATCCTTGGACCACCATGCTGGTTTTTGCTTGCCCCTGGGCTTAACAATTGGGCAAGCAGCGTTGAAGTCAGTCTGAGGAGTAAGGCGGCTGACGCTGCCTTCGTATGGTGCAGGTTAATTTGTGTGAAATTTAGCATAACACCAAGTTGAGCCTACTTACCTATTATACTCCCCGCTATGGTGCAGGTTAATTTGTGTGAAATTTAGCATAACACCAAGTTGAGCCTACTTACCTATTACACTCCCCGCTACCGCAGGCTAGTGCTCGCCGGGTCCATTGGAGTCGCCGGTGTCTCCCGTATCTCCTCCCACGGAACTTCTTTCCCGGATGCAGGCAGCCCCATCGTCTCTCGAATCCAACAAGTCTTCCTCGACCGACACCAGGGACAGGCGACTTCCCATCTCCTCCTCAAGTGCAGCCACCACGGAGTGCTCAATTGGTTGGGCCGTCTCCCCTCCTGGTGTGTCTGTTTCCTGTATCGATGGGCATTCCAGCCTCGTCTTTTTTGTAGACTCTGAGAGTAATCGATCCGAAACCGAAGTCGATTACTCCCTTAGTCACGGCAAGAGGAGCCATGCTTATTGATTATCATGGTAGATAATCTAGAGCCTCCCTTGGGATCCTCTTGTCTCACGATCTTCAAATTTCTTGTTGAAGATTAGGGTTGCTGATCCTTACTATCTCCAGGATCTTTTCTGTGCTGGCCGGTTTAGTTGGTAGCCAGACACGCGCTCTTGCCCTGCTAGGAATGTCTTCCCTTCTTACAGCCTCCAGCGTCGCGCCTTGCCACACCACCCCTACCTTCGCTACAGCCTTCTTATACAGATCAACTGATCTGACATCCGAGCACGCTGCTAGTTTGATGCGCCCTTGGTACCCGCATCTCTGCAGGATGGAGGGGGTCCTGGATTTTCTCCTAGGACCTTGAGGAAAACAGAGTTTAGTGTGCATTGTAGACTAATCTCCATTTATCCATGTTGATGCTCCCGTCTTCGTGACTCCTGTCAACGACGGCTAGCACCAAAACAGGCTCCTTTACAATGTCGCTGAACGACTTGTGTTTCGGCATGACCTTGTGAGGAGTTTCCTTCTCCTCTAGCTCATCCTGAGACAGCTGCCTTTTCGGCATATGGTCCCTCTCCGAGCTATCGCCACCAATCGTTTCCCTGGCCCAAACCACGGATTCCCTCTGCTCAACAGTGCGCTGCTCCTCAGGGGTTGCAGCCCACTTTTGCAGAATCTTGAGCGCCGAGCACCTTGCCCTGTAGCGCAGCTTTGAATTTTGAGGGACGTTAGTCGAACCTCCTTCAGCAGCGCTAGATTTCCTCTGCGCGTTCCGCTAGTCCCAGGCTTTGGTGCCCTGGAGTCGCTCCCCCTGATGCTTTTGAGGGAGCCCCACCTTCGCGGTTTGAGCTTCCTCCTATTGCTTCCGGCCTTTGGTGAGTGCCGGTCTCGGTTTTGGTGTTTTTGTTGTTATTGTTTTGTTTATTATGCATAATGGTCCCACGAGTGTCGGAGAAAAATCATGGTCCACCTGCTCAGAGATCCGTATACGCAGGTAATAGGCTACTTTTAACTGGAGGTCGCTAGGTATCCAGAGGGCTCCGTTTGCAACTGGGCTTTATTAAATGGGCCCCCAGCCTGGTAGTTTGTTGGCACGGGTCGCGTAACACCTTAAACCGGCCCAAGGCAAAAATTTGTGCCCAATTTTAAATCAAATTATTTAAGACAAATTGGAAAAATATTTTGTGTTTCACAAAAAAGAAAATATGTAAATTACATTATTTTACAAATTTGTCTAATAGTGGTGAGTCTGGTTACTTACCCCTAAATTGAGTTTATAAAAAAAAACCATGTACATATTATATGATTGCTATCATAACCTTTTTTGAACAAATTGACTTAGTCAAATTTTAAAGACGATGCAAAAAAAAGTTTTTTTCTAGATAGAAGCTATCATTTTCTTCTTTGCTCATATCACGATTTTTTGTTTTTATAAGTTTTTTACTCCCAAGCAATACTAAAAAAAAATCATCCAAGTTAAAGTTATTCTCAAGAAAATGTTCAAGTTTTATAAGTGTGGTTCTTGTGCGTTTTAATTCAAACGAATAATTCGTAAATATTTTGGTTTGATTTTATAATATGATAGAACACAATATGCAACCTCTCTCACCCACAACCATATCGGTTTTCTTTCACGCAATAAAGATTCACATTCATTTCGACAACCACTTTATAATATACGCGCCGCGTCGTTATCAATTTTACTTTTTATTTTAACGTGATAGATTACCAGCCTTCAAAATGTGTGTAGATATGTATCCATAACAAGAGATGAAAATAATATTGTTTTTCTTTTGTTTTTTTCCATCTAATTTTTCATTATCGTGTATTTCCTTGTCTATATACATATATATAGGTACATAACACATATTATACCCAGCTAGGATTTTCCTTGTAGGTTTATTTTGTTGTTTTTGCGTTGTTGAAATATTGCTGTTGATATTACATTGACGGAAAAACTATAAATTAGATTGCAATTTTTATAACACAGACGGGAAATTTTTTATTTAATTTTTATTTTTTTTTTATTTTTATTATTTATGATTTTTTTTATTCTTTCACGAGAAAGCTTTAGGTATGAAAATTTTCAAATTGAAATAAAAACGAAAATAATTTTTTATATTTCGCAGGCTTTTGTGTATTTATGTAAAACAAAAATATACAATTTATGTTACGTGTGATGTAATAGAAATATAATCGAGTTCGAAATATGATTATATTGATAAAAAAAAAAATGAATAAATGTTACTGTTGTTTATAGAATTATGATTAATCTTTGTCAATTTTTTGACATAAATATAATTTATTGTAGCCATTTTATTGATGTGTATATAGGACGTACACACATTCGCTGTTGTTGCTGCTGATGCATTCACATTTTCATTAAATTGAATTTTATTGATATTGATGTGCTATAATTTGTGCCGTGAATTAAAATCCATTTACATGTTTTAATAAGCTTTTGGAACGAATTAATATTAGTCTTTGAATCGCACCGGTAATTTTATTATTCGACCCGCTCTTATAATTTTTCTTGTTCAACAATGGTTGATTCAATATCAAATGAAACTTGTTTCGTTGGTGTAACTAATACTGTTGGAGTATTTTCAACTGTTGGTGTACTAATTTGCGAAAAATCTATATCTCTAATTTCATCAGAATTTTCTGAATAACAAGGCTTAATACGTTCGATCGAGACCCTTATGTTTGCTTACCATTTACTTGTATATCAAAAACATTTTCGTATCTTTGAAAAACAAACAGCGTGAGGTCCCGTATATAAAGTGGCTATAGTGCTTTGCGTAAGCCGTCTGTTCTTAAAAAAATGTGTGAACATGTTTTTAATTCATGACTGACGAATATTTTATCGTAACAACGCCGTGTTGCTGCTATTCAAGGTCTAATTTCGTTCAAATTATCTCTTACTGTTTTACGAATTCGGTTTGTGGAACTTCATGTTCACTTGGTTCGAATAACTGTCCTGGAACACGCAGTGAGCTGCTCGTAAACTAATTCAGCCGGACTGGCTTCTAATTCATCATGAAATGTAGTTCGTAAACCGAACAAAATAATTGGTAGTTTATTTATTTATTTATATTAAAGAAATCGATTTAGTCATTACAAGTATGATTTTATATTCAAAACAAATAATCAATGCAATTTTAATTATTACATACAAGATTAAAAAATTAAAATTTTACAATTTTAAAAATTAAAAGTACTTCAGATTAGAAGTTGTCATAAAAAAAATAGATTTCAAAAGTATATTTTTTACAAAAAATAAACTGAAACTAAGTTTTAAAATTTTAAAAATAGTTCTTCAAGTTCCTTTTGAAGCAGTCCTTTGTGAGATGAAAGTAAAATTTTTCTTTAGCGATCTTGAGTGGCGTACTATCTCCAAAAATCAATGGTTTCGCAGCGATTTGATTGGTACATGGATAGCTGTATTTTACTATATGTAAGATGAATCAATATGGCCAAGCAGGATGTTGCCGATGAAAGCTGAGTCTAAAAATAAGCGTCTATGTATTTTCCAGAGTACAAATTTTATACTCTAAACATCTTGTCGTGTATGGTGGTAGGCGTGCTATATTTTCATGAAATGGTAAGCTATTGTCATAGTCCCAGTCAGTTTTCTTTAACATAAAGATCATAAATTTCTTTTGAATGCTTTCAATCCTTTTGATGTGGTTAGCATGATACGGGCTCCAAATTACTGATGCGTATTCAACTTGGGATCTTATATACGCAAAATATAGTGAGAATAAAGTTGACAAATTTGTAAATTCTCCAGTCCAACGCTTAACAAAACCAAACATAGAACTCCTAGATCGATTATTTCTTTAACTCTTTGCAGTTCCATATTATTAACGCTGTAAGCAAAGTTAATCGGGTTTCTCTTGCGATGAAAAGGCATTACTTTGTCTTTGTCAATATTCAATAGCAAAGAATTTTTGTGGCACCATTCTTGTAATATTTTTGTGTCATGTATATCTTTGATTGTATGATAAATTTTTATATCATCTGCGAACATGACAAGATTAGAGTATTTTTTGACTTCAGTTATTCCATTTATGAAAATGAGAAAAATCCATGGTCCAATATGGGAACCCTGAGGAACTCCTGACGTTACTTTGATTATTTTAGATTTTTCGCTTCCAATTGACACATATTGTACGCGACTAGTCAAATATGAGTTGAACCATTTAATGAAGTTGGATGCAAAGCCAAAGTTGTAAAGACTTTCTAGAGCTTTGTGATGGCAGATTGAGTCAAATGCTTTACTAAAATCAGTAAACACTACGTCTACTTGGTTGCGGTTTTCAATTTCATTAAAACTTTGTTGGTAAATTCAACAAGGTTAGTAGATGTAGATCTTCTAGGCATAAACCCATGCTGATTGAGTGATATATGTTGAGCTAGGATTCCTTTAAAGCTGTTGCATACGACCTGTTCAAATAATTTTTCTATGGTTGAAGTGGTTGATATCCCTCTATAACAAGAGATGTCTTCTCTTTTACCCGATTTAAATATAGGTGTAACTTTAGATATTTTCCATGTATCAGGGAATATTCCGGATGTTAACGAAAGGTTGTATATATTCCGTAATGGTTTTACTAAAATATTAGCATATTTTTTAAATATAGACGTTGGAATATTATCCGGCCCACATCCGTCACCAAACTGATTAAGTGCATATAAAATATCCTCATCATAATAACCGGTAAACTGATAAGTACATTATTAGCCGTGTTTCTTGACGTATGATCTGATCCGGATCAGATCATATCTGCTTCCCTTTCATTTGTATAGCCGCGTTTCATGAAATCAACACAAAAATTGTATTATTTTTTGTTTTTAGGTTATTATATTGATCCTAGTAGCTTTTTGGTTCAAAATTTTGATACAAAAACAAAAAATTGTACAATTTTTATGTTGATTTCATGAAACGCGGCTATACAAATGAAAGGGAAGCAGATATGATCTGATCCGGATCAGATCATACGTCAAGAAACACGGCTATCATTTACGTTTGATTGAGTGGTAAACCAATTACTGTTTTTAGGTTTGTATACATGTTGAAAAAAATCCGCAAACATATCAGCGATTTTTTTGGGATCTGATGTTTTAATATCGTTCAAATACATATTAGTTGGATAGCCATCAATTACTCGTTTGGATCTAAAGTTTAAATTGGTTTAAAAGACCAATCTGTACGATTGTGGCACATTACAGCTGCCTTTAAAGTGTGGAGCCAACGTTCGATCATGCCATTACATTTTGGATTATAGGCAGTAGTGCGTTTCCGTTCGAAGCCAAGTAACAATGATAATTCGGAAAATAGCTGGGATTCAAATTGTGATCACTGGTTAATAACTATACATGCCGGCACGTCAAACCGTGTAATCCAAACTAAATAAACCCCTAAAGTTACCGTGGCTGCGGTGATATCTGCTACTGGTATAGCTTCAGCCCAACGTGTATAAAGATCTATCAATGTGATACAATATCACAGTATTGAAAAGATTGAAAAGATTGGGCTCCATTTCTGAGACCAAACGTCATTCTTCGGACAAACTCGAATATACCCAACGGTGTGGAAATTGCCGTTTTAGGCAAATCACATGATTTTATAGGAATTTGATGATATGCGCGCATACTAAATCTAGTTTTAAAGACACGCTACACCCTTCGACCTGAAATGAAAAATCTTGCAGATGTGGTACAGGATAGCGATCGAGAATGGTAATATTGTTTAACGCACCGTTTTTCTTCCGAACTAGATGTGATGGACTAGACCATGAGCTTTTACTAGGCTGACATATCCCTTGCGCCATCATCGATTGAAATTGGGATTTTGCTAAATTTAATTTATCCGTGTCAACAAAATTCTTGTGTTTAGTTTAAATACTTATAATTGAACGATTTTTACAGAAATAATCTATTGTTAGTTCGTTGTTTCCTTTTAAACTTTACGTGGTTTAAAAAAGTTTTTGTCTCTTTCCATGTGTCACGTGTGCTGCAGATGCAACATTAGCTTTCCAGTTACATCTTCTCGACTCATCGACTCTCTCGCCGTGACGTTTAACAATCGTACGAGTTAAATTTTGTTGTAAATATTATTGTTTTTAGTTTTGGCATTTTATAATTTACTGACGTCAAGTAAGGCAACTTGTATTTTATTTTCGGCACTTTTAACGTATAGACTCAGAGGTTCCTCTTTCAACAGTGTCGCCATACTGTGTCTGGCTCACTTTGCCATTATTGTTTTTGCTTTATTTTATTCCACCATAGACACGCAGAGTAGGTAATTCGTAGGATCTGCTATGAACAAATCATCTGTTTGTAGATCTAGCTTTCTATCTTTGAACTTAGTGTCTAGGCCGTACCGGCCATTTACCTACTAGCTAATAGCATTTTTTATACCTTTTTTATTGTTTTCATATGATGTTTTTCTCTGGTTAGATGTTTTCCAACATAACATGACCTCCGTAACAAAGCGAAGTTTGATTCTATCTATCACCAACTGGGGAATGATGAGTTTTCTCATGAATGATGAATTCACCAGTGAATTTATACAATAATTTAAGGAAATTATATTATTATACAGGAAAACCCCGCTTAACGCTGCCCCGTTTAGCGCTGTTTCGCTATTACGCTCTCTCTCTCAATTTTATTATCTAATTTTCGTATTTTCTTCGTTTTGCTTATTTACATGCAGTATATTTTTTATTTATTCATTTTTTTGGAAAAGGATGCCATCGTGAACCTTTACATCACGCGATGAAAAATATACACCTGGATTCAAAGCAGAAAAAGAGACCTGTATCTCCGTAGAAGTGCTTTCTCTTCCGCCTAACACCACTTACATTCTGCAGCCCATGGACCAAGGTGTTATTGCAAATTTTAAAGCATACTACCTCCGTCGTGAACCATACTAGAAAATATGGAGAGCATTAATTGTTCAGATCAACCATCGATAAAACAAACATGGAAAGATTATATAACATCGTTATAGGTAGCTATAGGGGACATCGATGAAGCCTGGAATGAGGTAACCTCAAAATGCTTAAACTGAGTATGGAAGAAATGTTGTAAAAATAAATAAATCTGTTTTCTTAGCCATCCCTATCTCATATGTTTCTTTATAAAAATGACCCTGATTAACGCTGATTCGCTTAGCGCTCCATATATCAAGAACGAATCTCGAGCGTTAAGCGGGGTTTTGCTGTATAGCATATCTGTGCCAAGTTTAAACCAAATCGGAAAACATAAATTTTTCCCCATTTTTTTTTTTACCACGACCGATTTCAGTCATCTTATTGAATTGAGAATACAACTAAACGGAGTAAATATTTTTAAATTATTTGAATTACTCGTACAGTTATTTCGTTTTAAATACGATTTCTCAAAAATAAAATTTTTGCAATTAAACTAGCTTCTCATAAAAACATTAGATAAATTATATTGTGAATTTGCCCCACTAAATATATTTTTATTTTTTTTATTTACAGGTAAGCACCTTTAACAAATTATCAACTAGGGTCTGTCGATTGCATGTAAGTAAGGGTGACCATAATAACCCATATTTGAATTTCTAAAGAAATATTCTAAATAAATTAAATATAGTGTTGTTAAACAAAATTTAAATGGAATTAGTTTTATTTTATATATACAGTTGATATTTAATTAAAAATAAATTTGTGTTGATTAGAAATTCCATAATTTCAATACACATATCGAACTATGGTTATGTATGTATGTATAAAGATTTAATAATTAGATAAAACTTTATATATTTATTTTATTTAATATCGAAAAACTATATTATTATATTTATATAATACATCTTATATATGTATAATATTAAATTAGGTTTAAATTAGTACGATGAAGTTTTTCATCACAATTATTCTCATATATAGAAAACAAAACAAAAGAAAAACTCAAAAACTATTTCCAATTTTTTTTTTTTTTTTTGGGAAAAACTTTTCGATTTTTTAGTTTAGTTTGTTTGCTATATTTTGTATGTATTGTGAATAACAGAACAGAACAGAGCAATAAGAAAAAGTTGTAAGTAGTTTTTATTTCTTTATTGGAGCGAAATTTATCCGGTTGTTACACTAAAATTTTTATTGCAATTTTATTATTTCACTTACCAAAAAAAATATATAATTTTTTGTGTTCATTTTATTCTATATATTCCAATATAGCTACATAGGTACATACGTATTATATATTTTGATAAATTTGTCGGAATAAGTTTTGTGTTATAAGGGGTTTTCCTTAATTTTGATAAAGTTTTTTTTCTCAACTCTCTTATGCGAAATATACCGTAGAAAAAACGAAATACAATAATTTTTCTTTTGTTTGTTACCAATAACACTGCAGTGAGTTTTTATCCGGTTTAATTCTGAAGTTGTACGTATTTTTGTTTAAAGTTTGTTTCAAGGATCTAGATATCGAATATACACGTTATAGTTTCGAGCACAAACCAAAGTAACAAAAAAAAAAATGTTTTAATGCGGATGGCAGAAAATAATAAACCTCCAAAAGGAAAATAAAAAACTTGCTGCGCCAACTTAAATACATAAAAGCTTTTCTTACTGTATGGAGTTCGATCAGAAATGTGTTATACTGGTTTCTTAATGAAACTCGAGTTAAATTTTTTTTTTTGTACGAAACTATCGTACGATTTTATTCGTTTTTTTCTCTCTTTAATTAAAGAGACTTGCATTCCCTAAATATAAGATTATTATTTATATCCTCTAGCAGTTTTTAACCCCCGCCCTTAAAAATGTTTTATTCTTTTACCGTAAATCTATAATAATGTAATCCAATATATTATTCACAAAAGAAATTTGATTAAGAAGTTCTTCACAAAGAAATCGACGAAAACAAAAAAAAAACAAAGTTACAAAACAATAGAAAATAGTTTCAGTTACTAAGAGACGATGAGACAAATAAAAATAAAAATAAATTTAAATTAGAAAATTAATAAGAATAATGATAAAATTAAGAATTCTTCTGGTTCTGGTGAATAAATTAATTTTATTTTAATATTGACTTAGTTCCGCTATTTACTAGAGCCATATCAGAACAGAATATCAGACTGACGGATGTTGATTGAATTTTTTTTTTTTTTATTGAAATCTAGATACAAATATTGTGTTCGCATATGCTCGTACGTAGACGTAAATATGAGCATATAGTGTATACAATATATACAGTAGAGTGTTATGATTTTCGCCAGACATGAAAAATTACGGGAAATGAAATAAAATTTTCTATTTTTATTTTGTTATTTATTCAATCGATACAAAAATAGTTGTATTTGTATTGGCTGAATGAACTATCGCTAGTTTCAGGTTATAAGAAACGACTAATTTGCCATTTCAATGAAATTCGATTTTTTTTTTCGATTATTATTGGATTTAATTTTTATTTTACCAAATTGATTTATACTATAGCGATTAACGAACGAACAGTATTTTGTATTTAATGCATTCAATACATAAACTACTACCCGAGAATATCTAACTTCTATTCGATAATTGCAACGAAAGTCTACAAAAAAATTGATAGTGCAGAAATACCAAAATGCTAGTTGATTAGTAAATACACAAAAACTATAGAACTAAAAGATGTTGTGTTAAGAAATGGAATTAAATACAAATTTGTTGAGCCACATCCTACTTTCGTTGGTGCCAACACTAAAGCCTCAGCCAAGCTATACCGCGGTAGTTGTTGCAGTTTAACCGGTCTGCCTTTTTATGAAGCGGACGGATTGGAGCTGTCTTCCACGCTTCTGGGATGTGTTCTGTAGACCAAATTATTAATATGAGCTCAAACATGCGGTAAAACCAATAATCGCCGCCATACTTGAGCATTTCGTTGCAGATACGAGTACCATCACCAGGTCTCTTGTAATTTTTCATTTGCGACATCACGTTCCGCACCTCGTCATATGTTGGAGGGGGCGGTGGAGTCATCTCGACGTTAGTATCGCGTTGAAGTAAGGGAGGTTGTTGCTCGGAGGGTGGTGCCTGTTTGTTTAGAAGTGAGGAAAAATACCTCCGCCACACTTCGAGGGCGGTTTTAGTGCCCATCAATAATTCATCGGATTCGTTGCGAATAGCGCTGCTACGCGGATGAAAGTCGGTAGCTAGTTCTTTTATACAGCGATATCTGTTTCTCAGGGTAGAATCCTGGATGTTGAGCGCCTATTGTTCAGGCCATGCACGTTTCGTTCGTCTGCATAGCCTGTTCGAAATTTTCCTTACAGTCATGTAGGTGTTGTGAGATTGTCTGGTTTTTTGAGTTAGATTTCGTTGTCGCGCGTGAAATTTCTTCCGAATGGCACCCTAATCATCGTCCAACCAATGATTTTTAGGTCTGGATGGAGTTCGACCTATGGTGGACGTTGAGGTATCGGTTACCGCAGTTTTGATGATGTCCCACTGTTCTTGAAAGGAATCAGGAAGTGGTTTATCCTCCAGGATTCCCGTTAAAGTAGTCTCGAAGACGGTTCTGGTAACTTCTTTGTTCAATGTCGCTGTGTTCCAACGAGTGATACGCATTTTTGCGTAAATAGCATTTTTTCAAATAACTTTGAGATTGTAGGCAGCATGCTTATTGGACGATATGATGAAATCTGTATGTCATTTTTTCCAGCTTCATGTATCATTGTGATCAAAGATATCTTCCATTTTTGAGGAATATAACCAGTCCGCATGTTTGCATTGAATATGAATTTTATTAGTTTTATGCGTTTGTCTGGCAATTCCTTTATCATTTTGCCGGTCATAAGATCATTCCCATCAAATAAATGCACAAATCAATGATTACTAAAGTAATCATGCTAATTATTAAATTCATTTTACCACTCTCGTTAGCACAGTAAGAAGCGTGCTTGGTTTGTTATTCGAGGGTCTCGGGTTCGATTCCCGGTGGTGACCAAAATCACGGTTAGGTGATTTTAATGTATAAGTATATGTGTTTGTCCGGGTATTGCACCGTGTGTCCTTATTATTATTAAAGTTGGCTAGAAGCCAAGCAGGTTCTGCACTCAATGCCACTCTGGGCCCCTGGTGCAAACCGAGGATTCTATCACAATTCGCAATAGCGCTCGGCTGCTCTGGCAAACTGTAACACCTTAAACCAGGGTATAGGGACTCGATTATTAGAGCAACGGACTGTGACTCGATTATTAGAGCAACGGACGTTAATAAAATGTTTACGGTCCTTCACCAGTTTGGAAGTGATCATATAGGATTTCGTAATGAATTTAGCACAGATTTACTATCACTGCACAGAATAATGACCTTTCCGGAAACAGCGAGTTTAGAAGCATCAATCGCACAACGTGTGAGTGCAATCAGCTCCACTTGTAATGCAGTGCAGATCCGGCCTAGACTCCCACATGATCGTAGGTCATGTGCAGGACAATAGGTTCCGAATTTGCACCAAAATTAGAGTGTCCGCAAAAAAGCACGAGCGACTGAGCCACCCACTCATTGAAGTCTTGAGACTTCATTAACCATATTAATTTCATGGTATATATGAACTGAATAAATTGTAGATTAGTCTATGCCCTGTGATCAGGCCGAGAGGGTTCCACGCACCAATACACCACAAGCGAAAGGCAGAGGACTAACTGCAGTGGGGGCAGAAATAAGATTGCCTGCAAAGCAAGTCTAGAAGACGAGGACATAGCACAGAAACTGACTGAACCACAGGCCCCCAAACAACAGACGCGTAAGGTAGCATAGGTGAAGCTAGAGATTTGTAAATAAACATCAGCAATTTGGGAGTCCAGACCCCACGACTTCCCAAATTCTTTTCTACACTGCCAGAAAATGGAAGTGACCTTTTGCAGTTTAATTTCCATATGAGATATCCAGGAGAGTTTACTGTCCAGAATGACGCCCAGATGGTTTACTGTTTCAGATCTAGCGATCGTTTCTCCAAAAAGAGCAGGAGCAAGGGAGTTCTCCAGTATTCCTACGTCTCGTAAAAAAAAGGGCGCGTTGCGTTAAGTCTGATAATACATTAAGGTATTTACCCTGAACCAGAACGACTAAGTCATCAGCATAACTCTGAGCAGTGAAGCCAGATTGCTGTAGTTTTACAAGTAATTAGTCACAGGAGAGGTGACAGGACACCTCCCTAGGGGCAACCTTTAGTAACTTTAATTGAAATATAAAGGGAGTCCAGCTCGGCCACAGCATTGGGTGACCTCAGCAAAGATCCAATCCAAGTAACAATGGTTTGCTCAATTCCAAAATTTGAGTAGGCTTCTCCATAATACTAAGGGATCTTTCAATCCTCGTAACAAGTTCATGCAGCGCAGTGACACATGATCTCCCAACTCTGTAAACATGTTGAGTGCTACTGAGTGGGATGACAGATAATTGATAATCTCTAATACATCTGTCAACAATTCTTGCCAGAGTTTTGAGAACAGTTGAACAAAGACTAATAGGGCGAAATGCCTTGGGATCGGTATAATCCGTCTTCACAGCTATCGGGATGAACACAACTCTACTCCTGCTCCAGGACTGTGGAACATATCCAAACGTAAAGCCCGCTTGACAGAGTCAAAGCTTGGCCACCTGATCTATAAGGTGAGAAGGAGAAAACGCTCCAGCGCAAGGTGTTGAGAATGACAAGCCTACAGACTAAGTCCCAGTCGGGTGAATAATCAGTACTATTAGGCTGAGCGTCAGCAACATAATCATGATTGATAACAGAAAGTAGTAGTTCGAAAATTTCATTCCTGGAAGAGGTTAATCTGCCATCAGGAAGTCGCAACACATCGAGTCGACAGGAATCATTTCTAACCAAGGAGCTATTAAGTCTGGCGATCCCAGAGATACTATTAATTTCTTCGCAGAAGCTAATCTAAGAAGTCCTACGAGCGGATCTCAGCATTTTCTTATATTATTTTGGTGCTGCCAAAAAGTTATCCCAATCAACCTGAAGGTTAGATCTTTTGGTTTTCTCTTTGAGTCTCCTAGCAGTTTTCCTTAAGTTTTTAAAATCAGAAGGTTCACGTGACTGTATGTGTCAAAGATGAGGCTAACAATTCAATGGCCTCAGTCCAACATATCTCATCCAACGAAACCAGCCGAGGTTCCAACTCAAGAGAGAATAATTCCCAGTTGGTAAGGTTCTTGTTACGATAAGGTTTAAGAGTAGGTCTTCTAAGATTTAAATTAAACGAGATGCATCTATGGTCGAAGGTGAGAATAAGGATTTCAAGTTCAGTTAGAGATTTTAAGCTCAGATGTGCTCAGGTAATTAGGTAGAGATAAACCATTACATATTAATATTCCTCATAACGTGTGATGAGCATTAGCATCGAATCCTACCACTAAAGGTAAATGATTTGTCCTGCCCCACGAAGCAAGGTTGGTAAACTCCGAAGACCGAATTGTAAAACGGATACACTGATGCTACCACCAGTGATCCGACTAAGCTCGACGATTCGAGAGACACGAGCATAGCTGCAACGTCCGCTGAGCATCATTCATGAATTAGGTTGATCTGTTTCAGCGCAAGCAAGATCATAAAAATGATTACAAGCTAAGGAAAACAAAGGTCGTGACTAGTTCAGTTCTAAATTTTCTAGAAATTCCTGAGTACCATACTTCCATCCTAGAATACCAGCTTCGCGATTTTTACAACAGTTGAACTATAATTTGATGTGGTTTTGGTATAAATTAGTATTAAGCTATATATTAGTAACACAAACAATCCTCTATTAACATTAAATTTAGTTTTTTTTTTTTTTTTTTTTTATTTTCCTCCTTTTTCTAAAAACAAAAATTGAATCAATTAATATACAAACTACTTATCTCTGGATTTAATTATGTATACTTATTATGGTAATTAGCACAAATCAGCTCAAGTATTTTTCACATTTTCTTATATAAAATTATACGCGAAGGCGGTTTTGTATGGTATTCGCATACACACACATAAACGTCTTATTTATGTGTAACAATCATTCAAAAATGACATCCCAAGATGTATAAAATACAATGAATCATAATTATTTATAACAGCAAACTGTAACAATAAAACTTAAATTATATTCACCAATTATTGTAAATTTCATTTGTATTATAAATTTTTCTAATTATATTCGTTATACTTTATCTTTTGAGACGATAAGAACGAGAAAAAAAAAGTTTTTATTTTGTTACAATAACAACAACAACACAAATGAAAACCATTTCAAGTAATTCCCAAGTGTAATATAAATTTACATAAAAATTCAATTTTGATTTTTCATCAAATCTAAAGAAGAAGAAGAAGCAGAAGCCGAACACGATGAAGACAAAGAAGAAGTAGTATGTACGTACATACATATCGAAAAAAAAAATTGGAAAATCGATTTATTTATCAATTTTTTTTTTAAATGGATAAAAAACAATAGAAAATTAAAATTTTCTTTTGTACATAATACAATATCCATACATATATTTTGTTCTTAGATACACCCATCGTCGAACCACCCAACCACTTTCATGTACCACATAGAATTTCAATTTTCATCTTATCTATTTATGATAATAAAAAAATTCCCATATAATTTTCCCAAAGATAATCTATTATATTAGAGGTTTTCTTTTATATATACATATGTACATCTATATACATACATAAATAAAGATAAACTTGGACCAAACCAAACATCAACAATAACAATAATAAAACAACAATAAGAAGCAAAAAAAAAAAAAAAAAATTAAAAGAAAATTTTGTTTGTAAAGTAGAAAAATCATTTGGGAATTTTACACAAAAAAAATAACAATAACCAAACATGAGAAATAGGAATAGACAAGGCTCAAAATATAGAAACCAAAAACTAAATATCTAAAAAAAAAAATTACACATACACACACATACACACATAATTTTCCAATTCCACATACGATAATAATAATGCTGTGTGTGATGATGGTGATGATTGTCTGATGGTTTTTTTTTTTTTTGGTTCATAATGAAAGAAAATTTTCATAAAAATTAATTAGTCTCAAAAGGGATTAGAAAGGATCTAATAAATTAAAATAAACATTGTTAGAAACAAATGAAAATCTAAGGAAAACCTAGAAAAAACAAAAACTTTCAATAGAAAATTTCGTCTTAGTATGTTTTATGATAATGATGATGATGATAGTTTTTGATAGTCATTGTCTGTCTAAACTAAATATTATAGGGGTGGATTAGAATTCGAATATATATTTATTTATACTAAAATCTAATTATCATAAAAACTATTATTTTTTGTGCCAGTGTGTGTTGGTGGTTATGGCCAAAATAACTATATAATCCCAGTTTTAGGTGACAGTAATCTATGGACTTATAATCATATTCATATGGTATACATACATATATGTACGTACATACATTGTCCATACATATTGGTATAAAATGTTGCTTGTATATGAGAAAATGATTTATGTAGAGGTTACTAACCTTAATATAATTTTCATATGGCCTAGTTGAAATTTTGTCTGTCATTATGTATAGACAAAATCAATATTCAAAGTGGTCAAAACAAACCTCAAATTTAGAGTTTTAAAATCATTAATTTAATCGAATTTTTGGTTGATCATAAAAAGCAACCAATCCACTTTGTCGGTTGTTACATTTATGCTGAAAACAGACGTGCAGAACTTCTACAGCTCTGCGTGTAGGTCTGCATGTAAAACAGATGTGCATAGATTTTGACATTTCATTTTTATTGATTGGTAGAAAAATTACATTTTACATCGAGCTTATGAACTGTGGAACTGCGCTGCATGGACTTGTTACGAGGATTGAAAGATCGCTTAGTATTGAGGAGTTTCTTGTGGGCACTTTCCTCTATATTGCGGGTGCCTTTGATAGTAAATACTTCTTTCGCTTCCATCATTGAAGTCTGCTCAAATTTTGGAATTGACATAACTATTGTCACTTGGATTGGATCTTTGTTCAGCCCGCGCATTGCGGTGGACGAGCTGGACTCGCTTTCTATTTCGGTTAAAGTTACTAAGGGTTCCGGCTCATTGTGCGGTATTTGAAGGTAATCGAATAGCTGATGTTTTAGCTAAAGCAGGCTCAATTATGAAATTCATTGGACCTGAACCGGCAGTGTCCCTGACCATTAATTGTGGTAAGAAAGCTATCAAGAACTACATACAGTCCAAACGTAATTGGCTAGCTTCCACTACATGCCGAGTGGCTAAATAGTTCATTTGTGAACCTAATCTGAGGCTTACATAGTTTGTTCTTTCTTTGAAGAAAGACCAACTGAGAGTTCTGGTCGCTATTCTGACTGGCCATGGCCGTTTTAAACTCCATTTACAAAAAATGGAACTTGTTCAAGATTCCTTGTGTGACAACTGTCATGAAGATGACGATGACAGCATTCACTTTGTTTGTGGCTGTTCCGGTTTCAAGGCAGTTAAGTACCGATTTCTTAATCATAGATCTTTAAATCTAGGTCATTCCAACCCTGGTTTAAACTGTTGCGAATTGTGATAGAATCCTCAGTTTGCACCATGAGCCCAGAGTGGCATTGAGTGCGGAATATGCTTGGGTTCCAGCCAAAATAATAATAATAATAGAACTGGAAAATTTGAAAGCATTTAATAAATTTAAAAGCACAAAATTTTGTCTAATTTGTATATCTACTACAATTTTACATTTATTTTACAATTTTGAAGATCTGTAAAATTTTTAAAAATTACAAAAATTTGAAGTAGTTTAACAATTTGAAGAATTTGTAATGATAACTGGTTTGTTACGAATTTAATTTAAAAGAATTTATTAAATTTTTAATGAATACGTGCTTCATTATTTAAAATATTTTAAAAACCACGAATTTCAAAAGTGTGAAGTGCATATTTGCAAAATTACCAATATTAGTCTATTTTGAAAAATGGTTTAAAAATATTAAAAATATTCAGGATTAAAAGAATTTGAATAATCAAAATAAAATTTTGCTGAATTCTTGAAAAATATGAAAAGTTAAAATTTTAAAAATCAAATCGCAATTCAAGAATTTGAAGAAGTTACTGATTTTGAATAAATTTAAGTATTAAGAGCTCAGAGGAATTTTGAACAATTTCAGAATCAATTTTCCGAAATGCTTTAAAAGTTTTAAACAATTTTGAACTATACAGATTCGTGTATAGACTATGAAGAATTTTTAATTGAAATGTTGATGGTTTTTACTAGTTTAATTTTTGAAAAGTTTGATAAATTTTTAAGAATCAGTTTATAAATATTTGAAAAATTAGGAGTTTTAAAGTTTTGAAAATTTAATGGTTTTATTGATAAGAACAATTAGTGGAAAAATGAAGAATTTCACTAATTTGAATCGTCACAGGAACGAAAAGAAATCCGTGAATTTTAAAAGTTTGATGAAATTAAAATATGTATATTTATTTTTCAAGAACTTTTAATTTTGTGAAATGGGCAGAATTTGGAAACCTCAAAGCTAAATTTCCAAATTTGATTACTTATGCTATGTGCCTTCTATTAAAAGTTTCGCTTAAATTCACGACTTTTTCAAATCCCTGGAATTAAAAAAAACAGTTTTCTGATTTTGAACAAATCCAAACATTTTAAAATTTCTAGAACGTAATTAATTAATTTTTAAGTAATTTTAGAGAATTCAAGAATTTGAATTATTGAGAAGTTTCTGCATTATTGAAAAATTTAAAAGTTTTAAATCAAATTCTTGATGGATTTCAGAACGAAAATTTCGAAATTCTGTAAAGATTTTGAACAATTTTGAACACTGTTGATTCTTTTATAGAATTTGAAGAATTAATTAAAAATTTTGAAGAATCTTTTAAATTTTTAAGAAATCGGAAATTTTAAATTTTTTTTTAAAGTTTTCAAAATATGGAGAATCTGAAAATTTTTAAAAATTTGAATATTCACGGAAAATAAAAGAAATTCGAGAATTTCAAGAGTTGCTGATTTTGAACATAAAGAACTAAATTGTTTTTAAAATTTCTAGGGATTAAATAATTTGAGTTATTTAAAGAATCGCAGAATTGCAAAATAAAAATTCTAAAACTCTTTAAATTTTTAAATCAATTTTCCCTCTGCAGTATGGCATATGAAGAATTTTAAGGTTTTTTACCAATTGAATGTTTGAAAAAATTTGACAAATTTTGAAGAATCATTTAAAGAACTCGAAACATATCAAAATTTTTTAAAATTTGTAGAACGTACAGAAATTTTTTTTTAAAAATTTCAAAAGGTTTAAGAATTTGAGTTATTTGAATAATCACTGAACCGCTGGATAAAATTCCGGAATCCTATAAAACTTTTAACAATTGCATTCTATAGATTCTTGTATGGAAAAATAAAATTTTTAAAATTTTTTAAATTCTTATGTAAAATTAACCGAATTTGATGAATTTTAAAAATTTCAATGATATCTGAAATTAAAAAATTTGAAAATAAAGAGTTTACTCATTACACAAATCGATAATTTTTAAAATTTCAAGAACGTAAAGAGTTTTTAAAAATTCAGGAAATTGAAGAATTTGGGTTATATGAAGAGTCGCTGCAGAATTTGAAAAATTTAAAGAGCTAAAGAAAGGAAGGATTTTGAAAAGTGGAAGCGTTTCAGAATAAAAATTTCGATATTCTTTAACATTTTCAAACGATTTTAAACACTGTACATTCTAGTAAAACAATTGAAGAATTTTATCATTTCAAAGAATTTGTAACTGCAACTTGACAGTTTTATACCAATTGAATATTTGGAAATTTTTTGAACAATCATTTAAACAATTGGAAAAATTAAGAATTTGAAAATTTTGACGAAATTGAAAATTTTGTAAACTTTTAAAGGTCTTAAAAATATAAAGAATTTACCGAATTGCAAAATATGAAGAACTTCAAATATTTGAATAATCACCGAAATTAAAAGAAATCCGAGAATTTTCGAAATTTGCTGACTAGAACCAAATCGAAAATATTTTAAAACTCCAAGAACGTAAAGAATTAACAAATTTAAACATTTTCAAAGAATTTAAGAACCTGAATTATTTGAATAATCACCGCAGAATTAGAAAATTTAGAAATTTTTGATTGTTTGCAAAGTTTCAATAAATTTTTAAAATGGTGAAGGATTTCAGAACAAAAATTTCATAAGTCTTTGACACTTTTAAACAATTTTGAACACTGTAGCTCCTTGTCTAGATTTTGAAGGAATTCAAAATGTCAAGTAATTTGTAACTGCAACTTGGTTGTTCAGTACCAATTGAATGTTTGAAAGAATTTGAAGAACCATTTTAAGAGTTGAAAAAATTAAAAATTGGACAATTTTGAAGATATTGGAAATTTTGTAAAATTTTAAAGGTTTTAAAAATATGAAGAATTTACCGAATTTAAAAATTTTAAAAGATTGGTAACCGAAAAATCCAAATTTTTTTTTTATTTCAAGAACGTAAATAATTAATCAATTTAATTAATGTCAAGGCATTGTAGAATTATAGATTGAATTATTGGAAGAATCGCTGTTTTGCTGAGTTTAGAAGTTTTGATGAAATGCGCAGAATTTGAAAACCTCAAAGCTTAATTTCCAAATTTGATTATTTATGCCGTGTGCCTAAGCAAAATTGTCGACTAAATTTTCGACTTTTTTCCGAGTTAGTTAAAATTTAAAAATTTCAAAGCAAAATTTTAAAATTTTGGAAAGTTTGATCGTTTCGAAAATTTCAAAATTCTGTAAGAGCTTTCAACAATTTTCAACCCTGTAGATTCTTGCATGGAATTTGAAGAATTTCACAGAATTTATAACTGCAACTTGATAGTTTTTCACCAATTTAAAAGAATTTGAAGAATCTTTTAAAGAGTTAGGAAATTTAAGAATTTGAAAATTTTGAAGAATTTGCAAATTTTTTTTTTCAAATATTTTAAATATATGGGGAATTTACGGAATTGAAAGAAATTCGAAAATTTCAAGAGTTTGAACAAATCTAAAAATGTCTATATAAATGTCTGGAACAAATCTATAATGCCTTTCTTTGACTTTCTTACGCCAAAGCGTGTTTATTAAATTTAATATTTTATTTCTTCTCTCACACCAAACTTATACTTAGTTCAAAACAATATGCGACTTGTAAATGATACAAATTATCTTCTTTAAAACCAATTCCAATGGCAAATCACACAATTTAACTAATTAACTTTAAAGAACTCATTAATAACTATGAGAAATTTGAAATCAAAAATCTTTAAACATAGGATTGTTTTAGGATGAAAATAGAAAATGGTTAATTAACTTCTTATCATTACAGCGGCCAAACAAATCAAAATCATTTTAATTTTGTTACAGCAGAGTTTCTAGTTTTAATACTGTTGTATATATGTATTAATGTATATCCAGAGAAATTAATTTCATATATTTATATAAGTCAAAAAGACAACAACAAAAAATAACAATTTAATCAAAATTAAAAAAAATCTATCAAATCGAGTGAAAAGGAAAACCAAGAAGCATTCGAAGAAGACTTAAAAAAAAATCTTATGTAAGAAAATTTAAGAGGAAATAAAAAATTATTTTTGCTCTAAAGATTTTCTATATTAAATGCTACAAATTCTTCAAAACCATTGTAAACAACAATAATAATTAAATTTAATTAGATTTTTGTTATAGAAAAGTTATCGCACACAAACAAAACCGAAAAACTATGTATGTATATGAAAAGAAAAAATTTTAATTAAAATTTTCAAATCAATTTAATTGATTTAATGTTTTTATGGTTTGATGATATACTCGTATATATTGCAATTCAGCATAATTTATTATATTATTAATTTTAAATCCGTATTATTATTATTTATATAAATCAACAAATAAATTATTGATTAGGCATGATTAAGCGAATTATACAATAAAATTACTGTTTAATCACAACAATTAAAATCCAGTGTCTAACTAAATATAAAATATTTATGGCATGTAATTTAAATCAATTCAAACAATGTTAAATATAAATTCCAATTGTATATTTACTAACTTTCCGAACGGAGACAACGGTAATGACATTTTCATACAAAAAAAAAAAATTCTTCTTACTTTTAAAAGATTTTCAATGAAATTTCTTGAATAATTGTTATTTTTTTTTGCTCTGATTTTTATTTTATTTTGTGTACAAGAACAGCAAAAACAAAATTAAATTGTGATTGCAATTTTTGCTAAAACTTTAACTAAATAAACTGACAAAGGAAAATAAAAATCTTAACTTACTAAAATCGAATAAAGGAGCGACAGAAGAAGTATTCCACGAAAAAAAAAAACTCTTACGACTAAATTTTTGAAAGAAAGCAATTCTTTGAATTTAAATGAATAAAAAATATATAAAAAAAAAAAAAAAATGTTTTTATTTATTTTATATGCCACAGAGAACAGAATTTGTATCTTTGCTAGACTTGGTTTCCTAGTATGAACATTGAAACATGTTGTTGTTGGTCAAAAATAAAAATTTACCCAGTAACAGTCTGTTGTTGTTGTTGATGTGCTTTCGTTTCAATAAGGTTTAAATTACATAACACCGCCCTAGCGCATATATAAAGTTACAATATTTATTTTTGTATTCAAGATTTGTCTAGTTTACTACTTATTGTACTTGTCTATAATACCGTAACACTGTTCTTATATATAGAATTCAATTGATTTTTTCAATTTTCATAAAATAAAATGTAAAAACATATTTTTTTGCTGTTCGTATCAAATTTATTTTTAAAATAACAAAATTGGGTCATGCGTTTTGGGAAGTGGGGATAGCTCTAACAAATAAAATGCATGTTTTATATTTTGATCCTGAACAAGTTGGTTGTTAGTTAATGCTAAATCGAACTATAATTTATGCAAATGGTGTAAAGTACATAGTTAGAAAAATACAAAAGTAAGAACGAGAACAAATTAACGAGGTAAACAAGCAACGATAAATTGTTATTACTTGGTTTCTAGGGCTCGAAATTATATTCCAACCCAAGTAGCATTTTAATGAAATTTTTGAACGTGGTGGAGTCGTGGTGTCAATATTCATTTTTATTTGGAAACATTAGTTTCGAAACGGCGTTGACAAATATAAAGTCCAATTACCATAATTGGGTGCTTAGGTAGCTCATCAATAGCGCACAGTATTGGCCAAAATTCGTTCGTCGAATTTCGGCAAATAGGCAGTCCATCAATGTTAATAATTAACGAAATTTGCATTGTTTTATTAATCTTCCGAAATGAATTTATAAAACAGTTCTTTTATTCATTGTGCCAATAGCTGCCTTCTCACATTTTCAAAATATTTATTTCAATGGGTTTGGCCAATAAAGTTCTGCTGTCTCTCGGCAAATACTTGATGTTGCATGTTGAATGAAATATGCTAAGTAGATCATTAATAGCAAGATGCGTTACGCGATGTTTTAAAGACCACGTTTTTAAATCACTTTTCTTCCAGTTGTTCTTCATCATCTTCATCGTCTTCAGGGTTATTAGATCCTAATTCATGAATTTCAAATAAATTTCATTATTTGATGATGATTCAGAAGTGCTTTGCAATTCAAAATTTTCAATGTTAGGAGCTATCGGACCTGAAGCGCTGATATCGCGAAGATAAAAGTGTATTTAACAGTTTTAAATATGAATAATTATTAAAGAAAATGTACTCAAATGAGCAGCAAGGAGATTATTCACTGGTTTGAAATTGTTTAATTCACATGATGTAGTGAATTTGCTTTCAACTTCATGTTTCTGAAGTTAAAATTTTTTTAACTTTTCGATAAAACGATGTTGTTGTTTTAAATTGTCGATATTTCTCAGAAAACCCGTATTGCGCCTTGAATGGTTTGACAAATACATTTTTGGGTTTTCCATTAAAAGTGATATGATTTCTTTAAAAAAAAACACACTAATTGTTAAGGAAATTGAAATGTTTTTTATTTAATGTGATGTACTATCGATACAATTAAGATCTGAATACTACGTCATCCAAATGGCCTCCACGACTTCTTCTGCAGGAACGAATTCGATGAACCCAATTTTCTAGCACTTTTTCCACTAAATCAAGTCGTACGTCATGAATAGCACGTTAAATATTGACTTGTAAAGATTGAAGAGAATTTGGTTTATTGCTAAAGACCAATGACTTCAAATAACCCCAAAAGAAATAGTCTAATGGTGTTAAATCACAACTTCTTGGAGGCCATTCAATATCACAATTTCTTGAAATAATCGAATCTCCAAAATTTTCTCGCGCAATAATTGTTGCACTTGCTGTGTGGCACGTAGCCCCGTCTTGTTGGAACCAAATGATGTCAAGATCAACTTCTTCCAATTTCGGTTATAAAAAGTTGGTTATCATCGATCTATACCGATTGACAGTAACGGTGTTACCAGCTTCATTTCGAAAAAAATACGAACCGATGATTCCACCAGACCAAAAACCACACCAAACTGTCAATTTAGGTGAATGTAATGGTTTTTCATGAATAATTTGTGGATTTTCTTAGCACCAGAATCGACAGTTTTGTTTATTTAACGAACCACTCAGATGAAAGTGAGCCTCATCGGAGAAGATGATTTTCTTAAAAAAATCGTTATCGTTGTTCTTGCTTATATCTCACCATGATGAAATTGTAAACGTTACTGAATACAATGAAACAAAAAATGACAGATCATGACATATTACAAATGGCCGAAATGTCACTTAAAAATCATATCATTCCTATTGGAAAACCCTTTATATGCACGTACATGACAGTATTTGTATTTTTAGATTGACACATTGGGCGCTTTCAGGTTTCTCAACATGTTGGCATGGAAAATTTACTGATGGAACAAATGACATGCGATCTATCACATTGCCATGAAATTTTCAATAAATCGGATGCATTCCAAACTTATCATGTTAGCTTTACTCAACATGTTGCCAACTGTTGGCGGAACTGATAGCTCCCATTGTTAAACGCAATGCCGCCGCTGAGTGTACATTCCACTTTGCTTTAAAAAAAATTGGGAATTGTGTGCATATTGTGTTGACAAGTCACAAAAATGAACACTGTGTCAAAAATGAGCTATTTTACAATCTCTTTAGACGCAAAGACTACTTGATTTTATGCTTGATTCACAATATTCACTTATGATTTCGTTATGCTTGATCCACAATAGGAAAATTCCTAAAAAGGAATTGTTACCTATCTAGGGTCTAAAATACTTCTAATTAGGAAGCAGTTTAGGTAACAGCGATGTAATGACGTAGTCGCCATTGACACAAGAAACATTAGACCGCAAAATGCTACTTGGGAAACAGTTTTAAACCTAATACAAAAATTTTGTAATTTATTGAAATTAATCGATTGATTATATTTTAAAATTCTTGAAATTAAAATGTGTAAAAAACCGTGCTCAAATGGTCCGGTCAAACTTTAAAAACTTATGTTTGCCAATTTAACATTTTATTGTTCACCCTAAACGATCAGTTTCGATGCTGAACTTCTAGTTCAAAGTATGTATTTAAATACCGACTGGCAACCAAAGTTTCCAGTACCGTGCATTTCTCTGTGTTCCCAGACTTGTACGAAAACTTCTGTCGTATTTAAAAAATCGCTGCAAAATTTAAAATTTCTAAAAGTTTCATCGTTTAGATGCACTTACAAAGTTTTGAAGAATTTTTAAAAGTGGAAGAATTTCAGAATAAAAATCTCGTTACTCTTTAACATTTTGTAGATTCTTGTAAACAATTGAAGAATTTTATAATTTCAAAGAATTTGTAACTGCAACTTGACAGTTTTATACCAATTGAACATTGAAAAAATATAAAAGATTTCAAAAATTTGAAACAGGAATGACAAGAAATCTGAAAATTTTAAAAGTTTAATGAAATTCAAAAAAAATTTTTTTTTGAAGAACGTAAAGAATTAACAAATTTAAAAAATTTCAAGGGATTAAAGAATTTGAGTGGAGGAATTTGAAGACATCTAAATTGACGAGCACAATTTTAAATTTTAAATCAGAACTTTCCAAGTACCTACATATAATGATGACTTTTCTAAATAAAATGTTAGTATGCATGCATTTAGATAAATTCAAAAATTTGAAAAATTTGAAAAATTTTTAAAATTTGAAAGTTTAAATTTTTTTTATAAGTTTCAAGAATATGAACAATTTACCGAATTTGAACTTCTTCAAATTTTTCAAATTTTTGAATTTTTCAAAATGCATGCTGACCATACTAACTATTAAAAAATTTAATGATAACTGAGATTAAAAAGATGAGATTGTGAACAAATTCGATAATTTTTAAAATTTCAAGAACGTAAAGAGTTTTAAAAAAATTCAGGAAATTGAAGAATTGGGGTTATATGAAGAGTCGCTGCAGAATTTGAAAAATTTAAAAAGCTAAAGTAAAATTTGAAAATATCTAAAAGTTTCATCGTTTAGATGCACTTACAAAGTTTTGAAGGATTTTAAAAAGTGGAAGAGTTTCAGAATAAAAATTTCGTTATTCTTTAACATTTTCAAACAATTTTAATCACAGTAGATTCTAGTAAAACAATTGAAGAATTTTACAATTTTAAAGAATTTGTAACTGCAACTTAATAGTTTTATACCAATTGAATAATTGAAAAATTTTTGGACAATCATTTAAACAATTGGAATAATTAATAATTTGGAGAAATTGGTAAACTATTAGAGGTCTTAAAAATATAAAGAATTTACCGAATTACAAAATATAAAGAATTTCAAAAATTTGAATAATCACCAAAATTAAAAGGAATTCGAAAATTTTAAAAGTTTGCTGACTTGAACCAAATCGTAAATGTTTTAAAATTCCAAGAGCGTAAAGAATTAACAAATTTAAACATTTTCAAGGGATTGAAGAATTTGAGTTATTGAAAGGATCGCCGAGTTATTTGCAGATATAGTTGAATATGCAGAATTTGGAATGCTCAAAGCAGAATTTGAAAATGCTGAATAGTTTGATGATTTATGATGTGTGTTTCATACTATTTAGTTTAACAGAGGACTTAAGAATCTTAATTATTTGAAGATTTAGAAATTTTTTATTTGAAAATTTGAAAATTTAGAAGTTTTTGATTGTTTGCATAGTTTCAATAAATTTTAAAAATTTTGAAGGATTTCAGAACAAAAATTTCAAAATTTATAACAATTTTGAACATTGCATTGATTGCCTGATTTTTGTCTGATTTCTACCAGGTTTAGCATTAAAGTCCCGAATTACCATCCAAAGATCGTCCAAGTCACTGTAAAATGAATGTTTATCTTGGAGCTAGCTGACTTGTGTGGGCTCGTGTACACAAATTATCGACAAGTTGGCTAACTTCATGCAGAAGCAAAACTTACACAATCGGTTATTGACTGCTTGGAAATCCAAAACGGCCTTCTTTACCTGAGGTCCAATGAGAAATCCAGATTCAAGGTTTACGAGGTTATCTCCACTGTAGAGCAACTTATATAGCACCAGTTTTAGGCCAGCGAATTTCTCGAAGAGCAACGAGTTCCACCCGTTCGGGTACTTGAGCGGGGGTCCGGTGTTGTTTTGGCGGTATCCATTTTTCATTTAGTTGACATTATAAACAGATTCTTTTTTTTGATAAATGCCAATGGTGTTCAAATACCGTCAGCAAAGCAACCCAACCGTTTAGTCGCCTCCTACACCAAGCAAAGGATACTCTGTGCTGGTATTCTTGGAAAACACGTTCGTGCAATTTAGATTTACGAGACATGTAAACAAGGGCGCAAAGTTTTGTCAATAAAGTTTTAACTCAAATTAAATTCCGCTCAATTTTTCATAAATTCATTTTAGTTTGCAATGAATGTTTAAAGTTTGTTTGAAATTAATGTTTATAGAAGTTGGCTGAATAGTGAACAATGCATCTAACAGTTTATTTACAATATATTTTTTATTTCACGTTCTCCAAAAAAGTACTCTTTTTGTAGGGCACTCTTTGGGGGAACGTGACAAGAGGCAGGTTTAGACATGATCGAAGCTCTAGTAATTTCAGCCATCAGTTCGTTTAAATTCGGGCTTTCTATGATTTGTCGATTTCCTTGCTCACATATTCTGCTGCTGTTTCCAAACACTCATTTGCTGTGTAACCTGAGTCCGATTCCGATGTATGGTCATCAATAAATAATCTGTTCATAACATTCACTGCCAATTTCGTTACTGTTATTTTTGACGAATATATTACTGCATTCGCAGTAAGCAAGTTTGCATCAAGTCTTCCCAACGCTTCAATTGCCAATTTGATGGGTTTCAAAGGATTATGCAAATCACGTACGATTTTGATATTAGATTCAATTAGTAGATTAGATCCCAAATCAATTAATGCCGCACGGATTGTGTCGATGGTGTTTAAAAACCGTTCTAGCATTGCGTCCAACTGTTTTCCATGATTCTGTTTTCATGATGCTGCAAAAAAAAAAAAAAAAAATATTTTATTTGCCGCACTCAAGTCATTTCGAAAGCGCATTTTGTCTTGATGTTTAATAATGAGATCATTCGGGTTCGTCCCATCACCTATTCCCTGGTTCTGGCTCCCCTGTTGTATTGCTACGTTTCTTGTAAATGATTTTCATAATTGCCAGATGAATGTCATGATTATAGCAGAGTTGATGTTGATATTTTCTCGTCCAAATTATCATCACTGCTGCTTATTTATCATCACTGCTGCTCCGTCAGTGGTTGTTGCCATGACATCTGTCGGAGTAATCCCAAAATCATAAAACTCATATTTACGATTCATCACACAATGCTTGCCATTCGGCAAATTATAGTGCCGAGCACTTACTGAACGCCACAATTTCCGCCATATGGATTGGCGATTCATAAAAGATATAACATACCCGCAGACGGCTGCTCAACTTTATCAAATTTTCTTACACTATACCGCCATGATTTGAGGTTTTCAGAATACTATACTACAGCCTGCGCAATATTGCTGTCGTCTTTACCTTTGTTTGGATTGATGTTGTGTTCACTTTCTAGATGCTGTCCTATCCGCTTGTAGAAGATCCTTTGCAACATAAAAATATGAAACAAGTGAATACTAACAATTATGTTCTATGACAATTCTCAATTAATTTCTGTATTTGCCGTGAGAACAATAGAGGCTGCTTCATAAAACAGGAACTGAAAGCAATTGCCCCAATTGGAGTCAGATGGTCTAGTCTAGTATAGACGCCATACAGAGATAAAGGAAAATTATTTTAAAAATGTGTACGTGCTGCCAAATTTAATTATTCATTGCCGAGGATAATATGTAGATAGCATGGATTTTTAGAGATTTAAGGAATAAATTCAAGAAAACCAAAGCGTTTGAAATTTTCTATTTACATAAACGGTCATTGCCAAAAATCGATTATACTTAGTATCCAGAAATTAATGGAATTCAATTTTGATTTTTTGTGATGCGTTTTCTTATGAAGTTCACAGAGTGAAATGAAGAATAAAATTCATTGGTTCAAGTTTTGGACATCTCTGAAAAATCTCATGAAAAACGACCAACATGATTTTATTTACAAAATAAGATGTTCTTTTATGTCCCATTTAACCTGAAAAGGTGAATTAAAGAAGCTCCGTCAAAAAAAAATGTTTTAAACAAGAGTTTTTTAATTTGAAAGTCCTAGTCGATGGGCATATTTTTTTTTTGACATAAAACGAATCCAATAATTTTAAAAAAATCCTAGGATAACGTCAAGGGAGTGTAATGCGAAAATTTTTATTGTACTTTCGGTTTGTACAGTTATTTCCTATGCGACATACCAATGCTGCCTTAGTATGTGGAATTTTAGAAATTATCATGTTCTATCAAGAGTGGTCCATCGAACGTTTGCAATTTAATTTGGCTCTAAATTCAAAGGCAATTTCCATTGCCATTACGTATGGAACACATTTTCATTCAAATGACTTCACGGCTGGCTTACAATACAATATGGGCTCCTATCCATCAATGTAAACTTCGATTTGATCATACAAGTCTGGATGGTTAACGTAACACTTATCCTTAACGGTTTCCCACAAAAAAATGTTCCACGGAGTCATATCGTAGCTGCGTGGGGTGGCCAATTGACATTTCCGTTACAGCTGATTATTCGATCAAGTTGCGCCGTCCTGTTGAAACTAAATGTCGTGTGCGTCCTCCTCTTAACTTCTGGGTAGCAAAAATTCGCTTATCATGGCTCGGTAACGCTCCCCTTGCTCCTCGCACCTTGAGTGTAGTAAAGTGGCTCTTTGCTCATTATCGAAAAAAATTGACACCAATAATGCCACCAACTGCGTGAAATGTTCAATTCTTGAGCAGGATGGCGATGAATGCTCAGACACATTCTGAGCAAGAGCTGCGATATTCCCAATTTTTTTCAAGTGTAAGTGACCCATATTGACCCATTGCGTAAATGTGAAACATTAAACTAATTTTCTGTCATGGACCATCCGATTTTTAGCACCGCTGAGTCTATTAAACGGATAATGGAGCACATTTTTTATATCTAAAACGATTTCGCATCTCCTTTAACGATTTGCAATTAAACCTATCATCACATCCGAATATCCAACACAAAGCAATGGTATGTGAAAATGCGAATCGTACTGCATTGTTTGCGATTGGCATATGACTATGCCAAATTTCATATACTACTCGACTGGATATTCCGCACATTAACTAATGTTTAGGCAACATAAGATAATGAACGGATCCGCGAAAATCAACTATTGAGAGATCTGAAATGTTTAGAAGATTAATCAGTAGCAAGTTTTTTTTGCATATCAATCAAGCGCATCAGAAAAACGAGAGGTGATATAACTTTCGATCTCGAATACGTGACTTTCATCCTGGCCATAAAGTTTTGGAACGCAATTTTGCTCAAAACGACGCAGCGAAATATCTTTCCTCAAAATTATCTCAAAAATTCACTGTAGGAAAAGTTAAGAAAATATTGGAAATGTTACTCTAGAGATAGAACATATGGATGGTCAAGTATTGGGGACTTATCACATGAAGATATCAAAATATTGCCCGGCTAATTTAGACCCACCTCTTGATTTCTGTGATGAAATTAATAGCTTACCTGCTGTTGATAGATTAAACAAAACCTTGAGTAGAAATAATACGTGTAGACTCGATTCACTTCGACTACCCAATGGTGAGCTTACTTCGTCTAATAAGGAAGTAGGTGAACTACTTCTTTCTACTCATTTCCCGGGTTAGAGCACTCTAAATTTCGATAATATTGTCGAAACCACTACCGTTATTGTTGAAACTCCTGATTGGGATTTAGCTTGCAGATTAATAAATCATGAGTTTTGCGTTGGAGTACATTCTCCTTCGCACCATACAAATCTGCCGGTCGTGATTGTATTTGTCCTGCTTAATGACAGTATGGATTTGCTCTTATAAGGGAACATTTACTCTCTCTCTTCCAGGATTGAATGATCACTGTGTAATAGTGAGTTTCTTGTGGGTACTTTCCTGGATATTGCAGGAGCCTTCGATAGTACATCGTTCAATACGATTACTAGTGCTTGTACCAAATTTGGTATCGAACCTACCATTGTCAAATGGATTTCAGTCAAAGTTGCCAGGGGTTGTCCACAAGGAAGGGTGCTTTCATCTCTGTTGTGGCTTTTGGTCATTGACGAGCTCCTTGTTAAACTTCAGGAATCCGGTCTCATCGCTCAATGTTACGCTGATTGTAGAACAGTGGTGCCTTGAAATGGTTTACATGTGAACGCCGCTAAAACTGACTTAGTTGTATTCACTACACGTAGAAATACTGATGCATTTTATGTGCCATCTCTTTTTGGGTGTAAGATTAATAGCTCAGCCTAGGTCAAACACCTTGGTATTATTTTAGATAATAAACTCTCTTGGAAGTATCATCCGGATTACAAACTGCAAAAATCAGCGATTGGCAATTCAGAAGAGCTTTTAGTCTAGGGGCTTGTCAGCCAAAATGCTTTCTTTACTGGTTCTATCAATACTAACAGGTGCAGGTGGTTTGGTAGTCAACTTTAAATCATCATTTGGCAAATTTAACAGTTTGCAAAATATCGTATGTAGGGCTGTTACTGGAGCCATGTCTTTGGCTCCGCTTCTAGCTATGGAGTCTATTTTATCTCTGCCCCAGCTATAGTCATTCATTCTTAGCACAGCTTGCTCAGCGGCGTTTCGCTTGAAATGTATTGGGGCGTGGAGCGCATTCAATACTATATCGGGACATAGGTTTATTCTTAGTGATTTTAAACCAGCTGTACCGGAAATTGACATATTTAATGACAGGCTGTTGCCTGAAATTAACTTTTATAAATCATTCGAGGTGGTTTACCCATCGATGGATATGTAGTTCTCACACGTTTGTGAAATTTGTCCTAAATCTGACCTAAAAAATAACAAAAACAATTTCATCTTATATGTGTTCGTGTGAAAAGCAGAATGTCTCGATATAACGAATTTTATCAAAAGGACAATCAAATTTGCGATTTTCTAAATTTTCTTGGGAAAATCCTAGGAAGCGGACAACATAATGACGCATATATTATATATATAATTGAAATATTTTTCGGATAGCTTAGATCGTAGGACATCTTTGTATATGTGTCATTATGGTGTCTGCTTCCTAGGATCTCCCACGAAAATTCAGGAAATCATGTATATTTTTTAGCAAATTTTGTTGTCCTATAGATAAAATTCGTTATATCGAGACAATCTGCATTGCACACTAACACATATAAACAAATATTGTTTATGTTCATTTTTAGTACAATTTTAGGACAAACTTCACGCGTCTATATAGAATTGTGAATTTTGCCCTAAACAAAATCCAATTTTTTTTTTTTTACGACAGATTTAGGACAAAATTCACGTGAATAGTTCTCACCAAACTTTCTCAAGTGAATATCTAAATAGATAGTATTTTTTTAAGATGGCTCGCTTTCTGAACAGGGTGCTGGCTTTGGTATCTGCTGCTCATCGCTGGGTTCGAGAACTGGCAGTTTGGGTACTTCCTGCATTGTTTCTCAATCGGAATAAATCGCGGTTACTCGCTGTGCCATTACAGCTATTAATTTCGAGGTTATTGGTCAAGATTTTATTTTCTGTACTGACTGTAAATCTGTCCCCAACTCCTTAAATAATCCTTTCACCAACTCAAAACTGGGGAAGGATTGTAGGCATTTTATGAATGTTCTCTGCCGTAATAACAAAGTTACGGTCTTGTTGGTACCTTCGCATTGTGACATTGAAGGTAATGAAATCGCAGACAATTTGGCATCTGCTGCTCCGTTGCCTCTTTACATTAGTAAAAAATTAATCAAAATTGCTGCTCTACTTCACTTAAAGCAAGTGTGGTCACCCACCCCCACCTGCCGTAAGGCGAATTACTTTATTAGTGAGCCCAACTCGAAGCTGACTAACTACGCTCTTTCATTAAAAAAGGATAACTTAAGAATACTAGGATCGATTTTTACTGGCCATGGCCGTTTCAATGGTCATCTTCATCACATAGGACTGGCCAGCAATACCGTATGCGATAAATGCCTTGAAGATGATGATGATAGCATATACACTTCATCTGCAGCTGCCCTGCTTTTGATTGTATTAGGTCTCATGTGTTTAATTCCAGGACAATTCCTATGCATCTACTATCCTCTCTGCCTTGGTTCAAACTTTTGTCAATTTGCTAAGGATGCAGAACGCGTGTGCGTGATTTGATAGAATCCGAGGTTTGCACCTTGGGCCGTTTGAGGCGGAGAAGATTTATAAATTGATATGATTTCCCTATTCCCAAGTTTAATTGAATTAGTTAATTGAACCAAATTTTTTTTTTTATAGCTATATGTCAGATAAATATGTCTTTGTCTAGCTAATCATAAAAATAACGAGATTAAATATTTCCCGATACATTAGAAAATAAATTAAATTGTATTGGTAAATTTTTAATATTCTTTAATTTTAAATGGATTTTTTGCTCGAAAATAATTTTATATATTATTATGAGGGAGGTTTTAAAAAAGCTTTCTATTTTATTCGAAAGAAATGCGGTTTATCTACACAACTGTATATAGATAAACCGCATAATTCCCCCATGATTTTCAAATAAATTAATTAAAATTATTGACAATAAAACATTTTTTTTTCCTCCTTACCATAATTAATTGATTCAACTTATTTGAATATATTATGTATATATATATACATATATAGTTGATATACACACCACCGACATTACTGATAAATGTATCATTACTTTTCACAAATTATAAGAAAATCCACAAATACAAAAAAAAAAAAAAAACAACGTATTATGGTAATTTTCCTACTTTACATATAATTTATACATATACCTTCATTTACGGAACATAATTTTTCAATTTCTTTCTATGTAAGATTGTATATAACAACAACATTAAAATCCATTTATTTTATCAAAAAACCACAAGAAGTACTTTGTTATTAATTCTATTTTAACTTAATCATAATAAATCAGTTTCTTCAGCAGCAAGCTTTTAATCTTAATATGATTCGTTTTTTGTACGTCTTATGTATGTACATATATTCGTATATTTATGTATGTGTGTGTACGATTTTCAAAGATTGCACAGAATAAGTCGAACTAAAATAAATTTCCATTTCGATTTTTTTTTTTTTTTGATATTCTAATTTTGTATTTTTGTATTTTCTACTTTTTTGTACTTAAAAGAAAATAATTTTTAGTATATCCTGTGCAGGTTGAATTTCACATTATAACGAAACTATTTTCGAATATAAAAAGCAATAATAATATAATATAACAGAGGATATTTATCTATATGTTGATTCTCTCGATATAAATATATATTGCAGCAAAAATAAGATTATAGATAAAAAATAAATAAGAAAGCAAATAAAAAACGATTCAAAATAAAACGAGATATTCATTTTCTTACTTATATACACTCCTCAAAACAACTAGATACGTTAACCTCAGACAATCAGAAATTTGACGCGATACTATTGAATCCGTTATGAACAGGGATGGGCGAGGTAGATTACGCCATGTACTCTACGCGGTTGTCGATACGTAAAATATAACGTAAATTACTTGGCGGTGTTTTTTGTCAACGTCGACAATTTTGACTTGATTTTTCATCGTCGTGCAGTGTTAGTTCTTTTTAATTACTTAGTATTTTAGTTAATTACTGTGCATATAACAAATAGTTACACAGAGAGAAAAATTCGCGTTTATTATGCTTATTTTGAGTAAATAAGCTATCAGAATCGGTCTTATTCTAAATTTGCATAAATTTAGTATGTATTACTTGATTCGTCGAAAATAAAATATTAATTTAATAAACTTAAACTTAGCAACTAATTGCATGAAAACAGTACATGATAAACGGAGTTCTAGTTTTTCTAAGGCATTTTCGAGAAATATATAACTCAAACAGAATATTGAGAATACTTAAACCGAGTAATATTGTGTGAGATACTAGCAAATGTTCTGGCAAGGCTTAAGCATATTAAACTAGATCTCAGCATATTGTGCCTAATGAAACAGAAAATATTAAAGTCATATTAAGCATTCATTTCTCATACTAATCTTGATATTTGCTTAATGTCGGTTTTATTTGCTGATTCAATTAAGCAAATTAAGTTTGTTTTTAGTGTTTTAGTGTTAAAGATTTAGTCTTGTTTGCTGATATGATCAAGCAAAATTTGCTGATTTTATGCATTCTAGCAGAGCCACCTATATATACAGAGCCGTAAGGATCAGCCATGTTTTTTGTCGAGCTTTTTCTAGAGGAACTACTTTTTGCATCATCCCATAAGAATCAATGTAAAAATGACCATTTTTGAATTACTTTTCATCAATGAAAAGTTAAATCTTTTATTTCGATAAACACTTTGTGGAATTTATTCTATATTGAAGCAGCACATACCTGAAAGTAAGAACCTTAAACCTTTTCTTAATTTGATAAACATTAAATCAAAATTAAATATGAATTTATCATATTTATGTAAACATGAATTTATTTGAATGGGTAGGTAAAATAAATAAATAAAACATATATTGTCATTCTTTCGATCGATGATTTTGTCTCTTTTTTAAGAATTAAATCTCACATTTTTTTTTTAATTTCACTTTTTCTATTGCGATCGCAGCATGCTCGTATAAAGCATTATTCTATTTCCTTTTATACATTTGAAAATGTATCACCACATATTTCTATTTCATTACCTTGTAGCGAAATCGGAAAAGGGATAGAGTGCAAAATTATTCCAATACGCTGAGATCGCAATAGAAAAAAATCAAAATTGAATTCACGAAATAGCGTAAAATTTAAAAAATGAACATAAACATCGATCGATAGAAAAAAAATTGTGATATTGACAACTTACAACATGTCATAGGGAGTTCCAATAACAGCTGCACAATTTATTTAGAACCATAATTATGCACAAATGCGTAACAAAACTTTACCAAAATAAAATAGAACCGTGCCAGAAGAACTGTGATAGTCATGGTGTTCCATTTATAATCTAAAATCCAAAATTTACGTTGAAATTGAAGTGAAATTAGTTTGAGGTTTATTCAAACAAAATCATGCAGCTTTTATTGAAATACCCTTTAAGTATTTTATTTTATTCACAAAAATATAATTCAAAAGGAAACACAACCACATTTTTACTGTTTTCTCTTTTCGTCGTGCAGTTTAATTTTTATTTGTGTGTATTTATATCAATTCAATGTAGAAATGGTTTTTTTCTATAAATTTTATTAATAAATATATCAAAAATTGAACAACTTCTTAGATCAAGCTTTGAATCAATTATAAAATGATAATTGTAGATTCTATTTCAATGTTAAAATACTTAATCCATCGACATTTTCATTGAAAAATACCGCACCGAAAAAAATTTAATTTTTCATATGTTTTGTATGGAAAAAATGTTTTTTTCGTCACTTTTAGTTCCTCTAGAAAAAGCTCAATTTTTAACCTTAGGGCTCTGTATGACTGTATATATAGGTGGCTCTGATTCTAGCAGTAAACTTGAGCAAATGTTATTCTGAAATTAGGCTTACTAAGTAAAATTAAGCAAAGCAAGCTTATTTTTTGCTTTTTAAAGTCTCTATTCCATTGTGAAAAATTTACTGCCAACATTTTTTTGTTGCCATAATCAAAAGAGAAAGAAAAGAAAAAATTCCATTAGTGTGACAGAGATAGTAGTTTTTTTTGTTTTTTATTTTATAGCGAAACTTTTATGGTTACGTTTTGACAGCTTCTGTAACATAACCAACAAATTTCATAATTTTTTTTATGTCTAGAGTGCGAACATAATTTTATTCATTTATTCATATGCTATTACATAATAAATAATTTATTGTAATACATATAATTAATAATAATAATAATAGTAATTTGTTATTATAACGTCTGAAATATTAAAAAAAAATGTACAACAAAATAACATTTGACCATAAAAATATCCAAACATGTGTGTGTGAAAAAAATTTCGTATCCACACACAATTTTTATGTCGATGTGTGTAAATGTTGCCATAAAAAATACTCAACTTGATACTTTTCTATAATAAATTATGGCAACATACTATAACACAAACACAGTTTTCTCTCCAGTAAAATTTTGCTGAAGTTTTTTGTTTCTTTCACACCACCAGCAAATCTATATTTTTATCCCATTTTGGTTTTGCTGACAGTAAATTTTTCACAATGGAATAGAGGCTTTATAGTCAATAATTCCCATCCTCTTTCTACATATAATTACAATAAAAACACAATTAAATTTTTATTTAAATATATATAATTTTCATACATTTTTTGTTACTATTGGGTAACTGAAATTCCTGAATTGGCTTATAATTAAAAAATGATGGCTTTTCGAAATAAAATTTGTTATAAGGTTCGATTCTGTTATATTTACGTATCTGTTATATTGTAAATTTAAAAAAAGTTAACGTATATACATAATCCACACGTTAGCCGCATTTCTTGACGCAAAGTGATCCGGATCCATTTTCACTATGAATTAAGTTTGATTTTCTTTTTTTCCATACAAAATTTTTGAATTATCGAAAGACATAGTAGTTAGACCAATATTTAGAAAAATTGAACACATTTTGTTTTTGAATCAACATTTTGAGCAGAGTATAGCCCATCTTTTCTTTGTAGTTCCATAAAACAAGTTCCATCTTTGCAGTTCTTTCAAGCCAAACGTCACGAAAAGCAGCTATTAAGTAAGGAGTCTAAAGTGAACGTGGCAAGAGTAGTTTACAAAAATTTATATAAAACATAAAATAGCTGATTACCTTTATTTGTCTGGTTTCCAATTACCTTTATTTGATTGGAGTTTGCTTGTCTTTAACCGATTTTCTAAAAATTGGAATGATATCGGCGCAAAATTATTTCCACTTTAAAAACAATGCATTTCCTTTTACATGAAATAAATATTCAAAATCCATATCGACCAAGAAAAACGTAAAACAAATTGATTACTAAAAGAAATAGGTTTTTGAAATTATTTTATTTGAAACTTACGAGTTGTGCACCTTGAGTATGAGTATGTATATTTCGGCCAAGCATCCAGAATTCACTTTTTTTTATAAATTTCAACGGTTCAACGTCGTTTCAAGGATTCAACGTCTACGCCCAAATCTAAAATGTGTCAAATAAATGTACAAGTCTACAATCAAATGAATGGTAAATAAGAATAAGATGGATTTTTCTGGTTGAGATAAATATCGAAAATCAATGACGCGCTGAGTATCAATTACAGCACTAAAATAAATTAACTTACCAATAAATTATTCAAACAGGCATCCCAAATCCCACAAATTCAATAAATCTTTTAATTGTTCTTGTGCGGTTTGTAAGTAATAATGATTATAGCGTCAGCGGTAGCAGATTCCATAGTAATGTAACACTTTCCAGTAAAAACACTTTCACCACCTTTCACTTTTATTAGAATTTTACTTAGAATTATAAAATAAACTGCAAGTACCTACTTTAACTTTATGTAAAATAAAAATGTAGTTAAAACTGAAGAGCACACAACCTGCCGAAACAAATTGACTTAAGAGAATGGAATGACGCTCACGATCAATGCATTAAATTACGATTTTTTTTTTAATTCAAGCTTCAAAAACCAAATTTATGTTTAATTTAATTAATTTTATTTTTAAAACTTCAATTTATTTTATAGTAAAACAATTCTGCCTAATATCTACTAATTTTAAGCATTAAGAATTTTTTTTTGCATCATAAATAACTGTAAATTATGGCTTCTCTTCAATAAATTCTCTTAAGAATTAGTAACAAAAATTTAATACAGCGTAGATATTTTGGGTTTGATAATTTGAATTTAGGTAACTGATATAAAATCGCTGGTAGATGCTTTACTGCTCGATTTGAGGATACAATTTTTATTCAGGTTAAGGCAATTCTGACCTACTTCATTATTAATAAGAAATACGATAAATTCTTTTATTAGGTTAAGAAATGTTGTAGAAATTAAAAGATGCATAATGACGGATTTTATTGAGAAGTTTCAAGTATCACAAACTATATACATATTTAGAAGTTAAAAAGCTACAGCGAAATGTCGGAAATTTCAACTGTCAGGCCAATTGGATCTGCAACTACTTAATATTTCTATTTTTACAACGGAAAGGTTTTCGTCAGTATAGCTATTTCCATTGCTCATAATGTTTTGTTTGCTTTATGCCAGAGTATGTCATGTATTATATAGGTCATATATATATATATATATATATATATATATATATATATATATATATATATATATATATATATATATATATATATATATATATATATATATATAGATATATATATATATATATATATATATATATATATATATATATATATATATATATATATATATATATATATATATATATATATATATATATATATGTTTTCATACTTATGATGCATAAACCGAAAATACTTATACTTATGTACATGCATGCTACAGTAATACTATGGAAAAATAAATGGTACGCAATTACATTGTAAAGGCATCTTAAGTAGTAATTAGATGAACATAATATTACGGCACACATTTTTTTCGATTTAACCTCACAATCCCCAAAACAATTTAACATTTATCTGAATTGAGGTTCAAATTGCTTAAAATTATATTTTTATACTTACCTTGAATTTTTAATTTTGTTTGCTTACTTTAAGCATTCATTGTTTATTTACTGGTCTAGATTAGCGAAGAATTGAAATCCTTAAATTAATATCTGTATACTAAACCATAATCTCTAAAACTTATTTTCTGCCTTATTGCTTAAATCATACAATAAAATAAACATTTTTAGTTCGAGTAACTTATACTTAATTCAAATTATGAGTTCCAATTTTGCGAAAATCGAACAAAATTTATAATTCTGCTGTTGAATGCTTATTTTTAATATTGTATACTTAAATTGGATCTAAATTGCTTACGTCAAGCAAATATTCCTCATTTTCTTATTTGCTTAGAACTAGCAAATCAATTAGTGCGATAGGTCACTTAAATAAAGAAAATTTGGTGCAAACCGGAATGGACAGATACATAACTGTTCAGACCAAAAGTAATTAGAAAGACTAAAGCGTCTAGATTAGAACATGGCGCTTATCAAATAACTCTCGGCAATAGATTTTCCCGCTTGGAAGGGGATGGTGCCGAAGACATAACAGCCAAAAAGATAGAAAAGCCGCCACCAATTTATTTAAGAGAGGCGTCAAATAATGAACTGTTAATATAATCGACAAATTAACGGATTCAAAATTGTATATTGCCTCACTTTAAAGAGGCAATATCAAAGACACCAAAATCCAACCTTTGGAAATTGATGGTTTCAGAGCGCATGTAAACCATTTCGATCAAACCGGAAAGCGATATTACGAACCAGTACGGACCAGTACAATACATCAAGTGCCAAGAATACGGCCACACAAAAGCTTATTGCACGTTGAGTGAAGTTTGCGTTATCTGTGGCGAACTTCATGATTCAAAAAATTGCGATAAGACGAGAAATGATCCATCAGTAAAACGCTGTAGTAATTGCGGTGAAAATCACACAGCAAACTATAGAGGTTGCCCAGTATATCTGGATTTAAAGCGCAAGTCCAATCCAAAGTTGCGATCCGAGCAACGAATGCTTAAGTCATATTACAATCAAAGAGGTATGACTCTAAAAAGTACAATTGCCCAACAAGCGAATGCACACTCAACAACACAAAATAACCTGGAGAATGTTCCGAGCAATTTTGCACAACCAGGAGTTTCCTATGCCAACATCCTAAAAGGTGCCGCCCCAAAAACGAAAGTTCATTTCAACGAAGAAGAATTAAATATTCACGCAACCGTAAATAAACTGACCGAAACGATCCAAAGTTTCATGATGATGATGGAAAGACAAATGAGCATGATGATGCAATATATGAACACACTAATTATTGTCAAAAGTCAAAAATGACACTCCTAAAGATAGCTGTATGGAATTGGAACGGTCTTTCACAGCACAAAGCTGAGGTTCAGACCTTTATTGTCGATCAAAATATAAAGATCATGTTAATATCAGAAACCCACTTTACAAAATACATATTTTTTAAAATCAACGGATATTCAGTTTATGACACCAAACATCCAGATGGAAGAGCACACGGCGGCACTACGGTCTTGATCTAACGAAGAATAAAGCATTATGAACTCAACAAATATGATACAGATCAAGAAGAATGGTCTGGAAACTGTGTATTATCGGCTGTTTACTGTCCACCGAAACACGCAATCAAAAAACAGCAATCTATTGATTATTTCACAGCTGGGCATTAAATTTATCGCAGGGGGCGACTACGATGCTAAACATCTGCAATGAGGTTCGAGATTACCAACACAAAGGAAAGCAACTATATGAAGCAATGAACGAAAAAAATCTAGATTATTTATTTTCTGGACACCCAACTTACTGGCCATCAGATAGAAATAAAATACCTGATATAATAGATTTCTGTATAACAAAAGGAATTGCACGCACCAATGCTCAGGTAGAAGATTGCTATTACTTATTATTCGATCACTCACCAATAATAATAACTCTGAGTGCCAGAGCTTTAAAGACAGAACCACCTCAACGTCTAACAAATAAACTAACTAATTGGGATCTATATAGAAATATAGTCGAACAAAATTGCCACTTGGATATCCAACTTTGCACCCCGGAAGATAATGATGCGGCGGCGGATGGTTTAACACATATATTAGAAATAGCAGCAAAAGAGGCCACCCCTGATATTAACAACTCTGAAAAAGTTAACAACCCATCACCTAATATACTGCAGTTAATCCAAGAAAAAAGGACAATACGCCGCCTATGGCAGCAGCAAAAATCTCTATTACTAAAAGGGAAATTGAATAGGGCTATTAAAGCCCTTAAACGAGCATTGAGAGAAGAAAAAGACTCGGGAATCCAGAGTTACTTTTCTGGGAAGTCAGATTATTCACTATGGGAGGCAGCAAAACAACTAATGAGGCCAACATTATCGAATCCACCAATTAGGCAACCAGATGGACATTGGCCTAGAAGTGACGTAGAAAAGGCTACTACATTCTCTAACCACTTAAAAAAAGTATTCACACCAAACGAAAAAACTAGCAACAGTGAACTACCAAAGTTCACGGAGGACCCTTGGAAACCAATCCCTTTAAAATTTAAGTGGAAAAAAGTTAAAAAATACCATTAAAAATTGCATAAACCCAAAGAAAGCTCCAGGACACGATTTTATTACCGGAAAAACGATCAGAGAATTACCTGATAAATACATAAAACTCATAACTTATATCTTTAATGCGATTATGAGATGTGGCTATTTCCCTGAAAAATGGAAAATATCGCAAATTACAGTGATTCTGAAGCCTGGAAAAGGCGAAACACAAGTCGCATCGTACATGCCAATAAGTACACTTCCGATGATTTCTAAACTATTTGAAAAAATAATATTACAAAAATTAAAACCAATATTATCCCAAGGACAGATTATACCAGACCACCAATTTGGGTTTCGAGACCAACATGGCACTATAGAACAGGTGCACAGAGTTGTTAACACAGTTAAATTTGCATTAGAAGAAAAGACATTGCGCAAGCTTTCGACAAAGTATGGCATGAGGGCCTTATATACAAAATTGAAACTCACCTGCCAAAAAAATTTCATGCAGTCCTTGAATTATTAATTATTATTTATTCAGTCTAATTATAAGTATTTAACATAGGTTAAGGACTTAGATAATAAATTTGTGTTTAGATTGTAAGCTTTGCACACTTCTTGTTAGTTTCGTATAAAGAAAGATTCAAGAATAAAGCCATTGGCAGATTAAAAAAAAAAAAAAAAAAAAAAATCGTCGACAATTAAAATAATGTCAACAACCTACTAGTTCGCGGGAGTATTTTATAAAAACGTTCATCCAGAGGTAATTTTTGTATTTGTTTCTCTTTGGCAAATGACGCATGAATAGTTTCAATCTGTCATCGTGTTATTATTTATTCAGTATTGTTTGATATTTCTTCATGGAAAGACTGACCCCGGCATAGTGTCTACAAATAGTTCAGCTTTATTACGAAAATCAGCGTTCTGTGAGGAATGTGTTTCGTTCGCTTAGACCAAGTAACGGTTGACATAATCCTGGCTGTCGAGACCACTTGATACGAATAAAATGTTCCCAGGTGGTCGTGTCTTTAGGCGCATACTCGTCTACTATTTACTAGCTTTAAAATTTTTCTTAAAATAAAAATCTTGTGTACTAATTCTTTTATCTACCTACCGCTCAAGACGGTATTACAACATTTCTTGAAAGAGGTTGTTTGGCAGCAATAAAGTTAGTTTACATGCTGCTCTAGTTTCTTGAGCTAGATCACAGTTATAGAGGATGTGTTCTATGGTATCCTTGCCCTGTCCACATTCACAGGTACTTGAGTCCGCTATAGACGCCGTCTATGCATATGGAAGGCCATTCTTCCATTTCCCGGTAACATTAGGGGAAACTATACGCTTAGATGAATCTTTCTCTCTAATCTCTTAATGTTTTGCATATGACTATATGTTATTTTGCCATCCATTGAATGCGACCATCTATGTTGCCACATTGATACAGACGCTTTTCTCGTTTTCCTCTTGAGCGAACCCATGGGGTATGGCCGAATTTGATCGCCTCTACTATCAGGTTGCCGTCGTAGCTCACGTCTTGTCTTTTCTTGCCGATGGTGACTAGTTCATTCTGTCTACCCATGTCGCGTGTTCAATGAAGAGACCATAAGGCCCTCGTATATTATTGACAAAGTACGGTGCTTGAGACCCCAGATCTCTTTAGCAACTGGTTTCAGCATAGTGAAAACCTTCTTACTGTTTTCCGCGACTGTTTTGACATGTGAAGTTCATCTTAATTCTTTGGCCATTTATGGAAACCAATGGTGGTCTCCTAATGTCCAGTGAACCTTTAAGTTCGTCCATTTTGTAACTTCTGCACTAGTCTACCATCCTGTCTATGGCTAACTGCGCTTTTGACTTACGTCTTGAATTCCTAGCAAAGATTCCGTTGAAGACAATCTTTCAAAGGTGTGGACCAAGGATGGAGCCTTGCGGACATCCTTTATTGACAATTTTTTCAAGTGTGCCATGACTTGAAATAACAGGGGCTTTTCATTCAGAGAAATAGTTGTTGATGATATTATAGAGATTGCATTTTGGTCCGACTCTTTAACTATATTGCTCATTGCGTCTTCTATGTGGATCTATTTTCTCTAAAACCAAACAGTTTATCACTATATGTACGACTTTTCTGGAATATGTCAATTAACCTGACGGCAATAATTGTTTCTAATAATTTACCTAGGATAGGCAACAGCATGATAGGTCTATAGGATTGGGGATCGGTTTGACATATATCTCTGGTATTCCTAATGATAACTAATTTACCATTTTTCCAAGCTTTGGGAAATACTCTGCTAATACTTTGCTAAGACAAGTATTCACAAAGTAGGTGATACAGGGCCCTATAATAGGCCAAGCACGTTGTATAACATCGACCTCGATATTGTCTAGGCCTGGAGCTTTACCAGCTTTCATAGATATGATAGCCAAAGTGGCCTCTTCATCATTGAAATGGCTCACGTTTGGTGTAGTTGGTACAGAATTACTTTGCCTCTGAGTCATTTTCCTCAGAGTCGTTGGGCAGCAAGGTATTGAGCCAGCATTTTGTAGTGTCCTCGCAACAAATTGTTGTTTGACTACCACTGCTCACCAGAGTACTAAGTACTTCATTCGTTTTCAATTTACCTGTGCTGAACTTGTAGACAAAGCTACACGGTTCAGCATTACCATGCTCCGTGATGAACTGTTTTACGCTCATTTGGCTTTTTTCTCTAATACTTTTAAAATAGGCTTTGCGGTGTACCACATAGTTTTAAGCCTTTTACTTTTCCGAGTTTCGGGATTTTTATCTCTTTGATATTTATATTTGACTTACGAACCAATTTTCTTGATTCGGAGACTACCAAGATACAGACTTTCACAATTGAACTAGTTATTATTTGTTCAACTTGATCGATATCGCTATCGATCGATACCTTCAAGTTTTTAGCCAGGCTTTGCACGATGTTACTTAGTTGGCTGTAGAAACACTCCCAATTGGCATGCCTTAAGGCATACCGAGGAAATTTCTTTACTGCTTGGGAATCATTATGTGTGTAGATCGAGACAATAGCTCTGTGGTCACTTGATGTCCAATTTTCATGGACGGACAAACTTATAATTTTTCTTAACAGACATAAGAGTGAGATCAATATTCGACTCCCTATTGTGAGAATATGTACTTAGCTGACCATTTTCGTTGATGACGAATAGGTTACTTCTTGCTATAAACTCTTCAACGAGGACTCCTTTCTCGTTTGTGTCCTCATTGTGCCAAAATTTAGACTTAGCATTGAAGTCGCCAGTAATGATAACAGGATTGTCTTGAAGACCATTAATGATTTTTTCAACTTTACTTACATATTCCACTGGATCGTCTGAATATTGGAAGCAGATGGTGTTGGTGGTGTTCCTTACAGAACTTGGCAATGTTTCCAAATGTCTGGCATTTGTAGCATTTTGTCAACCTGACGAAGTCTGAGACTCTACATGAGGACCAGTCCAGATATACACGACGGTTTTTGATGAGGATATTTCTGGCGGCTGGGGATACCTCTATCACCCAATGGGTTATCTTGGCTCCTTTTGGCCAAATCATGAGACTTCAGTTTGCAGTCCTCGAGCTTAATAGATTCAAAGCTTTGTTTTATTAAGGCTTCTTTAACAGCCTCAATCTTTTCGGCCCTGTCCACATCATAAATGATTATCCTGGGCAGACGCTTTTCTGGTAGCGATGCTACTAGCCCAGCGTTTGAGAGCTCCTTGCTGGCTAGGAAAAAATCCAGATCATCGCTGGTTATGAATAGTTGAAAAGACTTAAAAAAAAAAATTATTCAAGACTCTTCATTACAAAACTACTTCCCAATCCATTAAAGCATTAAATATGACTCCCTATTTTTTTTTGAGGAGTGTATTCAGTTATTACATATTTTTTGAGGAGTGTATGTACAATACAACTAAGCGAGAAAAGTGGAAATATATTCATGTTTGAACAGTTTTTTATATTTTGATTTTGTTGTGCCGAGCTTTCCCGAGAATTTTTAGAAATGTAGAAATTCAATTTTTTAAGTGGGATAATCTATTCTATAAATATAAATATTATGGTGAATATGAACGAAGTGAACAGGTACCTTAGATTTGAATATACCACCGTACTCAAATACATAATATTGATTTTAATGTAGATATCGATATATGTAGATATTTAAATAGAAATGATGCGAAAGCTCCTTCTTCTCAATGTGAAAATAAATAGTTATTTGATGTGGATTTCGATTTGAAATTTAAATTTTTTTTCTTCTTCGATTCACAAACACTATATGACTTTTAACTACCAGAATCCAGTCAATAGAATTCTGAATATGATCACACTATAGAAAAAGGCACAAAATAGAAAAATATAAAATCCTCGTTCTGAGGATTTTTTTAGCTAATGATTAAAAATAAAGTGAAACCAGGAAAGCTGTTTTGAAGTCCGAAAAGTCAGTCAGCCCCAAGATAAAGACTCGTTTTACAATGACTTGGACGATTGGGTTCTATACTCGAACACGATGTTAGAATGGTAATTGGGGACTTTAATGCTGGAGCTGGCAGAAATCACACCGACTTGTGAGAGAACATATGTCCGTACTCCCGACACGAAACTGTGACCGATAATGGCGAGATAATGATGTATTTTGCAATTGCTCACATCCTTACAGCAGCTTCCCACACAAACATATAAAACTTCCCGCAGTCAAATTGCCCACGTGTAATTCAAAGGCGCGAACTCGGGTTGTGCAGGATATGAGAACTTATCGGTCAGCTAGCAAATATTTAAGCTACGATGGAAGTTTTTATATAAGTCTGGAAACACAGCGAAACGCATGAGACGTTGGCAAGATAAATGAAGATCAAAAGAAACGATATCAGGATCTTGTCAGCGACAACATTGAGAAAGCTAATTACCAGTCTAACTGTGTGAATTCAGATACTGAAAACTTCGATTGTCAGTGCTGTTCAACAGACGTTAGGTATAGTGTAAGTCCGACCCAAGAATGATTGGTTTGATCCCAAAAGTTGCAGTCCAACAACAAAATATAGTAAAGTGCAACAACGTCTCACAATTGCGCGGAAAAACAAGGCTGCTCTTACTAGAAAATCAGCTAAGCGGATTTGTAGACGGAAGAATTGAAAATTGTGGAAGGCCAATGTTCTGAAAGCACAGCAACTCAGCAATGAGCATAGTTCGTGTAATTTCTTTAAAGGTATCACTGGATTGCACAATTCGGGACAGTATATTGAATTTGAATATTTCGGCGGTTATGTTGTCTGTTTCAGCAGCCTCATTGTTCTTCAGCTTCTCGATGATACTTTTAACTTCACGCTCCGTTGCTGGATGGGTATTGATAGGTTCGTTATCGGTGCCAGTTAATAGTCGAGATTTTCGGTGTTGTTTTCTTCGAAATATTCTCTCCATCTCTATAATTGTGCTTCATCAGTTGTTAAGACTTGACCAGAAGCATCCCTTATATGTGGTAGGTTGGTAAATTTTCCTGCGACATTTCAAATGCATTGGTGTAGTGCCCTTGTTTTAGATTGTTGCTGCTTCTTCAGCAGCCTCGAGAACATTTTTTGAATTTTCTTTATTTGACGTGTTGTATTATCGTATCTGCGTTTCACCTCAGCCGTGTTTTGTTGGAATGTTTGTATCTTTTACTGACTAAGTTCCTCAATCTGCCTCGATTTATCATCGCTAATCCATATTTTCTGAGTGTGCTCTTGATAGTTGAGTACGCTCGTGGCAGTCTTGATATAGGGTTCTTCAGTTCCATTGCATCGCTATTCGAATTGGAGGCTTCATTTCTTTGAAGGTTGAGTTGCAGCGTTTGTCCTGCGACAAATCCGGTGATGAAGTATTTTTATGAAAATTTTGTGTGGAAACCTTCTGCCGCCTATGAACAGCTGATTTCTAATGCAGAACCGGACGAGTCTCTCTCCATTGTTGTTTCGCACTCAATCCAACGCGTTTTTGCCCATGATGGTCGTCAGTTCAGTATTGTCTGTTCAAATGTTTGCATTGAAATCTCCTTCTATTGGAGCATAGCACTGAATGATGTTGTATTTCTTATTGTTGAGTGCAATCTTGTCATGAATATTCTGCTGTAAAATGGTTTCCATTCCATCAATGCTTTATTTGAATACTATAGGCAATAAGGTATACGGCCTACCAGAGGGGAGGTTTCGTTATTGATTTTTTGTCTTGTTCCTTCTGACAACCTTTCCAACCGGTCAACCTAGTAAACCTCGCATACGGTTGCTTGACTTCTATGATAAGATGGTTACCACTTTAATTGTATTTGCCACTCACCTCCTTCGTTGGCAGTTAATTAATGTATTTTTCCTTCATCTTTCCTAACATGATATATGTTTCTGTCCCTGAGAAATAACCTGTATGGTCTGAGAGAAGTGGTTCTCTCTATCTTATTCGCAAACATTTTAAAGGTTAATCAAAGCGTGATCTCCTATTAAAATTTTTCGTTATAGAAGACCTTTAGTACTGCTTAGATGATGCTTCATTGGTTTGACCCCCACCTTATAAAGCTCACCAAAACGAAGGGCTGGTGGTTGTATAAAGTACCATACTGAATCATTTCCAAATAACTTTATGACCAATAAATTTTCTGAAGGCTACAAAGGCTACGAACATTACAATCAAATCGCTTATAATTTCTAATTTCTAAATGTTGCTGTTTAGTGGAAAAGCATACAAAAGCTTCAGTGTGTGTAAATGGACGTGAAGGAATCACTCGTTTTTGCGAATTAAGGAAGTCTGCCATTAAGGAAGTCTGCCATTAGTTGTAATTTATGATGGTACATTTGAAGCGATGGCATACAGTGCACTTATATATTTCTGTCCGAATTCTATAAATAGCTTAATGATAAGAGATTGCTTTTCGCAGATACCTAACCATGTTTTTGAATACTTATAATATCATTTTGTATTGTATATCCTGCTGAATTTTTCTCGAGCTTCTTTGAGCTCCAAAGCTGTCACATTGTTTGAATCCCCAAATTTTTCATTGTAAAGCGTCAACAATAACTGATGATGGATAATATTTTGTTGATGTCGGAGAAGTTTTGAATTACTACTTTGTCATAACATGCTTTAGTTCCAGTGCTGCTTCGTCACCTACTTGGGTGTCTATTAGTAGATATTACTTTGAAGCCATTGGATATATTTATTGATGCTTCTTGCTTAAATGACTGCATCAGACGCATTGCTATAAACTAGGTTACTCAGTTTCAACATCAAACGAGAACCATCTAAGTACAGAAAATAATTGCAACACCGGAAGGGAAACCTTGAAATCTTTCCATTTTTTATCTAATGATAGAGGTAGTGTGTGATGCTAGGAAAGGTCTACCAAAAATCATTCCATGATAACTACTATAGTAACTGGCGCTAACCATTCTAGAGGAAAGAAAAATGTTGCGCTCTCTCCAGTTGGAAAATATCTATCAAGTACTAGAATTTAGCACAAAAGATTTCTCGCACTTTCAAATTTACTCCATCTCACAACGTAAAATAGTGCCAAGCGACACAGCCAATTACAAATTAAAGTAGAATGACATTTCAGGCCCGTAAGCTGAGATCGAAATAAAACAGATGATTTCGTATAAGCGAACAAATGTTCAAATTTAATCATAGAAAAAGAGAAATAACCTCTCTTCTCGCCTTCTGTGCCAAATTCCAGTACTGTAGCCTAATTCTATAACGAATAAGATAACTTGAAAACGCAAAAACGAGTACTTTACACGTTTTAATACCAAAAGGGTATTCTATAACTTTACACCAAGATAAATTGCAAAATGGGTAAGATATTAAACGTCAATAAATTACACATACAATTTATCTTGGGTAGTTCGTTTTCACGGATAAAAATTTAAAATTTAAACCTAAAATTTCACGAAGAAGGCGGGCTGTGTCGAACAAAAAAAACCATATTTGTCCTTGTTACTCTTTATATTATATTATGAAACGAACAAAACGTCAAAGTGGTTTTAGACACGATAAAATTATTCAGCAATAAAAAATTTACACGCTGACTACTTTGTTTTATAGAATCCTATATCACCTAAATAAGATAGAAATTGTGTAAAAATTTTTTGTGTCAACTTTTTCAATGTTTCGTTTTTTCACATTATCTTGTTTTTACAGAATTAGACCACTGATTACGGAGTTCGTCAACAAAATGTGAAATTGGCTGTCATCGGACATTGATCGAGTGTTTTGATTGTGTTTCAATTTTAAATTCTAAAATTCATGTATTCCGTTAGAAGGCCCTTGTTGTTAAATTCATTTTCGGAGATTGTAGAGGTTCATTTGAGCAATGTCAACTCTCGATTCTTGGTAAGATATGGAGTAGGCGAGCATTTAATTAGGTGGCCGTTGTGGGTTGGACTATTTGCCTTCTTTTGTAAGACTCCGTGGTGTCCACATTTCTTAGAACATCCAAAATATTTATTATTGTCAGTATTATGAGCCATATCAGTCTATATATGGCAGAAGTATTTCTATGTAAGGATCCGTTTTAACTTCGTTTGTTGTGTGATAGGCTCATTAGGTGCACCTTTTGTTATGCTTCTATATATTCAAATTATATTTTTGGTTTACCCATATCGGTTTCTGCCAAACCCATTCCGGCAATGTCTGCTTGACTCAGCGTTCTTGTAAACTGAAGGTTGTTTGCTTGTTCTTCATTTATAAAAGTGACTTCTGGATGGAAGTCTGGATAAATGGGAAGACGGACCAAATTTTCACCATTATCAATTATTATTTTTACCATGATGATTGCTAATAAAACGCTACTCTGTGCTGGTTTGTGAAATGTGTGTAAAATTGTCTTCGCTGGTGCTTCTAGCGCAATTTGGCCTTAATCTTTAAAAGGGCAAGTCTAGCTTCGATTCCAGGTTAAAGAACAACCTTTTGACGTTTTCCATGCCAGTGATCATAATTTTTCTATGACGCATTTTCGGGTACGAATTTATTCAAATTTACATCAAATTGAAAAATTTACTATGGGGTTGCATGACGCATTTTCGAGTTCGAAATTATTCAAATTTACATCAAATTGAAAAATTTACTATGGGACATAATGTGAAAGTACTAAAAGCTTAATTTGGCCTTAATCTTTTAAAGGTCAAGTCTAGTTTCGATTGCAGGTTGAAGAACAACCCTTTGACGCATGTCATGCCAGTGATCAGAAATTTTCTATGACGCATTTTCGAGTACGGAATTATTCAAATTTACATCAAATTGAAAAATTTACTATGGGACATAATGTAAAAGTACTAAACGCTCAATTTGGCCTTAATCATTAAAAGGTCAAGTCTTATTTTGATTCCAGGTTGAAAAAAAACCTTTTAACGTTTTCCATGCCAGTGATAAAAAAATTTCTGTGACGCATTTTCGAGTTCGAAATTATTCAAATTTACATCAAATTGAAAAATTTACTATGGGACATAATGTGAAAGTACTAAAAGCTCAATTTGGCCTTAATCTTTAAAAGAGCAAGTCTAATTTCGATTTCAGGTTAAAGAACAACCATTGACGTTTTCCATGCCTGAGATCAGAAATTTTCTATGGCGGATTCTCGAGTTCGGAATTATTCAAATTTACATCAAATTGAAAAATTTACTATGGGACATAATGTGAAAGTACTAAAAGCTCAATTTGGCCTTAATCTTTTAAAGGTCAAGTCTAGTTTCAATTCCAGGTCGAAGAACAACCCTTTGACGTTTTACAATGCTTGTGATAAAAAATTGTCTATGACGCATTTTCGAGTTCGAAATTATTCAAATTTACATCAAATTGAAAAATTTACTATGGGACATAATGTGAAAGTACTAAAAGCTCAATTTGGCTTTAATCTTGAAAAGGTCAAGTCTAGTTTCGATTGCAGGTTGAAGAACAACCCTTTGACGCGTGCCATGCCAGTGATCAGAAATTTTCTATGACGGATTTTCGAGTACGGAATTATTCAAATTTACATCAAATTGAAAAATTTACCATGGAACATAATGTAAAAGTACCAAAAGCTCAATTTGGCCTTAATCTTTAAAAGGTCAAGTCTTATTTTGATTCCAGATTGAAGAACAACCTTTTGACGTTTTCCATGCCAGTGGTAAAAAATTTTCTATGACGCATTTTCGATTTCGAAATTATTCAAATTTACATCAAATTGAAAAATTTACTATGGGACATAATGTGAAAGTACTAAAAGCTTAATTTGGCCTTAATCTTTTAAAGGTCAAGTCTAGTTTCGATTGCAGGTTGAAGAACAACCCTTTGACGCATGTCATGCCAGTGATCAGAAATTTTCTATGACGCATTTTCGAGTACGGAATTATTCAAATTTACATCAAATTGAAAAATTTACTATGGGACATAATGTAAAAGTACTAAAAGCTCAATTTGGCCGTAATCATTAAAAGGTCAAGTCTTATTTTGATTCCAGGTTGAAAAAAAACCCTTTGACGCATGCCATGCCAGTGATCAGAAATTTTCTATGACGGATTTTCGAGTACGGAATTATTCAAATTTACATCAAATTGAAAAATTTACTATGGGACATAATGTGAAAGTACTAAAAGCTCAATTTGGCCTTAATCTTTAAAAGGTCAAGTCTTGTTTCAATTCCAGGTCGAAGAACAACCCTTTGACGTTTTCCATACCAGTGATAAGAATTTTTCTATGGCGGATTCTAGAGTACGGAACTATTCAAATTTACATCAAATTGAAAAATTTACAACGGGACATAATGTGAAAGTACTAAAAGCTTAATTTGGCCTTAATCTTTAAAAGGTCAAGTCTAGTTTCAATTCCAGGTCGAAGAACAACCCTTTGACGTTTTACCATGCTTGTGATCAGAATTTTTCTATGGCGGATTCTCGAGTACGGAATTATTCAAATTTACATCAAACTGAAAAATTTACTATGAGACATAATATGAAAGTACTTTTAGCTCAATTTGGTCTTAATATTTAACATGTCGCGTCTAGTTTCGATTCCAAGTTGAAGAAAAACTCTTTCTTTAACCTAGAATCGGTGGATATTGCTACTAATTCTATATTTACCAACAAAAATTTACTTCCCGGGCTATAGCTTAAGTTTTCCGTGGTTGGGCCTTCTGATAAATTTAATTGTGAAAGACTGTTACATGATTATTTATCATTACATGATTATTTAAAATTTAACTAAACGTAATTGACTTCATTTTGATTTATCCGATATAGTTAATTCAAACCATTTATCTTCGAAACAAGGTTTGACCATTTATCAAAGTTTGATCATCCCGACGATTGTTAATATATAGCGAATAAATTATTAAAAGTTCTAACTATACTAAAATTACTAAATTCTGTTAAAGGTCAACCAGATGATGTTTTTCGAACGCTGGTATATCTTGGCATTTAATGTTTCAATATTAGAACTCTGGTTTTTAATATAACCCCAGATTTATTCACGTTCCAAATTATTTGTTAAAGTCTAAAGTGTGTAGAAATTGATATTGCTGGTTATCAAGAAGCAACTGATCGCTGAACCATCATGTTTAGAATCGTTTGATGGTTTAAGATTTCTTTTATTCGTTTTCTAGTGTCACAATATTGCTAATTTGAAAATAATTTGTCTCGTTTTTTAGAATGATAAATTCGAAATATATAATTTATTTAAAATTCGCCGAGGTGGACAAGTTGGTACCAAACAAGCCGTGCTATAAAATATTTAATATAATCGCATAGCTCTAATCAGCAAACTTTCATGATGTGCAAACCCTATAGAGATATATTTAATCATTGTTCATAAAAACCACTTGCAGCTTCTCTTAACCATTTCCATTGAGAGACAGAACTTTTCATTTTTAGCTTGCTTTGGATTATCCATAATTAAAAACTGTTTACTGATTATGCCGTTTCATATTTTAAGATTAATCAACCAACGTTTCATGTTTCGCAAGCAAGTCAATTGTTGTGCGTATAGCTATATAAAATGGACCCCCTCGTCGTGCCAAGCCATATGCATAATAAAATATCATATATTACGATTTTTTTTAATAAACAACTTTATGTACATATATCGTCAAAACATAACATAATGTTATGATTAACATATACAACAAATTTGTATCCGATTTCACATTATGTACGTACGGCATTCTATTAATCAAATGATTGATCGATTCTAAAAATCCATAAACACTAAAGGCTTTATAGTCTAAAACAAGAAAATATAATTTATCAACACTTCATATTGTTGTTTTTGTATTTATTGCATTTTTAACGATAATTCAATATTTTCGGTTAGACGAATTGACATTTTATGATAATCAATTCTTATATATAATTATTAATGTTTATTGTTAAAATATGATATTTACATAAATATGCATATATCTTATATATGGTACATACATTCATATATACCATTAAGAAGAAGTATCATCATCACATACACAATATATAAGATATAACCGAGGATTTGAATGAATTTTTGAAATAAGAAATATTTTTATGATTTATTATGTATTATGATATTGTTGTTATATTGGTTATGAAATATGTTTATTAGTTAAACCATGACACATTTATAATGTTTATATTTAAAATGCGATTTATTGAATTTTATGTATACATATATAAGAATAAATTAAGTGAGTGATATGTTTACAGGTTTTATGAGTCCCCCGGGTGCGACTAAACTATAGTTTTATAGTGATGGCTTCCATTCCAATTATGGACACAAATAAAATGGTTAATTAATGTTATCGATCTCACTTTAAAATTCGATAGTTCAATGCGTAACATTTAAGCTGAGTATGTGACTTAATGATCCAATTTTGCATATATTGTATGTGTTAACCCATTGTTTACCATTAATACATTTCATATTAGTTTCCAAAATAATTATTTTATTATTTTAAACCATTAAATGAACCCTTTGGCCGGTGGGATTATTTATAAAGAAATTTGATTTGTGTCAAAAGAAAGCGTTATTAATTGTTGTGACCATGTGCGATAAGTTGGATAAATGTCATCTAAAATAATTTATAAAGAAATCTAAAATTGATCTTAAAGAACATTATTTAAACGCAATTAATACAGTAGCTCAGTTGTACAGGGTGGATAGTTAATACATAATGGTAATCAATAATCAAAAACCATCGATGTGCAAAGATCTCATCGACTTAGTGCGCACTGTCACAGCTGCACTTCATTTGAGAAAATATTCCAGATAGTACTTGATGTTTCCTGCTTCGTCGACAACCTCGTAAAAGTAACTAACGTTGTAACCAACATAACATCTTCAAATGACAAGTGGATATTGAACGTTCCATTCAATGCTGTAGCTAAATTCAAACGAGCTCTGTCATCAAGGTGGACTGTCAATTTGCCTCCACCCAAGTGAAGTCTCCGGAAAATACACCGAATCTTACATCACCCACCTACTATTCTGAAGCAGTAGACGATTATTACATTCGTAATTCAATAAAGGAAATTTTACACTTCATGTATTCACTATAGATCATCTTTCGAGGTTGTATATTGTACTAAATCAGTTGGCCAGCCTTCCATACTCTGCGAGTTCTCTAACAACAGCTAAAGTTTTGTACGCGACGCCCATATAAAAACTTGCCTAGAAAAAACAATGTCCGATCATCAATTTGGTTTCGACGGAAAAGCATTAGTTTAATTTGAGCCAGATAACAACAGTTTTGGACACTAAGCAATTACGTTTTCTGCTCCAATGCAACAGAAATAATGTTGGAGTACAAAATATTTGAAAGGATACATTATCTTTCATTACCGTCGGATAAATGCAAACCAGAGATAATATCTAGACAAGGAGTATAAGGCTGCGGCAAATCAACATGGATTCTAAATTCTCATTCACTCAGGAAATATGTTGTGTTAAGCGCTACCAAGTACGGCATAGAGGACATAAAAAGAAAGGTGGAAATCAACTATCGCACGATTATATCTTACTTGCTAAATGGCTATCTGAAATATGATATCGTCTATATTGACGAGTAAAGTGACTGTCGTAAAATGTTCTTCCTGAGAGTACAAAAACGAATTCCATATATCGACATACTTAACTATATGTCAACATGCTGCTTTTGATGCTAATAAATTACCACAAGTTCCGAAGATCTCGAATTAACATACAGATGTCCGATGCGGATGCGGTATATGCACTACAGACAAATTATCCTGAATTCCGCCCCACAAACATCAACAGAAGAACCGTAAACTTCAACAAATGCCAGTTCATTAGTGATATCCCAGTAATGTCAATAATACCTTGTATTTAACATATACAAAACCAGATAAAAAACAGCTAAGTAAACTTATTTTACCAAGTTCGGGTAAAATCCTGACAATTCACGAAGCACGAGGCCTGACATCTACAAGTGTGATTTGTGTCCGATTAACAGACAAAAGTATTGAATTATTCAACATCCTACCACGCGCTATAGTGACTTTAACCAGACATAAACACATTACCTATTGTTCATCAATTGAAGGAGACCAACTGCACTCTATGATTCGGATAGCATTAACTGCTTTTGAGAAAAACCTCCGCCTAATCACTGTAAAATCTGGTAATATCAACACTAAATAGACTTCGAAACAAAATAATGAATCCTTATCATCCTTGACACCACATAAGATTAGGAAACATACGTTTTATTTCCAAAATGTAAACAAAATGTTTTCGAGGGCAGCGCAATTTTATAAATTTGTTTTAAAAACACTTTTCATGATCTGGTTTATAGATGTGACCGAGCTTTACGTCGTAAACATCCCTCCTGATCCACCTATGTATATCACCTTACACTACATGCTGTGATACAATTATGGAAATTACCAATGCGGCTGATCCATCAGATAATAAGTTTAATTACTGGGATTTTAATCTGTCAAATATTAGATGGACATATGACCAAGAACCAGAACCAAACGTAAAATTGACAGTTACTCAGCCTGGATGACATTTAATGAACAGAAGTCCTGCGACCCGCTGATCCTTGGTTTAAATCATACTTAAGTAATCATTTACAGTATGTTGACCTAGGAGATAAAAGATCAGAAACAATTCAAGTTAGCTCCGGTGTTCCTCAAGGCCTCCATGTTGGTCCATGGATTTTTATAATTTTTATTAATGGCATTACTGAAGTGATACAGCACTAACAAAATCCTAATGTTCGCTGATGACCTGAAAATCTACAGAACAATCGAAACACTTGATGATACCAAGAAACTGCAGGTGGATATCGACAAAACTAGTTATTTGGTGTGAGTCTAATTCACTTAGTCTCAACATTGATAAGCGTAAATCTCTATCATTCTATCGTAAGGTTAACCCTGTTACACAACAATATAAGATAAATGATGTACACTTCTTCAGAAAGTATTAGGTTACTTTCGTAGAAAACATGTGCTTTATAAAGCACATCGAGAAATGCGTCTCTATAGAGCTAATTCTATGGTCGGTTTTATTATACGATGGACAGGCGACATTTTGGATTTGGAGACAATGAAGATCTTGTATTGTGCATACGTTTGATCACAGGTTGAATACGCTATGTTAATGTGCGGCCTCCGTTTTACGAGGAACACATCCAGACCATCGAAAAGGTACAAATAAATGCATACGCTATTTGACATGGAAAGATGGGTTTGCATATGATCATGATCTACCATACCACCATTTTTAACTGGATGTAAGAACTATAACATGACAACATTGGAAATAGGCGCTTAACATCTCGCGCCTAGTGTTCGTTTGTTGGTGATTTTCTGCTCGACCAAATTGATGCGCCTTATATTCTGGAACCAATTAAAATAAATGCACCTAGTCGGAAGTTAAGGGTTCGTCACTTCCTCCACTTAGATGGTGATACATTGAATGCGACCAATTAAATTTACCATGAGATAGATATTTTACCGAACAGTCAACCTGTAAATAAACCATACCGATTACCAGAAGTTACCAAAAATTAAATTAACTCTCAAGTAAAAAAGATGCTTGATGATTCTATTATAGAACAGGGCAGCTCACCGTGGAATTCTCCATTATTAATTGTACCCAAAAAAGTGTCTGATGGTGAGAAAAAATGGAGATTAGTGGTAGATTTCCGTCGTCTGAAATTACAATAAATATTGTTTTCCCATTAATGTGTCCGAAATTCTAGCCCAACCGTGTCCGAAATTCTAGCCCAACTAGGCCAGACCAATTATTTTTCTACTCTGGATTTAGCTGAAAGATACCATCAATCCTTAATGAGTCCCAAGGATAAGGAAAAAACTTTTCTACTACATATGGGCATCCCCATTTCCTTAGAATGCCATTTGGCGTGAAAGGCCCACCTAACACTTTCCAAAGATTGATGAACCATGCCTTAAGCGGATTAAATGGAACAAAATGCTTTATCTATCTTGATGATATTGTTGTTTACGGTGTGAATCTCGATAATCATAATGACCGACTAAGAAATATATTATCATGTTTTACAAAATTCAGTATGAAACTACAACCCCGCAAATGCCACTTTCTTAGAGCTCTCAGAATATAATTTCACAATAAATATAAACCAGGAAAGACCTATTGTGAAGCTCACGCATTATCACGCATTGAAATTTATCCAAGTGAAAATCAAGAATACTATCCAATTAACGTAGTCACTCGCTCAACTTCTAAGAATTCAAATATTCCTTCAACTTCAAATATTTATGCAAGTCCATCAACTCAATCAATTCTAAATTCTTCTGATTAAAAACATACTTTTCAGATCAAATAGTTAAACTGATAAATTCTGATGACATAGATCAAGCCATTAAAGATTTCCATATTACTGGATGCTCATCAAGGGATTTGTCATAATTATTTGAAAACGAAGGCAGGAATTTAGATTTTATAATCTGGTTAAAAATGTGTGATCTTCCTCGAAAATCAGTGCATATGTGTATATCACAATCTGTAAACTATACAAACATTATAGATAATTTGGGTGTGTTATAACTGTTTAAAACTTTAGTTTTAATTTAAATTTCTGTCACAAAACTATTGGATTGGGATTTTAAAATACACATTAATTTTGACTAAAGCTGAAATTCGTTACAATAAACGAACTTATTCTGTAACTTGTTGCTACTGGAAAAAAAATTTCCATTCGCCATTTGCTATTCTGTATCTCGTTTCGTTGGAATTCCATTATTGTATTTTTAGCAAATTCTAGCAGTTTTGCTTATCTCTGTGAATTAAGTGTGGTTGATTTTTAGTTGTAGACTTAATGACTCGTCGAATTGATGATAAAAATTTTGTAAAAATTGTTCTCCAATGACTTACTCCTTCCAATTTTTGCAGTGCTATGTCCTTCCGGCTGGTACGATTTGATGTTTTTTGTCAACTTCGGATAAAAGTTATCCTCTGCTCTTATTAATATTGAATTTAAATGAAGTGTATTTATCCATTTTGATTTAAAAAATAACAAAAACTTTGCGATACCTCGTCACTATAACGTAATAATTGCAACTGACCCTATTCTGATTACACAATTAAATACGTCTGTACTTTTTTTAGGATAAACCAAAGGTAATTCCCTAAATTATTATTTTTTGAATCACTCGTATTTTACATCTTAACAACAACAACAAATCTTGCTATGAACTAAAATGAAACAAAATATATCTGACAATATTCAGCATGTTTGTGAAGTGAGTTAGAAAAACCACCCCGAAAAGACTGTTTCAATTATGTATGCGTGGTGTGTTTAAATACTAATCAATATCAGCCCGAAAAAATATAAAAATCGCATTAATACGCAAATCATTCCGATTTGTTTCTTTTATGAAATATTTGCCCAATACTTTGCCCAATAAAAAATCGTTAAAAGCCCGTTAAGTTATCACGGGAATTAATAGTGAAAATTAATCTTCGCCCATCCTAACTTTTTCATAGCACGAAGATACATTTTCAATAGTAGTCACCGTGATATCTAAATGGTCTTCAAACGATTAGTTCGATATAGAGATTGACTAATCTGGAACGATGGCCAATGTTACTGGGACATCTGAGGTTTGCACAAGAAAAATCTACAATCCTTGCTAAGTAATATGTAAAATTAAGGTGGCTTCATTTTGGATCTAGTGATATCTTAATGAGCTTCTAACGATCAGTTCTCTAAAGATCGACAAATCTGGAACAATGGTCAATGCTTCAGTGACTGATTTTTTCTAATTACAGTCGAACTTGCCTATAACGAACATCAACGGACCAATAATTTTGTTCGTTATAAGGAGGAATCGTTAGAACAAGAGTTCATGTCACTTGGATTTTTAGTTCTCGGGACTCGGGACTTCTTTATAAGTATTTTATAACAAGACTTTCATTATATCCCCATTTTTTATATCCCAGTTCGACTGTATATTTTTTAAAAGTAGTTTATCATAATTAATCTTATTAATAATTACAAATTGTAAATTTAGTTAAGACAAAAAATCTTTACGTGTTGAATATTCTTTTTCTAATTTGAATATGTAAGTAAATCATATAGGTATACAACTAGATGTGCTAACTTGCTGAAGTGTTATCCTAATAGGATTAAATTTGGAAGAAAGTCAATATCATATATTAGGCCATATGTTTTTAAAAATATTTCGTTCAGAAAATAAATTAAATTTAAGAAAATGATAAAAATGTACTTGCTATCATCAGCTGGTGATTATTCAAATTTATTTTATTCTTTTTTTTATAATTTCATAAATCCACTAGCACTCTCTGTTTATTTTCCTTGAAAAAAAAAGAAATTAATTTAATTTTGAATTTTAATAAAATAAAAATAATTAAAAAAATGTAAACCAAAAATTTTGGGAAATTGACATTCACAATTTTGAAATGAGTTCAATCAAAATTGACATATTCTAAGGGTATATGAATCATGAATATAGAGATTTGGGAAAACACGTTATGACGAAGTGCACTCAGGGATGGGCGAGGTAGATTATGCCATGTAATTTACGCGGTTGTCAACACGTAAAATATAACGTAGATTACTTGGCAATGTTTTTTGTCAACGGCGACAATTAAAATACTATCAACAACCAACGATATTTTAGCGATTTGAAATCGAATACACCAGTTCACGGGTGTATTTTGTAACAGCGTTCATCTAGTGGGGATTTTTTCTTTTTTCTTTTTGACAAATGATGTATGAGTAGTGTCAAACTGTCATAGTATTTTTACTCAGTATTGTTTGCCATTTCATTAAGGAAAGACTGAGCCCGGCACTTACGAAAATCAATACAGCTTCTGTTAAAATCTACATTCAATTTCTGCAAGTATAAGAGCCATCTCTCCTGTATGACCGTAATGAAAATGTAAGAGCCATCTCTTGTATATGACCGTAATGAATTGTCCATTCCTGTTGCTAAAATTTTCAATTTTCTCCATTGAATTGGCAAACATAAAAGATTTGCATAACATTAAAATTATATACGCTTATGGTCCAGTAAGCAGAGTCATTGCATTTGGAATTGTGAACTTGAGTTCAAGCTTCGGTTTGGCATTCAATAATTTTTAATTTAATTTATTTAATTTCTCCCTTCAATTAGCAAATATAAGGGATGAGTATAGCAACAAATGTATATATGGAAATGGTGAGGTGGTAAAGTAAACGGTGTCATAGGATTTGGAATCGTCGATGTTGTGCAGAGTTCGAACCGCGATTAAGGGTAAAACAATTTAGCGGGCATCCACATATTTCTCATTAAAATAAAAATAAATTGCTTTTTTGATTTAAAAATGACCAATTTGCAATTAAATTAAAAATATATATATTGCGGTTTGAACTAGTCTTGATTAACCTCCAATTACACGCCTTCTTTTACCATACATATAAATAGTGATATTCATATAGATTATAGCTGCCATTTGAATAAAAAAGTTGAAAATTTAAGCAACGGCAATGGACTCCGCCTACCATCGCCGTACAATTTCATTATCTCTGTATACCCATCTTTTATATTTGCCACTTTTACATGGAAAATATTGAAGTTTTGAACAGAAGCTGAGTTAAATTTGAGTAATTTTATTTCACCAATTTTACAGGAGAAATTAAATCAAAAAATGTTTGGCTGGATTGAGAATCGAACTTAGATCCGTAAATCCAAATTTACTGACTTTGCTTACTGGATCACCGCCGCATATATTATATATCTGTCATTTGAATAGAAAATATTAAAAATTTTAGCAAAGGCAATGGACTCTGCGTTTATTTCTAGCATCCCTATATACCCATCTTGTATGCATGCCACTACTTGAAAAATATGAAAATGTTTAACAGAAGCTGTGTGTTGAACCAATTTGAATACAGAAGAAATTAAATTAAAATAATACCGTCGCTAATGGGACTCGAACATGGGTCCACCAATCCAAAGTCAATCACTCTATTACCTCGCCCACCAACTTATATAATATATTTGATGTTATGCAAATCTTTTATACTTTTCAATTGAATTGAGAAACTTGGGAAAATTTTTTAACAGAAGCAGAATTGAACAAAAATTTCCCAACAGTGACAGGTGCAACATTTAATGCGATGACATTCCAAGCAGTGTATTTCGAAGAAGTTATAAATTGGCAAGCTATTCCTCCTTATGTTTCTAGGAGGGCCACAATATTGACCACTGACCATACCAATTTTAAGTTTAGTTAGTACATGAATAACGTCCAAATAAAAAATTTTCCTCAACGAACTGAAAGTATAACAAATAGGTATAGCTGAGTTTAAGTCTCGATTAAAATTAAAAACAAATTTAATTTAATTTTCTACAAATTAATTCAATTCAGATTCTGTTAAAATTTTGTTTATTCTCTATTCAAATGGTGAGTATTAAAAATGGATTTATCAGTAATGAAATTATACGGCAGTGGTCAAGTAAGCAAAGTAATGGGCGTTTGATTAGTGGACGTGAGTTCAAGCGGCATTCGGGCTAACTTTTTTTTAAATTGATTTTCATTAGCTCAACTCAGCTTCTATTAAAATTTTCAAATTTTTCCATTTGATTGCCAAGTATAAAAGAGGGATGTAGCAGCAATGAAAATGTACGACGATGGTCAAATAAGGAGAGTCCAGAAATACTTTTGGTTATAAAAAAAATCGATCAGGTCAGGTATTTTTCCTGGGTCAGTTGGCCCATATGTTGGTTTTCCAGTTGAAACGGGTTCCCATCCATTTTCTTTAATAGCAATCAGTAATTGTTTTCCTTTAGTTGTAGTTAATCTAGAACCTCAGAGAGTATTATTCGCATTGAAGTCAACACCTATTATGAACCTATTTCCCAGACGCTTGAAGAACTCTGAGTATTGTTTGTTTTTAATAGAATGTCTTGGTGGACAGTACAATCCTGCCACAATAATAGGCAAGTGGTTGGTTTTTATATACATGAATAAGTGTTGGTTATCTGAACGATTTGGCTTTTTAATAACTCGGTAGCACTTATAGCCTTCCTGAACTCGAATTCGTTTTACCATGGAGTTGGGTGTGTTAAATTTTATGGCAAGGTCCCCGTAAAACATTTTTTTGATTTCTGACCATAAAATGAACGAGTTTTGACTGTAGGACCATTAGAGACGAAATAAGACAAATGTCGGTCAGTTGTTCAGTCAATTGTTTGTCTAATCCTTGCCGAAAAATGGACGAAAAAGAAAGGCAGTTTCGTCTTAACCAATTGGACTTGCATTTGACTTTCGAAACTGACGAACAAAATTCCGTCTGATGGGCTATTAAATATATGACCATCAATTGTAAGTCAATATTCCCAACCAATCGGATTTGGTAAATGTCTGTCAAAATGTAGTCAAATAAGCTAATTAAAATACGAGTTACACAAGTAAGTTGAATTTGACAGTCAAAAGAGCTTGACAAATGTTTGTTTTTGGCCTGACATTTGTGTACCTCTAAAGTTAGACATAACTGGTTGACTTGTCGAGAACGGTCATGAGGCACATCTGTAAGCCTATTATTATTTATAATAAAACTATTGATATCAAATATAAAAAGAAAATCTCTTTTTTACCAAAATTTTATTGTCATTTTTCATAATAATTTAAAATTAAGTACATTTTCTTAAATATTATAGTAATAAAATTAATTCATAATTAATAAGAGCTTATATTATTTAAAAATAAAATATAACAAATTCAGTTTTACGAAAATAAAATTAAACACATATAGAATTAAAATAAACAGGACCAGATTATTTTTAATTGACTTCAATATCACAATAAATAATATAGATCTTAACAATAATTTTTGTATTATCCAGTACTGCTGAGTTTACCTTGAGCATAGCGATAACGCTCGGAAGCCCTCTTCAATACGTCTACAAAATTCTTCCTAAATTCGACTTTGCTCACTTCGCCAAGTTCTACAAACCGATAGTTTATTGTTGTCTCTATTAAATTTATAATATGACATAAATCTAAAAATGCGTTTTTCAGTTTTTCTAAAAAAAGAAAAATGTTTTATGTTTGTTAATAAAAGTAAACTAAATTATAGAGGTGTATATATATATACACATATATGTATATATATATATATATATATATATATATATATATATATATATATATATGTATATATATATATATATATATATATATATATATATATATATATATATATATATATATATATATATATATATATATATATACATATATATATGTATATATATATATATATATATATATATATATATATATATATATATATATATATATATATATATATATATATATATATATATATATATATATATATATATATATATATATATATATATATATAGGTATATATATATATGAATATATAAAATATCAATAATTGGCCAAATGAGGGTGAAGCATACCTTTTTTAATATTAACGGCTCCCGTCCATGTAAATTTGTTGAGGGTTTCACCATCTAACAGCTTTTCAATTATATTACGTATGTTTTTGTTTACCTTTTTCCCCTCAACTTCAGCCTTAAGAAAAAGTAACTATAAAAATTCAATATCATTAGTTTAATAGTTCGTACTTAATAAATATTGATGTTTTTTAGTATACCATTTGATCGCTAAACGTTTTATCTCGTAATTTTACGTCGAACTGTTCGACGTCAGCAATACTTGTTAGTGGTAGCATGGGAACGGTGAAGGTTGGATCATTTTCAATTGACTTATTCGTAGTTTTTTTAATAAAGGATATGAGATCTGGTAAAAATTGAACGAATGGCTTTAATGTGTTCTCCAACGATTCTATCCTATTCGGTAAAGTATTTGCTATTGGCAATAATATATTCTCCAATGATTCCACCCGATCTTTTAGAAGTTTTAAGTCTTCGCTCATATTGGCGATGTAGGTTTTTAAATCTGAATTAGTATATTCGTCTATGTTGTCCTGGTTTACAATGCCTAAAGTGGCATTGCATCTAAACACTTGACCTACTAAAATGTATATAGTATACTATATTTCGTATGTACTAAAATTATATTGATTTATAATTTAATTATACCTTGATCTTCGTTAAACTCTTCATTATTGTTATATACGACCGCAGGTGCATATTGTACATCCCCTTCATAAATGATAGATGCATTATTTATGGTTTCAGATGAAATGTTCTGTAAAACATTGTCATATTGATTATTTAAATCAATTACTTTAAATTGCTTATTTTTATGTGACGCTGCTTCTGACTCCGAATTTGAAAAAACCTCAAAGATTCGTTCACGCCGTTTTGCTTCACTAAGGGTTTCTGAAAATATTTACGAATACAATTTAATAAAATGCTAAATATGATAAAATGTAATTATGTAAAAAATAATCTAAAAAATTATCACCTATATTATCCTGTAGTAATTTATAGGGGTATTTTACCCAACTGTTAGTTGGGGTAGCCTTTGTTTCTAGCATCTGTTTGATGTTTTTCGTATCGGGCCAGTATAAATTTACTCCATCAATCCAGTTTTTACAAACTATTGTAACCTCCTTTTCATTATTCTCATCGATGGTCTCGATAATTGCGTACATATTCAAAGGTAATGCTGAAATTATGGTAAAATTAACAATAACAACATTTAACTTTTTGTAAATACATACATTGAATAAAAAATAATATAACGATAAATATAACAAATGTAAAAACCAGCATGCATATATATATATATATATATATATATATATATATATATATATATATATATATATATATATATATATATATATATATATATATATATATATATATATATATATATATATATATATATATATATATATATATGTATATATATATAGTTATATATACATATATAAATATATATAAATATGTATAAATATATATAAATATATATATATATATATATATATATATATATATATATATATATATATATATATATATATATATATATATTTATACATTATATGTATATTTATATATATAAATTATATACCTATAAAGTTTATGTATGAATTAGAGCGAAACATGCTCTTGAATTTTCGTCTTCAGCCTCCATTGCAAACAGTTTTTTTATAGGTGCATCAATTTTCCAATATTTTTCTTTATCTAACAATAAATCCGATTCATATATATCTAGTTTGTCGGATGAAATTGGAAAATTAAATAAATTCCTTTTCTGAATTGCTTGTGATCCGAAAATGTATAGGGTACTTTCCATTTTGGTTGCATGGGCAAATTGTATAATATTTTTGTTGTTGCGTTAAGATCCAACAGTTTCTCTTACTTCTATTAATTGTAAAATCCTTAAATACAATTTCTCTGAAAATAACTTTTCTAGTATTTCCAGAAATTATAATTTTTTTGTGTTTGAATATGGGAAATTCCATTTCATTAGAATGTTTTATTTCTGGTATATCACTTAATTCCATTAGGCGGTTGTAAATCTGCGAAAGTGGTAAGCTGTTTTTTCGGAGTAGTGATTTTATATTGAACATAAAACTTTCAAATGGAAAGGAACTAAATAAGTTAATGTTTCCGTTTTTCTCGACATCTTCTGGTAAATGTGAAAGAGCGTGTATGTTATATATTATATGATGTGAAGCATATAAACTCCTTACACCATTAATAAATTCATTTATAATTGTTTAACATAAGTCTATCAAATTTTTTGGTAAATTATTAGTTGAGAGCAACCGAACTGCCACATGCAATAATAAAAAATGGTTGTATTTTTCATCTGATAAAACATTACGCAATACAAATGGAGCAGCATACAGTAAAAAACATCTATATTCTGTTCCTTTAAACTATGACAATTGTGATAGAGGTCTTAGTTTGCGTTGAAACTCACTTGGCTGCGTGGTCGAAATAGCTTTTAAGCGAGAGGAAATTTTTTCTATATGTCTTGATGGTAAGAGAGATTCAGTTGTGCCATTCACCCACATACGCAAACATTTTTTAACCACTCCTAAGCAAACAACGTGGAGATAGTCATATGGAAATTGATGTACCATATTTATGGGTAACTTTTCTAAAACGGATGTTGTGTTATGATGGTATTCATCTAATTTGCTTTCTTCTAGTTGCTCCATTTTCGGGAAAAGTCATTCTATTTTTGATGTATTCTCCTTCTTGAGTACACCTGTTGCATCCAAAATAGGCTGTGTGTGATTTTATTCCCAACACACTGCACCTTGCTGGTGTGTCGCAAATAAAATTTTTAATTTTAATTTTAATAGGGCTATTATTATAAGTAAAATTGCAGCATAAGTCTTTTAATTCATCAACAAATACTCGTAGAAACTGGTTAAAATCATGAGGTTTATTGAATCCATGATAAATTCCTACGACGAAAATACTTTTACTTATTGATGATTGGCCCAATATTAGCCAAAAACAACTATTGGAACTCTTACTAATTGGCAAGCCATCAATATTGAAATCTAGTGAGATCTCTATCGGCAAATGGTCCATGTTTGCCAAAATTTTGTCCAATGCGATACTAATTCCTATATGGACGTACCTTCCTGGATTTATATCGATAATAGTTTTACTTTTCGGTGTATTTAAGACCGTTCGACTGTCGATTGGCATTCCCATGTGACTTAAAAAATTTCAAAAGTTCATTAACTGCTGTCATTTTAATGTTATTTTTTAACGCCCATGTTTTAAGAAACATTAATAATTCTTCAATATTCGGTTTTTCGAAACTATCAGTATTGTTTTCAATTTCTTCCCTTAGATCAAACCGATCGTTATAATTACTCTCGTAGTCAAAAAGATATTCTTCATATTCGCTATTAAAATTAGTTTTTCATAGTGTTTATGATATTTAAGATTTTTGGAGCTTCCACTGATCTCATGATTTAGCACATTATTCACATTGTTTTGATATGCGAGTGTTTGGAGGCAGTCGAAAGTACGACTTTTCTCTTTAGATATTCGACGCTTTAAAGAATTACGCTTAAGCTCGAATAATAATTTTCTATTCCCAGGCATTAATAAGATTATCAAAAGGTAAATATAAATTAGAACCCAAAATAGAGCTTTTACAAATTCAGTAATTACTAAAATAAATATCTAAGTATAAAAATTGTTATTATATGTTTTGTGAACGGTGATTATTAAATGGCGAATTGGCAACCATGGCGAATTTGAATTTTATTATTTTACACATTTTTCTCAGTTCTATTATTCCAATAAATTTAGAACTGAACTCTATTTTATGTTTTATAGCCATGCGGCACAAAATTATAATATAGTCACAACTTATACTACTTATTTTTATTTAATTTATTTATACTTATAAAAATTACTACTAAAAATATATATCAAATATTCTTATCTTTATATCACAATCTAAATAATAATATACGAGTATCACTATAATAATATGTAATAATATAAAATAACTTTTCACTTAATAATTTTAATTCTATCCTACACTCTTTAAGGACAACTTGTACGTAACTAATAAATCGAAACATGTGCTCATCATCTATATATTAACGAAACACATACTCTCAATTCTAAGTCGGAAATGTCCGTAATTAGTAGTTCATATTCCAAATTATGGACAAATTCGTCTCTTTCGAGTAGTCGCTATCCTTTTTCATCTCTATTTTGTATTTAATATTTCAATCGACAGTCTGTTTCGTCTTTTTATTTGATTCTTTGGTCCAATTTAAAGTCAATTCCGTCTTTATTAAGTTTATTTGTATTTTTGAAATTACGCGTTAGATATTTCCGTCCCTAACAGATTTTATCGAATCTTTTAGAGACGAAAATGTCGCGATGGACGAAAATTGTGTTACGGGGTCATAGTTAAAGTTCACCGGATTATTTTTAATGAAAGTTATAACCTTTTTGTCTGTTGTGATGGGTTAAGTTAATAATTTTGTAATGAATAGACATGACGCTGAAGTAGATTCATGGTATTTGAGCACGATTTATTTTAATTCTGCTCTTTTTGAAAAGAGATTTAAATGCAGTGACGGACATTCTATAAAACTATCACTATTAACGCATTGTTCCTAAAAAATTTGGTTTAGAACTAATTGACAAAACCACTCTAGGAATTGTCTGCATTATTGACGTTGTCTACGTTGTTGACGTTATCTACGGGTTGTCCACACGTCAATATAGAAAATAATAGATGTCACGTAAACGCCCATTCCTGTGAGCACTTAGACATTAATGATATAAGATCTATAAGTTCAAAAGTATTTGAACCAATTATGTAATGTTTCATTCACTTGAAAGTTAATCTTTTGGAAATTGAAAAATATGTCAAGGCAACTGAAGCAGAGTAATAAACAATTAAATTCTTAGATGGGAATATAACCAAATTTTAAGAGATTATTTAAAATAACAAGTTCAATAAAACACTGTGATACTTTCCGCAATGGGAAACATATTTGCTATATACACCAGAGTAGAACACCAAAGCCATCGTAAAATAAGATTTACGGTACGCAATTTCAAAACTAAATTCAAAACAAAATATACATAATAATATGGAAATGTCGTAAAAGTTCTATCTGTAATCACCATCTTTGATAAAGAATAAAATCAAGACCCCATAAATTATCGATTAAGTTAAATTTATTTCGCTGCTACCGTCATATTTTCGATAAAAACATTGTACTGTGTGTGTGTGTGTATGTATCTAAAAAAAGGTAATAATAGTCGAAATTGAAAAAGTTTTTCTTGCGGAAATTGAAAATAATAAAAAGTTTTTATTTTTTTGTTGTTGTTGTTATATTCTTTAAATGAAATTGTTATTATTATAATTCTTATTACTTTATCGCATAAAATAAAACAATAATCTGTTGAAACGAGAAGATTTCTATAATTCATTCATAAAACTAATACAAATTAGTTTTTAGTCTAGCAAGTTTAATTGTAAGAATTTTTAATAAGCTTCTAATTTACTTGAAGGAACAATAAACATAAGTTTTTAACCAACACACGCGTTGCCAATATTATAGTTTTATGGGCGAACCGCACACGCCGCATCACTATAAATTTCCTCTATTGTATACATATAAACATAGATCGATAAACATCTCATAATCGTCACCAGCTGTAAACATATAAAAAAACATAACATCCTTAAAGCAAAATCAAAAACCCGAAACACAATTATTATGTTTTATCTTTCGAATAATCAAGATTTAAATCGAAGACACAAAAAAACAACAATCGTTCAATTTAGATCTCCCCATTCAATTGAAGAGATACCATATTATTATACATATATACACATAAATAAAAGAAGATTGTCATAAAAATAGTCTTAAAGCAGTTGAAAGTAATAAGAAATCTCCAGGGAATCAAAACGAAAGAATTTTTGTTCGTTTTATTACTCTATAGATTTTCATATTCTTTTATTTGTGTCAATTCAATGACAATAAATTTATCATTCTTGAACCTCCTATTGTTCTTTTATACATACATTACATACATTTTTAGTTATTATAGTTTTAATAGTTTCATCCCTTATATATAAAGACATTTTTTTATTATTATTCCGCACTCAAACCAATAAAATGCCATAAAAAAAAACTATACCATAGCGAGTATCATCACACCAGACACCACATGCTATCTACCATAGTACTATACATATCGTCAGTTTGGGGAACGGGAAAACGGAAAATAATAAAATTTATAATAGAGGACACAGAAGTACAATAAAAACGATACGAATGAATGAATTTTGATGAAAATGTTGATATTTTTTGCTCCGCCTCGCGTACACATTTCTATATATACCCGTATACATCCTATGACTTTTCTTCGTGATTGTTGCCTTATTCATTTTATTTTGAAGTATCGTAATAAGTTTATGATTTTTTTATGTAAGTATAAGTAATCTTTGCGAGCCTTGGTACACGAAAAGTTCAGCCCTGCTCAAACATTTTCTATTATATACTAATCCTGTTTAGGAGCATAAATATTTAATTTTAAATAATAATTATTATAACGATGAATAAAACTTGCTATATACTAAATATACAGGGTTTGAATTATAGCATTTTACTTATTTACGTGAATGTATAGCTTTTTAAGTACAGACAATTAAACACCTTAAAAAGTTCATTTCTGTTGAGCTTTTAATATTTTTTTGGTATTTTATCGCTTATGTACCACCACCTAGTGAAGATTTTAGACGCGTTTGCAAAATTGTTATTTTTAATTCAAGAAATGCATGTTAAAACAGGTTTTTGTAGTATCTTAATTAATTTTAATAGTTTCGGTGGATTAATTTAAAATTACTATAAAGTATTATGATATCATCGTGTTTGGGTATATAAATGGTACCTTGCCTCGATTTAGTTTACACTGTATTTTGACGACATGGAAGTTTATGCCATAAATTTTACTATTCGGGCAAAATAATTCTATTTTAAATTTTTAATTCATTACACAAATTAGAAAAAATAATTAAAATTTGATTTGCATATCATAGAAATCAGTTGTTTGATAAACAGTAAACACTAACTATAGACATTGCATGTAATTAAAATTAAGCTTTGTAACAGCACTTGGTTTCATAATTTTCAATGAGGCCATACAGTTTTACATTTTCTGGCTAGGCATTAATTTTCTAACTTAGAGATTTGATACCCAAATCTGATAAAATTACCGAAAATTACTAATTTTTAAAAATTTGTAAGTTCAGGAATTTGTTATGAAAAATCTGCCCTGTGACGGTAGCTGGAATAAATATTTTATTGTAAACCACACAGTTTTATATTTTCTGGCCAGGCCCTAGTTTTTTACCTTTGATTTGAATTTGCCGCCATTTGTGCATTAAAGTGTTGGCACCCAAAAAAAAAACATTTGACAGCTGAGAGGTTAGGGTTAGTAATAAAAATAGTAATAAGAATATCTTAAAAAATAAAAATACCTTTTTCGAGCAAAATCATCCTAGCACATGAAGCACATTTGCATTTTGATGGGTTTGTTTGTCGCCAAAATTGCCGCATTTGGGATACGGAGAACCCACATGTGATTGTCGAAAAACTATGGATGCACAGCGGGTCACTGTTTGGTGCGTAATTTGGGCTGGAGGCATCATTGGACCATACTTTTTTGAAAATGAGGCTGTTCAAGCAGTAACTGTTACTGGTGCTCGATATCGCGACATGATAACACTCTTCTTTCTGCCTCAATTGGATGATATTGACATAGAGAAGATGGTAACACATGCCATACAGCCCGTGAAACAATTCAATTACTGCATGAGACATTTCCTAGTCGTGTACTCTCTGGTTTCGGTGATCAGAATTGGCCCCCTATATCTTGTGATTTAACACCATTAGATTTTATTTCTTTTAAGTCAAAGGGCTATGGCAATAAGCCCACAACCACCCGTGCATTACAGAAGGAAATTAAACGCTGCATCAACGAAATTCAGCCACATTTATGCAAAACGGTCATGGATAATTTCGATAAAAGAGAGCGTGTGTGCCAGCAAAGCTGTGGGGGCTATTTGCCCGATGTGATATTCCATAAATAACCCTTTGTATTTTATGATTCAATAAAAAAATCACAATCTGAAGACTAAAAATTGTGTTTTCTATTTAATTCAAATCTTGCGTTAATTTAGGGACACCCTTTACCTTGGCGATCTGAAATTTAAAAAAAATTAAATCTCAAAATTTAACCAATTTTTGGTAGGAATTTCGTTGCTGCAATATTTAGCTGCAATAATTATTTTACCAGTTTTTCACTTTTTGGCAAGGCCACAGATTTCTACTTTGAGTGATTGATGTATAAATAAAATAAAATTCCTTGAAATTACCAATTTTATATGAATTTAGAACTTCAGATATTTCTTATGAAAAATCTAGCCGGTGACGGCAGCCGTAATAATTGTTCTATTTTAGGCTATATAATTCTATATTTTCTGGCTTGGCCATAGATTTTTAACTTGGCGATTTGATATCTAAATAAAATTAAATTTCTAGAAATTACCAATTTTATATGAATTTGGAAGTTTAGATATTTCTTATGAAAAACCTAGCTCGTGACGGTAACTGGAATGATTATTTTATTTTAGGACATATATATAGTTCTACATTTTCTGGTCTATCCATATTTTTCTACATTGGCGATTTGATATCTAAATAAAACTAAATTAGTAGAAAATACCAATGAATATGAATTTCGAAGCTCAGATATTTCTTATGAAAAATCTAACTCCAGCTACCGTGGAATAATTATTTTATTTTAGACCATTCAGTTCTACATTTTTTGGCCCAGCCACATTTTTCTACCATGATAATTTGATACCTAAATAATATTAACATTCTAGAAATTACCATTTTATGTGAATTTGTTAGTTCAGATATTTCTTTTAATCTAGCACGCAACGGCAGCAGGGGGGTTACCGCGTAATCCGATTCGAATCTCAGAGAGTTGCGAAAGTTCAATCCGATTCGAAAATTATTTGGTACCGCGTAAGACTTTCGGATTACATTTTAATATTGCCATAAGCAAAAAGCGATTTTTTATATTGTGTGCTACTTCATTCAATATTTGTTTTAAATGTCAAATGTCAAGTCGAAAAAAATGTAAAACATCAAAAGCGTTTGATATATTTTATCGATTTAATTGATATACACATCAACAATTAGTTAAGTTTCCAAAGTAAAATGGAGGAAGCGAGCAACTCAATCAAACGGTGGCATCTTAAATAATTTATGAATAAAACTGGAAACTATAGTAATATTTTTTATTTATATTTATTATTTATAAAAGACTGGAAATATTTACAGTGAACGTTTTTCACCTGCACTATCCGAGTGAATGCTCGTATCTTCGCTGAGTGTTCACTGCCCTTCGTTATTCTCTTTCCATAAACTTATTTTATTATCTCCTCCGGATACGGCCAACACATTTCCAGTCATCGGCCAACTGACACTCCACACAACATCATCGAAAGTTTGAAGAATTGTTGATGTCCAATTGGAGAAATCTTCGCTGCTCCAGATGATGACACGGCGATCTTGAGGGCATGATGCAATTTTCGATCGAGGACGTCCAACACTTGGGGCCCACGCCACATCTCCAACCCAACCCGAATGTACCTCGTATCGAGATTCCTCCACCCATCGGTTTTAAAATTATTTATTGTAATTAATATACATCTAACTCGTATATATTATTATTTTGTATATATGGTATACATACTTACATCCGGTATACTTACATCTTTCCGATATTAAATTTATAATTTTGTTATATTAACTCCTATCCGTAAGCAAAATAGTTGTCGAATGACATTTCCTAATTTTGTACGATAGTTTGATTAATTTTCGCATTAGACGGTACCACCAACGAACATGAAGTCAGATGCAATATCATTTTTGTAAATTCGGATTCATCAAATGCGAATACGAATCCGAAAGTAGAATAACGCGGTGCTAAATTTTCGAATCCGAATGAAATATCAGTAAAATCGGATTACGCGATAACCCCCCTGAAATAATTATTTTATTTTAGATCATACAATTTTACATTTTCTGGCCAGGCCACAGTTTTCTACTTTGGCGATTTAATATCTGAATAAAATTAAATTTCTAGAAATTACCAATTTTATTTATTCTGAAAAAAACCTAAAATAAAATAATTATTTCATCTGCCGGGCTAGATTTTTCATACAAAATATCCAAACTTCCAAATTCATATAAAATTGGTAAATTCTTGAAATTTAATTTTATTTAGATATCAAAACTGGAAAATGTGAAACTTTCGTATTCAATTACACCATATCTATTGTAACATTTTCAGTCGAAGCAAATTCTAAAATTGCTCTCGGAAAACTTTAAGTAATATTGCGCGTTTGTTATGCCGCCAGTGAAATATTTTACCTTCAGCAATTTAGAGAAATCAGGATGCATTGTAAATACTACCGACTCAAATGTCGTCGAAAGATTCATTTTATTCGTAACGTATTTAAAATTTGTGTACATTATTTGCGAGTAGTATGAAAAAAAAATCTGTTAACTAAAATTATATCGCAATGTATACACAATCTGCAATTTAGTGATAAACAGTTGACACAAATATTGCGAAATAAGATTGCCAAGTGTAAACCAAGCTTAATACCATTAATCAGTACATACTGCTCAGTAAAATTCGAAAAATTAAAATTTTTTAAAGTAGGCAAAAAAATAATCGAAAAAATTGAATTCGCCATTACACTGGGTTTAAATGTAATAATTTGCTTGTTTTATTTTTTAACGGAATGAGAATCTATTCTCAGTACCCTTATACTGTGTTTCGGGGAAGATGGAAAAAAAATTTAAATGATTTTTTTCTCTTCATACAAGTCAAATGAATCTAATACATATATACTCATCCCTGAAAAATGTCTATTTATTCTTAATTCTCTCGTTTTGTTATTACAGTTTCCAAGAGCCATAAATTTACTATGGTGTGTAACATTCTTCTTGTTGAATTTTTTTTAAACTATTCACTCAATAAGAAAACTCTTTTTAACAAAAAGTAGGTGGTGGTTAAATTTCATAAGCATCAAACTACTAACACAATTTTTCAACATTCCATAAACTAGAATTAATAATAGCACAAGTTTTTTTTTAAAAGTTTTAGAAGTTTATCCGTATAGTGCTAAAGTTTTTAAGCAGCAAAGGAAAGAGAAATGGGTGAAACGATATTCAGGGGAATATTTTACAGCTTAGCCAATAGATCCATTTTTATATATACTATATTCAAACGGGGTAAGATTACCTCGAACTGTTTGATTATAAGTAATAGTTATAATCATTAATTCGGAACGCGGATGCAGCCTCTTATCTCGATATTAGTTCTAGAACACACCTTAAACAAAATAATAAAAATCTTAATAGATCAAGATTGAAGATTTATGATAGACATAGCCACAGATTTAGTCTCCAATTTTGTCACCATTTGACTATTTCTTTCTGCTCACTTAGCTAAAAAAAAATTAATTGTAAGGTTAAATCTGTTATACATGATTTTTCGAACACTATTTTTTCTCAGCCGTTTTGCCCGAAACACTGTATTTATGATTATAAAGAAAGTTGTTCATTGATTATTTCAGATTTTTGAGTATTCACTGATTTAACTGTAACTTATTATTTAAAATATTTAATATTATAAAACTCACTAAAGATTCTAAAGAATAAATAAAATAAGTGAATGTTTCAAAAAATAAAGTTTTACAAATCAAAAATTGGGAGAATGTTGGCAATTCCCTAAGACAGTAACAATTATAAATATAATTACCAGAAACGTGGCGTCATTCGAATATTACAAATTTTTATTTTGTTTTTATTCCCAGCTTATTAAAATTTCCAATAAAATAACTTTGTTGGATTATAAAAATGTTCATTTGTTGTTCTTTGGTCAACAGCATGTTTGTAACTGAATTAAAAGAAAAACAAAATGTAAAATCGATAAATTTAAACCGAGTACTAGATGAACAAATTCGAGAAATTTGGAATTTAAATTTGTTTAATTTTTTGAACCTATATACGACAACAACATTTTAATTTACACTAAAAAAGGGACCTTACTTAAATTTAGTTAGCTTGGTTGCATCTTACGCGACCTTAGAATAAAAGAGCTGTTTGATCAGTGTTCATAGTTTAGAGAAAACAGTAATTGAAAATTCAAATTGTTCGATCTTTTTTTGGTTAGTTGTTTCTTTCCTGCCTTTTAAACAAAGATGTAGTTAATATTGATAATAATAATAAACCGTGTTTACAGGCCATTGCTGACCTCTTATTGTGTCAATAATCTGGCTCCAACGGTTTCGACCCTGAGCATGGTCTTCATACTGTCTAAGGCAATCTGAAGAGGCCAAGTCGTTCTCTACATCGTGGAGCCAACGTCGCCTGCAACGACCTCTGCGCCTACCATATGGTGGCCCGCCTTTCAGAGATCGGTACACAATTCGTTCCGGAACAGCACGCAGAACGTGCCCGAGCCAGCGTACTCGCTGAGATCTTACCTCATGTACAATATCGGGGATCTTCAGCAGATCTCTGATCTCGATATTGTACAGAGCTCGGTATGTACCATCTATTGCGCGTTTAAGGCCGTAAATCACACGCATGATTCTTCTCTCAAATGTAAGGAGCCACCTCTCGTACTCATCCGTCAGCAAACAAACAAACATAACAACGGGCCTGATCAATGTTTTGTAAAGCTTCAGCTTCCCGGCACTATATAAGTGTTTAGATTTTAGTAGTGGCCTTAGAGGATACAAAGAACGACTACCAGCTGCCAGCCGCACTTTAATATCATCACCCACACTGTTATCTTGAGTGATAAGAGAACCCAAATACTACTAAAATCTGGTGTGCTATTGTCCCTAAAACCAGAGATCAGGTATTTCGTTTTGGGAAGATGGAAAAAAAATTTAAATGATTTTTTTCTCTTCATACAAGTCAAATGAATCTAATACATAAGTATATACTCATCCCTGAAAAATGTCTATTTATTCTTAATTCTCTCGTTTTGTTATTACAGTTTCCAAGAGCCATAAATTTACTATGGTGTGTAACATTCTTCTTGTTGAATTTTTTTTAAACTCTTCACTCAATAAGAAAACTCTTTTTAACAAAAAGTAGGTGGTGGTTAAATTTCATAAGCATCAAACTACTAACACAATTTTTCAACATTCCATAAACTAGAATTAATAATAGCACAAGTTTTTTTTTAAAAGTTTTAGAAGTTTATCCGTATAGTGCTAAAGTTTTTAAGCAGCAAAGGAAAGAGAAATGGGTGAAACGATATTCAGGGGAATATTTTACAGCTTAGCCAATAGATCCATTTTTATATATACTATATTCAAACGGGGAGGGATTACCTCGAACTGTTTGATTATAAGTAATAGTTATAATCATTAATTCGGAACGCGGATGCAGCCTCTTATCTCGATATTAGTTCTAGAACACACCTTAAACAAAATAATAAAAATCTTAATAGATCAAGATTGAAGATATATGATAGACATAGCCACAGATTTAGTCTCCAATTTTGTCACCATTTGACTATTTCTTTCTGCTCACTTAGCTAAAAAAAAATTAATTGTAAGGTTAAATCTGTTATACATGATTTTTCGAACACTATTTTTTCTCAGCCGTTTTGCCCGAAACACTGTATTTATGATTATAAAGAAAGTTGTTCATTGATTATTTCAGATTTTTGAGTATTCACTGATTTAACTGTAACTTATTATTTAAAATATTTAATATTATAAAACTCACTAAAGATTCTAAAGAATAAATAAAATAAGTGAATGTTTCAAAAAATAAAGTTTTACAAATCAAAAATTGGGAGAATGTTGGCAATTCCCTAAGACAGTAACAATTATAAATATAATTACCAGAAACGTGGCGTCATTCGAATATTACAAATTTTTATTTTGTTTTTATTCCCAGCTTATTAAAATTTCCAATAAAATAACTTTGTTGGATTATAAAAATGTTCATTTGTTGTTCTTTGGTCAACAGCATGTTTGTAACTGAATTAAAAGAAAAACAAAATGTAAAATCGATAAATTTAAACCGAGTACTAGATGAACAAATTCGAGAAATTTGGAATTTAAATTTGTTTAATTTTTTGAACCTATATACGACAACAACATTTTAATTTACACTAAAAAAGGGACCTTACTTAAATTTAGTTAGCTTGGTTGCATCTTACGCGACCTTAGAATAAAAGAGCTGTTTGATCAGTGTTCATAGTTTAGAGAAAACAGTAATTGAAAATTCAAATTGTTCGATCTTTTTTTGGTTAGTTGTTTCTTTCCTGCCTTTTAAACAAAGATGTAGTTAATATTGATAATAATAATAAACCGTGTTTACAGGCCATTGCTGACCTCTTATTGTGTCAATAATCTGGCTCCAACGGTTTCGACCCTGAGCATGGTCTTCATACTGTCTAAGGCAATCTGAAGAGGCCAAGTCGTTCTCTACATCGTGGAGCCATCGTCGCCTGCAACGACCTCTGCGCCTACCATATGGCGGCTCTCCTTTCAGAGATCGGTGCACAATTCGTTCCGGATCAGCACGCAGAACGTGCCCGAGCCAGCGTACTCGCTGAGATCTTACTTCATGTACAATATAGGGGATCTTCAGCAGATCTCTGATCTCGATATTGTACGGAGCTCGGTATGTACCATCTATTTCGAGTTTAAGGCCGTAAATCACACGCATGATTCTTCTCTCAAATGTAAGGAGCCACCTCTCGTACTCATCCGTCAGCGCCCAATTTTCACAAACAAACATAACAACGGGCCTGATCAATGTTTTGTAAAGGTGCTATTCCATGCACTGATTGACTGAGTTTTACTGAGTTTACTGAAAAGATGATAGCAACAAAATTATATTAGACTGACAAAGACAACAAATTTGTTTTTTTTTTTATTTCAAAATTTTTTATGGTTAAAATTTAACAGCGTAGTTATGTAAAATAAACAACAATAAATTGTTTTGACAGTTTTGAAACATATAGTGTATAGTGTAACTATTTTAATAAAAATATACAATAAAAATATTTTATCGTATAGTAAAATTGTTGTACCACAACGCCGAACGAATCCGAACCGCATCTATAATAGCATCTGAAAATGAAAATTTACGGGTAAATTATGTTTTTTGGTTTATCTTTTAAATTGAAATATTAAAATATTACCTTGATCCACTTCCTCTATTGGTGTTGACATTGATGCGGAGGTGGACGATGATGATTCCTCGATTTCATCATCGTCTATAGAATTAGTAAAATAATTGGAGTTCATTTCACAAACACTGTTTAAATTTCAAAATTGTTTGTAGAAAAAATTGACGTTTACAAAATAACAACCAAAGATATTAAAATACAAAAATTATTTTTATAGTGAAATTCGTTTCCATACACAAACTTTATAGTAAAATTCTCTTCCATGCGTAAATTTTATGTACGTTGTTTGTTTGACTGCCATAAAAAGTATTCGATTTGATACTTTTTATGGCAGTTCACACTGCTAAAACTCAAATATTTTTTTACTGAGAAAATTTTTTTGTTTCATTTGTACAACTACAAAATATAATTTCTTTTCTTGCTTTAAATTGACTGAGTCAGTGAATCAGTGCATGGAATAGCACCTTAAAGCTTCAGCTTCACGGCACTATATAAGTGTTTAGATTTTAGTAGTGGCCTTAGAGGATACAAAGAATGACTGCCAGCTGCCAGCCGCACTTTAATATCATCACCCACACTGTTAGCGTGAGTGATAAGAGAACCCAAATATTTGAACCCCCTCACTCCCTCAAACGTGTGCTGGCTACTACTAAAACCAGAGATCAGGTATTTCGTTTTTGACTCATTGATATGAAGTCCAACTGAAGCTGAACACTCTGCAAGCGGAGCAAGTATTCCTTTCACTCCGTTGCTATTCAGTCCAATCACGCATATGTCATCTGCATATGAAAACACCTGATTGGACTGGCGATATAAGATGTTGCGCTGAGGTGTTTCAGTTTTACGAAAGATGTACTCCAACATGAGATTAAAGAGTATCGGGGACAGAGCATCTCCCTGCCGAACACCCGAGTTAACTGCAAAAATTGTCGATAGCCTGTTCGCAAATTTAACACAGCATTTAGACTGCGTCACTGTCATCCTACACAGTCGTACCAATTTTGTTGGCAGTCCTAGGTATTCCAAGGCATACCACAAACTCTCTCGATTGACCGAGTCGTAGGCCTGCCGGAAATCCATTAACACCTGATGTACGGAGATGGATGTCTCATAATATTTAGATAGAATCACTCGCAGCGAAGAGACCTGATCAGTGACTGATCGATTCGGACGAAATCCTCCTAGAAACCAACCAAGCCCTCCGCTAGAGGAGTGATTCTATCCAATACAATGTATGTCAGTAACTTGTATGCTGTGCAAAGGAGAGCTATACCGCAATAATTCTCGCACTTCAAGCGGTCTCCCTTCTTGAAGATGGGGCATATCGCGGCCACTTTCCATTCGTCAGGCATAACTTCGGTGCGCCATACTAATCGAATAAGGTCGAAAAGACAGTTCCACAAAGTATCCCCTCCGAATATCAAGAGCTCCGAATTAATGCAGTCCACTCCAAGTGAGTGGTTTCGTTTCAATCTCTTCATGGCTTTAGTGAATTCCTCATGGGAATTCCTCAGTGCAAATCTCCGCAGTCTGTCTTAGAGTTGGCTCAACAACAGTCTGTGACCCATGATGAACATCAAGCAGCTCAGTCAAGTGTCCACTCCATGCGTCAGGTACTGCCACGATGTTGACACAGAGGTTTCCATCCCGGTCCCGAATGGCGGTTGACGAAGGCCTGAAAGTATGGTTCAATCCAGTAATTCCTTTAAAGAAATTACGTGAACTGCGCTCATTGCTGAGTTATTGTACTTTCAGAACCTCGGCCTTCCACCATTCTCGCTTCTTCATTCTACAAATGCGCTTAGCTACCCTTCTTGCAAGAGCAGCCTTGTTTTTCCTTGCGATTGTGAGATGTGTTGCACTTCACTATGGCCCCATGGGCTATATTTTGTTGCTCAACTGCAAGACGACACTCGTCATCAAACCAATCATTTCTATTTTTTTTTTTTTTAAAGGACTTGGCATAGACACTCTTTTGGTCCATAGCCTTACCTTACATTCACACCATTCATTCAATCCATTCATTCATCCCATTCACACAAGTACAGTATACCACCTGCGCATTGCACAGCTCCATGTCACCCTGTACAGTGACATCGAAGATGGGTCGACCCCTCTACATTCCAACAGAGGGTCATAGATGTTTTCAATTTAATCACCGATCGTAATCGGGAGATGAAAAATCCCTTTTGCATTCCGCCTCTGTTGGGATTTGAACCCGGTACCTCCCGATCCAAACGTCTCAGCTTTAACCAATGACATGTGAGTGAGGTACATTTATCAGACTTGAAAAAATGGCGGCAAATAAATATTTTATTTTAACCAGTCGTTGCTTAAATTTAAGCTGCTACTTTCGATTAGGGAACATACAAATTGTATACAGTTTTTTTTTATGAATTAGCTTTCGAATTTTAAGTTAAAACGAAATAAAGTAAATAAATTTTCGGGCGTAAAATGCGTTCAATACCAAAAGTTTCATGAATAATTTATGAAAAAAAAAAAAAAATTGGTGGAAGATTAAATTGAAAATCAAATTTAAAATAAATTGAACTCGTTAACCCATGTCTGATAAGAATTAGCATTACACACACCCTCCATTCCACTTATACGAAATAAATAAACATAATTTTTGACTTTACCATATCGTCTTATGTACACATGAACAGATATAATGTTAATAAATATTTACCTCAAATACGTTTGGATTTGAGAAGCGTTTACCCTTACATATCAATAAACAGCAACTGATACAATCAATATATGTCTGTAAGTATGCATACCTCCTCTTTTTTTTTTTTATCTTACTGTGTGTTTGTATTGCTGGTTATTTATATATGTATCAAATCAAACTAAATCAAAATAAGGATAACAAATATGTATGTATGTATGTATGTATATAAGTATAAACAAGGTAACCGAATTGAAAATATAATCTTATGGCAACAACAAATCCAAAAGTAGAAATTCATCTCGGATCATATAACATACACAGAAGAAAGAAAATTCCTATTTTCAAAATATACAATACACAAAATAAAAAGGAGAATAGGATTTTCACCTGTATACCATATAATATTGTGATATTTTTGTGTGTTATACTCTTATCATATTCGATTTTCCTTTTTTTTTTGTTTTTTTGATATTACATTCCTAAATCCTAAAAATATGTAGAAATATTTTTTTTTTTTTTTTTTTGAAAAAGGATTTTTATTTTTGTTACAAAATAAAATAAATTCCTTTTTTGGTTTAAATTTTATTTTTATTGTTTGGTGTTGTTGTTGTTTTTTGGTGTTTTATATTTTATTGAAAGATTGTTTGAATGTTGATTTTAAGGATCATCAAAAGGTTAAATAATTTATTTGTAATTTAAAAGATTAGAAATTATATTTTACTATAACCAAAAAAAAGGGTTTCTTAATGTTTTGAATATATATGTTTATCTGTACATGTGTATGTATGTATGTATGTATGTATAAAAAAAATATGTAAGAATAAGAAATGTGATAAGCAGGTAATTCCTATTTTATATTTTGACAGTATAGACCCAAAAAATGTTGTGTTACAAATTCACATACAAGTGTACTATCCTATATACACTCCTTTAAAAATATAAAAATCGTTTTAGAAGTGTAATAATTTAGAAGATAATAACTTGATATAACTAATTTATGGTTGAATTTATTATAAGGATTTTATTGTCTTTATCATTTAAATACAAAACATTTTCTCATCGTCTTATGTATGCGTTATCTCTTAAATTGGAAAATATTACGTTTACACCAGGTTGAATTTTTATTTTTTTTATTTTTTTTTCGTACTTTGAAATTAAATTTGAAAAAGTGAGAAAACTCATGACAAAGTTTATTTTTTTGTCTAAATGTTCACATAAATAAAAAAAATTCGTGCTTTACCCCTTTTTTATTTTATTCAGATACGGTGTGCACTTTTATATTTTGTATTATTTTAAATCCCTGGTTTTGTGATACCTCAGTAAATATCAATTTAAAATTATTCCTTATCTCGTTTAACAAACCGATATTTAGGATTTTGATTTTGGTATATACTCGTAGAATTGTGCGTTTGTATTTTAATATTTGCGTTTTTGATTTATTTGAAGGTTGATAATTGGCATTAGGATTTTGGTTGGATTAGGGATTCAGTTTTATCGAACAGTAACAGGAATGTGACATTAAGAATTTTTTACATATTGGGTTGTTATATACGGATCATGCGAAATACTTTGAGAACCTTTCTGTGGTTGTGGAGAATCCGTTTATGCAATGTATATATCATTAATGAACCAGAAGAAGTTCGTTTTCACCTAAAATTATTTCATGTTCAATTTTCATAAAACTTTAAAAGCCGGGTTCTGGCCAACACGATCAATGTTCGCAAATTTTTAAATGAAATAACATTATTGCCTAACATTTTATAGATATTTTGCCGCAATAACAATGCACCCGAACATTTTTCCTGAACATTTTTTCTATTCCTTCACAAGTCGGTAAACTTCAAAGGACAAAACGTTTGCTGCGATCATTTGTTTTATATTAAAGTTTGGTAGGAATCATTACTGGTTATAATGATAATAATAATAATAATCAAATCTGTGGTAAGGTATATACCACAGCTTTCAGTACTGCGAGCTAAAATATCAATCCCTCCGTTTTATCATTGAACTCGAAGAACTCCTACTTCTTTAAGAAATTTTAGGACTCTTGTGGTTGATATGACCCTGAGCCCGCTATGCTCAATCATGAACTCCTCTAGGTCTTGTAGCGGCTCTTATTTAAATAAATGTAGAATCTGTCTTTATATAACGAAAATCGTACTATGCGAAATGGACCAATGATAATGTAACCTATCATCAAAAAACGAAGATTCAGTATTTGATTGGATCATAAAAATCCTAAATTATATTTTTACTTTAAATTTTTTAATCAGTCATAAAATTATTTTATTTATAAAATAATCTGATTTTCTAAAGTACTACATGTAATAAAAATACAATAATTAAATTTATTCTTAAATATAAGTTAAAAAAATAAAATGAAGTGTTTTAAATTAAAACATCTTAAGAAATAACACTTCAGGTCTTACTCTTCTCATAATAGACCGTGCATGTGTCAAACTTATTATTAAAATTGGCTGGAACCCACGAGGACTCCGCACTCAATGCCACAAAGGCCCATGGTGTGTCATAATAGCACCATTTTTTTGAGGCGGATCTAGTTTTTTTGCCAGGTTTTTATGATTTTCAATTTGGTTAAGCTGATTATCCCCTCTCGCACGTTACCCTTAAGGCCACAAAAGAGTGATGGCCCGATAAAGGGTTTGGTCGCAGCCAGTTATGCTTTTAAATTTGGTTTTTCTTTTCCAACGATTCTTTCAAGTCCAGATAGGGTGTCGTGGCACTCGTAAAGCATTTTGAATTTGAAGTAATATTTGTCAAGTGCTTTGGGTGCTGCTTGACTATCAGACAGTATACAAATATTTGGGTTATTTTTATTCCCGCTTTCAATGATTCACATAAACCTGTGTATGTCCCGTAGATGACCAGCTTTCCTTTGTGATAGTGAGGACTTGCCTCAAGACTTGCTTCTTTACGTTTATATTTTTGTTGCCTTTATTCTCAGGTTATAGTTTATTGTTCTATTTAACACCCAGGTGCCTGAGATCCGTATCAAAGCCTAGTTCTATTCCATCCATCACCAACTGAGATATGTTGAGTTTTCTCCGCCTAGTGTAAAAGATATTATTTTTGTTGCAACAAATTGCATTTCATTAGTAACCAGGCAGGTACTGAGTAGTACCTCCATTCTATTGTATTGATCAATCAGTTCCTACATCGTCTTAAGCAGAAAAACGGGAGACTTATTATGATTAAACGGCCGAAGTGCCCTTCTTCTCCTATGAAGTATACGCTACGTTTCTGTCTCCGCAGAATTTGAGAAAAACCTATCAAAACTTTTTAAAAAGTAACATTTTCTAGTTTGTTGCTCAAACTTCAGCACCTTCCCATGGTTTTACATCTTTATTAGCCATTCCGTGGTTATCTTATCATTGCACAGGAACAAAATATGTTTATCCTGCTTTATATTTTGGAGTTTATCAACATATGGTAAAGCTAGTTTGAAACCGAGGGGCGCATGGCACTAGGAGCTCGCATTATAAGAACGGCTTACGTTCCACCTCGGCATAGTTTTTCTCAAGGGCTCCACTTTTAGTGCCGTGCATTCGCCTGTTGTTAAAACAATGGTTACCAGTGGTTGCTACTAGGTAACAGCACGTACGTTTGCAAATCCTAATCAGATTTCCCTTCACAAATCCCTACACATACTCCCATTATATTCAATTAGTTTTTGAACATTGAATCATGTGTAGCGAGCTTATTCGTGTTGGTCTGGACCCGGTTTAACAAGTAATCTTTTCTTTATTTTTGCCTTCTGCAGATTTATTGTTAACGTTTGTTTATTTTGTACGTATTTTAGTTTTTTTATATATTTAATTTTTTAGTTAGTAAAGAGCGTAATAAAATAATTTGTAACCTATTGCTATAAATATCAGTAAATCCGTAATATCACTAGTGACCAAAACTGGAATTAGAACCAATTGATAAATCGTTCAGGGATTGGCATTTACGCGTCACTTATTATTTGCTACGTCGACGTGTCGACAACTCGTAGACAACGTAGATATTGTAGACAACGTAGACTATTCGTAATAGTAGGTATGGCATTACTTCAGCTAGATATTTTGCTGACAATGCAGTGAAGCCACTAAATATTAGTGTAAATTTAGTACAGTGCTCTGTATTGCCCCTAAATGATGATTTTATTAAAACCAGTCGCGTTAAGAATTTATCAAAGACGCGCTTATCGATTTATCGAAGACCTGTCGGCCGTCATGTTCAGCATGTATAGTTCCTAAATTCATCACTAATATTTGGTGACCCAATTGCATTATCAGCAAAATGTCTAGCTCAAGTAACGCCATACCCGATTTCGATGCATTTTAGTTAAAATACTTTCATAATCTATCTTTAGAAATATAAATGTTCACAAAATTAGATATATATTTTTAGGACCAACATCACAAAGTTTGTCCAAAATCTTAAAAATGTTTACATGCGCAAGTGAGAAGTGTATTCGGATAAACCCATAAATCTTATAATTTAACCGATTATGTATGTGAGTTTTCTACAGTTCATGTATGTCAATTAAATAAATTTCCAAAGTTTCTTGGGGAAATCCCTAGGAAGCTAACACCATAATGATGTATATTTCAATATGTCATTTGGTCTAAGGTGTCGGAAAAAAAAAGTATTTGAAAACAATTGATGGTTAAGGGGTTTAGGACAACCATATTTGGTTTGTCAATTAAATGATTTTTCCGGATTTTCTAGGGAAAATCCTAGAAAACTAACATTATAATGCCGAATATTCCAATATTTCATTATGAGTCTAAGCTAACCGAAAAATATTTCTATTTTGAAAAGCACGAGATTTGGAGGTTTAGGACACCAAATTAGATACTCGTATGATCATGTATTTCGATTGAATGACTTTTCCGAATTGTTGCCCGTCTATAACCCCCTATTTTTTTATAAACTAAATTAATTTTCGGATAATTAAAACCAATGACATCATGGTATGTATTATCATTATGATGTTATTATTAAAAACTGGTGGCAATCCACGAGGATTCCGCGCTCAATGCCACAAATTAACACGTGTTAAATTATTATTTGTTCTACGGCTTATCTGAATCGCTAGTCACTAACAGCCGCCGACACAGTCTTCTATTTGTAATTTCGGAATGGATCGATAAATGGACTGTATATACGAAATTGTTGAGTCTTTATTATTAATTATGTAATGCCACTCAATTTGCTTGGTAGATCGAAAGGATCGCAACTCTTCTTCGGAAACTTGCGCACATACTTTGTATATAGTTGACTTGTTTTTACTATTGGCACCGACGAAATTCGATCCATTGTCGGAGTATATTTGGGTTGGAAGACGACGTCTGGATATGAAACGTCTCAAGCAGGCCAAAAAGGCTTCTCTAGTCAAGTCGGAAACCACTTCCATATGAATGGCCTTAATGATTAGGCAGACAAACACTATATAGCCCTTGAAAATTAAATTTAACTTTCAAGGGCTATATAGTTAACTTTGTTGATTTTTGATCGTCGTGCAGTTTGGACGTAAAATCAATGTGCGCGGAATATAATTAAAGTAAAATAAAATTATAATAAAAAGTGCAGTGTTAGTTCTTTTTTATTATTTTTTTAATATTTAATTTAATTACTGCATATATCGAATAATAATTAGTGCTAAAATTAAGAGGGGCCTATTTTCCCCCAAAAACAATATCAGCATTAAATCAGAATATTGCAATGCATGCAATGGGTAAAGTGGAACATAGCCCCAAAAAAAATATAATAACGCAAAATGAAAAAAGTGCTTCGATTTCAAATTTAGCAAATTTGGTAATACCACCTTTTAACTCAAAAGAAAATACTAGTAAAAAAATAAATGTTGCAACAGCAAATGAACATGAAATAAATAAAAATGCAAGTGAAAAAATAAACGCTTCAACAGCAAATAAACTCAGTGCAGTGAACATGAATAATGACATTAATTTAATTAGTGAGATAGGTCACTTAAATAAAGAAAATTTGGTGCAAACCGGTATGGACAGATATATAACTGTTCAGACCAAAAGAAAAAGAAGCCCGAAATCAGCGCAATTAGCTAGTAAGACTAAAGCGTCTAGATTAGAACATGACGCTTATCAAATACCTCTCGGTAATAGATTTTCTAGCTTGAAAGAGGATGGCGCCGATGAAACATTAGCTAAAAAGACCGAAAAGCCGCCACCAATTTATTTAAGAGAGGCGTCAAATAATGAACTCGTTAATACAATCGACAAGTTAACTGAGTCAAAATTTTATATTGCCCCGCTTAAAAGGGGCAATATCAAAGAAACGAAAATCCAACCTATGGAAATTGATGGTTTCAGAGCGCTTGTAAACCATTTCGATCAAACCGGAAAGCGATATTACACTTACCAGCTGAAAAGTCAAAAAGGGTTGACTGTTGTTTTAAAAGGAATGGAGAGCAGCGTAGAAATGACCGACATTCATGCGGCTCTCGCTGAGCAAGGTTTCCATGCCAAATCTATTGCAAACATTTTAAATCGGGAGAAGGTTCCTCAACCGATGTTTCGCATAGAATTAGAGCCAGATGAGAAAAACAAAGGAAACCACAGCATATATAACTTGAGATATTTACTGCATCGCAAAATCACTGTAGAAGAACCCAAAAAGCGAACAGGACCAGTACAATGCATCAAGTGCCAAGAATACGGGCACACAAAAGCTTATTGCACGTTGAGTGAAGTCTGTGTTATCTGTGGCGAACTTCATGATTCAAAAAAATGCGATAAGATGAGAAATGATCCATCAGTAAAACGCTGTAGTAATTGCGGTGAAAATCACACATCAAACTACAGAGGTTGCCCAGTATATCTGGATTTGAAGCGTAAGGCCAATCCAAAGTTGCGATCCGAGCAACGAATGCTTAAGTCACGTTACAATCAAAGAGATATGACTCCAAGAAGTACAATTGCCCAACAAGCGAATGCACACTCAACCACACAAAATGACCTGGAGAATGTTACAAGCAGTTTTGCACAACCAGGAGTTTCCTATGCCAACATCCTAAAAGGTGCCGCCCCAAAAACGAAAGTTCATTTCAACGAAGAAGAATAAAATATTCACGCAACAGTAAACAAATTGACAGAAACGATCCAAAGTTTCATGATGATGATGGAAAGACAAATGAGCATGATGATGCAAAATATGAACACACTAATGCAAATTATTGTCAAAAGCCAAAAATGACGCTGCTAAAGATAGCTGTATGGAATGCGAACGGTCTTTCACAGCACAAAGCTGAGGTTCAGACCTTTCTTATCGATCAAAATATAGATATCATGCTAATAATAATAGAAACACACTTTACAAAAAATACCTTTTTTAAAATCAGCGGATATTCAGTTTATGACACCAAACATCCAGATGGAAGAGCACACGGCGGCACTGCGGTCTTGATCAAACGAAGAATAAAGCATTATGAACTCAACAAATATTATAAAGATCACATCCAAGCAACTAATATCTGCTTAGAGGAATGGTCTGGAAACTGTGTAATATCGGCTGTTTACTGTCCACCGAAACACGCAATCAAAAAGCAGTAATTTATCGACTATTTTAATCAGCTGGGCATTAAATTTATCGCAGGGGGCGACTACAATGCTAAACATCTGCAATGGGGTTCGAGATTAACAACACCTAAAGGAAAGCAACTATATGAAGCAATGAACGAAAATAACCTAGATTATTTATCTTCTGGACACCCAACTTACTGGCCATCAGATAGAAATAAAATACCTGATTTAATAGATTTTTGTATAACAAAATGAATTGCACGCACCAATGCTCAGGTAGAAGATTGCTATGACTTATCATCTGATCACTCACCAATAATAATAACTCTGAGTACCAGAGCTTTAAAAGCAGAACCACCCCAACGTCTAACAAATAAATTAACTAAATGGGCTCTATACCGAAATATAGTGGAACAAAATTGCCAATTGGATATCCAACTTTGCACCCCGGAAGATATTGATGCTGCGGCGGATGATTTAACACATATATTGGAAACAGCAGCAAAAGAGGCTACCCCTGATATTCACACCTCTGACAAAGTTAATAAGCCTTCACCTAATATACTGCAGTTAATCCAAGAGAAACGGACAATACGCCGGCTATGGCAGCAGCAAAAATCTCCATTACTAAAAGGGAAATTGAATAGGGCTATTAAAGCCCTTAAACGAGCATTGAGAGAAGAAGAAGACTCAGGAATCCAGAGTTACCTTACTGAACTCTCGGCGACCGAGAAGACAGATTATTCACTATGGAAGGCAACAAAAAAACTAAAGAGGCCAACATTATCGAATCCACCAATTAGGCAACCAGATGGACATTGGGCCAGAAGTGACGTAGAAAAGGCTACTGCTTTCTCTAACCACTTGAAAAAAGTATTCACACCAAACGAAAAAACTGGCAACAGTGAATTACCAAAGTTTACGGAGGATCCTTTGAAACCAATTCCTTTAAAATTTAAGTGGAAAAAAGTTAAAAATACCATTAAAAATTGTATAAACCCAAAGAAAGCTCCAGGACACGATTTTATTACCGGAAAAATGATCAGAGAATTACCTGATAAATGCATGAAACTCATAACTTATATCATGAATGCGATTATGAGATGTGGGTATTTCCCTAAAAAATGGAAAATATCGCAAATTACAATGATTCCAAAGCCTGGAAAAGACGAAACACAAGTCGCATCGTACAGGCCAATAAGTATACTTCCGATGATTTCTAAACTTTTTGAAAAAATGGTATTACAAAAATTAAAACCAATATTATCTGAAGGACAGATTATACCAGACCACCAATTTGGGTTTCGAGACCAACATGGCACGGTAGAGCTGGTGCACAGAGTTGTTAACACAATTAAATTTGCATTAGCGGAAAAGAAATATTGTTCGGCAGTTTTCCTAGACATTGCGCAAGCTTTCGACAAAGTATGGCATGAGGGCCTTATATATAAAATTAAAACTCGTCTGCCAAAAAAGTTTCATGCAGTCCTTGAAAGCTACTTGTTTCAAAGAAAATACCAGGTTAAACACAATTCAGCCATTATTGAACTAAATGATATAAACGCAGGAGTTCCACAAGGCAGCGTACTGGGGCCAGTATTGTATTTGCTGTATACTGCCGATCTACCAATAACTGATAAGGTTGTCACATCAACATTTGCAGATGACACTGCTATCATATTTTCACACAAAAATCCTCAAACTGCGTCAAGAGAATTGCAAGATCACTTATACAAAATTGAGAATTGGCAAAGAACGTGGCGGATAAAAGCGAATGAAACCAAATCAACACACATAACATTTACGTTGAATAAGCGTACATGCCCAGCGGTGAAATTAAACAATGTCAACATCCCTCAACAAACAAATGTCAAATATTTGGGTCTTCATCTTGATAGAAGATTGACATGGAGAAAACACATCGAATCAAAGCGCAACCAAATAAAAATAAAATTCTCAAAAATGTACTGGCTGATTGGAAGAAATTCAAAACTTTCCCTAGAATGCAAGATTCTAATATACAAAATGATCCTAATTCCTATATGGACATATGGAATTCAACTATGGGGCTGTACAAGCGCATCAAATATAGATCTTTTACAACGAACGCAATCCAAAATACTTCGCTGTATTACAAATGCTCCGTGGTATATCCGAAATTGCAACATCAATCGAGACCTTGGGATTAAAACGGTCAAAGATATGATCCAAGCACACAGTTTGAAGTACCTTTCGAAACTGGAAACTCACCCCAATGAATTAGCAAGACAACTATTAAGGCAACCGAAATATAGACGGCTTCACAGAGTAGATCCACTAGATCTAATGTATTGATAAATTTAATTTAATTACATATTTAAGCTAACACACATTATTAATTAATATTTCTGCATACTAATAATAAGTATTTAACATAGGTTAAGGACTTAGGAAATAATTATTTTAGATTGTAAGCTTTGCACACTTCTTGTTAGTTTCGTATAAAGAAAGATTCAAGAATAAAGCCATTGGCAGTTTAAAAAAAAAAAATAAAAAAAAAAAAAAAAAAAAAAAAAAACTTTCAAGGGACCCACGATATCAACACCAACGATGGAAAATGGTCTAACAGGAGTTATCCGATTCGACGGTAGATTACTCATCTGTTGCTTTGATATAATTAGACGATACCGACTGCAAGTGACACAGGAACCAGCTACTTGTTTTGCAAGATTTTTGGCACAGCTTATTAAATAGTTTTGTCGCATGATGGCGAGTAATTACTGTTGCGTAGGATGACTGTACCGCATATGTAAAACCTTTGCGAGTATCTCCGTAAACCAATAGCGTTGAGAATTGCTATATGTTTAATATCGTATGAACAGCAAGTCGTCAAACCAATCCGCCAACTAACTCTTAGCGTTCCCCAATCATCAATAAAAGGATACAATGATAGAAGTTTGCTTTCGTATCATTTCGTAATGTTCTAATAACTGAAGAGTATGATGATGACTTATTGAATAAATTCTCGACCGCAGCGTAATCAGTCGGCACAAAGCGAGTATTAAAGAATGGCGTTTTGATTTCCAAATCTTCAAAGGCTATACGTTTGATGCTGATCGTTTCGGTAAGTGTTCTGATAATTCGCGAAGGAAGTCTTGGCCTTCCCACCACAACTGATTGTCAACCAATTGATCCGGAAATATTCCACGGGACGATAACTCTGCTGGATTCTGTTTCGAAGGAACATTTATTCCCAATTCAGCCACGGAAGACGGTATTAAAGTATCGAAAATGCCACCAGTGACTGACAGGAACCGTCGTTTCGTACAAGGTCTTATTAATTTTGATTGTGAAACAATCTGAATGAGTCAGCCAAAAATCCTAGATCTAATTTTTACAAAGGCATCACCATTTCTAAACTCAATTAAATTCTCCTATTCCTGGAAGTCGAATTTTATTATGTGTTTTGCGTCGGAGCAATCTGAAGGCAAATCAGGAACGTATAGAACTGGTTGTTCCCTACGTGACAGTATTCAAATGATAATGCAAGATTGGATGGTTGGAATTTTCACGCCAGACTATGCGCTGATAATCGCGATCATCCTTGTGCATAATGACCTGTCGGAAGATTTTTTCCAAATCGGCTGCGAATGCAATTTTGTGTTTTCGAAAAATCGAGAGTAATTCTTGTAATATTGACGGTCCCGGATCCAATTTATCGTTCAAGACACGCCTGACGAAGATTTTGAGGACCCGTAAAAAAATACGCGTAATTTTGTTGTTGAACTTGAATCTCTTAGTACGGCGTGATGAAGGAAATAGAATGTATTATCTCAGGATGAGGGATTAGAGACATATGGCCCAAATCTATGTATTCCTTCATACATTTTACGTACTCCTTCCTTAGTTCTGGGAACCTTTGGAATCGACGCTCTATGGCAAAAAGTCGCTGGGTTCAGGAGAGATCAAGAGAATCTGGTTTAAATGGTAACCGCACAATGTTATCCGATTCGACCTGATTTTTGATCCTTAGATGTATTCTCCCTAAAATGAGACTCACACCAGTGCTCAGTTTGGATCTGCTGTGGACCGATATCATCCACTTCCCAGAATTTCTGGATTATTTCATAATCCACATGGCAATTCATAAAGCAACTTAAGAAGAAATGGAATCATGATCAGTTTTGAGGGATACCTTGCCGGAGATGACGTAAACAAAACATGTGTTTTGTGCAAAAAGATCGTCATCAAGTGTACAAATACATTTTCGTATTTGGTTAACTTCACTGTGATCGGAGGAAGATCAGAAGTTAAATTTTTCATTATAAGAGCTCTCACGGTTAAAGAGAGATTATCGGATGGACACATTTTTCTGTAATTAAACTAGATTCTGCAGCTGAGTCTAGATGGGTTAGAAACTCTGAAAGCCACGACGGTTAATAGTAGAATCAGATGACACAATTGCATGTTGGGTTAAATGGTTTAGTAGCGTGTGATGAATTTTTCATGGAGCAGTGAGTTGTGTCGTTGACTACAAATTTGACAAGAGAAAATGGATGAACATTCAGACGCTGAATCATTTAGGGCCAAACAATTTAAGCAAGTCATTTACGATCTTAATGCGGTTTGAGACAGTTAATTTTGTATATTTGAAACATTTGTACAGTGGGTGATTATTTTTATTACAACAGGGACACTTGAACTTTTCGGTGGTTGTGTGCAAATTCAATAAATTAGTTGGTATCTTCGATGGAGGTGATCATTTAGGAATTAAGATATTAGCTGATAAACAAGATTCAAACACATCACATCTTTTATCAAGGTATTTTAAAAATTCTTCGAAGGAAGGGGCTTCCATCTCTACCGAATATTTTGCACATGCTTCTTTAGACTGCACACGCCTCCTTTATTGCGAATCTAGGCACTTTAACTCACGAACCACTCTATTTTACGACGTTCCATCACGTTGAATTGCTGCATTGGTTTTTGTTTCGTGTATTTGTCTATTAAAGAATTCACAACAGCTTTCTTTTTATTGTATCTAGCCTGTAGCTTCTCTCAAGCCTCTTCATAGTTAAAATCAGTGTAACGGATTAGGTCGGCAGCTTCTCCTCGTAAAAATCCTTTCAGCAATTGAAATTTATGAGAATCAGATAACGCTTCATTTAAGTGAACTGAGGATTTATAAAGATCCTTGAACGACGGCCATTGACTATAAGTTCCCGAGAATGGTTCGATAACAACACATGGCAATTTAACATCTTGACTAACTACACATATTACTAGATCCGAGTACAATGCAAAAATAACTCTCTCTCGTTAATTGCAATTACATTTCCATTTATAAAGTTCAAACGAGTTGTTATAATGTTGACATTAAATAGAAAACTGTTCACAAACATCTTAAAAAGCATTAATTTAAAATTAAAATTAAAAAACGATATTACTGTATGCGTCTGAGTGTGAAACTAATCGTCTAATTAAAAAAAAAAAAGAAGAAATGTTCGATTGAAATGCGCGCACACACAGTAGGGAAAACACAGTAGAAAAATAACTATAACAAAAAATATATAAAATGAATTATGTGTCAAAAAATACAACATATACAAGTAATAAAAAGAAATATAATATGTCTTAAAAATTATAAGAAGACTAAACATAAAAAAAAAATCGTATATATATTTTTTTGTGTTACATATTGCTGATAACTAACTGGTTGTGTGTATATACAACTTACACGTCTCATTTGAGTTATTTCAAAATTAATTTTTTAATTTTTTAAAACGTTTCAACATAAATCATAACAAATTATATTTTATTTCTTAAGAATATATATATATGTATATATTTATATTTTTAAAGTGTTATAATTTATTTTATTTTTTGTGTTATTGTTGTATTACAATCGTCATTCAACAAAAGTGATTTAATACTGAAACTATGTAGCGCTTTTATTTAGAGAAGGAACAATATTAAAATCTTATAAATTAAAAATTAAGAAACGGACAATAAATTCCGATTTTAATCTGACAAATGAAACAAAATTTAACATTTTTTTTGTAATTTGCTTTTTAATTCATACTTTACAGCATATCTGTCAGATAATTATAACTTTTTCATTTGTTTTGTACAAGAATTTATGATTTTGATAAGCATTTTTGGCCTAAAGTACATTACAAGTTTATAAATCGCGTTTTATAAATGTGAATGATTTGTTTTTTGGAATTTATGGGTGAATGTCAAGCATAATGCTTATAATACAGCATTAATTAAAATTAGCTGATAATTTTACAATTTTGTTTGGAAGATAGTATGAATATGATTTAAATTATGGTATTGTGATTTTTGCTTGTTTTACCATTTAAGTGATTTAAAAATTTTAACAAAATTAATTGATTTATGTTTGTTTTTGATTTCAGGTATGTCAATGTAAATAAAATGGATTGGTGACAAAATTGAAAATATTTAAAAGTAAGTTTCATCTAATTTTGATTACAGTGATTTTTGGAATGCTTTCTAGTTTAGTTTTTTAATTTTTTTTTTATTACATTTTATGGGGCCATATGAAGGTTGGCTGAAAGTGCAAATTGCACCATACGGCTGGTATTGTGGATTGTACCACACTTGCCCTTACTATGGCCATGGATTAAAATATATTGAAAATATTACGAAGATTACTAATCACTAAAAGGGCGATTCAGTTAAGTCATAAGAAGAAACTAACGAAAAAAGTCAAAATAAAAAAGTCAATAAAATCGGGAATCTGCATTGGCAGCAAAATTGTTCCATTTAGAACGCATATTATCGACAATCTTATCGCATTCGCTATACTTCCGAGTATTCTTTTCAGTATAACCTTGATTTGATTAATCTCGTACCAATTTTTTGCGTCTTTAGAGTATTGTAAACTAGCTTATTCAGGCCAAAACTTTGGTTCTAAACTAGTTTATCGCAAGCACTTCATCGCTTCATCATCAACTCAACATAATATATTGGATGGAAATGGGATTTGAAATTGATTTCTGAATAAAATTCTGGATGACTAATTAGTCATGATGTTGGATGGCACTGGAATTATTTTTGAATGATGTTCTGACATGCCTATGTACTGAAACTAAACTGAGCTATTTCTTAACCGATTATGATGAAGTCCTACATGTTGAATTGAAATGGGATTATAAATTATTGTTTGGTTAAAATTCTAGAATATAATTAATTATGGTGAATAAAAGACGCAGAATTTCCTCATTAAGAGTAATGGATGCGTTCATTTCCCGCACGCAAAATTTTTTGACTTTAGCATCGTTTACTTTTTGCGGTTTTTTTGCATTTCAGGCGTAGTGCCCGATTTTGAGCTGGGCATTTTGGGTGTACCCGAAGAGCCAGGCTCCTCGGAGATTGCACCCAATGCCAGTCCGGACAGCTTTTTTTGCAAACGTTGGCGGCGACGCTTGCCAAGCCCCTTAACTTTACCACGATGGCTTGTCTCCGTTATAGAGACCGCACCACCCGAAAGTAGTAGGGCAGTCTCCGAACCAGAAATAATGTCTTAGTTGAAACCGTCAGCACTTAATGTGCTGAAAGCCTTTGATATTGCACTCCTGGATTCCTGGGCCACCGGAGAATCCGATTGTAGTTATCATGAACATTGGCATAATGAATCCAAATGTATCGACTACTGGATGGAAGGTTATCCGATACAAGCGAGAGGCTAATCGCCAATCGATTGTGTTCAGGGTTGACCAGAAGTCCTTCGAACACATTACTGGGTCCGGATTGTCGCTACAATACGTCCTTGAGAGGATCCGTTTCAGGGTTATCTCAGGGACGTAGGTCTTTTATTATTATATTATTAGTTCACGGCTGGTCTTCATGATGACGTCCATGCTCAACTACAAACAGATCAATCTGCAACATAGCAAGTCAGCCTCTTATGAGTTGAAGAGGCTGTTTGCTGTATCCCATACAAATTTTTGTCTAATCCAAGAACCGTACCTCATTAATGGCGCGGTTTCTGGTTTAGATTCGAATGATATTAATGCCGCTCTTATTAATGAGTGCAGCACGGCTGATCTTGCGGCGGTGCTAATCACTCTCGTGTATGTTGACTCACGTTTTAAACTTGCCATTGCATCAGTCTATTTACCCTATGATTCCACCTCGCCCCCTCCTACAGAGGAACTGGTGAATCTTGTAGTGTGGTGTAGGATCAATAATCTACCTCTCGTGATTGGATGTGACGCTAATGTTCATCATACTGTTTGGGGTAGCTCGAATACCAACAGTAGAGGATCCTCACTGTTTAATTATATTTACTTCTCTGAGTTAGAGATTCTCAATGTTGGTTGTGAGCCAACTTTTATCAATTCGGTTCGCAAAGAAGTGATTGATATTAGTTTGTGCTCTATGACCATTGTTGACCTGATTCTAAATTGGAGGGTGACGAATGATATTCTCACCTCTAATCATAGGTGCATCTCTTTTAATAATAACTTTAAAAGACCACCGGTTAAACCATATCGTAATAGGAAACTAACAAATTGGGATTCATTCTCCTCTGACCTCGTTTCACTACTAGATTTGCCTAATCAGATCTGATATATCTGAGATCTTGATTTGCAGGCAACTGTACTAACGAAAGCAATCTCGACTGCTTTTTAAAAGTTGTGCCCTCTTATTTACAACCAGAAGAAGCTTAACAAACCCTTCTGGTGTTCTGAACTTAAAAAGTTAAGAAAAATTGTGCGTAAAATTAAAAATAAAGCCAAAAAAACGAATCTCATTTCTGATTTGAATCGATTCTTGGTAGCTCAAAGAGCATATAAAAAAATCCTAAGATCCGCGCAGAGGCCTGTGTGGAAAAATTTCTGTGAGGACATTGATACCTTATCTGTTCTCGCCAGACTTAACAAAACTCTGGCTAAGAATGGTAATTGCAAACTTGATAGCCTTCGGCTACCTTCCGGGAAACTCTCCTCCTGCAGGCGAGAAGCTGGCGAGCTACTGTTGTCTGTCCATTTTCGGGGATGTGACACTGTTGATTCGAGTGTGGTTGTCTCCGAGCCTCCTGACATTTTTGTCGGTACGCCAGATTGGAACTTAGCTCGTAGACTGATCACTACTGATGTTCTACACTGGAGTGTTTTCTCGTTTGCACCATTCAAATCGAGTGGTCCTGACGGCATTTTCCCTGCTGAATTGCAGCATGGTTTTCTTCCCATCCGTACTCGCCTGTACCACGATCCTGGAGCAGGAGTAGAATAGTTTTTATACCTAAAGCTGGCAAGTCGGATTATACCGACCCTAAAGCTTTTAGGCCCATTAGCCTGACCTCTACTTTTCCTATAGCTTTAGAGAGGATCGTCGATAGATTTATTAGAGATAACTATTTAACTACCTCCCCACTCAGTAACATACAACATGCTTACAGAGCTGGCAAGTCCTGCGAAACTGCTCTACAGAACTCGTTACTAGAATCGAAAGATCATTTAATTAGAAAGAGTTTCTTGTAGGTACCTTCCTGGACATTGCGGGAGCTTTTGATAGCACTTCGTTTTCTTCGATCACGAGTGCGTGTACCAATTTTAATATTAATCAAACCATTGTTAGATTCATCGACTCAATGCTCAAGTCTCGTATAATTGAGACTGAGTTAGATGGCTCATCAGTGTCTGTAAAAGTAGCCAAAGGCTGTTTGCAAGGAGGAGTACTCTCACCCTTGCTGTGGCTCATGATTATCGATGAATTATCTCGTTTTGACAGTTTCTGGGAAATACCTGAACGTCTTATCTGATCTGATGCAGAACGCCCTTAATATAGTGGAAGTTTGGTATGTTGAAAAGGGGTTGCACGTCAATCCCTCGAAAACTGATCTGGTTGTGTTTTCCAGACGTAGAGACAGTGCTAACTTATCTGCCCCCACTCTATTTGGTAGAGCAATTACAAGGACAGAGCACGTGAAACACCTAGGCGTTAGTCTAGATAGTAAACTCTCCTGGATATTTCACCTTGATTATAAGCAAAAGGCTATTGCTATATTTTGGCAATGCAGAAGGGCCTTTGACAATTCCTGGGGATTGACCTCTAACATGATGTTATTTATCTACAAATCACTGGTTTTACCCTTACTGTCTTATGCAGCAGTTGTATGGTGGCCAGTTGTGAAACTGACGTCTTCTGTAGCCAGGCTGGACGGACTGCAGATAACAGCCTGTAGAGCTATAACCGGGGCTATGTCGTCTACTTCCCTTCTTGCTATGGAGTCTACTCTATGCTTGCCCGAATTGCAGTCTTACATTCTAGGTATGGCGTGCTCGGCTGCGTTTCGACTGAGGTGCATTGGGGCATGGAATATCTTCGGAACTTGTACAGGGCATAGACAGATTCTCAATAAGTTTAATTACATATTCCGGAGGTAGAAATGGTGAATGGCAGGCTTTTGCCCGAATTTAACTTCTCCAATTCATTCTCCGTCGTTTTCCCTTCGAGAGAACTGTGGCTCTCTCAGGATTTCTATAGACAGTTGTCTGAGTCGATAGTTTTTTTCAGAGGTCAGTGCAGGGTTTGGTTTCTTTTGTTCAAAGTATGTTCTCAGATTCTCGGGTAGTCTGGGCAAACACTGCACGGTTTTTCAAGCTGAATTAATTGCACTTACCCATAGTGCAATTGAGGCATTTAATTTTAGTAATTTAGGCAAGGATGTTACTATCTGCACGGATAGTGAAACCGTGCTCAATACCCTTAAAAACCCTTTGACTACATCCAAACTGGTCAAAGAGTGCAAACACTTCATTAATCTCCTTTGCTCCAATTCGAGAGTAAGGGTCATGTGGCTGCCTGCTCATTGTGGCGTTGAGGGAAATGAAGTTTCTGACTTGTTAGCGAAAGCTGGATCGCGCAGTAAATTCTGTGGTCCAGAGCCAGCAATTCCTCTTTCTTTCAACGTTGGTAAGGATGCTATTAAGAAGTTCGCTTGACTTGAACTAGCGCAGAAGTGGCGTTCTACGCGTAGTTGTCGTAAGGCAAAACGGTTCATCATCGAACCCAACTGGGTTGCTCTTATTACGGGCCATGGACGTTTCAAGGTTCATCTCCAACGCAGGGGACTAGCTCAAGATGATCTTTGTGACGATTGTCTGGAGGAAGTGGACGACTGCCTACACTACCTTTGCAGCTGTCCGGCCTTTGCCGAAGCTAGATCCCTAGTGTTCTCGTACAGATCTTTGAACGTAGATCAGTTACTATCCATTTCTTGGTTCAAACTTTTACAGTTTGCTAAGGCTGCAGTGCGCTTATGCGAGTTAGGATAGATCCTCAAGGTTTGCACCATGGGCCCACTGTGGCATTGAGTGCGGAACCTCTGTAGGTTCCAACCGTTTAAAAAAAAAATAATAATAATAATAATAATTTAAAAAATAAAAACTCGATTTTAGTTGACCTTGCAACCATTCACATTGTAAAACAAACACACAATTCAGGGTAATACATTTTGTCTAACTAAGCAATAAATTTTGGATAAAAAAAGATGTATTGCAATCAAATTTAAACGATAGTTATGCAGGTGGACTATGTAGAATCTAAGTTCTTCTATTGTGTTAATTTTTTTAATGTAAGAAAAATTTAAACATACAGCAAATTTAATTGATTGCGTAATTATTTAATTTAAGTACATATGTACTTGCAAGTACATATGTACTTGCCAAACTTGACTTTTGTAAAACATTTTAGATTTTACAATGTAATAGAGATGCAATTAAAGTAGTAATTTTAATATGTATTTTTGGGAGGCCCACTGAGGCAAAAGGAGTAGAATCCGTGCTGTTTGAGCAAAATAGAAAGAGAAAGTCAATGTTAAATTTATGTTATATTTGTTTTCTTTTTTCATTGTTTGTTTAATTTTTAACAATATCGATTTACCTGCAATCTCTTTAACATTAATCTAGAGGCCGAAGACTCTTAGTATACCAATAACTATAATATTATTTGTTATATTATTTTTATTTTATAGCATATTTGCTAACAAAATAAATAAAGTGCGGCAAAAATATAATCAAAACGTTACATTTTTAAAGATGTCAAAAAAAAAACGAAAATTTCGGAAACGAATAATTTTACAATCTTATGTGATTCGTTTTCCCCGCGTTTGCCAAATAAAATAACAACAATTTTCTTTATACGGAAAACTTAAATCTTGATTTTCAATTTACATTTTGTCACGTTTGATTATTAACTTATATTGCCTCAGCAAAAGTTTTGAACTTCCATAATATAATCTGATAAATTTTCCTTTTGTTGATGTTCTTATATTGGTTGTTGATGGTATATGTATTACGGTATGGCAACTTCTTTTTCTTTAAATAAATATTCATTGCATGCGCGTGTCGTTCCCTCTCGTCAGTTATTATTATTATCCACCATCCTAATCAATGTTGTTTGCGCATTCATATAAATATATAAACTTAATTACATTAATTATGTTCGTTTCGGGAAATAAAATTAAATTTATTTGTATGTACGTATGGATTGGAAAAAATGGTAAATTCAAATTTAGTCACGTTTGATTATTGGCGTATGCATAAACTTGTTTTGTAACCAAGCCGACCTATCCCCCAGCAACCGAATCGATTAGAGGAGAAATTTTAGAAATGATTTATTTAAACAATGTACGTATTACCATTTATTGTTTGTGTGTGTGTGTGTGTGCGGCTAATGTTTTTTCTTCATGCTCAGTTCCGGAAACTAATTTTCACAAAGAGCCTAAAATCAATTATGCTGCCTACATTTTCTTTTTGCTGCTTTTTCTAAAGAAAGCAATCTTAAATATTATCTTTTATTATTCTGTATGTACATACATACGTAATAGACTCGAGGAGATTATACATCCAGTGGAATCTAAATGTAATTCGGGAAATTAAAAATCAGATAGCATGAAATTTTTTTTTTTTTTTTTTATTATTTGACAATTTGTGTAATAACATTTGGTTTATCTCTTATGACTGCTTTTTATATGCTGCTGCGGTTGTTGTTGTCGTCTTTTTGTTTTGTCTTTTATTAAGCCCCGAAGAAAGCAATAAAATCAGGGCGTCAAATACTTTATTTTATTACTTTTGCCAAATAATATTAAGCGACAAAAAAAATTTGTACGATAATTTATACAAAAAAAAAAATGGCGTCAAACTTTGTCTTCCAATACGATTGAAATCTAATACACGATCTAACCACCAAAAATTTTCGATTTACAATAATAGTTTTTGTGTGCAAAAATCGTTTAAAATTTCGCAATGAAAACTTCATTTTTATTTTTAAGTTTTACGTACACATATTATGCTGAACATTAGCACACCATATACATACATACATGCAATAAACGATGATGGTAATATAATACATATACATATTATGATGACATTTTCCGTTTCAATGTTGAAAGACAACAAACATAAAACAACAATCATAAAAAAAAAGCTTTACGAAACAAAAACAAAAAAAAGTTAAGGCAAAAACTTTATATTCCCACTTATAATATTCTCTGCGATCTTTAAGTTAAAAAGCATTGCCACGCAAATAATAAATATTTATGGTATTGACAGCCAGTTTTGATATCATAAAAGTTCGTTTTTTTTTTTGGTGTGTGAATTTATATTTTCACAAAAAACTTAAGATTACACATATAGCGAGCGGCGGGGAGAGAGGCAGGAGGCAACACAATAATGTTGTCGTCAATGTTCATGTTAACATTTATTTGACAGTTTTTTCTATTTTTATTAGATTTTGATTTTTTTTTGTATTTGTAAAATTTTGTTGTGACTTGCCTCTATGATTTTTAAAAAACCATCATTTATCTGGTCTATTACCATACTGTTGACTTTTATGACTAATGAAACGATAGATGGATATTTTCTTTCGGCCTATTCGTAATTTTGATTATGAAAGTTGTGTAGCTTTTTTATTACTAACTTTTTAAAATGTTAAATTTACAAAAAAAAGTTTTCTGTAAGTTCACGCTTGGTTAATGGTAATTCTTTTTGTACGTGCCATTATTAGCGTTGGGACATTCACCTCATTGTTGGTCAATAAAACAGACATTTCTTATCGTCCCTGCTTGGGTGTTATTAATATTTGTACCTGACTGATAAATACATAGAAAATTGCAAGTTACTAACATATCTACGATCACCAAAATAAAATGATTTATCCTTATCGAGTCGAGCAAATCGTAACACAATAAGTTCATTGTTCTATTAGAATTTTTTTATAATTTAATGGCAGTACACCGTACTCGTACAAATGCAGCCATTTACGTCTTATAAATAATACAACGAAAGCCAAGTATGTCTAATTATCCAACACCATAATTGATTGGACGTCTTCTTAGATCGTACCCCTTTGTACTTTTTACAATTACATTTTCAAGTTCTTCTTTACGTTCAAATAATCTATCAAAGATAATAAACAAATTTCCACTTCACTTGTTTTAGCATTTGAATTTATCTCCATGGTTGACTTTTTAGCAACCAAATAGCAGCAACTGTGGTGCATATCTCACTGTCTTATTTACAATTGGTACATAGCGAAATATATTCACGAAATTGAATATTCGAGTTACCATGAGATGTTGTGGATCATGACAGTGAATCCAAACGTTTCGATATTGATACCTCTGCCGGCTCGATTCGGAGAAGCGTACGATCATAGAAAAATTCTAAAATTTGGAAAGTTCTCGGGATTGTTCATGACCTTATCGCGTAAATTGTTATTCTCATCATCGAAATCAAACAACTTGCCAACTTACCACATAAGTATAAATTCGTGAGACGTATCCTTTGAAATCTGGGTGAAATTACTTGGTTGTCGGTACATAATAGCAAACGGAAGGGCCATCGATTTCTATATGTGATTTTTTTTTCAATTTGGTCCTATGCAATTTATTTGGACTAGTTTTTGAATACAACATCAATTAAGTGGCCGCCTATATTATTCCATTACCTTTTCGAGCGTCTCGGGCGGTATAGCGATGATTTCTACAGGAATATTTGCCTTAAGCTCGTCAATGGTCTGAAGCTTGCGGTGTATACTTTGCTTTTCAAATAATCCCACAAAAGGAAGTCCGGAGGGCGCCTCTTTTTGACATCAGACGTTCAGGGAATTTTTGTTGCAGAAACTGAATTGTTTGATTTGCAGTCAAGACCTTTTTCACGCATTTGCGGGCAGACATATTGAACCAACATCTACCGATATCGATATCCATGAACTGTTTCGTTTTCGCTTGAAAAATATGGCCCAATGATGGTTTTGGTGCAGACACCGACTCAAACAGTCACTTTTTGATCATGCAATGGTGTTTCATGGATGTCGTATGGATTCTCGTTCACCAAATTCACCAATTTCGACAATTTTACTTATTAACACCGCTAGAGAGTGTGAAATGGGCCTCGTCGGGCGACTGTTTGGCCGTATATCAAGCGACGTGGTGGTCGGTTGGCAATATTCTTAATGGCGCGGTGACGATACGACACTTTTGGGTTCTGGGCAACTTTCTCTCTCTCTCTGACCGCTTCAACCAGTTCATTGGAACGTCTTGGTCGTGAACGGCATGTTGGCTGTCTCTCACTGCCCCGTGCTCATCAAAATTCGACACCAAACGACGAATAGTGTTATCAGATGGTGCCGTTGGCCATGGCATTTTTGATGATACGCACGTTGAGTTGACACAACTGAACGACTATTTTCAATGTACAGCGTCACTATTTCGGCGCGTTGTTTCGAAGTGAAGCGATTCATGGTTAAAGTTGTACTTAAGTGACGTTTCAAAAACATGTCTAATCAAATCACTCGGTTGACAAATGTCAAAGTTATTCAATGTTTACATACCGACATAAAAATGGCGCACCCGTATACCAAACCACCCTAGTTCTGTAGCTGAGTAGTTTTTTGTGATATGCACGCCCTTCAATTTTTTTTGGCCGATCTTTTGAGGAATGATTTTTGATAACACGGTGTTACAAGTACAAGTGCTGATACTAACTTTTATTCTTTGTTTTGTATTACACCTTCGGTACACTGATTTTTTCCACCTTTTAGGCATTCTATAATAGGCGGAGTAACGTTTGTACAGATATTTCTTTCATTACAAAGATACGTTGACTATACTTCGTTACACAGCAAAATCATTCTGAATTGATAGGGTGGTTTTCCCTATCAGTTCAGAATGATCAGTCTGGTACAGTCTTGGTATTTGTGGCCAATGAATGTTCTTACAATTCCAACGGTAATGCAGAATTAATCTATAATGACTTTAATTTTGGAATTTCTACTCTAAAAAATTGCAAACCACAAAAACGAGTTTTACTAATCTTTAAAGTACCAAACCATCTAACTTATCTTGGCACGAGATTAATATTTGTCAGCTCAGCTCGTCCTAAATGGTTAAAAAAATTACCAATGGTTTATCCCAAAATGTCTATTTAGGAATAGATTGTGGGTATGTATGTGAAAATTATTTATTAAAATTTCCGTTGTCCATTTAAGTCAACTTAGGATCAGGGTTCCGAGATTTAACACCGGTGTAGTCCCCGTACCGCATACAAGTAGTTCTCTTAATAATTTAATTGTTATCAGTGTTTCATGTGAAATATTTTACTTATGAACCAATGAAACATCCTGGGTATATAGGATAAGCTGTTATAAACAGTTGTAATACACTGTGCCGGTTTATTACACATGCCTCATCTTAAGAAACTTCACATTGAAATATAATGCCGAAATCTTTACCAAGACCCAACATTTATAACTTTGGTAGTACACCGATACTCACAATACAAATTTGGCATGATATCTCAGCATTCTATTTCTAAACACCCAATTGTGGAACGGATTATGTGAAGTGGCCGCATTTTCATTGTAATAATTTGTCCTTTGAAAACCTAACTACTCCATTTAAAAAAAATTAATTAGTTTTTGAAAACCTATTCTAAAGAATGGTGGTATTTTTTGGAAGGAGCTCACTTTTCTGTAAATTTCGCAGGTGTATAAAGGCTTCAAAATTCAGGATCATATCACTGTTGATTAAAGTTGAGTAACAAAAGAAATGGACATTTTCTGGATAAAGTTGAACTTTTAAATCAATCTATTACACATTTTAAGAGCCTACAAATTCAAAAAAAATTTGTTATTTAAAGAAAGTTGTATTTGTTGGTCCAGAAAAGAGTTTCTCGGAACCGAAAAAATTGTTACTTCTGTATTCTATTGCACTATTAAAATTCAGAGAAATATTATTTTTTGGCTGATCGTAATTTTTTGAATTTAGCAGAAATTTTAAATAAATTCCTAGCAACTTTGAAAATGCTTTCAATGGCCGCAGTTTCCAGCCCTTATCATGTCTCTTTATAATTTTGGTTTTTTACAATTTTTATTTTTAAAACTAATTTTGCATTTGACCGGCATTTACTAGATTGCTATTCAAGCTTATATGATGAGATCTTGCTCACATATTTTACTTAACGTAAATTCTGAGAAACTGTTTTGCTATATTGATGTTTGCGGTTACTTTGTTTTCAGATTTCATTTCTTCTAAATCGAAACTTTTTTGGATTAGCTTTTCTGAAAACATTTGCAAATGATTAAATGTCAAAGAACTCAAATGAGTTTGTGACTGTTTTTGAGGAGGAGAATTCTGTCGTATTACCTGATGGATTGTCCCTTGTATCGCTTTTGAAGAGTTTCACTATAAGTAAACTGGATGTCATGTTTTTGACTACATCACGATATGATGGCAAAAAGATTTATAATTTCGGTAAATTGTTGGTTGAATACTAAAATGTGAATTTTATGGGAAATTGATTTTCTTATAAATAAATAAACGAAAAAATATTCTCGAGATCCGGGCGAAATCCATTTTCCATTAAAACATAAATTTTATATTACTTAACATTCATTAATTATTTAATTTTTTTTTTTTTGTAATTGCGCCTGAATGATAACAAGTTTGTTTATCAAAAAGAAGAAGTCAATGTATATTTTTCAGAATTTCTTTGTAATTTTCAGAAAAAAAATTGGTTTTATCTACGAATTTTATATGATTTTAATGTATTTTATGTTGACTATATAGAAAATGTTCTAACTGAATTCTTGTAAATAATAATTAAGTTAAGATTAAAATAATTCAATCCTTTTTCCTGAAAGCTTTTACTAATATAGCCATGTTCCAAAAAGCGTAATGTATAAAATTATTTTAGCATCAATATTTTTCCGCTCAACATAATTTAGTGTTCCAGGAAGCCCAGATCATTAATCGCAATTTTGAAATCATCCTCCGATGTAATCTATAAATTAATCATAGTCCAATAATTTCTTGGTTTACTACCGTACCGTAATAAATCGAACACACTACAGTTTGCAGCATTTTGTAGCAAACACTATTTTATTGGCATACTGGCCGCATCATAATACTCGTATATTGTCTTACTAACACGTAGTTAGACACAATATGCTGGCTTGTTTCGTTAATGCTTTTAAAATGTGTATTACGATGTACCAGATATACAGATATATACCCATCCTTATTGCGAGATCCTTTAATAGAGCTTGTTTTGTGTTTGAACTACTTTTCGTGTGGTGATCAACTCATGATACCTCCATGGTATGTTAAAGACAATAGTTCTGTGATCACTGGTCAGTCAATTTTAATATTTTCAAAACTGTTTATATATTCTACTAGTCCATCAGAATATTGGAAGTAGATAATGGCTATACAGACTAGATATAATTTAGCTCGCAGTGGTGTGAGGTTTTAGGTACCTCGAAATCACTATCAAATATGCCAATTGTTACTTTATGTTCTCACTGTGTCCAGTGGTAACACGTGTTGATTCATCCAACCGCATATGATTCATTCTTTAACCGTATGGTTCTTGCATACAAAGTGTTCCAATTTCTTGTTATTCTGCTCGTTAGATTTAATGGAAACTTTTGTTTCCAGTCTTAATCTCTCCATTGTTGTATTTAATGATCGAGTTCTTATAATTTTGTCCATCTTTTCTCCTGCATCCACATCATACATGATAAATCTGGGCAACCGTTCCCCCAGTTGTGCACTTAAGAAGATTTCTGGTTTATTTAAAACATTAATCAGATTTTTTATTATAATCCCGACTACTAGATGCCGACTTATATTTTCGATTTCGAAAAATTGGTTACCCTGTGTAAAGCGAATTATTATAACACCTAAAAGATGGAACCAATAAGTATTCCGAAATTGGGTCCCGAAGATTAATTTTATTTTCAGCAAGTTGATGACGCCAAACTCAAAGTACGAATTGTAAAAAGAGGGCTTGCTGCGTTGCTATACAATTGTTACAATAGTTGGTCCTTGCAGTATTTGATTAAGACAGTAAACCGAAGGCGTACGATTATTTCCGTTACCAGCTCTAATCTGATAGGTTAGGTTAGATAAGGTTAGGTTATAGTGGCTGTCACGGCACATTTAGACCGGTGACGGTCCATTGTGATACCACAGGTTCTAATTCCATTTTACCCTTAGTGAAACCAGTTAGAGCTACTTGTGCAACGTGATATATCTCGCACTTTACAGTTTTCGAGATCCGAGCGGCTGTCCATTATGAACCTATTGATATGTTTATGCATTCTGCTAGCTAAAGCCGGACATGAGCATAGGAAATGGACTAAATTCTCTTTCTCGTCCTTGTCCATACGTCAGCTTCAGCAAAAATCATTTGTTTCTAGACCTAGCCTCCTTGCATGTTCCCCAAACAGCAAGTGTCCTTTGAGCCCCACGATCATTCTTAATTTACGTCTACGTATGGATATAAGTTTATTGCAGCGTGTCATGTGCAGCTTTGGTAAAACTTGTCTTCGTTTGCTGAGACTACTGGCTCTTTTCTAAGGGTTATCTTGAGCGCTGTAATATTCCTCCTTAGGATTGCCATTTCCGGTATCAGTTGGAGACTTGTGCCATGCCTAGCTAGTTCGTCCGCCCTGCAGCTCCGCATGACGTTAAGAGTGGCAACCCAACGCCATCCTTGACCTGATTACAGCTATTTGATTGCCGCTTGACTGCCCACATAAATTGCAATTTCAATCGAGTATATCACATTACGCATCAACCAAGTCAACACCTCCTCAATCGCTATCACTTCGGCGTGGTACACGCTGCTGTTAGCAGGGAGACGAACAGCTCCTATTGTACCGTTCAGCTTGGAGCCTTCCTTTAAAAACTGTATAGTTTCTGTTTCCGCAAGTATGCCAAGATTCTCTTGACCATGTGCCTGGTTCAGAACCATTTCTCGAAGCATAATGTTGCGGTATCACGTAGTTTAGATTCGCCAGTTCCTTCCTTAACGACCTTATTATCGTTGAGTGTCTAGTCTGAAGACATTTGCACTGAGATATATATGATAGTCGCTTGACCGTATTGGCGGCCATTCGCTTACCATAAATATCGACCGGAAGAAGATCAAACATAACCTAGCTTATAGGTTGTTCTTTGTACCTCACCAACATACATACATACGTATAGGTCTTACTATGGCAGTGACTATCCAGTGCACCAGCTAAACTTTCAGGGGCCATGTCTTTTTCAGTACGCTTTACTGTCAATAAGTCAGGACGTATAATCGATCTTGAAGGCTCGATATCCAAGATGAATGTACACGGTTGTTTCTCTAATACGCCATTGACAACTAAGGTATTGCAGACCTTCCCAAGTTGGATAATGAGAACAGCGAAACTGGTCAATTCTCCCACTTTCGCCCCGCAAAGCAAGTGCCACTTAGTTTTCTTGATTCCCCGCGGATTGAGTAATTTGCTTCACTATACTCCTGCTGCGCAACTATCTGTCCCAATCTTTCTGGCTTTTTATGGCGACTGTTTATTTGCCCTGTTCCCCAGCTGCTGGTTGTTTAACGGTGCCCTTTATTCTGGAAGCTTTGTTCAGATCGTCTTATCTTTGCTTCTATCATCGCCTCTATCTGCTACATATCTGCTACCTCGAGCTTTCGCATTTTAACGTAATCGGAGGTTCGGCTGGCTCTAGTTGACTCGTATTCTAACGCCGATTATAAGACTTCTTTCATGATTTTGTCTTTTGCTGTCGTCCTCAAGTGGGACTTCATCTGGTCATTCCTTACAGCGTTTATGACTGCATCCACTATAAGTTCATTCCAGACATCACTCCGAACTTTACAGTATTCTTCGCGCGTTAGTTTTGTTATTTTTCGTTCCAAATCTTGAAGGTGTTCTCCTCGTTGTGGTCACCTATTATTCAGCTGGATTTTGCATAATTCCTGGACATGGTTATGTTCGTATCTCAAGTCCAATACTGACCGTAGCACAAGAGCTACCTTCCCTCTTAGTGTCAAGATTAAGGCATTAAGCTCTGCACCATATCCGTTATGTTGCACAGCTGCTGGAAATTGCAACTTGAAGTTCTCGATAAGAGATTCGCCATCAAATGATGGAGGTTTGAAAACTCCTTTGTGGCCTCCAGTAGACGGTTCTATTGATGTGGTTGTACAGACAATTTCGTTTCGGAGTATAATTATAGAGTGAGGGAACGTTTTCCTGGCGGGCTTGAAATCTCTCATCCTGCCCTCCAATTGTTGTATCCTGTTTGTCAGGTCTCTAACTCCTGATTTTGTTGTTGCAATTGCTGATCCTACTGCTAGTTTATCTGATCAAATTTCGCATTTAGCTGATCAAATTGGTGAGTCGATTGTTGGGTCTGCTGATTAATTTGTATTATCAGGGAGTTAAGAACATTTTCGGTATTATCGCTGGTTCTCCTTTCGCTACTGGCACCATTTTGGTTTCGGCAGTTATCCCATCGTTCTCGTTGGATTGGGTTGATGAATCCTTCATCGAGGGTAGTTGTTACACTAGAACTCCACATACTGGTGATGATGATCATGCTACTGTGATCTGCACTGCCGGTGATAGTGGTCGCGATCCTACCTGCTCTCTTTTGAGCACGTTTAACCGCATTTTGAAGCCATAAATATAGCTCGGTCTTATTGCCATCCGTTAGCAAACCACCGACGTTCCAATTCTTCTCTTAACTGTTGAGAAGTGAGCTCTTCTTCCACATTGTATATTGCAAAATCCCACTTCGGACACCAAATTGTTACGAGTTTTGGGCTCTTCTAAAGATTCGATTACTGATCGACTTGTTTACTGATCACTGGGTTAAGCTTAAATTTTGGGTATAACGTCACATCATGTTACAAATACAAACAATTTCATTTTATTTTGCACCAATCTGTATAGACGACCGTAATAAATTATTACAGCAATGCGATGCAGGCTTAAAATAAAATTAGAAAAATTAATTCACTGATGTAAACCACAAATTATACATATTACACAAATTGACTCTTCCAAATATCAGACACGCGATACCTAAGCATATCGATTTCCTATGCAAACACAGTAGTTTTCTCGCCCTCGTCTGTTAAAATAATTTTACCCGAATAATTTTAAAAGGTTCTTTCACCAATTATATTAATTATATGTATATACATATATACTCGTTAAACGGTATTAAAAGCAGAGGAAAATTTGTTTTCCCATTAATTGATTGTGACATCATAAAAACTCATAAATTAGTGAGGTAAAAGAATTCAGCTTTTTTGTTGTTGTTGTTGTTGAAAAGAATATTTAAGTAATAATTACCCAATAATTACCTAATAAAAATATTTTTCCACCACTTTTCAATATTTATTAATTTATTTATTTATGTACATCAAATATATTTATTTAAAAATAGGGGTGGTGGATGGATACTTAATTTTTAATTTTGCAGCTTTTTGATCATTTTCGACATCATAAAATAGTCGTCATCCAATTAAAATATGATTTTTATATACGTTTGGCGTTGTTTTTATGTTATCTTTTTTTTTTTTGATATTTAAGAAATAAATAAGTTTTTGTGTTTCGTTATTTTTGTGTACACGAGATAAATAGAAATACATGCAAAAAAAACTTATTTAAGCCTCATAAAAAGACGTTTGAGTGATGTTTATGTTATTTAAAACTTTTCCCTCAAGAAAAACTTAGAAAAGTTTTTTATTTTTATTTTTTTTATTATTGCTGTGCTGTTTCGTTATTTTTCTGTTTATATTTTTATCAGCTAAACACAACTTTAAGTTTTATGACATAATCTCAAAAATACTTTGGTTAAAAAAAAAAAATGAAAATACTGGATATGTATGTTTATGTGTACACATATAAAAGTTTTTAATTTCATGTTTTCGTTTGTTTCGAAATATAATATTCGTTTAAAGTTTTTTATTTTTCGTATTTATCGCAATTTAATAATTTATCTTTATTAAGAAGAACAAGATGAACTGATTAGAAACAGTTTTTCATAAAAAAAAAACTTTTATGTCGCATTATCCAAACAGTTTTACAAATTTTTTTTTTGCTAAAAAACTTTTTTCTGTGGTTTTTTATCGGTTGGCAGGGAGTTTAATTTGTGTATCATTGTGTTGTTGTGTATCTCTTCTATCCGTATGCACATGAGAAATTGTGTAACTTAATTTATTGTGATGAAATTGGTAATTAAAGAAGTTTTTCGTGATAAGTGATGTTGTATAGAGGTCATCACATATTGCAGTGGCTATATAGAGGACTTTTTCCGCTTGTTAAGGTTCGAAGAAAACTTAGCAGTTGCCGTTGCTAAGTTGCAATATTTTAGCTTAAGTCATACAATTCTATCTTATTTATCGTACCATTACTATCCACGTGAATTTTGTCCTAAAGGTACTATTCCATGGACTGATTGACTGAGTTGACTGAAAAGATGATAGCAACAAAATTACATTAGAGTAACAAAGACAACAAATAAACGTTTTATTTTTTTGCAAAATAATTTAACAGCGTAGTTTAGTATTAGACATACCAAATTTGAAGTTTCAAAATTGTTTTTATAAAGAAAAAATTGACATTTACAAAATCACAACTTTGATTGAAATTCATATTTACAATTTTCTTCCATTCAAAAATTATTTTTATAGTAAAATTCTCTTCCATGCGCAAATTTAATGCATGTAGTTTGTTCGACTGCCATAAAAAGTATTCGATTTGATACTTTTTATGGCAGTTCACACTGCTAACACTGAAATATTTTTTGACTGAGAAAATTTTTTTGTTTCATTTGTACAACTATAAAACATAATTTCTTTTCTTGCTTTAAATTGACTGAGTCAGTCAATCAGTCCATGGAATAGTACCTTAAAGCTGTCTTTAATCTATATCCTATAGTTGATTAGGGGGGTTTAAACCAATCAAGTTTGGTATGTCCTTAAGTATGCCGATAAAATGGTTTTGCCTAACATTCTTAGGAAGATCCTAGGAAGCGGTCACCATAATGAAGCAATAATCAAAACGTCGCAAGGGTAAGCTATCCGAAAAATATTGCAATTTTGGAAAAAGTAGTGGATTAGGGGTTTTAGACCAACCAAGTTTGTATGATCTTAAGTATGTCGATCATATATGATTTTTTCTAATTTTCTTTGGAAAATCTTAGGAGGCGGACACCATAAAGATGGGTATCAGCTTCCCAATCTTGGGTCATACCCAATCTTGGTTGTCCTAAAACACCTAATCAACAAACACTTTTCTGCTATATTGAAATATTTTACGATTAGCTTAGACTTTAAGTCATTGGTATACATAAACATATCAACATTTGTGTCAGCTGTCTAGCATTTTCCAAAGTTAATTAGGAAAAATCATACAATCAACATACAAGAGATCATACTAAACTTGGCTATCATAAGCCCCCTAATCCTCTACTTTTACAAAATTGTAATATTGTCGGATAGCTTAGACCTTAAGACATCTTAGTATATGCCTCGTTACAGTGCTGAGGATTTTCGCAAGAAAATTATTAGATATGCATGATATCATGTCAAACTTGGTTGTCCTAAACCTCCGAATCCACTACTTTCTATTGAAATATTTTTCGGATAGCTCAGACCCAAACACATCTTGATGTTTGTAACGTTATGGTGTTACAAGGGTTTCTAAAGAAAATACAGAAAATCTTGTATTCGTCGTACCAAATATGGTTGTCCTTATGATAAATTTCGTTATATCGCGGACATATAAGCGGAAATTGTTTTTGTTGTGTTAGGACGATTTTAAACAAATTTCACATTTTGTTTACATATATGTATGCATGTTAACTGTGATATTTAATTCGTGAATAAGAAATTTATAATTTGACTGCAATGATTAAGAACTTTTAGATCTAATATGCATAACTATTACCTGGACGCAGGGCGCTCCAATTATAATTCCGTGGGGTCATAGGATGGCTATTATATGGATTTCGGCTTTAGGTTTTCTTCAGTGACTTAACTGATTAAATTACGCCAAATGAACTTAAATTGATCAACTGCCCATCGATTTGATTGAGTTCATTCAGCTATAGTTTTTCCGTTACTATTTTGGTTTGGATATGATTATTATCTACTATCTACAAAGTTTAAATTTAACAGCGTTACATTTTGTAAGCTTCTTAATACTAAGTTGTTATAAATAATTTAAGATATTGTTTTTTAGGTGGGTAATTAAATTACCCCATTTTTGAAATTATTTAAAGTAATTTTAAATATTTTTAAATTTTCCTCTGTTATTCACTATTTCCAAGCAATCTTTACATACCAAGAAACTCGGTTGTATATAATATAGTATATAAGTATACTAGTATAGTATATATAGTATATAATTTTTCTGTGTATTGCCATTCAATGGTCTCATAAAAATACCTTTCAATTTCAAATAGTTCCTAATTAATTTTAGCATTCATTCAAAAATATAAATAAAATTGCATTTACAGGTTCCACAAAAAAAAAAATATAGGGTTTTAATCTACATTAGTTTATCCATAGTCAAATTAGCTTTTAACCCGTTGTTAACAAAACAGCCGACACTTTAATCCGTAAATTCAAGTAAAGCTTTAATTTGTTTAGCCCACTCTTTATATTTTTTGATGGACATTTCATTAGCATTATAGAAAAATAAATTTGTTGTGGTTTACTTTGAACTGTGTCTCTTATTTGCTCAACTGTTTGCTTGGTTTAAGCAGTTCATCCAGCTGTGTTTTGGTATATGTTTTGGTCGCTTGTTGAAAAAAACGGAATAGTCATGGCAACGCGTGGGTAGGCAGTATCATAGATGATGTTGGTGTACCAATATTTGCCCCATTGTCACTCGAAAATATATCTCGGAATGGATTTTCAATAGTGATGTCCTTCAAAACTTTGAGTTCAGACTTTTTGAATTAAACAAATTTTAATTCGAGCCTGTAGATAAAAATTATTTATTTAATTATATATTTCAAAAATGATCGAGCTCTGTACAGTTTCGAGATCAGGGATCTGATGAAGAATCCCGATATTGTGCATGAAATAAGATCTCAGCGAGTACGCTGGCTCGGCTACGTTCTGCGTGCTGATCCCGAACGAATTGTGAAGCGATCTCTGAAAGGAGAGCCAACATATGGCAGGCGCAGAGGTCGTTGCAGTCGACGATGGCGCCATGGTGTAGAGAATCTATTGGCTTCTTCAGATTGTTTAGGACAGTATGAAAACCAAGACCAGGATTGAAACCGTTGAAGCCAGATTGTTGACGCAGTAAGGAGCCAGTAATGGCCTTTAAATACGGAATTATTATTATTATTTCAAAAAAAAAAAATCTAACTTACCACATGCCACCGTCCAACATAAATTATTATGGTTGGCGTTTATCGAAACATGCCCACCGATATTCGACGTGGATTTACCCTAACATGAAACTTGTTTACGAATTTTTCCGGTATAATTGCATCAACAGCACCAAATAATTCGACATTTTTTTATTACTGCCTTACACATGGCAACTATTATTTATTATAATCCTTAATGCGTCTAGTTTCCTTATTTCTTTCCATGAAAGAGACCAGCAGATCAAATTATTTCCCGTTGGTGGTCCTGTGGTCTAATTCTGTAAAAACAAGATAATGTGAAAAAACGAAACATTGAAAAAATTTACACAAAAAAAGTTTACACAATTTCTATCTTATTTAGGTTAAATGGTATTCTATAAAACAAAGTAGTCAGCGTGTAAATTTTTTCTTGCTGAATAATTTTATAGTGTCTAAAACCACTTTGACGTTTCGTTAGTGTTTCGTTTCATAATATAATATAAAGAGTAACAAGGACAAACATGGGTTTTTTTGTTCGGCATAGCCCGCCTTCTTCGTGAAATTTTAGTTTTAAATTTTAAATTTTTAACCGTGAAAACGAACTACACAAGATAAATTGTTTGTGTAATTTATTGACTTTTAATATCTTACCCATTTTTTAATTTATCTTGGTGTAAAGTTATAGAATACCATTTTGGTATGAAAACGTGTAAAGTATTCGTTTTCGCGTTTTCACGTTATCTTATTCGTTATAGAATTAGGCTACTGGATAGTAAATTAACATAAAACTAATTTATTCACAAAATATTCAGTTTTATTTTATTTTAACAATTATGAATTATTTTAAATAATTTACACGAAAACATAATCAGAATTTTATTTTAGGATCCATGGAGTATTGCAATACAAAAATTCGCCTGCTAAATAGTACTTGAATTTTGACCTGTGTGTTCATAAAACGCTTGGAATTTTGTTTTGTTTCCTTTCATAATACGGTAAATTTTTTAAACGTCATCCGTGTTTACCCCGGCCGGTTACTCCCACTATCATTATCATTTTCCAGGCCTAACATCTTGTTTTGAATTATTTCAAACAGCTCTTCGAACCCAAACTCTGCCTTTCTGGACCATGAATCTAACAAAGAATTATACGTTGTATTATTGTTGTTCCAACATTTTAAATTAATATTTTAGCGTCTGTAACCTGCGCTTTCTAAGTTTATTGGGCAACGAAAAATTATATTTAAAAAATTCAAAATTTCACAAATTAAACCCCGAAATTCCTCAAAATTTCCCATTATTTTTTGGGAATTCCCGGGATATATATTGCCCACTGTTACTTTTATAGTCAGTAACAGTCAATACTATTTAACAAGAAACGATCGTTTTTGATCATCGAAGCTGTAATCGTTTAGGATAGCATTTCGATATTTCTGTACTTTACCAGTTTCCTTGCCGCTTTCTCCAAACGCTCATTTGCTGTTTAACCTGAGTACGATTCCGATGTATTGTCTACAATAAATAATCTGTTCATAACATTCCGTACAAATTTTGTAACTGATGTTTTTAACGAATACATATATGAGTTGTTGTTCCGTTTCGGGTTCATTTTCCAAATTCAGAGTATGTAGAAATTACAGCAACGAGATAAGCTCGATATAACGACGCTCTTTGATTCGCGCTAGTAAAATATCAAAAAGCTCATTTGAAATTTCGTTTTAATTCGATCGGGTTTCAAAGCAATGTGCAAGTCACATACGTCTTTGATATTAGGTTCAATTAGTAGATTAGACCCCAAATCAATTAATGCCGCACGAATTACGTCGATGGTGTTCATTATTGCTGCACTCTAGTTACTTCGAATGTGCATTTTGGCTTGTTGTGATTGTTCAACAATGAGTACATTCAGATTTGTCTCATTATCATCGGTTTCAGAGCAATCTTCATTTAGGTACTCCTATATTCGTGATCACTATCACTTATATCCTCTGGTTAATAAATAATCTAATATCGTTGATTTCTTACACTCGTCCATTAATCTAAAGTTAGATTGAACTTTCTACACATTTTTTTGTGAGATTTTTTTTTTTTTATGATTTGTTTGATGGTCAAAAGACCTTGTATAGCTCCATGCCTGCCTGCACTGACATGAACGATAACTCGGCCCATGAACTCTGCACTCTCAACAGAGGGTCATAGATATGTTCATCATCATCCCGATCGAAATCAACGATGAAGAATCCCTTTAGCATCCCGCCCCTATTGGGATTCGAACCCGGTACCTCCCGATCCAAACGTCACAGCTTTAACCACTGTGCTCGATCCAAGCGTCACAGCTTTAACCTCGGTCCGTATAGATTTTATGGTTTCAATTATTTTCTTTTTGACCAAATCATAAAACTAACATAAGATTCATCACCCAATGCGCTTGCCCCTCGGCAAACTATAACGCCGAGCATTTAATGATTGACGAATAATTCCACTTTTACAAAAGTCTCGCAACAATTTCCACCATGGATTGGTGTTTCATAAAAGATACAACAGACCCAACTTTGGCAACTTTACCAAATTTTGCTACACTATCGCCCTGATTTGATGATTCCAAAATACTACTACAGCCTGTAATATTGCAGCCGTCTTTTCGTTCGTTTGGATCGATGTTTTACACACTTTCTAGATGCCGTCTTAATTCGCTTGTAGAAGCTTTTTCTCCATTTCCATCTTATTTGACATTTTGCCAGACTCAGTGTTTTCAAGGAATTTGGGCAAACTTCAACTCGAAATAATTCAAATGTATAAATAATAATAATTATTATTATATTATTAAAATTATTCCCGGGAGTGAATCTCCAATTGTGCTGTGTATTTTATTCAAGGAAGCAACCCCATTACAAACGGAGGAGCATTTATTCTAGAAGAAAAAGGCCGCCATAATTCCCAAATAACTTTCCATGTTTATAGTATCTGTCCAAATATCCGATGTTATGGTTAAACACTTGATTTCCTTTAATTTATTTTTTACGATAATAAGTTATATTTATCGTCAATCAGCTTGGTTATTGGTAATCTACCGAAAACTTAATATAACTGCGCCACTGTTTTTAATAAATACCAAAATTCGGAGGTATCCAAAGGTGAATGGTAACATTTAAACAAAACTTAATTCGAGTTGAATAAATTAGTTCTCTTGATTCTGAGTGTAAATCTATATTTGCTGAAGCAGATTCTTTGATATGGAGATAGAGACACTTTGAAATTCATAATATCCAGTGGAGTGGTAATATTTTCGAAATTATTTACACGGAAATTTTTTGCATCATAAGTTTTCGGCGGAATTTTTTCTCATACAAATATTCTTCGCCATTAAAAGGTAAAGGACAAACGACGGTGGAACATTTCTAATTAAATGTTGTTATTAATTCTTAATTTATAATAGTTTAAAATTTATATTATAACACCTTTTCTGATTGTAATGTACATGTTTTAAAAAAGGTCACTTAAAAAGTGTATTTGTTTTAACAATTCATTGAAAAAATATATATTTATTTTCGAATTCCACAGGATTGTCACATATGAACTATTTTTCCACTGGAATTTAAGTTCCAGTGGAATCAGGTAGATATTAGAAGTTATGATAGAGGTGGGAGACTCATGATTTGAAAATGACATGTTATGCCCTAAAACGAATGTACATCATAGTTTTAAAAGCACACAAACGGTTTTACAAACGGGTTCGGTTACTGTCGTAAATAGAACGTGTGTTTTAATTGGGTTAAATTTATCGAAATTCTAAATTTGATAAAAATCAGTTGCAATACGAATTTAATATTTACTCTACAATCAGTGGTCTAAGTCTTAACAAACCTTTTCGTCAATACATATTTTGTAATTGAGTTTAAATGAATGTTATTCATTTTAATGTTTTTGTGTAATCTTTTGTCACTATATAACTTATTTTATATAAAAAACTTTTATTTTTGATTTTATAGTATAATTCTTCCTTATGGTGACAATTTTTATTTTTGATTTTTTCGGTAAATCGATTTCGACTTGCGTCTTCCTCAGTACCTTGTTAATTATATAATGTTATATAATTGTTAATTTTTAAGAATATTTAATAGTTAACAAGGTACTGAGGAAGACGCAAGTCGAAATCGATTTACCGAAAAAATCAAAAATAAAAATTGTCACCATAAGGAAGAATTAAACTATAAAATCAAAAATAAAAGTTTCATATTTTGTACTTACGATATTAACAGTATGCACAGGAACAATTTCAATGGCTGAATCTTTGGTCTCATCCCGTTTTACTATCCGTAAATATATCCACTTTTCTTTGTTTTGGGGTCAAAATTAAATATCGATGAAAAAAAATAAATGTTTATTCGAATCAATAAATCAAAATTATTACGATACCTACGTTTTATTGTTAACATTCTCGTAGATTTTTGCGAGCTCGATCCGTTTTTCAATATCTACTCGAACACTTCTTTTACATAAGATTTTTCCAAATCATTAAGACAACCAGTTATAACTTATAGTAGCATCATAGTTCTCATTAGATTATTTTTTTCTGCTTAATGTACACATGCATTTTTATTATAATGGTTAACATTATTATAAAAAAAGCAAACCACATCTGATTTTACGAGAGGCGTAATTATTAATCAAATAAATAATGGCCGCAAATTGTACCTTCAATTTTACAAGGACCCACCCATAACTTTAAAACATTTTCTTTGGATACATTTGATAGTTTATTTATAATAATTTCACTTTACTATAATATTTTTAAATTATTTAAACTTAATAAGTACAGTTTACATATATTAAATTTCTAAAAGATGTTTTCTTTATATAGCATTAGCAACGAGCGAGCAATGAAGTTTATGAAAAACAAATGATTTGAGAATCAATTTTTAACTTGAGTATTAATTGTCATGAGCCACCTCTAAAACAGTCTGCAGAGATTTGCACTGAGGAGCCATCCCATGAGGAATTCACTAAGGCCATGCAGAGAATGAAACGAAACCGCTCACCTGGAGTGGACTGCATTAATTCGGAGCTCTTGATATTCGGAGGGGATACTTTGTGGAACTGTCTTTTCGACCTTATTCGATTAGTATGGCGAACCGAAGTTATGCCTGATGAATGGAAAGTGGCCGCGATGTGCCCCATCTTCAAGAAGGGAGACCGCTTGAAGTGTGAGAATTATCGCGGTATAGCTCTCCTTTGCACAGCATACAAGTTACTGTCATACATTTTATTGGATAGAATCACTCCTCTGGCGGAGGGCTTGGTTGGTGACTATCAGGGAGGATTTCGTCCGAATCGATCGGTCACTGATCAGGTCTTTTCGCTGCGGATGATTCTATCTAAATATTATGAGACATCCATCTCCGTACATCAGGTTTTCCTGGATTTCCGGCAGGCCTACGACTCGATCAATCGAGAGAGTTTGTGGTCTGCCCTGGAATACCTAGGAATGCCAACAAAATTGGTACGACTGTGTAGGATGACAGTGACGCAGTCTCAATGCTGTGTTAAAGTTGAGAACAGGCTATCGACAATTTTTGCAGTTAACTCTGGTGTTCGGCAGGAAGATGCTCTGTCCCCGATACTCTTTAATCTCATGTTGGAGTACATCTTTCGTAAAACTGAAACACCTCAGCGCAACATCTTATATCGCCAGTCCAATCAAGTGCTTGCATTTGCAGATGACATATGCGTGATTGGACTGAATAGCAACGGAGTGAAAGAAATACTTGATCCGCTTGTAGAGTTTTCAGCTTCTGTTGGACTCCAGATCAATGAGTCCAAAACGAAATACCTGATCTCTGGTTTTAGAGACAATGGCACATCAGATTTTAGTAGTGGCCACCACACGTTTGAGGGAGTGAGGAGGTTCAAATATTTGGGCTCTCTTATCACTCACGATAACAGTGTGGCTGAGGATATTAAAGTGCGGCTGGCAGCTGGCAGTCGTTCTTTATATCCTCTAAGGCCACTGCTAAAATCTAAACACTTATCAAGTGCCGTGAAGCTGAAGCTTTACAAAGCGTTGATCAGGCCCGTTGTTATGTTTGGATGTGAAAGTTGGGCGCTGACGGATGAGTACGAGAGATGGCTCCTTACATTTGAGAGAAGAATCATGCGTGTGATTTACGGCCCTAAACGCGAAATAGATGGTACATACCGAGCTCTGTACAATTTCGAGATCAGAGATCTGATGAAGATCCCCGATATTGTACATGAAGTTAGATCTCAGCGAGTACGCTGGCTCGGTCACGTTCTGCGTGCTGATCCGGATCGAATTGTGCAGCGATCTCTGAAAGGAGAGCCACCATATGGTAGGCGCAGAGGTCGTTGCAGGCGACGATGGCTCCACGATGTAGAGAACGACTTGGCCTCTTCAGATTGTCTAAGACAGTATGAAGACCAAGTTCAGGATCGAAACCGTTGGAGCCAGATTGTTGATTCAGTAAGGGGCCAGTAATGGCCTTTAACACTGTTATTATTAATTGTCATGGCTTCCTAGATTTTGTATACAATTCAAAAAATTCACAGCAATATATTTAAGATTCTACAGTAATATCGTTCATGATGTTTATACATAACTGATGAAATCTGGTACGTTTTGCTCTTTCTGGTACGTTTTGCACTTTCATCCTTTATTATTTTATTTATTATTTTTGTATTTTATGCTGCTGAAAGCTTGCTATTTTTCTTGAAAAAGATGGCTCGAAAATCGTTTGAGGTTTTATGTTTGAAAGTAGGCCATTTATTACCGAAAACCTTAAGTTATAAAACGTGTTTGTGGGGTTTGATCATGATGTGTTGTTTAGTGTGAACAAATAATTTTTTATATCATAATAGATTCTCTTTCATTTTCACGGATATTTATGTGCTTTCGTCTGTGCTGGGATTTTCTAACATCACTTCGCTTCGCTTCGATAGACACTTGTGTCTCTTTTTCACGAACAAAATTGTATTCTATTTCGCAATTTATATTGTGATCATAGGCTACTCGATTCTATTTCTATCAATTCATTCGATAAAATATCACCAATATTTTTATTTTCGATGGCAAGTGAAAAGAGGAAAAAGAGATAGTTTGCAAATTTATTCTAACAGGCTGAGATCGCAATAGACAAAACGTAATTCAAAAAACGCAATGGAGCACAATTTTGTTCGTAAAAAAAGAGACACAAACGTCTATCGAAGCGAATCGAAGTGATGTTAGAACATCCCAGCATTGATCTTCTTCATCAAAGATGTTCGTATTTATTATATTCTGTTTCTAATATTTTTTTCTGTTATTTTACAGAGAAGCATGCCATACTCCACTTAGTTCTGGATTGTATATTCCGGTATAATATATAATATATGAAATTCATAAGTTTGATGCCATATTGATTAATTGTTAGACGCCCAATCGCCCATACCACAAACACCATTGTTTCATCCAGTGTTCCAAACTCTTATTTTTGGTGGGTGCTAGATTGATGTCAAGATAGTGCTAAATTGACAGTATAGAGTGCTAAATAATTTCAATTCGTAAACTTAGGCCATTCACAAAATGTATAAATTCTATATCCCTAATTTCACTGAAATGGTTTATGGATAAAAAGTTACTACGTACTTATCTTCCCATGTTTAACGCACATTTTTGAAAAATAAGTGAATTTCACAAATTGACTGCAGCATTTTTCGAATTCGAATTATTTTTGATAATTTTATTAGATTGCCATTGCCATGTTTATAAATTATTAGAAAGTAATTACAAATTGAATATTTTGCAATTAGAATAAGGCTTTTTTCCGAATGAATATTACTTTTTTCACCAAAAATTATTAATTTTTGTAAATGAAGTGCTCATTTTTAGGCACAATGCGACTATAATATATATACTTCCTTCGTACCATGAAACTATTTGTTAAGCTAATTTATAAACTTTTCGTTATACGAGTAACTATATGGAACCCCAAACAGCAGCAGTCTATATAGCAGAGCTTTCACCAATTAATAAACTTTTCGTAATACATTTTTGATTTAAAATTTTTAATCACACTCCAAGGTAAAACTTATTCAAAATATAAAAATAAACATTTGTTCTTTAATTAAAGAAGCCAATGATTACAAATATCAAAATATTAATTTCCTATTGGAAGAACAAATAAGTGTTTTCACAAAGCTCCGTTTGTCATAAAAGAAGTTTTATATCACATCGGAAGCAAATATTAGTTTTCTAATTATAAACACATTATTGATAATTACAAAAATCCAAAAATTTAATGTCCAACTCGTATGACAATATTGTGAAGATTTTTTTGAAAAAGCTCAACTTTTCATAAAATAGCTTTTAAAGGAAATCAGGGGTCAATAAAATATTTTCACTTCTGTTCTAATTAAAGAACCAGATATGTGATTACAAATATCAAAATGTGTGTACTTCTAATGGAACAATATTGTAATTTCCAATTAGGTCAATTGTTAAACTTTTTAACAAAAAGCTCATTTTTTATAAATGAAGTTTTTGTTGGATTGTAGTCAATTGGATTATTAACATTTGTTGTAAATTTCAAATATAAGTTTTCGAAGTGGCCTTTCCCACTTTTTTTTAAAAGCTCTGCTTTTAATTTACACTTGTCGTTGGAAGGACCAAATAATTTACAAATATCAAAAATGTAATTTCCAATTCGGAAAGCCAAAATTTTCATAATAGCACTTTTATGTCGGATCAGAATCTATTAAAATGCTTTACTCAACTCTATTCAAATATTTTGATCTACATATATCGGAAAGTTATAACCGATATTGATCCGAAGTTTGTACTGTACGAGTACATTTGTTGAAAATGTATAAAAATGTAGTCGATTTTTTAGCATACATATTCGAATAATATTCCCTTGAATTTATGACTCGTAACAAAAAAGAATACAGTTTAGAAATGAAAAATTAATCTCGATAATGGGCCTATACATTTTATAAAAAATTTTGAAAGTGCTAGAATTAGTGCTAAAAAGATTTATAAATTGCAAATGGGTGCAAAACTGATTATTATAGGGCTAAAATGAATTGGATAGTGAGGCTAAAATAAATTGGATACTGATTTCATCTAGCAAAAGTTCTTTTGAAACCATTAAAAAATGTCACGCGGTGTATTATCATTTTCTGGATTAATAGAAACGTCAAGATATTTTACATATTTTCAGTAATCCTGTATTCTAGATAGATGTTTCGTTCCTTAATCTTCCGTCACTACTATTATTTTCTGATTGATCTGATTTTCGTTTCTTTTGAGACGTTCTTTAGATAATCAGCATAAAATTATGTTGCGGCGTGCGCCAATAAGCGAGCAATTTTCCGATATCGGTTTCCACCGAATAAGCTGTAATCGATTTATAATCTAATGTTCATTGAAATCAAAGCAATATAAGCGATGATTGATCCGCGGAGTTGCCAAAAGAACCGAGCGTTTTCGAATGGCTCAGAGAACAGACAGCGAATTTATTTTCTGTTTATTTCATGGATTGCCTGGAATTTCAGAAACAACGTCTATTTCACCTTTAAGAACAAAAATGTAGATCTGATCGTTATGGATCATATTACTATTTCTATAACTTTGAGTTTACGTAATGCTGTAAAAGGGACATTACAAACCAGTGTATCCCACTAAGATAAACTTATCTGAATTATTTTAAATTCGGGCGATTGGAGTTTAGTCATTATTAATTTATAGATGTCGCCATTTTTAATTTAAATTCACCGAGCGACGTTTGGATCGAGACGTACCGAGTTCGAATCGCAGCAGAGGAGGGTTGCAAAAGGGATTTTTCATCTCCCGAATACGATCGGTGATTAAATTGAAAACATCTACGATCCTCTGTTGGAATGTAGAACTCATGGGCCGACCCATCGTTCATGTTAGTACAGGCTAGCATGGAGCTATGTAGTGTGCAGACGGCCAGTTAAAAGACGGACCTGTAGCCATGTACAAAATAGGGATACTTTTCAGCTTTCAAAGGACAATAAATCCACTAGCCGAACAGTCTCTAATTAATGTATGTATATGTTGGTATTTATTTATTTTTAAAAAAAAATCCAAATCAACATTAATAATTAAAAGGAAAATCCAGACTTTATTAAAAATGATTAATCAAAAAAATTGTTAAAAAACAGGGATAAGGGAAATCCAGGGATTTCAAGACCAATATTTTCCTGGTGAGAAGAGACAGCTTCATGTACTATGCTTAAAAGGGATTTAGAAAGGGTTCCCGTACAGATTGCAACAATTATCGACCAATTATTACTTTAAGCGCATTTTTTAAAATTGTTGGGAAACTAATTAAATCTAGGTCCTATTTCCTTGATAGGAGGCAGTTCGGGTCTATTAAAAAATCATTAATGGGAAAAGCTCTTTTATAGCATTTTTAACACCATTACATCATCATTTTAATAACAATTTAATATGAGGGTTAGAGGTGTAGTATTAAATTGTAAGTCGTATCTACGAGACCGAGCACAAACTATCTGCATTAGAACATTTTTAGTGATAGAAAATTGGTTGATGTTGAGGTTTCATGGGGATCTGTGTTATGGCAATTATTGCTTTTAATTGTCAATATTGACGCTATTGTCAATATTGACGCTATTGTCAATGATGTGGCTTTACCGTATTCAAATTCTAATGAAATCTCATAAATCATAAAAAATGGCATGAATTTATTAAGAAAATGGTTTTATGTACATGATATATAATTTTAAGTTGCGAGTGGTGCACTCCAGGATCCTACACAATATTGATTTACAATTCGCTAGCATGTAATGGACTGCTTAAGCTGAACTTCTCTTTGTATACCGATTGACACTGTTAACTCTTTTAAATGCAAGAGGTAACGCATGTGTTGTGTGGTATTCTTTTAATAAACTGTCAACTTGGTTTTGGTGGTTTATTGATTTGGATTTATTGGACCTTCGATATTTGTGATGATGCCGTATTTTTCAAAGATGGTTTAACAAACTCATTTACTTCGGTATTTTTTCTTTACTCCCGAACGTGCTACAGTATATTTAGTTTAATTGGATAATCTACTAACTTGGATTATAACACTCGGTTTAGGCAAGATCTACGCGTAGTAACTAAAAAATCGGAATAAAACATTTTTACCGTGGACATAGGGCTCGAGCTTTTTTAACATCTTGAATTATCGATAATAGTTCTTTTTGCCTATAGGACAATTTGGCTTGTGTAATAATATAGCCCTAATACTTTTCGATACTTTTTTTAAACTCATTAGGTAAATGTGGATTTGGAATGTGATTGCGGTTCAGCTTTGAGCCAAAACAACATTCTTAAAAATTTAAAATGTTCGAGGTGTTCAACGGACTACCAAAAATGATTGAGCGGTCAGTTTTTTTTAAAAATTGATTGTGGGTACAATCAAAATTTTTCTGGTAAAACCCATTAACATCGATCAGTTAGTTGTCAATACAAAATCACAAATTCGCTGTTAAAATTATAAATTTTTCCAATCAGTTTGTAAATCCTTTATATAAACGTGCTCTACTCTGACTATAGTACTGCCTGAGAAGAAATACGGCCAAAATTTTAACAACAATAAAATATTTAAAATCATTGCTGCCAAATTCTAGTCAACCTTTCAAAGCACTCACACAGTAAAACACACGAAAAATTGTCCTGCAACAGTTCTAGCTAATTTTTGGTAATTTTTACTATGAGAGAGCTTGGTGAGGTTGAATAAAATTTGGTAGCGAAATTTATAAAAAAAAATATTAATTTTAAAACGATTAACAGAATTAGTTCGTGTGGGAATTGTTCTTCGAGTTCTCAAATTTCGTAGTCATTTGGGTATTACTTTACTTACTTACAAATAGAGACAATAGGGAGGAAAGTTACGTAAGAACAATGCTCTATAGTGTATACATGCGGCATTATACATTTTTCAGAATAGGACAGAGTAATTTTTCCCAGAAACGATTTCGAACACAGGCGTGGCGAACTAACTTTCAAATCATTAAGTTCTTTTCTGTAAGCCTATCTGATTTAAGAGAGTTTGAAAATGGTAACAGATTACTAAAACCAACTGGAACACAAAATACATTGTTGTCGTTGAGCATGAGGATTATTTCTTTGAAATATATTATTTTTAATACACTTTGTAAACGAGATGTTATTTAGATTGGTAAAGAACGGTTGAAAACATTTTAGCTTTCGTATAATAATATATGCACATAACTTCTACAAGAAAGTCACATTTTTATACCTTTTTGCCACAAAATATCCAGTCAACCCTCTTCGCATAAGATAAATTTGTATTGTGTATTTTTTATTTTATTTAACATTCGCACACCAAAAATTTTGATTTATAAAACAGTTATTTCCATCACATAATAGAAAACAATTTATTATCCTTAGTTATAGCCAAAAAAAAAAAAAATAAGACGAAAATAATGTAGCCAAATAAATAAGGAAATATTTGCATTCATTTTTCATTCATGTATAAAAGAAGCATATATGTACATTATCCACATTGTACCCGGTATTCGGTATATGTTTTGTGTACATAATTTTGTTTCCCTTCAAACATTATTTCATTTTTTTTTTGTTGTATATTTTTAATAAACAATTTCCCTGTTAAATCATCACTTTATATATTTATATTTTCTTATTTCTATATTTCGTTCGTCTTGGGTTCAATAAAAAAATAACAATAAAAAAAAATAACCGAAAGATCGAAGAAATATTTAGAAAATAAAGTAACAGTGTTTATGTTTTGGAAGAAAAAATTTTATGGTAAAATATTTTTGGTTCTGGTTCGATTTTCGATGATAAATCCCATATATTACTGTTCATAGCTCTATTTACTCGTATATATATATATATACATATATTACGACGTTTACATATTATATGAGGAGTATTATATAGAAGAGCATTGAGCAAAAAGATTACATTTTTTTTTTTCTTGTACTCGTATTTTACTTGAAGAAGGTGAAATCGTATTTAATCGATTAGAAATAATTTATGGTTATTTTATTCATGAATATTTTTAGTTCATTGGTTTTCATTCAGTTTGGTTTATTTTTTGTGCATGTGTATTATTATCAAACTTAATTCTTTATGACTTTATTAAAATATTCCTTCTGGTTGTCGAACATAGACGGAGCGGAACCATTTTAACTTATTGTTATAGATACCTTATGAAATACTAAATAAACCATAACTTTAATTTAACCGACTAAAAGCTCCGTCGAAATCTCATTCTGCTACTGTCTTTTATTCACTAGATTTTTTTGCCTATAAGCTCCAGTACTACCAGCCTTCAACATAATAAAAAGCATAAGACTCGTAATTTTTTCGTAGTTTTATGAATAAATAGCTCGTGGGGTCTCTACTGTTGGCCATAGCGAAGGAGTAATGCAAGAGTTTGTCCCAAACAATTTACAGAACAACCGATTCGATTCAATCACACAATACACAGAAAGCGACGCATATATTTAGGAACGCATATGTGTTTTGTTGTTTGGTACGCATATGTGAAATTACTAAACAATTATAAATAGTTCGCTTATAAGGATTGCTCAAGTAAAAGTGACAAAAATGATTCACGTCATTGTGACGTCCACCAGCAAGGAACGTTACTATACAAACTGAAAGTATAACAAATGCTGAGTTTAAGTCTCGATTAAGACTAAAAACAAATTTTATTTAATTTCTTACGAATTAATTCAATTCAGATTCTGTTAAATTTTCATTTTTCTCTATTCAAATGGTGAGTATAAAAGATGGATTTATCAGTAATGAAATTGTACGGCAGTGGTCAAGTTAGTAAAGTAATGGGCGTTTGATTAATGGACGTGAGTTCAAGCGGCAATCGGGCTACGGTTTTTTAAATTTAATTTCATCTTATAAATTAGTTCAACTCAGCTTCTATTAAAATTTTCAAATTTTTCCAATTAATTGCCAAGTATAAAAGAGGGATGTTGCAGCAATGAAAATGTACGGCGATGGTCAATTAGGCAGAGTCCAGAAACACTTTAGGTTATAAAAAAATCGATCAGGTCAGGTATTTTTCCTGGGTCAGTTGGCCAATATGTTTGGTTTTTATATACATGAACAAGTGTTGGTTATCTGAACGATAGTTATAACCTTTTCATCTTTCATTTGTTGTGAGCCGTTTTTTCAGATTTTTCTGCGAGCTGTTTTATACCGTTCCACCGTTATAAAGAGGGCCCCACTCTAACGCTATGTATCGCAGTTTTGGGTCAAATTAATAGTTTTGTAATGGATAAACATGACTCTGAAGTAGATTCATGGTATTTGAGCGCGATTAGTTTTAAATTCCGCTCTTTTTGGAAATCAGCAATAACGCATTGTTTCTAAAGAAATTTGGTCAATGTAGAAAATAATAGATGACGCGTGAATGCCCATCCCTGTATGTGGACTCAACACTTAAAAGTGTAAGCTACTGTATAATAAGAAGGTATCAATTCTCAGATCCTCCATTATAATTAGTCTCTAACTCCATAAAATATCTTTTTATTGAATATGAATTGTGAAATGATCACGGATAGGGACATGGTAACTAATCTTGTAAAATTGGATACAAGTGAAAAGGGTGGTATTACTGATCTCAGTCATAGCGTAAGATACTTTATCATAGGATATGAGGGTAACGCCCACAATATAGATAAGGGAAGTGTACTAACACCAACAAATAATTCTATGATCTTAGCGAAACACTGGAGGATTTCGTCTCAAGTCTCTTTCTCATGTCATAGACAAATAATCTCAAAGCCTGTTTTGAGGGTATCAGATATGTCAATCGATCCGTAGAGGATCTAGGCAGCCCAGATGAAGAAACAATGAGTGTAATAATCTCTTCGCATGGAAATATCTGTCCGGTGTAACAGAAGGTCACAAAAAAAACAGGAACTTTGTGGAATCGCGAACTGGAAAAACTCGTCAAAACGGAATTCAATAGTTCGCAAGAATGGAATTTGCAAGTAGAGAGATTATAGAGAACTGATATGCTGAACACATATTTATGGCCCTTACTGATTTTAATAAAGTGTTTGGGAAATCAAAAATGAAGTACCTAGGATTGGCAAAGTCTTAAACGTTTTGTCAAGATTGAACAATAACCATACTCTTCAGGTTAATTTTGGGAGTTCTTATTCATGATGACTCATTTTCCTGAATGTACGCCAGTAAATAAAACCGATCAGAGACCAGGCAAAACTAAGGGAAATAGAACTTAGCGAAGGCACTTCCAATACTCCTTCAAAAAGGTAGGAAAATAGTCCTTCAAGAAGAGAAGACCTATAAGACTCCCGTTTTTTCTGCTTAAGACGATGCAGGAACTGATTGATCAATACGTCAGCATTTAGGTACTAATTACATTACCTGCCTGCTTACCTAATGAAATACAATTTGCTTGCAACAAAAATAATATCTTTTACACCAGGAGGGGAAAACTCCACATATCTCAGTTGGTGATGGATGAAATAGAACTAGGCATTGATACGGATCTCAGGTACCTGGGTGTTAAATAGAATAATAAACTAACCTGAGAATAAAGGTAACAAAAATATAGACGTAAAGGAGCAAGCCCTGAGGCAAGTCCTCGCTATCACAAAGGAAAGCTGGTCATCTACGGGACATATGCAGGTTTAGGTGAATCATTGAAAGCGGGAATAAAAATAACCCAAATATTTGTATACTGTCTGATAGTCAAGCAGCATCCAAAGCAAAACTGTGCTGCCAAACCATTTATCGGGCCATCACTCTTTTGTAGCAATAACAAGGGTAACGTGCTAGAAGAGATAATCAACTTAACCATATTGAAAATAAAAAAACCTTGACAAGACGTGAAAGTTTCTGAACATGGATAAGAAAAAACTAGACCGCCTTAAAAAAATTGGAAAGGTGCTATATGACACATGCAGGTTCTACTGTGGGAAGAGTGAGACCCTCGGTTACATACTTTCAAAGTGCCCAGCGCTATAACAACATAGAAGGAATCACCTAGGGGAGTTCATGATTGAGGATAGCGGGTGCAGGACCTTATCCACCATAGGAATCCTGAAGCTTCTTAAAGAAGTAGAAGTTCTTCGAGTTCATTGAAAGCTGCTCCTCAGCCACAGTAAAAGAAGGCACAGTTAAGTACCCTAACATAAAAAATGCAAGTAGATTAACCTATATAAGATCGTGACCCAGGCTCGGACAACGTCATCTTAAGTCACATTCAACATTATCATAAACTTAAATGGACCTACCTATAATAGTGACACAATCCCTTTTATGTTTGGAACTCTTTTCAAATTCTCTAAATTCACCTCCTGAAAAGTTGATAAATCCAACCAAACTAACTAACACAAAAAGCCACAACAACAATAATTTTCATTATGTTCAGCTTCACCACTACTCGAGTTAGTAGGCTTTTTAGGATATCAAACCGATGTAGCTGCACGACGGTGGATTTTTGAAATTAGAATAGGACAAGATTGTCACAAAACGGGAATTTGAAAATTTGTTTAAAATAAAATGTCAAATTGGTGTAGTCGGCCATCAACATTTTCCAAAATAATAAACGTTCAAGTTTATTACAACGGCGCTTTAATCTGAGAATTCAGAACCTGGACTTTTGCTAGGTGAAGGAATTTGAGTGGAATTTCACTATGGCGTTAAGTATCCCATGCTCATCGAAAACAACCGTACAAAATCGCTGCCCTTATTCACGTTGTTTTCCAAGGGTAATCTTAAACACATACATTCGATGTGATGGAGTCATTGGTACCATTCGTCTCATTCGTCAACCAAACTGGGAAACTTCCTATAAACAATATTTCCTGAAAAAAACAATTTTTTCGAAGGATCTGTAGATTGGACATATTCCATATTTTTTAATTCTCCGTGCACATCCGAAGATCATATTCCTCTCTCAAGAATTTCGTGAAGGATTCAACCACCATATGGCATGACGAATTTTTCATTATTTTCTCAAATGCATCGAGTACATCAACAGAGATACCAATTCAAAATTCCATGTTTTTTTTAGTTTTTTTATTTATTATCTTTTGTTTCTAAATCATCAGACAATACTTCAAAAACTTCATCTATTAAAGTTCAAACGACATATGCATAAATGTATATACATATATCAGACCTTAATTAAAACTCTATAAGTTGAAGTCCCTTGTAGACCTTCATAAAATGGCCTGAGAAACGTTCGAAAGGTTTGAAATCATGTAGGTACGGCGATCTATATTTGGCAAAATGAAAAGTTTGAAGATTTTCACGTAACCAATTTTGTGTATCGCGCGGTTCATTCGTTGTCACCAAATCCTGCTGATATGTCCAACATGGTTATTTCCAAACTTTTTAGTATTCCACGCATTCCAATGCGTCTCTAAAATATTCTAACTAATTTTAACGTTCATTGCGGAACAAATACAAGCTGAGATGCTCCACTAGCTAATACATCAGCTCAAACCATTACCTGAGCTACTCCCTGCCGTCGAGTAACTCGTATTTCGTTCAATAAATCAATTGATTGTGTTAACCAGATTTGGTTGTGTTAACCAGTATTTTTCCTGTAAGGGTCCCTAGCAGCTACTTAGGATATAGTTTTAACTTTATTTTTTATACTTATGCTGTAGAACAATTATAGAATTGCAATATACATATTTTATTGTTTGTGAGGCAACAAACATAAGAGAGTATTGAAAATAAATTTTAGTATTATGCGTTACGTGATTGCTTAGTCATTTTATTTGTAAGGATATAGTATCACTTCAATTGACGAACTCGGTGTAGTGATATCGTTTTGTTTGATGGAAAATTGATAACTCACAAACCACGTTTTTTTATTGTTATTCATTTCCACATGTCCCACAATAGGAATTAATTTAATGTTGGTCAAATCGGGTCCCAAAAAAATAGATATGGCGGCCCTGTAAAATGTTGCTATGATCATAAAACCATAAACCATTCGAAAGGAGTTTTTTTCGGTGCTTGGAAGTTACTGAGGTTTTCAACAAAATTATAGAATTGATCACTTAAATGTATCTCTTTATCCCACACTCCCATCACTTTGAAATTTTTATAGATCCCTTTAAAAATTGTATACATAGTTTTGTTCCCGGAGCTAGCAAAGTATAAATATATTGGCCATAGAATTATTACAAAGTGAAGGAACCGTATTTTGAAGGAAGATATTTTGTGATACTTTCAGGCAAGTTTACAAATTTTGTTAAATTTTCAAAATGTATTTTCAATAACCATTATACGCCGCCAGAGATCACTTTGAAATTGTAATATAGAATTGTAACATCATGCGTTTTATGTAACATAACTTCTGCAGCTTGATTCAATTAGGCATTTCTACGTCATTGTTCAAACCTCTTGACCTTTTGGTCCAATCATTTTAAATTTTAAACAAAAATGTGTCCCGTTACAAAATTGATCAACATTTTTTAACTTTAATATATATTATATATATTTAAAGTTCAGAACTCAGAAAATAGTAAATTGCAAATATTGAAATGCGTTGTTTTTTTAATCTGGCAAGGGAAAATGACACGATTGATGCAGCGATCTTTGAAAGTTGAGTTATTGTATGATATACAAAAAATCATCGAGACTGTACCTCTTCACGTATGAGAACAACTTGTCTTCTTTTGAGTTTACGATATATTAAAATACATGTCGCGATCGAACGCAGAAGAGCCAGATTAATGATTTATAAGAAGTCCAGCAATAATCCTTTTATGCGAATTAATAATAAGAAACCAAATTCTAATATATAGTAAAAAAATCCTGGAACAGTTTTCTTTTAAGATGAAACGTTTCTTCGGCTCGTGGATATTTGGATCTATTCGGGTTTTAGCGAAAATTAAATCTCTTCCCAAGTCTAAAATATGCAAACTTTTCAGTAAACGATTGGTCTCTAATATATTTACCATTCATTTGGTATATTGTACATTTGGTAACACAGTTCGTTACGGGCGTTTCGGGTATTTGTTGTTTCTAGAGAAGAACGGGGAAGCACTAAATTACAAACAATGGTCAAATGTTTACAAATAAGACGTGGTACAGTAAAATTTGCAAATTCTAAAACGGCAATAAGTATTTCATAAACAACAGCGAATTTTTTAATTTCTTTATTCCATTATGTTCCTACAAATTTGTTATTAATGAAAAACCATCTAAACTATTTATTAATTAATTGCCGGCTGAAAAGTCGAACTTTGGAGCGGACGGCCACCTTTAAGGCACGCACAGATGCTTTTGGAACCAAATTCGTACTTTTTATCCATTTTTTTTTTTAAACTTCCATATCCTTTGCTGCCTTGTGGGTCTTTCTCAATTTATTTTTCATTATTGCCCAATATCGTTCGATTGGACGAAGTTCAGGACAGTGGGGCAGATTGACAAATTTGGGAACAACACATACGTTGTTAGATTCGTACTATTCTAATGTTTTTTTAGAGTAATGACATGACGCTAGATCAGGCAAAAACAAAGTACCAACTTGGTGCCCACGTAAAAAAGGCAAGAGTCGCTTTTGGAGGCACTCCTTAATGTAATTTTCCGAAGATATTGTCCCTTCCGTAATGTACGGAGCACTTCTAGAGCCACATTGGCAAATAGCCTGCCAAACCAAGTATTTTTTCGGAAACTTTTCATGTTGGATAATTTTAAATTTCATGTCGACACTCAGTTTATCCTTTACAAAATAATATTGGTTACCTGGCAGATATTGGAAATCAGCTTTAACGTAGGTTTCGTCATCGATTACCAAATTATCTTTTTTGTCCACCAAAAGTTTGTACAGCATTCGTTTTCGTCGGATTGCCGTAGCTTGTTGTTTATCTTCACGCCGTGGCACTTTGAATTTACTGAACGATCGAAAATCACACCTCTTTTTAATTCGAAGAATTCACACATGATTTGTGTTATTTTTTTTCGCTAAGTCCCTCAGAGATAGGTTTGGATTGTTTTTCAGAGCGCGCACCACTTTAGTTTCCAATTTTTTATCAATATGGCTCGATGTACCTGTTCCAAATTTTCTATTGATGCTCTGAGTCTCCATAAACCGAATTATAGTCCTTCTAACGGTAGAATATGTAGAATTAGCTTTTTTTGCGATGGATTTGTATGTGAGACTTTGATTTTCCAAATAAAATTGCACAATTTGTTTGCGAACTATCTCTTTATTTGATGACATTTTGAGACGACTTAAAACAAATAAATATTACACAGCCTGCTTTGTAACTTAACGGCAAATTACAATTCATGTTGTTTTTATTTATTTGATTTGGTGCGTTCGTCAAAAAAAAGCGACATTGTGTGCAAATTTTACTGTACCACGTCTTATACAGAGCCATAATTAGGCCAGGATACCGAACTTATGGAGCCTCTCAAATTTTTAAATAACCTCGAATTTGTAAGGAATTTACTTAAAATTTCGTTTAGATCGAGCAGATTTCCAATTTTTATGGAAACCCAATTATTTACAATTGTTCCAACAAAATGTCTCTGAGTTTCAAGGCTCTAATGTTAAGAAAGCTTTACTTAAAAATTCAACTGAATCCAGAAAACTTTAATTTTCTCTTTTCCCCACTCTCGGCAGGATTGCCAACTTTTTTTGGACGAGAAAATAGAAATTGCTTTAAATAACAAACATCTTTCTGATCTTGCAGGACTCTCCGTACACGTATTCTTCCTGGTGACCCCTCCCCCCGCCCCCTTCCTTTTTTTTGGCCAGAAAATGAACATTGCTTTAAATTAAATATTTCTGTGAATTTCTGTTCTTCAAATGTATTAAAGATTTAATAAAAAAATTCAAGTAAACCTAAAAAATTTAAATTTTTTGGTTGCCCAACTCGTATCTATCTGGCCCGACCACTCTATTCTGAACCAGAGTTTCGAGGCGCCCAAAGTTATGAAAGATTTTTGTTTTTTATGTTTTCGAAATATTCAAAGCTGAGATCCTATATTCAAAATCAAACCTTAAAAAATGTGTATATTGAGAATACGGTAATGGACTTAGCGCGCGGATTGCAATTAATCATGGTATCTTTAATCATCTGCGAAGGCAGGTGAATTAGAGGCCCATTTTCAATAGGATTTCAGTACAAGTCTGAATAATTCTATTACATTTAGTAGAAAAAACAACGTTGTAGGGAATATTATGCAAATATCTATGATAAAGTGTAAACAATTTCTAAATTTATCAAAAATATTCTTTGATTGTTAATTTGTCGTTTATAACTTTTCCGATGGTCGACTTCAAATACGAAATACAAGGATATAGATATGAAAATATATTTATTAGCTAGAGAAAAAAATTAGGGCGTTGATTTTATTTCATAATAACCAATGACGTTAAAAATAACAAACTTAATTTTTAATTTAAAAAAACGAACATCAACAATTTTCACATTGAAAATGATTCAGTTATAAAGGCCATTATTATACATGAGGTCGTTTAGTATGTAATCTATTGATTATTAAAAAAGAAGAAACAAGGCCCTAATTTTGTTTAAGCGTGTTTCATTTTTATATTTTTATTATGTATTTCAATCTAAACGGAAAGCATAACTTTTCTAAACAAATTTGAGAGTTTAACACTTTTAAGCACTTTTTAACCGAACTAATATTTTCATAACCGATTGAACCGAGAGCTTATCTCCGTTTCCTAATTCAGGCGGGCGATATAGTATTTTGAATCATCCACATTTCAATATATTATGTATGAGGAAGAAACATATTTCAAAAATTTATTTCAAGAACCCTAACCTTTCAATTCTCAAAAATTTAATCAACTAAAATCCCTCGTCGTAAAAACGAATTATGCTTCAATTCGTATAGTAGTACCATAATTTGCGTCAATGCGTTAAAGCCCAATATACCTAAATAAGGATCGTTATTTTTCTCAAGAATTTTGTGTGCAGTTTTTACATTAACCCGGGTAACCAAGCCCTTACTACTGGTCTCAACCAATTCCATTAAAAGTTTTTAACTACCCTAATAACGCTTTTTAAAAAAAATAATCTTGCTTTTTTATTTTCCCATGAAAAGGATTTCACCTTATCGAAAACATTTTCCTTAACAATCCAAATTAAAACTAACACACTTAATAAGACGTATAACATGTTTTAATTGATTTTTTGGTATGTCTTAAGATAAAAATAAAAATTTAAAAACTTAATTCGAAGGCACTTTCTTTCACTCCATAATATTTTTTTTTTATTTTTATTTTCGTTTTTTATGTTTGTTTTGACATTTTATTATGTCTTAAGTGGAATCTTTTAATATGTGATTTATCTATAACTAAAATCAAATAGATTCGGCTTTGTTCAAATGGATTTCTTGTTTATTTTAATTTTTTGTGTTTTATAAATATATTGTTAATGCATTTAAGCTTACATATCATCTATATATTATGGTATGCATGTATGTATACATATTTATATAGATTTACACAGTTGAAAAATAATAATTGTCTTCGGGATGTAAATAAATGAAGTGGAGGGTTTATGGGTTTATATTTTAGATGTATAAATATCTGTATAGGCAAACCACACAAAATATAAATAATGTAATATTATTAGCTGTAAGGATTTTTATTTCCTCATAAAATTTTTTTTTTTTTAATAATATATTACATATATTTTTGGGTTTATTATTATTTGCTATAAACTTAACGGAAATTAAAAAAAAAATTCTTATATATTTTAAGGCAATAATCGAATATTAGAAATAAAATACTGTATTTCTCGTTCAATTCCTTCTTTATTTTTTATTTTATTGGTTTCTGTCTTCTTATTTTTTATTTGTTAGTTGAATTGGTTTTTTCTTTCTTACTTTGGGATAAGCACATAAATCTTCAATTATTTATTGACTTAATGGCAGATTTGTAATATATATCCAAACAAAAAAAAAAAATTCTGTGAGAATATTTTATTCGAAATTTAATACATTTTTATTTTTTGTTGTTGGGATAAGTCAAGAAGCACTTGTGTTTGAGTGGACGGACATTGGTTTAAATTTAATGCATACATTTTTGGGTTCACTATTATTTACTTAGATTTTGAAGAGTTATTAGATGCAACAATCTTCTCTGTAGGAAACAAAAATTTGCATCGTTTCCTTCCTTTCTGTTCTTAAATTGGATATTGAATAGTATACCTTTGTTCATGTTGAATTTATGTTACATGAAACGCCCATCACAAAAATCGATAAAAATTTACAGAAACGTAAAAATAATAACCCACCTCGTCCCACAATCGCGAATTTTATCGACAAATTTGAACTGTGGTAGATAAGTTCGTAGTTTGATCAAGAACAGGTTTACTATTTGTTTACAGGCATCAATTCACAAAAAATTCACAAAACACAAATCCTTTGGGTATACCAGGTATTAATTTGTAGTAATGGCTCTACGGTCTCACAATCATATGGATAAATCAGTTAAATAAACGATCTCCAACTCCAATTACTTCCTGACCAAATCATTTAAATTTTATTGTGATTTATTTCAAACTTCATTCAAATTTTTTCTAAAGCTGGTTGATATGCAAACTAAATAGTTTTAATTTTGAACAGTTTGAAAATTAAATTTGAATAATTTTAAAAAAATATGATTGAAATTTGAGCACAAAACTGAATAAGAATAAGACATTGGAAATTAGAACTTCAAATTTGTGTCAAAATAACAATTAAAATTCTGGATTGTGTCGAAGAATGGGTTGTTTAAAATAAAATTATAATTTGTATAACTGTTTTGTTCTTCTGATCTTTTTAAAACATATAAATTTAAAATAACACAGCTAAATAAAAATTAACACCTAACTTCGAAATATTACAATCAAAAGTAAGCCATCACAGCACAGGTAATAAAAGGAAAAGCGGAAAAATTGTGGTTGAACGGATCAATAAAACAGTTGTATTCCAAAATAAACGAAATTACACTAAAAACTTACAACGCACAGCTAAACTTGTAAACCCAATATATTCCATCACATCGAATATTTAAACTTAATCAACAAAATTGAGACCGAATCTTTAATACGTATCAAAAAGAAACAGACAGATATCCAAATAAAAATAAAAAAGTTGAAAGTGTCACAAATACCTGAAGCACCACGTGAAATTTTCAAAAGCAGTCATAAGTTTGATGAAAAAATCACAACTCCACCGATATTATGTTCAACGTTAATGAAAAACAGCTCTTGGAGAAAGCATTGAAATACACCACTACTCCGAAAAATAATAAAAAAGAAGAAATCAGACATCTTTTAAATATTGAGAATATAATTTTAACAACGGACAAGAAGGACCAAGAGAAAATTAGAACACTGATAGTAAACAAAAATTAGCAATAACATAAAAGACAAGCCAACAGAACATAATGCCATCATCACAAAAGTGATAATGGGAATTCCACGGTTATAATGTATACACTAATGACTACAATACAAAAAATAATGATAATATACAAATTAACAACATCATCGAATTACAAACAGATCCAACAAAATTATACTTAAGATACGTAAATAAAGTCATCAACACATCTATGACCATCCTAAACAAGAAACAAGTGCTTTTCAACAAAATGATAAAACCAGCGTATCACAGGACTTCCTTGTGTATACAACGAAAATATTCCAATCAGACCACTGATAGCCTTCACCACTTCACCAATGTATTGAATAGCAAAATATATGGCGTCGTTTGACATAGTAAACACTATACGACTCATCAACCTTCTACTATGAGATAAAACAAAATTGACCACAATAAAATAATAGAAATAATTAATTTATTATCCACAATTACAGAACAAAATTATTCAATATAATAACAAATTTTATTCACAACCAGAGGGACTCTCCAAGGACAGCCCATTATCAGGAACCTTGGCTAACATTTATCTAAATCATTTTGAAAACACAGACATAATAAACACCAAAAGCTAGTCTATTGGCAAAGATACGTATTAATATTATTAATATGACATATGAATATTATTCACTGGTTGGCAAAGGCAACTCAATAAACTGCACCATTCCATCAACACTAACACAGCAAAAATAAAATTCACATTGGAAAATGAAGTGGACAACAGCATACATTTTTTGGAATTAACAATTAAAAATATAAACCATGAACACAAATTTAAAATCTATAGAAAAAATGAGACAAACGCAGATCATATACAACAATATACAGCTCTTCAAACCATCCTCAACAACAAAAAATATCGGCATACAGTCATATGAAGAACTCGATACAATCAAATATATTACTTCTAAAAACGGCTTCAGAACAAAGTTAATAGACCATACCAAGATGAAAATCATATATAAATATACACAATCTAACTTAACTACGTTACATAACATAGAAGATTCAGTCAAGAAATATATAAAAGCGTTGAATAGAATATATCTTTAGACACCGGTATTTATAAATTAACATGCAACGAATGCTGTAAATTCTACATCGGACAAACAGATAGATCATTCGGATAATACGCACAACATTTCACAGAACACACCAAAGAAATTTACAAGCCGCATATCACATCAAATTTCGCTCTGATGGATGAAAATCACACATACACTGACTTGCATAACATTAACAATCTAAAAGTGTTAAATTAAATTAAATTGGAAATTTAATAACATAAGAATTGCCCAATGTTACTTAATGACAAAGTTAACACAAGAACGAACCGCATATACGATTTAATTTTAGATACTAACATAAAAATGTTGTTGAACTTCGATGAAGTTCGTTAAATTTAAATCAGGTAAAAATTTCAATTCAAATTTAAGAACTGTATTAAATTCAGATTTAAAATTCTGAATTCAATTCTTATTACCGAATTTTGATAATTTTTCATGGTTGAATTTTTGAAACCAAATTGTATAGATCTTATATTAGTTAGAAAAATTAATTAAAATTAAAATCAAATTATAAAACTTAAAAATTTTTAAATTGATTTTTTGATATGCATTTGTCGAATACAATTCAGAATTTAAAACTATTTTTGAATCTTGAAAATTTTAGATTTTTACAAATTCCGGATATTGATTGAATTTAATCAAATTCGAATTTTATTTTTGATTTTTGGCCTTATTCCTGAATACGATTTCGTATAAAAACTATACGAATTCGTACCATTGGTATTTTGAATACAAATTTGAACAATTCTAATAAGAATTCGGGTCTGCTTGATACGTACGTTACGAAATTTCCTCAATACGATTTTAAACCAATTTTGTTCGATTATGAACGGATTTATGTACGTTGATGAATTAGTTGACGACTCCAAATAAAAATATTTACACATTTTGTCTTTCAAATTCTAAATTACGATTAAATACAAAATATTTAATTTTTTATTTATGCAACTGTGAAGTGTGAATTGCTTCATTGGATTTGAAATACTGGCAATCGCCTTGGTAGTAACTTTTTCTGATTCTTTTCTATAACCTCTTCAAGATCATGCATCACTCACGCAATATGATCTTCAATTGAACTATTTAGGAAGACATGAAGTATAAAATCTTTCATCTAAATTAAAATTACAAAAGCTCTTTTCAAAAATTCTTATACAAAATTAAGAATTTCTTGTATCGTAATTGAATACCTACTTATTGAACATTAAATAAGTTTGGAATTCGTTCTGGAAAAACAATTGCACGTGCCACACAACCACCTATGATTAGTCAAAATGACCACTCAGCGGCAGATATAGATAAAACTGAAAAAGTTTCAGTCAATATAAAGATATTGCTTCAAAATTTTTTAGAAGGTACCGCTAAAAAAAGGCAACATGACATTTGTGCTTGATTTGTAATGAAACACTAACCAACGCGGTCGTCTAAACATCATCGCAAATTCAACAAAACTCTTGATAGAAGGAAAACAAATAGGCTGCAATCGAAATAATAAAGCTTATTCATACTAAATAACAATGACGAATTATGGTAGATCTAATAAAATGTAGTCGAAAGTTCGCGATACATGCCGTTTGAAATGTGAACACATTGGAGAAGGTGAAGACATTTTTTAAGCAATAAATAAGTTTATCGTCAGAAATAATATTTCCTGGATGTTGTAGTTTGTCTGATAGTGTGATTCCTATTTCGACCAGAAGATAATCAGCAATAATCAAAATTTCGGTGCTTATAGTTTTAATTCAGATTTTGAAAAGGTCTTGAATAAAGCTGCTTCACACACTGTTATCAATAATAATATAACAATTAGTGATGATAGTCGGCTGTTTGCACAGCTGTGTTGGGAATTTGGGATCATCACCATCCAAAACTATTTTTACACGTTTTGTTATTGGAAAACTCTTATATTCACAAAAAGCCAAAATAATTCATAAATAAACAAATCCACAATTAATTTTTTTGTTTTTTTTTCCCTTTTCGACTAAAGATCAGGCATACAGTTGGCGTGAAAATAAATTTTCCATATAAAAATGACACAAGCGAAATCGAAAATGAAAATATCACAGCAAATTGTCTTTCGTGTTTAACTACAGATGTCTCTATTTTATTTCAAATTTCAGAGCCTTTTTACTTATATTAATATTATAAAAATATATTGTAACATTATTCACTATTCATGACCGTGTATACAATCAAAATGTCTTCTTTCACCTAAATCTACATTGTAAAATTTGGAGACTTGCGAAAATTGAAGATAATTCCAATCCGAAATAATGAGAAAATCATTTAGAGAAACGCAGGCAGTATTTTTAATATCAAAAAGAGAATGTCCCATATAATTCATGAAAAAAATGTATCATAACTGAAGTGCGGTAAATGCTTTTATATCTGGTAAAGTCAACGCAGGGCAACATTTCTTAGTACAAGTTGTCTGTTGGAAAACAAAAATTCAGAAATTTTCCTCGATTGTTGCAATGTACTTGAGAATCTCAAGATTTGGTTCAAATTTTATCCTGAGGGGGTTTTAACTCCAAAACAATGAGAATGGTGACTATCTCATTCAGAGATACATAGATGCTCAATCTATAAAATAATGAACAGTTTTAAATTACTGGCCCCTTACTGAGTCAACTATTAAGCTCCAACGATATCGATCTTGAGCATGGTCTACATACTGTCGAAGACAGCGTACTCGATGAGATCTTACTTCATGCACAATATCTTGGATCTTCATCAGATCTCTGATCTCGATATTGTACAGAGCTCGGTATGTACCATCCATTTCGCGTTTTGGGCGGTGAATCACACGCATGATTCTTCTCTCTAATGTAAGGAGACATCTCTCGTACTCATCCGTTAGCGCCCAAGTTTCACATCCAAACATAACATCGGGCCTGATCAACGCTTTGTAAAGCTCCAGCTTCACGGCACTTGATAAGGGTTTAGATTTTAGCAGTGGCCTTAGAGGATACAAAGAACTTTAATATCCTCAACCACATTGTTATCGTGAGTTATAAGAGAACCCAAATATTTGAGCCTCCTCACTCCCTCAAACGTGTGGTGGCCACTACTAAAATCTGGTGTGCCATTGTCCCTAAAACCAGAGATCAGGTATTTCGTTTTGGACTCATTGATCTGAAGTCCAACTGAAGCTGAAAACTCTACAAGCTGATCAAGTATTTCTTTCACTCCGTTGCTATTCAGTCCAATCACGCATATGCCATCTGCATATGCAAGCACTTGATTGGACTGGCGATATAAGATGTTGCGCTGAGGTGTTTCAGTTTTACGAAAGATGTACTCCAACATGAGATTAAAGAGTATCGGGGACAGAGCATCTCCCTGCCGAACACCCGAGTTAACTGCAAAAATTGTTGATATCCTGTTCTCCACTTTAACACAGCATTGAGACTGCGTCACTGTCATCCTACACAGTCGTACTAATTTTGTTGGCATTCCTAGGTACTTTCCAAGGCAGACCACAAACTCTCTCGATTGATCGAGTCATAGGCCTGCCGGAAATCCAGGAACACTTGATGTACAGAGATGGATGTCTCATAATATTTAGATAGAATCACTCGCAGCGAAAAGACCTGATCAGTGACAGATCGATTCGGACGAAATCCTCCTTGATAGTCACCAACCAAGCCCTCCGCTAGAGGATTGATTTTATCCATTATAATGTATGACAGTTCCACAAAGTATCCCCTCCGAATATCAAGAGCTCCGAATTAATGCGGTCCACTCCAGGTGAGCGGTTTCGTTTCAATCTCTGCATGTCATTAGTGAATTCCTCATGGGATGGCTCCTCAGTGCAAATCTCCGCAGTCTGTCTTAGAGGTGGCTCAACAACAGTCTGTGACGCATGATGAACATCAAGCAGCTCAGTAAAGTTTCCACTCCATACGTCAGGTGCTGCGTCGATGTTGACACAGAGGTTTCCATCCCGGTCCCGAATGGCGGTTGACGAAGGCCCGAAAGTATGGTGCAATCCAGTAATTCCTTTAAAGAAATTACGCGAACTGCGCTCATTGCTGAGTTCTTGTATTTTCAGAACCTCGGCCTTCCACCATTCTCGCTTCTTCCGTCTACAAATCCGCTTAGCTACCCTTCTTGCAAAAGCAACCTTGTTTTTCCTCGCGATTGTGAGTCGTTGTTGCACTTCACCATGGGCTATATTTTGTTGCTTAACTGCAAGACGACACTCGTCATCAAACCAATAATTCCTGGGTCTGACTTTCACTATACCTAAAGTCTGTTGAGCAGCACTGACAACCGAAGTTTTCAGTACCTCCCAGACAGAGTTCACGCAGTCAGACTGGTAATTAGCTCCCTCAATGTTGAATGATCGCTGCTTACGTATTTGGTTGCTGACCGATAAGTTGTCACATCCTGCACAATCCGGGCCCGTCCCTTAGAAACTAACACTTTATCAATTTGGCTGCGGGAAGTTCCGCGAGGATTTGTTCAGGTCTCTAGATGTATCTGTTTGTGAGGGAAGAACGTGCTTGCTACTCTAAGATCATGAGCAATTGCAAAGTACATCATTCTCTCACCATTATCGGTCGCAGTTTTGTGTCGGGAGTACGGACCTATGTTTTCACACAAGTCGGTCTGATTTCTGCCAGCTCTAGCATTAAATTCCCCAATTACCATTCTAACATCGTGTTCGGGTATAGATCCCATTAGATGGTCCAAGTCATTGTAAAATGAGTTTTTATCTTGGGGCTGGCTGATTTCTATGGGCACATGTACACAAATTATCGACAGGTTGGCTAACTTCATGCGCAAGCGAAGCCTACACAATCGGTTATTGACTGCTTGGAACTCAAAAAAAGCCTTCTTTATCCGCGGCCCAAGAAGAAATCCAGCTCCAAGATTTCCGAGGTCATCTCCACTTTAGAGCAACGTATAGCCCTGGGACAAATGGTCTCCACTTTAAGGCCAGCGAGTTTCTCGAAGAGCAACGAGTTCCAGCCGATACTCCTTCATGCTCGTGATTAGGCCCTCTAACGCTCCTGATTTTCTAAGTGATTGCACGTTAGGTGTTTTTTTGGCGGTATCCATTTTCATTTTTGTTGACTTTATAAACCTGTTGATATTTTTTTTACGGATGCGGGTCGTCAGCCCAGCGATCCAACCGTTTAGTCGCCTCCTACGACAAGCAAAGGATACTGTGGTGGCATTCTTGGGAAACATGTTCGTGCAATTTAGATTTACGAGACATGTGGGTGCACCCCGACCACAGGGGTAGCTCAAGCTATACCGGTCCTTTCTGAAGATGACGTAGACTAACGGAAAATATTCTTCAGACTTAAAGCATTTCGAAAGTTATGGATCACGTATAATTATTATATTGTGATAAAGGCTGTTCGTTCGGTAATGATTTATATCTTGAGTTGAATGAATGACTTCTTTTATAATTTTTTCTAAATTAACACGTTATCCTATAAAGTCTAGTTGGTCAATGTAATACGAGAACTTTATTATTTTATTTTTATTATTTTCACGAGCAGGCGAAACACAAATTAGCAAAAAACAACAATACAATTTTTGACATTGGTTTTATTCTAATATAATCCACTGAATTGAAAATCATAAACAGTTTGCCCTGACATCTATCGTAATTTATTCGAATACGTTGGTTTTTATCATTGGGTAAATCGGAATCGCGTTTTTTGTGTTGATGATAAAATGGAATGATAAAAGCCAATGAAACGTCCGATGATATCTTTTTTATTTTCATTATCACATCATCGAACCAAAATCGCAGCCCAGCAGATCATACTGGTTAACGTTGGTGGTCCTGGATAATAAATTAACATACAAACAATTTATTAATACAGAATTCGATGGTATTTTATTTTAAAATTTGTACACAAATTTATTTTAAAAAATATTTGCACGAAAACATAAAATTTCGAACGATTCGTCAACGATATTTGAAATACATATGTGATCTGAAAATTTTAATTAGATTCGTAATTTTTTCGATATCGAACAAATCCGAAATAGAAAATAAATTTCATAACAGATACATAACTCATGCGGAGGTGTGGTCTACTTAAAGAACTGATTGATTTCCATCAGCATAAATATTAAATCGATCATTAACACGACAATATATTTATTAACCTCTTATATCGTATATATATGTACCATTAAATTGATTGGTCAGCCAACTAAAAGTGTATATAACATACAAATGTATGTATAGATCACAAATTGTAACACTTATATCGAACCGAAAAAGAAAATCTCTGCTCATAAATAAATTTAAAAATAAGTGTTAAAAGCATGATCAATTTGATAAATGTATTATGATTTTTGAGTATCATCGGTCGCATCTCATGTGTGTAGGTATTACATATAATATGTATTGTATGTTTATATTACGTGTACCGACAGCATCCCATTTCCAAAGTATATTTTTTTTTCTTTTAAGTTCTCATGAAAAATAAACACCAGATAAAAATTAAAAAAAAAAAAAAAAACACATCCAGCTATTTAATTCATTAGCATATATTTATGAGTGATAAATACATAAAAATTAAACAACCATCAGCACAACGGTATTATATGTTTATATACACAAAACAACACAACATAAAAAATTGTAATGTTTATTTATTCAATTAGATATGTAATGATGGTGCGATAAAATGATAGCAGCTATTTATAAAAAGACGCGCATACACATACATAACAATTTTCTTTCTGGATATCATCATTTTTTGTGTGCAAATATATACGCGCAGATAAGAACCCGCGATTTCGAATGCGGAATTATATACCAGCATTTTTTGTCTCATGCGGACATGGTGGATTTTTTTTTGCCTGCGAATTTAATTCCTCACCGTATATATCTTTGCATATATATGTATGTACGTACAAACCATTTTTAATTTAATTTTTATGTTAATTTCTGTGCAAACATTTAAACAAACCATTTAGCTTTGGCGCTTGCTGGTTGGTATACAACAGCAGTCATCGTAAATCGTGCAAATTTTTTTAGTATTTGTTTTATATTCGGGTTTCTATTTATTTATTTATTTTACTTTTTCGTGGTTGTTGACTTGAGACAATAAATTTTTCCTCTTATTTGTTCGCCAGAAGAGATACCATAACTCTTGTTACGTAATTTATAGAGGAACTTTATAATTTTTTTTTTTTTTTAATTAAAAACTTCTCAACGATACTGGATATAACAACACTATACAGTTGTACTATTGTACAACCACTTGGTTTGAATAAATACTGTCACATACACTTCATACATTATACGTACATTTATTTGTCATATTTTCAAGTGACTTATATAGAAAGCGTTACTACAAACAGATGTGCCTGCTGTTTGAATTTTGTTTTATAAAATATCAAGAAGAGGATTGTATTCAAATGTACATACATATATACGTACATAGAACTCATTAAAATAAGAGAAATATTTCATTTATTTATACAAATGTTTTAGAAAATAAACGAGCAATTAGGAAATTTTACAAAAGAAATGAGTTTTAATTTGAGTTTGAGTATGTGTCGCTTTTAAAAATGGATGTATCAAAAATTTTATGTTTCATGTATGAGATCCACTCAGACAACATATACACTGTCTACAAAGCAATACTATTTGTTTGCACGTGAATTGCCTACTTCTAGTACATAGTCATTGAAAATTATGGTTTCAAGTTTTGACTTTAAATTTTTAATTAGTTTTGGCAGGTAAAATAGTGAATATTATATGATACGACTTAGTTCTAACTCATTTAAATAAATGACAAGTACTCTTGTCGTTCGTATATTTATCCAATTTACAATTATTATCATTTATTTTTAACTGGACTGATTTTGGTTAGAGCACAAACAACAATTTTGCTGCTGTTAAGTGTGTACGTGATAGAATTTCGGTCCCAAAATATTTATCTCTGTATGTTTGTACGTATGTACATATTTACAAATAAATTATGGTAAAACATTTTTGGAATTTTTTTTCGGTGTGATTTTTAAAGTTCCTGGCTACACCAAAAAATAAAATACCATATATACGAGTAGCTGGTATCCAGAATAAAAAATAAAAATAAAAAAATTTATGAAATATTTGTGAGAATGTAAAAGGGTGGAAATAAATATGACCTATTGACATTTTGACTTTTTTCGACTTTTTATTTTATATTTTAGTTTGAAAAATGGAAATATTTGCTTTTTAATGGGATTATATAGTAACATTGGTGCGGTATCGAATGAACATCATGGATGGATTAGTTAGGGATATGGAATTATATAGTTTGCTTTTTGGTATCCTTTTTTTTATACCTAAAGCAATTTGATTTGGCCTATAATTTATTGGTCCAATTCGTTTGTTTTGAGAATAATTATTTGTATTTGTCACATAATATTTATATTTGTTATACCGGTTTAACTTTTGTGAAAAGTAGTAATTAGTTTTTTGATTGTAAGTAGTAAGTAGTTCTTTTACAATAAGATGGGATTTCGCTATAGAAATTTTAGAGAATTGAATTGTTATTTTAAATCACCTAAATGGTCTTGATTGAACCAAATTTTAATAGAGATTTAGTAAAGCCGGCTACACACGTTCAGGTAGAACTGGCTTCCCCCACACACGCAGGTAAACCTAATATGGAGGGCTCATAGCTGAACTGAACAAGTCATTAAACCTAGATTACGAGATATAAAGATAAGAAGTTCGTGGCATATTTTTATTCTACAAAATTCGATTTTTTATTTATAAGTACATCATTTGGTATGTTAACAGTGTAATTAAACCAGTGCAAAAAACCTTTTGGTGAAAGACTTATGGTTAGTGCGGAATAATGAAGTGAAAAGAAAATTTGTTACTTGGTTCGTTTTTACTCTGAACTTTTTTTTAAATTATGCCTTCAAAATAAAAAATGTTTAAACAAATTAAAAATATGAATGTATGAATGTATGAAAATTAAAAATTTATACATTTTAATGAATTTTTTTTTAATAGATTTTCACATCTGAAGTGATTTAACAGATTTTCCTGCCTTGCTTTTTTTCAAATTAATTTCACAAAATTCAACTTCACCACTGAGCGTTTCTTTAAATTTTATGGAAAGTGGTGACTTTCGCTCAAACCGGAGCCCCGTAATGTTAAGCCATGAAAATTGATGACCATCAACAAACTTTTTTCTGTTGGGAATCTTTTCTTCCAGAATTTTTGTCGATAAAAATTCACTTCTCTGCATTTGTATCACTGTATAAGTTGGCGGTTTTATTTTTTATCTCTTTACGATTTCCATCCATTCACCTCGGGAGTTTTTTAACTGGTGTTTTTTGCTCCGATTTTCAATAACACCAAAATCGACATCGTTTGATAAAAATGAATGCCCAGAGGCCATAAATTTGATATCAATAATATTGGCATTTGTAGCAGTTGAGCCTATTTTAGGAGTGAAAGGCTGAGTTTTATATTTCTATTTAGCCCTCCACAGGCATCGCTGTATATTGTTATGTGCTTACAATCAAGTGGCACATTGGCTGTTAAATGCTTAATGCTCCTTTCGGTTTCATCCCACATGTACATAAAAGCTGTTTTGGTATTGATTACGTGTATTACCAAAATTATAAATATACATATACCGTTTGTAATATGCCACCGATGTTAAAAGTTTTGGAAATGGCAACGCTTTTTGCTGATCGAAAGTACAAATGTAATGCTCATTTGACACAACTTCATTTTTAACTGAGTTTCTGGTTTGTTGTGCTTTTCTTATGTGCAGCCCTTGTTGTGCCACCAGGGCAGACGATCATCACAATACTTAATTTTCATAGTCAGCTCATCGTATATTCTGCAGGTATCTTTATTAGGTGGTTTGAAATGCAAATTTTGAATAGATTGTAGTAAAATTTTTGTTTAACCGGGGTAATATTTTCGGAAATGCACTTTTCAACATACATGTCATATAATATACGAATGTTGAATTCTGGGTTTAAATATTTACGTTCAGGATTATATTTCATAGTATAATGGCTCTGCCAGGTTGGAAAAGATTTGATATGCGATATGACAACAGAGTCATCGATTTTATTATTTTTAGGATTATGTTCTCGGCCATCAACAACTGCAAATACTTCTTGTTTTACCAAGCACCGATAAACTCTACCCCAAGAAATTTGCAGAGTTTTCAGAGGAAATGTCTTACATACCTTAACATTCTTCCCTTGTGCGCGTACGTACGGCTTACAGGGGTTCTGTTTGATTTTATTAGTCTCCATAACCTTTTTCTTCCACATTTTTGTACACAGGAATCATCAGGTACTGGAGAACCAGCTCAAGATATTACTGTTGTAGTTTCATCTGTTGGTGAATTCATAAATTCTTTTCTTACAACTAAAGTAGTTACAGTGCGGTATGCAATAAAATAAGTAATTATGTGGCTTCGACAAACGTTTCCAATTTAAACCGAAATAATAAGGTAATTCCATTAAATTTTATAATCAGTATTGCTTTTACTGTATTATATTACTTTTAATCATTAATTAAAAATTTGTTAAATTACCTATTTTATACACAATTGATAATGAAAATTTGGGGAATTCCCTTATTTTGTCGGTTCAAATTGAAAACGTTTGTCAATGCAATGTAATTACCTATATTATTGCAAACCAATGTATATCACTGTTACATACCTGTTAATTTCGGAACATCCTCACTATCTGAAGATTCCGAAATCGGCACATACTCTTCATCTTCATATGCAGAAAAATCACTTTCACTTTCCATAATAATAAAACTAGACGTGTTTCATTAAAAAAAACTATTAAAAATGAATAAAACGTAACTTGGTTCATTTTCACTATGAACAAATTGCAAAAGTAACGGTGTTGACTTGATTTAGCACTGAAAAATTTCGAAAAATTTCGATTGTAAAAGTGCCGAATATGGAAAAAAGAAAATGTGACTTGGGTCACTTCAGCTTTGAGCCCTCCATATAGGATTCGATTGTAGATGCCATCGACCTAACCGTGTCTTTATTAGTTATAAAATAAATCTAATTCTACCCGAATTCGGGGCTGTCCGAAACCTTTGGGAAATAGTTGAAACCGACGAACAACCATAAAAATAAAATCCACGAACTATTGTCTATTACTTTCTTTAATTTGATTATACAATGATGGTGCGGTTGGCTTGAGAATAGTATACGCTTCTTTTCACCAAGAAAGAAAACTATCTCACTCAAAAAATGACAATACCACAGTTTCAATGATGAGTAGCATAATTTCATATCAGTGATAATAACAGACTCCCAAATTCATTTGATAAAGGTTAAATTTTATCAGTATTCATATTTATAACAACCTGTTATATTCGATATTCAACAAGGCGATAACAAAATAATATTTCTATGTTCAATGAAATAGAACATCAGTCGTTATTTGATTTTTGCTGGATAAACTTGAAATAATTAATTAATAAAACAATATATTAAGGAAGTGCCAATTAAACATTAATTATTTTAAATTTGAAAATTGGTGAATATATACTGTCGATTGCAGATATGGGTCGTGCAAAACATTGCAACAATGAAGAAAGGGAAATTGATCGATTTCAAAAATAGGACAAATACTTAATCGGTCTCGTAAACTAGTGTTAAATGAGGAGAGGATACTTTAATTGTAAGAGCCGCCAAGAAACATCCTTTTATGACGTCCAACGAAATAAAAATAGACCTTAACTTAACATGTTAGGATGTCACCATCCGTAGACGATTGTTGCAAAACAATTGAAGGGCCTGCGCCGCTCTGCATGGTCCTCTTTTATCAAAGAAAAATTTGAAAGCCAGGATAGATTTTACCAAAAAACACATAGACAATAAAGATCCAGCAAAGTAGACAAAAGTACTTTGGACAGATGGAACCAAGATAAATCTGTTTGGTTCTGATGACCGATATTATGTGCGACGGCCCCCAAATAAAAGTTTGTCGCCACAGCACACCAAGAAAACGATTAAGCATGGTGGAGGATCCATTATGGTGTGGGGTGCTTACTCTTGGCACGGGACCACCACTGGTTATATGAATTACTCTATGGATTAGCCAGACGCCGCTGATTTGAGGTTGTCGAGAAATTTGCCCGAAAACTCGAAAAATACAAACACGTACATTACTTTAAAACATAAAGGTATATTTTCGTTGATCATTAAATTTCAGAATTTTGACGACAAAGACAATTATTATCTGTCAATTTCGGATAAAAAACGATATGCAAATTAATATTTAGTCAATAATGTTCATAATTGATACACCACATGAGTTAACCCAAATTAAAAATGGTGACCCATCTTCTAGCATCTGTGGTCCAAGCGATGTTTTAGAAAAGTTTCTATCTTCTAATCCAATTCTAAAAAACCACGTATATTTGTGAAATAAAATTCCAATTTAAAATTTTTGTATGCAGATTTATGTTGATATGTGAATATCTCAAGTTTTCGTGGGTTGATTTTTACCAAAAATCTATCAGTGATAAAGTAAAAATTAATAAGTTTATTAACTATTCCTTATTGTTTTACAGTTTTTTTATCTATACATCATCAATTTGATAATTTCAAACCCAATAAACTAAAATTACAGATAAAAAAAAATTCTGATGTGTACATCACTTGACTTAATCATACAGACGCGTGTACACAAGAAGATTTCATTTTCGTTGATCAGCAAATATCCCAGGATTTTCAGGAGATAATTATTCTCTGTATAATGCGAATTTATAAGAGCTGTTAAAATTAGTAATTGAGAATAATTTAAATATCTAAAAAACCATCGGAATGTGATTTTGAAAAATATACAAATTAATATTTAGTTAATAATTCTCATAACTGATCAAATAAATGTGTAACACTAGATTGCTTATAAAAATACGTTTCATTTGATATATCACATGACATAATCAAAATTCCAATTTTTGATCTTTCACCAGTATCTCTCGTCCTTTTTAATCTCTAATCCATATCTGCAAAAATTCACGAATACTAAAAACTCAAATGAAATTCCAATTTAAATTTTTTATTGTATGCTAGAATTTCATTAAAAAAAACTTTCCTTTGAGTTTTGTAGAATGTATTAGAGGATACCAAGTTTTGTAAAAAATCACCAGGACCATAGATGCTATAGTAGATGAATTAAAAATTTTAATTTGGGTTACGTCATACGTGATAATATAAAATGAATTTTTCTAAATTAAGTCTAGATGGTTTTTTAGAAATTTAAATTATTCTCAATCGTTAGTTAAGATAGCTCTAATAAATTCGCAATTGACAGAGAGTAGTATTGTCGCCTGATAATTCTGAGATATTTATGGTAAGCAACGAAAAATCAACCTCCTTGTTTGTGTAATAAAGCACACATCAGATTTTTTTTATATGGCTTAATCAAAGCCGCCTAATAGAAATAAAATAACGCGCCTACAACCGCGTAGATGACTTGGCGTTCACTTTCTCGCATATTACTTTCCCGGTTACATCCGTAAAAAATAATCTTCTTCCCATTCCTTTTGAAAATGGTGTCTCCTGTTTTTGCATGGTTCGGCTTTCTTCATTCTTTCTTTCATATGATAATTATATTTTTTTTTTTTAATTTGGCTGGAACCCATTAAGGTTCCGCACTCTATTCCACAAAGGGCCCATGATGCAAGCCTTGGTTTCTGCATCGTTAGCAAATTGGAGAAGTTTGAACCAAGGCAGAGAGGATAATAGATGCATAAGAATTGTCCTGGAATTAAACACATGAGCCCTAATACAATCGAAAGCATTGCTGGCTAGTCCTATGCGATGAAGATGACCCTTGAAACGGCCATGGCCAGTAAGAATCGATACTAGTATTCTTAAAATATCCTTTTTTAATGAAATAGCGTAAATAGTCCTCTTCGATTTGGGCTCACTAATAAAGTATTTCGCCTTACGGCATGTGGGGGTGAATGACCATTTGTAAAACTTATATTGATTTGTAATAGTTATGTTCAGACAACAGCCTGTCATGATAAACATGTCAGATAGAATAGATAGCTAGACGCGGAGTCGAAGACATGACCATGGTAAAAACCCTACGTAAACCGTTGAGTTTAGCAAGTGATGATTTTAAATTGACAACTGGCCACCAAACCACAGATGCATATCTTAGCATTAGTAGAACCATATATTAGCATTGGTGTTTTGTATATAAAAGAAAGCCTTTTGGGTGACAAGCCCCAATAGATAGTACTGCCATAAGAGAGTTTATTATCTAAAATATAACCAAGGTGTTTGACGTAGGCTGAGCTATTAATCTTACATCCAAAAAGCGATGGCACAAAAAATGCATCAGTATTCCTACGTCTAGTGAATACAACTAAGTCAGTTTTAGAGGGGTTCACATGTAAACCCTTATCAAGGCACCACTGTTCTACAATAAGGAGATGGTGTTGCGTTAAATCAGATAAGACATTCTTACCAGAAACTGTCAGAACCAGGTCATCGGCGTAACTTTGAGCGATTAGACCGGATTCCTGAAGTTTTACAAGGAGCTCGTCAATGTCCAAAACCCACAACAGACGTGATTGATCGATCATTGGGTAATCGAAGTGAATCGAGTTTATACGTATTATTTCTACTCAAGGTTTTGTTTAGTCTAGCGACATCAGGTAAGCTATTAATTTCCTAACAGAAATTAATCCAAGATGACCTCTGTGCAGATCTTAACGCTTTTTTAAATACCTTTTGTGCGTCTAGGAAGCTGCCCCAGTCAGCCTTAAGATTATATCTCCTGGCTTTATTCATCAGCCTACTAGTGGTTTTCCTTAACCTTTTAATATCAGAACACGATCATGATTTATGATTAATGATAAGTTGGACACGAAAACTCGAATGCAGTTGAAATTGCTTTCGACAGTGCAGAAGCCTCCACAGCTCGATATCCACAGTTGAATAAATTTCCTTACGTGATTCAAGTATGGAACCAAGCTCAAGAGGGAATGAATCCCAATCGGTTAACTTCCTATTACGGTAAGGTTTAAGCGACGGTCTGTTAAGGTTGATATTAAAAGAAATACATCTATAATTGGCACTCTCCAGTCAATCAATTCACTACGAGCTGAGTTAACAAAAGTTGGCTGACACCCAACATTGAGAATATCGAGATCCGAGGAACTTATATAGTTAAAAAGAGCATAACCCCGGTTGTTAACATTCGTACTTCCCCATTGAGTGTGATGGACATTAGCATCCATAAATAGGGGAATATTTATATTCTTACACCTTGCTATAAGGTATGTTAATTCCTCAGAAGGAGGAGGTGTTATGGAATTGTAAGGCAAATAAACTGATGCAATCGCCAGTGCAGTGTGGGAGTTAAAACAATCAATAGAAATTCGTGCAGCTGCGAGATCAGCCGAGCTACACTCATATAAATGCACGCTCTGGTTTTCGCGGCAGAATTTTTAGAAATAATTCTACCGCTTGAGTTGTTGAGTTCATAAACAGAACCATCATAAAGATAGGGTTCCTAAATTAAGTATAGATCTGTATGCGATATAGCAAGCAACTTCCTTAATTCAAATGAAGCTGACTTGCTATGTTGCAAGTTAATCTGTTTTATTACATGCATACTTAGATGCTATATTTAACACCAGCAACAAAAAAAAAATAATAAAAGCATTACGGCCCTGAGATAATCTTAAAGAAGATTCTCTCAACTACGTACTATAGAGACGATTCGGACCCAGCAAAGTAGCCAAAGGACTTTAGATCGACCCGGAACAGAATCGATTGGCGGTTAGCCTCCGCGTCTGTGTCGGATAATTTTCCATCCCTTGACCGAAACATTTGGATTCATCAAACCGATATTAGTCATTACCACACGTGGTTCCTCTGGAGGACCAGAAACCCAAGTATGAATGATGAGCAGTTTTGGAGGGTCACCAACAGAATGCTGACAACCACTCCAAATGTCACCGAATTGGGGCACCTCCTCAACAAACCATTTGTAGGTTTCTCCGTTGGCGCATTTACAAATGAAGATATCTAACTTACTTTGGGCATCGTTTTATTTATTCACAGTGTTAATGTTGGTTCTAACACAAGTGACACTTTTAGAGCTTTGGTAAAGCTGAAAATAAATTACAATAATCCTTTTGTAGTCATTACAAAATTCTTTGTTACAAACGTGGTTTGTAGCAATCAACATTTCGTTTTTTTCTGGGAGGATTAGATTTAGTCCAACGGTATTGATAATATTGGTTTTACCTTCTTCGGAAACTATTTTATTTAATTTTATACTAAGATATTTTTTCAAGGTTGTATATCGCCTTCCAAAATAACAATTGATTAGGAATTTTAAAATGAATTTAATATTTTGTCTGATGCTTTCGATTACAAAAATTTTAAAAACAATTTTAACTTTTTATTTATGTAATTAATTAAAAAAGTTGTTACTATACTTAAGCGCTATCTGAAAATAGCTTCACTTCAGGCAAGTATTTTGTTGCTTAAAATTTAAATTAATTTTGTTATTGTCTTTCTTTGAAATGCTGAGAAATCATATCCTTAATCTGCTCCTGGGTGGTTTGGATATTGTTATTCTTTGAAAATACTTAATTAAAACCACCAGGTTATAAAATGTGTATTTTCAGAATAATCTCCAGATAACAAATATTTCATATGCTCTAAATTGATGGTTGTTGTTTATCAGAAAATTAAATATTTTAATATATTTATCTTATTACTTATCTCAATTTTAATAACAAAAAAATACAAATTTATTAATAATTTTCTTTTATTTAATTCCAGGTAAGCACAAAAACATGTTACGATTAAAAGCAATGTACACAAAGCAAAAAAAGGCCATTAAAAAGTGTATATATACACGTATATGTAAGAACATAAGCATGTAAGTACGTAAAACAGGGAGCATAGTCAGGTATTATTATAGATGGAATTTATTTGAACTGATAAGAGCGCTAAGAAGAAAATAAACGTTGAAGTGGGTATTATCGGCATACAACAAAATATATATTTTAATAAAATTCAAAATGGAATCGATAAATCTTGTAACATTTCTTTTGTGTGTTAAACGAATCCAACGAACAAAAAAAAAAATGTGTTAAAAAAATGTTTTTCTTCTTATTTTCATGGTTAAGTGGGCTTATAGCTATTTCTTCTTTATTTTTCGTGTTTGTTTGCTTATTTTGTGTGTATGTATTTCTCTTCCGAAATTATACGTAAGAAGAAGCAAGATGAAGAAGGGAAAAATCTAAGTAGAAGAATAACACAAAATATGTGTATTGAATGAAAATAATTTTATTTTGCTGCTGCTGTTTTTTTTTCTTAATATTTACCTCTTACAAGACGTGTAATATATACATACATATACGAGTATATATAGAGAGAGGAAAATCCTAATTCATGTAACAGATGCTGTGTGTATGTTGTTTATTTTGAATTGTTTTTCCTTTTTCGAGTTTGTTTTTAAAGTCTGTAAATGGAATCAATGTTGTTGTTTTGTAGAGATACCGAAATGAAAATACACCAAACAAAAAAAAAATACCTAAACTTTTATTTTAAGTTCCATTTCGTTTCGGTTATGTGTACGAGGGTGAATATAGCAAAGTGTTAATCTATTATAATGTATATATGTATGTATGTATATAGAATAATACACATTCCAAATTCCAATTCGATTTGTACGTAATGCGTATTTCCGATATTTTTCTGGGAAAATAGAGAAAATCAATATCATCTATATATATACACTCGTAAATTCCAGATAAACTAAACACAAAAACAATATCTTAAATTTATTTCGTTCTTATGAATTTTTTGCTTCTCTGCTTTACAATGATTACCTTTATAATTATTCAATAAAAACGTGAGTGGAATTAATAACAAATTTTCGAGTATATATGTACCTACATAAATATATGTAGACTATGTTACATAGAGTAGAGTTTTGTTCGTAATATTTGTTTTGCAAACTCATCTTCAAGTCGTATATACCTATATACCTAGTACAAATGAGGTTAAAACGCTTAATTTTACGCCAGAGTAGGTTATGTTAATTATTTTTAATGAACAGATTCTTATCTATAGTCGTGTAGTTGGGATTTTTTTTTATAGATATAGTGCAAATATATCATAATTTTATAATGTAATTTATGGATTTGAAGACCGTCTTGGAATTATTAAAATTAAAATGAAATTCTGCTGCTGTAATGTAGTTGTTTAGCTGGTGAACTGTTTCGAACCGGTGAGGATGTTGAACGTTATGTTAAATAAATTTGTCATCATTGGATTTTTTCTATTATAAAATTGGTTCTTCATGGTGCTTATTTCTTTAAGTGCTTAAACACAAAACAGTTGATGATGATTTTTGCACTGGTCCCAACTTTTGGAACCCTCTTGAAGTTATCACAGGATTTCATCCCAGGTTTTTTTTTAAAATACCTCTGATAACACAAGCGTAAATAATCCATCCCAGACTTTTTTAATATGTAAAATTAATTTGGTGCAAAATAAATTCTTCTGTGAAAGTCGTTTGAAGGACGGTACGGACGCAATATAAATAAATGTGCGGCCTTTGCCAACTTTTCTAAAAAAGCTAGAACCGAAAAAAACGTGTGGGCAAGCTTTTATAGGGTCGGCTACTTTCTCATATCGAATGAGTTTCAACCTTGTTGGCCACCACTGTGCCAGGGTTGATATTTTTTTGGCCGTTAGAATTTCCGCAATATAATTGAATGTGGCGCTTTTCCAACCTTTCAAAGTAAAGTAAAACCGAAAAAAATCGTTTGACCAAACTTTTATAGGATCGGTTTTTTTCTCATATTGATTGAGTTTGGGACCTTGTTGGCCACCACTGCGCCAGCGTTGATATTTTTTTGACCGTTGGAATTTCCGCAATATAAATAAATGTGCGGCCCTTACCAACTTTTCTAAAAACATTAGAACCGCAAGAAACGTGTGGCCAAGCTTTTACAGGGTCGGCTATTTTCTCATAACGAATGAGTTTCAGACCGTGTTGGCCACCACTTTGCTATCGTTGATATTTTTTTGACCGTTGGAATTTCCATAATATAAATAAATGTGGCACATTTTCCAACTTTTCAAAGTAAAGTAAAGTCGAAATAAAAATCGTTTGACCAAGCTTTTATAGGGTCGGCTACTTTCTCATATCGTTAGTAAATTCATTCGAGAACTGATTTGCGGAAAAGTAAGAAATCTGATTATAACACATTCAAAATTTCTAATCTTTCAAAATTTACCCCTGCTCAGAATCGAATGTTCTATTTATAAAGGAAGTCTGTCTACTCACCACTTTTCTATCAATTTTCCGCTCGTCACTTTTCTATCGATGAACCAATGTACAACAGTTAATAATTTTATGTTTTGATTAACTTCTTGTTCGAATATTAAAAGCCACCGTACTAAGCTAACCAGATGATTCCGGTTCGTGTACATAAATTACTACCTGTGAATGTGATTACTGTTGACTACACAAAATTATTAAGATCACTGATATAATAAATCAAACTGGCTGCATTTGAATTTATGCTAGAGATGATTGTATACATGAGATGAGATAAAGATGATTGTATTCTGACAAATTCAAAAATGTAAATATCACTATTATATAGACGATGATTTATCATGAGTTCCTATTGGTTAGTCAAAAATAAGACTACTCGATTACTTCTGCCAAACTATCGAACTTTTGTTTGTATGAGCGATTGTATACAAAAACAAAAATATGAAAAGATTGTTCAATTCGAAAATAAAAACTACATAGTAGGCGAAGATAATTAATACTAAAGGTAACAATTGAATTATTTATATGGAAATAATTCAATTGTAAATTAACCATATGGAAATGGTGAATATCATTCAAACCCCGCAAAGAATTTGTCTATAGAGCTTTAGAAACTGCAGTCTATTTATATAAAAATGTGCGTTCTAGAAAAATTGTTTGGTTTAGCTTGATAATTCAGAATACAAAATCTATCTTCTGAGCGCATTTGAAATTTGATCCTTTCTCAGTCTAAATTAAATCATTTTATTTGACATTGGTTTTTCTCCTAGCTCTTGATAGACAAGATCCACTTAAACAAAACTTATAGAAAACACAATAAATATTGATAAAACAATCACGGGCGCAAAATGTTTCTGTTACTCAGTTTTGGTCATCTTGGATAGTTTTAAGAAACTATTTGGATTCCAATTTTCCAAAATAATATAGTTTTGCAAAATAATTTTTTCAATCAAAGAACGCAAAAAAAGCTTTCAAAAATTTTGCAATTATAAAATTAAGATTATTCTTTGATTGACGCGTGATTATTCTGAGTTCTGAGTCTTGAATTTTAAATTTTGTATCTAGGAACTGGAACTTTTAAGAGTTTTTATTTTAAATTTCGATTACGGGAACTCCTTTAATTAGTATAGCATTTGGAATTTAGAGTCTCGACATTTATTGAAATTAAATTTTAATTCAGGAAATTTTAAGCAGAAATTTGAAATTGGTATCGAGAATCTTCTATATTTTTCGATTTTTAAACCAACATTTTTTAAATATGATGTAACAATTCGTAAATTAACTATCGTAATTTTGAACCCATAAACAAAATTAATGTAATGATCGTGTACCTGTTTTTACCGATTTTTTACGTATGTATATGTACATTGCGTGTTTTTATCAAAAGTGTATGATAAATTTGTAACCTAAATTTTTAAATACAGAAGAATACTTTACATTGTTTTTTGAAATAAATAAGCGAGATCGTACTAAATAAAGGAACATAGCGATATAAAAAAAATGTATTTACAATTCTTTTGTTTTTGGAAAAAATAAGATTTATTATTAATTCACGTTGATCAAACCTTAGAAATCAATTGTTGAAAAGAGATTAAAGGGAAAAACATTTGCTGCTCAAAAATATCACTACTCGATTAATTCTACCAAGCAAATTTGTATTGAAATTAACTTTTTTTGGAACTGTTATTTGTTTTTGTTGCGAAAATTTTGAAGTTGCAAATACGAATTAGGAAGTCAAGATAATTAATATTAAAGACAAAAATTGAGTCTGTTAGTTTCGGCTCCAACTATGTGTTTTTATCCGGCCCGTATTTTTCTCAAGAATGATTTACACGTACACATAACACATAATATTTATTTGTAATTATTTATAAATTGTTTTTTATTGTATATATTTATTTATTTAAATTGTTTTTATTTGTATACATTTATTTATTATATTTATCTATGATTTTTAATTTATGATAATTCACCACCACTTAAATATTATAAGGCGTAAAATATGGCTGCCTTACGTTGCGTAAAAACGTGTGTCGCTTTTTTGCTTGTTTGTGTTCTATATGACTAATGTGTTGTTGTATGACGTCGCCTTCGTCTTCGTTTTGTGAAGAGGGAACACATGCGCCGGCGACGGTCGACATTGTTAGTTTTTACTATAAATGTTTTATAGTAGTGGTTCGGCTATTGGATGTGTGATGGGGTTAGTGAATGCTTAATTCAAATAAGTTGATTTATATTTGAATTTCACTAATTGTTTTGTTTGTGGCAGAATCGAATATCGGTGAGTCGAATATTCGAGCTGCTACAGTACCCCCTCTCCAGATGAGAAACCATAGGTTTTGAGACGTTATACGTTGAACCGGACGGTTTTATATCGTTTGCTGGCTGATATTTGATCAGCTGTGTTGAGAATACCGTAGGCCGGTTTCAATCTGTCTATGGAGATTGAGTGATGCTTGTCTTTGATTGAGACAATGAATTGCTTGCGTAAGCGGCGTATAACTTTGTATGGCCCATCGTATGGAGATTGTAATCCAGTTCGAACCTTATCAACCCGGACAAAGACGTAATCGCAATTGTTGAGCGATTTTGGAATGAATATGTTGCTTTCATTCGTTGGTCTTGTTGCCGTGGGGATAATATTTTGCATGGTGGTGCGGAGTTGGTCGATGACTGTGTCGGTTGTGGATGGAGACGGTAGAGGATGTTCGACGAAGAACTCACCGGGTAGCTTGATGGTTTGACCGTAAACCATTTCAGCTGGTGAGCACTTCAAATCTTCTTTGACCGTTGCTTGAATACCAAGTAGAACGATTGGTACTTCGGAGCTCCAGTGAATTGTGTTGCCTCGGGCCTTGAGAGCAGCTTTGAGCTGGCGGTGGAAACGTTCGACCATGCCATTGGCTTGTGGGTGGTAAGCCGTTGTACGTATACGATGCGAGCCGAGGAGTTTCGTTAACTCCGAGAAAAGCTTCGACTCGAATTGGGTTCCTTGATCAGTGGTGATGTCAAGTGGAACGCCAAATCGTGATACGTAGTTGTGTACGAATGTGGTGGCAATGGTTGCTGCAGACATGTCGCTCATGCAGTACGCTTCTGGCCATCGAGTGAAACGATCGACACAGGTGAGTAGATATGAGTATCCATTGGATGGAGGAAGTGGTCCTACGACATCCAAATGAATATGCTCAAATCGACCAGGTGGAATTGCGAATTGTCCAAGAGGCGATTTTGTGTGTCGCTGGACTTTCGATTTTTGGTAGGATAAACAGGATTGTGCCCAATGGGTCACGTCTTTGTTTATGCTGGGCCAAAAGTATCGAGCAGTAATCAATTTACGAGTTGCGCGGACACCAGGATGTGAGATACCGTGTAGTGTGTCGAAGATGGTTCGACGTAGTTGCTCTGCGATGTACGGGCGATTTGCACCCGTAGATGTTTCGCAGTAGATTTCGAGGCCAGGTAGTTTGAAAAGCTCCAGTTTCAGTGATGAACTGGCGTGACAAGCAGAACCAGAAAATAAATTCTGAAGTTCCAAGTCTGCTTTTTGCGCTTGTGCGATTTTGTTGCAGTCGAAGTGAGTCTCGACTGTGGCCGTTTCGTTTGTTGTTGTGCGCGAAAGTGTATCCGCGACAACGTTGGCCTTGGATTGCGTTCAGTTTTGGACTGAATTGCTCGAGTGAGAGGCTTGTGGTCGGTGTAAATTGTGAAGTCCCGACCCTCGACAAAATATCTGAAGTGTTTGATTGCTAGATATATTGCGAGTAATTCCCGATCGAATGCAGAGTATTTCTTTTCGGCATCCGAGAGCTTCTTTGAGAAGAATCCCAGGGGCTCCCAACACTTGTCGTTGTACTGTTGCATGACTGCTCCGACAGCAGTGTTTGATGCATCAGTAGTTATGCTGAGCTTTGAGTCGCTCAGTGGATGAGACAAGAGTGTTGTGCGTGCCAATTCAGCCTTGAGTGACGTGAATGCGTGTTGACATTCGTCAGGCCAAGAGAAGTTCTTGGCGGTTTTGGGCTTACGTAGTAGTACTGCCAGGTGGCTGTGAATTGGGTTGAGTATTTCAGCGAGCTTTGGTATAAATCGGTGGTAGTAGTTGACCATGCCGATGAATCGCTGAATACTTTTGATTGAGGTTGGAGCTGGGAATTCTTTAATGGCATTGATTCGGTCTTGTGACGGAAGGATGCCATTAGTGGTGATCTTGTGGCTGAGGAAATCAAGAGTGGATGCGCCAAAGACGCATTTTGAGCTCTTGATGTGAACATCAAACTCGACAAGTCGTTGGAAAAGTGTTTCCAGATGGAGTTTGTGTTGGTCCTCAGTTTGTGATGCCACAAGAATGTCGTCTATGTAGACGAAAACGAAGTCGAGATCTCGAACGACTTCGTTCATGAAGCGCTGAAACGTTTGTGCGGCATTGCGTAATCCAAATGGCATTCGGGTGTATTCGAAGAGGCCAAATGGTGTGGTGATTGCCGTCTTGAAAACGTCTTCAGGTGCCACGGGAATGTGGTGATAACCTCTGATGAGATCAAGTTTGGAGAAAACTTTGCAGCCATGCAAGTGCATCCATGGTGAAGTTTTGAATGTGGGGTATCGGATAGCGATCCGGTATCGTAACCGTGTTTAAACGCCGATAGTCCCCACATGGCCTCCAGTCTTGATCTTTCTTTTTGATTATGTGAAGTGGGCAAGAAACAAATCCCTAATTCCACCATGTGTTGAAATTCTGCTTGTGCAGCTTTGTGTCGCACCTGATCTAGTCTGCGTGGTCTCGACACGGGAAGATGGCCTTCCGTGACGATGTGATGAACCACGTTGTGTCGGACTGGCATTTTGTAGTTCGGCTCTGCTGTAAGTAGTGGGTACTTTTTGAGCAGAGTGCCGTAGCCGTTGTCGATGTTAAAATGGATCGGTGTTGGTGTGTTAACACGAACCATTGTGGCGTTTATTGACAGCTTTGTAGCTGGGTCAATCAGCCGTTTGTGTTTGACATCGACAAGAAGTCCGAATTTGCTTAGAAAATCGGCGCCAATGATCGGACGATTCACTGCAGCTAGTATGAAAGCGTGCGTGAAGGTTCGTTTGAGTCCGATATCCACGTTAAGCAATTGTGTGCCGTACGTGTGGATGATTGAACCATTGGCAGCCGATAAGACTAGATTTGAATTTCGATTTGATAATATGTAATTCATTTTGAAATTCATGGCTGGAATAACCGAAAGGTCAGCGCCAGTGTCGACTAAGTAGGTGAGTTTGTTGTGTCTATCGTACACAAACAAACGTGACGTATAGGGTGTGTTTGTGGTCAGGGGAGGCATGTTGCTCTCAACCCGTGACTTTAGTAGTTTTTTTGATTGTCAATGTCCATTTTTGCGGCGGCCGCGGACGTCGATGGTTGCGACGTGTTGAAGTTGCACGGTGGCGTGCATTTTTGCGCGGCTCTACCAAACTTATTATGATACCACCATTTACCATGTCGGTATGTGTTATTGCTGGGACTTCGGATTCTTTTTGTGGAGGGAGCTCGTCGCCCACGCGAACGGCTTCGACCTCGAAAAAGTTCGTCGAGTCTAGACTCGATTATATTGGGTGGGCTCGTTTAAATTTATAGCAAACAATTTAGAAATGCAAGGTGAAATTGGAACAGCGGGTTTTGTGTCACCGTTGTGGTTCGGGTTATTATTATTCTTTTTTTTATTTAACCACAGCGGTGATGGCGGGAGGACGTGCTGCGAGAAACGACCCGTGTGTGAAGCTTTTGAATGGGTAACGATGTGGTGGTGAAAAATGTATATGAATAAAAATCTTACAATTGAAAATGATTTTACGTTAATTTGAAAACTGAATAAAAATTGAGTTTACGTTAATTAAAGAAAAAGTGATTTTACGTTAATTTGGAAAATGAATAAAAATTGAGTTTACGTTAATAATAAAAAAAAATAAAATTAAAAATTTGAAATTTAAATTTTTTTAAAGAAAAAAAATGTGTATAAAAAAAAACTTTGTACCGGTTTATTTTTGTTGTATTGCCGCTGTTGTTTCTGCTGCTGCTGATGGTCCTCGATGCTGTTGTTGTTGTTACTTCTGCTGCTGCGTTGCGGTGAGGGTCGGTCGCTTCACCGTTTTTTATTCTCCCGCGTCGTCCCTCGTTGGTGAGTGGGTTTGCCCTACCCACGTTCTTCTTTTATTGTTGTGTCCCGCGTTGCGTGGGAGGGGTTGTATCCCTACACACGTTTTTTATTCACTGCCCGCGTGATTTTAGGTGGTTATTTTTTTTACTGCGGTAAAAACCGCCGTCGTAGGTCACCAATTGTTAGTTTCGGCTCCAACTATGTGTTTTTATCCGGCCCGTATTTTTCTCAAGAATGATTTACACGTACACATAACACATAATATTTATTTGTAATTATTTATAAATTGTTTTTTATTGTATATATTTATTTATTTAAATTGTTTTTATTTGTATACAATTATTTATTATATTTATCTATGATTTTTAATTTATGATAATTCACCACCACTTAAATATTATAAGGCGTAAAATATGGCTGCCTTACGTTGCGTAAAAACGTGTGTCGCTTTTTTGCTTGTTTGTGTTCTATACGACTAATGTGTTGTTGTATGACGTCGCCTTCGTCTTCGTTTTGTGAAGAGGGAACACATGCGCCGGCGACGGTCGACATTGTTAGTTTTTACTATAAATGTTTTATAGTAGTGGTTCGGCTATTGGATGTGTGATGGGGTTAGTGAATGCTTAATTCAAATAAGTTGATTTATATTTGAATTTCACTAATTGTTTTGTTTGTGGCAGAATCGAATATCGGTGAGTCGAATATTCGAGCTGCTACAAGTCAAACGTCGTTTATTTTTTCATATAAAAATTGTTTATTGTGCGACCCGATCACAGAACTAGTTGTTGATTGAACTAATCCACCACCTTTCTCGCTGGGTTCAGCATGCCCAGCATTTTTTATTTTGTGCAGAAAATCACCATAATTTTATTTTCTGCATAGAGGATATGATAGATTAAAATGCATTGAAGGATACTTTAAAACTGTCGCCGTTCGTATCGCATTGATATCCTAAAGAAATCTAGTCAGAGACGTTGTCCTCGTTGTTGATATTTTCTATGTTGTCTATAGGGGTTATCGACGCCGCAATACAATAAAACTAACCAATTTACCATCTATTTCCTACACCAAATATTAACGCGGCCAAATATTAACTCAGGTTTTGCCAATTTATCTCTCTGCATGCTTTGTAAAACCAGATTTGACAAACAAATAATGCAGCAGTTATAAAAATTTCTGTTGAATCGTAATTGCTCACGAGGCCATTATCAAAATTCTATTCGATTTTCGTTTCTGCAATATATTGGTTTCAATCCTAGTATTGACCAATAGATCTGTTGAAAGCATTGTTACTTACTTTGGCTGCGCCATGATGGTTGCGAGCACGTCATTGAAGCAAAGCTACTTTGATGCGGTAACTGTTTGAAATGTATAGAATATGCAGATTTGAGTCACGTCATGCGTCATCGTTATTTCCTATTATAAGCATTATAGATATAAGTTGAATGCGCATACGGGAGACACTGATGAAAATTTAAACTCATTGCTCAAGTTAAAACACAATTTCTCATTTTTTCAAATTCTGCTTAAATCACTTAAGACATAATAGAATTAAAGCTGAAATTTTATTTAAGAAAATCCACTCAACATATGTCAAAATATATTCAAATGCACTCAAATTTTGATCATATTCAGTTAAAATATAAATGTATATTCACTCGTTTTAGTTAACTAAAGATTTTGTATCAAATCTAACTCTGTAACTCAAATTCAAATAATTTAAAATTTACTAAAATTTTGAAAGACGGCCATTTTTACCCCCAACTTCGATTTTAAGCTATGTTTTTCATATGCTAGTTTTCCTCGGTGCCTTTTATCATGTGCTCGGTATTCTGGCCGACCGTTATAGAGCTAATGTAGTCTTTTGTACATTTAGTCCTTCACAGTACCCAACGTATCATTTAAAGCCACTGCTAAAATCTAAACACCTATCAAGTTCCGTGAAGCTGAAGGTTTACAAAGCGTTGATCAGACCCGTTGTTATGTTTGGATGTGAAAGTTGGGCGCTGACGGATGAGTACGAGAGATGTCTCCTTACATATGAGAGAAGAATCATGCGTGAGATTTACGGCTCAAGACGCGAAATGGATGCACATACCGAGCTCTGTACAATATCGAGATCAGAGATCTGATGAAGATCCTCGATATTGTACATGAAATAAGATCTAAGCGAGTACGCTGGCTCGGTCACGTTCTGCGTGTTGATCCGGTACGAATTGTGCAGCGATCTCTGTAAGGAGAGCCACCATATGACTTAGAATGACTTAGCTTCTTCTGGTTGTCTAAGACATTATGAAAACCAAGCTCAGGATCGAAACCGTTGGAGCCAGATTGTTGACGCAGTAAAGGGCCAGTAGTGGCCTTTAAACACTGTTTTATTATTATTTTTGATATTCGGAGGGGATACTTTGTGCAACTGTATTTTCGACCTTATTCGATTAGTATGGCGAACCGAAGTATTGCTAAAAGAATGGAAAGTGGCCGCGATATGCCACATATTCAGGAAGAAAGACCGCTTGAAGAGTGACAATTATCGCGGTATAGCTCTCCTTTGCACAGCATATGCAAGTTAATGTCGTACATTATATTGGATAGAATCACCCCTCTAGCGGAGGGCCCGGTTGGTGACCATCAAGGAGGATTTCGTCCAAAGCAATCAGTCACTGATCAGGTCTTTTCGCTGCGGATGATTCTATCTAAATATTATGAGACATCTATCTACTTACATACGTTGTTCCTGGATTTTAGGAAGGCCTATGTTTCGAGAGAGTTTGTGGCCTGCGCTGGAATTCCTAGGAATGCCAACAAAATTGGTACAATTGTGTAGAATGATATTGACGCAGTTTCAATGCTATCTTAAAGTTGAGAACAGGTTATCGACAATTTTTGCAGTTAACTCGGGTGTTCGGCAGGGAGATGCTCTGCCCCTGATACTCTTTTATCTATGTTGGACTGCATCTTCCGTAAAACTGAAACACCTCAGCGCAACAACTTATATCGCCATTCCAATCAGGTGCATGCATATGCAGATGACATATGCGGGGTTGGACTGAATAGCAACGGAGTGAAGGAAATACTTGATCCGCTTGTAGAGTTTTCAGCTTCAGTTGAACTCCAGATCAATGAGTCCAAAACAAAATGCATGATCTCTGGTCATAGGGGCAATGGCACACCAGGGCCAGTAATGACCTTTAATGGCACACCAGGGGCCAGAAATGACCTTTAAAAACTGATATTACTATTTTAATTTTATTGAAAAAGATCAAGACAGGGGTGCCATAAATTCGTTACTGACGGTCAATTTTAATTTGTTATTCCATGTCTATATATTGTCTACATTTTTGGCATTTAACTAAATTCTATCTACCACGGTATGCTTGTAGGTTGGGCGAGGCAAGTAAAATTAAAACTTTGAATGTTCTTTTATTTTCGTCGTCGTTTGTTCATGTGATTTCGTCTGCTTATTCTTAATTTTTACATTGATCGGTATTTATATATAAAACACATGTGGTTTTTAGATGTTTAACAAAAGAATAGATAACATTTAACATTTTTCCATTAGAATCCGATTCCGATCAAGCATAAGTTTATATTTTCCCTATAACCATTAGTATTAAAATCACCAACTATACATACATAGTTCCAAGAACGTAAATATTACTCTAACATAATTGAAATCGTCGTCTAGCTTAACAATTAATTAATAAAACAAATATGATATGGGTTTATGTATATATACATATTTCATGACGGCATTTCTAACTCGCACAATGTAATTATTATGCTCTCACATTATATATATAAGACATACCACAACAAAACCAATAAAAATTTAATTAATGAAATTAATGTCAAAATTAATTAAACAGAAATAAATTCTAATCACTATAGAATATATAAGAGCTATTATAAAACGATTTAAAATTCAAAAATTTATTCGGTTTATGCGTACATACTGCAGATGTATTCAGTTTTCTATAAAAATAGAACCTCTCGTCCCACAGTTAAATGACCTCATTAAAATGTTATAAAATAATAACTCATATAATTAATTTATTACTCATTAATGCATTTATATAGCATTTAATACTTTTAAACATATTATATATGTACATACATACACTAGTAAACTGATCTGAACCATAAAATTTATATTATTTAAATTCAACATCTTTAAACCAACACCTTAAATACTCGTATACGAACATATAATACAAATTAATTTCTTCATTCTCATCATGATGTGTTAAATACTAAACTAAACACCTTCTCTCAACTGCAGTATAATAAAATAATCAATGAACAAAAGAAAATTATTTCAGTATTTTACAATATATCGCTAATATAATAATAATAATCACTAAAATATAAATTATATACTTTATATACCATCGTCAAAAAATAAACTTCTTTAAAATTTTTTATTACTGTTGTTAATAATAATACTCGAAGTATTAAAGTTGTTTACCATAACCATGATCTTGGCTCTTCCCACATTTTAATGAATTTTGTTTTTAGGTTTATTTATATACTTATTTATTTATTTGAAAAACCTATAAATTCATTAAACTTTCATAAATCAAACGAATATAGCAACGCTCTAAATTATACGTTACATTTAACATTTGTATAGGTCTAGAGTAATGCCGCGTCTTCAGATGTAAACGGAATATTCTTTATTGGTAATTTAAAAACATCTTTGATTTTTGTTTGACAGTTTTATAATTCCAAATGCATGTGGGATGTTTATAGTTGTTATTTTTAATATCGTAATTAATTTTCCGTGAAAACTGTAAGTGATGGTACTTTTTTTTTAAATTTGTGTAAAATTTTATCAATCCTATTTGAAAAAAAAAATCAATCACATTTTTGGTCTTTTCCTCGCTTTGAAATTTACTAATCGCTTATGACAGTTATATTTGTCAATTTTTTCAAGAATTTCTAACTGACAGGTTTTCGATTGTTTTGCTATTTTGTTTTAATATTTGAGTTCTATACTGTAATAATATTCATTGAAATTTTGTCAAAGAATGGTATCAGAATACCCAAAACCTGCGACAACAACCTAGAAGAAATATCGGCTATGATACCTGATCGCAATCATGGTATGCCACATAAAATAATAGGACGAAGATATAAATATCATATGAATACTATACTTTACCAAATCTGCAATAAAAAAATTACTTGATACAACTACCAAGTGTTATAACAAAACGGCAAGTTATTCGTATATCATTCCAACTTTGGTCAAATATAAATCTATAAGTCATCTTGCAAAGTCATTACAAAACGATGAAAATGAACCATTTTAAGATGGTGTGGATTAAAATCGCCTCGAATTATCGAAAATGTCAGTGCAATCCGCAACTTACGATAGTATTCCAAGATGGTTATCACAAGTAGGAGGTCACACTTCGGAAAAATGATATAATCGATATACATGAGGTCATACCAACCATGGTTGTCCGACATACATGAGGTTATACCAAACATGGTTGTCCGACATACATGAGGTCATGGTTTGGTATGAGATCATACCAAACATGGTTGTCCTAAATTGAAATATTTTTCGAATAGCTAAGACCCAATGGCATCTTGGTGTTAAATGTCATAATGGTGGTGAATTCCTGGGATTTTCAAGAAAATTAGGAAAAGTCATATAATCGACATACATGAGGTAATACAAAACATGGTTGTCCTAAACCCCCAAATCCCCTACTTTTTCCAAAATTGAAATATTTTTCGGGTAGCTTAAACCTAATGACATCTTGGAATATACTCGTATGTCATTATGGTGTTAGCTTCCTAGGATTTTTCCAAAAAAATTTGGAAAAATCATATAATCGACATTCATGAGGTCATACCAAACATGGTTGTCCTAAATCCCCTACTTTTTCCAAAATTGAAATATTTTTTGGGTAGTTTAGGCCTGATGACATCCTGGAATATAGGTCATGATGGTGTTAGATTCCTGGGATTTTCCCAAGAAAATTAGGAAAAATCATATAATCGACATACATGAAGTCATACCAAACATGGTTGTCCTAAACCCCGTAATCCCCTACTTTTTCCAAAATTGAAATATTTCTCGGATAGCTTAGACCCAATGACATCTTGGAATATATGTCATTATAATGTTAGCTTCCTAGGATTTTCCCAAGAAAATTCGGAAAAATCATATAACCGACATACATTAGGTTGTTCTAAACCCCCTAATCCCGTACTTTTTCCAAAATTGAATTTTTTTAGGATAGCTTTGACCTAATGACACCTTGGAATATATATCATGATGGTGTTAGCTTCCTAGTTATTTTCCTAGAAAATTCGGAAAAATTATACAAATTACAACAGAAATTGAACCGCAAATTTGGCCTAACACAAATACTTATGGATCGGATAGTATTTCATTGTACTACATATCATTATGCACTTGTTATTCACCAAATGATACACAACTAAAAAAAACATTATAGTTTATTTACGTTCCAAAATTACAAATCGACTAAATATTGGTAAAATATTTTAAAATACGAGTACAAAGTGTTACCAATTACACCAAACAAACTTTTTATTTGATAAACATTTTTGTTACCAAAAAATCGTATTTAACCTATTTATGGTATAAGTTTATGAATACATATTCTGGCAATTATTATCGAGTTTCAATAACTTCGATAAACAAATAAGCGCCAAACCGACAAACAGATTACGGTTTTCAATAAAACTAACCGTGTCTGTATCGGAATCGGATGCAAAAATTGAATACAGAACCATAAAAGTTGTGGTAATAGTTACATGTTTGTTTGTCAATAGGTAAAGTGATATAAGTGCCATCTACATATACAACATAAATATAATAACAATAAATTAAAAAATTTAATTTCAATTCATGACGGATAAAGTGATGTTTTCCGATTAGCTCACGAGATGAATAAGACAATTATAATATCCGGAACACAATAGCCAAAAAGGATATACCGATAGGTTTCCCCGATACCAAATTTTACCCGACCTTTCCAAACACCCATATACTCATATAGAAAAATATACGAAAATTTGTATTGTATCAGTAATTTTTCGTATATTTTAGAAATTTACTATTATTCATCAATCGAAAATATTTTCTATTTACTATAATTCATAAACAATAATAAAATAAAAAAATATTCTCGATATCAAATTTTAGTCAACATTCCTAAATACTCCCATAGTAAAACACACGAAAATTGTTTTGTCACAGTGCTAGACAATTTTTCGTGTGTTTTACTATGTGAGTGCTAGGCAAGGTTATAATTGAAATTTAATTTTTATATAAAATTTTGTAAATAAAAAATAAATGTTCGAGACCAGATTCGAATCGACTGTTCAAGACTGTTCAATTGTCGGGCATCAGTGCTAGATAATGCACAGTGCAATATTTATTTGATGCCGATTGATTTAAGTTTTTATATATATTTTTCTTTGATGGTGAAAATGGTGTTTCACCATAAATGTGTCTACATAAAATATTTTTATTAGACATTTAACCTAATGGTTATAGGCCTATTAATATTAAGGGCCACGCATGCAATGTAGCTTATGGCCTCGTCCGTACTATAAACGCCACTGCATTTATAACAAAATTTGTGTAGCTGCATTTCAATTTGAAATACGTGACAGATGGTTCTTTAACGTAATTTCCATCAGTTTATGAACGCTTCAAGTAATTATTATTTTAATTTACTCAAATTATACCGATTTCGAAAAAAAATGTAACGCAACGAGCCACTTAAAGCGTGTATTATCCAAATTATGGTTATTGTAATGTTAGCATATTTAATGGTAGTTTGACAGGCCGTCATGAAACCATAAATATCATACAAATAACATTTGTATTTTTAGAGAGCCCCGTCTTGAGAACCTGAGTTGCTCTGATCTGAAACAAAATTGCGGAAAATCCGTTAAATATGTTTCAAGATATGTGTGTCATATCACATGCAAACAGAAGCAAACGCCAGAGGAAACAGCACAATAGAGCGGATGCTCCATTCACATCAATGCACATCAATTGTAAATAATCCATAGTATTGTATCCATCCCAATATAATTATGTACTCACAAAAAAAATTAAATTATTATGTTTTAGCTGTCAACTGTTTATAAAATCAACAAAAAGAAAAATGGATACCGCCAAAACAACACCGGACCCCCGCTCAAGTACCCGGATACGAGATTTAGGATCGGCACGTGGAACGTGCAATCACTTAGAAAACCAGGAGCGTTAGAGGGTCTAATCACGTGCATGAAAGAGTATCGGCTGGAACTCGTTGCTCTTCAAGAAACTCGCTGGCCTCAAAGTGGAGACCATGTGTCCCAGGGCTATACGTTGTTCTACAGTGGAGATGACCTCGGAAATCTTGGAGCTGGATTTCTTCTTGGGCCGCAGGTAAAGAAGGCTGTTTTGGATTTTCAAGCAGTCAATAACCGATTGTGTATGCTTCGCCTGCGCATGAAGTTAGCCAACCTGTCGATAATTTGTGTACATGCGCCCACAGAAGTCAGCCAGCCCCAAGATAAAGATTCATTTTACAATGACTTGGACGATCTGATGGGATCTATACCCGAACACGATGTTAGAATGGTAATTGGGGACTTTAATGCTGGAGCTGGCAGAAATCAGACCGACTTGTGTGAAAACATAGGTCCGTACTCCCGACACGAAACTGCGACCGATAATGGTGAGAGAATGATGTACTTTGCAATTGCTCATGATCTTAGAGTAGCAAGCACATTCTTCCCTCACAAACAGATACACCTAGAGACATGGACACATCCTCGCAAAACATCCCGGAGCCAAATTGACCACGTGTTAATTTCAAAAGGGCGAGCTCGGGTTGTGCAGGATGTGAGAACTTATCGGTCAGCAACCAAATACGTAGGCAGCGATCATTATTTGGTCGCTGCAAAGCTACGGTGGAAGTTTTCGTACAGGTCGGGGAACACAGCGAAACGGATGGAACGTTTCGACTGTGAAGGTCTGATAAATGAAGATCAAAAGAAACGATATCAGGATCTTGTCAGCGACAACATTGAGGGAGCTAATTACCAGTCTGACTGCGTGAACTCTGTCTGGGAGGTACTGAAAACTTCGGTTGTCAGTGCTGCTCAACAGACTTTAGGTATAGTGAAAGTCAGACCCAAGAATGATTGGTTTGATGACGAGTGTCGTCTTGCAGTTGAGCAACAAAATATAGCCCATAATGAAGTGCAACAACGTCTCACAATCGCAAGGAAAAACAAGGCAGCTCTTGCAAGAAGGGCAGCTAAGCGGATTTGTAGACGGAAGAAGCGAGAATGGTGGAAGGCCGAGGTTCTGAAAGTACAACAACTCAGCAACGAGCGTAGTTCACGTAATTTCTTTAAAGGAATTACTGGATTGCACCATACTTTCAGGCCTTCGTCAACCGCCATTCGGGACCGGGATGGACACCTCAACATCGACGCAGTACTTGACGCATGGAGTGGACACTTTACTGAGCTGCTTGATGTTCATCATGCGTCACAGACTGTTGTTGAGCCACCTCTAAAACAGTCTGCGGAGATTTGCACTGAGGAGCCATCCCATGAGGAATTCACTAAGGCCATGCAGAGAATGAAACGAAACCGCTCACCTGGAGTGGACTGCATTAATTCGGAGCTCTTGATATTCGGAGGGGATACTTTGTGGAACTCTCTTTTCGACCTTATTCGATTAGTATGGCGAACCGAAGTTATGCCTGATGAATGGAAAGTGGCCGCGATATGCCCCATCTTCAAGAAGGGAGACCGCTTGAAGTGTGAGAATTATCGCGGTATAGCTCTCCTTTGCACAGCATACAAGTTACTGTCATACATTTTATTGGATAGAATCACTCCTCTGGCGGAGGGCTTGGTTGGTGACTATCAGGGAGGATTTCGTCCGAATCGATCAGTCACTGATCAGGTCTTTTCGCTGCGGATGATTCTATCTAAATATTATGAGACATCCATCTCCGTACATCAGGTTTTCCTGGATTTCCGGCAGGCCTACGACTCGATCAATCGAGAGAGTTTGTGGTCCGCCCTGGAATACCTAGGAATGCCAACAAAATTGGTACGACTGTGTAGGATGACAGTGACGCAGTCTCAATGCTGTGTTAAAGTTGAGAACAGGCTATCGACAATTTTTGCAGTTAACTCGGGTGTTCGGCAGGGAGATGCTCTGTCCCCGATACTCTTTAATCTCATGTTGGAGTACATCTTTCGTAAAACTGAAACACCTCAGCGCAACATCTTATATCGCCAGTCCAATCAAGTGCTTGCATATGCAGATGACATATGCGTGATTGGACTGAATAGCAACGGAGTGAAAGAAATACTTGATCCGCTTGTAGAGTTTTCAGCTTCTGTTGGACTCCAGATCAATGAGTCCAAAACGAAATACCTGATCTCTGGTTTTAGAGACAATGGCACATCAGATTTTAGTAGTGGCCACCACACGTTTGAGGGAGTGAGGAGGTTCAAATATTTGGGCTCTCTTATCACTCACGATAACAGTGTGGCTGAGGATATTAAAGTGCGGCTGGCAGCTGGCAGTCGTTCTTTATATCCTCTAAGGCCACTGCTAAAATCTAAACACTTATCAAGTGCCGTGAAGCTGAAGCTTTACAAAGCGTTGATCAGGCCCGTTGTTATGTTTGGATGTGAAAGTTGGGCGCTGACGGATGAGTACGAGAGATGGCTCCTTACATTTGAGAGAAGAATCATGCGTGTGATTTACGGCCCTAAACGCGAAATAGATGGTACATTCCGAGCTCTGTACAATTTCGAGATCAGAGATCTGATGAAGATCCCCGATATTGTACATGAAGTTAGATCTCCGCGAGTACGCTGGCTCGGTCACGTTCTGCGTGCTGATCCGGAACGAATTGTGCAGCGATCTCTGAAAGGAGAGCCACCATATGGTAGGCGCAGAGGTCGTTGCAGGCGACGATGGCTCCACGATGTAGAGAACGACTTGGCCTCTTCAGATTGTCTAAGACAGTATGAAGACCAAGCTCAGGATCGAAACCGTTGGAGCCAGATTGTTGATTCAGTAAGGGGCCAGTAATGGCCTTTAACACTGTTATTATTATTATTATTTAGCTGTCCCTGAATCGGCACTATGGCTGGTAAAGAGGAAACTTCAGATTACAGCGAGCGTTTCATACATTTTATATACCTATTCCTTCCACAAAAATCTAAATTGGAATAAAATGCTTGCATCTGTGTACAATGGAACTTTTACTGTGTATGATGCGACTAGATGTGAGTAGCCAGCAGAAAAACGAGCCGAGATGGAGTTGGTCATTTCTCCTGATTTACCTTTTCTCGCAGCCAGTCCGAACAGTATCTTTGATAATGAAGAAGAATGAAAACTGCTAGAGATAAATTACCTATATACATAAATAAAATTTTCAGTTTTTATTTACTAACTTTACCAACTTTGTCCTATCTGTACCTAAATGAAGATAATGAGTACAAATTAAATCAATTACTAGCGGTGTGCATTGATTTTGCAGAGCAAACTATATTGAACTAATGGTTTCATCTATTTCTGAAGAGTAATTCAAAACATATAGTGGTGAAGGTGATGGTATTAATCCTGTTTCAATTATTGTTTTGAATGCGATTGCCAATTTGTCGAATGATAATTAAATCTTTGATTGAGATGGTTATTATAGGAGTGCTGCATAATTCCAATTGGTAAAGGACTGGGAGGTGGTCGGAATTAAGATGTTGAATAGTTTTAATTGATTGAAGACTTGCTAAAAATATATCAAACGTACTAAAATATCTGGAGTCTGCAGGAGAACAAACATGGTAATTCCTGGTAGAATGGCTATTGGTAATTTTCGGTAACTCTATTTCTAAACTGCTGATGACACGTTGTGTTGGAGCCTTAATTCGATTTTAACCATATTCCAATTTCTAATTGTTCTGAACATTTCCAAATACATTTTACAATTCTCAAATATTAAATTTCGACATACGCTAAATAATTAAATTTATAATTATTGATGACGATGAACCAATAGGAGGTACTTTTTCCAATTGAGATTCTCATTGGGATATATGCGTGATAACTGTCATGTTCCTATGACATTTGTCTTCAGTATTCATTGACATTTCAACATGAATAGACTTACGCGAGAACAACGTTCACAAATTGTGGAAATTTATTTCAAAAATCAGTGTTCAGTGAAAAATTCTTTTTGTGCTCTTCGAACATTTTATGGTATTCATAATCGTCCAACTGAAGGCACTATTCGCGAAACAATCAATAAATTTCGAACCACTTTTACATTATTGGATATTCATCACCCGACTAGAGTGCGTACAAGTCGATCTAATGTGAATATTGCTGCTGTAGCTGAAAGTGTACGTGAAAACTGCAATCAATCAACTCGTCGCCGCCGTTCTCAAGCTCTGAGTCTCTCATATGGCACAGTGTGTCGTATTTTGAAGAGAGGTCTTGGTTTGAAAGGTTGTTCAAGAATTGAAGCTGGTTGACAACAGGATGGTGCAACGTGCAAAACAGCAGGCCAAACCATCGATTTATTGAAAGAAAATTTTAATGAGAATAACATTTCAAGAAAGGGGCCCGTGAATTGGCCTCCAAGATCTTGTGATCTGACGCCGTTAAATTAATATTTATGGGGGATACCTGAAATCACTTGTTTATATCGATAAACCACAATCGATTCCTGCATTAGAGCGAACATAACACACGTAATTAACGGAATATCGAAATGCTCAAATAGTGCTCGAAAATTGGATCAACTAAGAGCCAGTCGCAACCAACATTTAAAACATTAAATGTCATGTCAACTGAACTTACGTCACAAATACAATTTTTGACTATTAAATTGATTAAAATGCGTTTTATTTCAAAAAAAAAAATCCGGAAGCTCTTATTGGATCACCCGTTTACATCGCTCTGATGATTCCTTATCGCGTAGTTTGAAGTTAACTGAATTAAATTAAATTTCGATACAATATTTGAAGTTTCAAAATTTAAACCGCCAATTACACATAGTTGCGTATGGTCAAATTTCGAACCATCAGCAAAAATTCTGAAAATAATTTTATATATTTCCGTTCTGTTGCTTGCAGTTAAAAATGAGCATACAGTTGAAATACGTGAAAGTCTGTTTTTCGAACAATCTGAGTGATTTTTAATGAGATAAAATCTTATGCGCTCGATACCTGCTACCCTACTAGTTATATACAACTGAATCGTACAACTCAGTTGGACGATGTAGGTACACACTCACTCTGACTGATTTGACAAACTCGACTAGATGACAAGATGACATAACATGTTTTTCGTGGTGTGATTCTTGTGACACAGTTAAAGAATATATTATTTTAAGTTAAATTTATTCTATTTTTCAATTTTTAATTTATTCGTACCAAACGAGGCTGTGAGTGCGATTTTATAGCGACTCAACTCAGCATTTGGTAAACCCAGATTTTCCGAAAAATGAATATATTCCAGAAATCTTTTAATACACATACTGTTGTAGACGGTGTAGCTGGTGAACGATTAATTTTCTTTTTTATGTACAGTTTGCTAATTTGCGTTCAAAATTATTACACATACGATTAAGGCACTATTAGCCAGGGTTAAAATTATATATAGACCTCTAGACCCGTATCTATAGTACCTCTATAAATAGAGGTCGAAAGGATTATTTTATTATTTAAACTTAATTCACGCCTGGTACTGGATTATTATTTTTTTGTTATCAGAATTTTGATTTGAATCATTTTACAATAATCCAAAAAGGTTTCTGTTTAATTCATTTTGTGTCCTGTGTGGGGCCTACTTCGGCTTGAGTAATTATGTAAAAAAAATTTAACAGAAAACTCAAATTTATTTTTGTTTGTTCATCACAAAATGAATAAATAAATCAAAAAATTTGATTTTTCTGCCACAATTTTAATTTCTAGTTATTTTAGCTAATTCACAGACGCCCCTATTTCCAAATCAAATTAATTTGATTTTTAATTTCCACTAAATTCTAGGAAAGTGCATTTTAAAATTAAATTTCTGGCTCACATTAAGCATTTCAACGATTTTTATTTAATTTTAATTGTGTTGGATCTACGCCATCTATATACGATAACATCGAAAAATAAAAGTCTGCATATAGTTGTAGACAGCTGACATGCGATTTACATATTTATTTATTTAACGGATACTTTTACATAATGTGTTGTGGGTTGACTTTTAATAAAATAATTTTCACAATGTTTTTATGTATTTATTTATTATTTAATTATTTATAAGAAGTTCACTAATTTTAATATATATGTATTTAGTTTATAATTTATTACAAATTATTATAATTATATTTATTTATTTTAGATATACTTATATAACTTTGTGTAACATTATGGTGAACTCTTCTACTTCAACTAAACTTTAGGTAATCTATATCTATAATTACACCTCGGTGTGTAGATGTATGCAATTGTAGTATACTAGTATATTTGAGTAAATAGATCAGAGGTATACAACACCTCACCCCATAAAATAAATGATAAATTTACATTTTTCTTTTCTATACTTAACTAAAACTATGAATTTTTCTTAACAATATATAAAATAACTAAAATTTACAATATGTATAACTAAATAGGATAATTAATTTTCCTTTTAAATTCAATATTTTTTTTATAATTTTATTTATAATAATATTAATAATGATAACTTTTATTTATTACAAAAAAACAATATTTTACATAATTTGATTTAATAATAATTTTTGTTTTCTTAATTCAAAATTTTTTATTTTTTTATTTTTCAATATAACATACATAATAGCTATGAAAATAATATTATTTTAAAATTTTAACTATTAATTTATAATTATAATTCATATAACATTTTTTATAGTACATAAATATTTAAAAAAAATTTTTTTTGTTTTTATTTTTATTTTATTTTTTATTTTCTATCCAACTTTAATCAATAAAATGTTTTAATCTATTAATATGTACGACCTTTGTTTGTCGACCTAAATAGGAATAGAATTGTTAACATTACTGACGATTTCCATAACTTCAAATGGACCCGTCCATAATGGATCTAGTTTTCCTTTCGATTTTTCATTTCTTAGTAGAACTTTGTCGCCAATATGAAATTCAACTCTGTTACTTGACTTATTTGACTTGATTTTTCCTTTTTTGTGTTTAAATTTTTTCGTGCTATTTCATATGAGTTTGCGAGTTTTACTCGTAAATCTTGCAAATAATTTACGGGAATATAAAAAATTCTATAATTGTATTTAAGTGAAGACGGAATATTCGGTTTGAACCCGTGTACGATCTCGAATGGCATAAGATTAGTGGCTGAATGTGGAGTTGAATTATATGTAAACATTGCAAACGGTAGCCAATGGTCCCAATTATTAGGATCGTTGTCGATATAGTTACGTAAATATTCTACAAGTGTTCGGTGAGATCTTTTAAGAGCCCCGTTTGTTTGTGGATGGTAAGCGGTAGATTGTAATTTTTTTTATCTTTAGCAACTTACACATATTACAAAATAATTCGCTGACAAAATTGGTACCTTGGTCACTAAGAATACAAGATGGAGCTCCAAATCTACATATAAAATTATCAACCAAAGCTTTAGTAATAGTTTCGGATAATTGATTTTTGATGGGTATAGCTAATGATAATAAATTTTGATAAGTCATCCTGTATTGTGAGTATATACCGATTATTGTTAATAGAAACATTTAATGGACCTACAATGTCTAGAAACATTTTCTCGAACGGACTTTTTGAAGTGGATGTCAACACCATAGGAAGTTTATTAATTCTTGATATTTTGTTTATCTAGTATGATTCACATTTTCTTATAAATTTCACCCTAATGGACTTTCACAACTGTGTCGTTAATTGCGTTAAGAATGTCATCCTCATTATCAAGAAAAACGATTGAATTTCCGGGATTTTCATTTGTAGGTTGATTGAAATTACTGTCTGTATGTGACATACTTATGTTTTGAGATTGGTCAAGATTCGATTGCAGTTCCCTTGTTTGAAACCGTGTGATAATGTTAACGTGATTACTTTGATCGGCAGGATTAAGTTGAATTCTACTCAAAGCATCTGCATTCAGGTTGTACTTTCCGGGTTTATAAATAACATCAAAATTAAATTCGTCTAACTCTATCCTCCAGCGCATTAAACAAGATGATAAATTGTTCGATTTATATAGCCAGATAAAAGGTTTATGTTCAGTGATAACAGTAAATTTTACACCATACAGGTAGGGTCGGAAACGTTTAACAGCAAACACTATAGTGAGCAATTCCTTCTCGACAGTGGAATAGTTACGCTCAGCTTTATTAAGTACCCGACTTGCATAAGCTACAGGTAAGTCATCATCGCCTATCCTCTGCGAAAGAACTGTCCCCGTTTGGGAAAATTAGGGTATTGTAATATTGGCGGTTTTGTTAACTTTTCTTTAAGTTTTTGAAAACTCTCTAGGCAAAAAGCATCCCAATCGAATCGTGCATTCTTTTTAAGCAATGCATTCATTGGCTGAGCTAGTTCTGAAAATTTATTTATGAACCGTCGATAGTACCCTATTAGTCCTAAAAATGATTTAATGTCTTTTTAGTTCTTTGGAATAGGAAAGTTTTGAACGGCTTCGATTTTCGATGGGTTTGGTTTGATTCCTTCTAAATAACATATTTCCTTTCGTACAAAGTGGCATTTTTTAGGTTGTAATTTTAAATTAAATTTTCTAAATGATTGAAATACTTCAATCAATTTTTTGTTGTGATCAGCAAGATTGTAACCTTAGATGACAACGTCGTCGAGGTAAACAAAACACTTTAAACCATTCAAACCAGATAGTACGTTGTTCATTATTCGTTGAAATGTTGCAGGTGCACCTTTAAGATCAAATGGCATTCTTCTAAATTGATAATGTCCCATTTGAGTACTAAAGGCAGTTTTTTCCTTATATTCTTCGCTTAATGGGATTTGGTGGTAGCCTTCTGCTAAATCAAGTGTCGTAAAGTAAACAGCATCTCCTAATTGCTCCAGGATTTCAACAATGTTTGGCAATGGAAAGATATGGTTAATTGTTATATCATTTAAACGGCGAAAATCAACTACGACACGCCAACGTTTTGATTCATCATTCGACTTCTTCGGTTCAACCAATAATGGAGAATTGAACGGGCTACTACTATTTTCTATTATACCATTTTCGCTACTTGCGAATTGATTTCATTCTTTGCTGAGTGTGGAAGGCGATATGGTTTAATATTAATGGGCTGTGAATCAGACTTCAAAAGGTATGCGGTGGCATCCCGCATTGCAAATTGTGATTTGATCGCCCGGTAGGTAGAATATGTCGTTAAATTCGCGGCATACTTTGATTATGGATGATTTTTCTTCTTTATTCATATGCTCTGTATTTATTTGATTTTCCAAATTCTGTAATCTTTCGTGAATTTCATTTGACCAATGGTTTAATGTAAAAATTTGATAATTTTCTAAAATTTGTGGTTCTATGTAAAGATTATCTAATTTTACAGAGTAATCGTTAGTGTTTATAACACTTACATTTGCAAATGAGTTTATTAGTTTAATGATAGCATTAGCTACGTACACGCCCGGTTTTATAATTTGCGAAAGACATAAATACTCGTTATCATTATTTATCTTGAATCTTAGATTTACGATCTTTTCTGAACGACCAGGAATAATTATTGGGGGATTGTTGGAAGAAAGATTTAAATTTATGTACTCATTTTCATGATTATCTGAATTCGTAGGTTTTTGAATTATATTACGCGAGTAGTCGATGTTGCATTTATTTTGACGAAGAAAATCGTTTCCAATGATTCCCGCACAATTTATAGGTGGTACAATGTGGAATTGATGTGAAATTGTCTTGCTGTTTTGAAAGTTAATTGTTGAAGTGCAAACTGCAAGAGTATCTATTGATTCTGCAGTAATGCCTTTTATAGATAATTTTAACTTTGGATAACACAGAGTATCAGGTTTAATTAAATGTTTTTTAATAACACTAATGTCGGCCCCAGTATCAATTAAAAAAAATTGGGTTCTTCTAAAATATCTAAGTTAAGATTGACAAATTTCAAATCATCATTATATAAATTGATTGAGAAACAAAATATTTTATTAGTGGTAAACGGAATTGATAATATTTTTGGGCGTACATCGTTATTAATAACATCTTTAGAATAAACTGAATGTAGATTTAAATATTTTGAACTCTCACCGCTACATCCTTGGTTTCCCGGTGAAGTTCGGTGAAGTTTTCCGTAGGTTGTGATGTTGTAGGAATCTTATCATAAGATTGATCTTTCTTTTGATTTGATTTTTCACGAGATCAGCGGACGCTAATGTGATGTCCGAACTTTTTGCAATATGTGCATGGATAAGAAATTTGATTAATTCGTGAATTATGATTGATTTGGGTTGGAGTTTGCGATAATGATCGTGTATAAATTTTATGGTATGTGTTATTCAGTGAATTATAATTCGATGAGTTATTACGAAATTGAATAGAATGTTGAAGGTTAGGAATACGATTGAAACAATTTGGAGCAGTATGTCCAATTTTGAAACAAATTTGGCATTTAACAGGTTTTTGCATAGAAATTTGAAATTTATATGTTTTAGTGGGTTGGTTTAAATTTTCTTCTTCTATATACCCTTAGATATACCTTCCTTCAAAGTTTCAAATCTGCATGCTTTAATTAAAATAAGCACGTAAAGCAGTTTTGGAATTTATAATCATAATATTTTTATCAAGAGTTCCCACCTCGGAAGTAGCACATACACAAGATTTGTTTAGGTCAGCAAGAAGGTTTTCAATTCTAATACCAAAATCTTTTACGGTTTCATCAGAACGCAGACGAAATTGCACAAGGTCTACTTGGATATTCTCTAAAGCTCTAACATTTGAAAATTTCTGTTTAAGGTCCTTTTGCAAATCGGGCCAACTCTTATACGAGCCCGTTAATGTCGTTTTATTGTACGCATTATCTACCAACTTAATTTGAACCAATTCTAAAAACGGTGAGCGGTCCTCCTCTGTTTTTGCATCTTTGTACACAAGATTACAACATTGTAAAAAATCTGTTTATCGATTGTTAAAGGAAATTGTAAATCGAAATATGGTAAAAGTGAAGTTGTTGAATTTTTTGCAATGGGTATAATTTTATCATCCAACTCCGATTTAGAATTATCGCTACTATTTTCGTCCTTTAAATTTATGTTAACCTTTCTATTTCGTCAGTGTTTAAAGTCTTAATTTACATGCATTTATGTTAAATATATTTTGATTAATTTTGGATATATGTATGTAATAAGATTATGATTATATTTAATTAACGTTAGAATGCAAAAAAAAAATTTTGTTTTGATTAGATTAATGAAATTAAATAGAAAAAAAATTTAATTCTATAAAATTAAAGAATAAAAATGACTTACAATAAATTATTCATCAATGATGATGATGATGAATGTTATGGTATGAATTATTCCATTAAAAGTTGATTGTTGATCAGCTGGTTTATGTTACAAGTATGATGTAATCCAATGTTAACGATATAAGCAATGATGATGATATTGATGACGTCGTGAATGATTAACATTTCGTAATGAATGAATTGATGTTTTCGTGATGTTTTAGTTACGATTAATTTGATGAATGAATTTGTGATTTCATTATAGAATATAGTATAAAGAACAATACACTAATATTTTAAACGTAATATTTACGAAACAGTTTCATGTTTCACTATCACACAATTTTAGTTTAAACTTTGAACCAAAAATTTCCAATATAATTTTTTTTTTGTGTTATTAAACGCAAGGTAGGTATCGGTCACATTTTATATAAATTATAATAACTGAATTTTAATTTTTTTTCACTTTAGAGATACACGTTTATTGTTCAATTTATTAAAAAAATTTGCACTAGGCTATACAAAACGTGGTTTAAGCGTCGTTTTGTAAGCGGTTGTTTGTAAACGGTAATTTAGAAGCCGTGATTGGTAAGCGGTCATAAATTTGTATCTACAAGAAATGTGATTTGATACAATATGAACTTATGTATAAGGTTTTTGTTTTAATTTTTTTTTTATTTAATATTTACTATTATTATTAATTAAACGATTATTTTAATAAAATTTGACGAACTCACAACGGGTAATTTTACCTGATGATAGGATATCATACGATGGTTTTTTTTTACCTGCCACCAAATTGTGTTGTGGGTTGACTTTTAATAAATTAATTTTCACAATGTTTTATGTATTTATTTATTATTTTATTTATAAGAAGTTCACTAATTTTAATATATATGTATTTAGTTTATAATTTGTTACAAATTATTATAATGATATTTATTTATTTTAGATACTTGTATAACTTTGTGTAACATTATGGTGAACTCTTTTACTTCAACTAAACTTTAGGTAATCTATATCTATAATTACACCTCGGTGTGTAGATGTATGCAATTGCTAGTATATTTGAGTAAATAGATCAGGGATATACAACAATGCCAAAACTATATTATGGGGTCGGACCCAAATATTTGCTTCAAAATTTTGTATCTTAATAAGTAATTGTAACTGATCAATTTATTAAGACATTATGAATTTTATCAATGTGCGGTGTGAAATGTATTCAATTTAGTTTCCTTGCCGAAAAGAGCAACACAATATTGTGGTTTCACCAGAAACTATATCACTTTTATTTTATATACAAAGAGTTTTGAATACAATTGTTCTCCAGCTGTATGAATATTGTCCATGAATGAATTTAAATTTTGTAAAACTTTTAATTTAGCAAAGTCATTTGGTTATATCTAAATTTTTGTATTTATTTTGTAACAAAATTCGAAAAAGTATGTTTTCTGCAGGAGATTTAATGATTTCTCAATTTGGAAAGCATATTTCAATACATTTTACCACGAAATATGTAACAACTATAAAATATAGAATTAAGAATCTAAACCAAACAAGTAAAACAAGTCATCTGACATATCTATAGAGTTAGTGTGTTAAAAACAATAATTAAACAAACTTTATGTCACGATAAAACACCTACTTATATCGTATAGCCGAATGAATCTGCTCACAATAATAATACTAAGTCCCATATATGTATGTATATATGTACATATATAAATATTAAGTACATTGTAAAGTTTCATTTTATTACACAGCACAACATTATAAAATTAAAAACATAAATATTCTATTTAAAAACTCTTTATACCATAGCAAATAAAAATGTATCCACAGGTGTTAAAGACGATAATCTTTTTTCATTTCATGCAGTTTTTATGACAATAATTATTGTATATGTACTTATGTACAGCACAAAAAAATATATTTAAATAAGTCGAGAAAATAGAAATGCTTTTAAAACATGAAATTATTGTATACATATATCCACCATTTACCGGTTGGTGTGGAACTATTGTTTATCCACGCCATATATAAAACGTGAAATCACGCAAATCAATAAATTATAAATAATTAAAAAGTAAACTGATTTAATTTTATTTATTTTTTGGTGTAAAACTAAAAAAAAAAACCAAACAGTATAATTATTATTATTTTTTTATACATAATTTATTGATGTTAAAAATATTTAGTTTGTCATTTTGTAATGTTGGTAATTAATTATTAATTTTATGATTACTAGTTATAAGTTTAAATGTAAAACAGCAGACGAAAAAATAAAAATAAAATTAATTGTTGGGCATTTCGTACAAATTTACTTTATAAAAATACTTGTTGTGAATATTGTTCGACAATACGACTGTAAAGAATTTCTTTATTTGTGTAAGTTGAGCCTGAGCACAGTTTTAAAATTTATTTATGAACGTTGTAAATAATTAAGTCAATGATGATTAACATTTTTATATGTTTAACACGTAGTAATTTGCAGAGGAGGATATAAATCGCTTGGCATTATTTTTATTTCATGCGCGTGAAATATTTCCTAAATCAATCCTAGGTACAAAAACAACGTTAAGGATTGGTTTAGGAAAAATTTCACACGCCTGCGCAGGGCTGTGAATAATTTCCTAAATTATTCCTACGAAAAGAAAACTGAGAATGTATTTGTGTATATTTAAATTAATGCAGACTATATAAACATTTAGGCGAATATATTCTTTGATATAATTAAATTGATCATTCTACTTATAAATTACCAAAGATAAAACAATGAGCTCATAAAAAATTAAAAATTTTAGTTTTAAAGTTTCATGTCGATATTTCATTATGTTAAAATTATGAATTACATATTATTAAAATTTATGAGTTTTGATTAATTATAAACACATGGTTATTGTTTTATTTGATTTTCTCACTTCAACTGAATACTAATCCAGAATTTGCGAGGTAGACATCGGTGCCACTATGTTTCTCAATTAGTTCTATCAATTGTCGATACCCAGGAATTTTTTTAGATTTTTGTCATTGTTCTGGATTGGTCAAACTTGGCCGCGAAACACATGGCTATTGTTTTATTTGATTTTCTCACTTCAACTGAATACTAATCCAGAATTTGCGAGGTAGACATCGGTGCCACTATGTTTCACTGTTAGTTCTATCAATTGTCGATACCCAGGAATTTTTTTAGATTTTTGTCATTGTTCTGGATTGGTCAAACTTGGCCGTGAAACACATGGTTATTGTTTTATTTGATTTTCTCACTTCAACTGAATACTAATCCAGAATTTGCGAGGTAGATATCAGTGCCACTATGTTTCACTGTTAGTTCTATCAATTGTCGATACCCAGGAATTTTTTTAGATTTTTGTCATTGTTCTGGATTGGTCAAACTTGGCCGCGAAACACATGGTTATTGTTTTATTTGATTTTCTCACTTCAACTGAATACTAATCCAGAATTTGCGAGGTAGACATCGGTGCCACTATGTTTCACTGTTAGTTCTATCAATTGTCGATACCCAGGAATTTTTTTAGATTTTTGTCATTGTTCTGGATTGGTCAAACTTGGCCGCGAAACACATGGTTATTGTTTTATTTGATTTTCTCACTTCAACTGAATACTAATCCAGAATTTGCGAGGTAGACATCGGTGCCACTATGTTTCACTGTTAGTTCTATCAATTGTCGATACCCAGGAATTTTTTTAGATTTTTGTCATTGTTCTGGATTGGTCAAACTTGGCCGCGAAACACATGGTTATTGTTTTATTTGATTTTCTCACTTCAACTGAATACTAATCCAGAATTTGCGAGGTAGACATCGGTGCCACTATGTTTCTCTGTTAGTTCTATCAATTGTCGATACCCAGGAATTTTTTTAGATTTTTGTCATTGTTCTGGATTGGTCAAACTTGGCCGCGAAACAAATGGTTATTGTTTTATTTGATTTCCTCACTTCAACTGAATACTAATCCAGAATTTGCGAGGTAGACATCGGTGCCACTATGTTTCTCTGTTAGTTCTATCAATTGTCGATACCCAGGCATTTTTTTAGATTTTTGTCATTGTTCTGGATTGGTCAAACTTGGCCGCGAAACACATGGTTATTGTTTTATTTGATTTTCTCACTTCAACTGAATACTAATCCAGAATTTGCGAGGTAGACATCGGTGCCACTATGTTTCACTGTTAGTTCTATCAATTGTCGATACCCAGGAATTTTTTTAGATTTTTGTCATTGTTCTGGATTGGTCAAACTTGGCCGCGAAACACATGGCTATTGTTTTATTTGATTTTCTCACTTCAGCTGATTACTAATCCAGAATTTGCGAGGTAGACATCGGTGCCACTATGTTTCACTGTTAGTTCTATCAATTGTCGATACCCAGGAAGTTTTTTAGATTTTTGTCATTGTTCTGGATTGGTCAAACTTGGCCGCGAAACACATGGCTATTGTTTTATTTGATTTTCTCACTTCAGCTGATTACTAATCCAGAATTTGCGAGGTAGACATCGGTGCCACTATGTTTCACTGTTAGTTCTATCAATTGTCGATACCCAGGAATTTTTTTAGATTTTTGTCATTGTTCTGGATTGGTCAAACTTGGCCGTGAAACACATGGTTATTGTTTTATTTGATTTTCTCACTTCAACTGAATACTAATCCAGAATTTGCGAGGTAGACATCGGTGCCACTATGTTTCTCTGTTAGTTCTATCAATTGTCGATACCCAGGAATTTTTTTAGATTTTTGTCATTGTTCTGGATTGGTCAAACTTGGCCGTGAAACACATGGTTATTGTTTTATTTGATTTTCTCACTTCAACTGAATACTAATCCAGAATTTGCGAGGTAGACATCGGTGCCACTATGTTTCTCAATTAGTTCTATCAATTGTCGATACCCAGGAATTTTTTTAGATTTTTGTCATTGTTCTGGATTGGTCAAACTTGGCCGCGAAACACATGGTTATTGTTTTATTTGATTACCTCGCAAATTCTGGATTAGTAATCAGCTGAAGTGAGAAAATCAAATAAAACAATAGCCATGTGTTTCGCGGCCAAGTTTGACCAATCCAGAACAATGACAAAAATCTAAAAAACTTCCTGGGTATCGACAATTGATAGAACTAACAGTGAAACATAGTGGCACCGATGTCTACCTCGCAAATTCTGGATTAGTATTCAGTTGAAGTGAGAAAATCAAATAAAACAATAACCATGTGTTTCGCGGCCAAGTTTGACCAATCCAGAACAATGACAAAAATCTAAAAAAATTCCTGGGTATCGACAATTGATAGAACTAATTGAGAAACATAGTGGCACCGATGTCTACCTCGCAAATTCTGGATTAGTATTCAGTTGAAGTGAGAAAATCAAATAAAACAATAACCATGTGTTTATAATTAATCAAAACTCATAAATTTTAATAATATGTAATTCATAATTTTAACATAATGAAATATCGACATGAAACTTTAAAACTAAAATTTTTAATTTTTTATGAGCTCATTGTTTTATCTTTGGTAATTTATAAGTAGAATGATCAATTTAATTATATCAAAGAATATATTCGCCTAAATGTTTATATAGTCTGCATTAATTTAAATATACACAAATACATTCACAGTTTTTTTTACTTAGGAATAAGTTAAGAAATTTTTCACAGCCGTTTTATTTCATGGAAATGGTGTCTGCGTACATAAACTTTGGTATGAATAATATGAATTGTTATATAGGATAGAGTAATGATTTACCGTAGTTGAATGATGTTTTTATCGATATAATCAATTTCATACTATAAATATGCTAATAACAAAAAGATTTGTTTACATAGCTAGCGTATGGATGACGAAGCAAATCTGACTAAATAATATGTTAACAAACATAATAGTGTAGATTAGATTGTTTGGTGCTACATCATTGGCCCTTTATTTTGAAAATCATGATGCGATGTAAAACAATAAGGTGGTAATAAATGATAGTTGCACACAGCTCGCGCTTCAAGGCAAGTTTATTGGTTTACCTATTTTGATGGTGGCTGATTTTATTTAAAGCAACTTATAGAAACGAAACTATGGTATATGATTAACATCATCGGAATTTGCATGATCCTAATAAGCAACTATTCATTCAACAAATTAATTTTCAATAACACTTAGAGGCCAATGTTTGACTCAAATAACACCATTCCTACTAGCAAAATGTCAATCTCAAGTAATCATTCAACCACCATACCACGAAATATTTGAAAAATATAAAATTAGTATATAGACAAATAGTGTGCCATTAGACAAATAAATTTAGTGCCCATATTAAGCATACACAAATTTATCACTTTGTGTAATGTCTCGCAAATGATGTAAACTGGAAAGAGAATTTTTAACACAAAATTGTGGAATTGGGCAGCATTCGAAGACATTTTGAAAATAAAATGTTTGACTTTTTCTGTTTTGTGGTTTAGTTAAGAGTGTAGAATTATTATAGCTGAGTTCTTGTATGTTACTGTCCTCCTTGGTGACTGCCCTGGTTCCAGATTTCACACTTATATGACGTAGGTTATGCTGATTAGTTGTTGAGGCAGTTCTAATTAATAAATGCAGTTTGTCTCTTTCAATCGGTGAATAGTATTTAAATTTGTGTGTATGTCTGATTAATGCTACTAGAGTTTGGTTTTGATTCTCCAAATTAAACATTTTCTGACAGTCAATTAACAAACCTACTAGGCTTAGTAGTTCTGCATGCACCATCATGTGTTCTTCAATATAGACCGTATCATACTCCTTGAATTGATATAACATTTTTATTGGTTTTATATAGTGATAAGGAAAACTTGTTTATTCTTTCAAACATTTTTTCGTCTACCATTATTTCAGTGGCACTGGAACAGAGAACTTCATAAAACAATTGTTTTCTGAATTAAATTGTACAAATTGTTTCCCCATCGCATCCCCATTGGGGATCAGACACAGGTTCTTCTATGTATGTTTCGTTATGATTCTCATAAACAAAAACTTTAACTGAGGATAGCGAACTAGCAGAAACCAGTAGTGTGCCAATTGATTAGTTATACAGCTTTGAAAGACGATCCTTCGTGAAGATGTTGGAGAATTTCATGAAGTGCAGGATTTCCTTTATTGAATTGCGGTAGTAACGATCTGTTGCCTCTTCTGGATAGCAGGCAGATGCTGTCTTTATTTCTTTGCACTTCAGATGTATCAACAATCCATCTAGAGAATAATGCTCGTTCATATTTAACATTGCAGAAGAACAACCTGAAATATTTGCGGTTTTCTTAAATGTATCCATTTATCAAGTCAAATTAAATGTTTTTCAAACCAAGTTAACAAATGTTCAAACCAGATTAACAAACGTTCAAATGAAATTAATAATTTTTCAAACCAAGTTAATTAACAAATTTTGAAATCAAAATAACAATTTTTTAAAATAAATTAAACATTTTTCAAATGAAATTAACAACAATTTTCAATTCAAATTTGCTAGTATTTAATTTTTTTTTCAATCTTACTTGAAAATAATTTAAAACGAGTTTATGTACAACATATATCTATTGTATTTCAGTGATGAGATGACCGGTGTAAACAGACAAATTCGTTGTGAATTATTTTGAATTAAAGGATGACCCAACAAAAATATGGAATGAATCCAAATGAAATTAAAGTTTTTCCAAATTGAATTCAACGTTTTTTCATACAATACAGTATGGAGAAAGGTGCATTCAATTTCGAAAATTTATAATTTCATTTGCAAAAGGTTGCCATAAATTTGTAAATAATTTAAATTAATTTGGAAAAAGTTACGTTCTATATATTACTACGAATATATAATCATATTTATTTTATGCAGAAATTCGTCCTGTACCAAGGAATCGTAAGCTCACAAAATAAAGCCACTCTAATTAGAGGATAGGAAGAAGGGGAGACAGTTAACGACCTTGGCCTTGCTGACTTAACTAGGATTATTAGAAACACAGTTCGTACAATCATCAGAAAATATAGTAAAGATGGTGAAGTTTTAGTAGAGGTCCCACGTGGTGGAAGAAGGTGGTTCAAACTTTTACAAAATTCAATTGATAAATTTGAGGACTGCGTCGAAAAAAATCCCGATATATATCCCGATACCCACAAAAGCACTAAAATTATTATTGGTGCGAGTAACAGCCAAGGTATTGTTCATCATAAAATATTCAGTAGTTCGAACGTGAATTCTGATAGATTCTGTGAATTTTAATTGGAATTTTTAGAAGTATTAAATAATAGAAATACTTTCGAAACTTGGTTGGTTTTAGATAACTGTACCATACAGTTATCTAAATCTTATGTACACAAAACAGCAGCAGTTATAGATCTATTACGTGGGACTTAAAAAACATTAATGTTTTTACCACCGTACTCCCCAATGTTGAACCCAATAGAAAATGTGTGGTCGAAGGTGAAACTTTTAGCTAGACAATACTTGGGTAATCCAACGAACAGTCGACCATTAGTTGGGGTAATAGAACTAACTTTAAATTCAGTCACTACCCTTTATTGCCTTACTGCCCTATTTTACGAAATAAAATTAATTTAAATTGATTTGAAAATTGTTGGTAATTTATTTTGAAAATGGGCTAGTTTACTTTGAAAAAGTGTTATTTTGCTTATTAAATTTGTTAATTTGGTTTGAACTTTCGGTAATTTGGTTTGAAAAATTGTTAATTCCAAAATTTGTTGACTTGGTTTGAAAATAATTTAACTTGATTTGAAAAAGGTATAGTGTACCATTCGGTTTTCCTTTGATTACTTATCACTACAATGTATTTGTTATCAATCTTATACAAGTTAGTTACAGAATTAATTGTCTTCAAGTAATGTTCGTTAAGATCAGTGTCCGTTTACTTTAAGTATGATTTCAGTATGCATTTAAAGCGTTACTCTGTATGTGATTTGTATGTGTAGTTTTATTTGATTAAGAAGCCCATTTAATATTACTACGTCACTGCCGATAAACTAGATGACCTTATATCGTTAATCTTCTCACAAAAACTAAAGGTTAACCAATATAACGGTTAATCGACAGCACAACATCTGCTGCATGTGAATAATCCAATGTGATATTTACACATAAAAATAAAATCTACTCCTTCTATATATACTTACATAAGCATAATACCATAAGAAATACAAAAAGAAAATACTTACGTCAAACAAGAGAATAATACAAAATTTGTAATGCCATAATAATAACAATAATTATTGTATTTATTGTTATTATCATATTCAAAACGAAAAAAAAATAAAATAGTTCAGTAACAATAATATAATCGTAATAATTATATCGTTTTCTCAACACATAAGCCATTTTATTAGAATTAACGTTATGTGGGTGTTTTTATAATATTAATATTATTATCCACATAAAATTTATAAAAAAATAAAAATTATTTCAATAAAAAGAAAGAAAACAATTTTCATTGTATGTTTAAAAAAAAAAATAATAAAAAATAAATCAAAAGTTTTTTTTCGAATAATAAAATAAATTTTGATTCGAATAAAAAAACAACACCCACGATATCTCGCGTATATATAAAATAAAAAAAAAAAATTAAATCACATACATTATTTATTGCATTTATATTCCATACATCAAGAAGAGATTAAATTTCCAATTATAAATTACATGACACCGCAGTGACATCAATCAACCAGTTAAAGTAACATTACCTGAACTTAGTGTACCTCCTCCCTATATACATAGAAATACAAACAGCAATTAAAATGTATTATTTATTGTTTCGAAAGTTTTATATAAAATAGTTTGTAATTTACAACTTGTTATGTACGTATGCAAGAGAAGGTTTTTTTTTAATATCGTCGCTGTAAATTTGATATAAGGTTGTATGCCTACGTATTTCGAAAGGTTATTATAATTATTACTCGACAGTTCATTATAATCCAATGAAGAATACTGAAGTCTATTAAGGTAGGAACTCATCTCAAAATTTAATGATAATAGAAACACAAATTTCATTAAATTCCGCTAAAATTTGATTAAATTTTACGCAGCATTGAATTTATCTAATATCACGTTCATTCTCAAAAAAATTAAATAAATTTATCGAAATTAAAAAAAAAAAATCTCGGTTAAATTTTAGTCACCCTTGCCCGGCACTAACATAGTAAAACACACGAAAAACTATCTAGCACTGATGCAAGACAATTATTCATGTGTTTTACTATGTGAATGCTTGGAGAGGTTGACCAAATTTTGTATTTACAAATTTTAATAATTTCTTTTGTTTATTATTTTCCTTGTATTGATTGTATTTTTGGATATCGTGTTGGCTACCGTATTCTTGCTACTGAGGTACTGCTGTACAGTCGTAAATGTTGAGCGAAGCTTTTTTCGGTCAGCTTGAAGAAAAACTATTTATTTTTTTTTTTTACCTTTATTTTTATAAATTTATTTTGATTTTAATTATAATTTTATTATAAATTATGAAATAAATTTAAGTTAATTTATTTATTGTTTATTAAACTTTAATGTGGCACAGCCGCCGTAATAATTGTGACTGATCTTTATTTTTTAATACAATTGTATAAAACAAATTATAACAACAAAATTCAAACGTACATTGTACGAAATAAAAAGAGAACAAGAGCCTTTCTTTTTCTCATTTCACCGCACAATTCACATTCACATGCATCAATTTGATTGCTGATCATTAACATCCTCCCCGCCTTGATCCTTGGACTGATCAAGATCAATTGGTATTGGAGCAATATTTGTAATAGCGCGTTTCATTTCTCCAGTAGCAGTCTTAATGGTTACCACGCGGACCATCAGCACCAGGATAGGTTTCAATTACCTTGCCTAATTTCCACTTGAGTGATGGAATATCGTTTTCCTTGATGATGACTATTGTACCAATTTTAATGTTAGGAAATTCCTTTTTCCAAAGGTGAAGATGTTGAACTTCTTGAATATATTCCTTGGACCAACGAGACCAGAAAATTTTAAATATGCCCTTGGTGAGATCCCAATGAGTGAGATGATCTAGATTTGAGTTAGAACAGTCCAATTCCGGTATAGGTTTAAGTGGCCGACCAATGAGGAAGTGCCCTGGGGTGAGCACTTCTATTACATCATCGGTGGATATTGGAACAAGTGGCCGAGAGTTTAATACCGCTTCGACTTGCTTGATTAATGTACTAAGTTCTTCATATGTTAACTTAGCATTTATCGTTAAACGGCGGAGGTGATATTTTGAAGACTTTACTGCGGCTTCGTAAAAACCACCAAAATGAGGCGAGGCGGGTGGAGCAAACGACCACTCAATTTTGTCGCGCTGACACATAAGTTGTATTTCGGAATTGAAATCCGAGCTTTGAAGCAGTTCAAATAATTTATGTAATTCGGTGTTGGCACCGACAAAATTGAAGCCGTTGTCGGAGATGATTTTCTTCGGTAGGCCGCGGGTAGAGATAAACCTTTTTAAAGTGCCCATAAAAGCAGTTGAAAGTGATGATGCCAGTTCTAGGTGCACGGCCTTTGTGGCAAAGCAAACAAAAACGGCCATATAAGCCTTTGTCGTAATAAAAGGGAAGTGCCCGGTTAACCCTTTCGGAGGGTAGATCACTCATTTTCTGCTGCAATAATATTGGTCTTGCTGGAGTACAACTTACACATTGCTTAAACACATTTCGAGCAAGACGACGTCCATTTATCGGCCAGTAATTACATCGCAAGGCAGCAAAAAGCCCTTGCGGGCCTACGTGAAGGTGAGTTCTATGAATAAATAAAAAAATAGCTTGAGTAAAAAAGTGATTGGGTGGAAGCAAGGCTGGATGCTTCGATGTGTAGGACAAAGCAGAAAATTTCACCCGACCGCCAACACGAATGATCTTGTCATCACCCATAAATAATGATAATGATTTCAATTTTGGATCGCGAACGATAAATGAAGGCTTTTCAAGTCCTTTATATTCAGATGAGTATGATGTCATTGGAACCAGTCGAATAACGGCTTGAAGGCCATGTGTTACCTCTGATGTAGAAAGATGGCCAGTATAAGACGAATAACGGGTTTTCTTGTATTGTGAATGAAGCGCAATACATAACTCATGGCATTTTGTATAGTGAGAAATGAACCTCTGGAGTGAATGCGCATTAGCATCTCTTGGGCGTCTTCCGGCTGCCTTAAATTGACAGAATTTATGGCAACTAGCGTTTGTGTGGGCCTTCGCTGCTCCGTTAACTCAGTGTCATCTGATGACAAAACCAGTTGAGGCCAGGAGTCAGATGATTGGAGAAAACTCGGGCCATTCCACCATAATTCGGAATTAATTAATTGTTCGGGTGGTAAGAGTAATCCTACCATTCTAAGTAAAGGGTTTTCAATAAGAGGTTTCATTATGATATTTAAAAAAACGAGATTTTTTTAAGAGAAACCAATGAATGTTTATTCCATTGTAAAGAGGAAGGTGTGCCATTAACATTTGTAAACGATATCAGCCAAATGGCCACCACGGCTACGCTTACAGCACCATATCATTTTCATGAAATTTTCCTTGACCAATTCGCCCATTTGTGGCTGTAGGTCCTCAATAACGTCCACGAATTCCATCTTTAAATCGATTGTGGAGCATTGGCATAAACCGTATCTTTCACGTGGCCCCAAAGAAAATAGTCTAAAGGTGTTAAATCACAAGATTTACATATATACATATGATACATAACACGGTCGGGAAACTTTTCTTGCAAAATTGCGATTGATTCGTTGCTTGTGTGGCACGTAGCGCGGTCTTGCTGAAAATAAACGTCGCCTACATCAATATCTAATTCCGGCCATAAAAAATCATTAATCTATGTCTAATTCCAATGATCGACGAGGAATCGACAAACCTGGGTTTTAAATATGATTCTATTAATCTTAAGACCAACAAGTTGGCTTTCCGCCATATATTTCAGCATTTCGGTCGAGTTAGTTAATTTAAATTTCGGTGCGCGGGGAGATTTAGTTAAGTGTTGATTACTGAAAAGTCTATTTCCATATTCATTGGTTGAGTCAACTAAAATATTGAGTAGTTCATTACCAAAAAAAAACATCAGACACCTCCCTTGGTATTTCTGCAGTAGTTGATGTCCACAGCTCTTGAGTTTCATCGACACTATGTTCAACATGATCGTCTTTTCGGTACCGTTGTACAATGCTTCAATTTTTGGTTTTCGAATACTGATAGTTTCAGCCATCTTGATTAAAAAACGGTTCGAAACTAAGACACAAGTCTATACGGTAATGCAACCTACTTTTTTTCTCAACGTCAACAATTACAATAATGTCAACAATCTACGATATTTTAACGATTTGTGAGCTGCCCTTTCTACGCTGTTTCCTTCTTTATACAGTTGTATGCGCTATATGTCGTTGTTTTGGGGAAATTGGATTTGCAATGGATAAACCTGACGGCAAAGAATTATCAAGGTATTTGTGCACAATGTATTTTCGGTTAAGAAAATCCATCTTTAATAAATTTATACTATTAAAACTGTATTTAACGATGCTTGACAGAACGACACGTCGACGAAGAAAATAATAGATGGCGCTTAAATGTTCATCCTTGCTTAAAAGAAAAGCATTTACTTGGGTGTTTTATCTACTCCACCAAGTATATATGTACTTGAATTTTATTCACTTGAAGTAAATACTTGAAACAGCAGATGTTAAAACATTTACTTTTTATTCTATCCACCCAGTCTGCTCAAACTCCCCTTAATATAGTTTTAAACTGTTCACCACGATATTTTTCCAAACTGTTTTAAACTATTTCCGTGAAACTGTTCTGAAAACAGTTATTCATTCTTCAAATGTATATCAGACCACCATCTCAAACTTGTTTCATGTGGTGGAAGATTTGACCCCGACCTTTCATTTATGATACCATATGTTGGCTCCACAGGTATTTGAAATGCCTGAGTTAGTCACTATGTGAATGGTAGTCAACTCATGAATACGTGATTTACCTTAATATAAATCGTACCTCTAGTAGCTACTCTTAAGCGTACAAAGAGAACTATTCTGTCACTATTTGCAGGGTATGCTAAAATATATTTAATTTGAATATTCTAAGAAATCGCTGAATAGTACAGAGAACTTTTTTAACGTACCCGTTTTATGAAAGTATCTCCGAAGTGGCTTGAGCTGTGGATTCTGCATTGTACGCCCTCCTTCACGTAGAGCTATGTCAAAGATGATATACATATATCACAGTACAACTTTACTACCCATTAGATCACCGAATGAATCAGTGCAAGACAGTATGGATGATGAGTTTCTGTATTGTAAACCTAAAACAATTATTTTAATTGAGCCCTCGATAAATGTTAATTGATTTCCTCGGTAGATTCCCAATTTGGATCGCGGACGCTAGTATGGGAAACGCTGATTTACAGTTTATAGTTGATAATAACTTTTTTTGAGTGCGTCCGTTGGCGATGTTCTGCTCAAAATATTTTTGCTGTTTGTGAATGTATTACAGAAGACCCAAAAATATCATTTTCACGCCATTCTAGCAGTTTTACCGAAATTTTGGTAAAAATGTAGAAATATTTTTGAAAAAAGGTTAGTTTAAGTTTGGCTCTAGTAGGCTTTAAAATAGTCACATGACACGGTGTCCCGTTATAAATCCCACGACTATGCGACTAATATGATGCCAACGCAGCAACGTCAGTCGTGATTATCGCGTTTTTACTGCAACCTAACTGCGAAAAAATGCGAACATACCTTATACATATTTATGGCTGCCGGTGTCGCGGTAAGTTCAACTTGAAATACATTGCAAAAGTGAGAAAACTGAAATCAATGGTTCACTTTCAGTGCCTTACGCAGAGTACTCCACACCCGAAACCCTCATTCTCTTCTGAATGTGTCACCGTCCGTGAAGATATTCATCACCTCATTGTTCATAACTGCTTCACTCAACCAGTCCTCTCTGGTGGGAAACTCGTTCAACCACTTCACCATGAAAGATGGCGATGGGATAATAATGGATGAGTGTCCTATGTTGTTGCAGTGAAGATGGATTATAGCTTTGCGTACCGGCAATTGTTTTTCCGCAAGATCCAATGAGGTGAGATAAAAGAGAATCTCCAAAACTTAATTAGGTGTGATCCTGAGTCTTATACACAAGCAGGCTATTCTTTGAACTTTCATCAAACATTTCCTATAGCTCTAGTCAATTAGGCATTTTCATTATAAAACAATTGTTGCGAGATTCCTTAAAAGTTCTATCATCACAGCTACGAGGGTGAATGAAAGTGTCTTGCAATATTATATGAAAAAAAGTGTAAGTGAGACAGTTATATTTTTATGTTTCTACAAAATTTCTTTTAAGGCTCATACATTTGTTACATCGATCAATTAACTTGCCTAAGCCCTTTAAACAAAAATTTTTTTTCCATAAAATATTAATTTACAACAGACTGTATTTCATAATCACTTTTTTTTAAATTGGAAAATAGACAGTAGTCACTGGGTGTCAGGTCTGGACTGTACGGTGGATGCTGATTTCTTACGAAGCCGCAGTCCTTTAATTTAACTTGAGCACCAATAGCCTTGTGCATTGTCGTGGAGAGGTGAATTTTTTTTTCTAACGGTTTTGCATGTAATATGGTATAAATGGCATTAAATGAAAGGGAAAGTCTTCCCGCAAAACAAAAATACGGTGGTCCTCCAATATTATTGATTCTGCCAAAATTACGTTTTCATGGCTAATGGCATTTGCGGTGCGACCCGGGCGGTTGTCGTCTTCAATGACCCCGATCATTTTTGAACAATTTTTAACCACCTTGTTGTAAATTGCATTTCGTCTATCTTTACAGAAAAATTTAATAACGGCGCGATATTCAATTGTTACTAGATTGAAGAAAACAAACGAACTGGCAAATTTCCATCAAAAATTTTTCGATGTTTCATCGCAACAACAATTTTTTTTTAAAATATATAGTTGTCTCACTCACTCTTTTTTTTCATATGATATTGCCAGCCATTTTGATCACCTTCGTAAAACAGTGTACAAACGTTCAATTTCAGGCTATTAGGCGTTTTGACGGTTTTGTGGAAAAATTTGTTTGGAGGTCCTCCATAATGGTGAATTCGAGATTCTGGCAATTTTGACATCATTTGATTTTGACATAATATGCAGTTTCTATGGCACGATGGCTCCACGATGTAGAGAACGACTTGGCCTCTTCAGATTGTCTGAGACAGTATGAAGACCATGCTCGGGATCGAAACCGCTGGAGCCGAATTGTTGACTCAGTAAGGGGCCAGTAATGGTCTTTAAAACTGTTTTAATTAATTTTAATTAAATGCAGTTTCTAGCCCTTAGCCTACGAGCTGTATTGGTACAATTGATTCATTCCAGAATTTTATCCAGGCTTTTCTCGACTTTTGGTTCGTCCCTTTTACATGGTTTTTGTATACCAACCGTATATTCAACTCTATATCATGGAATGAACCAACTGTATATACAAAAAATATATTTATAATTCTACGGGACGATTGTTTATGATTGAACTGATAGCCAATGAAATTAGATTAACTTTTGTACGAAACATTCTAAATTTGTTTTGTTGTTCAAATCTTAAAAACGAGTGCCATTTTGACGTTGTCAAATGTTTTCAATTTATGAACTCTCTACAAAAATTGGTCAACATGAATTCTATTGTCAATAGCCACGAACACGATCCTTTTCAAACACAAAATTTAACGAGATTTTCTTTTTTGCTAATATAAAATATTTCCTTGTATTAATCAAGCCTATTTTAGCGGTCTTATTGTTGTCTCTCGTTTAACAACACATTTTTTCAAATGACAAACATTAAATACAAGCAAAGACCTAAATTTACCGGATTTTCCGTTCCAGCAAGTCCTTCATCATAACTATATATACTTACTACCAACAAAAAAATTAAACAAATCTCATTTCATATTCGTGTGATGGTTCTTCAACTAACTAAGGTGTACCGCACAAATACCCATTACACAACGCAACACAAAACATCAACAAAACGCACGAAAAGCTTTTAATTAAAATTTCCAGGGTGTATATCAGAGAGAGAGTACCTTTTGTTGTTGTTATTAGATTGGTTGTATTCGGTTTTATGTTGTATGTACGTATTCCTTTCATATATAACCTAAAACGACTGTAAACGTAAAACATTAACACGAAATACGTCTCTAATTATAAATCTCGAACCCTATAATCTATTCAAGAAAACATTGTTGTTGTTATGCTCTTGTACTGTGTGTTGTGTTGAATACAATTTCTACTTTCGGAATCTGGGAGAAAAATCATACTTACGTATAAAAGACGACTGGAAAGTATGTATGTATGTATGCACGTATAATACAAAAAAAAAGGATTCCTTTATACAATTTTTTTTAGTTAATCTTGACACGTAATCTGAGACCCTAAGAAATATAATGTTAAGAAGCGGAGAAAAATAAAAATGTTTCTTCATATCAAACAATTTAATATTGTATCTAGGCGATTGTGTGTGTGTGTGTGTGTGTTGTTATTGTTTTTCTTCTTGGCGTGTTATTTTTGTTAAGGTTATTAACTGATAGTTATCTTCTTATACGATATTTTTGTTATTGTATAGTTGTGTATATATGTATATTGGATCATTAGAAAATTAAATGAAGAAGACGTTTTCGTTTCGTTTGATTATTTCTTAATTTCTTGGTTGCGTATTCCATGGCATTTAATTCTTATTATGTTTAAATTTTATTACTTTTTTTGGGGCCTTGCCTTTGTGTCGATTCTGTGTGATAAAGGCGCTTTTTATTTACAATATTTAAGACACCAATTTCTATTCGTTTATATAATATGTATGCGCGTGAAACATGAGACTTAAAACGATATCGGGTTGAAATCAATAAATTTACATCTATTGTTGTTGGTATATACCTATAGTAGGTACTAACTATATATGGGTGTTTCAGATGACAAGGGAAAATTTATCAAAATGTAGGTATATTATGTACATCTTAGAAAATATAATAAATTATTTCCTGGTGGTGGTATCTCATTGCAATGATCAGTACTGTGAGAAATGTTTTAAATTATTTGATTTATTTAGTAATAGGCGTTTATACATACATACATACATATATATGTATTTGATATTTCTTTAATATATGCAAATTATGGGCATTGTAAATATAAATTTGAAATAAATTACTCGTATATGCGAATCAAATTTCTTTTTGATCATGAAACTTATGATTTATTCATGATGTGTGATATTAATATTATAGTCATTACCTCCCACTTGGAATTGTTATATCTATTTAATAAAAGAAATACAAATATTCATATTAGAGTTATTTCTTTGTATTGTCTATCGTTTTTCTAATATTTTCCCACGAGAATCATCTGAGAGCATTCATCAGTAATTATTTACCTTTTACATACATAGTTGTGTAGCGTGGCGATCTAAATAGCAAGAGATGATCGTGTCTAGTCAGTTTGTAGCGAGCACGCACATTTGTTTCGATAAATGTTTGAAAATTTTACCAGAAAAAACAATATATCAAGATAAGTGTCCTCATTGACTTACGAAGCAGTGCCCAGCAATTGGAGCTAGATAGCTTAAACTATGGCAAAAAATAGTTTTTATGTTAAAACCGACTGAAATTGGATTCTTTTTACAGCGCTTTCTTCCATTTTTATTCATTGTACCTTTTATGTATACAGCACTAGTCAGTGTATACAGCAGCAGTGGTATTAGCCAACAGGGTCCCAAACTTAATCGCTATGAGAAAATAGTGATCACTGTTATAGCTTGGTGTTATAATTTTCTATTCCAATAATTCACATTGAAAAGTTCGGAATGACTAAGGTGACCAGATATACTCATTTCAAGAGTATTAGTACTCTTTTTATTTCGTTTTATTCTTTACTCTTTTGTTATGCAAACGCATAATCGTTCCAATACAAATTGTAATAATGTCAATCGAAAAAAAGGGTTTAGACTGTATAATGTTATAGTTGTAGTGGTTTTTTGCGTGCAATGGTTTCATATGCTACTATGACTACCAAAGAATTGTAAACTCTACTTTACAAAGGTTAGAGCGGGCTGAAGAAACCATCAAAAATACAATTATTACGGCGAAAACCGATTAAACTACCAATGGCTTTATTCTTGACTCTTTCTTTATACGAAACTAACAAGAAGTGTGCAAAGCTTATAATCTAACTAAAATTTATTATTTAAGTCCTTAACCTATGTTGAATACTTATAATTAGTATGCATGAATAATAGTTAATTAATTAATATGTGTGTTAGCTTAAATATGTAGTTAAATTAAAATTATCAATATATTAGATCTAGTGGATCTACTCTGTGAAGCCGTCTATATTTCGGTTGCCTTAATAGTTGCCTTGCTAATTCATTGGGGTGAGTTTACAGTTTCGAAAGGTACTTCAAACTGTGTGCTTGGATCATATCTTTGACCGTTTAATCCCAAGGTCTCTCTATATGGATGTTGTAATCTCGGATATACCACGGAGCATTTGTAATACAGCGAATTATTTACGTAATTAATTACGTTCGTAGCAAAAGATCTATATTTGATGTGCTTGTACATCCCCACAGTTGAATTCCATATGTCCATATAGGAATTAGGATAATTTTGTATAGTAGACCCTAGCATTCTAGGGAAAAATTTTGATTTTCTTCCAATCAGCCAGTATATATTTTTGAGAATTTTATTTTTATTTGGTTACGCTTTGATTGAATGTGTTTAATGTTCTATCAAGATGAAGACCCAAGTATTTGAAATTTGTCTGCGGATGATTCTATCTAAATATTATGAGACAGCCATCCCCGTACATCAGGTGTTCCTGGATTTCCGGCACGCCTATGACTCGATCAATCGAGAGAGATTTTTGTCTACCCTGGATTACCTGAATACCAACAAAACTGGTACGAGTATGTAGGATGACAGTGACGCAGTCTCAATGCTGTGTTAAAGTTGAGAACAGGCTATCGACAATTTTTGTAGTTAACTCGGGTGTTCGGCAAGGAGCTGCTCTGTCCCCGATACTCTTTAATCTCATGTTGGAGTACTACTTTCAATCAGGTGGTTGCATATGCAGATGACATATGCGTGATTGGACTGACTCCGTTGCTAGGAGTGAAAGAAATACTTGATCCGCTTGTAGAGTTTTCAGCTTCAGTTGGACTTCAGATCAATGAGTCCAAAACGAAATACCTGATCTCTGGTTTTAGGGACAATGGCACACCAGATTTTAGTAGTGGCCACCACACGTTTGAGGGAGTGAGGAGGTTCAAATATTTGGGTTCTCTTATCACTCACAATAACAGTGTGGGTGAGGATATTAAAGTGCGGCTGGCAGCTGGCAGTCGTTCTTTGTATCCTCTAAGGCCACTGCTAAAATCTAAACACTTATCAAGTGCCGTGAAGCTGAAGCTTTATAAAGCGTTGATCAGGCCCGTTGTTATCTTTGGATGTGAAAGTTGGGTGCTGACGGATGAGTACGAAAGATGGCTCCTAACATTTGAGAGCAGAGTCATGCGTGTGATTTACGGCCCAAAACGCGAAATAGATGGTACCTACCGAGCCCTGTACAATATCGAGATCAGAGATCTGATGAAGATCCCCGATATTGTGTATGAAATAAGATCTCAGCGAGTACGCTGGCTCGCTCACGTTCTGCGTGCTGATCTGGAATGAAGTGTGCAGCGATCTCTGAAAGGAGAGCCACCTTATTAGAGCCATTTTTCAACATAATTTCGGGATTTTTCTTAAAAAATAGGCTAAAATCGATGAAAATCTTGTTAAAAACGAGATAATATACAGGAAAAGTCTATTTTCCCTGAAAAATCTCAAAATTATGTTGAAAAATGGGCCTTTTCCTGTATATTAGCTCGTTTTTAACAAGATTTTCATCGTTTTAAGCCTATTTTTCCTGAAAAATCCTGAAATGGTTAATCATGTACCATTTCCCTCATTATTAACTATTGGTGATTTATATGACGTCATTTAGGTTAGTTAGTATTCGCCTTTAAAGCGCCGCTAGAGGCGCCACCGTCGTTAGAGCCAAAGGTGGTGAAAAATTATTTATATGTCAAACAGCATAGAAAAATGGTGTAAGGTAAGTTTTATTCTTAAATTATTATTAATTCGCAAATTAATACACGGCAAATTAAATTAAATTAATTACAGAAGTGCCTTGAAAGTAATTGTTTACATAATATGACGAATGAAGAAACATTTGACATTTCAATTTCTTTAATAATTGATTATTGCGGTGGCCATATGAGACGATGTTTTGTGGAAGGCGAAAAAGTCTACAAGGCAAACAATGTCATTTTATGTGGAATTGAAGGTGTACACAATATGGTATACAAAATTGTTAGTGTATGTTTGCAGTCGTCAAACCCCAAAAATCAGCCATGGGAAGTTAATGTATTCATACATTTAAATAAGCAATGGGTAAACAATTCCACATGCAAATGTCCAGCAGGTCAAGGGCAAAAATGCAAACATATTGTAGCAACCCTTTTGTACATAAATCAGTAGGTGACTATTAATTATTACGGGCTCCTACACGATTGTGTGTGTATGTTATATATTTTGTGGTGCTTGACAGACATTTAGATAATGAACGAAAGTCGTAACTTGTTAGGTTTTTAGCCTCTAGGCTATTGTCTACAATATGCCAATTCCAAATTTACCATAGCACATTACATGGTCGTGTAAATGGGGTTATCCCTTTTCAAACTGTAATCTAATTATATTTGCTTTGCAGGAATTCTACGTTGACTAGATTATCACCAACTGATCTCCAACAAAATTGGGGGAAAGTTGCGAAGGCTTCGGCTGATAAAATGTATATGCCCAGAGTTTAGATTGAAAATAATTGCTGTGGATCGGCCGCATATAAATCAATTAAAGTTAAAACAACAACAGCTGTAGATAAAGAAAATTTTGCTATTTTTGTTAATGGTATGTACATATATCACAAATCGAATTAAATCAAAAACAAACGAAAGTTTTAAACGTAAATGTTTTTTTAAATTAGGGTCTCCATCATCTGCAGTAGCCAAACATACTTTTGGTAGGACAACAAACGTCTTAGCAGAACCAGAACCAATAGTTTTAACTAGTGTTAGTCAAGGTTCAGAAACGCATTTAATAAGAAGCATTCTTCAAAACAACGCCTTATTGACGGCTTTAGAACTGAATGAGTTTATTCTATCAGATGAATTGTCGAATTATTATAATACTCATGTTACACTGAGTTTAGAAGATTCAATAAACATCGTTCAGGCGTCTCTTTATCAAACTGGGCATGTCTGGCATTATGAGCGATCGAAACGAGTTACGGGAACAAGTTGCTACGGACGATTTACGTACACAAAAAACAAAAACCCAGACTGGAATCGGAAACTTCACATTCACACAAAATTAAAGCTGGACAACAAGAATTTTAAATACGGCAGAGAAACCGAAAAGCTAGCATTAAAAGCATATTGCATCTCTACAGGGGAAATGGTGAAGAATTTGGGATTTGTGATAAATCCAAAGGCCGCCTGGATGGGTTGTAGTCCTGACGGCTACATTCACTCTAAAAAAAAATTAATTGAAATTAAATGCCCAACGACTGGGGAAGACCTCAATTTAGAAGAATTAATTCCAACTATAAAATATATTGTAAAATACAATAATAATTGGGAACTAAAGCAAAATCACCACTATTATGGTCAGGTCCAATTTAATATGTTGATATTAGGCTGCACGTCAGCTGATTTTGTGATATATTCTAAAAGAAGTGATGCAAATTTAGTAATAAACGTGCCGTTTAATCTGGAATTTGTATTGAAAATGGTTAGAGCATTAAAGACCGTTTATTTTGATAGAATGTTACCTTTTTATTTTGAGCACAACATGTTTAATGTTTAATCAATATTTTATTTTATTTTTTATTATTGAAACTTGTGATAAACTGCGATAACTGTAAATAAATTGTGATTAATTTTAGAATGTGATATGAATTTATGTTTAAGTATTAATTAGAACTGGGATTGAGTTAAGCAAATCCATCGGTGCAATATTGAATTTTTGTATTTTTTTTTTCTATATAATAAAACAAAAACATTACAGTAACTAAAATTTATTGTCGTTTAATATAGGATTACTTAGGTTAACTAAACTACAAATAATATTAAATACATCATCTATTGCTGGAAATAGACAGTGATCGATTCTATTTTGTAAAATTTTATAAATTTTAATGCGCTGGATTGCTCTTTCCACATGCACCCGCGCTGCAGCTATCGAGGTGTTGTAAATCGTCTCGTCCTTATCGAATTGTCGTTTCGAATCCTTAAATGTTGGGCGGTATAACTTGATTCCTTTCAATTTTAAATCATTTTCGATAGCAAAGCCTTTGTCTACCATTACAGCATCATTACTTCCTAATAATTCAATAAAATTCTCCTCATTGAAGATATGTTTGTCGGATGCCTTTCCCGTGTATCCTTGACTGATATATGTTATAAGTCCTGATGGGCTTACAGCAACCAGGAACTTGACGGTATTCCTTCCTTTATAATGGGAATAAGTTGTAACCTTACATTTAAGGCAATTTGTCTGGCTGATCTCGATTTCTGTACAATCGAGTACAGCTCTCACATCCGAAAATTTTTTAAAACAGGTTGGAATGTTCATCAATATTTCTTCTTTAGATGGCCAGTAAATCAAGGATTTTAATCCTGCTCTTATTACGGGTAACATTTGTTTGAAATATTTAATACATGTTGGTATTGACACTCCGAATAATACTGATAAAACTGAAAAATCTAAGTTTTGCTTTAATTTTATCAGCACTAGCAGAATCTTTAATTTTATGGAAAACTGGCTCTGAAAGATATTGCTGTACATCTCAGGTTCCAAATCTATTTTTTTGATGCTATTCTCTATCAACTGAATAGTATGTGCGTCGTTTAATGACGTCATGATATTCAATTGAGAACTCGTTGTAATTAAATCATCAACTGTGACTTGGGAATTTCGAGCAATATCCCTGTCTATAATACAATCCAAAATTATGGTTGTTTGAATTCCAGCATCAACGAATTCTTTTACTATAGGTTCTTCAACATCATCTTTCTTGACGATTGCTGTTTCGTCAGCCGCTGTTATTTGCAGAACGTTAACTACATTTTGATCGTTCAGTAATCGCAAGCTTCTTGGTTTTGCTGGTGGCTTCGAAAATTTTAATTTAGGAAGGTTTTTAGAAGGCACGTCAGTTCTCTTTAAATAGTGTTTATTTATCTCGCCTAAAAAAAATGATGTTATGTAACATTTTTATTACAAAAATACAAATTGTTGCTAATAAATTCTTACTTTTGTAATCAGTATTTTCAAAATGGCTTGAACAAACGAAATAATTTTTTGTGATGGGCAGAGGTATCCGAGTTGCATGAAGCCATTGTTTTTTTAATCCAGCATCCTTCGGAAATTGGTGTAGTGCAATTTTGTTTATCTTGTCGCAATAACTATGGCACTCAAACACAGAACACATTCTTTTGCTTTTAGGTTTAGCCATTCTTAAATAAATTTAAACACAATTTGTAGGCGGTTATATAACGATGTCAGTACAACAGGTTGTGAATATTAAATTATTGTGAAATATAACTATTTTGTTAATTATTCGCACAGGACACTATTTTAATATGCAGTTTGACACATAAACAAATTTTCACCACCATTGGCTCTAGTTCGAATAAGGTCCGCCAGATGTCAGCCACTTTGCGTTAAAAGGCGAATAGGTAAAAAAATTATTGAAATTTTCTTTCTGTTAATAATTTAAATTGAATAATAATTTATAAGTTCAAAGTATAATTTGGGTTCATTTTTCTTTTCTTTAATGGTTCGATTTGTATTTGTTCTGCGTTGATTTTCTCTGTCGGCTGTGTTACGTTTCAGGATGAGCTGCTAAAAGCTTAGATAGAAGGATGAGGAGGTAGGTTCGGTTACGTCGGGGAGGTAGGTTGATCCATGTCGGGTGTCCTTTTCCCGCTAGCCATAGTATTGATGTTTTTTTTGTTTAAGCTTTGAAGTAACTTTCCCTAGCGGTCTAGCAAGATCCACTTATGTTTCGGGAAACCCCACGCCAAACTCCTGAGTTCTAGCTGGCCTTTGATGACCGGCCCGAAACCTCTAAGTGGGTAAAAAATTTCTGATAACGGGCCAATAATAAAGTTGATCCCGTTACAGATGCCACCTTATGCAGAGAACGCCTTGGCCTCTTCAGATTGTCTTAGATAGTGTTAAGATCATGCTCAGAATCGAAACCGCTGTAGCCAAATTGTTGATTCAGTAAGGGGAAAATGTTAAAAAAAAATTAAAATTATTCATTAATAAACAAAGCACTATTTATTATATCCGATTGGAATTTATAAGTTGAACTATATATTTTTTGCGTTGGTTCGTATAGGGTGTCCCAAAATTAACGCGAGATTTGAATTTTTCGCCATTTGTGCAGTTAAGTGTTGGTAACCCCAAAAAAAATAAAATTTGACAGCTGAGGGGTTAGGGTTAGTAAAAATGTGGCTTTACATGATATAGAACAACGTATTTTCATTATTCGAATGGATTATTGAGCATCAACAAGTGGATGCTGATTTTTCGAGCAAAATCATCCTAAGCGATGAAGCACATTTTCACCTTGATGGCTTTGAATTAATCGGCAAAATTGCCGCATTTGGGGTACGGAGAACCCCCATGTGATTGTCGAAAAACAAATGCATCCACAGCGTGTCACAGTTTGATGCGGATTTTGGGCTGGAGGCATCATTGGACCAAACTTTTTTGAAAATGAGGCTGGTCAAGCAGTAACTGTTACTGGTGCCCGATATCGCGACATGATCACACACTTCTTTCTGCTACAGTTGGATGATACTGACATAGACGGCATGTGGTTTAAACAAGATGGTGCCACATACCATACAGCCCGTGAAACAATTCAATTACTGCATGAGACATTTCCTTGTCGTGTACTCTGTCGTTTCGGTGATCAGAATTGGCCCCCTAGATCTTGTGATTTAATACCATTAGATTTCTTTTTATGGGGTTATTTGAAGTCAATGGTGTATGTCAGGAGGAAATTAAACACTGCATCAACGAAATACAGCCGCATATTTATGTGATGGGCGAGAAGCGATGAAGAAAAAGCCAATGCTTTCGCTGCTCATCTAACAACAATATTCGCACCACACGAAAAAACTAATAACTTCGTGTTACCCGACCAAATGGATGATGGTTTGTTCTTCAAACCCATAAAATATAAGTGGAAGAAAGTTAAGAATACAATTAAAAATTGTATAAGTCGAAAAAAAGGCACCAGGGCATGATCTTATTACTGGAAAAATGATAAGGGAATTGCCAGACAAATGCATAAAACTAATAACATTCATATTCAACGCAATCATAAGGACTGGTTATATTCCTCAAAAATGGAAGATATCTTTGATCACAATGATACATAAAGCGGGAAAAAATGAAACATATTTCATCATATCGTCCAATAAGCATGTTGCCTACAATCTCAAAACTATTTAAAAAAATGTTACTAACGAAATTGAAACCAGTATTAGAAGAACGGCATATTATTTCAGACCATCAATTTGGGTTCCGAAACCAACATGGTACCACAGAACAAGTACACAGAATCGTAAATGCAATCAAAAACACCTTTGAGGAAAAGAAATATTATTCTGCTGCCTTCTTGGACATTGCACAAGCCTTTGATAAAGTTTGGCATGTTGGGCTAATATACAAAATTAAAGGACTTCTACTGAAGAAATTTCACTCAGTTCTGGGAAACTATCTCCTTCAAAGGCAGTACATGGTTAAACAAAATAATGCAACTACTTGTTTAAATGATATCAACGCAGGTGTTCCACAAGGCAGCGTTCTAGGTCCAATATTATACTTGCTGTACACAGCTGACTTACCTGTAACCAACAAGGTAGTCATATCAACCTTTGCCGATGATACGGCCGTCCTGGTGTCAGACGGTAATCCCGAAACTGCCTCAAAGGAGTTACAGAATCATCTAAACAAAATCGAGAACTGGCTGAAGACATGGCGCATAAAAGTGAACGGAAACAAATCAACTCACGTCAAATTCACGCTAAACAAACGCACTTGCCCACCAGTGGAATTAAACAATATAAATATTCCTCAACAAACCAAGGTCAAATACTTAGGAATGCACCTGGATAGAAGGCTAACGTGGAAAAATCATATCGAAGCAAAGCGCAAACAAATAAAAATAAAATTTTCCAAAATGTATTGGTTGATGGGAAGAAAACTCAGCTGTCATTAGCCAATAAAGTTTTATTGTACAAAGTGATAATCAAACCCATATGGACATATGGTATTCAGTTATGGGGATCCACCAGCGCGTCAAACAGAGAACTCCTGCAACGAACCCAAGCAAAAATACTTCGTAGTATTACCAATGCTCCGTGGTACATTCGAAATAGTAATATTCACGATGATAATGGAATTAAAACTATTAAAGAAACCATTAAAGAATTCAGTTCGAAATATTACTCAAAACTAGAGACACATCCCAATGAATTGGCCAGGGATATATTAAAACAGCCGCGATTTAGGCGACTTAAAAGAGCAGATCCACTTGGACTGATGAACCTGTAAATATATTAAACGTTTAGGTTTTACATATAAATGTAATCTAAATTAATTAAGTAGTGAGCACAATAACAAGTATTAACATTGGTTAAGACTTAAAATATGTAATAATTTTAGCTTAAGATTTGAATACTTCTTGTTAGTTTCTTTTGTAGAAAGATTCAAGAATAAAGCCATTCGCAGCATTTAAAAAAAAAAAAAAAACATATTTATGCAAAAAGGTCATGGAGAATTTCGATAAAAGAGTGCGTATGTGCCAGCAAAGCTGTGGAGGCCATTTGCCCGATGTGCGATATTCCTTAAATAACCCTGACTTATGTATTTTATGATTCAATAAAACAATCACAATCTGAAGACTAAAACCTGGATTTTCTATTTAATTCAAATCTTGCATTAATTTTGGGGCACCCTTTAGAACCTCATCAACTAATTTGCAAGTCAGCTTAGGATTTTTACCAACTGAGTCAAATTTATATTTGTAATAACTATTATTGATTGTTTTAACACTGGTTTTCACATTATTTGAAAAAGTTCTAACCAATTCTTGTAACGGTTTATCTACGGTTTAAGCTTCCGCAAATTTCTGAAACGGACTCTAATTATTTTTGAGTTTGTGATGAAAAACTACATAAATCGTATGAAATCCAAGTAATAACCTATGTAAGTAATGGAAGTAGTTGGCTTTAAGTATTTATTAAGAATTTAAAGTACCTTACATCATAAAATTCTATATATTTACGATTTATCTTTGAATATAAGATGGTAAAAATTTACGTATCCTGTGGATGTATATTTTAGTTTCCACATTTCTTCGAATCCAGAATATTTTATGAGCCATTCATGCATTCCATATAAATCGATTATTTAAAATTGAACAGCAACAAAAAATTCGAAAACCCATCTCATATTCGTCTCGTATATCGTAAATTTTTTTTATAGAATCATCGATTTTACTCATAAAAACCAACATAATATATTCACATAAGAGTAAATACCTTACAAACAACACTCTCCAAGAAATATTAAACGAATTTCATAATTTCACAGATTTAGGTTAGTTTAATGACGTACTATATGTTGATTATAACCGTAGATAGATATATGTATGTATATGAGAGCTATGCTCTACTTGTCTTCTATTTTCAAATCAGATATTAGAAAAGTTTTATTACCATTCACATAATGTGTATGTGTACCGTATATGAGGAGCAAAAAAAAAAAATTATGGTTTTTATGTTGAGCTAAAAGAAAATCTTATATAAAAAAATTTCTTAAATAACTCGTATCGTTCGAGTGCGGTACGATAAGAAATGTGAATAAGGGTTGAAAATATTTGTATAGTAAAAATTTAAATATATTTCGATACACCTTAAAAACCAATTTATAAATTATATTTATCTGATTTAACATTTGTTTTTTTCTCATCTCATTTCAGGTATGTTGTCAGCATGACATTTCTCCAATTCATCCATAAATAAAATGAGTGGTATAACAATTTGATTTACGTAAAAAAAAAAAAAATCTAATCCTATTTTGAACTTAATAAAATTGTAAATGAACATTTTTTTCGTTCTGGAATGATTAAATAATACGTATCTACCCTTAACAAAGTTATATATACATACCCCTTTCAATTTATGTGTAAAATTCTACAGGAAAAAAATAATAATTTCCATCTATTAAATTCTCCTAAATGTAAACACAGAACAACTGGAAACTGTGTATACAAGTTTTCATCTTTAATACATTTATTATTTATTTTATTTGCTTATAAATTTTAACATCATCATAATAACAACAACAACAGCATAATCATCATGAGCAACATATTTGTTAACATCATTATCAAAAAACAAGATACATTTTATGTATTTTGTGCATAATTTATTTCTCTCTCGTTTAGCATATATATACGCATACATACATACATAAAAATGGTCAATGTTTAATGTACTATTTACTTATGTATATTTGTATATACATATTATGGGTAAATGGTAATTCTTGTATTGTTACATTTTGTTGTTGTTGTTGATGATCTTATTAATTATGCATTAAATACATTTAAGCGTGGTGGAAAAGCGTATAAATTAAAAATTCCGAAAACAAAAAGATAAAATATTTCTTTTGAGTTATTGTGGGTTGGATAATATGGCCGAGGGATGCTTAAATTGGTAATAAAGCAAGAATTTCAATTAGCTATCTATATATACACGTTATATTGCCATACTAGATGGATTCGATATAAGTTTGAGGAAATTTTTGTGGATATATCATGTACTCGTACAATATGCGGATGTCTATATACAGAAAAGTTAATAAGATTTTCCGAAAACAATTTTGGGATTTTATACAAAAAAAAAAAAAAATATTAAGTAGAAACCGATATCCGAAGGCAATTTATGAAAATAAAAAAATTTACAAATTTTTAATAAATGTTTTGTTATAATTAAATTAAATTTTATAATTGTGGCCTCGAGCCACATATGTATGTACGAGTATGTAATGCGATTTGTGCTACAATTAGTATATAATGTAAAATAACCGACTAAAGTTAAAACTATTTTTTAAGCCATTCGAGTAAAAAAGACTGCAGTTAGTTATACAAGATGAAGGGAATTAAATTGCCTAGGCACAATCGAAAATGGAGAGCAGGACCTTGAATGAACTTTATCCACTTTCAAAAATCTTTTATTATTTCAAATTGTATATTATATGTACTTATTAGATTACTTATTAAACAAGTTACACTTCAATTTTTATTTACAACGGATGCCGATTTTTTTCAATTTTATTTAAATATTTTAAATAAACAATTATTACAATCTAGTCACCTGGACTAATGAGCAATTTTATTCTAACTTAATTTACTATGTTGTATTAATCTATGGCTTCTTCCCACTGGTGTTCCATAGTGCATTACAACAGCATTACGCTGTTTACACTAACAATTACTGCACCAGCTCAAAAGGTATAGTTCGTTTGAGCCTGCGTACAATATCTGTGTGGTTTAACAGCTTAGTTGCCTCAGTGTTAACATGTTGTTCGAGCCTTTGCCTATGTCTCACTACATTGTTTTAGATTTCCTTTGAAACAGTGTCCACTTTAAGGTCCCTATGGAGGTCTCTGTTTCTAACATACCATGGTGCATCAACGATGTTCCTTAATACTTTGTTTTGAAATCTTTGGATGATTTCTACGTTGCTCTGTTTGGTACATCCCCAAAGTTGGATACCATAAGTCCAAACCGATTTTAATATTTGTTTATATAATAGAAGTTTGTTGTATGTTGATAGAGCGGAGCTCCTTCCTATCAGTCAATACATCTTTCTATATCTAAGCCCTAGTTCTTCATTTTTCTTTTTAACGTTTGATTTCCATCGTAAAGTTTGGCATCTAGTGTCATGCCAAGATACTTAGCCGTGTTGGCATACGGTATTATTTCTTGATTAATTGTAACCGGAATATGTTCGAGTGGTATGTTTGTAAATTTGATGTGAATTGATTTAGTTTCGTTAAGTTAAATTCGCCAACTTTTGGTCCAGTTATGTATTTGAGTAATAGCTAACTGTAAATTCTGAGCTGATTTTTCGTTGCTATTTCGTTGCTGCGGTACTCCTGCCTTGATTTTTTTCAATTCAGAATAGGAATAATTTTACTCTAAAGAATCTATCTTTCAAGTATGATTCTAATATTGTAGTGAATTGCATTGGTAGTACAGTTCTTAACTTATAACTTAACTTTATCAAACACTGAGAAAAAAAACAGGGTAATTTGAACCAAAAACATAGGTAATAATAAACCAGATTTATGGGTTATTACTCATCCAAACCAGCGCTTGTTTCGATATACATAAATGGCTTGGTGAAAAATACCAATTTTTAAAATTCCATATTTTAACCATAAATTTGGTAAAAAGGTCTAAGCGATTGGTTAAAATAACTTAAAAATTTTAACTAATAATTTAGTAAATATGAACATTATAATAGTTTCTTTTACCAGACTAGTGGGTAAAATCTACCACATAGCTTTAAAAAAAACTGGGTTATATTAATTGAACATATTATTAAAATAACCTAGTTCATTGATTAAAATAATAGAAGCACTTGGTTAAAAATTAAGGCAATTTTACGTAAAAGTATTTGAGTTATACTAAAATTAAGTTAATAAAACCATTGCATTACGTTAATTACACCATGCATCCTTTTTAATTTAAGTAATATTTACCAAGCAATAGTTAACTTGGACCATGCATCCTTTTCAATTTAAGTAATATTTACCAAGCAATAGTTAACTTGGACCATGCATCCTTTTCAATTTAAGTAATGTTTACCAAGCAATAGTTAACTTGGACCATGCATCCTTTTCAATTTAAGTAATATTTACCAAGCAATAGTTAACTTGGACCATGCATCCTTTTCAATTTAAGTAATATTTACCAAGCAATAGTTAACTTGGACCATGCATCCTTTTCAATTTAAGTAATATTTACCAAGCAATAGTTAACTTGGACCATGCATCCTTTTCAATTTAAGTAATATTTACCAAGCAATAGTTAACTTGGACCATGCATCCTTTTCAATTTAAGTAATATTTACCAAGCTTGGACCGATTTTTGGGTTAAAATAACCAAATTATTTGGTATATATATATATGTACATATATATATATATATATATATATATATATATATATATATATATATATATATATACATATATACATATATATATATATATATATATATATATATATATATATATATATATATATATATATATATATATATATATATATATATATATATATATATATATGTATATATATATATATATATATATATATATATATATATATATATATAAATAAATATATATGTATATATATATATATATATATATATATATATATATATATATATATATATATATATATATATATATATATATATATATATATATATATATATATATATATATATATATATATATATATATATATATATATATATATATATATATATATATATATATATATATATATATATATATATATATATATATATATATATATATATATATATATATATAATGTCATACTTAATTACACAAATAAAAAATAAAGAACAAATAAATAATAATAATAATAACAGTGTTAAAGGCCATTACTGGCCCCTTACTGAATCAACAATCTGGCTCCAACGGTTTCGATCCTGAGCTTGGTCTTCATACTGTCTTAGACAATCTGAAGATGCCAAGTCGTTCTCTACATCGTGGAGCCATCGTCGCCTGCAACGACCTCTGCGCCTACCATATGGTGGCTCTCCTTTCAGAGATCGCTGCACAATTCGTTCCGGATCAGCACGCAGAACGTGACCGAGCCAGCGTACTCGCTGAGATCTAACTTCATGTACAATATCGGGGATCTTCATCAGATCTCTGATCTCGAAATTGTACAGAGCTCGGTATGTACCATCTATTTCGCGTTTAGGGCCGTAAATCACACGCATGATTCTTCTCTCAAATGTAAGAAGCCATCTCTCGTACTCATCCGTCAGCGCCCAACTTTCACATCCAAACATAACAACGGGCCTGATCAACGCTTTGTAAAGCTTCAGCCTCACGGCACTTGATAAGTGTTTAGATTTTAGCAGTGGCCTTAGAGGATATAAAGAACGACTGCCAGCTGCCAGCCGCACTTTAATATCCTCACCCACACTGCTATCGTGAGTGATAAGAGAGCCCAAATATTTGAACCTCCTCACTCCCTCAAACGTGCTGTGGCCACTACTAAAATCTGGTGTGCCATTGTCTCTAAAACCAGAGATCAGGTATTTCGTTTTGGACTCATTGATCTGGAGTCCAACAGAAGCTGAAAACTCTACAAGCGGATCAAGTATTTCTTTCACTCCGTTGCTATTCAGTCCAATCACGCATATGTCATCTGCATATGCAAGCACTTGATTGGACTGGCGATATAAGATGTTGCGCTGAGGTGTTTCAGTTTTACGAAAGATGTACTCCAACATGAGATTAAAGAGTATCGGGGACAGAGCATCTCCCTGCCGAACACCCGAGTTAACTGCAAAAATTGTCGATAGCCTGTTCTCCACTTTAACACAGCATTGAGACTGCGTCACTGTCATCCTACATAGTCGTACCAATTTTGTTGGCATTCCTAGGTATTCCAGGGCAGACCACAAACTCTCTCGATTGATCGAGTCGTAGGCCTGCCGGAAATCCAGGAAAACCTGATGTACGGAGATGGATGTCTCATAATATTTAGATAGAATCATCCGCAGCGAAAAGACCTGATCAGTGACTGATCGATTCGGACGAAATCCTCCCTGATAGTCACCAACCAAGCCCTCCGCCAGAGGAGTGATTCTATCCAATAAAATGTATGACAGTAACTTGTATGCTGTGCAAAGGAGAGCTATACCGCGATAATTCTCACACTTCAAGCGGTCTCCCTTCTTGAAGATGGGGCATATCGCGGCCACTTTCCATTCATCAGGCATAACTTCGGTTCGCCATACTAATCGAATAAGGTCGAAAAGACAGTTCCACAAAGTATCCCCTCCGAATATCAAGAGCTCCGAATTAATGCAGTCCACTCCAGGTGAGCGGTTTCTTTTCATTCTCTGCATGGCCTTAGTGAATTCCTCATGGGATGGCTCCTCAGTGCAAATCTCCGCAGACTGTTTTAGAGGTGGCTCAACAACAGTCTGTGACGCATGATGAACATCAAGCAGCTCAGTAAAGTGTCCACTCCATGCGTCAAGTACTGCGTCGATGTTGAGGTGTCCATCCCGGTCCCGAATGGCGGTTGACGAAGGCCTGAAAGTATGGTGCAATCCAGTAATTCCTTTAAAGAAATTACGTGAACTACGCTCGTTGCTGAGTTGTTGTACTTTCAGAACCTCGGCCTTCCACCATTCTCGCTTCTTCCGTCTACAAATCCGCTTAGCTGCCCTTCTTGCAAGAGCTGCCTTGTTTTTCCTTGCGATTGTGAGACGTTGTTGCACTTCATTATGGGCTATATTTTGTTGCTCAACTGCAAGACGACACTCGTCATCAAACCAATCAATCTTGGGTCTGACTTTCACTATACCTAAAGTCTGTTGAGCAGCATTGACAACCGAAGTTTTCAGTACCTCCCAGACAGAGTTCACGCAGTCAGACTGGTAATTAGCTCCCTCAATGTTGTCGCTGACAAGATCCTGATATCGTTTCTTTTGATCTTCATTTATCAGACCTTCACAGTCGAAACGTTCCATCCGTTTCGCTGTGTTCCCCGACCTGTACGAAAACTTCCACCGTAGCTTTGCAGCGACCAAATAATGATCGCTGCCTACGTATTTGGTTGCTGACCGATAAGTTCTCACATCCTGCACAACCCAAGCTCGCCCTTTTGAAATTAACACGTGGTCAATTTGGCTCCGGGATGTTTTGCGAGGATGTGTCCATGTCTCTAGGTGTATCTGTTTGTGAGGGAAGAATGTGCTTGCTACTCTAAGATCATGAGCAATTGCAAAGTACATCATTCTCTCACCATTTTCGGTCGCAGTTTCGTGTCGGGAGTACGGACCTATGTTTTCACACAAGTCGGCCTGATTTCTGCCAGCTCTAGCATTAAAGTCCCCAATTACCATTCTAACATCGTGTTCGGGTATAGATCCCATCAGATCGTCCAAGTCATTGTAAAATGAGTCTTTATCTTGGGGCTGGCTGACTTCTGTGGGCGCATGTACACAAATTATCGACAGGTTGGCTAACTTCATGCGCAGGCGAAGCATACACAATCGGTTATTGACTGCTTGAAAATCCAAAACAGCCTTCTTTACCTGCGGCCCAAGAAGAAATCCAGCTCCAAGATTTCCGAGGTCATCTCCACTGTAGAACAACGTATAGCCCTGGGACACATGGTCTCCACTTTGAGGCCAGCGAGTTTCTTGAAGAGCAACGAGTTCCAGCCGATACTCTTTCATGCACGTGATTAGACCCTCCAACGCTCCTGGTTTTCTAAGTGATTGCACGTTCCACGTGCCGATCCTAAATCTCGTATCCGGGTACTTGAGCGGGGGTCCGGTGTTGTTTTGGCGGTATCCATTTTTCTTTTTGTTGATTTTATAAACAGTTGATTTTTTTTACGGATGCGGGTCGTCAGCCCAGCGATCCAACCGTTTAGTCGCCTCCTACGACAAGCAAAGGATACTGTGGTGGTATTCTTAGGAAACATGTTCGTGCAATTTAGATTTACGAGACATGTGAGTGCCCCCCGACCACAGGGGCTACAAACAAATAAATACTATTCAATATTAATTTTTATTAAAATATCAAATTCAAAATTTTATTTCCTCGGAAATTTATAATGCTTATTGTGTCTTAAATCTAAAGAAACTTAACTTAATTAATTTAATTCCACTTTATTTAATTTTTAAAAATAAAATCAATATATATTTAAATATGGTTATAGAAAAACAAACGTAACTTAGTTCAACTTAAGTAAAACTTCTAATTTGTTAGTAATTATAAAAATTTAATAAAATTATGATATCTAATTAAAACAAATTTTAAAAGCAAATGATTTTTTCTAAGTTATCATTAAATCATTGATTAATGTAAGTATTGAAGGAACCTTGATATCATATTTTGTTGTAATGTTATAAAAATACAACTGGATAAATTGCCAGCAGTTAAAACATTCACCTGGATACTCAAAATTGAAAAGATGATATATTTTGAAACAAACATCCAATGCCTCTATAAAGCTCCCGAATTTAAATTTTTGGTTATCCATTGATACGTAGAACTCAGTGTAATCACTGTCAACTCCAATGGCTACCAATAATCAGTTTTAATATCCTCCAATCTCTTTATGAATTCGTTCATTGTATTTGCCTTAATTATTAACGCTAACTGAGCATCTAAGGTGGTTGGTTTACTAAGTTTCTTCGATTTTGAATTTTGAATTGCCGGTGTTATAACATATGGTAAATGATATATGAGTTCTAAATTGAATGTATCTGGAATAAAAAAGATATTTCATTGAAAAAATTAAATTATGAATAATAATGCAGGGTTGGGCAAAACTTTATAAAGTGTTGGCATAAAAATTGACTTTCAGAAAAGTTGTTGTATATTTTATGTTCTTTTATTTTATTTTTATTATCTCATATTTTCCAAATTAAACCCTGAATTGATGAATTTTAAAAAATAATAGCCGATGACGTCATAATTTTAAAAATATGAGATAATAAAAATTTCTAAACGCTGTTAAAGAAAGGTCGGCCCATTTTGCCCAACCCTATTTATAATTTTACTAATTTTGTGTATATGTATAATAACATATTAAAAATTTACCTGGCGTAACAGTATTGCTGATGTTGTGAATATTTGTAAAAAAAAAATTATCATTTTTTATATTTTTAAATTTACCCTCATAAATATGTTTAATTTTCTGGACAAATTGGTCCCATTTGGTATAAATTGAATGGTGATCAGGAAACAATGTATTGAAGTCTAGATTTATCTGCGAATTAGAAATATTTTTTATTATGTTTTATATTTATTTTGTGGTGTGATGGTATTCGATAACTTACTAATTCTGGGGCTTGTAAATGCTTGTACAGTGGCCAATCCTCAAGTATCTTATCTATAGACTTGTCATTATTATTGACTATCTCCTGAACTCTATATTGTGATGACGATGTCCATTTTTGTTGCACGATACTCCAGGGAGTTCGTAAGTGTTTTAAATCTTATTAAATAGATTTCACGATCTGTGAGATAATATAAAAATGTGTGCATATTAATAATATTAAAAATAGAAAAATACATCTCAAGATTTTTAGAACAAATTTAGAAAGTTTTTAAAAACAGTTTTATTTGGAAATTGTGATTCGAGAAATTAAATATTTTAAATTTTATTGGAAAATATCTACTAATTTCTACTAAAAAATTCAATGGCCGCATCTTTATGATTATACAGAATAATTATTTTAATAACACAAATAGTAAAACTATTTTTAAGAGAATTTAAAAATTTATTCGTATTCTGAAAATCTTGAGATAATTTTGTATCAGTAAAATGATAAAACCTATTCTAAGAATGATTATGGTCTAAAAAAAATCGAACACTTAAAAACTCACCAATGAAATTTTTATACAAAACTGGGTTATATTTAGCAATTTGCTTCATAAAACTTTTCAGCTGTATATCTTCCTTTGGCATATTTCAACTTTTTTCACTTTATTTAATAACTTATAACTTTAATAACTTATTTCACTTAATTTATTTTTATTAAATTTATTAGCACTGTCTCTAATGTAATTTTAAATTAATAAATTTTTAAATTCACTAAAACTTTTAATTTTTTTTAATTCACTACGTCGGACGTCCGTTCTTCATGAAGGTTTACTATAAAATAAATGTGCTCATAATTTTCCGGTAAATTCTTTTTTGTACCAAATAATTTGTTAATTTTAAACAAATTTAAGTAAAATTAACAGATGCAACCGTAAAATTAAACAAATTATAACTTAGCATTTGGTTAAAATGAACATGGCACATGAGTTTATTATACCATGCATACCAAGCTTTTACGAATGCTTTTGTGTATTTTAACATTGCAGAATGTTATATGCACCAAAACATGGGTTGTTTTTTAAGAACATGCGAGGCTATTGCAATATTGTGAGTAGGACCATATGTTTATCTTTTAATAATTTAAATGATTTATATGATTAGCAGAATATCAATTATGATGAATACTTTTCAGGTTTTGCAGAGATTACGAGAAGATCTTAGATACGAGTTGAAATAATTATTTATAGTGGAAAATAAATTCTTAAAGCTAATAAGCTATACATTCAGTAGTTCTACAGCAGTTGATGGATTAGCGAAAAATATAAAATTATCTTAAAATTCTATATTAAATAGCATTTGCTTATCGATCATATTCTCAATATATGTAATTTAATTGATTTGATAGAATAAATATTAATTTTCTGGAAAAATGTACTATAATTGGTAAATCAGATTCAATTAGAACCTCTAAAGTTGTTATAATTTCCTTGTGGCAATGGATTTATATAAACGTTCTCAAATGAATAGATTAGTGGTTCGTAAAATCGTTCGATGAGTTCGTTCACCTTTACTTTACAAGGATAAGTAATGATTCGGAAGGTTTTAGTAGAGATGTGGTAGAAACCTATTTCGGCCTATTGACATAAATATTTTTTTAATTTTTTATCTATTTTTACTTATTCGAGTTATTTGGAATTCTTGGCATACTATAGTATCAAACAAACTTCCATTAGCAATTAGCAATTTAATAAATCTACAATATGTGCAGCCAGATTTCTCAGCTTTTTATAACTAAACAAGATTATAATTAATTTGAAATATTATATTCATTTGAAATATTATATATGTATAATTAACAAAAACATCTATATTAGACCCAGGCTTGAATATAACTGCCATCCTGATTAGACCCAGATATAACCGCTTGTGGCTTTATGCATGTTATATTATATTTTCATTGTTTGTGCACATTACAGAATGCCTACATATAATTTAAGGTAAGTTAATGATAAAAACCAAAAGTTAAATACACCAGCATTTAAAAGATTCAAAATTATTATCAGTATAAAAATGTGAAATGGGCTTTATTATGAGACGTTGCCCTTGGAGTACAACTTATCAAAAATAAAATTTTTGTAAGACAGAAATAATCCACTTATTCTCGACTATATTCCTCTAAATAATGAATGATGTGTACTTGTTTTGTAGTAATAATAAATAAATAATTAAAATATAACTAAGTTAATTGTCAAATTTGAAACATCAACCTTAAACCTGTTAAAAGAAACTATAGAAGAAAATAAGTTGGAACACCAAAGCTATAAGATGAAATGCACTGAAATAATTGAATACTTTGGGTTTTTTCTAATTTGAAAATAACCAAGCCAAGTTTGTATAATTTAACCATATTTGGTAAAAATAAACATGCATATACATAGTTTAAAATAACAAAAGCATAGTTCAAAATACCTAAATTACTAAATTACAAAAACAAATGATAAAATTAAAATAAGCAAGATAAAATAGTAAACATAAACATGCAATGTTAAAGCAACTCGTGCTGTACATTGTTTAAAATAACTAAAATCGTAATTAAAATAACCAAAATTAATTAACCATAGCTTAGTAACCAATTTTTTTTCTCAGTGAAGGCCTGTGCAACATCTAAGAATATCGTACCTCTAATGCTCTTTCAATAATATTAGTTATTCTATGTACTAATCTAATACTATCTAATACTATCTAATGTTGAGTGTTGGTTACGAAAACCGAACTGATGATTTGGAATCAGGTTTTTCCCCTCAATTATCGGATTTAGCCTTTTTACTAATAACTTCTCAAAGAGTTTAGACATAGCTGGTAATAGTGATATTGGCCGCATGATCCAGTTTTGTGTGGTGGTTTCCCAGGTTTAGGAATCATAATTACTTCTGCAATTTTCCAGAGGCTGGGTAATTGGTGTTCTGATTGGAGGAGTCAGATTGTTTAGCTTAGTTTTATCTTGAGGGGCTCTAGTTTGTTGCCATATTCTTCTTGCCCTTCTTTTTCTGCCAAAAGATCTCTAATTTCACTAGGGTAGTTGTTTCCCTTAATTTTCTTTTTAACTTCAGGAGTGTTTTCCCAAGCTGACTGCTGTATGTCACTTATGAACTTGTGAACTTCTTTTTTTAATTGCTCCTCACTCCTTAGCGGAACCATTAAGTTAATTTTTCTTTCTAAAGACAGTCTAAAGTATTCCCAATTTGTGTGCTTATTTACTAAACTAGGATAGCTTTCTTTTTGAATGATCCTTTCACTTAATGTCATAAGTATTGGGGAGTGATCAGAGCTTAAGTCCAGACTTTCATCTATATGTATATAATTTTCAGATATATTCTTCACTATAAAGAAATCAATCAGATCTGGTTTTTTATTTGGATTAGTTGGCCAGAAGGTCGGTTTCCATTTAATAAGGCTTCACAACCGTATTTTCTGATAGCATTGAGGAGTTCGTTCCCTTTGGTTGTTGTTAGTTTAGTACCCCAGTTTAGTACCCCCATTAAAATCTCGAATTACCAATCTTTTCCCTAGTTTGCTGAAAAATTCAAGATAATCTTTTTCTTTTAGAGAGTATTTCGGTGGGCAGTAAATTCCAATAACACTAATAGAGTTATTTTTGGTCATTTTTACAGCTGTTGCAAGTATTTGTTGTGTCATATTTCTAATTATAACAGCACTACCTCCCTTGGCAGTATTTCTCGGATGAATAGTGTGATATGTTTTATAATTTCTAAATTTGATAATTGATTGCCTAGTGAAGTGAGTTTCAGAGATGAGACAGACATCGATTTTCTCTGTGTCCAGAACCATTTGCAATTCCTGTTGGTGTTGCTGGAGTCTATCGGCATTCCAGCATAAATTTCTTAAGTCGTTAGACATGGTTTTGTTTAGGGATGGCTCTCTTGGTACTGTATTCTAGTTTCTGTAATCGCTTATCAAAAGTATTAAGTTTGATTAATATCAGCTTAAGCGTTTGATTTATGTCGTCTGTTTGAGGAGTTTTTTGTTTGTTTTCGTTACTCATCATTACTTGAGCGTAAGTTTTTTTGTCCGCTTCTGCTTGAGAGGCTATCAACGCTTTACGCCTTAACTCTCCTTTAAATGATTCAGGCCTGTTTATTCCAACAGTTGTTTATAATGTACGCATCTAGGCTGTACATCTGTGGGTTTGACACAATCTCTAGTATGGTATTTAACTGGACATTTGACACACCTGGGTTCTTTGTTACAGTATTTTTGAGTATGTCCATATGCTTGACATTTTTTACATTGTGGTATAAGTCTAGATCTTCTTAGGGGCTCAACATTGACTTTGCATCCCAAGATGTACTTGATTTGATGTATTTTTTCAATATCATCATCTGCGCTGAATGTTAGCATATACATGTTCAGAGGCTCCTTACTTCTCCGTTTTAGCTTAATTGATGCTTCAGTTGCATTAAAACTTTTTCCTTTCAGGTCCTCAATTATTTTTTCTGGTTTACATGTAGAGTGCAGATTTTTAGCCATTACCCAAATTGGTCTGATTTGTTTGTTTTCAAACGTATGCCAGGAATGTCCCCCTTCGCTTAATATTTTTGTCATTTCTCTGTAGGTTTCACCGTCTGATAAGTTTATTTTGATGTTGTTTCCACTCATCAATTTTGTATTAAACTTATCTCTTTTAGTTATTGTTTTAATTTTCTCATACAGTAGATCATAGTTTTTAACTCCATCTATAACTATTGGGGGTGGTGGAGGTAATTTTTTTGGATTGTTTTGGATTATTTTTGGAATTGTCTCTTTTAGTTGAGGAGGAGTAGGTGTATCATTCCTTCTCCTTTTTTTTCTCTGGCTTTTGACTCTTATCCACTCAGTTTCGTGAGCTAATTCTTCTTCATCCATATGGTATTTTGTTCCATTACTTTTTGGGTAGGAGGAGAATCAACGTTTTCCTTTGTTTTAAGGGCTGTAATTTCGTTTTCAAGAATCCTTATATGTTCCTGCATACAAGCAATTGTATCATTTAATTGCTTATTTAAATTATTAGATTCAACCAATGTAGCATTGGCCTTACGCAATTCCTGATACAGCATTTCTTCTATTTTAGAACAATTATTGTCCTCTGGAAAAGCATTTCTCGGTAACTCCACAAGTTCTGTAGGTATTATTTTGTTAATCTTCGTGGTGAACGTGCTACAGGCTCTCGTAGGAGACCTCGGTAGAACCTGACTCTTTTGGAAAGGATCGATATTATCCATTTCTGCTTCACTCATTCGTGTATTACAATTCCTCAACGTACCTTGGAATTTTTTCTGATTAGAGTGCCTATGGAAAGAAAATGGCTTCTCGTCGTCACTCATTTGACCGACCGGATTTGATGTTCCCCATCGACCCAATAATTTTGGCCGGGAGTGTACATAAAATAAATTTAAAAAAAAGCTAACATTGCACTTTTAATTTTTTTTCACTATGTTCAATATGTACATAGATAAAATAATTAAAAAGAAACTACTATCACTGCACTTTTTGATTATTTTTATTTTATCGCTTACTTCACCGATTCCACGTCCAAACCCCACAATGATTTTAAAGAGAGATAGTAAAAATAAAAATATTTTTTTCTGAAATTTTGCCTCCTATTTGCACCTTGCATATTGAGCCATCCATTAAAACCAGACAGAAACCAATTTGACGGTATGCCCAGATAGGATAAGACGTTCCATAACGTATTCCTCTTAATGTTGTCGTACGCCCGCTGGAAGTCTACGAATAGACTGTGCACAGGGATGTCCTTTTCATAGCATTTTTCTAGCACCATCCTCAGGGTGAAAGTTTGATCGATTGTTGATCTGTTCCGATTGTTGATAATCACTCAAGATCCTCTCGGTGTCAACTTTACCGCAACTGATTTAGCCAAAACCTTGTAGCCTGTATTTAGCAAAGCTATACCGCGGTATAGTGTTGCAGTTTACCCGGTCTCCCTTTATATGAAGCGGACAGATAAGAGCTCTATTCCATTCTTCTGGAATGTCTTCTGTAGACCAAATTATTGATATGCGCTCAAACATGAGGTAAAAAAAATAATCGCCCCCATATTTGAGTTTTGCGTTGCAGATCCCCTCCTCACCACGTCTCTTGTAATTTTTCATCTGTGATATCACGTTTCGCAATTCGTCATATATTGGAGGGGGCGGTGGAGTCATCTCGCCTTTAATATCGCGTTGAATATGAGACGTTGTTGCTCGGAAGGTGGTGCCTGTTTGTTTAGAAGTTACCGCCAATTTGATGATGTCCCACTGTTCTTGAACGGAGTCAGGAAGTGGTTAATCCTCCAAGATTCCTGATAAAGTAGTCTCGAAGGCGGTCCTGCTAACTTTGTTGTTCAATGTCGCTGTGTTCCAAAGAGTGATACGCTGAAAACGATCATTGTACGTGGTGGAGAGGCGAAATTTAATTTACTATTCTATGGTAATAACATTTATTTTTGCATTATTTAACAAATACTCAAATATTTATTTTACAAAATTAATTTGCCAATAACAATGATTATTTTTCTTATTAGAATTTTGTTTAACAGTGTATTACTGATTCATATAAATCTAACCATCCGTGGAATATCTCAAACCCATCTATCAAAGCTGTTCTGCTAATTCAAAGTTCTATCATACAAAAGCTTATTTTTAAAGTTATATTTAAAATTGTTCCTAAACTTTTATTTTTTTTTGGTTTTTATTTAATATTTTTGATAAACAATTATTACCTAGACTAATGAGCAATATTATTCTAACTTAATTTACTAAATAATAATCAGTTTTTAAGGCCAATTACTGAGTCAACTATTTGGCTTCAACGGTTTTGATCCTGAGCATGGTCTTGATACTGTCTAAGACCACCTGAATAAGCCAAGTCATTCTCTACACCGTGGAGCCATCGCTGCCTGCAACGCCCTCCTCGCGTTTTGGGCCGTAAATCACACGCATGATTCTTCTGTGAAATGTAAGGACCATCTCTCGTACTCATCCGTCAGTGTTTAAATTCTTCACTTCGTTACTATTCAGTTCGAGCACCTGATTGGACTGGCGCTATAAGATGTTGCGCGTTTCGGTTTAAGATGTACTCCAGCATGACAGCATTGAGACTGTGCCACTGTCATCCTACACAGTCGTACCAATTTTGTTGGCATTCCTAAGTATTCCAGTGCACAGCACAAACTCTCCGATTGATCGAATCATAGGCCTGCCGGAAGTACAGGAATCATTCGCAGGGAAAAGACCTGATTTGGACGAAATCCTCCTTGATAGTCACCAACCAAGCCCTTCGCTAGAGGGGTGATTCTATTCAATATAATGTAGGACAGTAACATGTATGCTGTGCAAAGGAGAGCATTACCATTATAATTATCACACATTAAGCGGTCTCCCTTCTTGAAGATAGGGCACATCGCGGCCACTTTTCATCGTCAGGCATTACTTTGGTTCGCCATATTAATCGAATAAGGTCGAAAAAACAGTTCCACAAAGAATACCCTCCGAATATCAAGACCTCCGAATTAATGCAGTTCACCCCAGTTCATTGGTTTCGTTTTAGTCTCTTTAGTCATCCCCATGGGATGGATCCTCAAAACAAATCTCCGCAGTCTGTATTTGAGGTGACTCAATTACAGTCTGTTACGCATGTGGAGCCCACGATTTCTGCCGCAGCTGTTGTGATGAGGAGGAGGAGGAAAATGTGCTCCATCTGCTCTGCACCTACCCTAGTCTAGCGTACAGCAGAACAAAATTTATGGGAACTTCCCCTTTGAACGACCTCTCGGATCTTAGTAAAATCGAGATCCGGGACTTTAAACGCTTCTTGGTAAGCTCAGGATGGTTTAGCGAGTGAAGAGGAGGAAACTCGAATGTGATACAGCTACGGACCAATTTTGTGTCTATGCTAGTCCTTTAGGATAGCCACCCTTACCTAACCTTACCTAACCTACGCATGTGGAACACCTAGCAGGTCGATATTAGTGTCCATACCATGCATCGAGTCCTGCGTCGATGTTGACACTATGGTTTCCATCCCGGTCCCGAATGGCAGTTGGCGCAGGCCTGAAAATATGGTGCAATCCAGTAATTGATTTAAAGAAATTACGCGAACCACGCTCATTGCTGAGTTGTTGTAGTTTCAGAACCTCGGCATCTTGGAACCTTAGAAAAAGCACGACCCGAAATCACCCTTTTGAAATTAACACGTGGTCAATTTGGCTGTGGGAAATTTTGCGAGGATGTGTCCATGTTTCCAAATGTATCTGTATAGCATTTACAAAGTACATTATTCTCTCACCATTATCGGTCGCAGTTTCATGTCGGTTTCACACAAGTAAGTCAGCTTACTTTATTACAGCTCTAGCATTAAAGTCCCCAATTACCATTCTAATATCGTGTTCGTGTATAGATCCCATCAAATTGTCCAAGTCATCGTAAAATGAGTCTTTATCTTGGGGCTGGCTAATTTCTGTGGGCGCATGTACACAAATTATCGACAGGTTGGCTAGTTTCTTGGGAAAGCGAGGCCTACACAATAGGCTATTGACTTTTTGGAAATCCAAAACAGCCTTCTTTCTTCTTTACGTGTGTCCCAAGAAGAAATCCAGCTCTGATTAGGCCCTCCAACGAATGTTGTTCTGGCGGTATCCATTTTTCATTTTGTTGACTTTATAAACAGATTCTTTTTTTTTACTGATAATGTGGTGGTATTCTTGGAAAACATGTTCGAGCAATTTAGGTTTACGAGACATCTCTGCCACCCAACCGCAGGGGCCATCCACATAATAATCACTGTTTTTTAACCCAAGAGTAAAGTTGTGCCGAGTTAAAATTTGGGTATTTTAATTCATATGACAACATAAAAATGTATCCACTACATCTGATTTTGAATTATAGTCGCGGCTTAGACTGTGAGTATTATGCAGGTCCAGATAAGGAGGATTCTTGGAGGAAGAGAGAGAGTGTGCATTTTTCATAATGCCATTTACAATTTCTACGTCACCTTAACCGGGGAAAGAATACAGGTCATCTGTAGATGACCTGTATTCTCTAACATTTTTGGTGAACAGAGGTCAGACTGACCCCAACGTTTTACCTTGTATTTTATATGGGAAATGCAAAAAACTTCGTTTTTTTTGTTTATATTTTCATTATTTTTATTATAGAAAAGAAAAAAATTATTTCAGATACATTTTCATTGTATCATATTATAATACACAAAAGAAAAATTATGGCGAAGCATCATCCATCAGTTCATCTTCTTCTGAATCAAGCACTTCGGTATTAAAGCATCCATCGCAAATGGTTTTTGCATGTTTAGGAGATGTTTGATTCTCACACAAATGGTATCGAATTCTTGTTTTTACGTCAGCATTTCTAGGACATAGAGAGCACCGAGGTCTGGAGCTGCCACGTGATCGTTCTTTTGCATCACTTGAAGGAATTCGTTCCTCGATTACCCTGTATCCAATTTGCGGTTTTAACAGTTTTCTTCATACCCTGAGGTTTTGCCAAGCGTTCCAAAATGTGGGCATTTACTAATTGCATTGCTAGTTCTTTCAAAATCATCTTGCGTGCTGATGGTACATGTTTTATACGAAGAGTTGGGGATTTGCTAATTTATAAAGATTGAACGCGGCTATAGCTCCCAAGTCAATCATATTGAAAAACAATACCATTGGCCATCTATTGGTCTTTCGTTTACATGTGTACGTTCGAACTAAAAAAAATAAAAACAATAGTTTTTATTTATGTAGAGAAAAATCGTATAAATAAAAATTTTATTATAGAACAATTGAATTACTTAATTTGTCCAGCGTGTCAACACCTCCTTTCGTGGAATTATAATCTAATATTATATTTGGTTTGTTGGACACCTCATCAATACCGTCATCATCGTGTAATGTGGACAGCAACAACACATTCTTTCCTTTTTTTCGTACATAGCTCACAAGGGTCAAATATTCATTGAAACAAAACAACGAGGATCCTTCGATTCTTTCCTTTACGAAAGATTTATGAGCAAACTCTTTCGGGATATCTGGTTTGTTATTCCTTATTGTTCCAATCACTGTGGTTTTCTTTTGTAACAATTGATCCGCCAATTTGCAACTGGTGGAAAAGTTGTCCATAGTTATGGTGCGCCCTTTGTTTATATATGGCTGCGCCAAACGATGCACCAGGTTTAGCGCATACTCGGAAGAGCGCGGTTCATTTGGTTGCCTACCCACATAAACTTCGGCAGTGAGAGGATAAACATTTTTTAAAAAATTTTAATTCCATACTTTCCGGGTTTTGATGGAATGTATTGATGGAATGAACATCGCCCCCGAGTTAGCACCAATTGTCAATGGAAGACGGTTTATATGGAAGACGGCTGTTTTCCGTAAACATATTCCAAATATCACGGAATGGTGCCAATTTAACATTTTTCAAACTTTCTTGTCTGGTCCGGTAATTAACGAATCGTAGAAATCGCAAAAGCTGCTTCAAACTTTGTTGCGCCATTGCAGCACGGTAAAATGAACGGTTGTCTTTCCTATACAACTCGTCCAATCTCTCGTCCCAATTCTTATGGGCACCGGCGTATAGTAAGATACCAAATAAACAATATAATTCATTCGAATTCGTATCGTACCTTTTTATTGAATTGGCCCCTTCTCTACTACAGAACTCATGGGCCTTTCGGTTCGTTTCAGCAACAATAGCGTTTACCAAAGGTTCCGTAAAAATTTCTTGAAATACCTGAAATAACAGAACTAAACCAATTAAAAATTGTTGCAATTTAGATTTTGATAGTATTGTCATACCTCCGCAGGTTTCTTTACAAATTTGAATATTTCGCACTTTTCTTACAGCAGGAGGATTTGCGTTTCACTTTCTATTAAATTTTTTGTTTTGGTAGCTGTACCATGATCCGGGTGCATCTTCTTCTTTGTCTTCTTCAACTGGAAAATCTTCATTTCCTCCAAGTTCCTCATTGTCCGTTACATCTAACTGATTAACTTGACTACTTTATTGGCTACTTTATCGTCGGAACTGTCTGTCGAAACTTCTTCGAACAAATCTCGTAGTTCTTGGCAGGTTTGACGCCGAAGCATTTTACGAAGAACTTACCTTGCATAGATTCACCACAAAGACACTACACTATATACACAGGAAATACTTTTCTATTATAGAATTCCCGTTTTCAAATATATATCACACAAAAATGTATACATAAAATTTTTTACCGGTTTTTTTACAAAAACGCATATTTTCAAAGAAATATTGAACGGAATAATGTGTTACATACAAAATAGGTTTAGGATAGTTTTAGGACTAAATTCATTCAAGCCATAATAAATATAGTAAATTCAACAGCTTCTTGTTCTGGTTTTCTTTTCAAAGTTCTTAGAACATATCAAAATGGGCATTCCTAGAATACCAGCCTAAACTAGCGGCCCAAAAGGATTTAAATCCACTTTAAACTAGGTTGGGGTCAGTCTGATCCCTGTGCATCTACAGAAGGTTAAGCGTACCATTTCAAATTTAAATCTAATATCCTAAGTTTTGCATTTTGAAATTTAGGAAAATTATGATATTTTAAAAGACATAATTTTCAACTATAGAACTTTTATTGTCAGAAACATTCATAATATTTATGAATTAAAAAATGTACCATATTCTATTTGCTGTAAAAAAAAATTAGGACTTTGTTTTCGATTTCATGATAACCAATGACGTAGAATATGGCCACGCTAAGTTTTTATTATTTTTTTGTTATTAAATTCATTATTTCAATATTATGTCTTTAAAATATAATTTTTTTGAAATGCAAATCTAAGGCGCTATATGTATTGTTACTTAAATACGCTACTATCTATTATGAAACAAAACAACGCCCTAATTTTTATAATCACCCATTTTTAATTGCATTCATATATTCTTATTTGTAATCAACATTTAGGCACATTGTTGAAGATTTTAATTTAAAATGTTCCCAAACATTGATTAAAGAGTATTATATACCAACAACAAATATCAATAAGTACGTCAGCATACTTTTAAAACTGTTATCCATAAATCCAATTTAAATTAAGACTATATATAATTCGAGTAAGGAATGTAATAATCCTATGTACGAACGAATTATATGGGAAATGCTCATTCATGTAAGTAAAAAATAATTTCGTTAAATCTGAATAGATTTTCAGTTATATTATGTTTTATGCTTTAAGCTACAAAGCAGCAACAACAACAGCAACAAAACACAAGTAAAAATTTAAAACGGAAATCTCGCAACTAGAATATTGAAAACTCTAATAAATTTTTCCGCACAAAAGAAAATGTTAAAGCGGAAATTAAATTTGCATTAAATTTTTCAACATTCGCATTACATCAATGCTCTGTGTATGTATGTGCAGCACATGGAAAATCGTCTCTAAATATAAACGAAACTTTTTATCTATATGCAGATAAAGCTTTAGTTTTTTTTTATCATTTCGTTGGTATAATAACAATAATAATTAGAGTGGAATGTATATACAAATTAAAAACTATTTGTAGAGTAATGTTTCGGTTCGGGTAAGTCAGGTGTGTTTTAAATGAAGCAAATTTTAATCTTTTTACATGATACTGAATAATTTGAGGTGAACACACGGAATATAAGATTTTCCACATTTTTATGCTTTCTCTCGTGTATCAAAAACTATGTTTAGGAATTTAATTAAAATGTGAATTTTTGTTTTGTATGTTTAAAAGTCCATCATACGGTTTTTGTTTGAAAAGTATTTGTAAAACATTGTACAAAGCTATTATATTAAAACTAAAATGTTGCCAACCTTAGTAATTTCTGATGAAATGCAATTTTTTTAAACCGAATACATTTTTCGTTGCATGTAAAGCTGATTGCTAAGTCTAACATGATATTATGAAATTCTTGTACTGAAATTTTAAGCTGACGGATGGTAGCATGATCAAACATGATCAAATCTCAGTTTAGAAATTTAGAATGTTAAACCGCTCATCATTCATACTTGGGTTCCTGGTCCTACTGAGGAAAAAAGTGTGGTACAGACAAATATCGGTTTGATGAATTTTTAATTTTCAAAATTTTAATACAAAGGTAACTCTGTCTAACTCAAAATTTGTCTATGTCGAAATTCTTCTTATGTTGAATTTAAATTAAAGTTTACGTTGCGATTTCCTAGGAAAATAGCATTTCCGACCGCAAACTTTTTCTATGTCAAACTGCTTTTTATGTCAAATTAATCTTGGAGGAAAAAATCGAACAAATTCCTCTTTCTATTCCGAAAAGTCGGTTTATGGGGATCCGTTACACTCTTATAGTATACTATGGGTCTGTTTTTTAATTCAACCCGAGCGAGTTTATTTACTCAACCAGTGTACACAGAGTACAGTGTCAAATTGGTCGGTGTACTCAGAGTAAAAACAGCGTGGATAAATAAAATGTTTTTATAAAAATATTACAACTAAGGTTATGTTTTGCTTATTCTTGACACTTACATTAATTTCAGAGCAAAATTTTTCACTCGGTGGGAGTCGGCTCAGTTCATATTAAAAAATACAGTGTGTGTGTAAAATTACACAGGTTGAATTAAAAAACGCAGTGCACATTTTTGTGCAGTGCACAGCGCATTGCTCGCTCGGGCTGAATTAAAAATAGAGACTATGTATGTATAATTAAAATTACAATCCCGCTAAAGGGGAATCCCTTTTTTTATCTCCTTTTCAGTTTTATATTTTACTTTATTTGACTGATTATAGGAGCCTGTGTATTTTTACAGTTCAAAAACTTGTTAATAAGTTTTTTTTTTTAAATATTAATTCTGCAAGAAATGGCTTCAGAAAAGAGTAAATTAAAATTATTGTCCATAACAAAAAAAATAGAATTATTGAAGAAGTAAATAGTGGTGAGAAAAAAACTGACATCGCGAAAACATATGGAATACCTTATCCAGTATACTAAAAAAATCGAACAAAATTACTGCAAAAGCGAATGCTTCTGTAAATTAGAAGACCCTATTTTGATTTTTGTTCACCAACGCCGACGAAAAAATATGCCATTATCTGGGGCTATCACCAAACAAAAGGCTATACTAAAGAAAAATGTATATACATAACTTTAAGGCTAACTAATTTTAAAAGAACACAATATTGTTTTTTAAAAAATTCATCCACACTTCAATATTTTCCAAATTGGCAACAGCACCTTCTGAGTCCAATTTGGAAAATATTGAAGTGTGGATAACTTACCAAAGTTATTGCTTCATTGTGACCCAGAAAATGTTTAGAATATGAGAAGTTAAAAAATCAAATATTTGTGTCTTCACTAAATACATAAAAGAGGGCAGCACGAAAAAAAAATATGATTTTTGATAAATGTGTTTCAGGCAGCTTTGGAAATTGGCATCTCTTTGTCGAGCTGATATAGGCATGAGGTAAATTAAATTAAGTTTCCAATAAGTACAGTAACGTACGTTACATAATATAAGTACGTGTCAGTCGCCAACCTTGAGGCCAATCTCTGTGATAAGCGCTATACCTGGAAGAAGATTATCGAGTTTCAATAAAAATTACACACCATTTCTTTAAAAGGATTCTTTCGGGAAGATTTTTCGGGATAACATAACGGTATGAAACAGCACTATTTTACAGATGTCTTCCCAATAAAACCATGGACTTTAAAAATAATAAATGTAAAGAGCGAATAACTGTATTAGTTGTAGCTAATATAGGATCGAAAAAATTACCCTTGTTGGTTATTGCAAAATCAAAACAAACACGATGTTTCAAAAACGTCAAAAGCCTCCCTGTAAAATATGTTGCTAACGCAAACATGGGCCCCTGTGGTCGGGGGGCACTCACATGTCTCGTAAATCAAAATTGCACGAACATGTTTCCCAAGAATACCACCACAGTATCCTTTGCTTGTCGTAGGAGGCGACTAAACGGTTGGATCGCTGGGCTGACGACCCGCATCCGAAAAAAAAATATAGTGTTTATAAAGTCAACAAAAAGAAAAATGGATACCGCCAAAACAACACCGGACCCCCGCTCAAGTACCCGGACACGAGATTTAGGATCGGCACGTGGAACGTGCAATCACTAAGGAAACCAGGAGCGTTAGAGGGCCTAATCACGTGCATGAAGGAGTATCGGCTGGAACTCGTTGCTCTTCAAGAAACTCGCTGGCCTAAAAGTGGAGACCATGTGTCCCAGGGCTATACGTTGTTCTACAGTGGAGATGACCTCGGAAATCTTGGAGCTGGATTTCTTCTTGGGCCGCAGGTAAAGAACGCTGTTTTGGATTTCCAAGCAGTTAATAACCGATTGTGTAAGCTTCGCTTGCGCATGAAGTTAGCTAACCTGTCGATAATTTGTGTACATGCGCCCACAGAGGTCAGCCAGCCCCAAGATAAAGACTCATTTTACAATGACTTGGACGATCTGATGGGATCTATACCCGAACACGATGTTAGAATGGTAATTGGGGACTTTAATGCTAGAGCTGGCAGAAATCAGACCGACTTGTGTGAAAACATAGGTCCGTACTCCCGACACGAAACTGCGACCGATAATGGTGAGAGAATGATGTACTTTGCGGTTGCTCATGATCTTAGAGTAGCAAGCACATTCTTCCCTCACAAAGACATACATCTTGAGACATGGACACATCCTCGCGGAACTTCCCGCAGCCAAATTGACCATGTGTTACTTTCTAAAGGACGGGCTCAGGTTGTGCAGGATGTGAGAACTTATCGGTCAGCAACCAAATACGTAGGCAGCGATCATCATTTGGTCGCTGCAAAGCTACGATGGAAGTTTTCGTACAAGTCTGGGAACACAGCGAAACGCATGGTACGTTTCGACTGTGAAGGTCTGATAAATGAAGATCAAAAGAAACGATATCAGGATCTTGTCAGCGACAACATTAATGAAGCTAATTACCAGTCTGACTGCGTGAACTCTGTCTGGGGGGTACTGAAAACTTCGGTTGTCAGTGCTGCTCAACAGACTTTAGGTATAGTGAAAGTCAGACCCAAGAATGATTGGTTTGATGACGAGTGTCGTCTTGCAGTTGAGCAACAAAATATAGCCCATAATGAAGTGCAACAACGTCTCACAATCGCGAGGAAAAACAAGGCTGCTCTTGCAAGAAGGGCAGCTAAGCGGATTTGTAGACGGAAGAAGCGAGAATGGTGGAAGGCCGAGGTTCTGAAAGTACAACAACTCAGTAATGAGCGCAGTTCGCGTAATCTCTTTAAAGGAATTACTGGACTGAACCATACTTTCAGGCCTACGTCAACCGCCATTCGGGACCGGGATGGAAACCTCTGTGTCAACATCGACGCAGTACTTGACGCATGGAGTGGACACTTTACTGACCTGCTTGATGTCCATCATGCGTCACAGACTGTTGTTGAGCCACCTCTAATACAGACTGCGGAGATTTGCACTGAGGAGCCATCCCATGAGGAATTCACTAAAGCCATGCAGAGATTGAAACGAAACCGTGCACCTGGAGTGGACTGCATTAATTCGGAGCTCTTGATATTCGGAGGGGATACTTTGTTGAACTGTCTTTTCGACCTTATTCGATTAGTATGGCGAACCGAAGTTATGCCTGACGAATGGAAAGTGGCCGCGATATGCCCCATCTTCAAGAAGGGAGACCGCTTGAAGTGTGAGAATTATCGCGGTATAGCTCTCCTTTGCACAGCTTACAAGTTACTGTCATACATTGTATTGGATAGAATCACTCCTCTGGCGGAGGGCTTGGTTGGTGACTACCAAGGAGGATTTCGTCCGAATTGATCAGTCACCGATCAGGTCTTTTCGCTGCGGATGATTCTATCTAAATATTATGAGACATCCATCCCCGTACATCAGGTGTTCCTGGATTTCCGGCAGGCCTATGACTCGATCAATCGAGAGAGTCTATGGTCTGCCCTGGAATACCTAGGAATGCCAACAAAACTGGTACGACTATGTAGGATGACAGTGACGCAGTCTCAATGCTGTGTTAAAGTTGAGAACAGGCTATCGACAAGTTTTGTAGTTAACTCGTGTGTTCGGCAGGGAGATGCTCTGTCCCCGATACTCTTTAATCTCATGTTGGAGTACATCTTTCGTAAAACTGAAACACCGCAGCGTAACATCTTATATCGCCAGTCCAATCAGGTGCTTGCATATGCAGATGACATATGCGTGATTGGACTGAATAGCAACGGAGTGAAAGAAATACTTGGTCCGCTTGTAGAGTTTTCAGCTTCTGTTGGACTTCAGATCAATGAGTCCAAAACGAAATACCTGATCTCAGGTTTTAGGGACAGTGGCACACCAGATTTTAGTAGTGGCCACCACACGTTTGAGGGAGTGAGGAGCTTCAAATATTTGGGCTCTCTTATCACTCACGATAATAGTGTGGGTGAGGATATTAAAGTGCGGCTGGCAGCTGGCAGTCGTTCTCTGTATCCTCTAAGGCCACTGCTAAAATCTAAACACTTATCAAGTGCCGTGAAGCTGAAGCTTTACAAAGCGTTGATCAGGCCCGTTGTTATGTTTGGATGTGAAAGTTGGGCGCTGACGGATGAATACGAGAGATGGCTCCTTACATTTGAGAGAAGAGTCATGCGTGTGATCTACAGCCCAAAAAGCGAAATAGATGGTACCTACCGAGCTCTGTACAATATCGAGATCAGAGATCTGATGAAGATCCCCGATATTGTACATGAAATAAGATCTCAGCGAGTACGCTGGCTCGGTCACGTTCTGCGTGCTGATCCGGAACGAATTGTGCAGCGATCTCTGAAAGGAGAGCCACCATATGGTAGGCGCAGAGGTCGTTGCCGGCGACGATGGCTCCACGATGTAGAGAACGACTTGGCCTCTTCAGATTGTCTTAGACAGTATGAAGACCATGCTCAGGATCGAAACCGTTGGAGCCGGGTTGTTGACTCAGTAAGGGGCCAGTAATGGCCTTTAATACTGTTTATTATTATTATTATGAAACAGCACTATTTTACAGATGTCTTCCCAATAAAACCATGGACTTTAAAAATAATAAATGTAAAGAGCGAATAACTGTATTAGTTGGAGCTAATATAGGATCGAAAAAATTACCCTTGTTGGTTATTGCAAAATCAAAACAAACACGATGTTTCAAAAACGTCAAAAGCCTCCCTGTGAAATATGTTGCTAACGCTAACATGGTTGACGTCTGATATCTTGAAGATATATTTAATCGAACTTGATGAATAATTTACCATAGAATACCAAAAGGTATTGTTTTTTATTTATGCACCAGAAATGCGACCTGAAAGTATAGGCCTACGTCAACCGCCATTCGGGACCGGGATGGAAACCTCTGTGTTACTTGACGCATTGAGTGGACGCTTTACTGACCTGATTGATGTTCATCATGCGTCAGAGACTGTTGTTGAGCCACCTCTAAGACAGACTGCGGAGATTTGCACTGAGGAGCCATCCCATGAAGAATTCACTAAGGCCATGCACAGATTGAAACGAAAACGCCCACCTGGAGTAGACTGCATTAATTCGGAGCTCTTGATATTCGGAGGGGATACTTTGTGGAACTGTCTTTTCGCCCTTATTTGATTAGTATGGCGAACCGAAGTTATTCCTGACGAATGGAAAGTGGCCGCGATATGCCCCATCTTCAAGAAGGGAGACCGCTTGAAGTATGAGAATTGTCGCAGTATAGCTCTCCTTTGCACAGCATACAAGTAACTGCCATACATTATATTGGATATAATTACTCCTCTAGCGGAAGGCATGGTTGATCAGGTATTTTCACTTCGCATGATTCTATCTAAATATTATGAGACATCCATCTCCGAACATCAGGTGTTCCTGGATTTCCGACAGGCCTATGACTCGATCAATCGAAAGAGTTTGTGGTCTGCCCTAGAATACCTAGGAATGCCAACAAAATTGGTACGACTGTGTATGATGACAGTGACGCTGTCTCAATGCTGTGTTAAAGTTGAGAACAGGATATCGACAATTTTTGCAGTAAACTCGGGTGTTCGGCAGGGAGATGCTCCGTCCCCGATACTCTTTAATGTCATGTTGGAGTACATCTTTCGTAAAACTGAAACACCTCATCGCAACATCTTATATCGCCAGTCCAATCAGGTGCTTGAATATGATAATTGCGTGATTGGACTGAATAACAACGGAGTGAAAGAAATACCTGATCCGCTTGTAGAGTTTTCAGCTTCAGTTGGACTTCAGATCAATAAGTCCAAAACGAAATACCTGATCTCTGGTTTTAGGAATAATGGCACACCAGATATTAGTAGTGGCCACCACACGTTTCAGGGAGTGAGTTCAAGTATTTGGGTTCTCTTATATTTCTTTTCTTCTAACGCTTGTTTTATCACCGTAGTGATTCCATCGATTTGATCTATTGTGGAGTGGTTACTCCTGAATGCCATTTGAAAATCAGGAATGTTTACAATTGGCTTGAGACGTCTCAGAAGTAGTTTTAACAGCTTTGATAAGGTCGGAAGCAGGGAGATTGCCCTGTACGATGTTACTTCGTCATCTGGTTTGCCTGGTTTCTTCAGCATAATTATTTGGGCCGTTTTGAAACATTTGGGTACATACTTCAATCTCACACAGGCATTAAATAAGTATGTGATCATGATGATTGATTTACGTGGTAGTTGCTTGAATAGACCCGGTGATATTTCATCAATTCCTGGTGCCTTCTTTTGGTTAAGATTTTTGTTGATTTCTTCGGCAGTTCCATTTCTTATGGGTGGTATCCGAGCTACAGGTCGTTTGAATTTTCTGGTGGCTTTCCATAATGAGTAGTCCTTATCCATTTCTGAAGTTAAGCTTTTGAATGGATCAGATGTTAAGTCTTTAATGCCTTCGGCTCTAGTGTAACTGGATGAAATACCCTTTATGATAAAGCAATCAAGAAGATCTGGTATTTTTCCCGCATCCGTTGGGTCCCCTGGAGACAGATATTCACATTTGTTTTCATGAATTGAACAGAGCATTTCCTTTTCCAGTAGGAATTAACCTGGAACCCCAAGCTATATGTTTTAAATTGTAGTCCCCTCCAATGATAAATCTTGAACCTAGTTTATTGAAGATGTTATTAAATTGTAACTCCGTTGGTGTATGCCGTGGATGACAGTATGCTGCCGCAATATTTAGATCTGCGCCATTATATTGCATTGAGATAACTGTTGCTTGTAGCTTTCCCGAATATCATCTTGTTGATTGTCAGTTTCATTTTGAACGGTAATTTTAATATCGCTGTTTGAAAGCGCCTTAAAATTAATTGGTTCATTAGTGGTTTTTATTATTTTTTGTCGAAAAAGTTCGAAGTTGTTGATGTTGCTCACGTTAATGGGTGGAGGCAGTGGTATCTTTTTGTTTTTGTTCAGTGTTATTGTCCACACTTTGTGTAGTATGTTTTGGAGGCGTTTTCGTTTTTGTGTGCCTACTTTTTTGGTATTTCTGTTATCAGCACTGCCATCTATGCAATATCCCTCTTGACTCAGAGCATTGAATCTATCATTATGTTGAAAAACTGGAAATTGCCACAGCAACCAGATGGAATTATTTGATTGATCATGTTGAATGGTTGATGGCAGAATATGGTTGGAATATTTTGCGGCAGATCTCGGCTTTGTTATTTTTAACCTTTTCTTTTAGTGTAGAGTTTTCTCTCTTAAGTTCAGCCACTTCGTTGCTCAACTGCCCGATTAGTTTCTCCATTTTTTGAAATTTATTCAACAGCTCCTCGCTGTTTATAATATTAGATGATGTACTCGAAATTTGTTCTGAAACTGAGGTATTGGCTGCGTCTTTTGCAAATATGAATTTGTTTTTCTTCATTGGAGATCTGCGTGTCATAGAGCTCCTTTGGAATGAAAATTGTTACTCGTTACTCATTTGAGCGTTGATATCCTTTAGCTTATTTTGGATATCATTAGAATATTTTAGCAATGTTTCGCCACCCTAGAATCCATGGAACCGACCTCCAAAGAGAATAGATTTTCATGAACATCAGGTCTGCCCAATATGTTGATGGTTTCTAAATGGTTGCAACGCTGGAATATAAGCCAATAGTTAATTAGCTATCGTTCAACGCCTACCCTATTGAAACACACCCAACCCCCTCTAGCGAATTGACAATCGTCAGGTCACTCCATACTGTTTTTAGTATACGAACATTATGTTATACTTAAAAAATGACATTTAATATAGATTTTTTCAAAATCGATAATTCTATAAATCCGTTAAATCAACCTGCAATATTTTCATATATCTCGTGATTCAATTTTAATGCTGCCCCATAGGAGTATGAATTCTGAAGATGATAAACAATGCATACCGCATAATGTACGGTTTAATTGAAAATAAAAGAATGTTTTCTATGTATACCTTTAAAAATGCCATTAACCAAAATTGGATATCCTATCATATACCGACATACAAAATAAATTCCCATAAATCTACAGAAGATATTCGAATTTGAAAAGCTTCTTTTATATTTAATGGTTAAATTTAATTGAACTTTTCCACGTGTTTAACTAATCTATATTGATATTAAACAAGACTGGTATATGGAAATATTTTTATATCATTTGCATATACGAGTATGTTATGTACGAATTGAATTGAATTTTCTCTCTATATCATCCGTATCTCCCGTATCATCATGAGTAAAAAAAATTCTTTTTTTTCTTTTTTGTAAATAGCTGAAAGATATATAACCAAAATTGGTTTGGATATACATATAACAAAAAAACCAACAAAAAACTTGAAATAAATAAATAATTATCCGTATTTTGATGGATAGGAAATTTGTATGCGGTTTCTACATATCGGATATGATTGATCTGGATATACAATCAACATTTGTTTTGTTTTTTGTGGTACCTAATATCCTTCACCTATGAGTTAATTGATTTTGTTACGGTGGTGGTTTGTATTGCATGTGCGAATCCTATCGATTAAAGAGGACCAGAACAGATACAATATAAACCAAATATAATATAAATTAAACACATAGATAACGTATTTTCCCAATGAGACGCGCACCAAGATAAGGCGTCGTGAAAATTTAATAAATTTAATAAAAAGTAAAATATTATATTCACCCAAGGGAAATTAGTGTACCGAAAAAAAAAATGTAAACAAACACAAAATAAAATTGAAAAGACTTCTCAAAAATAAGAAAAAAGCTTATCAATATTTTTCGCATGACTGTGCTAGACGACTGTGTGTGTGTGTGTGTGTAAAAAACGAATAAATTTTACTCGGTTATTTGCAAGGCATTCAAATGGGAATTTACCTTAGTGTAATTCTGTTACGTATATATAGTTTAACATATACGTATACAAATGTATGCTCGAATGAAACGTCTTGCGATTAAGAAGTGATATATACGTTATGTAGGTAGCCACTTTATGTATTTAACTACATATATCGAACCGATAATGTACATATAAGAAAAATCAATGGTACTCGGTACATGTAAAACCACCCCAAAAATACTAAAAACACACATCATCATATTATGACTCATCTAAATTTAAAAAAAAAATTTATTGCGCATATAGATACAGAGGTACAGTGCGTTATATGTTGGCATATATGCCAAATCAATATAAAAAAGAAATATTTGTTCATCAAAGGTTACGATGCGTGTGCTACATATCCAAATTTCATTGTTCAGCGATTCATAAAATAAATTTAAACAATGACTTCTTTGGAATGATATCTATTTATGTTTATATGTTTGATACATACACGTATATGTATGTTATGTACATTATTTATGTTTGTATATATATATATATATATGCATGTTATGTTAACGTCTTACTGTTTACTTATAAAATGAATAGCCATAAAAAAACAAACTGGGAATATTTATTATATGTACATACTCGTATATACATATGTAGAGTCTGTGATGAGTCGGCGACAGTAAAATTTGAAATTTTGCATTGTGATTGAAAGATAATCTGCTGTTAAGTGAATCTTTAAAATTGAGCTTTGTATGGAAAAATATTGAATAAGAACTATAGGAACATAAATATTATGGCGGTGGATTCTGGTGTCAGGGATATGATAATTAAACTTAGGCATGAGAATTAATATTTCTGGAATTATTTAAAGCTTTAACAGCTGTTAATACAATTTACAACATGCTTTACAAAATAATTCTTAGCGATCGAATTGAGAATTAGAGATTGTCATCAATTTGCACAATCTTTTCTGATACATTATGGTTGGAACATCTCGATACAACTTTCCTTTCGTATTCTCACAAAAATAAATCCTTCGTAAATTTTAGACACTATATAGTGTTTAGGATTTCTCGAATCGCGAGAAAATGCATGAGATAAACTAGACTAGTAAACTGCAGCTGCAACATTAATCACATTATTTTCAAATCTCACTGAAACTGGAAAGCTCAAAACACCAATAAATGATTGTTTTGAAAAATTTAATTTCGATACATAATTTTAGTTGACCCTACCCGGAACTCACATAGTAAGATATACACAAAAAATATCGAGCACTGTTGCAAGACCAGTTTTCGTCTGTTCTACTCTTACATAGTAGAACGACTCTTACATAGTAGACGAAAACTGGTCTTGCAACAGTGCTTGATATTTTTTGTGTGTGTCTTACTACGTGAGTGCCGGGTAGGGTCAACTAAAATTATGTATCGAAATTTGATTTTGGAAAAGGTCAACTAAAATTGAAAAGGTCAACTAAAATTTGGTATCGGAAAATTTTAAAATTTTTATTTATTTATTGATTGTAGTTTTGATTGATAAAACAGCAACATTTTTATGATTTATTTTAGAAACTTAATTTGTGTTATTTTGAAATCTTTTAAATTGTGTGGACTGATAAATGGGAAAAATTGAAATAACATATTTTTTTTAGTTAATTTATTGCTATATTCATGTTTATTGCAATAATTTTGGGCGCATTTTTAAAACTGAATCATAGAATGTTAAAACAAATAGCGGAAAAGAACGGTAAAGAAATGGCACGAACTTAATGGGATAAACGGAAGTTAATGAAACCCACGAAATGAAATCCAATTTTATTTATTTCTTGTTATTAATTTATAAACTGAATTGTTATTTTTATATTAAGATATAAAGAATCATTTTACTAATAAATTTGAATTCATTATTTTTGGCCTACATGTCATATCCAGTATTATGATGTCCGTCTTCTTCCGTTGGTACTAGCAGATTTCCCTGATCAAAGGATAGTATACTAGGTTTGTCAAAGTGTACCTTGCACCGAAGGCATAAATTATGCAAGGCGTAGCAAACGTTAATAACTTTTCTTACCTTATTTGGGTATAAAGCTATTTTTCGCATAGTTAACAGCGGAATCAATTTTTTAGGACTATGGTCCGTTCCACAATATTTCTCAGTTTTGTATGTTTTTTTGTTGAACGTCTTTTTTCTGGGGTCGCCAATTCTTGTGTGGACCGAAATGGTACAATTATATAGCGTTTCTTTTGTACAATAAAATATTTTTGAAATCTACATTGGGTTAGAACCATCGCGTAGAATTTTTCATTTTATTCGAATTTGATAATTATGATTATCGTAACAATTGGTTATAAATTTTTTTGCAACGGGTGAACGGGTGGGTGTTTAGCCACAAAATATAATTTCATACATGTTCCGTATATATATATATATATATATATATATATATATATATATATATATATATATATATATATATATATATATATATATATATATATATATATATATATATATATATATATATATATATATATATATATATATATATATATGGCCCCTGTGGTCGGGGGGCACTCACATGTCTCGTAAATCTAAATTGCACGAACATGTTTCCTAAGAATACCACCACAGTATCCTTTGCTTGTCGTAGGAGGCGACTAAACGGTTGGATCGCTGGGCTGACGACCCGCATCCGTAAAAAAATCAACTGTTTATAAAATCAACAAAAAGAAAAATGGATACCGCCAAAACAACACCGGACCCCCGCTCAAGTACCCGGATACGAGATTTAGGATCGGCACGTGGAACGTGCAATCACTTAGAAAACCAGGAGCGTTGGAGGGTCTAATCACGTGCATGAAAGAGTATCGGCTGGAACTCGTTGCTCTTCAAGAAACTCGCTGGCCTCAAAGTGGAGACCATGTGTCCCAGGGCTATACGTTGTTCTACAGTGGAGATGACCTCGGAAATCTTGGAGCTGGATTTCTTCTTGGTCCGCAGGTAAAGAAGGCTGTTTTGGATTTTCAAGCAGTCAATAACCGATTGTGTATGCTTCGCCTGCGCATGAAGTTAGCCAACCTGCCGATAATTTGTGTACATGCGCCCACAGAAGTAAGCCAGCCCCAAGATAAAGACTCATTTTACAATGACTTGGACGATCTGATGGGATCTATACCCGAACACGATGTTAGAATGGTAATTGGGGACTTTAATGCTAGAGCTGGCAGAAATCAGGCCGACTTGTGTGAAAACATAGGTCCGTACTCCCGACACGAAACTGCGACCGATAATGGTGAGAGAATGATGTACTTTGCAATTGCTCATGATCTTAGAGTAGCAAGCACATTCTTCCCTCACAAACAGATACACCTAGAGACATGGACACATCCTTGCAAAACATCCCGGAGCCAAATTGACCACGTGTTAATTTCAAAAGGGCGAGCTCGGGTTGTGCAGGATGTGAGAACTTATCGGTCAGCAACCAAATACGTAGGCAGCGATCATTATTTGGTCGCTGCAAAGCTACGGTGGAAGTTTTCGTACAGGTCGGGGAACACAGCGAAACGGATGGAACGTTTCGACTGTGAAGGTCTGATAAATGAAGATCAAAAGAAACGATACCAGGATCTTGTCAGCGACAACATTGAAGGAGCTAATTACCAGTCTGACTGCGTGAACTCTGTCTGGGAGGTACTGAAAACTTCGGTTGTCAGTGCTGCTCAACAGACTTTAGGTATAGTGAAAGTCAGACCCAAGAATGATTGGTTTGATGACGAGTGTCGTCTTGCAGTTGAGCAACAAAATATAGCCCATAATGAAGTGCAACAACGTCTCACAATCGCAAGGAAAAACAAGGCAGCTCTTGCAAGAAGGGCAGCTAAGCGGATTTGTAGACGGAAGAAGCGAGAATGGTGGAAGGCCGAGGTTCTGAAAGTACAACAACTCAGCAATGAGCGTAGTTCACGTAATTTCTTTAAAGGAATTACTGGATTGCACCATACTTTCAGGCGTTCGTCAACCGCCATTCGGGACCGGGATGGAAACCTCTGTGTCAACATCGACGCAGTACTTGACGCATGGAGTGGACACTTTACTGAGCTGCTTGATGTTCATCATGCATCACAGACTGTTGTTGAGCCACCTCTAGAACAGTCTGCGGAGATTTGCACTGAGGAGCCATCCCATGAGGAATTCACTAAGGCCATGCAGAGAATGAAACGAAACCGCTCACCTGGAGTGGACTGCATTAATTCGGAGCTCTTGATATTCGGAGGGGATACTTTGTGGAACTGTCTTTTCGACCTTATTCGATTAGTATGGCGAACCGAAGTTATGCCTGATGAATGGAAAGTGGCCGCGATATGCCCCATCTTCAAGAAGGGAGACCGCTTGAAGTGTGAGAATTATCGCGGTATAGCTCTCCTTTGCACAGCATACAAGTTACTGTCATACATTTTATTGGATAGAATCACTCCTCTGGCGGAGGGCTTGGTTGGTGACTATCAGGGAGGATTTCGTCCGAATCGATCAGTCACTGATCAGTTCTTTTCGCTGCGGATGATTCTATCTAAATATTATGAAACATCCATCTCCGTACATCAGGTTTTCCTGGATTTCCGGCAGGCCTACGACTCGATCAATCGAGAGAGTTTGTGGTCTGCCCTGGAATACCTAGGAATGCCAACAAAATTGGTACGACTGTGTAGGATGACAGTGACGCAGTCTCAATGCTGTGTTAAAGTTGAGAACAGGCTATCGACAATTTTTGCAGTTAACTCGGGTGTTCGGCAGGGAGATGCTCTGTCCCCGATACTCTTTAATCTCATGTTGGAGTACATCTTTCGTAAAACTGAAACACCTCAGCGTAACATCTTATATCGCCAGTCCAATCAAGTGCTTGCATATGCAGATGACATATGCGTGATTGGACTGAATAACAACGGAGTGAAAGAAATACTTGATCCGCTTGTAGAGTTTTCAGCTTCTGTTGGACTCCAGATCAATGAGTCCAAAACGAAATACCTGATCTCTGGTTTTAGAGACAATGACACACCAGATTTTAGTAGTGGCCACCACACGTTTGAGGGAGTGAGGAGGTTCAAATATTTGGGCTCTCTTATCACTCACGATAACAGTGTGGGTGAGGATATTAAAGTGCGGCTGGCAGCTGGCAGTCGTTCTTTGTATCCTCTAAGGCCACTGCTAAAATCTAAACACTTATCAAGTGCCGTGAAGCTGAAGCTTTACAAAGCGTTGATCAGGCCCGTTGTTATGTTTGGATGTGAAAGTTGGGCGCTGACGGATGAGTACGAGAGATGGCTAGTTACATTTGAGAGAAGAATCATGCGTGTGATTTACGGCCCTAAACGCGAAATAGATGGTACATACCGAGCTCTGTACAATTTCGAGATCAGAGATCTGATGAAGATCCCCGATGTTGTACATGAAGTTAGATCTCAGCGAGTACGCTGGCTCGGTCACGTTCTGCGTGCTGATCCGGAACGAATTGTGCAGCGATCCCTGAAAGCCACCATATGGTAGGCGCAGAGGTCGTTGCAGGCGACGATGGCTCCACGATGTAGAGAACGACTTGGCCTCTTCAGATTGTCTAAGACAGTATGAGGACCAAGCTCGGGATCGAAACCGTTGGAGCCGGATTGTTGATTCAGTAAGGGGCCAGTAATGGCCTTTAACACTGTTATTATTATTATATATATATATATATATATATATATATATATATATATATATATATATATATATATATATATATATATATATATATATATATATATATATATATATATATATATATATATATATACGTTTAATTTAATTTCTCAGAAAGCAGCTTGAACAAGCCACCTCATCATGATGTATGAGTATTACATCTGATGTGTTTCAGTCAGTATAGCGAAAATATATCGTGTATTACAGCGTGTCACGTATTTAGTACATTGGAAAATTAAAAACAAACGCCAACTAAAAGAAACCCGTAAGAGCATGCTTCATAGCTCGGGCAATCAACACAGAAGTAATAAATAGAGTTGCATAATGGTTTTTTCTTCTCTACAACTTTCGGAGTTTTTAATGGTCTTAATTGGGCAATGCCCCAATTCATATTGCCCAGATAATCAAAGCGTCAATTCAACAGGAAAATATAGAAAAGTGGTGTGGTGTGAGCCGCTTTGTTAAGAGAGGCTGCAGCTATACGACAATAAGAATGAATTAATTGAAGCCATTAAATAATCCTGGGCAGAAATTTCCCTCCGCTATTTTGATTCCATACATAAGAAGCTCGTTGACAATCGTGGTGCAGTTACCCATTACTAATTAATTGAATAATAATTAAATTTAAATTGATTGATTTGCAGATGTTCTAAAACAAATGACACAACAAACAATTAACTATCAATTTTATCACAGCCCTCTGTTTCATGTAAAATGAACCATCATAAACTTCAAATTGATTTAATGGTCAGATTTTTTAAATTACAAAAAGTATTGGTGAAATTATCTGTTCTTAAACAAGTGAGGCGAGGTGTACGTACAATAAATCGAAGTCCGCAAGCTACCATTCCACAAATTGAACTTACATAATTTAATTACAACGCTGTTGTCAATTTATCATTCGCCACTGTAGTATTTATATATTTTAAGAAGTACCATCACAATTCGATTAAATTAAAGAATATTAAGCGGCATATTCTCGATCGGGCCGCAGCAAAATTATTTGCTACTCGAAAATATGACTACTAGATTAATGCCACCAAGCAAAATTGAATTTAGTTATTTTTTGGGAATTGGGTTTTGTTTTTATAGTAGTGTAGTAAAAAACATAAGAATTATAATTTTTATAAGAAAAAATAAACGACTGCTGACTCAATTCTTTTATATATTAATTGTCATGGCTTTCTAGGTTTAACTTACGACTTCAAAAACTAGATAGCCAACTTTACATGTTTTAACTACACTACCGCATAAACAAATAAAAAAACATAAACAAAATGCCAATTTAAGTTTACATGGTGAAATTAATCGAGTAGTCGTATTTTCTCATTTGAAAATTGCTTGTTTACTTGCTTGCGTACGACAACCGAGTATCTACCTCATAGTTTATTACAACTTGATTTATACTAAATTGTATTTTTGACACCACGTCAAAATCAAACTACAGTATATTTGATAAAAATGAATCTTAAGATATTGGCTACGGTAGTTTAACCATATGCAAATACAAAATTGGACAATTCGGTTCAATTGTATGCACAAAAAATTGTCAATTCACAGCGGCGTAAATAAAACTAAATAAAACACAGCGAAGATCGAACTGAGAATATATGAAACCGAATATATGCGTTCGTAAATCGATAACTAAGCGGTTAAACCTACCAATATTAACTAACCATTCAGAATTTTGACGATCTGGTATGAGTAAAAATCTATTTGTGGGGCTACTTGATCTCGTTTTTATTTAGTAGGTCAAATACCAATGTAACATTAGGTATTAGTTAATAATCTACATTAAATAGGTTGCTTGTTTAAATAATTTTCAAGTACAACATCGATCGCGTTAAATTGTTTTCTTAAAATATTTACTGACCATAATTTTTTGTTACGATTTAGGAAAAGCCAACCAAACGATACGACCGACGGCGTAAAGTCTTAAATAAAGGGTTCAGTAACTTTTTTATTATTTGGTTGTGGTCCACTTCTCCGAAATCTTCTTTCTCAGGCGATTTAAATGTCTTATTATCTCGTTTTTTTGTGAATTACTCTTTCATTGTTTGTTTTTGTACTTGAACAGCGATGTAGTTTGGTTCAATCGGAGACCAAATTAATTACTGCTCAGTCATTTGCAGCAATTTCACAACATTCCTTAGTTTTCAATTCGCAGTTAGTAGAGCAATCCCTCATTTCATCTGGAACATTATGTATTCAGATTGATGGTGGAACAATCTTATTATTTCCGATGAACTTGACAAGATCCCGGTGTTTCTTAATTTTCTAATTTTTTTCATCGACATCCTTATTTTTCTCAAATTTGATCTTCTTTCTTTATTTATCATCACCAAAAGGTCTTTACGCTTGTGCGACAGCTCCAATGCATGTTTTCAGATATGGCTGCTAGTACAGCAGAATGAACTCTCTCTTTCTATTTGTACCAGACGTAGAAAGAATAATTAAACTCTCTAGTTACAACGGATCAGCAGCTCCAGCACTGTCTGGTCAATTTTGATTTATTTTTTCTGGCTTAATCTGTTTTTGCTCCAACTGTTGCAAACAATCATTTCCTCTGAATCATCCTGTTGTTCTATGAGTCCAATAATTGCAAGGATTGTTGTAGTACGTTTTCAGAGCAATTTGGATACTTTGGAAAATATTTCAAGAAAACGACAAAAAGTGAGCAACACTAACTGTTTTAGATGGTTTATTGATTAATCATATGATCCTGCCAGTTCATTCTAGAGAACATCATGAATCTGATTTCCAATAGCATTGATAACGCAGCAAACTGTAACAGTCGAACTTCTTTCACCAGAAGTAATTTATCCAACTAATATTTTGACTTTTGAAGCTACAACGTTTCTAGGCTTATGCACATTACTTTTTCAAAAAAACTTCGTTTCAGTGTCATACCATTTAAATCAAACCGTTTCGCAAGAAAAGCAACAAAAGATTCAAAATTATTTTATCGATCAGGAACATTTTTCAAAAAATACATTACTCGCGGACTACTCACGGTACAATAAATGTAAATGTTAAATTTGTGATTAATATAACAACATATAATTTTCATCATTCAACGGAAAAAGAATTTATAACACCCACCACCATATTGTGTATGATGTACTAAAATTTCACCAACATTAATTTTTATTTTCTAAGTTAACATACGACGTCTCTTGCATGTCGCACAATTATGTGAAAAAAGTAAAAAGTCAAATTTCAAATTGCGACAACAATTAAAATATAAAAAGGTTAAATGAGAGTAAAAGTGTAAAATGTAACAATATATTCATAAACATACCACATTTAATTTGATTATCACACATAGCATATACGATGTACGTAGAGATCAAAAAAAATAAATATTTAACAATTCGCTTCGTTTCATGTACAATGTACCTACCTCCAGCATTATAAGTATACAAAATACGTACAAACATACATATTTAATACTCAGTGGAGAGGTGCTATATATAGTAATATGTACATATAAATTGTAACGTGATTACAATTAAAAAGATATATTGTGTATAATTTTATTCCAGTTAAAGAAAACGAACCTCCACCATACGTATACTCGTACAACAAAAAATAATCATAAATTAAACAGCGCACAACCAACGTGCTATATCGAAATGATGAAAACCATGACATTGTTGTATATGAACTATATACGAGTATATACGTAGTCGTACACGTAAAATTAACATTTCTGTTGTACTTTTTTTTTTTTTTTTATTTCTTCAAATTGCTCGGGAGAGATTTCCGGTAATTTGTTTTATTTCCCCAAATACAAAATAAAAAATTATATAAAATAAATTATACATTGTGAAAAAGTACGTAACGTAAAAATTAATTTTAACATTTTTATTTCAATACATATATGAAAAACATGAACACATGAACAAATTTTTATAGTAGCAATGAAAAACTAGAAAGTAACAAATATGCGCCAATGAATATACAACAGAAACAAAAGCATAAAAGGAAATTACGGAAAAATATGAAAATCATTTGGGTGAAACGCGAGACTCATTAATTGAATATTATCCTTTTTATTATATTCGTATATAATAGTGAAATAGAGGATGTGGATTGTTGATTTAAATATTATGTGTGTACATACATATATTGACATATGAAACGTGTTGAATGGTATAGTTATATAAATATTGACATAGATTATGTAGGCAGTTTTATGAATAAGGGGTTCTCAAAGTCGGAGCAGGGAGTATAAAAGTATTTTAGGGTATATTTAATTTACTCAATGCGAGGATTAATCAGGATTAATCATTTTGTTAGATCAGGTAATTTGTACAATCAATAAACGTTTAAGTTATGTTCGATCCAAATAGTAATGAGTAGGCAATGTATTGCTTACAGTGTTCGAATAAAAATCCTATGACCAGAGAGTGGTTTTGTTTATTTCATATAGACGAACATAGTATGTGTGGTGCCCGTACACGAGAGAGTAATAAGCCTTTTAGGCCGAAAAAATAATAGAATCTTGTATTGTCATCGGAGTTGTGAAGTCTGCATGCAAAATTTCAGTTCAATTGGACTATCGCAAGTGGTTGAAAAATTGATTACAACATTTGACAAAGACTTATAAAAGTTAGCTATAATAAAAAACAATCATATAACATAATGCTCTCGGATTGCACTCTAAAAGGTAAAGTCCAAAAATAGATATACCATCTATCTTTTTGCAAATTTCGATGGCTAAAAAGTAGAAAATAAAATAAATATAAAAAAAAAACTTTTTAAAAAACCACGCTTATGTTTCCTTTGAAAAGGCTTTGAAAAGTAGAAAATAAAATTATTCTTCCTTACTCCTATCAAGGTATATTTATAACAAGTAGAAATTTAAAATTAATATGACTAAAAATATAAGCGTTTCTATTTTTCGGAAATTCGTCTAAAACACCTCTTTCCACAACAAGTTATTTCAAAAAATGGTGACGTTGATTGGCCTCCACGGTCGCCTGATTTGACTGCTCCGGACTTCTTTTTGTGGGGATATCTGAAAAGCAAGGCTTATGCAAACAAACCAGAAACGCTTGAGCAACTCAAACAAAATATTCGTGATGAAATTAATGAAATACCGCGTGAAATGTGTGAAAATGTAATGAAAAATGTGCTCAAAAGGGCTCGCATTTGTGAGGCTAACAGAGGCGGACATGTATCTATTGTATTCCATACATAATTGCCGACATTAAATAAAACATTTATCAATATAAGATCCATTTTCTTTCATTTATTCAAAAACTATAAACAAACAAAGTAGTAATACTTCCCGGCGGACACCCTGTATAAATACCAAAAAATTTATAGACTGTTAATCAAAGGTCTCACCAAAGGGGCACTGTAAAACTTTCTGGAAATCGAAACAAGCTGCTACTATATCTGTACGAACTATTGCCGCTGATTTATCAATATTTTTGATTCTTCTTGCTTTAATTTTACTTCGTATGTGCTTGCTTTGTGACACTTTAATTTTTTTTTTGTCAGACGTCAACATATTGGCATAGCTGATACAGTCGTTACACTGGTTCTTTTTCGGTTTAAAAAAACCAAAATTAAAATTTAAGTTAAATATATGCCTGTATTGACGCTCGGTAATGCTTTGCGTGCTAATATTGTTTTCTTCAATCCATTTAAGGTAAAATCGGTACATTTTCGCAATGGTAAGACCACTTTCTAGATAAAGTTTCGTTGTTTTCACTCGTAAATAGTGTGATTCTACTGTTGGAAAAGAAGATATGTGTCCTATAACATGCTTTTTTGAGGTTTGTGATAATTCGTTGAGAGGTCGATGATATGTTCCTAACAAATTGAAAATAATTTTATTGAAGATTATCATATATTTTGAAGATTGTCATATCAGCTAAGCATACTTTATCAGAATCAAAGGTAATATTAGATTATAAATAATTTCTTACCGCGGTTATCCGTTCCGTCACTCACCGCTTTCAAAAGAGCAGTATCTACTACCTGGTTTTATATTGCAAGCGTGTCTAAAAACATTTTTAAACACACTCTAGTATGTAAATGTTTCTCTTCTGGTGGGTTCAGGTAATATAATCTCGAAGACTTTCGTCGACTTTCACCGCAAGAAATCTTGGTAATTTTTTTATCGATTACCTGAACTGATGCACTTTGCTTCCGAGTTTATAAAAAAAATTAAAAATTTCTTGCCGCACTTTATCTGGTAGTTTTTCATGGCATTTTAACCGACATTTTACGGTACATCCACCTTTCATTATCTTTGCGGGGACCACACGCCCCGTCGCATTTTGGTATGACTGTCCGAGATTTTTGTGTCGCTTGGATTTTATTCTTTGCCACGTATGAGTATTTCTTTTTCGCTTTCTAGTTTGCACTCTAGTCTGTGGTGAGGTATTAAAATCTAGAAATGTATCCGAAGACATACTGGTGCTAGGCTGATATTCTGAATCAGTGCCGTAGCAAGCAAATGGATCTATAATGACATTATAAAAAATATAATATTTCTTTTCAAATTTTTATATTACGTATAAAAATAAGCTATGTATTGACTGAAGTGATTATTGATTTGTAATTACAATCTTACAAGCACTTATTGAATTGCACTTACCAGAATCATTTGCACGTAAACTAAGCTCTAACTCGCCTAATTGTGGCTCCATTTATAATTAAGGTTGGAAAATTAATTTAAAAAACAAATTAATAGGTACACATTTTTTAAATAATGTTCGGTAGTGAAAAAATGAAATATTTTTTAAAATTGGTATGGGAATTTTAAGAAATTTCACTTATCAATAGTCCCAAGTATTATAATGAAATACGTATACATTCACCACTACTATCAATTTGCGGTGATTTTACTCTTGCAGTCTCTATTTTGCGAATAAAATCGGCGTACCGAATTCAGAAATAAGTGACAAATAAAAACTCAATAAAACAATAGGACTACTGAATAAAGTAAACCTGTGGAAGATAGCTATTTCGAGGATTTGTGTTTACCAAACGGTCAGTACGTGATTAGATTCAAATCAGTTGTGTCCAACATTTTGTCTAACAGTGTTGAAAAACTATCATATATGAAGTGAAGTATATTTGATTTGTATATAAGTAATTTAGAACTAGACGATGTACAGATCAATGTTCAAAATTTGTCATTGTTAATTGAGATTAGGATCCCATGATGAAAATAAGCCTAAATTTGTTTACACACTAATTCTAATAAACTAATTTAGTGCACTTAACCTCCTTAGCTAAACCATTTTAAAATTTTGTTTAAAGTCAAATTTTAGTTGACTGGTTTATAAGCCTTAGTGTGTTAACACCTTTACAGAACTTAAACTTATACGATTTCTGATTAAGACCAGTGTTTGTCTATAAAATATAACAGAATCAATTCTGCAAAAATTGTAGTATTACCATATGTATTTGGGTTAGAGGCATTACGTGTGGTCAGACATTATTAAAACTTTTTGTTTAATTTGTAATTTAATAAAAAAATTATTTAAAAATGTTAGAAAGATACGATTTACTAGAACTTTTATTCTGTTAAACACTGGTCAAATATTGTTACAAATCAAATACGATTATTAGAAAAATATACTATATCCCTTAGCACTCTGTTTTGGAATCTTTGAACGATATCCATGTTGCTTGGTTTAGTACAACCCCACAGCTGATTTCCATACATCCAAATGGGCTTTAATATCTGCTTATATAGCATCAATTTATTGTTTATTGATAGATTGGAGTTCCTTCCCATCAGCCAATACATCTTTCTATATTTGAGTCTGAGTTCTTCACTTTTTTTCTTGACATGGTCCTTCCATCTAAGTTTGGTATCTAGATTCATCCATAGATATTTCTGTTGGTGTAGTCAACACGTATGTATTTTGTTTCATTTAACCTGACACGCCATTGCTTCGTCCATCGATAAATTTTGTTCATCGCACTTTGAAGCTTATTGGTAGCTCCTTCTATGGTATGATTTACTACCAAAATAGCAGTGTCGTCTGCAAATGTGCCAATTGTGGTATTCTGAGATAAAAGGAAATCGCTTGTGAATAATAAATAGAAAATGGGTCCTAAGACACTTCCTTGTGGCACTCCAGCTTTGATCTTTTTAATTACTGAGTATGATTGTTCCTGTTTAACACGAAAGTGTCGCTCTGTAATGTAGGATTTTAATATTTGGCAGAATTGTGAAGGTATGGTCTGGAGTTTGTGCAGAAGACCTTCGAGCCAAACTTTATCAAACGCCTGGGCCATGTCAAGGAAGACTGCTGAGCAGATTTTCTTTTCTTCGAGTGATCTTTCTATGATATCTGTTATTCTATAAATTTGATCAATTGTAGAGGGATTAATTCCTGCCTTTCAATTATTGGTTTCAATCTTTTTAAGAGAAGTCTTTCAAATAGTTTTGACATAATAGGCAGTAACGAAATCGGTCTATGGGATGTTATTTCGTTTGGTGGTTTTCCAGGCTTAGGTATCATAATCACCTCCGCGAACTTCCATACATTTGGTACATATTTCATCCTGAAAGCTGTATAACGTGCCTTAGGTGTGCGGCCAACGCTAATATTTAGTAGCGTCATTGACCGCTACAGCTGCATTGATTAGAGTTGTTAATTTTTTAATGCCCTTCTTCGATAGCTGTTTTAAGATTTTTCCTGTTATCAGGTCATAGCCTGGCGCTTTGTTAGGATTTACATATTTTTTTATTTCATTAGTCAATTTCGCAGGGGTGGTCAGAGCGATTTCTTGATCAATAGTTTCCTCTACTTCTTGGAATTCTTCTCTCTCTTGTACCTCATTAGGCTGAAAAATACTTTCTAGATGGTCAGCGAAAGCTTTTGCCTCATCATTGCTTCTAGCCCAATTCCCATTGCTTGTTCTTATGGTGGTATTTGAGTTATTGGTCTTTTCATTCGTTTGGTTGTCTTCCACAAAGAATAGTCAGTATCCTTTCCATATGTTACTGACTGTAGATATGAGTTTATTGTATCATTTTTAATGTACTGGATTTCCCTCCTGAATCGCTGTGTCAGGTTATTCAGTTTGTTTTTATCTGCAGGCATCCTGGTGTCCATTTCTTCCTGGCTCTTCTTTGTTCTTCGACAAGTTCCCTGATTTCTTTTGGGTAATTTGTACCTATTGTTCTTCTTTTGAACTCCGGCGTATTATTCCATGCTGACTGTTGTACGTCATTTATGAATTTTACGATTTCTTTATCTAGTTGTTCTTCTGTTTTTAACGGTACATTAAGTTTTATTCTACTATTCAGCTCTTCTTTGAATCCCTCCCAGTCTGTATATTTATTTGTCAGAGTCGGGTTGCATTCTTTTGAGATTATTTTTTCACTGAGAGTAAGTAGTATTGAAGAGTGATCGGAGCTCGAATAATACGCCTCTTCGATTTTAGCATGAGTTGCTGGAAGTTTTCTAGTTATAAAGAAATCTAGTAAATCAGGTATTTTGGTATTATCTGTTGGCCAGTATGTCGGTTTGGCAGTAGAATGCCAATTACATCTAACTTCTGTCATTGCTCCAAGAAGTTATTTACTTCTAGTAGTGATTATTTTTGATCCCCAATGAGTATGTTTCGCATTAAGGTCTCCGCCAATGATGTACTTATCGCCTAAGCTTTCCAGGAAGTGTACGTAGTGTAATTTTTTAAGATTATATCGCGGTAGGCAATAAATTGCCGTTACGGCTAATGACTGATTTTTAGTTTTAATGCTGACGGTAGTTGCTTGTATTTCTTTTATTTCATATTTTTTCTCTTCGTGATGTTGTATATTACTTTTTATTATTATCGCACTTCCTCCTCTGGCTGTATTTTCTGGGTGTATTGTATGGTATACTTGATAACCTCTAAATTTTATAAACGATAGTTTTGTAAAGTGGGTCTCGGATATGAGACAGATATCAATTTTTTCAATGTCCAATAATATTTGCAATTCTTGCTGATGTTGCAATAACCCATTGGGATTCCATGCTAGTATTCTAATGTCGCTATTCATGCTAAAATATGAGTGACAGGAGCAGTTCTGATGCTGTTTTCTAGTTTCGTTAGTCTTTGAATGATTGATCCAATAGCTTTTTCTTGCTTTTGTTCTTGCTCATCCATTCGGTTTAGAATTGTTTGCAACATTTCACTATAACGGTCAAAATCATTTTTCAATTCTGCTCCCCCTTTAGCAACTTCAGCATATGAGATACCTGGAGCTTGAATTATTTGATAAGCAGGTTTTCTTATCTTTTCTATTTGATTTCTTGGCTCCTTTAATTTGCCTTTTGGTATATCCTTTTTGTTATTATTATTTTTTCTCATCTTTTGTAGTTCTCTGGCAACTATACATCCTCTATAATTTGCGGGGTGTGACTCTCCACAATTTACACACTTGGCCGGAGTTTCTCTGGTTTTTGTATATTCTTTGGAGGAATGCTTAGCTGCGCACTTAACGCATCTTGGGTCTCTATTGAAGTAGTTCTGAGTGTGCCCGAATGATTGGCACTTTTTGCATTGCGGGAGCAATCTTGATTTTCGTAAAGCTTCAATCTCAACCTTCATGTTGAGGATATACCTTATTTGATAAATATTTTGTATGTCTTCATCTTTATCAAAAGTTAAAACATGAACAATGATAGCGGAGTTTTATCCTTTCTCTTCAATATTTGTGTAACCTCTTTTATTTTCAAATTTTTAGAAAGCAAATTTTCCTTTATTTTTTCTGGCTGGCCGGATGGGTGCAGCTTTTTTGCCACAACTTTAATCGGCCTGGATCTTTTGTCCTCATAAGAGTACCATGTATTTCCCTTTTCATTAAGTGAATGGGTCAGTTTTCTATAATTCTCCTCGTCTGGGAAATTGACTTTAAGATCTCCACTACTGAGCATCGTTGTTTGGTATTGTATTTGGTTTGAATCCATCGTTTTTCGTATATCATTGTAGTTTTCAATCTTATTTACAATGACTGGTGGTGGTTTGGGTTGTTGCACCTTTTTACACTGATTTTTTATTTACTTTTTTTCTTCTATTTGTTCTGGAGATACAAAGGGTGAATTGCTCAGTCGTCGCTTTTTTCCTTGTTTCTTTTTTTTTGGCACCCAATTCACTTCAGAATTAAGTTCATCTGAGTCCCTGGCATATTCATTCTGGCCGATGGCTACGTTTCCGCCAAATGCTACGTTTTTAGCTACGTTCTGCTCTTCTATTCTTGATTTATCTTCTGTTCCAGCAGGTGTTAGAGCTTTTCAAAGTTCCTCATTTTATGTTTTAAGTATCATTTGTAATTGGAGGAGATTTTAATGCAAAAAATACTCACTGGGGTTCTAGACTAACAACAACCAAAGGGAAAGAACTCCTCAATGCTATCAGAAAATACGGTTGTGAAGCCTTATCAAATGGTAAACCGACCTACTGGCCAAGTGATCCAAATAAAATACCAGATCTGATTGATTTCTTTATAGTGAAAAATATATCTGTAAATTATATACATATAGATGAAAGTTTTGACTTAAGCTCTGATCACTCCCCAATACTTTTGACATTAAGTGAAAGGATCATTAAAAAAAAAAGCTAGCCTAGTTTAGTAAAGAAACACACAAATTGGGAATACTTTAGACTGTCTTTAGAAAGAAAAATTAACTTAATGGTTCCACTAAGGAGTGAGGAGCAATTAGAAAAAGAAGTTCACAAGTTCATATGTGACATACAGCAGTCAGCTTGGGAAAACACTCCTGAAGTTAAAAAGAAAATTAAGGGAAACAAATACCCTAGAGACATTAGAGAGCTTTTGGCAGAAAAAAGAAGGGCAAGGAGAATATGGCAACAAACTAGAGCCCCTCAAGATAAAACTAAGCTAAACAATCTGACTCGGCTACTTAAAAGGGAAATCAAAGATTTGAAAGACGAATCTATCAGTAAGTACCTCAGAAAATTATCTAATGATACTAGTACTGATTATTCTCTCTGGAGAGCAACCAGAAGAATTAAAAGGCCAATAATGCAGATTCCTCCAATCAGAACAGAAGATAACAAATGGGCCAGAAATAACGAAGATAAAGTACGAAATTTTGCTGAATACCTGGAAAAAATATTTGAACCACATGATGACCAATCATTGGAAGCCGAAATAATCACTGGAGAGGTTGTACAGGAAAGTGAAGAAATTCTACGAGCAACACCAAAAGAAGTCATGTATGAGATAAAAACAAACATGAATCCGAGAAAAGCGCCGGGTTATGACCTTATCACAGCAGAAATTTTAAAAGAACTACCAATGAAAGCATTATTAACGCTCACCAATATTATAAATGCCGCCTTTCGATTGAAATACGTACCCAGCCTTTGGAAAATTGCAGAAGTAATTATGATTCCTAAACCTGGGAAACCACCACACAAAACTGGATCATACAGGCCAATATCACTATACTATTTATTATATAGGCCAATATCACTATATTACCAGTTATGTCTAAACTCTTTGAGAAGTTATTAGTAAAAAGACTAAATCCGATAATTGAGAGGAAAAACCTGATTCCAAATCATCAGTTCGGTTTTCGCAACCAACACTCAACATTAGATCAAGTACACAGAATAACTAATATTATTGAAAGAGCATTAGAGGAGAAAAAAGTCTGCTCAACGATATTCTTAGACGTTGCACAGGCCTCTGATAAAGTTAGGCACGAAGGACTTAACTATAAGTTAAGAACTGTACTACCAATACAATTCACTACAATATTAGAATCATACTTGAAAGATAGATTCTTTAGAGTAAAATTAGACGATTCCTATTCTGGATTGAAAGAAATCAAGGCAGGAGTACCGCAGGGCAGTGTATTAGGTCCAGTCCTATATCTATTGTACACTAATGATCTCCCTGTATTAGAAAACAACACTGTGGCGACATTTGCTGATGACACGGCAATCTTAGCTGTTGGAGATAGCAACGAAGAATCAACTCATAGTTTACAGTTAGCTATTACTCAAGTACATAACTGGACCAAAAGATGGCGAATTAAACTTAACGAAACTAAATCAGTTCACATCAATTTTACAAACAAACGACTCGAACATATTCCGGTTACAATTAATCAAGAAATAATACCGTATGCCAACACGGCTAAGTATCTTGGCATGACACTAGATGCAAAACTACGATGGAAAGCACACGTCAAAAAGAAAAGTGAAGAACTGGGGCTTAAATATAGAAAGATGGATTGGCTGATAGGAAGGAGCTCCGCTCTATAAACATACAACAAACTTCTATTATATAAACAAATATTAAAACCGATTTGGACTTATGGTATCCAACTTTGGGGTTGTACCAAACAGAGCAACGTGGAAATCATCCAAAGATTTCAAAACAAAGTATTAAGGAACATCGTTGATGCACCATGGTATGTTAGAAACAGAGACCTCCATAGGGACCTTAAAGTGGACACTGTTTCAAAGGAAATCCAAAAAAATGCAGTGGGACATAGGCAAAGGCTCGAACAACATGTTAACACTGAGGCAACTAAGCTGTTAAACAACACAGATATTGTACGCAGGCTTAAACGAACTAAACCTTTTGAGCTGGTGTAATTGCTAGTGTAAACAGCGTAATGCTGATGTAAAATCCACAATAACGATGTGGTTTAATTCAATTTATCAGACACTATGGAACACCAGTGGGAAGAAGCCATAGATTAATACAACATAGTAAATTAAGTTAGAATAAAATTGCTCATTAGTCCAGGTGACTAGACTGTAATAATTGTTTATTTAAAATATTTAAATAAAATTGAAAAAAAAAAAAAAAAAAAAGTATCATGAAATCATTACTTAGCTCAGTTGTGATCTTTTCAAATTCGCATTGCTTTCTGCGTAGTTCAATATTTTCCTTTTCATATTCGTTACCGTATCTTGTTGGTGATCTTGTCAATTTGGAACTCTTTCCAAAAGGGTTAGTAACGGAGTTTTCTTTGGTAAAGTTCTCCGATCGTGATCTTTCCTTTAGCAATGGTTGGTTCCCCCCAGAATCCATGGAACCGGCCTTCTTCGAGAAGGGTGGAGTTTCCAAGTTAAAACCTGGATTACCACCTGGGGTAATATTTCCTTTCGTTGTTTCTATTGCATTTTCCTTTATGTTTGGTCCGCGGGGAGTATTTTATTTCCTCCCTACCCTTCGCTACCCGTAGATACCGATGAGCACTCCTCTATCCGCCACCTGAGGAAGCGCTCTCTAGCGGTTTACAGGCTCCACCGAGAGAACATTTAAATGAAAATAATATATTTCTTTATAAATCATGGTAGTTTTGGTAATCCAGTACTACCTATATGATTTAGAAAATTAAAAATTTTATGTGAAAATAGATCTAATATTTGTGTAATCTAGATTAAAAGCACGCCTATATCAGAAGAGTTAATAAGATACTAATTAACGATTGTGTGGCATGTCTACTTAGAAGCAACTTGATAACAACAGAATTGAATGAAAAAAAGTTGATATCCTGCTGCAGCAAATTCTAAAGTTTTCACAAATTCTAAACTCGACCAAACGTAGATAATTAATTTTTAAAATGATTTTGAATCAAATCGAATAGTCTAAGTACTAACATATGTAATACAAACACCACTATATTTATAGTTTGAATTTGAACATACAAAGATATCGAAATTTCAATATATATATATATATATATATATATATATATATATATATATATATATATATATATATATATATATATATATATATATATATATATATATATATATATATATATATATATATATATATATATATATATATATATATATATATATATATATATATATATAACACTTTTGGGCAGACGCGGACTATTTTTGCCATATAATATATAGCGCTGCTGCACAATTTTAAAAACAAAAATTAAATTTGGGCGGATTTTACTCCAGCACTCAATGCCCCTAATGGACCCACAGTGCACAATTTAAAGATTTGTTCTCTCATAATATCGGTTAATAAGCAGATTTTTGAGAAAAAAAAAACTAATTAATTAATAATTAAATGAATCATATATTTTTAAATAAATTTTATTATATGACCACACTCTATAATTCTAAATTTAATTATGGCTCACAGAATTATGTATCACTATTTATATTTTTATTCTTAATCCATGTTTATAAATTTTATTGGCAAATTTTCATAATCTGGATAGTTGCCAACTCCATGATTCATTCTATTCCCTTTGCTGATTTTACCCCATACATATTATAAAATAAAAGTTTGCTTAAAACTAGAATTGCGAGCTTTTGTTGAAACCCGAACTATATACATATGTACATATATACATACGTATATATACACATATGTACATTTAATTTATACATTCGTGCATGAATATAAATTGTAAACATTCAATTTTATTATTTTCCTTCTTTACTTGTTGATCCGCGCGGGTATTATCAGAGCTCAAAATAAAATAAAAATTCCGCTTTAAAGTTTTTAATGAATAATTTTCCGCATATCGCACTAATCCGCATATTTTGTTCTATAATTTCTCGGTTTGTGTATATGTATGTACACACAATATATAGGATTACGTACAGTACATGCATACATAAAATAATTTCGTATAATCTTTTGTAAATACTCTCGTTTTAATTCTGAATCATTTGTTAATTGCTATATATATGCTGTACACGCACATTGAAACTATTTTGTATACATTTTTGATGGGAAGAAAATATTGTCAATTTCTGTGTCAAACGGATTCATTTCCTTTCAATCAATTATACGTATTTCGTTATAGATCGCGCAACTCGATAAAATCTTAAATCTTATTATAAGCATTATTACTGTACATACATATATACATACATATATGAAAACTTGGTGCACATGTCTTGCAGCATAATACAATTATTTTATTTTATTTTTTGTTGTTGTCGATGTTGTATTTTCCATCTAAATATATTTACCTTACGAAATTTACTTTATTCAATTTTTTGTACAACGCCTCAAGTTATTTACTTAATTTATTTTATATTTGTCTTATATCAATACATATCAATACATATATGTACATAAATACTTATGTACGAATTATATGTCGGGAGAGAAAAGGAGAGTACTATGATTATAATGTAATTGCTTATTTATTTATTCATAATAAATTTTTTTGCTGAGGAGAAGCTTCACTATATGCTAATCATATGTGTGTAACGAAAACGATAAATTTATAAATTTTCGTTCTGAAATAAAAAAAAATAAACAGGATTTTTATATAAGTACACACATATTGCGAACACACAATAATAATAAGCAATTTATATATTTCTTGCTTTGTACACTACTCTACATGTATGTACAAAATAATGTATCGAAGAAAATCGTAAAACAAATTCGAGATGTGATGATATGTGATCTGTTTCTATAATAGGGAAAAGTGAAAAGGAAATACGACAATTTTTCAATCAATTTCCAGTTTTTCGATTTACTTATTTATTTTTATTATTTTTTTTTTATGTAAAATAATAATTTTCCCAAATTCATTTCCTTGTTTAACCCAGTTTTTTTATTTCAATTTTAAATGAATCAACAGTATAGATATTTCTCTAGCATTTAGAGAGTGTGATGAAGTGTGTTTCTTTATTCGGAATTTGTTGACTTGCAGCAGATAAATTATTTTTTGCCTTACAATGTACATGAAATTGTATCGCGTTGTAAGACGTATCTATAGAAATTTTATGTCAGTAAGTATACAGCATGAATTTTCGTACATTACGCTGTGTCGCATAAATCTAAGAATTGTACAAGACTGCAAAAACAAAGCATATATATACAAATAATAAATAGCAAAAAACGTTACATAACGTTAGTTTACCATATACACTCAGAGAAAAATCCTGTACAATTAATAGAATTTCTTATTACGTCAATCATTTTTTACTATTAATTTTGGTCAATGGTATTTGTACCATTGGTTAAATAATTAGCGAACTATTACATTAATAGTAGCTTTTTACTATTACATCAATAATATCACCATTTCAAAGGAAAAATACGTCATATTATTTATTAATGGGGTGTACTTTTAGTTTTAAAGTGGTACATATTAATATAATGTGGCATACTAGATGGATAAATAATAGGATGGACTATACAATCAAAATGGCCACCCCATAAACAGAGAGAAAAATGTACACTGCTACACCATTATTTTAATATGACCATCATTTTCTTTCAAACATAAAAAATTATTAATTTCACTATAAAATTAATTGTAATCACCGTTTCAAAACAACGATACGTCATATTATTTCTTAACATGATGTACTATTAATTTTAAAGTGGTACGGATCGATATAATGTGATCTACTAGATGATCAAATAATAGGGTATACTTTAAAATTAAGGTGATCATCTCATAGAGTGAAAGAAAATAGTACACTACTGCATCATTGGTTTAATAGGACCTTCACTTTGTATTAAACAGGAAATATTTATACTTTTACTATAATATTAATTCTACACCTTTTCACAAAACAACAATATATCGTTTTAATATGAAAAACTATTATTTTTATAATGCTACTAAATAATTAAATATGAAAATTGCTGGGTACCTGAAAATTAAAAAATTAGTAAAACCAATTATTTTCAAAAAACGATTTGAATTGTTTATTTCATTTATATACATTATGCTTTTCGAGTTTTAATTACATTCTTACTATAATTCTTAACATAAGTGTCTATACATATGTATGTATCTTCTATAAATATTTATTTAGTGATATTTTAGCCTGAAAGCGTTTTGATTATTATTTAGCAGATGTAAATGAATTGGAGGGCCATCGAATTCATCAATAGAATGTAGTGAAAATGAATTGATAATACCATTTACTATGAATGCTTGATAATGCTCACTAAAGTAGTGAGTATGCTGTTTGCATAGAAAATAAACTTTTGAATTGTGCAAAATAATTTGATAAATTTCAAAAACTTTTTCACATTTCGTTAAATAAAATTGTGTTTTGTATGTTTTTCCTCTAAATATTATTTTTCTAGCACAAACTGCTTCTGCTAGATTTAAATTAATTGAGTTTTGATTAATCTCTTTGTAGATTAAGTTCAGATCGCATGTGCATATATTGTTTGGTTCAGTAACGAAGTCATTATTAAAAAAACTTTCATTGGCAAGGAGATAAGCAAATTTAAGTCCAGCTTTTATAGCCAATGTAAATGATATATTAACTCTGGAGTTTGTAGCTTTAGCTGCATTTTTATTTATTCTATGCAAGGCTTCAAAGCGCATACACCATAAGTGCTTCAACGGCCCACATTTTTTAATTGCTGATGGATAGTGCACTAGGAAATGCATCTTTGGTTTCAGTGGTTCATTGAACAAGTGAATGTACATGGAATTATGTTTTGATACCACATGTCGCAAAGATCTTATATTATCTTCATTTATATCCGACAGTAACATTAAGTCAATAATTTTGATCAAAACTAACATTAGCTCCCACATTTTATCGTGTTCCGGTATAAGGTCACCTATCATTAATGGTAAATTATTAATAAAGGTCATGGTTTCACGAGCGGTCATTTTTAAGTTACACAATTTAAGGGCCGTAAGTAATAAAGGCGGTGAAATATTTCCAATCTCAGTCTCGCCGTAATCAAACATTTGCTTTCGAGAATTAAGCACATCTAAGGTAAAAAATTTAGCTTTTTCTATGTAATGTAATAATATTTTTGTAACATCATATTTACATATACCTTCGAAAAGGTCATGCATTATATCAAAATAAAAATTACTTGTGACATGAAAGGAATCAATATCGTTAAAAACACAATTTTCTTTAATTCCAGTTTGGTTCTCATTATTACTAACAACGTCCGCTTCATAATTGTCAATATTCCGTAGTGATTCTTCATGTTCTTTTATGTCTGATTGCATTTCATTTTTACTTCTCTTACATGCGCGGCAATAGAAATTTGCATTAAAGCTGCCTGTAAATCCTAAATAAGTATTGAGGCCTAAATTGTCGCCTAACACAAATGCCAAAATAAATTTAATCTGATAAGTTTTATTATTTACATTAATTTCCATGCCACGATTTTCTAAATTTTTAATACGATTTACGAAAGGTTTTATTGAAAAATAATTACCAAATGACGAACGGTCTTTTGTTTTAAAAAAACCCGCAACAAATATATTGTTTAATTTCGAAAGATGGTGTTTTGGAATTGTTGGAAACGTATAATAAATACCACAAATTGATTGGTTTTTAGCATGAGAACCCAGCGGATTGTCGATTCCGAAATCATCCAAAAATAATATGAAAGGAATTGTTAACATTCCCTGAAAAGATTCGATCTTTTTCTTCCATACAGATCCATTAGTTAAATTGCGATAAATACCCGCAGGAGTTTTTTTTAAATTTTCCATATTTTCTAAAGTTTCTACCAGTATATTTCCGCACTCAAAAAATTTCTTTATTTGGAATTCAAATGGCATTATAACACCAGTGACCTTATTTGAATCAATAGACGGGGAACTATTAGTAATAACTTCGCATACTTCTTCATTAATTGTATAATATAATGGTTTCTTAAACAATTGCTTCTGTTCTAATGCTCGGAGAAATTTATACTCTGTAGATAAAGATTGAAACGGATATATAAATCGATCGAAAATATTTTTAACACTTTCTCTGTTTTGCGCATTTTCAATAAACGGCAAAATACTATTGGTCATGATTTCCAACATAGGGTTAATTACTCCTGATTCCAACTGTTGCATTATATCATTTACATTTTTTCGGTTAAAATTGCTATTATTATGCAAAGATAATGCAAAATGAAGTCCTGCATTATCGTTAGAAAAGATCGTTTGACTGTTTACTAGTGATACAGACGGTTGTATTATTCCGCCATCTATATCTGTAGGAACAACATCTTGTTCATTAAATAAATAGTCAGTAGAATTATTTTCGTTTACAAATATATTTGTTTCGATTTTTCCTGAATCGGCCTTTTCATTATTACGTTCATTAATTTTATTTTTACTTATTTTATTTTCATGTACTCTGAAAATATGCCTTTTAAAAGAATGTATAGACTGAAATTGTTGAAAACAACCTTCTTCAATACATGTAAAATATTCAATATTTTTTATAATATGAGAAATTCTAATATGTTCAATCAAAAGTTTTGTCGAAAAATATATATGAGATTTCTCCTTGCACAAAAAACACTTCATTTTTAAATAAAAAATTAAGAAAAAATTAAATTAAATTTAATTAAGAAAATTAAACGAATTAGCAAATTTAATTATTTAGGTAATGTAATAAACTAGTAACATTAGAATTACGCTCAGTTTTAAAATTATAAAAAAAAATTTCTAATAAATTATAAACAGAATTTCCTTCTTTGGGATATTGAAAATTCATGACGTGAAATAATTTAAATGTTATATCCAAACATTTTAGAAATGAGTTAAATTTATATAAAATACCGTCATAATGTGTGTAAAAGCTCTTAACATTCAATCCTTTTTCTCCAATCACAACTATTACGGGTTGGAATGTTAATCCTTTCTCTGCGTATTTACTTTTTAATACGTCAACTTTCGTCATGTAGTTACTAGCAGATATACATTGAAGAATGCACGACTCTTGGGCATCGAGAATTGTAGGCTTCCATTTGATTTTTTTGTTACCCTTTTTTCCAATTGATAGTATCGGTGGCTTCAAAATGGCGTGGAGGAGCAAAAATATTGAACAATTACGTGAATCTAGACGGGAAAATTAAAAATTTAAACCACAGTTATACAAAAAAATTGGAAAACTTACTTTCATCATTATCTTTCTCTAATTCATTTAAAATTTGAATTGATATCTTGTCCTTAACATTAGTTTTAAGATAAGGTATAATTTTTTCGACGAATTTTGGCCACAATTGAAATAATTTTGAGATGTTTTCCTGGTAAATATTTGAATAGTCTATATCAATCTAAATAAAAAATTTCATTAAGTATATAAAATATTCAGTTATGCGTATATATTGTGTATTTTTTACCAAGGTATGTCCGAAACTGTGTTTAAATAGTGGCCACTTCTTCAATAAATTATAGCTGTCCAGTATTCGAATATCTGCTTGTCTAGTAGATATTAGTTGTTTCCATTTAATTTCTACAAGTGTCCAGGGTTCATTGTTGTGCTTAAGCCATATAATGGATTCTTTTTCAGTTTCACTGAGAGTTTCTGGTTCTGGCACAATAAGGACAGCAGTCGTACCTTAAAATTAAATACAAAAAATTAAATAATTACAAAGTAAGTTTAAAATAAATTTAAGTAAATATACTTGTTTTTTCAATTTCAAAATGTTTTCGTTTTTTTAAATTTCGTATCTTAGCGCGAGCATTGACAGCTTTGTCGTGCAGCTTCCCAGTTGGGTTTAGTCCATTCCCCCTTTTCTTGATATAATAGTCCTAAAATTTAATGAAAATTTAATAAAATCACAGGAATAACAAAGTACATAATTAAGAGGTACATATCAATGAAAAATAAATAATTGTAGGAAATACTAAAACAGTAATAAATTAGAAATGGAGCTCACTTTACACTCAGTATGAAATATTGATTGAATCGCATCAGATGCACTCACTATGTCGTGCATTGACATAACTTTCTGGTTTTTGGAATAATTATCAACAATTAATGTGGTTAAAATGTCCCTGTCTGATTCCTCAAGGTAATTTTTTTCTTCATAAAAACGGAGTACCTCAGCACCTATTTCTGTACCATTCAGTAATTCTATCAATTTCGTGTTACTCAAGGCGCTATCTTCGCTGGCTCGTGAAGATGACGGGGAACCTGAGTTAACTTGTGAACCATTGGAAAATGTGTTTTGCGTGGACGTTGGAGTTGATATATGGTTAATCCATTCCCGACAGGAACTTGTAACAGAAACAGTACAAGACTATAAATTATAATTATTAAAGCTACCATTGCAAAATTGAACAACTATATAATTACATCTTTTCTCCATAAATTCAAATGAAATTTAAATTTGGCTCTAGTTCCTAACAGCGGCACTGGAAATAAATCATTGATCTCCGACTCGGTGACGACGAGAAGACTCTCAATATCAAAATCGTGTTCTAAATATTAAAAATATCAGATAATTTTAATTCAAATTCCAAAAAAGTTGATATTCTTACCAGCAACACGATTATAAATAATCTCATCGAAACCAAATCGACCACAAATTAGGTCCTTAAGATCGCAATTTTGACCAATGCTGTTGCTGTCAGCAGCACTATTCCCATTATTTAATTGTTGAATAATGGCACTGCAGCTAGGCCCTTCAACCACTAACTCGGTTGATACACTATGTTGTTGATCAACTTCTGCTTGGGTTCCATCTTGTGTATTTATATCCAAATTTTTATTCATTTCAGCGGGATTCAACAATTCCTCGGAAACATCAACCAAATCCTCATTGAAGCTCATATTTTATTCCAATACTAGCCCTATTTAAATATGAGTAATTATAAGAAGAAAATAATTCCTGATGTTTTAAAATTTCGATTTCAAATAAGAAACTACAACAAAAACATTCCTAACACTGATCTGATTTTACAAAATAATTGGTTTACTCTTAAAAAAGTAGTAAACTTAATATGGCTCCTATTAATTTAAAAGTATATATTCCTTAATATTTAATAGATACTATAAATCAAAATACTATTGCTTATTTATTACAGCACGTCACGTATAAGAAGAGTAAGTTTCAACACAAAATGAGCTTACTATATTTATAAAATCAACAACTAAAATATTATATATATATATATGTACTTATATAAATTTAGTTATTAATTGCACTTAGATATGTATAAGAAAGTTGAAAGTTTTAAAAACACTTACCGATAGAAGTTTTCACTGCTTTGCTCTTGCACGTGGCGGCACAATTTTCACACAAAATCTGTATACTGTATACTTTCTATTTATACAGTGATCTGTACTTTTACACTTTACTTAAGAACACGAACTTGACAAATAATCATAAAATATTTCACTAGGTTTATTCACACACTTTTTAATTTGAAATTTAATTATTTGAAACACCGAGTAATTTAAAAATTCAACTGATCGCTTCAAATTTCAATTGCGTAATGACATAGTAATACATTTTTCTCGAATACGTTCCAAACTAATACAAAATGTACCGTTATTTTTGACCGATGGTTATACGAGTACCACTTCTACATATTTATATCCTATCGGATTACCGTTTAAAAACATTGAATAATGTGCGTCCTATTAATTCAATAGGATGTTCCTATATATTTAATAGTCACACTATTGATTTGCCCTCCACATGGCTATATAAAGGGTTTTCTAACATGATCCAGATTTTCATCGAAAAATCATCTTCAGTGATGAGGCCCATTTTCACCTCGGAGGCTATGTTAATAAGCATAATTGTCGCATCTGGGGCTCAGAAAATCCAAGAATGATTGTTCAAATGCCTGTCCATCCCCAACGTGTCAGTGTTTAGTGCGGTTGAAAATGAGGCTCGTGCAACTGTTACGGTGAATGGATTGTGCTATCGAGCTATGATTAGTGATTTTTATGACCGGAATTGGAAGATATTGATGTGGACGACGTTTATTTTCAGCAAAACGGCGCTTCATGTGACACAAGCAACGAAACAATAGCAATTTTGCAAGAAAAATTTCCTGACCGTGTTATTTCTCGGAGAGGTGATCTTGGCCACCGAGATCTTGTGATTTAACATCTTTAGACTTTTTTCTTTGGAACCACGTGAAAGATAGGGTCTATGTCAATGCATCTCAATCGATTCAAGACCTTAAAGATGGAATTCGTTAAGTTATCGAGGAAATGTGCGAATTGGTCATTGAAAATTTCATGAAAAGAATATGGTGCTGCAAGCGTAGCCGTGGCGGCCATTTGGCTGATATCGTTTTCGAATGTTAATGTCATACCTTCTTCTTTACAATGAAATAAACATTCATTGCACTCTGTTAAAAAATATTCGTTTTTTTTAAATATCAAAATGAAATATTGTAAAACCCTTTACTATTGGTTTGTTAATGTTAATTGATTGACTGATTTCTATCAGCACAATTATTTCAACTAATGCTAATATTGTTCACTAGAAAACCAACTGACGAACTTTGGAATTATGTTTGTTCATAAATTGTGAGACCTAAAAGTTCAAATTTGGAAAGAAAGACATATTTTTACATAAATATTAGTTAAGAGAAACTTAAAATTTAAACCTTTTTATTTCGAAATCCTATAAACAACATATATATATATATATATATATATATATATATATATATATATATATATATATATATATATATATATATATATATATTGTATATATATATATATATATATATATATATATATATATATATATATATATATATATATATATATATATATATATATATATATATATATATATGACATTCTTGCAGAATTCTATCCCAGATATAAAAATGTAGTAACAAGCGTTAATGTTTATGTATATAATACTCTAGCCCAGAAAAACTAATTTAACTTAAGAAAATGAAGATCTTCAAATATTCAACGATTATCAACTGGATTGCTAATTTAATTATAGTTTTTTTAATTCAAGCTGTAATAAGAATTTTCTTATTTTTTTTCTGAATGAAAGCTTAAATATTTTTCGTAATTAAGTTAATAACTATGGGCCAAACGTAAATCGGATTCTTCGTTTTAAGAGGCGTGTGATTATTATTTGGAACGTGATTGCTATACTACAGTAGTATATGCTCGTTCGTCACGTTCTTCGTGCTGATCCGGAACAAATTGTGCAGCGATCTCTGAAAGGAGAGCCACCATATGGTAGGCGCAGAGGTCGTTGCAGGCGACGATGGCTCCACGGTGTAGAGATGACTTGGCTTCTTCTATGGTTGTCTAGGACAGTGTGAAGGACCAAGCCCAGGATCGAAACCGTTGGAGCCAGAATGTGGACGCAGTAAGGGGCCAGTAATGGTCTTTAAACACTGTTTTATTATTATTATTATTATATGCTCGTTCGTCCGATAGTTGTACGACTAATGTAAAGTAAGTATGAATTAAACCCTTATTGGTATCTTGTTTACAGTAAATTTCGGTATATAATATCCCTAGTACAAACTATATAAATTAATAAGAAAATAAACACTTGTTTCTTATTACTATGTATAGTTTTTGAATACCATTCTTATGTTTCATAAAAATTCATCTATATAGTTAGATTAATTTTATTTTCTGATTAATCAAAAGGATGTACTATAATTTCTATCATAAATTTAATACTATTGCTCACATTAATTACCAATAGTTCAGGATATTAAACCAATAGTACGATCTAATTAATATAGCTTGCTTAATCATATTACTTCAATAGTATTTCTAGTTACTTTTATGTTTTTTATAGTTTAAAAACAACAATGCAAATCTGATTAAACCAATCGTATGACACTTTAAGAAATTTTGATTTTAGTATGAAAAACTTATCATATCAAATCAATAACTGTACTATTAGTCTTTTAATAGGATCTATTTTTCTGAGTGTACGACCATTTCTAACTTGACAGAAAATTAGTTTAATGTTTGGCGTTTACGAAATGGGTCGCTTTACGCTTAAACAAAATTGGAAAATATTGAAAACTTACTTTCAAATTGATGACTTTTCCACACAGCGCGTACAGCCGAGAACATTTCAGCTGTTGCTCAGTATATGACTGGGCATCCATCAACATCAACTCGTCATCGTGATGAAGAATTCAACATTTCACGCAATTCTGTGATGAGAATTATGCACAAAAACCTCGGTATAAAGGCGTACAAGGTTCAATTAGTGCAGCAACTGTGGAACGCTTGTAAGAAAATCAGAATTTTTGTAAACAAGCAAAATTGTTGCATTGGTGCCGCAATTTCAGCGCTGCCGAGCCATGATAAACGAGTTTTTGTTAACCAAAATTCAAGAGAAGGACACACCCGACATTTGGTTTCTACATGGACGGTGCAACTTGCCACATAGCAAACGAAACAATCGGTCAATTGGCCATCACTCGCAGCTGCGATTTGACTCTATTGGACATTATACTATCTAAAATGTTCTGAAAAATTTGGTTCACAGAATTGGGTACAAGGCCAACCGTGAAACTCATTTGAATGCAATTGTAATCATAATAAAGCAAACCGGTTTGAAAAATATTCATTCGTCTTTGAATTTAAAGTCAAATTAAATTGCAAACGTTAGTTTGGTTACCCCATGATATAACAATTGCCGTGTTTCTTGACGTTTGATCTGATCCGGATCAGATCATATATGCTTTCCTTTCATTTGTATAGCTGCGTTTCATGAAATCAACACAAAAATTGTATTATTTTTTGTTTTTAGGTTATTATATTGATCCTATTAGCATTTTGTTTCAAAACGTAGATAGAAAAACAAAAAAACAAATTTTTTTTATGTTTATTTCATGAAACGCAGCTATACAAATGAAAGGAAAGCAGATATGATAAACAACAAAACAAAAATTTTTTATGTTTATTACATGAAACGCAGCTATACAAATGAAAGGAAACGAGATATGATCTGATCCGGATCAGATCAAACGTCAAAAAACACGGCTAATATTAGATATAGTAATTAGGAGTAAACAAAAACACGTGGGTGCGCCGATATTTTTTTATTTTATTGTTTTATCTCTCTATTATTGCACTATCTCTCTGTTATTGCTTCTCGTACTCTCTCGTTTTACCTGATCATCTGATGATCATTGTATTTTTTTTGTTTTTTCTTGTGCTCTTTGTTTTTAAAATTTTTACATAATGAAAATTGTTCAACGTGAAGTGCAGCGGGAAAGATAGGATTTTTTTCATCAAGGTAACTTAATTATAAATTAAATCTATAATTAAAATTTGCAGGTTTTTTGCAATAAAGATATTTAATTTTTAATAAAAAATTATTTTGTAATGGTAATATAATGAAGAATGAATTAGAGTTTGAACACAAAACAGATTTTTTTTTGGATTTTCACGAGTAGCACACCCTACCCTTATGGATTTCAAATCATGACTAAAATTTATTATGATTTTGTTTTGTTTTCTCTCTGCTAGTACTTTTTTTTATCCAGAAAAAAAAGTAGGCGCACCAAAGAAAAAGTACTTCTATGTGATCATGTTATATATAAATCTTGGACTACCCATTAGATAGAGTTTAAGCCATAATTTTAGGACACTTATAGTTGCCTTGTGATTACAATCTCATGGGCTTAAATCACAATATTTTTCTTAAGTCATATTCATTTTATTTTATATTTATATCAACTCACATGAAGCCAAATTTATGTAACGTAATCTAATTGTCTACAACATTTTAACTTAAGTTGCAATAACATAGTAAACTTGTTAAAATCAGAATCGTATGTTACTGATAGAATTTCCCAATTTTGATAAATATTCAGATTTTTTAGTTCATTAAAAATTTACATATCAAATGCTTTGATAAGTTCCACTCAGAATTATAGGATTAAAGATAAGCTTTAATTATGTGAATTGAAACTATATAACTATATAAACGTTTATGGCTACATTATAGCTAAAATCATATAATTCTAAGTTAAGTGAGTATAACAGATGCGTTCATTCTCACATTACCGATCATAATCAGACCAGATGTAGAAACAAATTGTTTGTATTGGCTCGTAATTTATGTAATTTTAAGTCGCATAATTTATGTAATTTTATTACTTAAGCTAAAATTATATCGCCTAAGAGAGAAGTATTTGTTCATGCGACTTAAGCCATATTTATAGATATTACTAAATTATAAATAAGAGTCTTAAGTGGAAATTAAGTGAATTAAACTAGAAATGCAATGTTAATGTTAAATAATATGAGTTAAAATAATTTTAGCTTAACTCACATGTTATATGACCTTTAGTCATGTATAGTTCTAACTTAAGCTGTATAAGATACACCAAAATTATCTTTATATGGCTTTAGCTATGATTATATGTTCTAAACTATGTAGCCCAATCTAAAATTATTTGACTTAAGCTAAGAAACTGGGAGAAATTTTCAGTTTTCATAACTTTTCGGATTGGATACGTTTTTTTGGAGTAAGACAAGTTTACGACATATCAACTCTATGTGAGTTTTAAATAATCATAAAATGATAAATTTTGATCGCTTAAAAAAATAAAATGTGGTAAGCTGGATTAGATGGTTCAATATGTTTGCCATTCTATTAGATGCTGAGAAAACTATTTTTTATCGTGCTCCTGTTGTGAATCGAACCCGGTACCTTGCCGATCCAATACCATTATTATATTATTATATTATTCGAAGTTTTTCATAATCCGTAAAATTCAGATTAACATTTACAAATGTATCCACAATTATGTCACTGAAGAAACGAATATTCGTACATGCGACTTCAGCTATAATTACGTATTACTTAAATTGTAATTAAAGTGAATTGAAAATAAAGTGAATTAAGATATACGTTTATTAAGATAATCTAATTATTAATGATTAAGCCTTTGTGACTTAACCATAATGTAATTTCATTTAAAATTTAAGTAAACTCTAACAAAGTAAAAATGTGACTTAAAGAGGAAATTAGTGACTCAAGATGCAATGATTTTTTATGTATGACTTTAGCTAGGATGGCCCCTGTTATCGGGGGGCACTCACATGTCTCGTAAATCAAAATTGCACGAACATGTTTCCCAAGAATACCACCACAGTATCCTTTGCTTGTCGTAGGAGGCGACTAAACGGTTGGATCGCTGGGCTGACGACCCGCATCCGTAAAAAAATCAACTGTTTATAAAATCAACAAAAAGAAAAATGGATACCGCCAAAACAACACCGGACCCCCGCTCAAGTACCCGGACACGAGATTTAGGATCGGCACGTGGAACGTGCAATCACTAAGGAAACCAGGAGCGTTAGAGGGCCTAATCACGTGCATGAAGGAGTATCGGCTGGAACTCGTTGCTCTTCAAGAAACTCGCTGGCCTAAAAGTGGAGACCATGTGTCCCAGGGCTATACGTTGTTCTACAGTGGAGATGACCTCGGAAATCTTGGAGCTGGATTTCTTCTTGGGCCGCAGGTAAAGAACGCTGTTTTGGATTTCCAAGCGGTCAATAACCGATTGTGTAAGCTTCGCTTGCGCATGAAGTTAGCTAACCTGTCGATAATATGTGTACATGCGCCCACAGAAGTCAGCCAGCCCCAAGATGAAGACTCATTTTACAATGACTTGGACGATCTGATGGGATCTATACCCGAACACGATGTTAGAATGGTAATTGGGGACTTTAATGCTAGAGCTGGCAGAAATCAGACCGACTTGTGTGAAAACATAGGTCCGTACTCCCGACACGAAACTGCGACCGATAATGGTGAGAGAATGATGTACTTTGCGGTTGCTCATGATCTTAGAGTAGCAAGCACATTCTTCCCTCACAAACACATACATCTTGAGACATGGACACATCCTCGCGGAACTTCCCGCAGCCAAATTGACCATGTGTTAGTTTCTAGAGGACGGGCTCAGGTTGTGCAGGATGTGAGAACTTATCGGTCAGCAACCAAATACGTAGGCAGCGATCATCATTTGGTCGCTGCAAAGCTACGATGGAAGTTTTCGTACAAGTCTGGGAACACAGCGAAACGCATGGTACGTTTCGACTGTGAAGGTCTGATAAATGAAAATCAAAAGAAACGATATCAGGATCTTGTCAGCGACAACATTAATGAAGCTAATTACCAGTCTGACTGCGTGAACTCTGTCTGGGGGGTACTAAAAACTTCGGTTGTCAGTGCTGCTCAACAGACTTTAGGTATAGTGAAAGTCAGACCCAAGAATGATTGGTTTGATGACGAGTGTCGTCTTGCAGTTGAGCAACAAAATATAGCCCATAATGAAGTGCAACAACGTCTCACAATCGCGAGGAAAAACAAGGCTGCTCTTGCAAGAAGGGCAGCTAAGCGGATTTGTAGACGGAAGAAGCGAGAATGGTGGAAGGCCGAGGTTCTGAAAGTACAACAACTCAGTAATGAGCGCAGTTCGCGTAATCTCTTTAAAGGAATTACTGGACTGAACCATACTTTCAGGCCTACGTCAACCGCCATTCGGGACCGGGATGGAAACCTCTGTGTCAACATCGACGCAGTACTTGACGCATGGAGTGGACACTTTACTGACCTGCTTGATGTCCATCATGCGTCACAGACTGTTGTTGAGCCACCTCTAATACAGACTGCGGAGATTTGCACTGAGGACCCATCCCATGAGGAATTCACTAAAGCCATGCAGAGATTGAAACGAAACCGTGCACCTGGAGTGGACTGCATTAATTCGGAGCTCTTGATATTCGGAGGGGATACTTTGTTGAACTGTCTTTTCGACCTTATTCGATTAGTATGGCGAACCGAAGTTATGCCTGACGAATGGAAAGTGGCCGCGATATACCCCATCTTCAAGAAGGGAGACCGCTTGAAGTGTGAGAATTATCGCGGTATAGCTCTCCTTTGCACAGCATACAAGTTACTGTCATACATTGTATTGGATAGAATCACTCCTCTAGCGGAGGGCTTGGTTGGTGACTATCAAGGAGGATTTCGTCCGAATCGATCAGTCACCGATCAGGTCTTTTCGCTGCGGATGATTCTATCTAAATATTATGAGACATCCATCCCCGTACATCAGGTGTTCCTGGATTTCCGGCAGGCCTATGACTCGATCAATCGAGAGAGTTTATGGTCTGCCCTGGAATACCTAGGAATGCCAACAAAACTGGTACGACTATGTAGGATGACAGTGACGCAGTCTCAATGCTGTGTTAAAGTTGAGAACAGGCTATCGACAAGTTTTGTAGTTAACTCGGGTGTTCGGCAGGGAGATGCTCTGTCCCCGATACTCTTTAATCTCATGTTGGAGTACATCTTTCGTAAAACTGAAACACCTCAGCGTAACATCTTATATCGCCAGTCCAATCAGGTGCTTGCATATGCAGATGACATATGCGTGATTGGACTGAATAGCAACGGAGTGAAAGAAATACTTGATCCGCTTGTAGAGTTTTCAGCTTCAGTTGGACTTCAGATCAATGAGTCCAAAACGAAATACCTGATCTCTGGTTTTAGGGACAGTGGCACACCAGATTTTAGTAGTGGCCACCACACGTTTGAGGGAGTGAGGAGGTTCAAATATTTGGGTTCTCTTATCACTCACGATAATAGTGTGGGTGAGGATATTAAAGTGCGGCTGGCAGCTGGCAGCCGTTCTTTGTATCCTCTAAGGCCACTGCTAAAATCTAAACACTTATCAAGTGCCGTGAAGCTGAAGCTTTACAAAGCGTTGATCAGGCCCGTTGTTATGTTTGGATGTGAAAGTTGGGCGCTGACGGATGAATACGAGAGATGGCTCCTAACATTTGAGAGCAGAGTCATGCGTGTGATCTACGGCCCAAAACGCGAAATAGATGGTACCTACCGAGCTCTGTACAATATCGAGATCAGAGATCTGATGAAGATCCCCGATATTGTACATGAAATAAGATCTCAGCGAGTACGCTGGCTCGGTCACGTTCTGCGTGCTGATCCGGAACGATTTGTGCAGCGATCACTGAAAGGAGAGCCACCATATGGTAGGCGCAGAGGTCGTTGCCGGCGACGATGGCTCCACGATGTAGAGAACGACTTGGCCTCTTCAGATTGTCTTAGACAGTATGAAGACCATGCTCAGGATCGAAACCGTTGGAGCCAGGTTGTTGACTCAGTAAGGGGCCAGTAATGGCCTTTAATACTGTTTATTATTATTTATTAGCTAGGATAATGTAATATTTAATTGCTTAATATAATTTGGATGTTATTCTGATTAAATCACAGTCAGAATTAAGCATCCGGTTGGAGAATAAATTTTTTTTTTAATTTGAAATTCTGAATCATGTACTGGATTTCGCTTAATCAATCAGGGTTAATTCAATCAGGATTAATTAGAATATTTGTCAATAAACTAAATGGAACCAACTAATTTGCTACGGTTTAATTCTTCAATGTTTGATAAACCTGGAACTATGACTAATTTTAGATAGACGTTTCTGAGATCGGCACTAGAAAAATGTTGCATTCTCGTTAATTGTAAATTTAGTGAATACACAGACTTTAATAATCCGGGTCAGTCGGAGCTACATCAACTTCTAACGGCTAATCGGCATACGAGGTAGAATTTTTCGAAAGTGCTATCGATACGCTCATAATATATGAATTCATTTGATTTTTAAATAAGCCAAGTTTAAGATTCAAGCGAATAAACATTCGATTTTTTAAAGTTAAATTTTTAAGCGGCTGTTAATATTTTGATCCTGACTTTTTATTGTATTGATATTGTAGAAAATGTTAATATTGCCTTAAGCTATATGATTATATGATTTAGACTAGAATTATAAGGTTTAAGCTTAAACTGTGTAAACCTAATCTACAACTATTTGATTTATGCTGTAATAACTTAATAAATTTATTAAAGCCGGCATCGCGCGTGGTGTTAGAGAAACTTAAATTTGTCTGAGTAAAATGTAAATTTTGGGCATGTCCGAGTTAAAGCTTTGACATAATAAGTTTTAGATAATGTCGTATGTAATTTTAGCATAACTCTTAAAATCCAAATTAAGAATTACAAATTTATGAATAAAGCTAAAATTTTATTACACAAGAGAGAAGTTAGTATTAGTGCATGTGACTTAAGCCATAATTAGGTATCCCATAAAACAAAATTTAGAGGCTTAAGAATTGCCGTGATAACATTATTTAAAATATTAGCATAAGTTATATATGACCTTTAGTCCTAAATAGTCTAAACTTAAATTAAGACAAACCTGAATTATGTGATTTAATCTATCATTATATACTATTTAAGCTAGATATTATAAAACAGGCTAGAATTATTCATTCCTACTCCTCTTTCACCGCTAGTGGAACCTGCAGTTAGAGCTACTTACGTAGCGAGGGAATTGTCGCTTATTACAGTTTTCCAGATACGAGAGGCGGCCCATTATGTATACCTACCCATATGTTTATGTATTCTGTGTGGTAATGCCGAACATGAGATAAGATGTTAGTCCACCTTAAATTCGCCTAGTCAACGCTTCCGCTTTCTTAAGTGTTATGTGTGTTGTCATTTCCGGTTGCAGCAGGAGAGTCTTACCATGCCTAACTAGTTCGTACACCCTGCAGTTCCTTGTGCTATCCGAGTAGCCAGGCACGATTGAAGAACGGATATATTTACATTCCGTTTATCGCAGAAGATATCCATTCAAACTTTACCATATACATAGTTTGGAGCCGCCAAATGTGTGGACGATAATGGTTACCATTTCGAATACTCGCCGAGTTAATATTTCGTGACTTTTGAAACTAAAATTTTTTAAATAAATTTCATTTTTATTTTCGAAAACTTGGAACTGCAAGAAAAGCAGCATTTAAGCGATGGTCAAGATTAGCTCGAAAACTATGTAGCCACTCCTGATACAAAAATGATTCCTCCAAATTGTGTCAGATTTCGAGAAAAAAGAAAAGAAATTATTAATTTTTTAATTAGCGGGCGTACTTTTCAAGGCCAATTTAAATTTTTAAATTACATTCGTATTTATTGCAAGTTGCAACAGATTCATATTATGCAAAGAGAAGCAAATTTTTTTATCCGAACATTACTGTTCTAGATGTTTAAGTTTTTATGAGGACAGATTTAAAATAAATAGAAAATATTTGATAGGTTTTGTATAGATCAAACATATCCCAGGATTTTAAAAAAATCCCTGTCCTTCAACACAAGCGAAAAATCCATCCCAGAAACCCATTGCATTCCCCCTTTCTATAGCTGCGCCTTTTCATTCATGCCTATAGCTTCTCGAACATTGTGGTATTTTACTGAATGAATAATAAATGATAATTCCTTTCATTGCGACTCATTGCATCAACATCGGTCGTCGACTCAAATAAATATCCACCATAAAAACTACATACGGCATGGTGAGGATCGAACCATCGATGGTTACCACACCATGCTGTGTAACTACAACACTACCATTAGACTAACGACGATTCTGATGTGATTGTGTTTAACGATGGGCATAATCATTACATTAGCCCCACCTTAATTCTGTTTCGAACAGGTTCATCTTTGCTTCGAACAGGTTCATCTTTGCATTTGTGCTATTTGACCGAAGGTTATATTTCGTCTTCATTCGATCGCTGGCCTTCACTGTGTTGTCGCTTACTGCAACGGGAATGATCATCAACCTTTGCCTCAAATCTGCGACGTAGCCTTGCTTAATGAGTAGTAGTATCTTGCACTGTGCAACGATACGCCATCATAAACTGTAGAAGGCACCGATGTCAATTGTCCTGGTTGTCGTTGACCTCTTTGCGTAGATGTTCTTCTAGTATTCTGTTGAACATCTCGCCATGCCATCGGATTTTGGATACAACAGTGTAGTTCTAGTTTTATTGATGTTGGGTATTTGGCACAACTATTCGAACACGGATGATTCGAAATTTCGCCCTTGGCCGGAATGTAACTCTAATGACACTCCAAATCTGCATATATGCAATTGTTCACAAATACATCCGCAACTGTTCGAGTTTCTTGATTCATAATCGGATATGCTTCTACTCATTTACTATCCACTCGAATGGTGCCCCGACATTGTATTGCTTCATCCTTCATCCTTCCTCTTGTTTTTGTTTGTGGTCCCTTACTGGCGACACAAACCTCACATTTCCTTCCTGCACAATCCTCCACATCTCTTATGCAATTGACCCAATAGAACCGGAGTTTTATCTTGTCCAACGTCTTATTGATGCTAAAATGCGCTGCAGATTTGCTATTGTGAATTTCCTGCAGGACTTATCTTAGCACGATCTGTTCTTTGTAGTTATAGCCGTCGACCGATTCTAAAAGTTTAATCAGCAACCCATTCTCGAATTTCAATGACTTCCACTTAGCTCAATAACTTTTCACGGTTGCACTTTACGTTGCGATTCCATGTCACTGTGATCTGGTACCTCTCTCCATCCATTTGATCATCGGAGCGATGTAATCATCATGTGCAATTGAAGAACTTTGTTCGTGCCTGGAACAATGCTTACATTGACTACTACAAGGCCTCCTGGATATCCCATCTGCGTTGATATGTAACAATCCTCGAATATGCTCTGTTCTGAACGTGTAGGCCTGTAATCTTTCAATCCATCTCGCAACTTGTCCTTCTGGCTCCTTGAACTTTATTAACAATTTCAGAGCTGCATTCTTCGTAGAAGAAACTCTTGTCCGTAGAAGTGGAAATGTTTGACGCTATTCACCACCGCCAACAATTCTTTCCGGGTTACGCAATAGTTTTTTTCTGGTTTGGATAGTGTTCGGCTATATTGCTACTCCCGAATTACTAAATGAAAAGTACCCCTGCACGTGGATTTTCTGTTTCTTCTTTAGCTCTACGAACGCGTCTTGGTGCTTCTTGGTTCAGTTGACTGGCTGAGTTTTCTCAGTAAGACGATGCAAAATTCGCTACAAATCGTCGATAATAAGAATATAGTCCTAGAAAATTTCTCGTGTATGTTTCTTGGAGTGCACCATACTTCTACGGCAGCGAGTTTCCTTGAATCAGTTCACACTCCTTGACTCAACTTTGTTTAACTTCAGTCCGGTAGCTTTGATGGTTTGTGGGACTTGTAGAAGCTTCTTTAGATGCTCATTAAATGTTCGCCCCAATAAGATGATATCATCCAGATACAACAAACACGTTTTCCAATTAAGGCCCTGTAAAACGTGGTTCATCAATCTCTCAAACGTGGCAGGCGCGTTGCATAGTTCGGATAGCATTACTGAAAATTGGTACAGGCCATTTCCTGCCGTAAAGGAGATTTTTTGTTTGAATTCAATTTTGGGAAAAGTAGGGTATTTGGGGGCTTATTACGACATTCACGTAAATTTTGTCCTAAATTTGTCCTAAAAACTAAAAAAACAAAAATTAGGATTTTTTTAGGACAAAATTCACAATTCTATATAGACAGATGAAGTTTGTCCTAAATCCTAAAAGTTGTTACATGTAAATCAAATAATTTACCCGATTAAGTGAATTTTTTATAACTCATGTATGCCGAACCATTAAATTTTAAATTTTTCCGGAAAAATCCCCTGAAAGTCACGATGTCATTGGCTCTAGGCTATCCGAAAAATATTTCTATTTTGGAAAACGTAAGGGATTAGGGGATTTAGGACAACCATGCTTGGTATGACCTCACGTCGATTTAATGTTTTTTTATGTATAGATTTAACGATTTTTCCGAATTTTCTTGGGAAAAGCTTAGGAAGCTAGCACCATAATGATATATATTCCAAGATATCATTGGGTCTTAGCTATTCGAGAAATATTACAATATTGGAAAACGTAAGGGATTAGGGGGTTTAAGACAAGCATGTTTGGTATGACTTCATATATGTCGATTATATGATTTTTCCGAATTTTCTTGAGGAAATCCTAGAAAGCTAACACCATAATGATACCAAATTTGGTTGTCTTAAACCCGCTAGCCTCTACTTTTGAAAATATTTTTTGAATAGCTTTGACTTTAAGACATCGTGTTATATCTTTAACACAGTATTGAGACTCCGTCATTGTGATCCTACACAATCGTACCTATTTTATTGGCAATCCTAGGTATTCCAGGACAGACCACAAACTCTCTCGATTGATCGAGTCATAGGTCTGCCGGAATGCAGGAACACCTGATGTACGGGGGTGGATGTCTCAAATATATTTAGATAGAATCATCCGCAGCGAAAAGACCTGATCAGTGACTGATCGGTTTGGACGAAATCCTCCTTAGACAGAAAGTCTAGGATGAGCCAACTGCCTGGGTTCTGGAACTGTTTTGAAACAATGGTTTTTGAGGTTTTTCCTACTTCTTGTTTATTCTCCTAAAATTCTCTGCCAATCTTTAAGCATTTTATCAGCCAATGAGGACAGTCGGTTTCTGAAAGAGTGGCGTATGCCACAACTTTTATTCAGCTCTCCTAAGTGCCTAAATATCTTAAGCAGCCTTGTCTTGATTATCACACTGATACATTTTATTTATCCAGGTCAATATATTATCCAACCAAAAAAATTAATAAATATGAAAAATACCAGAACCGCACCCGCCCCATTAGACAAGCAAACAAAGAATATGATTCATGATATTTCGTATAAAAAATTTGTATGGGTGTTGTCTTCTGCAGTACAAAAAATAATAATCCAGAAATATGATATGAATCTTATATTTTTCAAGATAACTTTTTATTCTTCATGTTACATATAATATAAAATTCTTGTCATTAAAAAAGCACAAAAAAAGAACTCTCACAGTACATTGAATTGTGATCTTATTTCGTTTTTCATTAAATCTGTAACCACCCACAGAAACTATGTAATATTTATATGTATGCCAGACAACCAAATTTATGAGATCTAATGAAAAGCTTTTTATCAGGTTGAATTTAAAAAAAAAATATGACAACTGATGTATACATATACTAATTCTCTAAAGAGCGAACAAATGTAACAGAAATCCAGAGGAGTATTTTACGATACCTAATAAACATCTTTATACTGCTATTACCACACATAAAGCACAATGAAGAAAAAAAAAGAAGGAAACAGCTTAAATATGTCCTTATTTCTCAACAATTTATTTCAGTTGTCAACAATCAGACAATGGTATAAACGAGTGGTATAAAAATCCTTCCTGTATACATTTGTGTATGTATGCATCTAAATAAACTCCACATACACACACACACACAGCATAAATATACAACACAGCATAGTATACAAGCCTTCAGAAGAATTATTTTATTTTAATTTATGTCATACAATTTATTAAAATGTTTCATCGTCGTCAGTGGGAAATACCTGAGAAAGTATGAAAATCTTTTTCTTATAAAAAATTCTTATATTTTAAATCTCTATAAAATGTTACCATTGTTATCATAGCATTATATATCGTACAAATGTAAAACTCTATATACAATATTTTGTGTGCATGTAGGTAGAGAGTATGGCACTAAAATGTCTTCTATATATATATGTATGTATGCTTTAATATGTGAACGTTCACCTTTCCTCCCCAAGCTTTTACACATAAAATACTCTTTTGGGATATTACCGGGTATACGTACGTAATACGTATATACAGAAAGTTAAGTTTTTTATTTTTATTTTTTATTTGCCAGCGAGCAGTACTGAAATAAGCGATTTCTAAAATTATTACGTCTGCTAAATCTCAAATTGTATTAACATGGAAAGTTTTATTTTGTTCTTATTTGTTGTTGATGGTGGTGGTGCTGCTGCTGCTGCTTCTTTTTGGGGATGTCAAATAAGATTTATGTTTATATTTGCGTCGTGATCTAATGTGTTAAACATGTACATTATATTATAATATGATATAAGGGTGCATTAAAGATAAGAAATTTCAACTCCCTTTTGTCCTTGGACTGTATTATTCATTTGTTGAAATGAAGCTAATTTGCGTGGTATAATTAATCATTTGTCTAAATATACGTATTACATATATGAGGGATTGCATAACTTGAGGGTATAGAGGACAAAACGCAGACTACTTAGGTTTTTTTTTTAGAAAATAGGAAAATCCTAATTATAAAGAATTAATTTAATGAAATTTGAACAAAAAAACTGTTATTTCAAATAATTTGATCAAAGTCCGCATGAAGGCATGAGTATAGGGTCGACATAATAGATTTAAATTTTTCGAAGACTTCATTGTGCTCTTTTCCTCAAAAAGAATTTAAAAAATGTGCTTTAAAATTAAAAGAGCATGATGAACCCGATCCCCGAATGAGACGCGTAAAGTTGTAGTTAGATTGTTCCACTGTAATGGCAAGTTATAGACAGGCTCCCATTTTGCACCAGAAAATATAAACCATTAAATATAAACCAGACATTAATACACGGAAATCCAAATCTGAAAGATACACTAAACTAAATTAAAGACTCCAAAGATGATGGCCTTGATAATTTGTCAACTTTAGAGAAGACGTAGAACGCGGTAAATAGTCTTCCAACAACCAAAAATGTTTATCCGTCGATGTCTTCGAGCAAAACATAAATCGTCATACCAGATAAGTAAGCGAAGATTTGATTCGGTGGAGATTCGAATGATCTGGCTATCGAATGGTTTTTATTTCGAGTTGAGCACCAAGCATAGATTTTTTTTTTTTTGAACAATTAATTGTTTACCTTTTTCTTCCTTTGCCTACTATAGGAGGCCGTCGTCGAAAATCGTAGTCGAAAGTCATAGTAGGGCCCCTGATTTAACTTTCGTAGTAATTTATAGTCATAATCATGCCCGATAAAGTGTTGCTCATACATAAGGAAGTGCGGTGAGTATTTGGTTGCACTGTGCGTTACGTCCCTTAAAGCTGATGCAATGTCATGCAGATGTTGATCACTTTTCACGTACGATTAGGACGGTGAGTATTGACCGGTTAACACGTTCTGATGCATTACACTGTGGAATAAATATATGTTTTACTCCATACGATGTTAATAACTTTTGGATGGGCATACTGCAATGAACTGACTACCATTATCTGACATAACCGTTTCTGGCATATCTATTAAATCATGCCCAGGTGCTTTTTTGAATTTATGTTTTCCTTGATCATTTTATGAACATTGTGCCATTCGTGTTTAATTATTTCGATTTAGGAACTATCTATTAGATCATGAATTAATTCTGGGTTTCCCATTTGTTCGTTGGGTGTAAATACATTGCTGCGGTGTTGAGCAAATATTGCTGCTTTATCTATATCGCTCTTGTCCAAATCCCATCAGGGAGGCGAATTGGAGAGCATGAAAGAGATGCCCTTTTTAGATTTTTAGAGCTTTCCACAGAGAGTAATCCGTTGCTGTTAGGCCCGTGAGATAGCTCTGGACTCTTTCATCAGAGTTTTTCAGATTTTTGATAGCTTTATTTAGTTTTGATTTAAGTATCGGCGATCGTTGTATTTGTCATTGTCTGCGTATAGAACATTTTAACATTAAAAGCTCTTCTATGTTCTGAGCTGGCTTGTGATCCTTCTCGTGAGTGTTATTGGCTATTTACTATTTAAGAATTAAAATGTGATTTTGTCCTACTAAAATATTGTAATTTTTTTAAAATTTTGTTTGAGACAGTTTTAGGACAAAATTCACGTGAATAACAATTTAGTTAATTCGATTTTGTTGGAGTTAAGTGTCTTTCACTCACCTATTAATTTGACTCAAACTTACAGTTAACGATAGAAGATTTTCTAAAATTCGATTTTATCGAATCCGTGAAATCTAGAATTTGCTCGTATTAAAAATTGAAAACTCCATAATTTTATCTTGACTTTTTAAATTTTAAAGCTATAATTTCTAGTGAAATTTGAATCAGAAATATTTACATTTCTAAAATACTAAATTTAAGGTCATTGTTGCATATTCTCAAATGCGAAATCTATCGAGTAATCTATCTATCGAAATCTTTTCGAAAGGCGGGCGATTTTCCTGACGTGGAGATAATACCTACGGGCTCTCGACCGCATGATGCTCCATGATCGCATTGTACGTTGTATTAACAATTTGGCCTTGGAACAACAGTCTCTCGGTGAGAAGACCTTGACTTTTTGGTAAGTTTGTGAAAATGCTATCGCTGCCACAGTGGCCTCTCAAGATCACAAAACAATGACCGATGCTCCTCATCACTCCGGTCAAGTGAAAATTATTCACAATACCGTCATCCACGTGAATCCATGCAATTTGAAATCTGCGGCGGAAATCATTTGAATTCATTCTATAAATATCGAAGGTAGGCGTAGTTTCTGAGGACTAATTGGTCATCTTCAGCCAGTATATCGTTTTTATTCTGTTAACCCCGAGGAGAACAAACCGAAATCCAAGACAGTCAAGCGACGTAGAAACTCCGTTAAACAGGTGACCATATCTAGCGACGTGAGGACACACACGATTGTCATAATCAATAAAGTGCCTTGCTCTTTTGAAGTCGACTTGTGCTCTCGACATACCATTATTTCGGAGTGGACCTTTAGATCAATCTTGGAGTCACCCCAATTCTCCAACCATCTGGATTAAATTTGAGAAATTTTCAACAGAACCCAATCCAGATTCTTGGTCGCATTGAAGTGATGTCGAAAATAATTGCCGGTCGACAAGATATTTGTGACCACCGGACACAAAATTAATTTCTTGGGTCTCGACTGGTTCTGAGCCACTGGGAATCTCCATCCAAGGGGTACATTTCATTTGACCAGTAAAATTTTCAGACATATTGGAGAAATGCTAACATCTATTCTCCACTGAGCTTGGAGAATTTCGTGGTCCTCCTGTCCATTAAAATTGGATCCAACTGTTTAACCAATCCGATTACCAGCTCGACGAACTCCATTTCTCCGCACTCATTTTCGATTCCATCACCAACTCATTTGTTGTCCACAATATCCAATGACCAATATTTGCAAAGCTGGATTTAGCCCAAGCCTACCAGCAACTCATCGTTGACGATGATACTACCATGGTTCAAATCATAGCAACTCACAAAGGGGCTTTTAAAGTGACACCTCTCCAGTTCGGAATTTTCACGGCTCCAGGTTTTTTTTTCAAAATTTTTTAGAAAACTTACTCCGAATGATCCCAGGTGTCATCCCATTTTTGACGACGTCATTTATTGCCTCTTCTGTTGATGAAGTTCATGAAACATTGAACCAGATTTTTGAACGGCTTAATATTGGAAAATGCGATTGGAAAATGATTTTTGGGTACCATTTTGGGCCAATCGGAACGGAACTAGGCCAATCCTTGACCGATTATTAAGAAACTCTACAAGTTGAATATAAATGGGATTGTAAAATGATTTTTGGATACAATTCTGGAATATAGCCAACCGGAATGGAACTTGACCGATTATCAAGGAACTTGACAAGTTGAATGTAGATGGGATTGGAAAATTATTTTTGAATTAAATTCAGGAATATGGCCATTTGGAACGGAACTAGGCCAACCCATGTGTTGGGCTGATTATCATGAAACTTGACAAGTTGAATGTAAAATTTGATTGGAAATGGGATTGTAAAATGATTTTTGGATAATGTTTGGGAATATGACCATCTGGAACGGAACTAGACCAACCCCGGTGATTATCATGAAACTTGACGAGTTGAATGGAAAATGTGATTGTAAAATGATTTTTGGATAAAATTCTGGGATATGGCCTGGTTTAAGATTTAATTCCGTGAAATAGTGTGGAACATCCGACGGTGGTAAAAAGACTAAACTTTTAAGCATTCTCATACTGAAACTGAAATCTAATTTAATTTATTTAAATATACACACCTTCGTTATTTCCATAATTCGAGGATAGTCTTTCAGTCTGAATTCGCCACCATAAGATTTGTCCGAAGTGAAAAAACGAGCTGTGAAAGATAGAAAGAATATCTTTGAAGCAGAGCTCGCAGCTGTTTCGAAATCAGGTAATATGAATTTTGGATTGAAAAATATTTCATTTTCACAAGCGACTTTGCAAATTTCGTAAAATGCTTCGTTGGAACTTGAAAAACTCTTCGACGTCATAATAAGATAGCGCATTGGTAAAATTGTCTCACCAACTTTGCCATGAATTGTAAATAGCTGGTGAATAATTTTGGGCTTTGAAGGTGCCGTCCATCAACCACATATCGCATTTCGCTAATTCTTTTAACGTTATCTACTGTACCCAAAACAATATTTTTTTTGGCCATTAAACCCTTTTTCGGATAAAAGAAAAGTCACCATCAACATATTTTAAATTTTCTGGAATTTCAACAGCGAATACTGAAATTGGTTCTACCACGTGTTCAAATTTCTTATTCGTTTAATTTTTGGTTTTTGTGCCTCCTTTCGAGGCAAACACGCGTGGTAATTTTCTTCGCACCTTGATGTTATTGTTGATATAATTTGGGCGGGGTCCTGATAAGATTCGCAAACTAACTTTTTTAATTCATAATTGGCATCGTAAATCTCCATGTTTGCAGTAGTTGGTGTGTGTGTGTGTGAGTGGTCGCTTGAAAACTTTTTTACCACGTGATTTCCATTCTCTTGAAAAGTGGTTACACGTGTCTTACAAATGAATGATTTTCTGTTGTCCCAGTAATATGTGATTTAGATTTTCTTGTCTAAATGATAAGTGAAACCATCAATTATTATTTTAATATCTCCTTTATTTGTCGCAACGGTGGTTATATCCATTTAAATTTCGGATAAAGGTATATGTACGGCGTAGGTAAACGAAATATTTCACAAAATATTTAGGAAAAAGTTGTTCACTTCACAGAATGATATTTGATACTATGCGCAATTTTATCGCAGTTACTGAATTTTACATAAAAGAATTGCACAAAATAACATACTCGTATTCGCCTTTAAAGCACCGCTAGAGGCGCCACCGTCGTTAGAGCCAAAGGTGGTGAAAAATTATTTATATGTCAAACAGCATAGAAAAATGGTGTAATGTAAGTTTTATTCTTAAATTATTATTAATTCGCAAATTAATACACGGCAAATTAAATTAAATTAATTACAGAAGTGCCATGAAAGTAATTGTTTACATTACATAATATATCCGAGTTGCATGAAGCCATTATTTTTTTAATCCAGCATCCTTCGGAAATTGGTGTAGTGCAATTTTGTTTATCTTGTCGCAATAACTATGGCACTCAAACACAGAACACATTCTTTTGCTTTTAGGTTTAGCCATTCTTAAATAAATTTAAACACAATTTGTAGGCGGTTAGATAACGATGTCAGTACAACAGGTTGTGAATATTAAATTATTGTGAAATATAACTATTTTGTTAATTATTCGCACAGGACACTATTTTAATATGCAGTTTGACACATAAACAAATTTTCACCACCGTTGGCTCTAGTTCGAATAAGGTCCGCCAGATGTCAGCCACTTTGCGTTAAAAGGCGAATACAAACATTGAGATCAACGGGATAAATTACGGAAGTAAGATTATCGCAAAACTTTTTTATAAGCCTATTTCTAAATCTGGTTTCATGATTGATTTTTTGTATGCATTAGTTCACAATCAACACAACGTATGTTTTTTATTGTATTCATTGAACTGCCAGAAAAAATCCGGAAATCTCCGAACAGTTGCGCGCGCAACTTTACATAGATTTCCGGATATTTTCTGGCATTTTCGGGATTTTAAATTTCTTGATTTTTTTTTCTGAATTTTGATTTTCTGTATTTCGTTTCCGGTGAATTGACATGTCTATAAGTGGTTGTTGTTTTCCATTCTGTACTTGGACCATTGCTGTGGCCAATAAGATGCCTGTTTCATTTTCGTACTTGGTCATTGGATGAGTTGTCATCAATCATCATGTATATGGTTGTTGTTGCATGCACATATATATGATGAATTAAAGCAATTAAATAATGAATATCATGAATATCCCACAGCGAACTCATCACAGGGATCTTCAGCATTGATGAGGCTAGCTTTAGCTTCTACTAGTTGTTTTGCGTCGGCTATTAATCTATAGCATAAGCGTATTTTAAGATGTTGTACTTTCTATTTGCGTTTTTGACTGCTAGATTGTATAGACGGATCACAACCATTGTTGTTTTGGTTGCATCGCAAGGACTTCTCATATTGAAGTTGGCCTGTGTGGTGGAAAGACTTGGTAAATTTGTTGTTGTTTGATCTGACGCAGGTTGTGAAATAATGGTTGGTTGTTTGATAGGATACAGGTGTCCATTGTTTCCAGCTGGTAGTGCCAGTTCTGTTTTTAGTTTAGCCTTTAGCTTAGTTCGATAGTTCGCATATGGTGGTCCGCTATGTAGGTGATGGCGCATATCTTCTACCGGCTTATTGTAAACATCTGTCATGTTTTTTCGTGTGGTGACATAAGCGTGTTTGCCCAGAGGCGAGACCATTCCTAAAATTTTGTCATCGTTTCCCACGAATTCGTTTTAGACGCGCTATTCTCTTTTCTAAGTAAAACTTCGTCTTTCTATTTTCACAGTCTTTTCGATAGTTTTTCTCTAGTTGAACTATCTTCCCATCTGTTACCTCTTCGATTTGAAGTAACTCATCCATCTTTTTGTCGTTTGGTTTACTAGTGGTGGTATTTGTGCTTGTTGTTGCTTACCTCCTCTCTTTGATGTTAATTTTTTGATGTTATGTGCCTGTTGTTGCCCCTGTGGTTGGGGGCACTCACATGTCTCGTAAATCTAAATTGCACGAACATATTTCTCAAGAATACCTCCACAGTATCCTTTGCTTGTCGTAGGAAGCGACTAAACGGTTGAATCGCTGGGCTGACGACCCGCATCCGTAAAAAAAAATCAACTTTATAAAGTCAACAAAAATAAAAATGGATACCGCCAAAATCCACCGGACCCCCGCTCAAGTACAATCACTTAGAAAACCAGGAGCGTTGGAGGGCCAAATCACGTGCATGAAAGAGTATCGGCTGGAACTCGTTGCTCTTCAAGAAACTCGCTCGCCTAAAAGTGGAGACCTTGTGTCCCAGGACTATACGTTGCTCTTCAGTGGAGATGACTTCGGAAATCTTGGAGCTGGATTTCTTCTTGGGCCGCAGGTAAAGAACCGTGTTTGGATTTCCAAGCAGTCAATAACCGATTGTGTAAGCTTCGCTTGCGCATGAAGTTAGCCAACCTGTCGATAATTTGTGTACATGCGCCCACAGAAGTCAGCCAGCCCCAAGATAAAGACTCATTTTACAATGCCTGGTCGATCTGATGGGATCTATACCCGAACACGCTGTAACAATGGTAATTGGGGACTTTAATGCTAGAGCTGGCAGAAATCAGACCGACTTGTGTGAAAACATAGGTCCGTACTCCCGACACGAAACTGCGACCGATAATGGTGAGAGAATGATGTACTTTGCAATTGCTCATGATCTTAAGGTAGCAAACACGTTCTTCGCGGATTTGTAAACGGAAGAAACGAGAATGGTGGAAGGCCGAGGTTCTGAAAGTACAACAACTCAGCAATGAGCGCAGTTCGCGTAACTTCTTTAAAGGAATTACTGGATTGTACCATACTTTCAGGCCTACGTCAACCGCCATTCGAGACCGGGATGGAAACCTCCGACGCAATACTGGACGCATGGAGTGGACACTTTACTGTGGACAGACTGTTGTTGAGCCACCTCTAAGACAGACTGTCGAGATTTGCACTGAGGAGCCATCCCATGAGGAATTCACTAAGGCCATGCAGAGATTGAAATGAAACCGCTCACCTGGAGTGGACTGCATTAATTCGGAGCTCTTGATATTCGGAGGGGATACTTTGTGGAACTGTCTTTTCGACCTTATCCAATTAGTATGGCGAACCGAAGTTATGCCTGACGAATGGAAAGTGGCAGCGATATGCCCCATCTTGAAGAAGGGAGACCGCTTGAAGTGGGAGAATTATCGCGGTATAGCTCTCCTTTGCGCAGCATACAAGTTACTGTCATACATTGTATTGGATAGAATCACTACTCTAGCGGAGGGCTTGGTTGGTGACTATCACGGAAGATTTCGTCCGAATTGATCAGGTCTTTTAGCTGCGAGTGCTTATATCTAAATATTATGAGACATCCATCCCCGTACATCAGGTGTTCCTGTATTTCCAGCAGGCCTATGACTCGATCAATCTATGTTTGTGGTCTGCCCTGGAATACCTATAGGAATGCCAATAAAATTGGTACGACTGTGTAGTTTGACAGTGACGCAGTCTCAATACTGTGTTAAAGTTGAGAACAGGCTATCGACAAATTTTGCAGTAAACTCGGGTGTTCGGCAGGGAGATCTCTGTCCCCAATACTCTTTAATCTCATGTTGGAGTATATCTTTCGTAAAACTGAAACACCTCAGCGCAACATCTTATATCGCCAGTCCAATCAGGTGCTTGCATATGCAAATGACATATGCGTGATGGACTGAATAGCAATAGAGTCAAAGTAATACTTGATCAGTTTGTAGAGTTTTCGCTTCAGTTGGACTTCAGATCAATGAGTCAGATCAAAACAAAATACCTGATCTCTGATCTCTAGTGTCACTCTGGACGACGTTATAGACTGTTTGTTTGTACTTTTATTGCCAGTTTTTTTAGTGGCTCGAAGGACCTTTCTATTTTCACAGTCTTTTCGATAGTTTTTCTCTAGTTGAACTATCTTTCCACCTATTACCTCTTGTATTTGAAGTAACTCATCCAGCTTGTTATTGTTTGCTTTACTAGTGGTGGTATTTGTGCTTGTTGTTGCTTAGCTATTCCCTTTGTCGTTAATTTTGTGAAGTTATGTGCCTGCTGTTGCTTGGCTGGTGGTGTCGTCACCCTTGACGGTGTTATAGACTGTCCGTCTGTACTATTTTATTTGCCAGTTGTTGTAGTTGCTCGAAGGACCATGTAAAATGTCGCCAGTTGTTGGTTTGGCTCGTAGACGCAATGTTAAATTCAGCCTCAGCTGGAATCCGATGTTAAATTCAGCCTAAGATTGAATCTATTTTTCGTTGCTTCATTAAATTCTGAGCTTACCGCTGTTAGAGGCTAATATCAGAGTGAAATAAAATAAATTCGGCTCGAAGGACCATGTTAAATCTTACTTTAATGTCCAAGTCGTAAATTTGGACTAGCGTAGATTAATTATTCGATTACCTTGGGTGCAGGGGTCTAATAATTAAAATGAGATCAACCTAACTCTGGTGTTGTTGAGAGGTTATAAATTATTCTGATTTTATTATTTCATTTTTGCTGTATTTATACAAAATTTTACATAATAATTACACTAATATAGAATTGTGGAATTGCAGTTTCATAGGTGTCTTATTTATATGGAGCGAAACTAGATCATGAATAGCCCACAGTGAACTCATGTGCAAACCCGTGATTGAACACTGTGAATTGGCGTGAAACCACTACAAACATAATAGTTAGGTATATACGTAACAAAGTACAAAATTAAAAAATTATTATTTTTCCAAGAACCACGAATTTGTTTAGCTTTGCCCATTTAAGCAGTAATATTGATACAGCGGAAATTGCTTAGCAAGCCGCTATATATTGTGTTGATCGAGAGATACCGCGGAATGCGAAAAAATTCGAAATTATTTGAAAAGTTTCGGCGGCCTCAGAACAACACCATTTCTGTGTTTTAAAATAATTTACAGTCATCCACAACTTTAAATTATCTATTTGTTGTATTCCAAAGTTTTAAAATTTTTATCGAAAAAATGTTTGATTCCAGATCGACAGTATAACTATACTCTTGGACAGGTACCCTTCAATTCATTGACATTTGAGTAATTATTAAATGATTTATGTCAATTATTAATTTGACACGTAAACGTGAAAAGCAATGGAAAATTATTTAATTAACTCTTAGCTGGTGGTCTTGTATTTCTCCCCAGGCAATTTATTATAACATACTTAACTGCAACAGTGTTCTTCTATTATTGTTATTATTATCATCATTATTACAAAAACAAACGATAATTCCTCCATGGGAATTAAATCAATCTAGACGATGAAAACCACTTTATACAACTACACTTTCCCAATGCATACACATACAGATATACGAATAGTTACATATTTTCTTTTAATCTCAGTTATTATTATTATCATTATCACTTATATTAATTTTTTCTTAGATGCGCGATGATAGTAATAACATAATTAATGAATTTATTTTCGAGATCAAACGACATTATAAACCCATATAAGTAATAATTCTATCATAAAAATATAAAAAAATAAAAATAAAAATTAAATCAAATTAAATTGAGATAAATATAAAATTGTCGTGTATATACAGTACATAGATACGAGTATATAGAACTTGAGATTTGTGTGCTGTTTTGCGCTATAATCTTTGGGCTGTGTCTACATATAGTCGTATACCGCGTACACACAAAAATAGATTTACAACCACACAATGTCGAGTCGAGTGTATTTTTTTTTTTATTATTAATAAAATAAAATAAAAATGAATTCCAGAATTTATTTTTATTTTTTATATAAGTATATAAATTAATTGAATTAAGTAATAAATAACGTTGCGTATATATGTTGTCTATTGAATGGTGTGAAATATTTCATTTAAATAAACCATTTAGTGTCTGCTTACGATCATATTATTCAATCTTAATGTTTGTAAATTGTATCATGTTTTTTTTTTTAAATTTATTAATTAAGATTGATTGCGGTGTGATGTTTTATTTTACATGGGATATATTTATACATATATGAACGTTGTGTAATAGAGATTATGTAGTTATGAGAACCTGTATTTAGCGGAATTAAAGTTTTTGCAACGGTCTCTTGAGGTTTGCATAACCAATAACGACATGTAAAATGTTCAAAAATGTGAAAAAAAGTGATGGAAGCTTAATTTATTCATAAGCTACCTGCAGGTTACACGAACTCCCTTATGAGTATTTTTGAGTATTGATTTCCATACCAACAAAACCCGGTAAAAAAATGATGGTGTAAAAACCAGCTATTCAAAACGTTTTCAGGTTCCACACTCGAATTAAACCACTTGAATATTTTACTCGCTACAAGATATTATATTTTTAATTTCAATTTTGATCACTACACTTTGGTATTTGGTAAGTAAAGGATATTATGTTTCACAAAAAGAATAAAGTTCAAGGTTGACCACACCTAAAGAGAAACAGCTATTTGAAGCAATTGACGTAAAAATTCTAGTTTATTTATCTTCTGGACACTCTCCTTCTGGCCATTAGATAGAAAGAAAATACCTGATTTAATAGATTTCTGTATAACAAAAGGAATTGCACGCACTAACTAAATGGGCTTTATATAAAATAAAGTCCAATAAAACTGGCAATTGGATATCCAACTCTGCATCCTAGAAGTTATTGATGCGGCAACCAATGATTTAACACACTTAATGAAAATAACAGTAAAAAAGGCCACTCCTGATATAAGAATCTCTGAAAAACTTAATAAATCTTAAAGAACTCTCGGTGATTGAGAAAACAGATTATTCACTATGAAAGGCAACAAACATATTAAACATACCAACGCTATCGAGCCCACAAATTAGGTAACCAGATTTTAATTGGGCCAGAAGTGATGTAGAGAAGGCTACTGCTTTCTCTAATCACTCGAACAAAGTATTCACACCAAACGAAAACTCTAACAATATTGAACTATCAGAGTTACGGAAGGCCCTTTGAAACCAATTCCTGTAAAATTTAATTGGAAACATATTAAAAATACCGTCAAAAATTGTATAAACCCAAAGAAAGCGCTATGACACGATTTTACTACCGGGAAAATGTTCAGAGACTGATAAAAAGATAAAACTAATAACTTATATCTAAAAAATGAAAAATATCACTAATTACAATGAACAGCTTGGAAAAGACGAAACACAAATTTCATCGTACTGGTACCAGTATTGTATTTGCTGTATACTGCCGCGATCTACCAACAGCTGATTTGGTTTTCACATCAACATTTACAAATGACACAGCTATTATGTTTTCACACCGAAATCCTCAAACTACATCCAGAGAATTCAAGATATCTTAAACAAAATTGAGAATCGGCTAAGAACGTGGCGGATACAAGCGGATGAAAACAAATCAACACACCTTCCCTCAACAAACAAATGTCAAATACTTGAATCCTTCATCTTGATAAAAGTTTGACATGGAGGAAGCACATTGAATCAAAAAGTAAAATTTTCAAAAGTGTACTGGCTGATTGGAAAAATCATAACTTTCCAAACCGATTTTAATCGCTATATGGACATATGGAATTCAGTTCTGAGGCTGTTCAAGCGCATCAAGATCTAATATAGATCTTTTGCAACGAACACAATCAAAAATACTTCGCTGTATTATACAATGATCCGTGGTATAACCGAATTTACAACATCCAGAGAGACCTTTGGATTAAAACGGTCAAAAATATGATACAAGCACACAGTTTGAAGTACCTTTCGATACTGGAAACTCCCTCCAATGAATTAACAAGGCAATTATTAAGACGTCCGAAATATAGACGCGGCTTCGTATTGTAGATCGACTAGATCTAATGTATTTATACATTTAATTTAACTACATGTTTACGAGAAATAAAATTTAGTTTTGTTTAAAAAAACATATCAGTTGTTATTCTAATTGGAAAAAACATTTCTACGAATACATCTTCTTATATGATTTCATGTTATGATTTTCACAACAACATTAAAATTGTATATAGCTCAAAAATGTTTAAAGATAAGTACATATACATACATATACTTTCCTACAAACTGTGTCACTAGAATACAAATCAAATTTTATTTGAACCTAATTCCGAGTGTGAAGATCTGTTTCAAGATTAACTCTGGTCCGTAAACAACTTGTATTCTCCTTTCTGCCCGATTTTACTCATCAACTTGCAGATCAAGTTGCAACACAGGAAGTCAAATGAAGCTATTTGAATTACATACGCCATACAGATATTTGGCTAATCCAGCAACCTATTTCTTATTCACGAAAATAGCTCGTTATTCACGAGAGTAGCTCGGCTGATGTTACGGCTGTGCTCATTACTTTGCTATCTGCTAGTTCCTGAACTAAATTGGTCAGTTTATTTTGACTCTTCTTCATCTCCTCTCTCTGAGCTTGAAATTCTCGATACTGGATGCGAGCCTGCTTTTGTTAACTCTGTCTGACATTAGTCTATACTCCATGTCCATCATTGATTTAATTTTAGACTGGTGGGAGACGGATGACTTCCTCACCTCTAATCACAGATGTATCTCGTTTAATATTAACCTTAAATGATGACCTCTTATAAACTTACCGCAATCGGTATTTAAATAACGTAGGTTATTCGGTCGAGTAAGGACATTGAAAATCAAGCATCGTCACTTGCATTGGCAATTAAGATAGCCTTCGAAAACTCGTACCTTCTTATCACTAATTAAAAGATTCGGAACATACCTTTCTGGAACTCTGACATTAAAAAATTTAGGAAATCTAATAAAAAACTGAAGAACAAAGCAAAAAACTCTAAGCGACAGATTGATTGCGATAACTTCTTGTTAACACAAAAGGAATATAAAAAAAGTTTAAGATCCGCTCAAAGAGACTTTTGGTTGAACTTTTGTGAGGAAATCAACAGCATATCTACTGTCGCTGAACTCAATAAAGCTTTGGCTAAGAACAGTGTGTGTGTAAACTTGAATCTCTTCGTCTGCCGGACGGACAGCTTACTTCATTTTCCTGGTTGTGATATCGTCAACTCGGATGATGTTGCTGCCAAACTCACTATAGGGCGTCTGTTGCAACTCCCGATTGGAATTTGGCTCACAAGCTGAACAATCGTGATGTCTCGCGCTGAAGCCTATTTTCCTTTGCATCTTATAAGGATGGTCACCCTTATGGTATTTTTCCTGCTGAATTACAGCAGGGCTATCCTCTAATTCAGGATCATTTGCTCCACCTTTTTCAAGCGTGCATTGCTTTTATAGTACTGTTCCAAATTCTTGGAGCAGGAGTGGAGTGGTTTTTAACCCGAAAGCTGGTACGTCTGATTATATGGACCCTAAGTCATTTCGGCCTATTGTTATTATTATTATACCCTCAAAGAATTGTCGATAGATTCATGAGAGACCATTTACTAATCCCCACTCAGAAACAGGCAACATGCTTACAGAATCTACTTCTGTCTGTACCAATTTTGGTATTGATCGCACCACTATTTTATGAAGTTAGTCCATAATCCCGCCTGTGGAGCCGGGGCTGGATGGAGTGTTAGATTCTGTTAAGGTAACCAAAGGCTCAGGGAGGTGTGCTATCACCTCTGCTGTGACGTTTGGTCATTGACGTGTTACTTGTAAAGCTGAGTTCGCTGATGATCTTGTTTTGACCATCTCAAGCAAACACCTCAGTGGTTTATCCGACCTAACTCAGCTTGCCTTAACTATTGTGAGGGCATGGTTTGTTGAGAAGGGTCTTCATGTCAATCCTTCTAAAACAGAACTAATTGTCAAGGAAGAGGAATACTCTTGAACTATCTGTTCCCTCTCTTTTTGGAATATGACCACGTCAAGCACTTTAGTGTTGTCTTGGATATTAAACTTTCTTGGAAGAATCACCTGGACTACAAGCTTCAAAAAGCAACTGCAATATTTTGGCAATTTCGAAGAGCTTTTGGGATCCTGGTGTTTAAGCGCTAGGATGCTTTCTTTCATTTTTAAACCACTGGTACTACCGCTACTATCGTACGGTTCTACTGTGTAATGGCCGGTAGTTGAACTAAAGGCTTCTGTAGAAAAGCTTACATGGGCTATGTCCTCGACTCCAGTTGCATTGGGGCATGGAATGTTTTCAGTTCTATTGCGGGACATAAACAAATTTTTAAAAATTATTCTTCATGTTTACCAAAAATCGATATGGTTAATGACAGCACTCAATATTACCCTTAATAAGTGGCTTACCCTTCGAGAAATTTGTGGAGTTTGCAGGATTTTCTCAACAAATTATGATGAGTCCATACTATTTTTTTCTGATAGCTCTCGTTCTAACATCAGTGCAGGTTTTGGAATCTACTATCCTTTGACGGATCGGAGACTTTTCGGTAGTCTTGGTTCGCATTGTACTGTTTTTCACGCAGAACTAATAGCGCTGACACATAGTGTTATTGAGACATTTAATTTTGCTGTTAAAACCAAAAGTATTCTACTGTGTACAGACAGTAAAGCTGCACTTAAGACTTTTAGAAATCCCTTGACTGTTTCTTAACTCGTCAAGGAATGGCTCATTGCCAACGCTAGTTCCCAAATAAATTTAATTTGTCCTGAACCGGTGGTTCCTTTATTATTCAACTATGGGAAGAAAGCTTGGAAGAACTAAGCTTTGAAAGACCTAAGGTTTCAGTGAATTGAGGCTGTCGTAAGGCGAAGTACTTCATTAAGGAGCCCAATTTGAGGTCAACGAAGTATCCTTTATCTTTAAAAAAAAGGACCAGTTAAGAATCTTGATACCGATTCTTACGGGACATGGTCGTGGTAAAGATCATCTACATCGTATGTGCTTTGCTCATGATGTTACTTGTGCGGACTGCCTTGAGGAAGATGATGATTGCCTTCACTTCGTGAGCAGTTGTCTAGCTTTCAGTTCAGTTTAGGTTTTTAAATTTAGATCAGTTGTCCTCTCTGTCTTGGCCTAAACTTGTTCAGTTTGTGAAGACAGCAGTGCGCGTTTGCGAATTGGGATAGAATTCTCGGTTTGCTCCACGGGCCTTTGTGGCATTGAGTGCGGACTCCTCGTGGATTCCAACCAATTTTAATAATAAAAGTTCTCAGAAAAACCTACATCGAGCTTATGCTGTATGCTTGAATATTATCAAAACGCTTGCGTTTTAAAATAATTGAAAAACTATTTGATTTAAAATTTCCCACACAAGACCATCAGCCTACACCATCAAATATTGCTGAAACGGCTGAAGGTACGTCATATACATAAAATAACACCTAACACAAAAAATATTGCTTAGCTGCAATATACACTGCTGCAACATTTGTAATATCCACAATCCAAACCATCTAAAATAGTAAAGTGCATAAAATAACGCAGAAGGTAGATAGTTGTAAGCAGGATGGACAAATCAGTGAATGATTCGCAATTTAAGGGATTTGTTAGACGGAAATTTAAAATTTAAGATCTTAATGCTATTAAGGTCACATCTCAAAGTAAAAAATGGTGGTCACTACCATTATGTATCAGATCGCATCAGTCTTGATGACGCTACAATTGAGGTACCAATTAAATTAAAAAAAACGGACCGTCCGGTTTATTCATGAAGGAATTAGAATTTAAAAGAAATTCTTTTTTTTCACAATACTACTGAGATAACAAAACCACTCGGAAAGACACTATCTGTATACTACAAAACCAGTTAGAGGCAAATGCTCTATCTATTTACAAAATGTTAACAAAATGGCATCAAAAGTAATACATTTTTTCAACTTCATCCTACACAAACCCATTATCTAATTTGACCGCTCTGCTGGAACAAGCTTAAAGTAAGGTGGTGGCGTATTCATAACAGTGAATTCCAAACTTTGGAATGCTGATTTATATGAAAATTAAAAGCAATCAAAGATATCTATTTTTCTACACAGCTTGCATGCCACCTCAATCAAATAATGATTATTATACGAAATGCGCTTGGTGAGTACAATCCATTCCTAATATCATCTGAATTATTCACTCGGAATTGAATTACATTATTAACTGACCAGATTTTTAAATTTTATCAATACCAACACATCGAATGCCAACGAGATAAGTGACATGTTTGCTGAATTTTTGCAATCTGTCTATAAGCCAAGCGATAATTTGACGAGTTTCGAAGATGGGTGTAGTCAGGATGATATCTCATTATCTATATATCTAATAAAAACGTATGCAAATATTTTTGAAATACCGTCATCCACTTGTAAATTTGAACTGGTTATACCTTTTAAATCGACTTTAATACATCATATACCAGTCAACCAGCATGTTTTTATGCCCAGTAGAGGTCTAATACATTAATTGGAAGTGATCCACAAGGAGCACATATTGGACCCTGCATTTTTATTATAAACCAGATAACCAAAATAATAAAGACCCATATTTGCGGATGACGTAAGATAATATACTATTGAAGGAATGCACGATGTTGCCAAACTACAAGAAAACATCAAAGAGTGGTGTGATCGAACTCACTGCATTGTAAAATTAAAGTTGAGCGGATTACTCCAGCACTCAATGCCACAAACAGGCCCACGGTGCAATACCCGGAGAAACACTTAGATACTTACACATTAAAAACACACTACCGTAATTTTTAGTAACCACCAGGAATTGAACCCGAGACCCTCGAAAAACAAAGCAAGGACAGTTCTTACTGTGCCAACGAAGGCAGTAACACTGCACTTAAACATCAAGAAATGCAAAATAATGTCTTCACATCGTAAAAAAATCCTTTATTTACTGGATCAAAAAAAATCAATAACGTATAGAATTGCAGAGACTTCGTGGGATCACTGCGGTGACTTTCATCGAAAACGCTAGTTTAAACTGGCACAATGATGTTTGTCTGTATGTATTTTCACTGTATTTTACATATGTGAGATCTCAAGTGGAATATTGGTCTGAAGTTTGAACTACGATGCGCACATCAAAATAATCGAAATCATTCAAAGGTTTTCTTGTATTTATGTTGATTCGGCTTACGACGGAATTATACTATTCCATTAAATTATGTTCCACCTAAATACTATAATGCTAGGATTATAAAGTTTCCATTCTTGAAAACAGAAAACTTCATTGGATGCTGTATTTTAGTGGCAACGTCCTTGTCGGCAACATTGACTCAGTATACGTTTTCGAAAACATCTCAATTATGTTGCAAGCAGAACATTGAATACAATCACATATAATTATGGCTGGTATATGGTATAGTTCCTCTGTATTAAGTATTGCTGCACTTACTTTCAAAATATGCTATGCACAGTGATTAAAACACTTCCACCACACGTCACCTATATCAAATGGGATCTATGACAACGATACAGCATTCATAGCAAGCAGATAAAAAGTAAAATTTATGTTTGAAAGTGAAGTATCCTCGAAGATTGTTAAAATATTGTCCACAATTTCAGAAGTGGGGTAAATCATATGAGAGATTTTCCAAGTGGTTTTGATGGAGGGGTTGTAAGAAAATTTAACGAAGGTTGCAGCAGAATTCTAATTTGCTTTAGCTAAAGCTAAACATTATTTTGGTTTAGCCGAATTATGCTTTGTCTTACAAAATGCGATTGTTGTTGTAAATTTACCAAAGCAAAGCACCTGATGTAAATATATGTACTCGTTCGAAGCACATAATTTAAAAATAGGTGACTTAATCTTTAAAATAAAATGTTCCCCTCTTACACAGTCAAGATTAAATACTACGGGCCTTACTGCTTTAAATTATTAAAAGTGTTTGAGCGAAAAGTGTTTGAGCGAAAAGTGTTTGAGCGAAAACTGTGACACATGAGACATTTTTCAAAGAAGGTAGTGCAGATCAATTAAAACTAAATTGGAATAGGACAACTGGTAGCAATATGGCGATTGGTTATCGTGGTGAATCCAACGGCAATTTTCAAGGAGAGACTAGCAATAAATGATGTCAAAGTTGATGTAGACAAACTCATATAGTGCCACTATTGGTGAGGTATTAGTACACCAAGTGGGTTGACTATCTAATCAGGAGTCTATCATGCCGATCATACTCTGCTAACCAAAATTACATTAATGATAACGAGAAAAGCTTGTATACCGAACAGTTGCGTGGATGGGTGTACATATGATGACATAAGTAAAAGAAAAACACAAAACCATGGCACGGGAAGAAGTATGTAAGAATAAATTGAGCACTTACATCATAAATACAAATCCAAACGTAAAGCTATGACTGGAGAAGAAGGAAATATGGGATGAAGCGGTGTTGGATATAAAGGGTGTTTTTTTTAAATCCTGATGGAACTTGAAATTGTAAAAAATAACACAAAAATTTAAATTTTTAAGAAAAATATACTCTAGCAGATCTCAATATACTCTGGCAAATCAAAAATGAATAGTCTCACGCTTCAACAACGCTATGCAATTATTAAAATTTACTTTTAAAATCAGTCGTCGATTCGCGCAACTTATAGACGACTTCGTGATTTTTATGACGCACATAATCGTCCATCTGAGCAAACCATCCGTCGAACTGTGGATAGATTTTGTACCACATACTCTCTATAGAGGATGCAATAAACAAAAGTGTGGAAGAAGATCCAAATTTATCGATTCGTCGTCGTTCGCAGGAATTTTGGCTCAATCAATGATTTTTTGTTTGAAAATATAGTTGACTTTGATCCGGACGAGATATGGTTTCAACAGGATGGTGCTACTTGCCTACAGTGACTGCAACCATCGACTTTTAAAATAAAAATTTGGCGATAAGTTGATTTCGAGAAATGAATTTGTCAATTGGCCTCAAGTCAAGGCGTCAAGGTCGTGCGATTTGACACCTCTCGATTATTTCCTCTGGGGCTACGTCAAGTCACTTGTTTATGCTGATAAATCAGCAACAATTGACGCCTTGGAGGCCAGCATTGTTCGTGTTATTTGTGACATACGACCAGCAGTGCTCGAAAAAGTGGCCCAGAATTAGACATCCAGAATGCGTTTTGGGCCCATATGCCCAAAATCATTCGAATAAAAAAAAATGTTTGATTACAATTTCACGTTCTATCGAGGATGCAGACTAAAACATGAAAAAATGTATATTTTTTGAAATTTCGTTAGATGGCCTTGACCTGGGGTAAAAGGAAATTGTTTTCAAACATAGGCATTTAACCAACCTATTGAACGAAGATAATAAGTTTCATTGGGGCGACCAAGAAATATCATTTTTCTTAGATAAACCAATTTTGACAATATACAATTCAAATGTCGGATTAGACGCAATCATTTCATAGTACGAACCGAGTTGCGAGATGTTTTCTAGGGGTTTCCAAATTCGGTTCTACTGTAGAGTATATGCCAAGAAAGTTAATTACAACATTATTAAAATTACAAAATGTTGCACTTCACAAATACCGAATAAACGGTGATAAAATGATTATATTGTAGACGCTTTAATTGAAACATTTAAATTTTTTAATATTCACCCTCAATGATTACGGGAGTAGAACGATTGCTTTACAAATTGTGGGTCTCTCGATCGACTGCCGCTGGATAGAAGTAAAAATATTATAATTCGTCATTGACCCTACTCAATTGTAGTGGACTGTTAAACAAATTAACATATCGATACAGATTCATCAGTTATCATATTACAATTTTTTCATATTACAATTTTTCTAAAATTCATAATTTCGTTTAAGTTTAGAAAAGCTTCATCCATAGATCATTCGTATACCTACATTATGTTCAGATCCCCATTTTACCCATATAAAATTATAGTATCAGTCAAAATAATATGTAAAACTAAACTAATACTGACATCCAGCCAATTTCAACCCTAATTTGTTATATAAATTTATGGAAAATCAAATATGTATATATATGTATGTCGTAAATTCACCACCACACGGAATCATAAAACTAAAATTCACCCCTCACAAAATATAAAATCATTTTTATTAATTCACCTAAATTTAGGTGAGAACATTTATTCCAAAAATTGAATGAATGACAGCTTCAAAAACACCATATTCTAACCGAACAATAAAGTATCTCCCCCCACAACACACGTCATCACATATGTAATATGTGTAAACTGAAAATGAATGAAAAACCTCAAAAACCCCAAAATAAAATAAATTAATGTACACACATCAACATCCCGTAATAACAATTGTATATACGAGTATAAATTAGTTTGTGAGAATTCAATTACAGTTCTAACTTTCTATTTATTACTATTATTGTTATTTATTGCATTATATTGTTAATATTGCCCCGCTTTTGCTTTTGAATTTTCGATTTTGATTATTAATAGTGACAATCAACATTTTGGAAACTATTATATATATTATTACACTCGTAAATACATTTATATGTTGTACGTACATAACGTACGTAGGCAAGATGCTCACACACACACACGCACATAGAATAAAAGACAGTAATTGAAATTCAAGTTTATTTTGTAAAGAATTGTGATGTGGGTGGATTTTTTTCTTTATTGCAAACAATTTATTTCGTTAAGTAGCTTACACGTTTCTCGTCACAATAGTATATGCTATAAATCTCGTCACAGAATCTGTATGCACTGCAGGTATGATTTCGTTTCAAATGTTGATTTTCGATTTAGTTTTGAATGGATTAATTAGTAACTTAAGATTAATCAACGTAAATTTTACAGCTTTCTCTGCCACTTAAAGAGACAAGATGCATCAAATTGTATCAGTTGAAAAAATAATTACTATTACCACTGATCTAAGATTATGTTTTTTTTTTATCTTTTCAGGTAATTCTAGAATATCAGTGTAAGGCATTCAATCGTGAGTAATTTCTTTACCCTGTGTCTTGATCAAACAAATATAAAATAAATCAATTTTAAATTAAAATATCACGTCATAACTTCCTGATGATATTCGCAAATTAATTATTATATTAAGGAACGAACACAAATTTTTTGGACAATTTGCCGAAATAATTAAAATATCAAAATCTACTGTTCAAAGGGTGAATCAAAATTATAATGAGATCTCTTATATCATAACCTACATCTGGGACGTGAAGTGGTGGAAACAGTCAAGATTAACCAGACGCACAAATTGCGTGGAAGCTGGTTGAAAGCTACACCAAAACATAAAAATTTGGCAAACCATTCGGCAATGTAAATTTACTTTCTATACCACTGATATAGAAAGTGAATCGAAAAAAAAATATATTATTCGCTAAGAAGCATTTAAACAAGCTTCCAGAGCTTTGGAATAAAGTGATATTTACAGATGAATCAAAATTTAATATTTAGGTCAAAACTGTGGCCAAAATAGTATTTTTTTTATAGATAACTATTTAAATTTTACTTAATAAAATAGCCGGAAAAATTTCTTTAATATCCTGGGATAACTTCAAGGGGGTGTATGTGATATCACCGGAGATATAATGTTTCTGACAACTGTAAACATTGTATTTGATTTACACAATTATTTCTCCACTGACTAGGCGAATTTATTTTAAGTTGCTTTAACCGTCCACATCTAATACCAAGCGCAAGCATGTGAAGTTAACCCAGTTTTTCATCCCAGAAAAAATGCCTACATCAGCCAATACCACTCTATCCCATCCTAATTGTTTCCTTAAACAAAATAAGAGTATAAAATTTTCCATAAATGTGCTAATTAAATGATGAAATATCCCAGCCCAGCTTTTCATAAAATAAGTAAATAGATATATGTATGTATGTTCATATGTACATATTTAATATACCGGGTGTTTCTTTTAAACTGAGACGATCAAATATCTCGAAAAATAGCCACTCTACGGAAAAGATGGCGTTGTAATCGACGAAATTCAATTTTTTCAATTTCCCCTTCTTAGAACACACACATTCGATTCTGCAATACGTTTGAAATAAAAAAAACATCACGTTTTCATTGAAAATACTCGAAATTCGTCATCAAAACAATTTATTCAGTTTTGTAAATCACATTTAACGTTTGTGTTATTTCTTATCTTCATGTTTTTCGTAATTGCAAAATAAACGACAAAATAAACGACAAAATAAAATAAACATTCTAAAGTAAATGGAGCGTTTAACTGTGCCAGAGAAAATTGAAATGGTTCTGGTTTATGGAGAAGCTGGCAGAAATCTTGAAAATGCTGTTGCTATTTACGCTCAACGTTTTCCGGATAGGATTCGTTCACGTGCTTCATTTGGCCGTACTATCAAACAATTTATTACTGATGGAAATGTTCAACCGAAAAAGAGGACCCGTAGAGCAACAGTCACTGGAGAAAATAATGAAATTGCTGTATTGGCAGCAGTGGCTCATAATCATCATATTAGTACACGAGAAATAGTTCGCGATTCCGGATTGCCCCTCACCAGTATTTGGAGAATTTTAAAACGTCACAAGTATCATCCATATCATGTGTCTTTACACCAAGATCTTCATGGCGTTGATTTCCAAAATCGGGTAACTTTTTGTCAATGGGCACGTGAACAAATACAACAAAAGCTTAATTTTTTTCGTTGCGTAATGTTCTCTGACGAATCGTCTTTTACAAACCATGGAACGGTTAATCGACACAAAAACCATTATTGGAGTGTCACAAATCCGCACTGGCTTCGTCAAGTTGAACATCAGCGTCCTTGGACTGTCAACGTGTGGTGTGGAATAATTGGCAACAAACTGAAGGCAACTTGAATGGTCAAATGTACCGAAACATTTTGGAAAATGAACTGCCAATATTACTTGAAAATTTGAGCTTAGAATTGAGACGGAACATGTGGTTTCAACATGATGGTTGTCCTGCACACTATTCGTTGATGGCACGTGAAATACTTGATCGTGATTTCAATGGTTGCTGGATCGGTAGAGCTGGTCCGATAAATTGGCCCGCCAGATCACCAGATCTTACTGCGACAGATTTTTTTTTGTGGGGCTACCTCAAAAACAAAGTTTACACACAAAAACCAACAACACGTGAGAACATGATAGAGCGAATCAGAAATGCGTGTGCTGAAATTCAACCAGACACACTTCTCAGTTTTGTACAATCATTTGAAATGCGGATTAATAAATGCATTGAAGTCCCAGGCCATCATTTTGATCACTTATTTTAGATTTACAAAACTGAATAAATTGTTTTGATGACGAATTTCGAGTATTTCCAATGAAAACGTGATGTTTTTTATTTCAAACGTATTGCAGAATCGAATGCGTGTGTTCTAAGAAGGAGAAATTGAAAAAATTGAATTTCGTCGATTACAACGCCATCTATCATGAACCGAACAAAATATTTCATTCAAATCATACGTACTTTTGTCGTAGAATCCGTATCTGCAATAAAAAATATGGCCTCCTATCTTAGTTTAAAAGTTACCCCCGCCCCACCTACAAAGTGGGGGTGGGGACTATTTTTTTTGCACTAATGTATTTCCCCCGCGGTATGATTAAATTTTGATTATGGACGTTTTTTCCGTAGAGTGTCTATTTTTCGAGATATTTGATCGTCTCAGTTTAAAAGAAACACCCGGTACCCGGTATAATACAGTTACAAACAAATTAGATAGGAACATTATTATTAATTCTTAATAATTATTAATTAATAAATTATTAATTGTTTATGTTTTGAGTTGGCCATGGTAAGGACAAGCTCTTTTATTTATTTTAGTCTTTTAGTTACAATATGTTTTGCAATTTAATTGATTTACATAAAATTATTGTCCTTCCATTTAACAATTATTATTTTACCGTCACGGCTTGTGACAGGATCTGAAAAACCTCGGTTTTATTTGGTAATGTCTTTATCAGATATGATTGGCGGCAATGCGATTGATGCGTATAGTACCAGCTCCGTTGATTCCTTTATTTTTTAAAATTTCGAACAATTGATATCAACTAAAAAATATGATCAAAAAACAATTTATGTCCTTGGTGGTTTAATCGTTCAACCAATTTTAGTACAACACTACCTCCAAAGCCTAAACGGTTCAGGTTTATTGTTGGCAAACCCGTGCTGGTACCCTTATAACAAAAAAAAATCATAGGTTATTCCGCTTTTGCCAAACAGTACAAATACCTTGAAATCCCAAGGATTTGGTTTCCCTTTCATGTACTGTTTGATCGATGAGCGCCCCTTAATGGGAATCATTTGTCCGTCGATCGAAATATTTTCCTCCACTGGTAGCGTCAAACAATTGGCAAACAAATTTGTCATCGCAATTTTTAGGACGATCCAAATTATTCACTATATGTAAATTCTGCTTCAGTGGGCAGAATTGGTTATTAGTCATGCAGTTTTTAAATAGCTCTAAATTTAAAACTGGCGACCAATACAACCTCAAACGTGGAAATTTTATACAACTCATTAGTATATGCAACGCAGAAAGTATTTTTATTTCATTGGAGTTGGTCGGCTTGAATGCGGCGACATCGTTTTGTTGTGCATACTGGTTTAGCATGAAATGCATACTTTTCAAATATGCCATTTGGAATATATCTCATAAAATAAGTCAATGGAGTTAAAACTTCGTTTATATTGCATATTTGAAAATGGATCAAAGGTGTAATGGTCGACTGAAATTCTCTATTGAATTTCACTCTTACTAGTAAACTGCATATTTTCAATAAGTACAGTGTCTGAAAGAGGTATATCTGCAGTTTTGTTGGCTGTGGCAATAACAAGAGCTTCACTTGATATTAATGGATCATCCTCTGAACCAGTTTTGAAATCCAAACATCGTAATGTTCTAATGTCCACCAGAATATTATTCTCGATGTTTATTTCATTTTCAACTTCCATTTTATTTATTTCGCCATCCGAATCAGCACCGAAATTTGAGTCATATAATAATTCCAATTTTTCTTCTGCACTTAGCCCTCTTCGCGCCATTTCTAAAATCAAAATTCACGATTATTTCATATAAGATAATTTATGTTATATTGTACAGAACCCTTAAAACGCTTTGTACAATATATTGTACTTGTATTTCAACACATGATTTTAATTATTTCTACTGTAAAATATCTATTGATTTATTCAAGAAAAGATTATTTAAACATTCTAAATGTAATTACAGCTTTCAAACACAATTTTTTTGTAGTTTAATAGGATTTTTTACGAACTAAAGGTAACTTACCGAGCAACACTATAAAACACAATTTCGTTGAATATAAACTCCCACACTGTTATCGTGAGCGATAAGACAACCCAAATATTTGAACATCCTCACTCCCTCAAACGTGTGGTGGCCACTACTAAAATCTGGTGTGCCATTGTCCCTAAAACCAGAGATCAGGTATTTCGTTTTGGACTCATTGATCTGAAGTCCAACTGAAGCTGAAAACTCTACAAGCGGATCAAGTATTTTTTTCACTCCGTTGCTATTCAGTCCAATCACGCATATGTCTGCATATGCAAGCACCTGATTGGTTTTACGAAAGATATACTCCAACATGAGATTAAAGAGTGTCGGGGACAGAGCATCTCCCTGCCGAACACCCGAGTTAACTACAAAACTTGTCGATAGCCTGTTCTCAACTTTAACACAGCATTTTCTCTCTTAAGATGTTCAATTTCTTAACTAGCTCCATTTGCTGTATAGCTTCCCCAAGAGATCTATAATTTCTTTTTCACTAAATTCAACTACTCGAAACGCAAAATTTCCGCTGGCATCACTTCTGGCATTAGAAAAAGCATCAGCTTGATCAGCTAGCAAGTTCCTTCTTTTACACGAGGTGATCTTCCTATATTTGGTCATCTTTGGAACGGATTTGATGTTCCGTGACTATGCAATTTACCTAATATGCTCTCTTTTTCAGTGCGTAACAGCTCAACTTTTTCAAGTGCTCCTAAAAATAAGAATATAATTGATAATTTACTTTCAATTTTCGAGCAAAAAATTAAAAAAGGTTATACTCGTAGATTCTGAAAGCCCATCTATAATTGTATTATCAACATGTGTAAACAACCCTCTAAAAGTTAAAAACAATCAAAATAAGTATATACATATATGTATGTATATAGATTTTCAATTAAAAAAAAATTAAAATCAAATCCTATATACATAAGTACAATATTCCGCACATTAAATTTTCCTACCAAACCATTTGTCATCACAATAAAAATTTTGAATTTAAATTTCTATTAATGTTTAATTCAACATGTCTGACCTTTTTTGGGTTATTTCAATATACATGCAGATACTCGTTTTGTTATTGTATATTACATTATATGTATATTATGTATATATGTATTATAAATTTTGTTCATCCTATGCTATACAATATACATACGTATATAATTCCTTTGGGAAAGACGATGAGGACGAGGAGGACAACGATGGAACAATATTAAAATATTAAAAAAGCAAACAAAAATTGTGTACACATAAATAAATAAATAAATAAGTAATAAAAATTAAATATTTCTGTCGTTTTTTATTTATAAATTTTTAATTTAAGAATTATTTACAAAGTAAATTTTCTACTCTCCCGTTTCGCCCTTATACCGGGTGTTTCTTTTAAACTGAGACGATCAAATATCTCGAAAAATAGCCACTCTACGGAAAAAATGTCCATAATCAAAATTTAATCATACCGCGGGGGAAATACATTAGTGCAAAAAAAATAGTCCCCCACCCCCGCTTTGTAGGTGGGGCGGGGGTAACTTTTAAACTAAGATAGGAAGCCATATTTTTTATTGCAGATACGGATTCTACGACTAAAAGTACGTATGATTTGAATGAAATATTTTGCTCGGTTCATGATAGATGGCGTTGTAATCAACGAAATTCAATTTTTCCTTCTTAGAACACACGCATTCGATTCTGCAATACGTTTGAAATAAAAAACATCACGTTTTCATTGGAAATACTCGAAATTCGTCATCAACACAATTTATTCAGTTTTGTAAATCACATTTAACGTTTGTGTTATTTCTTATCTTCATGTTTTTCGTAATTGGAAAATAAACGACAAAATACTTTAGAATGGAGCGTTTAACTGTGCCAGAGAAAATTGAAATGGTTCTGGTTTATGGAAGCTGGCATAAATCTTGAAAATGCTGTTGCTATTTACGCTCAACGTTTTCCGGATAGGATTCGTTCACGTGCTTCATTTGGCCGTACTATCAAACAATTTATTACTGATGAAAATATTCAACCGAAAAAGAGGACCCGTAGAGCAACAGTCACTGGAGAAAATAATGAAATTGCTGTATTGGCAGCAGTGGCTCATAATCATCATATTAGTACACGAGAAATAGTTCGCGATTCCGGATTGCCCCTCACCAGTGTTTGGAGAATTTTAAAACGGCACAAGTATCATCCATATCATGTGTCTTTACACCAAGATCTTCATGGCGTTGATTTCCAAAATCGGGTAACTTTTTGCCAATGGGCACGTGAACAAATACAATAAAACCCCAATTTTTTTCGTTGCGTAATGTTCTCCGACGAATCGTCTTTTACAAACCATGGAACGGTTAATCGACACAACATGCATTATTGGAGTGTTACAAATCCGCAGTGGCTTCGTCAAGTTGAACATCAGCGTCCTTGGACTGTCAACGTGTGGTGTGGAATAATTGGCAACAAACTCATAGGCCCCCACATTATTACTTGAAAATTTGAGCTTAGAAGTGAGACGGAACATGTGGTTTCAACATGATGGTTGTCCTGCACACTATTCGTTGATGGCACGTGAAATACTTGATCGTGATTTCAATGGTCGTTGGATCGGTAGAGTTGGTCCGATAAATTGGCCCGCCAGATCACCAGATCTTACTGCGTCAGATTTTTTTTTGTGGGGCTACCTCAAAAACAAAGTTTACACACAAAAACCAACAACACGTGAGAACATGATTGAGCGAATCAGAAATGCGTGTGCTGAAATTCAACCAGACACACTTCTCAGTTGTGCACAATCATTTGAAATGCGGATTAATAAGTGCATTGAAGTCGCAGGCCATCATTTTGAACACTCATTTTAGATTTACAAAACTGAATAAATTGTTTTGATGACGAATTTCGAGTATTTCCAATGAAAACGTGATGTTTTTTATTTCAAACGTATTGCAGAATCGAATGCGTGTGTTCTAAGAAGGAGAAATTGAAAAAATTGAATTTCGTCGATTGCAACGCCATCTATCATGAACCGAACAAAATATTTTATTCAAATCATACGTACTTTTAGTTGTAGAATCCGTATCTGCAATAAATAATATGGCTTCCTATCTTCGTTTAAAAGTTACCCCCGCCCCACCTACAAAGCGGGGGTGGGGGGACTTTTTTTTTTGCACTAATGTATTTCCCCCGCGGTATGATTAAATTTTGATTATGGACATTTTTTCCGTAGAGTGGCTATTTTTCGAGATATTTGATCGTCTCAGTTTAAAAAAAACACCCGGTATACGTATACTGATTTATACGCTATACCGAAAATAAAATCAATTTCCTTTCAATAAAACGAATCAAAAGAAAATTCAAAAAGGACAAAATATTTTTTTATATTTTTAAACATTACGTAATTAGTTTTAAATAAATTTGTGGTAAATTAAAGTAGTTTTAAGACTTTATAGTAGTAGTAATTAAATTTATTCAATATTCAGATTAATTATTTTCATTAGGAATTTCCTTTTTTTTTTTTAATGTTCAATATGGTTTTTGTGGCAAATCAAGTTTATGTACGTATACACTCGTACATAATATACATATGTAGATGGGGGAGAGAACTGAGAAAAAGGCAAATCTCAACAATTTACATATATACGAGTATATACTTAGGTAGTATAAGTACTTAAGTATTTAGTATAAATTCAGCTAATTCACATAAAAACCCACAAAAAGTAAAGTTTTTTTTTACCACTTCCCATTGTATCTAAAAATTTTTACCATATTTCTATCGCCACGTACATATACCAAACTTTAATTTTATTTTTTAACTTATGTACGTTACATTGTTGTTGTAATTCTATAATTCAAAAAATATGTATATATGTACGTATATATATATAAATAAATATCTGATATGAAATATAACGTACACATATATACACACATACACATAAAAAATATAAGGAAAACTTTATTATGTTTTATAATAAGCTCGTAAAAGTTTATATAGCGTTGAATATGTAGAATACCATATCTCATATATGTAACTCATATACATATATGCAGCAATATGTACGTAATGTATGAGCAACGAAAAAGCTTTACCAAAATTGTATTGGGAAAAACCAAATTTATGTTAGACGTAAGTTCTTATTCTTAGGATTAGTTTTTTGTTTTTGCTTTTTTACCAAACATTAAATTAAGTTGTTATTTTGCGAAAGTATAGTTGAACGAACTTTGGAGGTGTTCATTTTTATTAAGCACACATATGTACATACATACATACATAAAACATAAAAGTTTTCAAACCCCCAAAAGTGATTTAATTTGTTTAGTCTATTATGTTTGGGTAATATGATTTTGTTTCGTCTGGAAGGTAGTCTTACAGTACCTCAACCAAAATTAGTTTTATTTTGAACGTAGTTATACTTATATGTATGTATATACATGCATTTTAGCGAAGGGCAGACTATTCGTTTCTAATTGGCTTTTTCTTTATAACTTGTGCAGGTTAAATGTATAAAATCTAAGGAGACCGCTTTTTATGTCAGTGAAATGTTTATTTATGTACAGTCGAGAACAAAATTATTTGTGTCTCGCAGAAGTTGCGTAATATATTCTGTAAAAGTACAAAAATTGGGCTAAATACTAAATTAAATTAACATTTCATTTTCAAAACACCAAATTTAAAAATGATTCACGAAATTATTTGTGTCTTATTATTATATGGACTAAATCATAAAATTTACCAAATCACACTAAATTATTAGGTGCGGAAGAAGTTTTTCCTCAATTTGTCCTAAATTACGTCATTTAATTTTGTTCGGAAACTTTTTGTAAAAAATTAACTCCCCTATATAGAAGAAGGAAGTTTTTCCTAAAACTGTGTGTGAACAATAACACTGTACAGAAAAAAAAATACCACTGCCTCCGCATTTCACATCAACAATTTCGAACTTTTTCGACTAAAAAAAATAAAAACTACTAATGAACCAACTAATTGTAAGGCGCTTTCAAATAGCATAGACATTAAAATTACCGTTCAAAATGAAAATGACTACAGAAATGTTAAAAAACTTTTGGAAGAATTAAAAAATGAACCCAGCAACCTACTAGAAAATATCGAATATCACACCTATCAGTGCTGGGATGTTCTATCATCACTTCGATTCGCTTCGATAGACATTTGTGTCTCTTTTTTACGAACAAAATTGTGCTCCATTGCGTTTTTTGAATTACGTTTTGTCTATTGCGATCTCAGCCTGCTAGAATAAATTTGCAAACTATCTCTTTTTCCTATTTTCATTTGACATCGAAAATAAAAATATTGGTGATATTTTATCGCATGAATTTATAGAAATAGAATCGAGTAGGCTATGATCACAATATAAATTGCGAAATAGAATACAATTTTATACAATTTTGTTCGTAAAAAAAAGATACACAAATGTCTATCGAAGCGAGTCGAAGTGATGATAGAACATCCCAGCACAGCTGAAAAGTGAAAAGGTTTATAGAGTGGTTATCAGAGGCCTACCATCATGCATTAGTCATGATGAAATTAACGCATAAAAAAAATGGGGCATGAAGTCGCAGGTGTTACCACGATATTCAAAATAGTCACAATTCCTGGTGTAAAAGTCAGGAAACACTAAAATAAAAAGACAACAATAAAGAAGTATTCAACATCAAGAAACTTGCATACTGTACAGATAAAATTGAGCCACCTAACAAGACAAGGGGCATTCCACAAAGCACGAGTTGTCAACCACTCGGACATACCAAAAGTTTTTGCTATCGTCAAACCAAATGCGTGAAACGTGCTGAAGATCACCACACAACAAAATGAGCACCTTCATGTGCTCTTTGTCATCAAGAAGGACATACTGCAAATTATAAAGGATGCCCTGCGTAATCGGAACAAAATTAAAAGTCAACGGAGTAATAGAACAAGCGTATAGTACATCGATTACAAACCAAAGCAGCTAAACCTCAAACAACAATTACATCATCCACAGTTGATAATCCAAATTATGCGTAAATTACTAAATCAGCTGAAGAATTAAACCACAAACACTCAGAAGTTAATAACCGGTCTAATAACATTGAAATCATTAAAATGCTCAGTCAAACATACACTTGGTTACATAGCAGAGCAGGGTTGCAAAACTGGAAATTAATTTCTATCCATTGTAACTTGGAACGCTAATGGGGTCAACCAACGAGCCCAGGAACTGGAAATATTTCTCCATACAAACAATATAGAGTAAGCGCTATAGTAATCAAAAAACAAAAAGCGAAACCTTACTAATAAATTTACGGATTGGAATCTCAGAGAAAAGTTTAGTTCTTCCGAGAAAAGTTAGAAGAGCTAGTTGAATCAAAAGTGAGTATCAAAAGTAATGAGGAATTGGAACATCAAACAAAGAATTTCATTGAATACACTCGAAGGGCCGTCAGCCTCGCTACTCCAAAATTAAAGGAACAACCGAAAATGGAAGTCATATACCCGCTGAGATCAGGGAACAAATCAAGGAAAGAAGAAAGGCAAGGAGAATATGTCATCTCGCCAGAAATCCAACTCACCAGAAATCCAATACCACCCACAAGAATCGGTCAAGGTAGTTGGGTTCGAACAAGACAAAGAAAAAGTGGAACTCTTTGCTCAACACCTAGCAACAGTATTTCAACCCCTTGACATTCAATCCAACATCGACGTAACACCTGTTTGGCTATGGACCAATAATGTGTCTATGCCACGTCCTTCTTTAAAAAAAAACACCTGTTTATCAACCAAGTCAGGATTTTAAAAGGTTGGAAATTGTCCAATGTAAAATTCTATCTCGACCAATTATCATATCGCACATTTGGTTCAAATTTGTATCGAATGTGGTATTCATGAAAAACACTCACTTTCCGATGACACATGACATCTACTTCTACATCATATGACCAACTAATTGGTGGTAAATTGCTCGACAGAAACGTGCGGTCGCATCTGTACACCACGTATTGCGATGGAAAGATTCAGAACTGTGAATCTCTCTGTTAAGGCAAGTCTCACATATTATATAAACAGGAAACAACGCTTTTAACACAAAGTTATGGAATTGCGCTGCTTTTGAAGACATTCTGTTTACATTTTGGTAGTAAATATGTATGTTTGCGTGAATGTGTACAGTTGGTCGCCTTCCACTGGTGCAAAGTAACAAAATTTGCGAGTATGTCTTGTTAATGCCACTAATGCACAAGGTATGCTCCCAAAAAGTTCCAGTTTTGTATTAAGTAACCGCACACAAATTACATTTGTTGAAGTTAGTCCTTGTTCCTCATGGATAGTCAATAATTTACTTGAATCTTGTAAGTTCAGTTTGTTTATCAACTGTTTTTTATCGGATTTCGTGAATGTTAGGTACAACGTGTCCGGTAAAACTGGGATATCCGTAATTGATACACTTTTATAAAAACTAACAGAGTTTGTGGTGCTATTGGTAGTACAGAAATCATGGTATAAAGGCTGTAACGCATGCACAACATTTACCTAAATACCGCATGTTGACACAGTTCAGTCTATCAATATATTGTATTTGATTTTGGTCTACCATAATAAACAATTTATAACAGACGCTTAGCAAGGCTACTAGCTCTAACAGTTCCGCATGCACCATCATATACACATCAATGTAAACCGTGTCAAATTTTTTAGAGCCGTTTAAAAGGCAAGGTCCGATATTTAGTTTTGATATCATTGGTCTATCCCTGTTGAGACTCCACATTGCTTTTTATGTCTTTAATGCCATGTTTTGTAGCACTGAGGATGAGAATCCTCGTTGATTAACACATCCTGGAACTCCTTGAATTGATATGAATTCCGGTTTACTTTCATCCAGAGGTAAAATAAGGTTATCAATTCTTTAAAAAATTGTTTGGTCCGGTATTACTTCTGTAGCATTAGAACAAAAGATGAATTTTTTGGTTGTTTTGAAACGGATTTTATCTGGACCAAACTCTATCAAAGGGTCTCCATCGTACCCCCAAAGATGACCAGCTACAGTATCGTCTAAATATACCTGGTTCACATTGTCGTATACAAAAAGTTAAGCAATGATAATGAGCTAACTGAGTATGGTAGTGTATCAATTTTTGGTGTTTTGAAATAAAACTTTGCCAAATCATCAATAATAAATGCGTTTGAGTATACTTCATATAATGCAGGATTTCTCTCATATACAGTTCTGGTAGTAGCTATCGGGTTCTACTGCAGAATAGGAAAAAGGAAATGCTGAAGGAACTACTGCGTATGAACGTTTATCCGTGTAGGTATATCCACAATCCAACGCGATGATAAAGATCGTTCAAATTTAACCGAATCATTAAACGGGATGTTTAATATCAATTTTATTTTTTAACATTGACGATCAACATTGCACGACACGTCCAGTATAATCTTGCATTGTTGAGGATGTCTGTGATGAAGTAAAGATGTGATTGCACGAACTTAATGGATGAGATCATTTCATTTTATGTTATTTTGAATATTAATTATCACAAAATGTTCTCAAAGCAGCTCAAAATGTTCTACGATGGTAGCCGACGTAGTTAATAAATCGCCCAAGTACATTAGAGTAGATGTAACCTAATGGCGTGTCCCGGAACTGATACAGCGGTCAGCCTTGAACAGTAAAAGTAGTATATTGCCGAGAAGCTTCGTCCAAAGGGTTTTGCTAATGGCATCTTTTAGATTCAAACTAGAAATGAATCTGGTTTCGTCTAATCTATGCCATAAGCCGTCGATCAAAGACAGTGGACACACGTCTTTCACTGTGACCGCGTTCATTTTCCGGTCATCCAGACATAGTCGTACTTTTCCATTATCTTTAATGTTAACTGTAATAGGAGAACACCATCCACTGTTGCTTTCTTCGATAACACCGAGGGATAACATACCATCAATTTCTTTATTAATAATGGCTTGTTTGACCGGGGAAACAGCATAATACCGCTGCTTGACTGAAGAGGCGGACCTGACGTTGGTGGAATGTTTAGTCAGCGTAGTTGACCCGAGACCAAGGTGTTCGGAAGAAGGGTAAGACGCTATAATTCATGATAATACTGTACGCTGTCTATCTATGAGCTCGTGTTCATTAGACTCATTACGTTCAGTGGTGGAGGATAACGAAGAAGGGATGTCTTCTATGACTGCGGGTGCTAGCCCAAATTTTCTCCAAAAATCCATACCTATAGGTATAACGATTGTTGAAGATCGGGAGCATAATACAGACGAATAATCTTGGTTCGATCGGAATAAGTGATGGGGATATTAAGGTAGCCAAGATAAAAGATTTGTGGCCACTAGCTGTAACATACATGAGTAGGTAGATGATGGAATTTAAAATTCAAGCACTAATGCTGGCGCCACTATCTATTAGCCCGCGCATTTTCTGTTCTCCCACGCGCACTTCTGCATATGGTCTGCCGTCCTCTTTATCGCTCAACACACCTTCTATACATTTAGCCTTCATTATTAATTTATTGCGCCAATACCGAGATGTTCGATAGTTATAGGGAAAATTAGTTTTATAAGCTTGAATGGAGATGGAAGTGGATACATTGGAATTTATGAGCGAGGATTTAAATGGTTTTGGGCACCAGGATGCGTGAAATATGGTCTGGAAGGATTGGTTTGCTGAAAATTCGCTCTCCCAGTGGGGAACATTCCCAGAGGTTGACGCAATATGGTTTGATTACTTGATCTTTCCCACGCCTATAACAAAAAATGTGTATATCCATGATACCCATGATGAAATGTGTATATCCATGATACATGGCACTTGGCTGCATCAACGGTTGCCATTTACTGCAGGCGAAATAGGGTTGTGCTGAATTTCTCGGTGTTCATGACCATGGCATAGATTAGGGATAGATGGTAGGTTATTGGCAGTCGAAGACGGGATTGCCAAATGCGAAGATGATGGTTGTGATGAGACTATCGGATTCCCCAGTGAGGCGAGTCTTTACTCTATCACCACGGATAAGGGTTTGATAGAAAAATTCGATTGTTGATGGGATACCTTGCCAGAGGCATGTATTGAAACCGATTCGTCTACCGCCGGTAGTGATTTGCTGCTTGAAGGTTGAATAGTCAGAGCCTCTTTTGTACTAATTTCGGATTCCGGACTGGAACTGAAATCTGAATCGTCACTGTTCCCGTCTCCGATGTCTAGGTCATTCAGTGTACGATTAAGAATTAAAGAAAGATTAAAAAAAAGTTGAGAGTATACTCCAACCTAAATATACCAACATACACCGAATCAAAGACTCCATGGTCGAATATAGTAACGCTATCATAGAGTAACATAAACTCGAAGAAAACTTAAACATTATAAAAGAAATAAGATTACGTAAAAAAAAGCACATAACTGTACTCCAAAGTCCGGATAATAGAAGGTTATAAGGTTTAATTAAATATAACCGTGTTTTGGACACCATCGTTTTTGAAATTTAAAAAAAAAATCTTATACTAAAAATTTGGTACTATTTGTTTACTTATTAGGCCCTCCCTCGAAGTACGGGTGTCAGACTTCCGTTGATTTGCCATACCGTTTACGAACCTTGTAATCTTCGTTGAGCGAATGTCTCCGACATTCAACACCCACTTGTGAATACCGGGAATTTAATCTTGGTTGGCTATTTTCTTTAAAAAAATTGGTTTCTTAAACTTCTGAACTGCGAAATCTGAACTGAACTAAGTAACTAGCCATCGATATATCAACCAGAATATTCTATATTGTTTTATTTATATTTTTGCACGATCAGACTATTTTTTTAGGTTTACCGATAGGGTCTCCAGGGCAGTAGGTTTTGTTTACAATTACTGGGCGGTAAGTGAATTACTTACCGCCTCATAGGCGGTAAGTAATTGTTCGTTGTTATGTTGTCATGGACGTACGAAAACAATAATTATTTATTTATCAAGAGATTTTTTCTGTCAGTTCTTTGTAAAATAAAGCAAAATAATAGTATTTTATTATTTCTAAATTGTAATTTCGTTATTGCGCCCATCGTGCAAAAAACGTAATAAGCATTGCGGTCAGTAAGTGCCCTACCGGTTTCAGATGTATTGGAGATCTCGACTTCGTCTCGATCTCCAAAATCATCCTGAACCGGTAGAAAGCACTTACTGACCTTGATACTTAAATAACTATTTCTTCCGTTCTAACTGGCCATTTTCCCACCAAAAATATTTTGTTACTGTATAAGTAAAAAATTAAAACGCGGCAAACAAAATACAGTGCGACTACAAAGAAACAAATGTAAAAGGATCAACCTGATTCGTTACAATATATCCGGTTATGATCTAGCTTTTATCCATGTAATTAGTCCAGGTTCGACTTGTTTGAACGATGCGTTAGGAATAACATCTAACAATTGGTTTGGCAATTATATATATATAGGTTTGTTTCTCTGGCACCTGATTTACAGAGTATTCAGGTCGATTTTGAAATCAATTTGTAAGAAAAGGAATAGCGTGGTTCCTACGCTATACATATTTTCTCTTTACATTTTGTTTTTGATTTTAGAAATTGTTTACCTCTATATTTGCGTAATACAGTACAATGTACCTTACGACCGTAGTATTTTGAAATATTTTCTAAATATTGTTATTGAGCATAATAAACGGCAAGATGAGACGCGATTTTGAAAATTATTAATTCTGATATCGTCGTGACAGACATAAATTCCAAAAATGAATACTGTAACGAAACATTCCTCGACACATTAAAATGACAAATTTATTAATTCCAATTATGGAATGATACAAATTAAAAATTAGTTTTCATTAATTTTAGAGACGGAATTTAAAATATGTACGAATATAAGTACATTATATACCTTCATAATCGTCTACCCACGCAGCGTCTGATATAAATATATAAATCCAAATGTTTTGAATTGTAGACTTTGTGTAGTGGGTACACAAAACAAAAACAGATTACACACAAATTTAGTAGACACTAAATTTTTATTAATTTGTTTGCAATTTTTTGTTAAAAAGAAGATGCTTTTTCCAGTATTTTAGTTATGTATGTATAATAAAGAGACAGGCAAGCCAAAGTATTGAAATTCCAAAAAATTCTTCGTCTAAAAAATGAATACAACTCACCCAACAAGAATAGTACCGACTGAATTTATTATTTATTTAAAAAACAAAAAAATTATAATAAATGTTGAAAAAATCTGCTTTGCATTTTAACACTATTCATCTTTTTTGTGCTCGGTGTTGTTGGTTGTATAATACTCGTACTACTATAGTGTATATAGTGTGTGTGTGTATATACTGGAGCGGGAGTTAAGTTGGGAAATAGACAGGAAAATTTATATTTTTTTGTTTTTGTTTAAATATTTTTTTGTGTGCAAATTATAATAAATATAATTGAAAATATGATATAAAATAAAAATGTATAAATAAAATTTAATGTAATGTAAACTATGTTGTTAATCTTGTAAATTACTTTTATTTATTTTAATATTTTTTTATTGTTACATATATACAAATATTATACATATATTAAATAAAATATAATTTATTATATTTAATTTTCGTTAAATATTTTTTATGTTTCCTGGAAAATTTATTTTATTTATTTACAACAAATAAATTAAACGATATGAATTTTTTATGTTTTTCAATTTGTTTGATGTTTTATTTAACATAAAGGTGTTAATACATTTGAATTATTTCATTTAAAATTCTTCGTCTATATAATATGAATCACCAATTTAGCAACCAACCAAAATAATTACCTTTATATGCAGCATGATTAATGTGTTAATAACCTTCGACAGATGTCGAAATAAAACGCTCTGACATATTTACTAAATGACATAAACGCAGGAGTTCTGCTAGACAGCGAACTGAAGCAAACGAACGACTTTTCGAACGTTCGGTACGTTGTAAATTCGCAACCGTATAATAAATCAACGAATTTGGGAATCGTTTCAACCACCCATAAGAACCTCGGATGAATAGAAAAAAGTATGGGCTGATTTTAAATACAGGGTGTCCGCCGGGAAGGTATACTACTTTATTTTGCCGCCATTTTGGTAAACGTTAGTCTTGACAGTTCATATTTGGCAGTCGTGAAGTAGACCCGTGGCAAATTTATTATGGAAAAATATTCGATAAACCAACGTGTTTTAATCGTTAAAACATTTTATCAAAATCAATCATCGATTACTGTGACGATGAGAAAGTTACGTGAAATTTTTGGAAGAAACAACGTTCCAACAAAACGCACTATTTATCGTGTAGTGAATGATTTTGAAGAAAGAGGGTCTGTAGGTGATAGGCCCAAGCATGGGCCACAACGTACTGCTAGATCGGCTGAAAACATTACTGCTGCTCAAGAAAGTGTTCAAAACAATCCATTAACCTCAATTCGACGCCGTGCTCAGGAGCTTGGTCTTCAAAGAACAAGTTTGGCCACAATTTTGCACAAGGATTTGCATTTGTTTCCATTTAAGATTCAGTTGACACAAGAGCTTCTTCCACAAGACCATTTACGCCGCCGTACATATGCCAATAGGATGTTACAGCTCGCCCATGACAACCCCGATTTTCATGAAAAAATCATAATGAGTGACGAGGCACATTTTCATTTGAATGGATATGTGAATAAACAGAGTAGTCGGTTCTGGGCAATGGAAAACCCTCAAATTATTCATCAGTCACCTTTACATCCATTAAAAGTGACAGTCTGGTGTGCAATTTGATCAGGAGGAATCATTGGACCTTACTTATTTCAAAATGAAAACGGCGTAACGGTAACTGTGAATGGGGAGCGATATCGTGATATGATTGAAAACTTTTTAACGCCACAACTGCATGCTTTGGGCTTGATTAACATGTGGTATCCACAAGACGGTGCCACATCGCATACAGCCAGGATTACAATGGAATTACTGCGAGACCTCTTTCCACAACAAGTTATTTCAAAAAATGGTGATGTTGATTAGCCTCCACGGTCGCCTGATTTGACTGCTGCGGACTTCTTTTTGTGGGGATATCTGAAATGCAAGGCTTATGCAAACAAACCAGAAAAACTTGAGCAACTCAAACAAAATATTCGTGATGAAATTAATGAAATACCTCGTGAAATGTGTGAGAATGTAATGAAAAATGTGCTCAAAAGTGCTCGCATCTGATATTGTATTCCATACATAATTGCCGACATTAAATAAAACATTTATCAATATAAGATCCATTCTCTTTCATTTAATCAAAAATTATAAACAAACAAAGTAGTATACCTTCCCGGCGGACACCCTGTACAATATCAGAAAATGAAATGAAGTAAAATAAATAAACTATGTAACTTAAGGAATATCTATAGGGGCACAAATTTACATTTGTGGCTGACTGCGAGGCTCAAATTAAAAAAAAAAAAATTAAAATGCACTGAAAATAAGAAAATAATTTGGAGCATACTAATATCTAAATTTATATAGGATTGAATTGTCATTGCCACCCGCTATAATGTTTTATTTTTCAATCAATTTGAATCAGGTCAAGCAAATATCTTGATCCATCGGAATTGTCTAAAGATGATCGTGAAAAATTCGAAGACACTTATTGCAGAGTCAAGGCTACATTACTGTCGATACAAGCAAAAACTCGTCGACTGTCGATGCGCAGTGCTGTTCACATGTTCCGTCTCGTCGTCTACCGAAGTTGGAATTGCCCCATTTTTCAGGTAAATATACTGAATGGAATGATTTTTATAAATGTTTTACCACTCTAGTTCATGAGGATGAGCATCTCGCGCCAATCGAGAAATTTAGGCACATACGAAATTGTCTGAGAGGACCTGCAATTAACACAATCAAGGCGCTGGTGATGATCGATGCCAACTACGATTGATATCGTAAATTGTAACTTGAGTGCATTAACATCCCTCGGGAATCATGAAGAGCTATTCCATGCGTGTTTGCTGTTCGTAGTTGCCGGTAAACTCGATGACGCTTCATTGGCGAAATGGGAGGAAGAAGCGGCAAATGATATTTTGCCTATCTGGAAAGACCTCATAAAGCGATGCCATGCCTTGGAGAACAAGGAATACAATGCGGGAACATTATCAACTAGAGCACCGATTCGCGAATCGTCATACCACTTTGTTGCGCACGACAATGGCAGTGTGTTATATGTAATAGTAAGGAGCATGACATTGCGCGTTGTCAGAAGTTCAACCTAATGACTACCATCGAGCGATTCAATGAGGGGAAGAAATTAGAACTTTGCATAAATTGCCTCCACAAGGGTCACAGAGTACGCTTTTGTCGAGCTGGTAATTGCTTTAAATGTAAGCACCGGCATCATACTCTTTTGCATCTCGATGAGGAACAAGCATCATTTCAAACGCTACCTACCACAGTTGCTGAAACTTTGAATAATGGTACTGAACCGGAAAAGAGGAAAGTAAAAACCATTCTTCATTCGTCATGCAGTTTAAACAGGCATGTTTCTGCAAGTCAGCCCGGTACAGTTATTTTAGCCACAGCCGCCTTCAACGTTCGGGATCAGTACGGTGAAATAGTGCAGTGTCGCGCACTACTCGATTCCGCGTCGCAATTGAATTTTATAGCCGCTCGTTTAGCCCAAGCGTTAAATTTACAAAAAATGAAGGGGGACGTCTTAATCAACGGTCTAAATGACATAAAAATGCGCGTAACCTTAAGGTTTATGTAAGCATTCAATCTCGAGTGGCAACGGGTTTGGAGATGATGGCGGATAACATCAGATCAACCAAGCTGTCACATTAACATCGCGGATTGTCAAATTCCAGCAGACATACAATTTGCAGATCCTGATTTTCATCGACCGCAGCGGGTTGATATCCTGATCGGAGCTGACGTTTTCTATGACCTAATGAATGCCAAGCACATTCATATTTCGGATTATTTGCCAACATTTCATGATGCTAAGCTCGGATGGATCGTTGCGGGTAAGATTCCTTTTAACGATCGAAAAAATGTTTTTTATAACGCCGTAGATCAACCGCCAGCAGAGGAGGATCGCTTTAATGGCATTAATCAAGTTTTGGAGAGATTTTGGACAATAGAGGGATTCGAGGCACATGGCAAGGTGTTTAACAAGGAAGAACAGTAATGCGAGGAGTATTTTACACAAAACGCCACACGTGATGTGGATGATGGACGGTTCGTGGTCAAGTTACCAGTCAAGGCCGATGTTTCGCCTCTCGGTGATAGCTTTTAGATAGCCAAAACCAAATTCCTGAATCTTGAGAGAAGACTTCGGCGTAATCCCGAAGTCCTGCAGCAGTACCAGGAATTTACGAATGAGTACGAATAATTAAACCACATGCAAAAAGTAGATGCCGATAACCGCGACAAATGCATGAATTTTGTGCCTCATCACTGTGTGCTAAGACCCCAGAGCACTTCCAAGAAAACTGCGCGTCGTATTCGATGCTTCGTGCAAAACGACATCCGGAGCATCTCTTAATTCCATTATGAAGATTGGTCCTACGATTCAAAAAGATCTGTTCTCGATAATTTTACGATTCCGTTCTCGTCGCTTCGCCTTAGTGACTGACATTTCAAAAATGTATCGGCAGGTTAAACTAAATGATGAGTAAACCTATTTACAATGCTCCCTATGGCGATCAAACCCATCCTATCCAATCCAAGTGTTCCGGTTGAAAACGGTTACCTACGGTACCGCAGCCGCTTCATTTCTCGTTATTCGGTGTTTACATTATCTTGCTCAAGAAAAGGCCAAAACCCGTCCGATGAGTGCAAAGGTGATATTATGGAGGATTTTTATGTGGATGATATGCTTTCCGGAGCAGAAAATTTAGATCAAGCAATGCAACTTAGACACGAAGTATAGTTGAAATATTAAAAACTGGCGGTTTTGAGCTGATGAAGTGGGCATCCAATGATCATCTAATATTAAAGAGAACTCCAGATGCATTTCGTGGACAAGGAATTCGCATCGACTCGAATGATTGCATAAAGACATTGGGCCTCTCGTGGCACCCAACAATGGATGCATTTCAATACGAATATTCGTCAAAAACCATCAATCCTGAAATCTGCAAACGTCAAGTATTGGCATATATTGCAACTTTGTTTGTCCCTCTAGGGCTGCTTATCGTCAAAGATTTTTCTGCAGCATTTGTGGCGGAAGAAATTGGATTGGGACGCAACTTTACTCGAACCGTACAATTCACAATGGAGAAAATTTCGGGAACAACTATCGTCTGTGAAGAATTTTGCCCCCGATTCGTCTTCAATTCAGCGTTTATCCAGCAAATTGAGCCACTTTCATGTCAAATAGAGTATCAACCATTCAGCGTTTAACCGTAAACTTCGCTTGGAATCATGTAGACACAAGGAATAATCCAGCCGATCTGGTCTCAAGGGGTGTTACGCCAGAAAAATTAAGCCAAAACACCATGTGGTTTGATGGGCCACCTTTCCTCTCTCTCGAGTTCAATCATTGGCTTGTTCAACGCAAATCAGTAGACCTCGGAAATTCGCCAGAAAGAAGAAAGATGGAGATTGTCCTGGTTGCGTCAAAGAAGAATGTCAACAACGTTTCGTCCTGGTAATTTGTTAATTCGTACGAAAGAGTAGTTAGAGTTTTTGCATACATACTTCGTTTGTCGATCTTCGTATATTGAAGCGAAAATCGGAGAGGATAGATGGCTGTTTTACTCCAAGTGAATTATCGAGGGCGCAAAAGTTCATTGTTCGTGCAATACAACGAGGCGCATTTGGAGCATACTAATATCTAAATTTATATAGGATTGAATTGTCATTGCCACCCGCTATAATGTTTTCTTGTATAAAAATGATTACATTTCCAGTTGTATCAACCTAAGTCGTTTTTAACTTAGCAGCGGCATTATGGAAAAAAGCAGATTCGCAATTTTAGTAGCAAGAAGTAGAAGCTTTCGTTACACGATTTTAATTTGGCATACAAACAAACAAGTTTTATAATTTTGAAACTAAGTATATTTATTGAAAGCTTTTATGACTCATATGATGAAAAAAAGTTACAACTTTAGCGTTGATCAGAAATATTATTTTCTATATTGCCAAGAATTTAACAATTTTTGATTTATTTACTGTAGAAAAAATTATTTGCAGTAAAATACTCTACACAGTTTAGGGGAATAGCGAAATTTTGTATAAAAAAAAATAGTAAAACAAATTTGTCAATGCTATATATTCTACACCAAATCTACCCATATATAAGAAAGTAGACTTTACTGATAAACTTAAAAAGTAGAGATTACAACGGTTGCCAAACACTTGTGGTATAATGAAACATGGAATAAAAAAAATTAAAACACAATGAGAAAAAGCGGCGGAATTGCTTCGTCCTAAAGCTCGACTAAAAACACCTCGTACGCGAGCCACAAATATTGAAATCATGGCGTTAATAATTTGGATCGATAATGTTTTTAGGAAGTAAGTGAATGATGTTGTGAAAATTTTAAAAATCGTTCTTTATTGCACAACACAAAACTATTCGGGAAGACGCTGCTTCGGCAGGGCAGGCAAGGTTGCTGCTAAAAAAACTGTATGTGGTGCACTTGCTCCTATACAAGAGTATGGTTATATATGTATAGTAGACCAAGTAGTTTCAACGCAGACGAAATTGGATTATGATGGAAAAAATGGCAAATAAGGCTTATTTATCGAAAAACGAAAAGTTGTACAAAGATTTAAAGCAGCAAAAGACATTGCTTTTTGGTAATGGGCAATGTTATAACCAAATCCGCGCTTGCTATAAGCCATAAGTTGATTTTTTAATTACTGATAAATCTTACAGTGATACCGGATATTTTCTAGATCTAGAACATCGAAACTGTAGCAGCTCGAATATTCGACTCACCGATATTCGATTCTGCCACATACAAAACAATTAGTGAAATTCAAATATAAATCAACTTATTTGAATTAAGCGTTCACTAACCCCATCACATATCCAATAGCCGAACCACTACTATAAAACATGTATAGTAAAGCGTGTCGCCATCTAACAACATCACCACGAACAACAATGTTCGGTGATGCAATACTAACACATAAGTGCAGTATTGACCGTCGCCGGCGCATCTGTTCCCTCTCCAAAATACGACACGTATTTTGGACACGAAGGCGACGTCACAAGCACAACTCAAACAACAATTCAGTCGTCCATTACTTTTGAATAAAAAAACTTGACAACGCGTCTGATTAAATGGTGGTGAATAATAATAAAAAAAAAATTAATATAGTTCAAAAATAATAATAATAATTGTAAAAATAAATATAAATAAATTTGTGATATATATAAATAAATAATATAGTTCATAAAAATAATAAATAAATAATCAAATAAATTACAAACTATTATAAATAAATGAATATTTATTTTTGGTGTAATTGTGTTTTTATTTTAATCAAAAAGTCTGGGTTAAATTAATTAATTGGAATATTAATCCAACAAAACATTACCTTAGTTTTCAACCACCCTACACACCACATCGCTCATTCGGCCAGAAAAACTGGCCGACAATTATTTTAAAGGACTAGATATAATTCAAGCACTAAGTGAACCTGTTTCAATTTGTATTGATAGAATAGTATTCGACTATTTAGTAATTTATAAAAATTGAAGAGTTAGTAATACAAATAGATGATTCCTAACACAAAAGATAGTTTTTTATATTGTTGACCAATAAGATCGATCAGACACCGAAAGAGATCTGACAGTTAAAACAATATTATTTTAGAAAATGATTCATTAATGGAGCGTGGTTTCAAATTCCCATGACAGGCATACGACAGAGATAACATTAAGCAAGTTGATGTGACTGGAGCAGAATTTGATTGTAATGGTATTGAAATACCTGATGTGGATGTACTGCCTTCAATTGATGCCCTTGAAGCATTCTGTTTTTATAAGAAATTTGATCTGTAACCATTTTACAAATTTTTCATATGTTTGATATCGATTCATCAATATATAGCCTTTCATTACACTGGATTATCGCTACTCACCGTGGCATTTAAGGGTTAGTAAATCGGCACCACTGTGTGTCAATAATGTTGCAGATGTGCGCCGAAAACTATGGTCCGTGTAATTGTCGATAACTGCATGTTTCAAGAAATTAGTCATTTGTTTAGGTGTACTTAAAAATGTATTTCTTCCAATTGGTTGAGATGCGCATTTTCCCTTTTGGTAATTGGTGAGGATATCTGATGCATGCTTAATACACTCCTCCACAGTAAATGTGCGCACCACATTTGTTTTTGTTTCTGGTATTTTTATAATGTAAACATCTCCTGATACATTTGTTTGGGCGAAATCCAACAGAATTCTTTTTCAAAGCTTACCATATTTTATATTGATATTGTGATTTCTTGCGATCATGGTTTTCATCATCGAGTATTCTACCCACATTTAACTTGCCTTATATTTTGGTGAAAATGTGTTATTTGCAAAATACCAAATTATTCTCGTAATGATATATACTTACTTTTATTTAAGGTTGTTGAAGTATACCAACATGACCGATTTTTTTTCTTCCACTCCATACATTTATCATACGAGGCGTAAATACACATCAGCAGACTTTTTGGGAAGCACGTCTAAAGCAGTTAACTCTACTTCGTCATTAATTTTAGTTAAATAATCCTGATCGTCCATTTCAATGTTAGTTGCAGCCATTTTCATTCACAATTATGAAAAACGTATTCATTTGCAATAGTGACAAATAAACAATAAATGCAAAGGTCACTTTGATGTACGAAAAATATCAGAAAAAAAGTTGCGTTTAGATTTAGAGTTAAAATTTTGTGTTTGTTGATAAAGTGCCATTCTAGTCGAGAATGATACAAAATAAAGTATCAAACTTTATAGCGCCCTCGGACATTTACCAACCTCTCATGTTATTACCCATTAGTAGCACTAGTTGCATAATCTACTATAAATTCATTTTTTTTTAATTTTTTTTTTAACACGTATTTGGGTTCAAATACACATACCATAATACACCTTTGGCCACGGATTACGGCTTCTACTGCACATACATCTCCAATTTCTGACGAATTATCATTTTGAATTATCATTTTTATTAATCGCGACACCTCCAGCTCGCACCCGCTTGTGCTTATGATGATTTTACACTGAAAACCATTCATATCGACAACTTCATCATCGACCATCGCACATTCAAGAGTTTTCTCACCGTACCCAATGGGGCTGATTACAATCGCGACGTTCTAAATAGTAAACTCTCGTGGAAATTTCACCTTGATTATAAAAGCTGCATAAGGCCATTGCTATTTTTGGCAATGCAGATGGACCTTTGTTTTGAACCCCAAAATGATGTCGTTCATCTACAAATCACTGGTTTTACTTTTACTGTCCTACGCATCAGTTGTATGGTGGCCAGTTGTGAAACTGAAGTCTTCTGTAGTAAGGCTGGATGGACTGCATATGACAGCTTGTATAAGGATATAACCAGGGCTATGTCGTCTACCCCTCTATTGAGTCTATTCTATACTTGCCCGAATTGCAGTCTTACACTCTTGGTAGAGCGTGCTCTACTGCTTGTTAATAAGTTTACGTCACAAATTCTGGAGGTTTAGCTCATGAATGACTGGCTATTGCCTGAATTTACCTTCACCAATTCATTCTCTCGTTTTATCTTCGAGAGAATTGTAGGATTTCTATAAATAGTTGTCAGGATTCGTATAGACAGTTGTCTGAATGTGTTGTTGGGGGAAATGAGTTAGCTAAATTTTTAGTGTAAGCTGGATTGCGTAATAAATTTGTTGAGTAATTCCTGTATCCTTCAATGGTCTGGGCGCTATTTAGAAGTCTGCTTTACTTGAACTAGGACAGAAGTGGCGTTCTACTCCTAGCTGTCGAAAGATGAAACGGTTCATCATTGAACCCAACTTGAGGTTCATTAAATATGCGTTAACCTTATAAATGAACCAACTAAGAATTCTGGTCGCATTTATTACAGGCCATAGACGTTTCAAGGTTTATTTCCAACGCATAATACTAGCTCAAGGTGAAGAGGAAGTGGAAGACAGCCTACAATACCTTTGCAGCTGGCCGGCGTTTGTCTTTTTAATAAAATTCAAAATTTAAAAAATCGCGACCCTTCACATGGCGCAATTTTGAATTTCGTAAACACTTTGAATGATAAAACTTGAAATCAATCTCCATATTAGTTAAATATAATCCACTTAGAACCGTACCTCTCCAAAGTGTTACATACTCGTACACATAATTCATATTCGCGTCTCCGATCATACTGATATACTATTATATTGTATGTCGTGCCGATATTGTTTTGAAAATGTTAAACTTAAATTCCTTAATACATATATGCTTTATACTTTAATCTCAGTACACGATCTGGTCGGTAAATTCTATCCACAGACGATGAATATTACCATCTGATTGATATTCAATATGACGAAGGTATCCCATAACACCATTGGCTAAACCATCGAACACATCAATATTTTATAGTGTGACCATATATGGTTTCCCGATTAATAATTTTAAATAATACGGCAAACCACCCGTCATATAATGAACATTTTATGAAATTTTACACGAAATTCATATCTTTGTGCAGTATTACTGTAATCCATATAATTATCAATAGCGACATATTCAAACGTACTTTCACTTTGGAAACTAGTTCTGGTATATGAAGTGACATCAGCATTACGAAAGAATAGACATGCCATGGTCACAAAACACAATGTTTATCCTATCAAATGGCTTATCAAATTCACTGGTGACTTGTTGCAATCTAGGGGACCGATATATTTGTAAATTTTGGTGAGTAAATCCAGAGGTTTTTTTTTCTTTACTTTTCAAAGCCCTCAACGTGAGCGCGTTTCCATATCCAGCGGGTCTACTAAAAAATATTTGTATCTGGTCACTTTCGGGATCGCGCAAAGGATATCATCATTCAAACGTTTATCAAACTATATTATCTGGCCGCTTTTCATATTTTTCAATAATCTTGTCTCGCTATATATCACTAGATTTCTGACCAACCATCTCTTGATTCAATTACCATTTAGTTCTTTTCACTTTTAATCTTTCTTGTAGTCAACCCGTAGTAATAAATTCAATCTTTCTACTCGTTTTATGCATTGGTAATTGTAACAGAAACCATAAGCGGCATCTTGAACAGTCATCTCAACAGAATTCAAAACTTCAATTCCAACAGACCTTAATATTTCGCTATAGTCCTTCTTAGGATGCTCATCTTGCATCTGTACCAATTTTCTATACAAATCACTAAAACCACGATTCGTTTGCAGCAAACGAATATTCCTCCAATATATACTGTACATAAATCCACATTAAACCGCAACATGGATGGTAACACAATTAGTGAAATTCAAATATAAATCAACTTATTTGAATTAAGCGTTCACTAACCCCATCACATATCCAATAGCCGAACCACTACTATAAAACATGTATAGTAAAGCGTGTCGCCATCTAACAACATCACCACGAACAACAATGTTCGGTGATGCAATACTAACACATAAGTGCAGTATTGACCGTCGCCGGCGCATCTGTTCCCTCTCCAAAATACGACACGTATTTTGGACACGAAGGCGACGTCACAAGCACAACTCAAACAACAATTCAGTCGTCCATTACTTTTGAATAAAAAAACTTGACAACGCGTCTGATTAAATGGTGGTGAATAATAATAAAAAAAAAATTAATATAGTTCAAAAATAATAATAATAATTGTAAAAATAAATATAAATAAATTTGTGATATATATAAATAAATAATATAGTTCATAAAAATAATAAATAAATAATCAAATAAATTACAAACTATTATAAATAAATGAATATTTATTTTTGGTGTAATTGTGTTTTTATTTTAATCAAAAAGTCTGGGTTAAATTAATTAATTGGAATATTAATCCAACAAAACATTACCTTAGTTTTCAACCACCCTACACACCACATCGCTCATTCGGCCAGAAAAACTGGCCGACAATTATTTTAAAGGACTAGATATAATTCAAGCACTAAGTGAACCTGTTTCAATTTGTATTGATAGAATAGTATTCGACTATTTAGTAATTTATAAAAATTGAAGAGTTAGTAATACAAATAGATGATTCCTAACACAAAAGATAGTTTTTTATATTGTTGACCAATAAGATCGATCAGACACCGAAAGAGATCTGACAGTTAAAACAATATTATTTTAGAAAATGATTCATTAATGGAGCGTGGTTTCAAATTCCCATGACAGGCATACGACAGAGATAACATTAAGCAAGTTGATGTGACTGGAGCAGAATTTGATTGTAATGGTATTGAAATACCTGATGTGGATGTACTGCCTTCAATTGATGCCCTTGAAGCATTCTGTTTTTATAAGAAATTTGATCTGTAACCATTTTACAAATTTTTCATATGTTTGATATCGATTCATCAATATATAGCCTTTCATTACACTGGATTATCGCTACTCACCGTGGCATTTAAGGGTTAGTAAATCGGCACCACTGTGTGTCAATAATGTTGCAGATGTGCGCCGAAAACTATGGTCCGTGTAATTGTCGATAACTGCATGTTTCAAGAAATTAGTCATTTGTTTAGGTGTACTTAAAAATGTATTTCTTCCAATTGGTTGAGATGCGCATTTTCCCTTTTGGTAATTGGTGAGGATATCTGATGCATGCTTAATACACTCCTCCACAGTAAATGTGCGCACCACATTTGTTTTTGTTTCTGGTATTTTTATAATGTAAACATCTCCTGATACATTTGTTTGGGCGAAATCCAACAGAATTCTTTTTCAAAGCTTACCATATTTTATATTGATATTGTGATTTCTTGCGATCATGGTTTTCATCATCGAGTATTCTACCCACATTTAACTTGCCTTATATTTTGGTGAAAATGTGTTATTTGCAAAATACCAAATTATTCTCGTAATGATATATACTTACTTTTATTTAAGGTTGTTGAAGTATACCAACATGACCGATTTTTTTTCTTCCACTCCATACATTTATCATACGAGGCGTAAATACACATCAGCAGACTTTTTGGGAAGCACGTCTAAAGCAGTTAACTCTACTTCGTCATTAATTTTAGTTAAATAATCCTGATCGTCCATTTCAATGTTAGTTGCAGCCATTTTCATTCACAATTATGAAAAACGTATTCATTTGCAATAGTGACAAATAAACAATAAATGCAAAGGTCACTTTGATGTACGAAAAATATCAGAAAAAAAGTTGCGTTTAGATTTAGAGTTAAAATTTTGTGTTTGTTGATAAAGTGCCATTCTAGTCGAGAATGATACAAAATAAAGTATCAAACTTTATAGCGCCCTCGGACATTTACCAACCTCTCATGTTATTACCCATTAGTAGCACTAGTTGCATAATCTACTATAAATTCATTTTTTTAAAATTTTTTTTTTAACACGTATTTGGGTTCAAATACACATACCATAATACACCTTTGGCCACGGATTACGGCTTCTACTGCACATACATCTCCAATTTCTGACGAATTATCATTTTGAATTATCATTTTTATTAATCGCGACACCTCCAGCTCGCACCCGCTTGTGCTTATGATGATTTTACACTGAAAACCATTCATATCGACAACTTCATCATCGACCATCGCACATTCAAGAGTTTTCTCACCGTACCCAATGGGGCTGATTACAATCGCGACGTTCTAAATAGTAAACTCTCGTGGAAATTTCACCTTGATTATAAAAGCTGCATAAGGCCATTGCTATTTTTGGCAATGCAGATGGACCTTTGTTTTGAACCCCAAAATGATGTCGTTCATCTACAAATCACTGGTTTTACTTTTACTGTCCTACGCATCAGTTGTATGGTGGCCAGTTGTGAAACTGAAGTCTTCTGTAGTAAGGCTGGATGGACTGCATATGACAGCTTGTATAAGGATATAACCAGGGCTATGTCGTCTACCCCTCTATTGAGTCTATTCTATACTTGCCCGAATTGCAGTCTTACACTCTTGGTAGAGCGTGCTCTACTGCTTGTTAATAAGTTTACGTCACAAATTCTGGAGGTTTAGCTCATGAATGACTGGCTATTGCCTGAATTTACCTTCACCAATTCATTCTCTCGTTTTATCTTCGAGAGAATTGTAGGATTTCTATAAATAGTTGTCAGGATTCGTATAGACAGTTGTCTGAATGTGTTGTTGGGGGAAATGAGTTAGCTAAATTTTTAGTGTAAGCTGGATTGCGTAATAAATTTGTTGAGTAATTCCTGTATCCTTCAATGGTCTGGGCGCTATTTAGAAGTCTGCTTTACTTGAACTAGGACAGAAGTGGCGTTCTACTCCTAGCTGTCGAAAGATGAAACGGTTCATCATTGAACCCAACTTGAGGTTCATTAAATATGCGTTAACCTTAAAAATGAACCAACTAAGAATTCTGGTCGCATTTATTACAGGCCATAGACGTTTCAAGGTTTATTTCCAACGCATAATACTAGCTCAAGGTGAAGAGGAAGTGGAAGACAGCCTACAATACCTTTGCAGCTGGCCGGCGTTTGTCTTTTTAATAAAATTCAAAATTTAAAAAATCGCGACCCTTCACATGGCGCAATTTTGAATTTCGTAAACACTTTGAATGATAAAACTTGAAATCAATCTCCATATTAGTTAAATATAATCCACTTAGAACCGTACCTCTCCAAAGTGTTACATACTCGTACACATAATTCATATTCGCGTCTCCGATCATACTGATATACTATTATATTGTATGTCGTGCCGATATTGTTTTGAAAATGTTAAACTTAAATTCCTTAATACATATATGCTTTATACTTTAATCTCAGTACACGATCTGGTCGGTAAATTCTATCCACAGACGATGAATATTACCATCTGATTGATATTCAATATGACGAAGGTATCCCATAACACCATTGGCTAAACCATCGAACACATCAATATTTTATAGTGTGACCATATATGGTTTCCCGATTAATAATTTTAAATAATACGGCAAACCACCCGTCATATAATGAACATTTTATGAAATTTTACACGAAATTCATATCTTTGTGCAGTATTACTGTAATCCATATAATTATCAATAGCGACATATTCAAACGTACTTTCACTTTGGAAACTAGTTCTGGTATATGAAGTGACATCAGCATTACGAAAGAATAGACATGCCATGGTCACAAAACACAATGTTTATCCTATCAAATGGCTTATCAAATTCACTGGTGACTTGTTGCAATCTAGGGGACCGATATATTTGTAAATTTTGGTGAGTAAATCCAGAGGTTTTTTTTTCTTTACTTTTCAAAGCCCTCAACGTGAGCGCGTTTCCATATCCAGCGGGTCTACTAAAAAATATTTGTATCTGGTCACTTTCGGGATCGCGCAAAGGATATCATCATTCAAACGTTTATCAAACTATATTATCTGGCCGCTTTTCATATTTTTCAATAATCTTGTCTCGCTATATATCACTAGATTTCTGACCAACCATCTCTTGATTCAATTACCATTTAGTTCTTTTCACTTTTAATCTTTCTTGTAGTCAACCCGTAGTAATAAATTCAATCTTTCTACTCGTTTTATGCATTGGTAATTGTAACAGAAACCATAAGCGGCATCTTGAACAGTCATCTCAACAGAATTCAAAACTTCAATTCCAACAGACCTTAATATTTCGCTATAGTCCTTCTTAGGATGCTCATCTTGCATCTGTACCAATTTTCTATACAAATCACTAAAACCACGATTCGTTTGCAGCAAACGAATATTCCTCCAATATATACTGTACATAAATCCACATTAAACCGCAACATGGATGGTAACCAAGGATTTTACAAGAATTACAAGTCCATATGTCTACGTCTCGCGCAGGAAACGTCATGTGCCCTTGTATGACAGAATAATACTGTTCTTCGGTCGATATTCCATATTTATACGAAAATTGCCTCATATTTCGGACTCTAAAGCGGACTCTAAAGCTAAATTTTAATTGTGTAAATTTTCTTTTTGAGACTAAATTTTTTAAAAATAGTCTATGACATAATTATCACGAAAAGGACCTTTTAAGTTGAAGAATCGACACTAGCACATTTACCAGGTTATTATAATTTAATTGCTCGCCTCTTCTTTAACTAACGATCGAGTCATAGCAACCAATTCTTCCACATTTTCCGATTCTTTATGATATTTCAATCGACATACTAACGATACTAAATCAATCCACTTAACTACCGATGCACTCAATATTAAAAACATCGTTGGTTTGCCTATAACTTCCGCATCATAGCAAACAAACTTTGTTTACGCTCACTCCAATATTGCGCCGAATTTCTATGCAATCGTCTCTTAGCATTGACATTTAAATACAGATATTTAAATCCATCAGAAGCAGACATCAATGGAATTTTATTATTATCGATCGATGATTTGCATGCCCTACATAACATCGTACTCTTTACACATTCCATAGGAATTGCCTTGACGTCTGGACGAAATACGATAAACAGTCGCATACGTTACTTAAGAAATCGAAATAATTATCAGTAAACCGCTTTTTAAATTCCATTTAGACCCCAATTTTAATAGACTCGCTTGCTCACGTTTTCGCTTTCGACAAGCAGCCTTAACGCTTTGCTGGTGTCAATGCAGGAACAGAACTACTCGTACTGCATAATTGCTGTTCACGTCTTCGTTTTCGATAAACCGCCTGACAATCTGCTGGTGTAAGAGACGGCATCGAATAATCAACTTATTTGATTTATAGTTATATAAAAACAATTGGAATACATGCTTATCAAAGCCTGCTCACATAAAAATTATCGATGGTATAAATAAACACAACAAAAAACAAAGAGAGAGAATGTGGGGGGAATTATGAAGTATTGCTAACGTAACGAGTTTTCGTGACACATTCTCATAACGTTTTTTTGTGACACTTTGCCATAGAACTTTTTCTTTCACAAAAATAAATTTGCTATGGAGCTTGGAGTCAGAGGATCGTCTAAGAGGCGAATAATTACTAAATACCTAAAACATAGAACCATTGTCGTGTAAACTTTGTTCACGTGGCAGTTCTAATTCAACGTTCGATGAAATTTCTTGTTTTTGAATGTAGTATGTTATAATATGTCGCTTGTCTGCTTCAATGATGGCTCTGAATGGTGCATTAGCAGCTAGGGTTCCAATGGATACCCAAATCATCTAATAGTAAAAATTAATAAAAAATTTATTGGACTGATTAATTTTACACTCACCGGCAACCAACAATTTGAATTTTCATTACCTCAACTCAACTAAGATAGGTACTCAAACTCCAGACTAGTGTTTCATTCAAACCACCTCCATATTTTCAAAGAAAATGTGTGTTAATAAATGTTTATTACATAAGTACTGTTAAATATAGTCTGACTATGAAAATAATTGACATTTCGGGCACACTTTATTTTGCAATACCGCCAACATTTCATTTAATGTGGCAGACACAGATGACTGCAGTCCCTCCAAAAAATCTTGGCCAACCAGAAATGTTTAAAATATTTTAATTATGTTCGTAAATGAGATGAAATATCATTATTTTCATGATCCCTATCGTCCGAGAAATAAATGGCAATAGTGTCCATATTGTAGAAACTGTAACTTTACCTTAATTTTGAAAATCAATACGAACTTGACCGTTGTTTGTCTCTTATTTTTATAAGTTTCATCCTGTTTTTTCACCGTATAAGCGCAAATGTATTCTCCAATGCGCCCAGGTTCAGCCTAGAAGCTAAAATATATTGAACTTCGGTGCGCTCTTGTACCAGCGACCTTAGGATTTAAAGAATACCGTTTATGGTCTGTATATTCCATCGGATGAGATCACTTTTTATGAGTTTTTACCATTTTTCAATTTTATGTTTTCAAATAATTTATCTAATTTGTCGAATAAATTCCAGAGACTTTAGATTTTGAATCAGAAAACTTATTTAATTCCGGCCGGCCACAACACTGCGACTAGTGAGCAATGCGTTTCGGAAAGGCTTAAACAAATAAGGCGAATCTAACATTCCTACTATTTTTGTAGGGCCGTCGTAATTTAATATTGGGGTTTCTCTCGTAGCTCCCAAAAAGGCAAAAGATTTTCGATTAATTGCCCTCCGGTCACAAATAATCTTACGAAGAGAACAGCCCAATGAAAAACACAAATTTAAAATTTTTGTATTAATTAGATCATCAGTGTTTATAGGGTTATGGGATACATAGAAGCATAATATATTTTGCCAATTTTCTATTTGGCCCCGAACCATAAAGACACATATATATAGGGTGTCCCAAAATTAACGCAAGACTTGAATTTTCCGCCATTTGTGCAGTAATATGTTGGCAACCCCAAAAAAAAAAAAATTTGACAGCTGAGAGCCTCTTTAATTTTTAAAATTTGTGTGCGGTGTTAACTACAATGTGGGCAAGTCTATTAAATTTAAAAAAAAAAATTTTTTATTTTTATTTTTAAGTATATAAATAATAAAAAAAAATTACAACTTGCATTGCATTATATTCAAGCAAGTATTACTAATTTAATGAAAAGTTATAAATAGAAAACAAAAACAATATACCTTTATTAAATTCAAAAGGTAAAATATATAACTATTAAAAATAAAATAATAAAAAATCATAATTTAATATTTTTCACGTCTGTCCTTATTAAAAACCCAATTTTCATAAATACTGTCTAAATTAATATTGCCTCCTGTAGCCTAATTCTATAACGAATAAGATAACGTGAAAATGCGAAAACGAGTACTTTACACGTTTTCATACCAAAATGGTATTGTAGAATTTTCTTTACACCAAGATAAATTAAAAAATCGGTAAGATATTAAACGTCAATAAACTACACATACAATTTATCTTGTGTAGATCGTTTTCACGGATAAAAATTTAAAATTTAAAACTAAAATTTCACGAAGAAGGCGGGCTAGTTCCGAACAAAAAATCCATGTTGTCCTTGTTACTCTTTATATTATATTATGAAATGAAACACTAACAAAACGTCAAAGTGGTTTTAGACACGATAAAATTATTCAGCAAGAAAAAATGTACACGCTGACTACTTTGTTTTATAGATAACCATTTAACCTAAATAAGATAGAAATTGTGTAAATTTTTTTTGTGTAAACTTTTTCAATGTTTCGTTTTTTCACATTATCTTGTTTTTACAGAATTAGACCACTGATGTGATAAACGTTTTTATTCGCATCAAGTTATCTAAATTATTAGCCTTTAATCTGTTTTGTGATTTTGATTTAATAGTATTCCTCAAGCTAAAACCACGTTCACAATCTGCACTGGATGCCTGAAATGTAGCACAAAATTAGCTATGGAATTACTTTTCATCTTTTCAATTATTAAAAACTTAAAATCATTATATTGTTTTGAAATTGCTGTTCCAATTTGTTCGTCATATCCGGGAATTATATTTTTATATTTTTTAACCCGCTTTACCATAAAATCTTGACCAAAGTTAAAATCTTTTGAATTTATTATAGCATTATGATCAAATGCATGCCAATCCATACGTCTTCTTCTGGAAATCTATTCTTTAAATGTTTACATAACAATTTGATAAATCGTAAAATTGCTGAAGTGTCGATACCAGGATTTTTACCAATTAGATCTTTTGTATCATTATTCCAATGAACTATTTCGCCAAAATATTGATTTTCGATTTTGTTGATCCTTGCTTTTGCTAATTGCATTGCATGCATTATTGTCAGCAAACTCCTCTGAAATATTTTACAAAGCGATGACAACTCTTCAAGAACGTCATTTAAAACCATTAATGAAAGGCGATATTTTGGATCCTTAAGAAATTTTAGGCAATATTTACATATTGGATCATTACATTTCTCTACTTCCTCAGTGCAGTATTCTATCAACAGATCGTAATTACGAATAAATGCTCTTACTGCAAAATGTCTTGACAGCCATCTAACTTCATTTAATGGACGAAATGCTAATACATCACTTTCAGTTACGCTTGCCAATTCTTCAAAGCTTGCTTTCTTTACGGTTGATCTATTAAACATGGTAAATACTGTCTTTAATAATGTTTCAATATCACGAATTATTCGTACTTGTTTCCAAGCATCATCAATTCCTAAATCTTCCTTGTGTGCTACACAATGCTGCTGCGATAAATGAGGGATTCTGTTTCGTAACAATGCAGCCACACCATTATTCTTACCAAGCATTACAGAAGCACCGTCTGATGTAAACATTACCATATTATGCATATTATTTTTTTATATAAAATTCATCAATAGCTTAAAATTCCTGCAAATACGGTTTTATGGTCAGAAGAAAATTTAGGCCGGTATTTTATGTATAAAATTAAAGCTTTGTGTGTAGATATATCAGTACTTTCATCCACAATTAAACAATGAAAGGACGATTCTCTTAGTTCCCCAAGAAACTGTTTTTGTATTACAAAATTAATGCATTGAACAAATTCGAATGCATAATTCTTGCTGCGCCAACTTTTGGGAATAGATATATATTTTTCCATATGCTCATGAATTTCCTGTAATGATGACATCGAAGTGTAAATTTTTATTGCAAGTATAACGTTGCCTATCAAAATTTTGGTATCGCTTTTATTAGATTTTTTACGTTCTATCAAATCTGCACGTATCTGTCGTTCTTCTGTAGAGGAAGTTAACATTTCGACAATTCCACCTTTTTTGCAATTTCGTAATTTTATTACCGAATCTAAATGTACTTTTTGGCTTAAATGCCTCTTTAAGTAGTACAATTTCCAATTCGTCCAGATTTTGCCATTTTGAAACTCACTTTCAGCTTTTGCTTCGGTACATATTTTGCAAAGAATCATTGGTTTCAATTTGATAATTAAAAATATCACCTTATTTAATTTTTTGTTTAATAGTTGACGATGAAACGCATGTTTCAACAATTTCATTTAACCATTCTGTTCTAAATTTTGAAGACGTCTTGATTTTAAGCTTTCATTGAATTTTCTCGTTTTGACATAATAAATACCTGTATAAAAAATAAAAGGATTGCATTTTAAATTAATTTTTTAAATAAATATCACAGCCTTCTCAACATAAGAATAAATAATCAAAAACATATGTAGTGCTAAATTTAATTTACTGTAGATTACTTACTTATTTATTATTTTTCTATCGTATCGTGGTGTTATCTGTTAGTTATATTTAATTTTAAATTTGACATTCACATTTTATCAATTTAAAAAAGTGAACATTGACATTTAATTTCAATGTTGCCATTTGAGACATACTAAAACATATAACCCAGCAAAGAAATAAGCCAGATTTTAGTGTGGAAATCTATACGAATTTTTAAACTGGGTGCGTTTACGCAATTAAAATGGTGACAAATAAAAAAAAATTATTGTTTGCATTATTTCTGGTGGGCGGATAGAAAAGTTAAGTGGGCAAATGACAATTTTTAGCTGGGCGGCCGCCCGCTTGCCCAGCTTAGAGGGAACGTTGTCCACAGCGTGTCGCTGTTTGGAGCGGATTTTGGGCTGGAGGCATCATTGGACAAAGGTATATGTCAACAAGCCCACAACCACCCGTGCATTACAAGAGGAAATTAAACGCTGCATCAACGAAATTCAGTCACATTTATGCAAAAAGGTCATGGAGAATTTCGATAAAAGAGTGCGTATATGTGCCAACAAAGCTGTGGAGGCCATTTGCCCGATGTGATATTCCATAAATAACCCTATATTTTATGATTCAATAAAAAAATCAAAATCTGAAGACTAAAAACTGTGTTTTCTATTTAATTCAAATCTCGCGTTAATTTTGGGACACCCCAATTTGCCTCTTTCTTCAAAAAAACGTCAATTTGAAACAATATCGCTTACGTTTGTACAACAATATTAGTTAAATGAAATGAAATCAATACACAAATACCCCTATTTTGTTGATGAATATACAGGATATATATACATCTGATTGTTTCCAATTTAATTAAATTAATTGATCTATCATTTTTATTGATACCATTACCCGCAAAATGGCATTTCGATTGTAAAATAAAAGTACATCATAATAATTGATTGTCATCATCGAATGAGTAGATGATACCCATACCCGTACTGTCATTCAGTTGAGTACCTCGCAAAATTATTGATATTTTCATATTTTATAAATTACGTTCAATACTCAGTTTTTTTCTAGCATTATTACAATTATTGTCATCATTATTATTGTCTCGTACTCGTACTACAAAAATTACATATAAGTTCATTGTTGCATATATACTTATATATAAGCTTAAAAAGCACTACACATTATACATATGTACATAAAAAAAGTTTTGAAACAAAGTATATCTATATATGTATATAAGCTTATGGTTACATACCATTTTGTTGCTCCTCAAATTTATATCGATATTATATGATTGTGTTACATTGTCAATACAGCAGCAGCAGCAGTAAAATAGCAACAAATAGTATCCCATTTACCTACTCGTATGTCTATATACCCCAATAGCTCTAATTTGGCTTAAGAACGTCGTTGTACATATAGTTTGGCATAGAAATGAAAACGTATATTTATGTATGTTTGTACACTGTATAGTAGAATTAGAAATTTGTATAATATTCATAAAAAATGACATGAATGTGCATTTAGTTAAGGTACTGTATATACCGGGAAAAAAAATATGTTGATGCATAAATATCGATTTTTTGCATTTTGTATGCACCAGCACATGTAACTTTTGAAAATATCGTATATATTGTGTAACACAGGGATGACTCTATATATAAGGATTTTTTATTGTATTATAGTGGTTGTGTATATATTCCGAACGATATGGAAATGCAACAGTTTCTTGATAACTTATCATTTAGTCGGATTCAACAAATGCAATTAAATTTTATTTGAAAAACATAAAAAATTATATACGATGAGTGTTATTTGGTTGGGTTATGTATTTATGGCATGTATTGTGGCTTTCTGCTTAAAAATATTAATAGGACGTGATTAATGGGTGATGTTAAAATGTCAAATATCTATAAATTTGGAACTCATCTATCGTTTGCTTATAATCGCGGTGTAATGAACTATTTCACACAGTAAATAAATTTTTGTTTTAATTTCTGCAACGTCAATTTAAAATTCGAATTGTAAATATAAATTTGCTTGCAGTTGGGTTTGTAAACTCAGTGAGCTTAAATCTGGTTGCTTTTCTCATTAATATTGTCATGTTTCGAATAAGAATGCTGGACTATTCGATTTGAGTTGTTTAACATTTTTAATTGTCACTTAAATCACCAGAAATGTATTATTTTAATTCATTTTCTAGCATAGAAAGAAACTGTTTGCGCTTTTCTATTAATTAAAGCAGAAAGCTCTGACACCATCAAGTTAGTTTGTTGATTGTAACAAAAATGGTTGGCATTTTATTGCCAAAGTTACTGAAATCCTTAAAAATGCATAATTTAGGGGGAAGGATTACTCGAACCGTTTGAACTATTTTTAAGTCTAAATTAACTAGGTTAATCACCCTAAATTGAATATATTTTTTAACTTTTGGCATACCGTATAACCCTACTACGTATAAATGATGGTTTAAAAATTGTTGGAATCCGACATAATTTCGGTTTACTCAAAACTATATGAAAAAGAATCTTTAAGAATTAACAAACTATACAAAAATGGAAATATTCGAAATTAAATTTCAAATTTAGAATTTTTGCTATGCGATAATCAGCATTCTAACATTATGAATAATTATACAGAAATTCGAATTTGGTAAAGATCCAAATTTGTACCTAACTAACATTTTAAAATCACAATTGTTGAATTACCATGAAATTTTCAAAGAATTTACACCATTTTAAAATTCTTAAATTTGTAAACCTGTTAGCTGCTAAATGTTGAGTCGAATTTAAAATCAAACTACGTTAAAAAATATTATTCCGATTATTAATATTTAGAATTTACAATTGAATAATTCGATTTTAAAAATTTTGATTCCAAAATTTAAAATCTGAATTTCTCATGAATTCTGATGAATAAACAAATAATTAATAGTTTTTACTTGCAATTTTTGATATTTTTGAAAGCTCCCATTTCACATGCCCCTCTCCAACAAAGTAATTAGCAAATTTGTTTCTTAATGCTTTAGCTGAATTTGTTGAATTTCTATTCAACGGTTAGCAAGAAGTTATTTTCGGAGTTTTGATAATTTCCTGATAAAGATTAGAATTAAAAAAGAAAGGTAGTAATTGTTTAACGGTTTTCCATGTGTTTAATTTTACCTTGGATTAATTTGCCTCCTACTTCACGATCTACAAGTTCTTTTGTTATGTATTTCTCATTTAGCCAAAATTCCGAAACAATTTTCAATTATTCGCCGTGCCTGACTCAGGCGATAATAAAAAATTTTTTCTTTGGCATTTGGCGTTTTCAGAAATGGCTTAAGCATGTTCTCGTTCATCGCAATAGCATCATCAGCCACGAAAACCTAGGGTATATTTTGAAAATCCTATGTTACATTACTTGGCTCAGGAATCCTAAAAAAAAATATATTACACATATATTGAGGTAAAATTGGAATATTTGTATTTTCTTAAAAGTAATTTTTGAAATATTTTATTTTAAAACTGACGGGATAGTCTCGTAAAAACGTTTTCCAAACCCGCTCTCTCTAAATACTCCACCACCACTTTGGCCGCCTACTACTCCAACATTGCACCACATAAAAGCAGAAATTGGTATCCTCAACAACGATCTTGAGGTTCTTAAAACTTCACAGTTCAGCGACACATACTGTGTGTGTGTACATGTGAGATCTAACTTAGGAAGGTTCAATCTGGTCAATATTTACTTCCAATGGTGAAGGTGAAGCATACAGTAATTAGCACCTATATTCCGTGCCTTTAAAATAAAACAATTGAGATTCAATCCGGTTGAAATAGTGAAATTGAATTTAACCGACCAGTAGCCTAATTCTATAACGAATAAGATAACGTGAAAACGCGAAAACGAGTGCTTTACACGTTTTCATACCAAAATGGTATTCTATAACTTTACACCAAGATAAATTAAAAAATGGGTAAGATATTAAACGTCAATAAATTACACATACAATTTATCTTGTGTAGTTCGTTTTCACGGATAAAAATTTAAAATATAAAACTAAAATTTCACGAAGAAGGCGGGCTAGTGCCGAACAAAAAAACCATGTTTGTCCTTGTTACTCTTTATATTATATTATGAAATGAAACACTAACAAAACGTCAAAGTGGTTTTAGACACGATAAAATTATTCAGCAAGAAAAAATTTACACGCTGACTACTTTGTTTTATAGAATACCAGTTAACCTAAATAAGATAGCAATTGTGTAAATTTTTTTTGTGTAAACTTTTTCAATGTTTCGTTTTTTCTCATTATCTTGTTTTTACAGAATTAGACCACAGAGATTATTTCTATCTGACTTGAAAAATTGTTTTACTACTCCCAAGCAAACTACGTGAAGGTAGTCGTATTGGAATGGATCTACCATATTTATGGGAAGCTCTTCCAAAATACAAGTAGTATTGTGGTGATTTTCATCAGTTTTACTTCGAAAAGAATTATTCATTCTCCTTGTGGCACAATTTTCTGGAAAGATCATTCGATTTTTAATGTGTTCCCCTTCTTGAGTACATCTATATTGCGTCCAAAGTAAGCTGTATGTGACTTTATTCCCAAAACACTGCTCGATAAAATTGGTAATTTTTATTTTTTATGCTAATTGGGCAAGTTTTATGCATAAAACTAGTACATATATCCTTTAATTTATCAATAAATGGCCGAAGAAATTCGTTAAAATCTTTAGGTTTTTGGAACCCATGATAAATTCCTATAACAAATATACATTTGCTGATTGCTGATTTGCCCAAAATTATCCAAAAGCAACTATTAGAACTCCTGCTGATTGGCAAGCCATCAATATTAAAATCAAGAGATGTACGGTTATCCATCAGTAACTCTTCCATGTATGCCAAAAATCTGTCTAATGCTTCACGAACTACAATATGAGCGTATCTTCCTGGATTTACATTTATAATTGTTTTGTGGGTTGGTGTATTTAATATTGTTCGAATATCTATAGGTAATCGGGGATATCCACGTGATTTAAAAAATTTTAATATTTCGTTTAGAGCTTTCATTTTTATATTATTTTATAATGCCCACGTTCTCAGAAACATTAATAACTCATCAGTATCTGTTTTTTTTGTGCAATCGGGATTGTGTTCACGTTCCTCATTTAAATTAAAGCGATCGTGATAATCATTATCGTGGTCCAACAAAAATTCTTCGTTGTCATCACTCTCAAACTTATTTTCTATATTTGAATTTAAATTTCTATTGGATTGTAGGTCATATCTCATGTGAGTATTATGTTGAGCTGATAATTTATTTAACTGTGGTAAAAATTAAATGTTTTTATCAGAAGGAGTACTAGTACTACCCTGATTTATGCGACGCTTTAGAGAATCACGTTTAAGCTCTAATATGTGATTTCTATATCGGTACTATATGGGTACTTATTTAACCTCCAAGTTAAGTCGGCCTCTCACTATTTGTACTTGGTGTCATCAGGCGCTCGGAATATCTCATCATATGCAGAGATCTGTTCATAGAAATCAAGTACCCTATGAGACGGGTATCTCTATGTAATGCTCCATTATTTCCCTTTGTTGACATATGGTTTACAGACAGCCTCTAACCTTTACCAACCGACGCCGGCTAAAGAAATATGAGTTTTTTTTCTGAAGAAACTGCTCGAGTTCTCTCTTTACCATCCTCGCTCAATTAAAATCAAGAACATCTTACATGGTAAGACTATTACCAAAAGAATCATGGTACACCGAATTAATTATTGGGAACATATCTATTGTAGGAATCCCACCCACCTTCTCCTCCTACATTGTCGGTCCCAAAAAGTTGGACGCCCCTGTTACACCTAAAATGACTCACTAAGCCGAGATTTAAGTTACTTTGGTAGACCTCATATACATAGAATGGGAGACATTGCTCCCGCTACGTACTGAATTATGGAAAGCAGCCAATGAAATCTATGCACTTGATGAATCGGACTCTAGTGAGTCACTTGGTGAAGAAAACGGGTAAGGGCTTAAGGAGGAGTCCCTACCCCTCCGAGAGCATCCACCCCAGTAACAATTCCACCTAATTCATGAGCCATTCTCCCGCCTTCTTCCCATCCCTTGGCATTGGCTATGGTGCCATGACAAGTGCCGTTTATATGCCGGATTTATGTCCATTTAGACGGCTACACCCTCTAATAACACTTGGTGGAAGTCTATATCTATATAAAATACGACTTCAAACGTTCGTCCGACTACCAACAACACGGTTGGTGCAACACGTTACAATGGGTGGCCCGGAAGGTCTCACTTGAGACACGATTAGTAATAGCTTTATTTTACAAAAGGGGATTATGCCTGATTTAATTGAGGATACCACTATACCAAAAACTCATTGAAGCCTCCTACCTCTTGGGAAATCGTGGAAGCCGTATGATCTATCCTACTGCCAATTACCCCCTAAATATTTTTTTACATCATAAATTAAGCATCTATTTGTACAATAGTAAATAACTTATAATACCAAAAGGGAAACTGCTTCAGATTTGCTTATCAAGATATAGCAGTTTATCACAGTTAGGTTATTTTATCTAGATGACAGCACTGGCAAATAAACGCAATGTTACCATTTTTTTAAACAAACTATTGAAAAATTAAATAAACAAAACCAAATTGACAACATCCGGCTGAAATAATTTGGAAATAACAGGTAACGTAAAAATTCTTGTTAAAAAACGTTTGGTGCGGCATCTGCAGGATATAACTTTATTAATATTTGTCGATAACATGAAGTCACACGAGTTAACTATGGAATTCCCCAGCAATCTCCCCTGAAAAATTAGTAATATAAATTATCCACTAACTTGACATAACTCCATTACGTTTGACGTATTCCTATTCGTCCTCTTTACTATTTCTTTCCATTGGGTTGATATTGCAGTCCATATATTTTTCGTCCAATAAAATTTGGTGGTGAATATGTTGGTTTGCGTCTCTGCTGATATACGCAATTGTTTATGCTTTATATTATTTGGTTTGACATATTATTTCGTTGGTATTTCACCCATAAAATTAAATTTCTTATTTAACATTTTAAATTATTACACTACACCTTTATTTTAACACAAACCACACTGCTTTAACCCGTCTAGAACTATTAAAATAAACTATTTTATGTTGGAGATCAAAAACGCACATATGATCGATATGACAGTATTGATCATCCCCCAAGGTAGAACATAATAATTAATGATGTGTATGAATTCCATACTACATTGCAAGTACAATTATTGTTATTTATAAATGTTTTGTTCAAAAAATGTTAAGTTAAGACTTGCTGTATCGAATTGATTACATACCTCCAGTAAGTTGTAATATTACAAACTAGTTCATCTCTAAATACTCCCTATATTTAAATACTCATATCTAACTAATTGAATTAATAATGAATGTACAATCAATTTCAAAAAAATATCAAATATCAAAATAATTGATCCAATTTTTTTCTTCTCCTTTTACTAAAAGGAGAAGGAATGATACACCTACTCCTCCTCAACTAAAGGAGACAATTCCTAAAATAATCCAAAACAATCCAAAAAAATTACCTCCACCACCCCCAATAGTTATAGATGGAGTTGAAAACTATGATCTACTGTATGAGAAAATTAAAACAGTAACTAAAACAGATAAGTTTAATACAAAATTGATGAGTGGAAACAACATCAAAGTAAACTTAGCAGATGGTGAAACCTACAGAGAAATGACAAAAATGTTAAGCGAAGGGGGACATTCTTGGCATACGTTTGAAAACAAACAAATCAGACCAATTAGGGTAATGGCTAAAAATCTGCACTCTACATGTAAACCAGAAAAAATAATTGAGGACCTGAAAGGAAAAGGTTTTAATGCAACTGAAGCATCAATTAAGCTAAAACGGAGAAGTAAGGAGCCTCTGAACATGTATATGCTGACATTCAGCGCAGATGATGATATTGAAAAAATACATCAAATCAAGTACATCTTGGGATGCAAAGTCAATATTGAGCCCCTAAGAAGATCTAGGCTTATACCACAATGTAAAAAATGTCAAGCATATGGACATACTCAAAAATACTGTAACAAAGACCCCAGGTGTGTCAAATGTCTAGGTAAACACCATACTAGAGATTGTGTCAAACCCACAGATGTACAGCCTAGATGCGTACATTGTGGAGAAAACCATCCAGCTAACTACAGAGGATGCAGTGTTGCTATTGAATTGCAAAACATCAAAAATAAAAACATAAATGCTAAAAATACAAATGTAATAAAGAAGCAAACTGTTAGAATAAACAGGCCTGAATCATTTAAAGGAGAGTTAAGGCGTGAAACGTTGATAGCCTCTCAAGGAGAAGTGGGCAAAAAAACTTACGCTCAAGTAATGATGAGTAACGAAAACAAACAAAAAACTCCTCAAACAGACGATATAAATCAAACGCTTAAGCTGATATTAAGCAAACTTAATACTTTTGATCAGCGATTACAGAAACTAGAATACAGTACTAAGGGAGCCATCCCTAAACAAAGCCATGTCTAACGACTTAAGAATTTTATGCTGGAATGCCAATGGACTCCAGCAACACCAACAGGAATTGCAAATGGTTCTGGACGCAGAGAAAATCGATGTCTGTCTCATCTCTGAAACTCACTTCACTAGACAATCAATTATCAAATTTAGAAATTATAAAACATATCACACTATTCACCCGGGAAATACTGCCAAGGGAGGTAGTGCTGTTATAATTAGAAATAGCATTAATCACTTCGAGGAATTAAAATATGAAACAGAACAAATACAAGCAACAGCTGTTAATATCAAGACCAAAAATAACTCTATTAGTGTTATTGGAATTTACTGCCCACCGAAATACTCTCTAAAAGAAAAAGATTATCTTGAATTTTTCAGTAAACTAGGGAAAAGATTTGTAATTGGAGGAGATTTTAATGCAAAAAATATCCACTGGGGTTCTAGACTAACAACAACCAAAGGGAAAGAACTCCTCAATGCTATCAGAAAATACGGTTATGAAGCCTTATCAAATGGTAAACCGACCTACTGGCCAACTGATCCAAATAAAATACCAGATCTAATTGATTTCTTTATAGTGAAAAATATATCTGTAAATTATATACATATAGATGAAAGTATTGACTTAAGCTCTGATCACTCCCCAATACTTTTGACATTAAGTGAAAGGATCATTCAAAAAGAAAGCTATCCCAGTTTAGTAAATAAGCACACAAATTGGGAATACTTTAGACTATCGTTAGAAAGAAAAATTAACTTAATGGTTCCGCTAAGGAGTGAGGAGCAATTAGAAAACGAAGTTCACAAGTTCATATGTGACATACAGCAGTCAGCTTGGGAAAACACACCTCAAGTTAAAAAGAAAATTAAGGGAAACAACTACCCTAGAGAAATTAGAGAGCTCTTGGCAGAAAAAAGAAGGGCAAGGAGAATATGGCAACAAACTAGAGCCCCTCAAGATAAAACTAAGCTAAACAATCTGACTCAGCTACTTAAAAGGGAAATCAAAGATTTGAAAGACGAATCTATCAGTAACTACCTCAGAAAATTATCTAATGATACTAGTACTGATTATTCTCTCTGGAGAGCAACCAGAAGAATTAAAAGGCCAATAATGCAGATTCCTCCAATCAGAACAGAAGATAACAAATGGGCCAGAAATAACGAAGATAAAGTACGAAATTTTGCTGAATACCTAGAAAAAATATTTGAACCACATGATGACCAATCATTGGAAGCTGAAATAATAACTGAAGAGGTTGTACAGGAAAGTGACGAAATCCTACGAGCAACACCAAAAGAAGTCATGTATGAGATAAAAACAAATATGAATCCGAGAAAAGCGCCGGGTTATGACCTTATCACAGCAGAAATTTTAAAAGAACTACCAAGGAAAGCACTATTAAAGCTCACCAATATTATAAATGGCGCCTTTCGATTGAAATATGTACCCAGCCTCTGGAAAATTGCAGAAGTAATTATGATTCCGAAACCTGGGAAACCACCACACAAAACTGGATCATACAGGCCAATATCACTATTACCAGTTATGTCTAAACTCTTTGAGAAGTTATTAGTGAAAAGGCTAAATCCGATAATTGAGAGGAAAAACCTGATTCCAAATCATCAGTTCGGTTTTCGCAACCAACACTCAACATTAGATCAAGTACACAGAATAACTAATATTATTGAAGGAGCATTAGAGGAGAAAAAAGTCTGCTCAACGATATTCTTAGACGTTGCACAGGCCTTTGATAAAGTTTGGCATGAAGGACTTAACTATAAGTTAAGAACTGTACTACCAATGCAATTCACTACAATATTAGAATCATACTTGAAAGATAGATTCTTTAGAGTAAAATTAGACGATTCCTATTCTGAATTGAAAGAAATCAAGGCAGGAGTACCGCAGGGCAGTGTATTAGGTCCGGTCCTATACCTTTTGTACACTAATGATCTCCCTGTATTAGAAAACAACACTGTGGCGACCTTTGCTGATGACACGGCAATCTTAGCTGTTGGAGATAGCAACGAAGAATCAACACAGAGTTTACAGTTGGCTATTACTCAAATACATAACTGGACCAAAAGATGGCGAATTAAACTTAACGAAACTAAATCAGTTCACATCAATTTTACAAACAAACGACTCGAACATATTCCGGTTACAATTAATCAAGAAATAATACCGTATGCCAACACGGCTAAGTACCTTGGCATGACACTAGATGCAAAACTACGATGGAAAGCACACGTCAAAAAGAAAAGTGAAGAACTAGGGCTTAAATATAGAAAGATGTATTGGCTGATAGGAAGGAGCTCCGCTCTATCAACATACAACAAACTTCTATTGTATAAACAAATTTTAAAACCGGTTTGGACTTATGGTATCCAACTTTGGGGTTGTACCAAACAGAGCAACGTGGAAATCATCCAAAGATTTCAAAACAAAGTATTAAGGAACATCGTTGATGCACCATGGTATGTTAGAAACAGAGACCTCCATAGGGACCTTAAAGTGGACACTGTTTCAAAGGAAATCCAAAAAACTGCACTGAGACATAGGCAAAGGCTCGAACAACATGTTAACACTGAGGCAACTAAGCTGTTAAACAACACAGATATTGTACGCAGGCTTAAACGAACTAAACCTTTTGAGCTGGTGTAATTGCTAGTGTAAACAGCGTAATGCTGATCTAAAACCCACAATAACGACGTGGTTTAATTCAATTTATCAGACACTATGGAACACCAGTGGGAAGAAGCCATAGATTAATACAACATAGTAAATTAAGTTAGAATAAAATTGCTCATTAGTCCAGGTGACTAGATTGTAATAATTGTTTATTTAAAATATTTAAATAAAATTGAAAAAAAAAAAAAAAAAAAAAAATTTTTTTCTATAATACATCCAATCATATTCTATTATCATTTCTTTCAGCAAAATAGAGAATAATTCTATTTATTATATTGAACATACGGTATGAGTATATAAAGGGTGTCCCACAATTAACGCAAGATTTGAATTTTGTTGGCAACCCCAAAAATAATTTGACAGCTGAGCGGTTAGGGTTAGTAAAAATGTGGCGTTACACGATAGAACAATGTATTTTCATTATTGTAGAATATCTTAAAAATAATGAAAGTTTGGCAGCCGCAGTTCGAAAATTTGATACGAAATATGGTCAGAATAATGTTTTAACTTCGTCAACTGTTAAGAGATTAATTGAAAAATTCAAGGAGAATGAATCAGTTGGAAACGCTAAACACGAAATCGTCAATATCGAAATTTTTGAAAATGGGGCTGGTCAAGCAATAACTGTTACTGGCGCACGATATCGCGACATGATAACACACTTCTTTCTGCCTCAGTTGGATGATATTGACATAGACGACATGTGGTTTCAACAAGATGGTGCCACAAGCCATACAGCCCCCTGAAACAATTCAATTACTGCATGAGACATTTCCTAGTCGTGTACTCTCTCGTTTCGGTGATAGATTTTTTTTTATGGGGTTATTTGAAGTCACAGGTCTATGTCAACAAGCCCACAACCACCCGTGCATTACAGGACGGAATTAAACGCTGCATCAACGAAATTCAGCCACATTTATGCAAAAAGGTCATGGAGAATTTCGATAAAAGAGTGCGTATGTGCCAACAAAGCTGTGGAGGCCATTTGCCCGATGTGATATTCCATAAATAACTCTATCCTATGTATTTTATGATTCAATAAAAAAATCAAAATCTGAAGACTAAAAACTGTGTTTTCTATTTAATTCAAATCTTGCGTTAATTTTGGGACACCCTTTATATAAGAAAATGAAGCTAGGGATGGAAGAAAAGCAACAATAAAAATTAATTGATAAAATCCAAATACATACACATATATGATAAGGACTTTTCCATTCATTATTTTGTTTTAGATCTTTCGATTTTCCATTTTCATTGTTGCCATGAGAATTGTACTTATTGTAGAATTGTATTCTAATTAATCTTTAATAAGGCAGATCAGATTTATTTTATCCGGTCGATAATAATACAACGAATGGCAAACCGTGTATCATTGCATTCAAATGTTTGACATTTCTATATCCTGTCTGCGTACAGTGAAATCAGAAATATATAGCATTCAGTATACATAGTTTGCGATTATGATTTATATGTTCAATTTACAATTCAAAACATAACATAACACTCTAAAACATGTTTCATTGCCATTTTCATCGTCATTTTCGTATATTCAAAAACGTATTTTCGTACCCAGGATATGGAAATGTAAAAAAAAAAAGAAAAAGAAAAGATGAACACAAAATGCGTAGCATCATTTCCATTAGCATTAGTAAGAGAACCATATTTATTCAAATAATATAATCTGAATGATTCTAAATCCTGCTGTATTATATATCTGTATCTGAATATGTATGTACGACGATATACGTTTTCATTCTCGAAATAAAAATATAAAAAAGTTTTCATGAGCGATGGAAAAATCCTAAAAACGTACAGAAAATCCAATATCCCTGAATTTTATTGTCTTACGTTTTTATCATTTTCGTTCTGATGTACATATACGTACGATTCTATCGTGGAAGTTACGTATTGTCGTCTTCTCATGTTTTGTGGTTCATTCAATATAGATTTCATTCATGCGTTATATATGTATAACACATTCATACATTGATTTAGACTTTGAGATATAAATTCTTTGTGTATATTCCAAAATGTAGATAAATAAATACAACTTCATCTCGTGAAAAGAACAGCACGGCATCGAATTTGATTTATTACAATTCCATTGGGACTATAGCAAATCTGTTGTACGGTTTGTTTGTTTTATTTTTTACATATATGGTTTAAGTTAAGTAGATTAATTCTATGAACGAATAAGTCCATTATGACAATTGAATGATATCATACGAACAAAACTGGGTATATATAGTTTGAACCATCATAAATCGTTGTAGTCGTCTGCAATCCAAACGAAATAATTTGTCCTTTGACTTGGTGCGCCATTTTTTTTTGTTTTGTTATAATCGATTTTTATCGATCCAGGATTCATAATTGTTTTTTTCGGTTTAATAAATTATTTTATTTTTTTTTTATCTCTAGAATGATATATTATATCGTGTCGTAAGCGAAAAATAGTTTGATTGCAAAAATTCGATTTATATTCGTATATACTATATGTATATAGCCTGTGTGTACATATATAACGGATGGAATAGCGCAGATAAGATGTGGCAAAATATTATTGCTGCATACATATACAACTATATAACATATATACAAGGTATATGTGATTTATGTTTTTCTAACTATGTGTTTTCCGCCCTGTCCTGGAGGAAATATTATGCGGTGATTTATGGTGTTTTTCTATTGGTTTTGTTTCTGTAGAAAATGGCATGACAACAAATTATCGATTTTTCCGCGACATACGGCTACAAATGTGATAAAAAATTATCTCTTTGGTATTCGCACCACCGTCTTAAGTAAGATAAATCTTTATAAAATTTGCAACAATTCGAATTCTCATGGTTTATCGTTTTGGTTGTACAACAACAAACGTCTAAAGTCATTTTTAATATTCGCGTGTGACAAAATAATAGATTTCTTGTCGTATATAAGATTTATGATTTAGTGAATTTTTGGAACAGATGGAATGGCTAGACAGTTCATGAAACTTTCAAAAATAATAATTTGCGAATAAATTTAGCTTGCAAATAAAAAAAAACTAGGGCGTTGTTTTGGTATTAGAATAATCAATGACGTATAGTTTCGTATGATGAAATTATTCTGTATATCAAAAAACTATTTATTTATTTGTTACAATTAATTTATTCATTGAGTTAATTTCGTTAATAATTTAATTTTTATTATTTATAATATTTTATGTACTTGCATGAACAAACATAAGAAGAGGAATGACGTCGCCTTTTTGTCCAAAATACGTGTCGTATTTTGGAGAGGGACAGAAGCGCCGGCGGTGCTCAACATTGTATTAGTATTTTGCATGCAATGGATTTGCATCGTCGAACTTTGTTAGTGCGAATGATGTTGTGGTTCGACTATTGGTCTTGTGATGGGGTTAGCGAACGCTTAATTCAAATAAATTTCACTAATTGTTTGTTGTAGCAGTATCAAATAAGAGCTGCTACAGTACTCCCTCTCCAGATGAGAAACCATAGTTTTAGACGTCATCATAGACGTTATCCGTTAAACCGGAAGGTTTAAAATCGTTTGCTGGCTGATATTTGATCAGCCGTGTTGAGAATACCGTGAATCTATTGACATCTTCCCGTGTCGAGGCCACGTAGACTAGATCCGGTGCGTCACAAAGCTGCACAAGCAGAATTTCAACACATTGTGGAATTAGGAATTTGTCGAACATCGACATCTTCCGTTTCTTGTCACATGGTCAAGAAGATAGCTCAAGATTGAAGGCCATGTGGGGACTATCGGCGTTTGGACACGATTACGATACAGGATCGCTACCCTATACCCAACATTCAAAACTTCACCATGCACTTGCATGGCTGCAAAGTTTCCTCCAAACTCGATCTCATTAGAAGTTATCACCACATTCCCGTGACAGCTGAGGACGTTTTCAAAACGGTAACCACAACTTCATTTGGCCTCTTCGAATACACCCGAATGCCATTTCAGCGGTTCATGAACGAAGTCGTTCGAGATCTCGACTTCGTTTTTGTCTACATAGACGACATTCTTGTGACATCTTAAACTGAGGAGCAATACAAACTCCATCTGGAAACACTATTCCAACAACTTGTCGAGTTTGATATTCACATCAAGAGCTCAAAATGCGGCTTCAGCCACAAGATTACCGCTAATGGAATCATTCCTTCACAAGAACAAATCAAACCCATTAAAGAATTCCCAGCTCCAACCTCAATCAAGACTATTCAGCGATTCATCGGCAAGGTAAACTGCTACCTACATTCATACCAAAGCTCGCTGAAATAATCAATCCAATTCACAGCTACCTGGCAGTACTATACTACGTAAGCCCAAGACCGCCAAGAACTTTTCTTGGCCTGACGAATGTCAACACGCATTCACGTCGCTCAAGGCTGAATTGGCACGCACAACACTCTTGTCGCATTCACTGAACTCAAAGCTCAGCATATCAACTAATGCATCAAACACTGATGTCGGGCAGTCATGCAACAGTACAACGACAAGTGTTGGGAGCCCCTGGGATTCTTCTCAAAAAAGCTACTCTGCATTCGATCGGGAATTACTCGCAATATATCTAGCAATCAAACACTTCAGATATTTTGTTGAAAGTTGGGCCTTCACAATTTACTCCGACCACAAGCCTCTGACTCGAGCAATTCAGTCTAAAACTGAACGCAATCCAAGGCAAGCACGCCACTCGGATTACATTAGTCAATTCACCACGGACATCCAGCATGTTCAAAGTACCGACAACGTTGTCGCTGATACACTTTCGCGCACAACCACAAACGAAACGGCCACAGTCGAGACTCACTTCTACTGCAATAACCACTGTTGCGGTTAAATAATTGTAAAAATTTGCATCACATTATGGATAGTACCAAAGGGTTGATCTTACGCCTCGAACTGAAACTACTCAATTTGAAACTTTCGTCCCATCTTCCATTGAATAAATCCCATAGAAATTTTTAAATTTAAAGTAAAATTGAATAATTCCGTTTTCTAAAATGCCATTTCGCCATAAAAACAATTTTGATCACAGGAAAGGAAATTCCAGGGTATAGACCAACCTCGCATAGACCGAGGTGGAGACGGTTGAGGATGTCCGTTGAAGAACTCACCGGGTAGCTTGATGGTTTGACCGTCAACCATCTCAGCTGGCGAGCACTTCAAAGCGTCTTTAACCGTTGCTCGAATACCAAGTAGAACGATTGGTACTTCAGAGCTCCAGTGAATTTTATTGCCTCGGGCCTTGAGAGCAACATTGAGCTGGCGGTGGAATCGTTCGACCATGCCATTGGCTTGCGGATGGTAAGCCGTTGTCCGTATCCGATGTGAGCCGATGAGTTTCGTTAACTCCGAGAAAAGCTTCGACTCAAATTGGGTGCCTTAATCAGTGGTGATGTCAAGTGGAACGCAAAATCGTGATGTGGTGGCAATGGTTGTTGCAGACATGTCACTCATGCAGTACGTTTCTGCTCATCGAGTGAACGATCGACACAGGTGAGTAAATAAGTATATACATTGGCTGGAGGAAATGGTCCTACGATATTCAAATGAATTTGCTCGAATCGACCAGGTGAAATGGCGAATTGTCCAAGAGGCGTTTTTGTGTGCCGTTGAACTATTGATTTTTGGCAAGATAAGCATGATTGTGCCCAATGGGTCACGTCTTTGTTTATGCTGGGCCAAAAGTAGCGAGCAGTAATCAATTTACGAGTTGCGCGGACACCAGGATGTGAGATACCGTGTGTCGAAGGTGGTTCGACGTAGTTGCTCTACGATGTAGGCCAAGTAGTTTGAAAAGCTTCAGTTTCAATGATTAGCTGGCGTGACAAGCGGAACCAGAAAGTAAATTCTGAAGTTCCAAGTCTGCTTTCTGCGATTAATCATATATAGCCATTTAGAAATTCATAACGTACAGTGTAGACATGTACAAAGTGTTGAGAAGTTATGCCAGAACTACATCCCTGCAGTACAATTTTCATCCCATTGTAGGATTTTAAAAACCATCCCAGAATTTGATAAATTCATTTGAAAAATCTGTAGACAACGTTTTTGATTATAGTGTTACTAGAACAAGAAAGCGGGCGCTGAGTGTAACTGTACACAAATGTGAGATGGATTTAAATTTGATCAGTTTTTCTACGTTACGTTGTGGTGGAATTTCTTCCAATGGCAACTTGGTACGTTTCTATTATTCGTTGAATAGTGGAGCAAACACGCCAGAAAAGTAATTGAACCCTTAGGTAATTTTTCCACTTCGACGGTCTGCCTATAAGATTATCTGGATTACCCCTGTTTGCTTTATGTCACGGTTACCCATTTTATTGTTATAATTCGGTCAGTTTTGGTTTTCGGTCAGGGTCATTTATTGACATGGTGTTGAGATGCACTAAGACATAATTGTGCAAACTTGTAACAATATATTCTTGTCGTACCTGGTAATTGGCTTATACAACCAATATATCGGTACTGGTCCAGTAGTAAGAGCACTACGTTATAAACCGATCAAAGTTATTAAACTTGTTAACGTCTGTACCATAACCATGGCTAACCGCGTTTCGTGCACCAGCATTCTTTTGCTGTTTACTAAATTTGATTGCGTTATCAAATAAACAATTACATTGTTAAACGTTGTTTAACATTGTTTTCGGTGAACTGTGGCTGTTTCTTTCACAGGCTCATGCCCTGAGTAAAGGTCAGATAAACCACCCACACTCTCCCTCATACCATTAAACTGAACGACTCGTTCCTCTAACACTGTTAGATAAACGGTACGTGATGCTATAGTCTAGTCCGATTAATGTTGACGGGTAATCTTCTCATTTTTTATTTTATTTTATTTTTCTAGTCAGCCCACACCTATTATGGGATAATAAATAAACGAAACGTTATATTATTTAATGCAAAAGCCCAAAAGCATTATCTACATACTTTTTGCACGAATTGGCATCTTAATTAACAGTGTTGATAAACCTGATAAACGGTCATTAAAGCATAGTCTAAGTTGTGGTATTGCTGATGCTTCCAGTCACTATGTTTTGTGGTTTTCCGTATATTCAACCATAATTTAAAATTGTTTAGTTGTGGTGATTTTCATTGTCAGTACAAACAAAACAAACATTAAAATTGAATATTTATTTCAATATTTACCTAACTAAAGTTGTAATTTTTTCGTTACTTACCCAGACATTATTTTATAATTTTTTTTATATTCCCTTTAACAATTATATTTCAAACAACATCATTCAATCATTCATTAAAATTATTTCAGTGCTAAAAAAAGTCGAAAGTCGCCCGATGCCTCGAAACGCTAAATTTTGTTTTAGTCGGTATTATCTAAAAAAAAAAAACTGAGCAGCCGATGATTTTTAGTAAAATTTGTTTACTGAATTGAGGTTAAAATTTTTGTTTTTAGCCCAGGAAGCTGTGTGTTTGTGTTGTCAGTATTGAACTCGATAGAAACGGCAATCTTCTTCACTAGATTAGTAACATTTTCAAGCACGATATCAAGTCACTTGTTAATTTTTTAGAGAAAATTTGAAGTTTAGCTTCAAAGTTCCTCTTGTCCCTGGAGTAGAATACATTTTATTTATATTTTAGATACTTTTGGTTTGGATTTGAATAAACAATTATCTAGTTGATGGTTTAATTCACTGGTCGTTCACTATTAGTTTACAAAATTATTGTGTAGAAGTAACAGTTCAAACAAATCGAAAATAAAATGCATATTGAGCAAAACATTTGATCGTAAATAAAGGATTACTTGCACTCGATGAACATCTATAGGATGGAGGGAACAAAGGTTTAAAATTCGGTCAAAATTATGTTACTTCACCAAATTTAGTGAAGCATAGAACGATAGGTTCAATTTGACTTAATTTTTAATTAGTCAAGCCTAGTTTTGATTCCAGGCTAAAGATGAACCCTTTGGTACTATCCATAATGTGATGCAAATCTTTCTATACTCTAATTTCACAGACATTCTGGGCAGAAATATCCCTCTGTAATTTGGGCTCACGTAATCAAGTCCATTAGAATTTAATTCGCTCGACCACAAAGATTTTAGTTGGCTACAGCCGACATGCCCGAAGAGCTAGACCGACAGCAAGTGAATACGTATTATTTTCCATTACTAAGGTAAGGGTTGTGCTCGACGGCTCTTGCTCGGCCAGAACCGATGTATCGCTTGATTGGGGCAACAATTTAGCTAACACTACACAACATTTTACTCAGATTCCGTTCTCATTATGTGGTGATTTCTGAGAATATATAAAAAAAATGTATCGTCAGATATGGGTAGCAGAACAGGATAGAAGTTATCAAAGGATCTATTGTCGTATGAAACTGCTGCTGCTCCATTCCTTGCAACATCAATTAGCTAGTATAATAAAACGAGGTTTTTAGGTTGATGCTCTCCATACTAAGTCTTCAATCACAAATGGTTTTAAATCGGCTGTCTTCAACTTACGAAAAAAGCACTCAAATATAAGCGAGCTAAATTTGAAAATGATGCCTCTATTAAAGATCTTGGAATACAGTGGATACTCAGAGAAGATGTATTTTAATTTAAAGTAGGGCCAGCTATAGATCACAACTTAATCAACAAAATAACTATGTTTATCTGAAGCATCGATCTTCGATCCAATGGTATGGTTAGCACCATAAACGATAATACTAAAAATGATATTCAAAAGACTTTAAAATGGAATTAAAGATTTGTAGAAGAGTTTAATTTGGGCAGCAAGTGAAATTACACGAATTCCGATGCTACAGTGTGCGAGCGTTTGCAACCGTGGTTTATTGCAGACGCATGGATAGTAATGGAGTGATATCTGTGTATGGCTCTCTAATCATTCAACCAAATGTAATATTTTTGGACATGGAGTCGCTTAGGTTCTTGATAAAATCGCCAGTTAAAGTTGGCATTATGTTCTACCTAAATGTAGTCCTGTGGATGAAGCTTCAAGGGGCATTCTACTATCTATAATCCAAATCTCCGAATTGTTACCAAAGAGACAAAATAAATTGTGGTTCATTTAGTGCCACTATAAAGTGCGTTCACAGCAGATATTCCGGGCAGCACATCATTGTTTCCGAAATTAATTAAAAGTCTTAAAACTATTGACTCAAAATTGTGAAGAGCTTAGGAACTTAAATTGACAGCTAAGCGCATCAAATTTTACAACTGCAGAACGAAAAGGTGGCACTGAAGTGCTAGTCAAAACCGTACAACATTAAGAGTTCATTCAGTTCACATCATAAGGCTACATATCAGTTTTCATATGCTTAGTGAATAAAACAATCCATGTCGAATTAGTTAGCGAACTATCATCGTTGGGTTTTCTAAATATATTGAACGCCTTTTTCCCCATAATCAACTGAGAGTACAACAAAAGGAGGTAAATTCAGCCCTATTATTGGAATATTGTTTGGACAAAATAACATAGATTGGCATAATTCATTCCTCCAATGGCTCCTCACTTTTGTGGAATTGGGGAAGCTCGGTGAAAAGTGTCATTCAACTCATTTAATTATGACCACTATAAACATCAACTTAACTTTGAAAGAGATGACAACTCAAACTCTGTTGTGTTGTATTCAAGAAATTCTAAACTAAAGACTGATTTGCGCTCTATTAGATGATGCTGAGAGCTACGAAACATCCTGGCCAACACTATAGTGTCCGTATGGCAAAACTCTGAAAACTTATGCGCTTGTATGAAACGTTTACATACGAGGTGCATGGTTTTTATCTTTTTATATAAAAGTTCTACACGAACTTTGAAAGGTCAAAGTGACCACTATTCAAAATTTCTAGTGTTTATACATGGCAACATTTTTTTGGGTTTTGGGTTTGAGTAAAATACTAGTATTTAATATACTACTATACTAATAATACTATTAGTTGCACTAATTGATTGGCAGAACCAAAGTGAAGTGGCTCGACAATTAAATTTAAGCCGATTCTCCGTTCGTCGAGTATGGCAGAGATATCAAGAAACTGTCGGCTTCAGACGGCGACAAGCATCTGTCCGACCTGATGGTAGAACACAGCGTGATTGGATGCGTTTCAATTGGGACGCCGGCTTCAAGAAGTTCGTGAAGTCGAAGTCAGTCGGTGGACATTTAGAAAGAAGGTGATCTGACTGCACACAGACCAGCAAATGGACCAAAATTGACCCCAGCCCACCGACGAGCCAGCCTTCAGTTCGCTCGAGAACATTTGGATTGGACATAAGAACAATGGAGAACAGTTCTGTTCTACAACGAGTATAGGATGTGTTTATATGGCAACGATGGGCGAGGAAGAGGTTACAGAATGTGGCCAGCTGGCAACCTGAACCTCAATCCCATCGAACATTTAAGGGACGAGCTGAAAAAAGAGTTCGAGATAGGAATGATAGGAATGATATAGTCGATACCTCAAGATTTGGTGAAAACTTTTGTGAAATCAATGAAACATCGAACGGAAGTTGTCATTGGCGAGGGAATAATTCTTATTAATCAAAATGTTTCTTTGCTCATCTCCATGTTTAAATTCGATTTTTACCACTAATTTTCATGGTGACAAATTCACAAAAAACGTGTACTTCAGATGTTGACCCCAAAAATCACTTTGGTGGCACGGTATCAAAAAAGGTACCACTGGATAAATGTTTAATTAGACTTTAAATTTGCATTCAAGAAAATTATCAACATTGGATATTTTTTGATATTTTTGAACTTTTGTTGTGTATTTATACATGCAATTATTTATTTGTACACTGCTAATAAAATTTTGGGTAAACCATTCACACCGGTCATGTACGTGGACAGATATTATACGATAATATTCCATTCCAAATGGTTATAATAAACAAACATCAAACTACTTACTTGAGGTATAAAATAAAATTGTTTTAAGTGGCTATATCGTTATATTGGGCCACATGTACATACATTGCATAAAATATATTTTTTATATATATTTCTGCTCTAATTACAATTATTTTTATATTTGTCTGTAGATCCTTACGAGTTTAAATTTTTTTTAATAGTTATTTTGCTGCTTATAACTACTTCATAAATTTTAATAAATTCTTTTAACCTTTTATTTGTGCAACAATACAATATGTATGTAGTATTTGGGAAAACAGTAAAGTTTTATCCGTATATCGTATCGTGACCTAACTCATAATAGGGTCATATAAAAAGTCATCGCAGTTTTTTGATACATTTTTGAACATAAAGGAACACAACTCCCTTTCTGTTTGCCAATTCTGGTCGCTCTTTCTGGATTGCTTCGTTGAAACGGTCGAGTTGTGCACAGTACAGGACTGAATTGATGGTTTCGCCACGTTGCAGCAGCTGATAATGGACAATTCCAATCCCACCAAACACTCAACATAACCTTGTTTACCGTCAATCCAGGCTATGAAGTCGTTTGTGGAGAGTCACCAGCATTTGACCATGAGCGCTTACATTTGAGATTCTCGTATTTCACCGATTTTTCATCGCCTGTAATGATTTGCTTCAAAAATGGTTAGATTTCGTTGCATTTCAGCAGCAATTCATTGTTGTCAATTCGGTTCATCAAATTTCTTTGTGTTAATTCATGTGGCACCCAAACATCGAGCTTCATTTTGTAGCCTGCTCTTTTCAAATGATTCCAAACTGTCATGTGGTTGAAGTTTAATTTCATCGACTCTTTCAGTGACTGGCCGATCGCGGAGACTTTTTATATGACCCAATATATATATATATATGTATATATATATATATATATATATATATATATATATATATATATATATATATATATATATATATATATATATGTATAGTTTTTATGTTGCAGTAATAGTTTTCTAGTATGACGGATGATCATAAAATATATCCCATGTCATATAAAGTGCATTTTGCATTTTTTTTAAAAATGGTATTTCATGGTAAATTTATAAGCAAATTAAACTGTGGGTTAATTAGACGCAAACCCATCAAAAAATGTTCATTATCCACATAAAGAGAATAAAATTTCCATTAGCAAATTACTGTTGCTCTACGAAGCACTACACATACATACATATATAGTAGACACCAACAAAATATTTTTATTAATTTTAATTTCCAACAGGAGAAAAACTATTTATGCAAACGACACAAAAAACTCTAGAAATCCATTCAAGAACACACAATCATAACAATAAAATTTACTAATGGTCTTATGTATAGAAGCACTGGATTTGTTTTATAAATTTCCGTTTTTTTTTTTGTTGTTCCCAATATTGCCATTTTCATTTTATATCAATTTCCAGTCTAGTGTGTTCACAATTTTGTTCGTTGTACGCCAAAAAATTAAACTATCCCCAAATCCGTTTTCGTCATCCAAGCCCAAGACACGAGAAGAGCTATTCCCATTTTTTTTTTTTTGGTATGGTTGGATGACAATTTTTATTTTACTCATGCTACACTTGTGTTATTTGTACATGGTCGTTGTTGTTGCCTGATTTTTTCTACATGGTATAGCAAAATGGCACTCTAGTATTAATAGCTAGTAGAGGAGTTGTGATGTATAAAATGAGCAATTTAATGAGATTTATGGCTAAAAAAATTTTTAATTTTAATTTCTTTGTTGTGTATTGTGTTGATTCGCTTCTTATATGTACATACAGATATATCTGACGACAGTTTTGTATATGGTACTTGTACATATTTTAAGTTTTAGCACATAATAAATTTTATTGTTTCCTGTTAAAGTGTTAAATTAATTAAATGTGAAAAGAATAGAGTACAAATCTATTTATCTCGATTCGCTGTTACTAGACAACAGCGCCATCATTATGAAAGAAAATTTAATTTTAATATTTATTGTTTTTCGGCTTTTTGTGGATTTTTCTTTATATTCAGTAGCATATTCACAAAGTATTCTACATAGAATACTCGCAGCATGAAGGCATAATAAATCATTTGTTTTGTTATGCGATGCCTTTTGTCATTTAAAAATCAGATTTTTCCTTGAAAACGCTCTTCTATATTCACCGCAGATATCAATTTTTTGTTCCTTATCTACCGATTGTCTACTCGTGAAGAATATTCAAAGCGACAGACTACAAAAATAAAATTTTATTAATTTATATCTTACATGGATAGCTTATAATTTTAAATAGTTTCCAAATTGAAAATTTTAAGGATTTATGAATTTTACAAAATTTATTATCCGTCTATTTATAAAATTTCAAATATAATATTATTAAGTCTATTATTTAATTAATTTGTTTTTTTAATTTATTGATTTATTGCAATAATAAGATTTTAAGAACTAGAATTTAATTTATTTTTAAACCAGTCAGTAGGCGATTAAACGATTATTCGATTAGGTTTTAATAATTTACATTTTAAAGAATTTACAGATTAATTAGAAATTAAAAAAAACATAGAGCTTGAATTTACAACTTTTGAGAATTTTTAAATTTCAAAACTTTTAAAAATATTAAGAATTTTGCAAATAATTAGTTCATATAGTTTAGTGATATTAGAACACATTGTTACAGTTTATGAAATTTTAATTTTTTGAATTTAAATAAATAGAATTATGTTAAAAAAATATTTATAAATTCCAAGTTGAATTTTTTGAACTCCGAAAACTTCCAAATTTTTAACATATACAGTTGAAAAATGAGATAGAGATAGAAAAATGTTAAATTAATATAAAATATTTTATTATAGTTTCCTAAATTTTTATGAACGCATTAAATTTGAATTTTTTTTTCTAAAAATATTTAGATCTTGTAAATTTTAAATTTATAAATACATAATATCATAATCTAAGTTGTTAATAGTACTAAACTGTTCAATTGTAAATTTTCAAATGCTGTAGAAAAAAATATTAAAATTGAATTAAATTAAATTAAACTCTAAAAAATAAAGCTTTAGTTTATTTGAAATTATTATATTTTTTTTATATGTTTAAAACTTATATTTGAATTAATTTTCTTAAATATATAAAAATATATTCGTCTTTCTTTTAAAATTGTTAAGAAGCTATATTTTAAATATTAAAAATTTTGAATTATCAAAATAAAAATTTTAAAATAAAAATGTTAAATTATTCAAAATCTAGAAATAATAATAAATTTAAAAGCTTAAAGTTGCAGGTTGGAGTATAATATCACCACGAATTTAAAACTATAACTAAAAATTAAAAATTTTCAAAAAGTTTTTTTATTGTTTTTAAATATTTTATTTATGATAACAATAAATTTTTTTTACAAAGTAACTAGACATTTTGGCTAACAGCGTTTGACTCTGACAATATAATAACAACGCACTCCTATGTATTCTTTCCATAAAGTGTTGTAACTCAAAATGTTTCAGTCTTTTGTGATGATGAACTATTACGAGTGAACCAAGGGTGTTTTACAATCACGCTGAGAACTTTATCTCAACGATTTTAAAATAAAGTTCTCAGAGAAAATGTACACTCGTAATAGTGACCTCCATAGAGATCTCGGAATACACACAGTCGAAATTGAAATAAAGAATTGTGCTCAAAAATAGCAGGAGAAACTCCATCTTCACCCTAACATCAAAGCTACTACTTCAAAAATTTAAAAAAAAATTTTTTTGGAAATTTTAACTCTACATCTTAACGTTCTAAATATTTGAAAACTGCAGAAAAAGTTAAAATGAATAAAAATTCAATTTTAAAATGTTAAATATTACCAATTTAAAAAAACAATTCTAATAAATTTGAAATTTTTTGTATCTATAAAATAATAGGTTTAAAAACAATAAAATTGCATAAAGATATAATTTTAAAATTTTAAATTTAGGGAGTTAATGAGATAATTTTTACAAATTTAATTTTTTTTATAATTTTAAAAATAATCCTATTATTTAATAAATTTTATTTTTTAATTCCAATAATAAGATTTTAGGAACTCGAATTTATCTTTTTTTAAACCAGTTAAGAATTATATGATTTTTGAATTTAAATATTTTGCAATATTTACCATTTTTCATTTTCAAGAATTTACAGATTTATTAGAAATTTAAAGGTTTCTATTAAAAAATTAATATTCTAAATAATTTTGCGATTTTTAAATATAATGTTTAAAAGTTAAAATGAATAATTTTTTCAAATTAAATAAACAAAATTTTGTTAAAAACAATTCAGTTAAAAACAAGCTTATAATTTAAAATCTTTAGGACTCTGAAAACTTGCACATTTTTGAGATTCACACTTTAAACATTTCTAAAAATTGTAAAAAAAAAGATTAAATCAAATTTCTTAAAATTTATTCTGACTATTTCCTGAGCTCTTTAAATTTGTACTTTTCTTCTAACAAAATGTTGGTTCTTGCAAATTACGAATTTATAAAAAAACATCTTAAATCTTAATATTATAATTTTAAGAATTCTAAAATGTTGTTAAGTGCTACAAAACTGTTCAATTTTGAAATTGTTGAACTGATGTAATTTTGTATATTTTAAAATGCTTCAGAAAAAAACATTAAAATTGAATCAAATTTAATATCCCTCCTATAAATATTCTTAATTGTTCAATTTAAAACAAAATAAATAATTGCAAATGTAATTCTAAAAACAAATTGTTTAAATTTATACAAAGATAAAAAAAATACATATGATCTAAATATAATAATTGTAAAATGTTCAAATAATTTAAAATCTATTTGTCATAAAACTGTTAAAAAAAATATATTTTAAATATTTAAAATTTTGAAATATCGAAAAATAGTATAGTTAAATTTCGCAAGAAAAATTGCGTATTCTTGGCTACTGAATCCCTTGAAGATCTCGAGAAATGATTAAATTAATTTAAATATTAAGGTTAAATTATTTAAAATTTATAAATAATACGAATATTTAAAAGCTTATTTTTGTAATTTATAAATTGATAAATTACATCTTAATTCTTAATATCATAACTTTAAAAACTCAAAAATTATGTTAACAGTGCTACAAAACTGTTCAGTTTTGAAATTATTGAACTGATGTTATTTTGTAAATTTAAAACTTCTTTAGAAAAAAATTATTAAAATTGAATTAAATTAATTAATTAATTAAAAACTCCACTCGAATTAATTTTCAAAACTATAAAAAAAAAAAAAAATTACTATTAAATTTAAAACAAAATAAATAATTGAAAAATTAATTTTAAAAACAAATTGTTTTTTGATTTATATCTAATCTTAAAAAATTTATGATCTTAACATAATAATTTTAAAACGTGCCAAAAAATTAAAATCTATTCGACTTTTCCTTAAAATTGTTAAAAAAATTATATTTTCAATATTCAAAAATTTTAAAAATACCCAGAAATGGTTTAATTCAATTTCGCAAGAAAAGTTGCATATTCTTGGCTACTTAATTCCTAAAACCCTCTGAAAATCTCAGAACCTCTTCTATTCTTATAATATTTATTTACTATAAATATTCGAAAAATGTTTAGATTTATTTTTTATAAAAATAATTAAATTATCTATAATCTAGAAACAATAATAAGTTTTAAAAACTTAATTCTGAAATTTTTCCATAATGTATATTTTAAAATCAAAATAGCGAAAACTGTAAAATTGGGTTATAATATCACATTATTAAAACTAAAAATTAGCAAAATTCTTAATATTTTTAAATATGTTTTTTTCATATATAGAATTTTCCAAAACATTAAAGAAATAGAATTTTGGAAATTTATATTTTACATATTAACGTTCTACATATTTGAAAACTTCTGAAAAAGTTAAACTGAATAAAAATTTAATTTCAAAATGTTAAAGCAATACCGATTTAAAAAAAAAAAATTCTAATAAATTTGAAAATTTGTGTAATCTATAAAATAATAGGTTTAAAAGAAATGAAATTGAATTATTTTAATTTAAATATAAATATATAGTTTACAAAAAAAAATTTTTATTAATATTTAATTTTAAACTTGAAAATTTAAGGAGTTATAAATTTTACAAATTTAATATTTATTTATAGGTTTTTAATGATCGTTTCATAATTTTAAAAATAACTCTCTTATTTAATAAATTCGGTTTTTTAATTGCAATAATAATATTTTAAGAAATCGAATTTACCTTTTTCTAAACCAATTAAGCGATTATACGATTTTTGAATTTAAAATTTTATGTAAGATTTACATTCTTTCATTTTCAAGAATTTACAGATTTGTTAGAAATCTTTTTTATTTTTAAATAATTACGCGACTTTCAAATTTAATTAGCATTGTAAATAATTTTGCGACTTTTAAATTTTAATTTTATTTTTATTTCTTTTCAGATTAGATAAATAGAATTTTGTTAAAATAACTCTTATAAATTATAAGCTTACAATTTAAAATTATTAAAATTCCGAAAACATGTAAAAATTTAAAGAAAACGAAAAATTTTAATTAAAGAAAAATTAATTTGTAAGTTTCCTAAAATTTATTCTTAATATTTTATGAGCTCTTAAAATTTGAACTTTCCTTTTAAAAAAATTGAGATTCTTGTAAATTTTAAGATCAGTGCTACAAAGCTGGTCAATTTTGAAATTTCTGAACAAATGTTATTTTGAAAATTAGAAAATCCTTTAGAAATTTTTTTTTAAAATTGAATTAAATTAAAAGCGTCAAATAAATAAACCTTTCATAAGATATTAATTGTAAAATGAGCAAATAATTTAAAATCTACTTTTCATACTCTTTAAATTTGTTAAAAAATCATATTTTAAATATTCTTTTCTTTATGTAAATTTTAAAATCAAAATTCCGATTACTGTAAAACTGGTAATATTTAAAACTAAACATTTGCAAAATTCTTAATATTATTTTTAAAAGTTCTCAAAAAATTAAAAAAAGGAGATTTTTGGAAATTTAAACTCTTAATTTTAACTTCTGAAAAAGTTAAAATGAATGAAAACTAAATTTAAAAATATTGATGCTACTAAATATTTAAAATATGTTTTTTAAGGATTTCTAATAAATGTGTAAATTTTTGAAATTAAAAACTAATTAAAAATTATTAAATTTTCTAAAATCCTCTAAATTCCAAAACCGTACAATCGCCTAAGTTAAAAATAAATTAAATTCGATTTCTTAGAATTTAACTATTGTAATTAAAAACCCGAATTTATTAAATACTAGAACTAATAAAAATTTTTTTTAAATTCTGAAAACATCATTAAAAATATATAAATACATTGAAATTTTGTAAAATATATAAATCTTTAAAATTTTCAATTTGGCGGCTTGTATTTGAAATTGTAAATTGTCCATATAAATTAAACAAATTTTTATTTTTTAAATCTATTATTTTACAGATTAATTCTCAAAATGAGAAAAAAAAAATTTAAGGACTTTAATTCTTAATCATTTTGTTAGATTCAATCAACTTTAACAATTCACATAAAATTTTACACCTTGGTACAGCTGCATACGTCCATAAAAATTTGCCAGCAAAAGAACATTTTATTGTGTTTAGTTAACTCTGAAATGCGCCCAATAAGTACTGGACTATTATCTTTCCAAACTCAATGTTAATTTCTTCCTTTCGTATAGGGCTCATTCGACTATACCTTAGCATCTAAGCTGAGTTGATGTTATCATCTGAATTCTTTTCGTTTAGCTTTATGCAACCTCAATTCTGATTTTCTGCCGTTTGTTTGTTAACTTTTCAACATTTGTTCCTTGCCATAATTGCTGTATCATCCGCAAAAGTTGCAATAGTTCCTTCTTTTGGTGTGGTTAGGTTTCTTCCTCTAGATACTCCGCAATTAGTTCAGCTTTTTCTTTGGCAGTTCGTGCCGTCATTTTCAACAGTAAGACCACACAAGTATCTATTTTTAACTGATCTTCTTTTATTCGTGACGTTAGTTTGTTACATAAGATGTTAAGATTTGTTTTGTTCTCTGGAGATCTATTAATTTGACAGGTTTCGCGTCTCCTACGTTTTTCCCTTGACCAATTCTCGTACTTCCAGTAGATACGTTTTATCGAAGTTCTTTCCATTTTTACATCAATAAACAGTACTAGTTCATCCTTCCAGTTGTTGAGGGTTTCTTATTGCTATACGTTTAACTGATTCGTTTGAAACTGATTCCAATTAGTATTTTTTGTTTCCTGATTAGTAATTCACTAAACGCCATAATGACAGAAGAGTGGTCTGAGAGAGTCCGTCATTATCTTCTATGTGGACGAAAATGTCTCTGATATATATCTTGTTACAAAGAAATTTTGTGACAAAGATCTGGAATCTGACTTGTGCCTGCTAGCCAGTTAGCTGGGTTGCGACGGGAAAATATATGTTGAAGGGATTGCAAGTGCGATTGGATTTTGCGACCAAAATTAATTTTTTGCTTTGAACAATTCTTCACGCTTGGTTGTGGTTGTAGATCTTGATCCCCAATAGATATGTTTTGCGTTAAAATCACCTCCAATAATGAAACTGAATCCTAGTGATTTGAAGAGGTTAGTGTAATCTTTTGACTTTTAGTTATGTCCCCGAGGACAATATATTGCTGAAACATAAAAACGCCTATTCTCGCCTTGCACATAACTATACGTTTTAGGGTCTTTCGATTATTTTACCATGATTGGTTTCACTTTACTTGATTACTTTGATGTTGTGGCTGATTTCTAGAATGGTCCCAGCATGTTTTGCTACTTCACACATTCGGCAATTTACAGAATGTTGTCCTTTGCAGTATGGTTTTCAACCATTGACATATTTTACACTCCCTCATATTTAAGATTCCTTTGATGTGGACTTCGACGAAAGGCTCGGAGTCACCTCACATATTAAAAAGGTCACGGGGAATAACAAAAAACTTTTTGCCGTGCTAAAAAGATTAGCAAGAGAGACATGGGCCTCAAGCAAGGTACCCTATCTACTATAAATGAAGGCCTCGTGGTCTCCTCAATGACTTACGCATGCGCTAGATAGGCTGACAGAGTGAACTGTCACTACCTAAATGAAAAAATGGCCAACTATAAAATAAGGAAAATGCTAAATGTGAGCTACGAAAATGTAAAGGTTCTAGGTAATCAGATACGGCCGGACTACTTGAGATCATACTCAAAAGTTAAAAAGAAAAGCGTCTATTGCAAGAAAGATGGTCGAATTTAATGGATGGTATAGAATAACCTGCGCTTACCTACCAAACATTGGAGAAAGTCTAGTTAGAAAAATACCTGTAAGCGCATGGTATAGTGCTAACATGGCATGGAAGAATGACATCCTATGTGGATCGACTGGCACTGGCAGATTCCTGTACCTATGAATGTGGACCGGGCGAAGGCACAATTGATCATATCCTCTATGCCTGTGAGCTTGCTCAAAAAACAATGAAAACATGTCGCATTGACATAAGAGTTGAGTGGCCAGCAACTAAACTAGCTTTGATGATGCCAAACAAATTCAATGGTCTTAAAAAATTTAGTGATACCGTACTAAGCGGTAAGTATATTAAAACGACTTCAACCTCGAAGTATTATTATAAAATAACCGAATAATAAATAATTGAGTTGAATTCATATAAGTCTAGTAATAGAAAACGAGTTTAGCCAAGCATACTCTGTAAACAAATGATAAGCGACCACAAATGTAAGACGTTGTGGGGATGGATGGTAGTGGAAATCCCTTTTTGGTGTTGATAGAATTTAGATCTGTTTTGTATTCTCTCTTTTATTGCTAATATTTACAGCATCCAATATTTTGAAATCTTTATTTTTTAAATCCTGTATTATTTCGTTGCTGGAGCAGGTTGAGTGTAATCCTCTGTAGCCTCAATTTTAAATGGACGTTTATTTTTCTTCATAGGTTAACCACTGGTATTCATCAACATTTAGTTTCATGGTTAACCTCCTATATGTATCCGAGTAGTTTGGTATGTCCACGATATTAATCGGTAATGGCTGCTTTTCTTTAGTCTTCAGTTCTGATTGCTATATTTCTTTAGCAGATTTAGCTTTCTGCTCGAGCTCCTCAGACTGCACGAATTGCGGCAATGACTCAGTTTTACTTATTTTCTGTGGTCATTTTTCTTTAGTAATTCAATCTGTTGTTCTTTCGAGTTTCTCCCCGTATGTGAAATAACAGTATGATCTACCTACAGGTTTAACTGAAAAGATTTTACTTCATTACTTAGTCTGGCAATAGTTTCGTCTATGTTGATTAATTTCACTAGGATTATCTTTTATAGTGAATTTTTCTTTGTTTGGGTTCACTTTGTTATAAATTCTCTACTAAAGTGTTCCGCGATCTTGAAGAAGATATCATTTTTTTTTACTTCTCGTTATAAACGGATTATGAACGTTTTCACGGATTAGATTATTCAAATCAACAGTCCGCCTATCTTCTTTTCTGATTAGCAATGGTTACTCCCCTCCTCCCCTCCTCTCCTCCGAGAATCCGTGAAGCCTGCCTCCAAAAAGTAAGGATTTTCTACAAAGCAGGACGTCCACCTGGGGTACATCCAATAGCTTTTTTCTTTTGCCCCCTAAATTTTGAGACAGACACTTCTAAATTTTCGAGTGCTAGTGAGAATCTATAGAGTTGTAATTTGAGGTCGTAAGTAGCAAATATTATTTAAGTGGATTGTTTGGAAATTAAAATTCCATGAAACAAAAACATGTCTTTACTCGCACCAACCTGTTCCAATGAAACGACAAGCAGCTATTAATCATCAAAAACAAATACTCTTTCAACGAACTTTTCAATAACACTGCATGCTCAGAATTTCAATATATCACTGTGTATTGTTATTAATATTTTTTACAAAATTCTATGTACACACGTCTCTCTGTTTGTACGTATATTAAGAAAATACTCGTACGTTCGTGTACCTGGGTACATATACATACATATTAACAATTCATATTTGTCTTATAATCAAGAATTCCAATTAGTACTAACAGTGCATCGTTAATTTTTGAAACGACTTATCATTACAAATTTATACAATTTTTGAACAAACAACATTTTTCAAAACAAGCAAAAAAATTATTATTTAATTTGTAAAAGATAAACACACAAAGCTATTAATTAATTGCTCTTTTAATATTATGTATCTTACATGCACAGTGTATAACATCCTACACACAGTGCGATTAACACAAAAAGACAAACCTGAATAAGACATGCTCGTATATGTATGTATACGACATGAGAGGGTGGATTATAAAAAAAAATAATAATCGTAATAATGAAAAATGTTATTTGAAACAAAAAAAATTATTATTTTTTTTTGAAATGGAATTCGAAATAAATTCGCAGAACTGAACGAAAAGTTTTTAATTAATATTTTTGTTACAAAAATTAAAAAAACAAAAAAAGAGATAAATCCGATTAGAGTATCGATTAAACTGAATGAACAATGTGATATCAAGCAATGGAATCAAGCAGAACAACAAATTCCATCGGCTGGAAAAACATCAAAAGAGATGATAATTGATACATTTTTTGCTGTACCAGTCGATTGTTGTTGTTTAGGATTATGTATGTGTATATGTATATATGTTTAAAATCATATATCGTATTGGTGGTCTTGGCAATTACACACGTAGGAACTGTACATCCATATATACAAAACGATACAAAAAATGAAAAATGATTATAGGTATAAAAAACGATTGGGAGGTTGGCTGCATTTTTTTTTTGTTTTTTAAGAAGATGAATGAGTTCTTAAATGCATTTTGTGAATCGAGGGAAAATATAAATTGATTCTTGGTTTTTTGTTCGCTTTTATTGCCATTTATGTTGATGTATTTAATAATAATCAGAAAATTAGTAGTGACAGATGAATAATTCGAGAATATTTTGCAGAATTAAAAAATAATATTTATCCATTCGTAATCGAATCAAAATATAGAAGACAGAGGTGTACTCAGCATGTTTCGGTTGTCGAGGTCATTACGTATTTGGTTAAGCTTAATAATTTTACTCTATTAGGCCCCGGATCCGTGTAAACAATGTTCGTGAACATTATGTTATTTAACTGCATAAGCTCCCTGGAGCAGGAGTTTGCATGATGCAAGAGGCATTTCAATATTCCTTCCTCTTTTTGAGATATGATCTGTAGTGCCAATGTGAGCTAGACCGCCGACTTTAATGTTCCATGTACAAATGTAAATGTCGAGGCAAACTGATCTGCCATCTCGTGAAGAGATGAAATTGTTATTTGATTTCAAGGTGTGAGAATCTTGTTCGAGAACATTATTGTTGACAAACATTGTTAGATGTTCCCGTTATATATTGCGGACTATGAAAGCTTTTTGGGGGGTGAGTGGCAAAGCGGTTGAGTTGCAACAACCTCATCAACGAAGTAAACTGGCTAGGGTTTAATGAATCAATCAATAATTAATCCGAAATCATAATGATTACAGAAACGAACACTAGAAAGATAAACACAAACCATTGGCTATCGTACACGGACACGAATCGGAAACTGGAACATCAGAACTCTAGCAGAGAAACATGAAGGTTAGCACAAGTAGAAATGGAAATGAAGCGGTATAACATCGAGATGCTAGGCCTCAGTGAAGTAAGATGGAAAAATAGTGGAGAACTTACTACAAGCACTGGTAAATATCTCTGATGTTGTCTGGTAAAAAAGACACACACGAACAAGGCGTAGGCATATTAACAACAGCTAAAGGAAAGAAGGCACTACTCGAATGGAAATCAATAAGTAGCAGAATAATAACAGGAACATTCCATTCGAAAATACGAAACACAGAGGCAGATGACATATCAAAAGATGAATTCTACTAACAACTACAAGCCACAATATCTAGTACACATCGCAACGACATCATAATTGTCCAATGAGATTTCAATGCTAAAATTGGAACCAATAACACAGGCATGACGTCAATCAACACAGACTCATCAACTGTTGTGTCACAAACCGACTATTCATAGGATTCAACCAAATCGACCATATACTGGTTAATAAGAAATTACCAACCTCCCTGCAGGATGTCAGAACAATGCGAGGAGTAGATGTACACTGCGACCACCAACTGTGGTAATATAGCAACTTTCAAAGTCAAACCAGCCGCTGTAAAAATACAAATGAAAACATATCGGAGGAAGTTTAACATCAACAGATTGAGGAACACAGATACAAATAATATATTCAAATATTCCAACTCAATCTAGCAAGATCAAATGTGGGAACAACTAGAAGATTCCTACATCAAGGCAAATCCTAATCTGCTCGGCTACCAAGACAACACCAGAAAACCATGAATTAGCGATAATACGTGGAAAATAATCGAGGAAGGTCGTCAACTCAAGTTACAACTATGTCACCAAGATATGACGGAAATATGAAAATATAGCCGAACAAGTGAAAAAGAAGGCAGGGTCACCGGAAAATATAGCAACTAAACAGATGTAAAGAACACTTTGAGGACAACTGCGTAGATAGTGAAGAAAATTACGAGCTCCAAGATGGCAATTATAACGAAACTCTCAACAACCCATCCACCAACGGAGCGGGAAGTTAGATTTGCTATCCAGAAGCTAAAGAACAATAACGCCGCTCACACAGACACCAGCTGAAATATTCAAAAGCGACACATCTAAACCAGCAGAAACGCTAACATCACTATTAGCTGACATATAGAATATAGGGAAAATTCCGCAGAAACGGAAAGAAGGTTTGACCATAACAATCCCAAAGAAATGCCACCTAAGAGAATGCGAAAACTGGCAAGGCATATCCCTCCTCAATAGTACAATAAAAGTATTAACGATGATCATTCCCGAACGAATATCTCCATCAATCAACCAACATCTGTGAAATGAACAAGCCGGCTTTAGGCCAGGTAGGAGCTGTACACATCATATCAACACGATCCGTATCATCATAGAGCAATCAAATGAATGGGACTCATAACTATACCTATACTCGTCGTGAACTTTGAACAAGCATTCGACCCAATCAACATAGGCGCAATCTGGAAAGCACTTTATGAAATTGGCATACCAAAGAACATAATTGAACTAATATACAAGAAACGTATCGGGATGCCGGAAATAAGGAAAGCAACGTGACAAATCCTTCAACTCACGAAGAGTAAGACAAGGATGCATTCTATCTCCACTACTGTTCCTTATAGTACTGGACACCGTAATGCACAAACTTGACAATACAACACCAAATAGTATTAAATGAGGACCACTAAAACTGCACAATGATGTATGCCTGCTAGCACACAAGTATACCGACATGCAGAAAATACAGAAGCTATCAGACCTAGCACATGAAGTAGGTCTCAAAATTAACATCAGTAAAACAAAAGCCATGAGACTGAACACGAACATTAGTATACCAATCACCATAAACATCACGCCAATCGAAGAGGTTGAAAAATTCGTCTACCTTGGATGTACTGTAGCAAAACCAGGCGGAAATGAAGACTGGGCTCGAAGCGGTAAACAAAAAGCTGATTTGTTTGCGAGACACCTAGAAGAAACGTTTCAACTAGGCAAACTGCGGATGAAAATGTTAAACTACTGAAACGATCGGATGAGCTTGAAATACAAAGTGTATCGCTACAAGAGGTAAAAGTGGAAATTCAAAATTAAAACACAATCTCCTATGGGTACGACCTCATAACTGGACAAATCATTAAAGAATTACCAAATAAAGCGATACATAAACTTCTCTATATAATCAATGCTGAGTTTAGAGTACGATATGCTCCAAGACAATGGTAGGTGGCAGAGGTAATCATGATATTAAAACCTATAACAAACAATGTAACGATAAAAAGTGCTTCAGACCGATATTTATACTTCCAACCATATCCAACATTTTTCAAGGTGATTTCAAGATGAAAATTCTCAACCTTTTCCAAAATATCGTACATGTTTAGCCGTTAAGTTTATGGCGTATAATTCTCTATCAAATGCTGAATATTTCGTTTCTGCTGATGGTTGTAAATTTTTGGAGAAATATGCTAGAGGTTCCTTACATCCCTTTTTGAGTTACTGCAAGACGGCCCCGATTACGGCATTCGTAAAATAAGTAGTAATACTGATACACTGCGTCCTATAAAGGATGACCCAAATTATGCATGAGCAAGCGCACCTTTATTCTAAGCGAATGCTTCCATGAATTAACCATGCCAATAAATTGTTGAATTTGTCGAATGGATGTAGGCTCTGGAAATAGCGATATAGCTTCAACCTTTCCTTCGGATGGGAAAATTCTCTTAGGGTTAATTTTGTGACTTAGAAAGTTAACAGCATTAACAACAAAAACGCATTTTGAAGTTTTGATATTGACATCAAAATCGACAAGTCTTTAAACAGAAGCTACAAAAATATCATCAATGTATCCAAACACGAAGTCTAGTCCTCTGACTGCCTCGTTCATGAACCGTTGAAATGTCTGAGCAACGTTGCGTAAATCAAAATCGCGTGATTTCGAATAAGTCAAAAGGAATGGTACTGTCTTAGCAATATCTGTTGTAGCAACAGGTATTAAATGATATGACTATAGGTCGATTTTACAGAATATCGTATAACCGGTTAAGTTCATAGAGAAATGTAGTATGTGGGGTATGGGGTAACGGTTAGGAACCGTGACGGTGTTTAATCTTCTATAATCGTCACAAGTTCACATATTTGCAAAGACAGTGGAGAACAAGATGGTTGGCATTTTCCTAATTCCACCATGAATTACAGCCCCTTTGAGACAACACTGAATAAATTAGTTTCGTTCCAACTGCAGGGCACTGATTTTTTAAATTAATCGTTGAAAGAATAAATCTGACTAAATGACTGACTAACGAAATAACTGACTGAATGTAGTTTAGTCGATTTCTACTCTAAACTTGCATAAAATCGACGTCATTGTGGAGAATGTGACAAAACCGACTCTTGAGCCAGGGATTGGCGTTTACGCGTCCTCTATTATTTTCTACATAGACGTGTCGACAACCCATAGATAACGTCGAGAACGTAGACAACGTCGATAATGTAGACAATTCCTAGGATGGTTTTGTCATTTAGTTCTAAACTAAAGAGTGACCAAATTGCTTTAGGAACAATGCGTTATTGGTGAGAGTTTTATAGAATGCCCGTCAGCGCATTGAAACTTCTTTCCAAAAAGAGCGGAATTTAAAACTAATCGTGCTCAAATTCCAAGCATCTACTTCAGCGTCATGTTTAAATCCATTACAAAATTATTAAATTTACCCAAAACAACGATATATAGCGTTATATATAGGGCGGCCCTCTTTATAACGGTACAGAACAGCTCGCAAAATCGGGAAAACGGCTCACAAAAAAATCAGACAAAAAGGTTATAACTTTCATTAAAAATAATCCGGTGAACTTTAACTATGACCGTGCCATATAATTTAACACATCCCACTCCATGGTAAAACGAATTCGAGCTCAGGAAGGGTATAAGTGCTACCGAGTTATTAAAAAGCCAAATCGTTCAGATAACTAATACTTGTTCATGTATATAAAAACTAACAACTTTACTATTATTGTGGCAGGTTTGTACTGTCCACCAAAATATTCTATTAAAAACAAACAATACTCAGAGTTCTTCAAGCGTCTGGGAAAAAGGTTCATAATAGGTGATGACTTCAATGTCGAGAATACTAACTGGGGTTCTAGTTTTACTACAAATAAAGGAAAATAATTACTGATTACGATTAAATAAAATGGATGTGAATACATTTCAACTGGAAAACCCACATATTGGCCAACTGACCCAGGAAAAACACCTGACCTTATCTATTTTTTTATAACCAAAAGTATTTCTGAACTCTGCTTATTTGATCATCGAGGTACAACTTCATTACCGCTCTATACCCATATACCCATCTTTTATACTTGCCACTTTTAAATGGAGAATATTGAAGTTTTGAACAGAAGCTGATCTGGATTTGAGTAATTTTATTTCACCATCACCAATTTGATAGGAGAAATTAAATCAAAAAATGTTCGGCTCGATCGAGAATCGAACTTAGATCCATAAATCCAAAGACACTGCCTTTGCTTACTGGACCACCACCGTATATATATTTCATGTTTTACAAATCTTTTATCAATTGACTCCATTGTCCATTGCCGTTGCTAAAATTTTAAATTTTTTTTATTCAAATGGCAGCTATAAACGATAGGAATATCACTATTTATATGTATGGCGGTGACTCGGTGGTAAAAGAAGCTGTGATATTGCATTGTAATCATGACTAGATTTTTTTTTTAATTGAATGAGACATATGTGGACGCTCGCTAAATTTGTTTACCCGTAATCGATGTTCGAACACTGCACAACATCCACGACTCAAATCCTATGACACCGCTTACTTTACCTCCTCACCATTTCCATAGATAGATTTGCCGCTATACTCATTCTTTATATTTGCCAATTGAAGAGAGAAATTAAATAAATTAAATTAAAAATTATTTAATCCCAAACCGAGTCTTGAACTCAAGTTCACAATTCCAAATGCGACCACTCTGCTTACTGGACCACCGCGACGTATATAAATTTGACTATACAAATCTTTCATGTTTACCAATTCAATAGAGAAAATTTTAGCAACAGCAATGGACTATTCATTACGGTGGTCTTACACAAGCGATGGCTGTTATAGTTGCAGAAATTGAATGTAGATTTCAACGGAAGCTGTGTTGAACCACTTTTACAGCAGAAATTATAATAAAAAAGTATCGGCGATGACGAGTCTTGAACTCGAGCCCACGATTTCCCCACCGGCATATTAAAAATTGTTGCTGAACAACGATAGAAATCTTTACATGGCACAACTGATAGAAATATATACAAAAAGGTTATAACCAAAATTTAACACACCCCACTCCGTAGTAAAACGAATTCGAGTTCAGGAAGGCTAAAGGTGCTACCCGAGTGATTAAAAAGCCAAATCGTTGAGTTATCCAACACTTGTTCGATAAAATATGTGCCAGACTGATGACAACATTTTTACAAAATTTAGTGGATGTGTTTTGATAGATGACGAAACGTACATGAAATTGGTTTTGAAACACTTCAAGTTAGATACGAGTAGATTTGCATAAAAATGTATGATTTGGCTAGCAATTTGCATTTGTGGAGCTAGGTTTTTTTGTCACATTTTTCATAACGACGTATTTGCTGCTAATTCAGCCTCAACACGATTCAGCAGTAAAGTTTTGGCCATATAGCTCGTTCACACGACTCTAATTCCAACAGAAGCAATAAATTTGCGCGAAATTAATTAAAAAAAAATATTCAATCTAATCATATGGAAACTTTATTATCATTCGAAAGAACATTTCTTGCCATTTATTTTTTAAAGATTACTTCTTTCAAATGATGGTTCCAACTGCGATGATCCTTTCTCAAAGTCCAATTTTTGATGACGCGTTCGATAATATCGAATGGTATTTGGCGAATGACACGAGTAATGTTGGCTTCCAATGCCTCAAATTCAGCTGGTTTGTTCACATAGACTTTGGACTTCTAAATAGCCAATTCAACAATCCAAGCCGTGAAATTAATTGCTTGCCAAAATGATTTTTCAATAAGTACATTGCTTCGCGCACTATATGGCAAATAGCACCGACTTTTTGGAACCCAATGTCGTCGAGGTCGGGCTTCAATTTCAGGCAGTAAATATTCCGTTATCATGTCCCGGCCGTTTTCTATTTTGAAGAAATATGGACGAATGAATTCACAGGTGCATAAACCACACCAAACCGTCTATTTACGATTTTTGATTTCCGCTGAAATAAAGCTGAACAATTTGTATACGCTATGCCGGGCTCAGTCTTTTCATGAAGAAATGGCAAACAATACTGAATAAATAAAAACACGATAACAGTTTGAAACTATTCATGCGTCATTTGTCAAAAAGAAACAAATAAAAAATCACCTCTAGATAAACGATTTTACAAAATACTCCTGGGAACTGACGCATTTGATTTCAAATCGCTAAAATATCGTCGGTTGTTAACATTATTAATCTACGTTATATTTTACGTCTCGGCAACCGCGTAGATTACATAGCGTAATCTACCTCGCCCATCCCTGTTCTTGAGTCCACAACTGCGTATCACTTGCTTAATCACAATTCTTTAATAAATGTTTACTATTTAAATCAATTTTAACGACGCTTTGCAGACAATGTATATTAAAAAGTTGTATTTTTTATAAAGTTTAAATTAAAATGCATTGAAGACTCTATTCTATTAACTTTAGAATTTATTTATAAAATCACGCTAGGAAATGTCTACATTATCGACGTTGTCTACGAGTAGTGGACACGTCGCCGTAGAAAATAATAGATGACGCTTAAATGCTCATCTCTGGTTGTCAGTCGTATAGACTTATACGTGTTAGTTGTTTGTGTGTAAAAAAATTATAAGTTTTACAAGGAATTATGTTAAATTTATGCGTATAGTTTATAAATTAATTTTTAATTACAATTCGATACGACATACCAATTTAAATTAAGGTAGACAAACAGTGTTGTCCTTTCACCATATTTACATCTACGCAAACATATTTCTACCCTTTATAAAATTAAATTGTATTACTCAGCACAACATGCAATAAATTCACATAAACACATAATTTTTTATCGTCCAAACAGTAGTACTATAAAGGGACATTATACGCATATAAAAGCATTGACCACATACATATTACATATATACATAAGTATATATGTATGTACTGTACATAGGACTAGTAAAACTTTTAGTAAATCAGTTATGTATGTATATCCGTTCGGTATGCTAATAAATAATAATGAAATATAAACAAAACCAAATTTGTTTTTTGATTAGAGAAAATTAATTTCTCAGGTACCTCATGTTGTGTTGTATAACACCTTTCAACACACGTATCTGCATATGTACATACCATACGTATGTATGTCTATTGATATAATGAAAATTAACACACAACATTTTAATTTTTCATATAAAAACTGATGAATGTGACAATTTTTTTTTTTACATGTTTTGCTGTTTGTCTATGCTTTATGGTTTTATATGTTGTGTTGTGTTGTATGGTTAAAACAAATTAATGAGTGGTTTGTTATCACATTTATTTGAACGTTTTTTTGTGGAATGTATATGCTTAAATAAAACCAACACAAAAAAATTCAACATAATTGAAAATTGACTCGTACACTACTCATGTTTGTAGGTTGTACATATTCTAGAGTTTGTCACAGTTTGTCAACACACATGCCAAAAAAATTTAAATTTCTCAAAAAATGTTGAAAAATATTTAAACAAAATTGAAATTGTATGCCCAATCAATACTCCCCACTGTCAATTAAATAATAATATATTGTGTTATTTATAATGCATATACGAGTATGTACATTTATTATAATTTGGGGTGGCATATATCGATCTACGAATTGTACCGACACTACATAATATATGTACATATTATACGGATGCGACAGTGGTCTGCTGCAATATACAAAATTAAAATGCATTAAATACTCGTATTTTCTAATTAGGTGGATTTTTATTAAAAGTTTGCGTCATAACAACAAATTTTTTCCACCCCGAATTCGATGCGTGATATGTGTTGTACATATACGGACCGTATAAAAGTTTTATTAGTCACCCTAAATCGCGCATACGAAATTGTTATATATAGAAATATGATTGAGGGATTTAATTTCTGGAATTAAAATAAAATATTATGAATTTTAAGTAGTTATTGTTTATTATAAAATGAATGATATATTTTTGGGTATATATACGAATATTACACATTATGTTTATGGGGAACGCTGGAAGTGGATAATTGAGTTGCAATGTATTATATGAGAGAATTATCACATAAACCACGATTGAATTATAAAAATGTAAATATTTACTGCGGATATATTTTGTTTATGCAACTGATTCATAAATTTGAATAAAATATATAATAAATTTGGCCAAGAAGATATAATAAATTAATTTTATTTCCTATACATAAAGATATATATTTCAATTCAACATACAAACATATATATACGTACATATATATGTATCGATTTCTTAAACTGAATTATTTGGCAACAATATCCGAGTATCTATTTTATACTTGAATTATGTCGATGTGTAAATTTATTGCGAACATAATCGGGCGAGGCAATATATTTTAGGATTAATTTAAGAAATTTCGAAATTGATATTTTATTTTGTTTATGTAAAAGATTTGTTGTAGAAAAGGCGGCGATATACGATAGGACATAAATTAAAACGATAAAACATTACAGTACTCGATGGTTTGTCCATGGCGCTTTTTTAACTAGAAAAGAATTGTGTACATTCTGTCGCAATCCTTCGACATGCTGTAGTATTCCTTCTTTTTTTTTTTGTTTTTTTTCTTTATTTTACAATCTATCAGGTTACGAGACATTCTGTTAATTTTTTGTCATTTACATATAATTAGCATAAATTCATCTAACATTATAGGTTTCAAAAATTAAAACAAAAAAATTATAATGTTTATAGGAAGGTATAGGTATTCTTACATCTAAGACCTATTTGGCAGATTATAATTTTTGTGGCGTTTTAATTTTTCCCTCGTTGTGATAGTGCGAAGTTTGTTCACCAGTTCATTTGGATGAATTTTCAATCTTGAGTGAGACCTGGCACTGGACTCCCTAATTTCTTCCCGTATTGTTGGGTCCTGTAAGTCTCTGTGAATTATATCGTTTGACACGAACCATGGTGCGTCTACTATGATCCTTACAAGTTTAGACTGGAACCGCTGAAGAATGTTCAAGTTCAACAGCAACTCGTGCTGACCGTTTTCCACAGCAGTAGCCTAATTCTATAACGAATAAGATAACGCGAAAACGAGTACTTTACACATTTTCATACCAAAATGGTATTCTATAACTTTACACCAAGATAAATTAAAACATCGGTAAGATATTAAACGTCAATAAACTACACATGATTCGAGCTCCGATCACTCTTCAATACTACTTACTCTCAGTGAAAAAATAATCACTAAAGAATGCAACCCGACTCTGATAAATAATAAATATACAGACTGGGAGGGATTCAAAGAAGAGCTGAATAGTAGAATAAACTTAATGTACCGTTAAAACAGAAGAACAACTAGATGAAGAAATCGTAAAATTCATAAATAATCAGGGAACTTGTCGAAAAAAAAGAAGAGCCAGGAAGAAATGGCAATACACCAGGATGCCTGCAGATAAAAACAAACTGAATAACCTGACACAGCGACTCAGGAGGGAAATCCAGTACATTAAAAATGATACAATAAACTCATATCTACAGTCAGTAACATATGAAAAGGGTACTGACTATTTTTTGTGGAAGACAACCAAACGAATGAAAAGACCAATAACTCAAATATCACCCATAAGAACAAGCAATGGGAATTGGGCCAGAAGCAATGAAGAAAAAGCAAAAGCTTTCGCTGACCATCTAGAAAGCATTTTTCAGCCTAATGAGGTACAAGAGAGAGAATTCCAAGAAGTAGAGGAAACTATTGATCAAGAAATCGCTCTGACAACCCCTGCGAAATTGACTAATGAAATTTAAAAAAAATGTAAATCCGAACAAAGCGCCAGGCTATGACCTGATAACAGGAAAAATCTTAAAACAGCTATCGAAGAAGGGCATTAAAAAATTAACAACTCTAATCTATGCAGCTTTCAGGATGAAATATGATACCTAAGCCTGGAAAACCACCAAACGAAATAACATCCCATAGACCGATTTCTTTACTGCCTATTATGTCAAAACTATTTGAAAGACTTCTCTTAAAAAGATTGAAACCAATAATTGAAAGGCAGGAATTAATCCCCACACATCAATTTGGATTTCGAGATAGACACTCTACAATTGATCAAATTCATAGAATAACAGATATCATAGAAAGATCACTCGAAGAAAAGAAAATCTGCTCAGCAGTCTTCCTTGACGTGGCCCAGGCGTTTGACAAAGTTTGGCACGAAGGTCCTCTGCACAAACTCCAGAACATTCTACCTTCACAATTCTGCCAAATATTAAAATCCGACATTACAGAGCGACACTTTCGTGTTAAACAGGAACAATCATACTCAGAAATTAAAAAGATCAAAGCTGGAGTACCACAAGGAAGTGTCTGAGGACCCATTCTATATTTATTATTCACAAGCGATATTCCATTATCTCAGAATATCACAATTGGCACATTTGCAGACGACACTGCTATTTTGGTAGTAGATGATACCATAGAAGGAGCTACCAATAAGCTTCAAAGTGCGATGAATAAAATTTATCGATGGACGAAGCAATGGCGTGCCAGGTTAAATGAAACAAAATCCATACGCGTTGACTACACCAACAGAAAAATAAATAATTTGCCTGTGGTATTAAATAATGTTCCATTACCACATGCTAACTCAGCAAAATATCTAGGGATGAATCTAGATACCAAAGTTAGATGGAAGGCCCATGTCAAGAAAAAAAGTGAAGAACTCAGACTCAAATATAGAAAGATGCATTGGCTGATGGGAAGGAACTCCTATCTATCAATAAACAATAAATTGATGCAGAATAAACAATAAATAAGCAGATATAAAAGCCCATTTGGATGTATGGAATTCAGCTGTGGGGTTGTACTAAACCAAGCAACATGGATATCGCTCAAAGATTCCAAAACAGAGTACTAAGGGATATTGTAAATTCCACCTGGTACATACGTAATAGCGACCTCCACAGGGACCTTAGAGTGGAAACTGTCACCAGAGAAGCAAACAATGCTGCACGGAAGCATGAAGTGAGGCTCCAGAATCACCCGAACGTTGAGGCCAATTAACTACTCGACCACAGGGAAGCAGTGAGAAGACTGAAAAGAGTAAAACCTTTTGAGTTAGCACTATAGTCAGGGTAAGGCAGTAACACCAGTAAATAGAACATAAGGAAAACCAATGGGGATACCTTAATTAAACACAATTTAGCAATTTAGGTCAAAAAAGAAATGTTGTTAGTCTATAGACTAGGTACATTGTAAAATTTTATGTGAATAAATAAGATTGTCAAAAAACAAATTAACCTACACATACAATTTATCTAGTGTAGTTCGTTTTCACGGATAAAAATTTAAAATTTAAAACTAAAACTTCACGAAGAAGGCGGGCTAGCGCCGAACAAAAAAACCATGTTTGTCCTTGTTACTCTTTATATTATATTATGAAATGAAACACTAACAAAACGTCAAAATGGTTTTAGACACGATAAAATTATTCAGCAAGAAAAAATTTACACGCTGACTACTTTGTTTTATAGAATACCATTTAACCTAAATAAGATAGAAATTGTGTAAATTTTTTTTGTGTAAAGTTTTTCAATGTTTCGTTTTTTCACATTATCTTGTTTTTACAGAATTAGACCACAGTATGACATACGTCCAGATAGGTTTTATTATCATTTTATAAAGTTAGAGCCAATACATATTTGACAGTTTTATTCCCAATTGTTTTCTTTTTGTTCATATATGTTTACGCCATGTTAGACGTTTGTCGAGGTACCTAGCACTAAATTTTACTTCCTCTGGTTGAGGTGTATCCAGGTTATTCATATGTACTGGTGGGCATGTGCCTCTTCGCATTGTAAATGTTATATGTTTGGATTTAGCTTCATTAACTTAAATCCGCCATTTTTCCATCCATACTTGAATACACCCAATCCTTTTTTTACGCGGTAATTCAATTTTTTTTTTTTTTTTTTTATCATAAATAGAAAATTACAAAAATTAAAACAATTAAACAAACAAGCAATTCAATTCAATAAAATTTTGAAAATTGATGAAACTGATTCTTGCTTTTTTATGCTTGTTGATCCTCATCAATTACAATGACTGCAGTATAGAATTAACTTGTTCTGTATTCGATTTATTTGTCTTTATAGTAAATTCGGTTATTTGTCTTTGGTTCGATCCCTTCTGCTGTGGTCCTAGTAATTCCTTGTAAAGTTCTTTATAACCAACCCATCATGCAGAGTCTTAACTCATTTAGAAATTTACGAAATCATTCATCATTTGGATCGTGCGCTAAAAAATAATTTTCTAGCTTTGTCGCAATTGATAAGTCATCTTTTACTGTATCGGCTCTAAGTGGAGGTTCATATTCAAATTCGTCGCTGAGTTTGTTTGATTCTTGAATTTCTGAAGTAAGTTCAATTAAATCTTCTTCGTCTAGCTCATGGTCAAGTAGAATCTCATCAATGCCCTCGCGCGAGATATCTTCAAACCCTTCGCCATGGACGGTATGTAACATCTTGCGCCGATACTTCATTTTTATAGCATTCTGGCCATAACGACTTCCAACATGAGACTTTAGTTTAACGTTGATGGTCGTAACTCTGAAATTGCTGCCGACGCGTAAGTGATGCAGTCCATATAATGAATATAATGAATTCCAGTTGTTCGTCGCTTGCAATCTTTTCTAAACTGCACTGAAACGTTTTTTAGATCACGTTTGGATACTCTAGCAACGGATGACCGGGCGCATTATCAATTATTAAAAGTTCTTTGAATGACTGTTTTTTTTAACTTTAAATACCTTTCTACCTCCGGTACAAACAATTTCTCAAACCGTTGTGTACATACAACGGAAGTGACCCATGTTTTTTTATTGGCCATCCAATATACTCCATTTGAGTAGTGGCTTAATAGCTCTCCAGATGCGTTACTACAAAGAAGGAAAGTTATTCGATCTTTTGCAGCTTTAAACCCACCTACAGATTTTTCACTGACGTATATCCACCCTTTCGAATAATATCCAGCTCTGGTCAAAAATCCATGTTTTTTTGGTTGTTCTGCTGACGACGTCGATGGTTCTTTAGTTAATAAGTGATTAAAAATATGAATAGCACTTTGTTTTATGGTGACTGTATCAATTGGAATCCATTTTTGATTTAGATCCTCAATCCAAAACGCCAACTAACTCTCCATTTTTTCGACGACAACATCTCTACAGTAAGCAGACGTTGTCACCGTTAGCTTCCTTCTAGAATCTGTTATATATTGTCGCATCGAATTTTAATTTTTCTTGATTGTACAGTAGATGCACTTAACCCAAATTTCTTACCATCTATCGTGGGCCCTAAGCCTTGCGCAAGACAATCCAAAACATCAATTTTTGTTTGTTGTGAAAGCCCCTAGGCATGTCATTTTTATAAGTCTCCTCTCACAGGAAAAGATATGATTTAGTGTTTTGTAAAAATCAGTCCTGATATACACTTATAAATTGTAAAAACTTACAGATTTTAATATCTTAATAATAAATGATAATTTACGCACGGTAGATGTTCTAAATTATGTACTAAATCCCAAACACACTACCGATTCAATACGAATATTGAGTAAAACTAAAATTATGTAACACTAACAAAGCAAACAAAATTTTTCTCATTTTGGTGATTCCCAGTTTTGTATTATATTTTAATGAATATATTTGGCATTCACACGAATAAAAAAATATGTCGGTTTTTGCGATTCGCACAAAAAAAAACGCATAAAAGGGAGTAAATCGCACAGAAAAAAGAACCCTGGCAATCGCGCAAAAAAATATCGCGTAAAAAAACGATTAAGTGCATTGTAAATATTCTCCTGTAAAACTTCTGCCACGTCTGTTGCGACAGATACTTGAAGGTATATCTGCGACAGAGCAAATGTAATATCGGACCAAGCACGCTGCCCTGTGGTATACCAGATTTAATTGGGCGGACCCTTGTATAAGCATCCTGATGTTTTATAATAAAGTATCTGTCCATTAGATACGATGTTAATATTCCGCAGAAATCCCACATTTCATACCATATCAAATCTTGTGCTATGTCCATGAATAGAGCAGAACAAGATCTTTTTTCCTCAAGCACTTCTTGAATTACTTGAAATATTTTGTGTACCAGCTCTATTGTGGAGTGCACTTGTCTAAATCCAAACTGATGGTCCGGAATCAGCTTCTTCGCCAGCTATATAGGCTTTAAACGATTAAGGAGAAGTTTTTCAAATAATCTTGACATAATTGATAACAAACTTATCGGTCTGTACAACGTAACGTCCTCTGGGGGCTTGCCTGGTTTTGGTATTAGTATTACATGTGAAACCTTTCATTGTATTGGGAAATATCCAGTTTTAAGTATTGGGTGGAATAAGTTCGTTAGAAATCGAATACCTTTATCTGGGAACTGTTGCAAATCTTTATCATAAGCTCATATACTGGCGCCTTTTTAGGGTTTAACTCTCTTTGTATCGTTGTTTTTACTTCGAATATAGAAAAATTCGTGATTGTACGATTCATATGCAACGGCTGTTTATATTGACTTTGGATGTTGTTATTCTGTTCGTCTGTAGTTTCTGATGGATATGGTTGGAATACTTTTACGAAATGGTCTGCAAACACCTCAGCCTTTTCTTCATCATTTTTCTCGCCCAGTGACCGTGACTTATACGTATCGCCGGAATATTATATTGTGGTTGCTTCAGCTTCTTAGTCGCTTTCCATAGCGAATAAACTGTGCTTTCTATTCGTGAGAGTCGCAATAAATATTCTTGAATGGATTGGTTTTTTTCATTGAGCAGCAGTTCTTTTAACTGTTTGAGTTTATCTTTGGTTAGTCGATGTCGTTGCCATTGATGTCTTAATATTCTTTTCACCTAAATAATTTTCTTGATAAGAATTGAATATTCCCCTTTCGTTTCTTTCTCATTTTGTACTGGTGTGGACTTCCGCAAGCTGCCGACTAAATATATTCATTAAAATGTTTGCTTTATAGTTTCTCTATTATCTTATTTCTGAAGTAGTTCCAGTCAGTTTTATTGTTGCTTAACATCGGTTGTTTCTGTATATTCACTATTTGTGTATACCCAAAATGATTAGTGTGATAGGCGAGTTTCGCATTATAATCACCCATCCATTTTGACCTTTTGTGTAATATTATCGGCCGCCAATGCCCACAACAAAATACACTTACGGCAACGACTTGCTCACAACACCCAATCATTACCCCCTCGTACAATAATTTCTTCCAGATCAACCTGGTCAGAATATATCATTTAGTTCCCCTTCCCATTTGATCTTTTATAATTATCTCGTATACCATTTGATCACAGAAACGCCGCTCAATTATTTCAGCGATTTGTTAACGAAATTATTAATTAATGAAGAACAGTTTAAAACAACTTTTCCAAAAATCACCAGAATTTGATCTCAACATCAATAAATGAGATAAAATCACGCTCAATGGTATTCTCCGCAAACAATTAATCTATGAGAAATTATCATTTGTTATGGAGTCTGTAAAACCCAACTCATGAATACATAAATATATATACAATATATGTACATATATCTATATATATATATATATATATATATATATATATATATATATATATATATATATATATATATATATATATATATATATATATATATATATATATATATATATATATATATATATATATATATATATATATATATATATATATATATATATATATATATATATATATATATATATATATATATATATATACAACATGTATTTGTACAACACCATCGAACGTCATATCTGATCTCTTTGAATTTATTCGGTTGTCAAAATTTGAATTGAAGATACAATACAATACAATAAATTCATATTGTAGATACAGTACTGATCGAACGTCATATCAAAAACCTCTATATTTTTATCTGGTTTTAATACGAGTAAATTTAAATTGTAGATGATACAGTGTCGGTTGAATTGTATTTCAAAAATCTGTTTGAATTTATCTAATTTTCATAAATTCAAATTGTAGATACAGTACCGATCGAATGTAATTTGAAAACTCGCTTTAAATTTTAATTCACTTTGTGGATATAGTACCAATCGAATGCCATTTCAAAAACTTCTTTAAACTTATCCAATTTTGATAAATAAATATTGTAAATACAGTACAGATTCAACGTCATATCAAAAACTTCTTTAAATTTATCCGTTTTTGAAAAATTCAAAATGGTGATACAGTAACGATGGAATGTCATTTCAATAATCTCTTTGATTTGTCCGATTATAATAAATTCAAATTGTTGATTCAGTGTCGATCGAGTGTCATTTCCAAAAACTATTTGAATTTATCCGATTTTGATAAAATCAAATTGTAGATACAGTAGTGATCGAAAAGCATTTCCAATTTCTTTTTGAATTTATTCGTTTTTGATAAATTTAAATTGCAAATACAGTACTGATCAAATGCCATTTCAAAAGTTTCTTTGAATTTGTCAGATTTTGATAGACTCAAATTGTAGATAGGTACAGTACCGATCGAATGACATTTAAAAAATCACTTGCGGAATTTATGAGTTTTTGATAAATTTAAACAGTACTGTTCGCAAAGAATTTTCAAAATCCCTTTGAATTTATCCGATTTTAATAAATTTAAATTGTAGATACAGTGCCGATCGAACGTCATTTCAAAAATTTCTTTGAATTTATCAAATTTTGATAATTAAATATTGTAGTCACAGTACCGATCGAACGTCATATCAAAAACCTCTTTCAATTTATCCGTTTTTGATAATTTTAAATTGTAAATTCACTACCTATTGAATGTCATTTCAAAAATGTCTTTGAATTTATTTGATTTTGATAAATTAAAATTTTAGATACAGTACCGATCGAAAATCATTTCCAAAATCTCTTTGAATTTATTCGAGTATGATAAATTCAAATTGTAGATACAATACCGATCGAATGCCGATGTACATCCGATTTTGATAAATTCAAATTGTAAATAGAGTAACAGTACTGTTCGAAAAGCACTTCCAAAATCTCTTTGAATTTATCCGTTTGTGATAAATTTAAAATGTTGATACAGTAACGATCGAATGTCATTTAAAAAATTACTTTGAATTTAGTTATTTTGATAAATTTAAATTTAGGTACAGTGCCGATCAAATTGCATTTCAAAAATCTCTTTGAATTTATCCAATTTTGATATATTCTAGATACAGTACCGATTAAACCTCTTTGATTATTTTATTTTATTCGGTTTTAATAAATTCAAATTGTAGATACAGTACCGATCAAATGCCATTTCAAAAATTTCTTTGAATTTATCTGTTTTTAATAAACTTAAATTATCGATACAATACTTAAATAGATACGCAGAGTTTTCATTCCATTCACATAGACGAATTTCCCGAGAAAACTCTATCAGCTGGCCAATGTTCAAAACAGTATACCACTGAAATCTATAGATGTATTTTTGGTAATTTTGTTATTTATATTTAATTACTGTCACTGTAACTTCATATTCATACATATGTATATGTAGATTTACGACATGAACCCATTCTGACATTAAATGCGGATACGCTAAATACGCCACTCGTTTAATTATTTATACGTATGAACATTGTCCGTAATAAATTAAAAAATTTGAATTAATTTTGTCATGAATGCACATTAGCTTCATTAATTCATTAATTTTATTTGATCACACACTGAAATACTTAATTCTATTTTCATATTAATTATGTTCATATATATAGGAAACAAAGTTCATCAATTTTAAATTTAATGCAAACTGTACGAGCTTTAAATCACAAGTGATACATTAATTTAACGACTATAACATGATTAATATATTTTTGTCACTTAAAATTAAAATTCATATAACCTACAAACATACAAAATAAACATATTATATCGATTTTAAAACATCAAACATATAAAAATCATAAAAAAAAAACGATTTAGCTTTTACTATTTATACTGACACTGACTGAGAAAAAACTACTTTGCATTAAAAATGAAATGTGTATGAAGCATTGAAATCAACACCCAATTTAAATCATTTCGTTAGATACATATCATTATAATATACGAGTATGTATACATATATATCGGATGCACACCCAACACATTATTTTATTACATATAATCATATTTCATATGTGTACATATATTATGATACATAATGTTATAGTTGAGTGAGAGACGAAAGACTATTTATATGTATTATGTATGTTGATGATTTTAAAATGAAAATTTATAATTTATAATCTTTCTCTATATATATATATATATATATATATATATGTAGTGTACATACTCGTATATGCGGCATGTTTTATGATCATATTTTGTCGTTTTAAACTAAAATTTATTAACTTATAACAACATAATATATACAACACTTAAAATAGAAGAAATCATCTGACATCAAAAATTGACTTTTTTCGTGATGATTTTATTTTATTTTACCATCGTCGCTGTCGTCGTCGTCGCGTATCTTATAAATACAATCGCATGTATAGGAGCTACGTCTACTCTATACAATATTTAAAGAGACAAAATTAAAGCGACAGGGAAATATGTCGTAGAGATCTGCTATATACGTATGTATGTACACATGAACGTGTGTATATAGTATAAGGGGCAAAAATAGCGCAGCGATTCTAAATTCAAATAATTCCATTTCATATTCGTTTTTTTTTTTTTTTTTTTGTAAATTTCTTAAGTCTAGAAAATATGTTTCAACAGCTGATGATATATGACAGAAACACATTACATTTTTTTTTTCTATACTATTCCGTGATGTTGTTTTTGTCAGGGTTTGTTATTATTGTAAATGTTGATGATGGTATGTTATAGAAATTTGTTATTTTGTCGTCGTCAAACAAAAAACGAAAGAATTTGTTAAAATAAATTAGAAATAGTAAATTTTAGATTATTATTATTTTTGTACGGCTTTGTTTTTGTTGATAAAATAAAAAATACAGTGTGTGTAGAGGATGAAGTATTTGTAGCACAAAATTTTATGACAGATAAGCAGATATAGAAGATAAAATGTTTATTTCGTGTAAAAGGTTTGACGAACGAACATAAGCGTTAAATAAATCAATTTTTTATAAACATAATTTGTAAAATATTGTTTTTATATATTTAATCCCGATGATTATATATTATGAGTGTTTAATCGACTGTTTGCTGGATAAATCATATATTATAAATTTGAATTGTTTGTATCCTCAAATGGGTGTTCTTCTGTTAAAAATAAATATTTATGCTGATTACTTAAGCATCTCTAGAAATATTCAATGATAATCATTGACCTTGACCATATCTAAAATTCCACGTTTTAATTCAATTTTTTATTTTATATTTACAGGTATGACCCTAACACAACTTTGTGGCACCAAATAGTAAGTCTGTTATAATGTTGAAGGTTTGCCTCTAAAACGGTTTTTAATTTTTTTATTTAGTATCTATTACAACTGAATTATAATTCTTCTAGTAACTTATCTATAGTAAATATGTTACTTTAGTGGAGTTTCACCCAATGGTTAGCTCCAAACCGATTATACGATTACATAAACTGCCCTAAAACTAAAGGCTTTTTCCTTCGAAGCGAAGCCATCTGACTATGAATGAACTTTATGAAATGGCATGCGACCGATACTGTATCTACAATTTGAATCTCTTCAAAATGGATCAATTTAAAGAGATTTTCGAAATATCATTCGATCAGTACTGTATCTACAGTTTAGATCTATTAGAAACTGACAAAGAAATTTTGAAATGACATTCGATCGGTACTGTATCTACAATTTGAATATATCAAAAAACGAATAAATAAACAGATAAATTAAAACAGATTTTTGAAATGACATTCGATCGGTACTGTATATACAATTTGAATTTATCTAAAAGCGATAATTTCAAGGAGATTTTTGAATTGGAATTCGCTCGAATATAAAATAAATATAAATCTAAATAGAGGCAGAATGCAAAAGGGAATACCGGCTCAGACCCCGAAGTACCCATAAACCGGCGCTACAAATTGCAAATCCGCTTGCAAATTGAATGTCAATTTTCAGACCAATGTCAATGCAGCAATTTTCATTTTGACTTACATAAATCACATTCTATTTGATATCGTTAAACGCGTATTTAAATTCAACAATAGTTTTGCGGCTATTCCATAAATTTCACGGGTTGAATGTAAGTGCGAATTTTTAAAATTAAATTAATAAATTTTGTAAAAATATTTTACATATAAATAAGAAAGTAAATTAATAAATTTAAAAGATTCAAATTTCTTTATGGAAATTAAATTCTGAGATCGCAAACGTTTTGAAATTACCGAGAAAAATATATTGGCTTTCCACGATGTCCACCTTGGTTAAAATATAGATGTAAAGTGTAATTCAATTTAATCTTTTTTGTAACCGATGTGCTCTCCCCTAATCTTATCGCACAGATTCCTTGTACCTTTGCACACCTGGACGGTCTGATGAACGAACTTTTAGATATGTGGCAAAGTAATTAGAAAAACTGTACAGTCGGGCTTGCCTATAAAACATTTCTGGTATGCACGGAAAATAAAGAATTCGATGTAACGAAAAAAAATTAATGAAAACTTTCGTCTTCGAGAGGTTTCAGAGATCGAAAAAACATTTTACTGTCGATGTATGCTAATTACCGGGTTCATAATGGATAATGCTAGAAATGCAAAATAATGCTAATGCTGGGGATTTTTGTAAAATTTTGTAACGTTTTGTAAAATTGCTTGTACTTACAACCTCCATGCATTCAGAATACCACATACCACTGCTGATATAATATCAGTTTATTATGTACTGTTATCTCGGATTTTCTACCTAAGAGCCAGTACATTTGCCTGTATTTGATGTTTAGCTCTTATTTTTTCTTTTTCTCGTGCTCTTTCCACTTGAGTGTAGTATCAAGTGTCATGCCTAAGTATTAGGCCGTATTTACATGCGGGATTTGCTGTAAGTTCAGATGGATTGGTATGAAGTAAACTTTTTTGTTAGTGAAGTCGACGTGTATGGATTTCGTTTGGTTGACCTGAATGCGCTATTTCTTTGTCCAGCTATAACATATTGCATCAGTGGCATTTATTAGATCCTTCCAGAACTGCGGGATTGGCACTGCTGCAGCATTTACTCTAACTATCGCTTCCAGAGTTACTTGTTCTCCGCCATTGTTCTTTGTCTCCTCGCTATCCGCCATGTTTTTTTTGTGTCTGTGTTTATACTATCTAATTCATTTATTGGTAATCTTCTAATGGTATAAACGTTTTTTAGACAGAAAGTAACTTCTAGACTGTTATACGTAGTTTGATAATTGTTAAACTGTTCACTTTCCGCAGCCAGTTATAGTGATTTAAATATTTAAATTAACAAAATTTAAAAATCAAAGTGAAAATGCCGTCGTTAGTGTCAGACGACTACAGTACAGAAGAAGAAAAACGAAAGAATTTATCAAAATCCAACGCAAAGAAATGAAATAGCAAAATTATTTTAAGGTTGAATGTAGGATTTGCAAGCTGTGTCGTTTGTACTTCAGATTTTTTCATTAAGATAGGTAGAATTTATGATATAAAGGAACATTTGAATGGAGGAAAACACAATAAAAATGCAACAGCAATTAGGGATTCAAACAAAGTCAGCAGTTTTTATCACTAATACAGCATTCTTTGCTGAATCCCATAAAAAATTTAAAAATGTTTCCTGTAAAACCTAAAAATGTTTCCTTTAGTTGGTCGTTAATTTTCAAAAAAGCAAGAAGTACAAACCAAATTAATATTTTTTTTAACAGCCAATCTAACACATCGAAAGATATAGCCAACTGTTTGGTAACCAAACTGAACGAGATTGGAGTAAATCCAAAAAATATTGTGAGTTTCTCTGGTGATAATACCAATGTAAACTTTGGTATTCACCAAAGCGTGTTTGTCGACATTTTAACTGAAACGTGAACGAAGGATGTCTATGCCCTGTCTTACATAACGCAGTTAAAATCATTAGTAACTGCCTAAAAATCGATATATAATTGGTAATTTTGAAAACCTATAATCTGTTTCACGCTCATTCGAAAAGGCTAAAGGCACTAATAGAATTTGACGATTTCTGTGATTTGGAGTGTACCGATTTGTTATGGCGCGTTTTAACTATATAGTTGAACTTGCTTCCGGCCGCTATATAAAAAGTTAGCTTAGTACCAGTAACTGTCCAGCAATTTTGAAAGATTTCTTCTCCAACGAATTAGCCGAGGCTTCCCTTTGTTTCTTTGCGAATTTAGGTAATGTCATTCAATGTATAATTAAAAAATTAGAGGGAAAGGATCCAATCATTTTAGAAGTTTTTGAATTAATGAAAACTATAAAAACAGTTTACAATCGAAATTAGATGAGAAATTTCGTTGGTTTATTCGGGCCAAATGCTCAACAAATGTGACAATTTGCAGGTGGTGAATCTATTTAAAAAACGGTTGAATGCTATTTGAAAGATATAAACTTAAAAAGGTTCCAGTGTTTGATGATTTATTAAAAATTATCAGCCAATTAAATATCCAAGTTGTAGCGGTCGATAAAATGTACGAGGAATATGTTTTATTACAAAAACCAAGTAACACTACTAATCATTAACAATTCATCGGAGGATTATGAACAAATTTGGATGAATTTGTTGTAGAAACCAAACCAAAAATGTATCATCTGGCCCAATTAAAAAGATGGAAACAAGTACATTGGAGTTGAAATTAAATATTTTAGACAGATTTACCGTTGGTGAGAAAGCCATCGACGTTTTCAGACATTTAAATTTCTCACCAACAACTGTAAAAATAATTTTTAAACAAAAAACAAAAATATTCGCGGGAACTGCAAAAAGCCCATAAATGTTTTCTAAATTTGGAGAAAATGTAAACATTGTTGATAGATTGGATTAAACACAAAAATCAAAAAAATTATTTACTTAGTACGGTCGATCATTCAAACCAGATCAAAGAGTATTTTCGGAACTCTTGCCGAATTAAGAAAGGCGGAAACAAATACTTTCCATGCTAGTTTTTAGTTCGAAAAATTACAAAAATCGGAACGAATTCCTAAACATTGAATTTTCGGGCGACACAACGAGAGCAGACGCGTTAATAACCGTCGACGAAACGGCTTTGTACTGGAAAGGAATCCCCTCTCTTTTTCAAGGGTATCACCTAAACTAGTTTACCGGCTCCTTGGAAAAGCAGCAGAAAGGCTTGGGTTACCGCTAGTCTCTTTACTGATTGGTATAAGGTATATTTTTGTCCTGCAATAAAAAGTTATTGTGTAAAAAATAATCTTGCACATACAACTTTGCTCGTGATGGATAATGCACCTAGCTATCCCGTTAGTTTGGATGGATTGAAGGAAAATATAAATTTTTTTTCCCACTAAATACTACGTCCATTTTGCTACCGATATTGCGACGTTCATGTCATATTATTTAAGAGGTACTCTAGAATAGGAAGAAAACGACCCCACTGTGAAAGATTACTGGAAAAATTTTACGGTAAGACACGCAGTTTTAAATGACAAATCTTAGAACGAAGTTAGCAGTACCAATATGTCTGGATCGTGGAAAAGCCTTTGGTCAGAAAATCATACCGCCAGTTCTAGAGAAGATGCAGCTAAAGTATAAATTGAAATTGTCAATATGGCCAAAGCAATTGATCTCACAGAGGTAGATTTGTCTGACGTAGAAAATGTATTAAAGGAGCAGGATGGCCCACGGTCAGACGATGAATTAATCGAATTGCTCGAATGCTTTCTCTAAAAACCATTGGCAACCATTATAAGCTCTACTGTGGAATTATAAAATTTAATAGAAAAAAATGATTCAGACGCATATTTGATACATATTTCTGTCATTTTTTCCGACTTACGTCGTTTTAACCTATGTCGCATTTTTCAAGAACGCTATGACGTAAGTCAAGGATCGTCTGTATATCACATATAGCGAATTAGTGAAACCACTTTCAGACCAACATGAAGAACCTAAATTTAACCGCACTAACCGCGATAAATTTAAAAAATAAAATATATTGTGACAGGACTTTGCAATAAATTGTTAAATTCCAACCAATGAATTACTTCATTTGCCAAAGAATTTTTGTGTACTAAAACAATAAACCAAAATTCTTATACATATTTTCCGATTTGACACATAAAACATTAAAATTTATATTCCAACCGAAAACGAATAAATTTTATTTGGTGACACATTTTTATTTATACTTAATAAATTATATCGCATACAGGAAATTTTAATTAATTCAAAAGATAAAATTATTTACAAAAAAAAAATTTTTTTTTAACAATAGAAACCAAAATTCAGTTATCAAAAAGGTCACCAACCACACATTATAAAACTCACACACGAGATTTTGAACTCTGTATAATGTATATCGAATAAATAAATTGCCCACATATAAAAGTGTGAATTCTCTCCCCCAGCTCCTATATAAATTAAATTCGCGCCTATAACGATCTAAAAATGAAAATCCGGAATTAGATTTTATTTTGTTGTTTTGATTAAAAAATCAACGAGCAAAAACAACGTAAATTTTTGGATTGTGTCCCCAAAACAAAAATTTAATTTTGTCACTGTTTGTGATATAAAAACAAATACAATTTTCCAATTGTAAATATGTATCCAACTAATTTTCAAATCTAGATTAAATATTCCTGGGATTAGAAATTCTAACCGGAATAGTAATTCCATCCGAATTTGATTTATAACGGTGTATCAATTAGGTTGTTTTGGTATACAAAGTATACGTACAAGACAATTATGATTTATTGAGATGTATACTCGTACGGAAATACAAAGAAAGAATACAAAAAACTCAATAAAGACAAAATTGTATTTTAACCCGATTTTTCATCTCATTGTGAAATTTCACACCAATTTTACTAAACCAAAATTAATTTTGATTAATAATTTACATAATATGTACTAGAAAAAAAATAGATTGTTTGTAAAAATACCTCTCCTTTGATATATCACATGTGGGTGCGATTAAAATGGCCATGACATTTTGAGATGGCAAAATTTTGCGGTCGTACGTTCAAAAATATTACGGCATTCAATTATTTTAGGAACAAATTAAATGTTCGTTAATGCGAGAGGAGGATAATAATTCACACCCTGTTAAAGTTAGCTGGTTAGTTTCCTACCAGAAAAAAACAGATTTTTTTTCATGAATAGAAGAATGCATCGTTTTTCTGTGCTTTAACTTTAACACGTTTGTTTCTTACGAGTAGAAGCAGTTTCATACAGCCCGCTCGAAAAAAATTCAATTTTCTAAAATCAGTTTGCACATGGGAAGTTTGGCAAATATTTAAATTTGTATAGAATCTGCCTCTATAGTGTAATGTGTGGAGACGGCTTATTTGGAAGTGTTCAGAATATTCATCCGAACAACATTTATATTTAAATCATGAATAGTCCTGATGAGAAAACATTCAGGCTTTTAAAGCCCGCACCCAAATGTGTATATAACCAAACGATCTACAGTATAAGATAATGAAATTACCAATGTAACGCAAGGCACAAGACTCAGTAACCCAATTTCCTGTTCAATTTCCAACGCATTCATTGATCACCTATAAACCACAAATATTCTGAAATTCACCGAAGTAGAAAATTTTGGTTTCATTACTGACTCGGATGTAGTCACAAAATGGAATACGTTTTTGAAAACAACAAGTTGATAGATTTAATATGCAACACGAAAGACGAAATATCGAATATACAAAAATCCGGTAATTACGGTAAATAATTGTATAGGTAAGCAATAAGCTCGTTATCTCTGTTTCTTATAAATTTTAAAATTAAAATCTAGTAACAGAAGAAATTTTACTAGTAACAGAATGCGGTCAGCCAGTCCGTCTCACAAGCGTTTCACAGCCAACATATACCATTTCGGTGGATGGTAACATTTTGAAGCCACATTTCTTTCTGCTCTTAAAGAAAAAACCAAAAATTAATTGCGTGCCTTATCGTTATCAGGTACGTAATTTATAAATGACCGAAAACACATTTTTTTTAAGAATCATTTCTATTCCTAATGGACTCATATGTGTTGCACTTAGACGTATTTATCGAAATAATATCGCCGAATCTAAAGATGAATTTATCTATAACAACTCAAAAAAAGTGCTGGGAGTTCTATTCAAACACACGTTCTTTTTGAATAACTCATACTAATTTTAAAAATTGAAGGTGAGAGGTTTCGTTTAAGTCTCTACATGGCCCTAGTGAATTCTTCATGGGATGGATCCTCAATGCAAATTCCCGCAATCTGTATTTGAGGTGACTCAGCTAAAGTCTGTGACGAATGATGAACACCAAGCAGGTCGGTAAAGTGTCCACTCCATGCGTCGAGTACTGCATCGATATTGACATAGAGGTTTCCATCCCGGTCCCGAATGGCGCGGTTGACGCAGGTCTGAAACTAGTATGGTGCAATTCAGTAATTCCCTTAAATTAAAATTACGCGAACTGCACTCATTGCTGAGATGTTGCTTCTTCAGCCGCCCTTCGAGCAAGAGTAGCTTTATTTTTCCTCGCGATTGTAAAACGTTGTTGTACTTCACTATGGGCTGTATTTTGTTGCTGACTGCAATACGACAGACAAAGTTTTCAATACCTTCCAAACAGAGTTCACACAGTCAGACTGGCAGATATGATCCTGATATCGTTTCTTTCGATCTTCATTTATCAGACCTTCACAGTCGAAACGTTTGTGTTTCGCTGTGTTCCCGACTTGTACGAAAACTTCCATCATAGCTTTGCAGCGACCAATATGCTTTCACATCCTGCACAACCCGAGCCCTCCATTTTGAAATTAACACGTGGTTAATTTGTCTGCGTGAATTTTTGCGAGAATGGATCCATGTTTCTAAATGTATTTGTTTGCCCTCGAAGAATGTGCTTGCTATTCTAAGGTCGTAAGCAATTGCAAAGTACATCGTTCTCTCACCGTTATCGGTCACAGTTTCGTGTCGGGAATACAGACCTATGTTTTCACACAAGTCGGTTTGAATTCTGCCTGATTTAAAGTCCCCAATTACCATTCTTACATTGTGTTCGGGTATATATACCATCAGATCGTCCGAGTCATTGTAAAAGGAGTCTTTATTATGGATCTGACTATAACTTCTGTGGTCGCGTTTACACAATCGGTTATTGACTGCTTGGAAATCCAAAACAGCCGTCTTTAGCTGCGGCCCAAAAAGAAATCAAGTTACAACAGTCCCGAGGTCATCTCCACTGTTGAGCAACGTATCCCAGGGACACATGGTCTCCACTTTTAGGCCAGCGAGTTTCTTGAAGAGTAACGAGTTTCAGCCGATACTCCTTCGTGTATAAGTGATTAGGCCTTCCAACGCTCATGGTTTTCTAAGTGACTGCATATTCCACCTGCTGATCCTAAATCATGTGTCTGGGTACTTGAGCGGGGATCCGGTATTGGTTTGGCGATATCCAGTTTTTCTCTTGTTAATATTGCAAACAGTTGAGTTTTTTACGAATGCGGGTCGTCAGCCCAGCGATCCAACCATTTAGTTGCCTCCTACGACAAGCAAAGGATACTGTGGTGGTAGTATAGGGAAAACATGAGTGCCCCCGACCACAGGAGCCATTTTATTAAGTATTGCAATAAACCACCTTCAACACTAAAATAAGAGTAAGAAAATATTTCAACTATTAGGGAGATACTAAAATGCAGTAGGCTTCTCTATTTTGAATAACAAAAAAACAAACGAACAATGTATAACAAGGTATGAATAAGCATGCGTGATATGTGATGTTTTAGTTGGTTCAATTTATTAAGAATAAGCGAAATTTAAAAACAATTTGAAAAATAATTTTTGAAAGTTTTAAAAATTAAAATGAATATTCCAAAATTGTTTAAATCTCTTCCTATATCTAAGTGTTCGACAAAGCTACAACTCGTTTCGGATTACCTTGACCGAATTGATTAAGAAAATAGATAATGTATATATTTGTTGATCGTGCAAATTAAATATTAACGTCAAACGCCGAAAAACTTAATTCCAGGGTAATCTGCCTCATCTGTTACTCTGGAAACAGTCGCTTTCGATGCTATTTCTAGTAGTAGTGATAATGAAGAGAGTCATTTAAATGATATTATTGTTTTAGAACAAATTAATAAAATATAATGACAAGTCACCAATATATTTATACATATATCCGAGTAAATTAGAAACCAGAGAAAAATATTAGCATCAAATATGGATTAAACATCGTTTTTACCATCATCTTCAACATCTTATTGGTTACTGAAAGGAGGCTTCACTATACAATGAATTGATGAAACAAAATCAAAGCATTTGAACACAAATCGTGATAAGATTCAGCTGCTGATTTGTCTTCTGAAATCACTAATAATACAAATGTTCAACGCAACTTATCATATGATCCGAACAGCAAAAAACCTTCAGAATGGCCGGAAAAAATACACATTGTTAAAAAATTGAAAAACAAAATGTTGGCAGAAACTTTTAGGCGGAACAATTTAAAGATTAACTGTTCAAATTTGAACTCTTTAAAAGAAAAGACGTAAAGTTTCCACATCCCACCGTTCTATCAAATTCCAAATCTTTCTCTACCTCCAGTCTTATTTCTATTTCTATTTAAAATTTAACTGTTTATTAGTTTTAATTAATACCCAAGGCGAAGGCTTACATATCGTAAACTCCTCTGGAAATTTTTTAATTATTTGCTTTTTAATTTTTCAACCTGTTTCTTCTCTTTTCTATAGCTAGAATGCAAAGTGGTATTTCCGGCAATTACATGTGTCTAGAAAACATCGAAGGACTAGTTTCGCGTAATCCGATCTTGTTGTCGCATAACTCTAAGTGCAACGTTAATTAATAAAGAGAACCAAACAATATAGCTAATTCAGAAACATAGTTGTATACACTATCGATATGCAAATGCTTAATAAAATTCGGTACAACTAGAATGATCTACTAAATAATAATATCCTACATAAGATATAAGAAAAGAATATGAGCTAAAATTCATTTCGAAAATCGAAATATTATTTAAATATGTTTAACGCTATACCTGCCCAATTATATAAATGAATTTATTAAATTGTTACTTTTTAGCCTTGTCAATCAAGGTTCGATCACTAGATTGTGAATAAAACAACCAACTTAATTCTACATAACGCTAACATATTTTTTTTACTACTTCACTTATTTCACAATATTTACTTAATTACACTTTAAACACTTTGATATTTCATTTTTTACTACCAAAACTACTAACTTACTTCCTAGTAATTGTATCGCGATGAAAACATAATCCACCCTACTTGTACAGATTTTTGGTTTTTTTCGCTACCTTTTCTTAATCAGATAAAAAAACGCCATCGGACTAGATTAATAAATTTCATCAAAAATTTACAGAATATTCGCTTGTCAATAATAATTAAACTCGTGCTGCCGAAACTTAAAAATCCTCTGACAATGCCTGGATGTTTCTCCATGCACTCTACAATGCACTCAAATTGCGGCACAATTGTGAGTTTAACGCTTATAAATAAAATTAAATAAATTTCCATATAATATTGTTGTATTAAATCGAATTAAATAAAGAAATATATCAAATTCCTTTCTTTTGCCTTTCTCCATTCTTCTGTCGCCTATGAAATTCTCAAGACTGCAAATTTCACCTTAGGTGACATAAAAATTTTTTAATGACTGACAGAAAGTCACTTCAGTCGATGATTGTCGCTTCAATCCCCTAAGGAAATATTAAAAAATGATTGTTGTTAGAAATGACAGGTGAAACCACTTAGAGAATAAGGGTGTATCGCTTCGGTTAAAAACGTCTCTTCTGCTGCAGGTTGTGACGCCATACTAAATCTAGTTTGCGATGCTGTCTCATTTCTTTTGATGTATCGAAACTTTTTCTCACAGCAGCTTTGAACATTCTCTTCTATCTTTTGAGATTTATTTATGAAACATTACTAAAAATATAAATTAAATAATTGATAAAACTATTTAATGATACTGCCACACCTCAAATTGAAATTATTTCGTCATAAAGTCGGCTCATCGGTTATTTTATTTATGTAGCGCCTATTCCTACAACAAAAAAAATTTGAGTTAGTGGCCACTATAGATCGGAAAACTTAACCGCTGTAATAAAAATAATTGGTTTTGTTTGAAAGTCTAAATAATTTTAAAGGGATGATGAATATAATTTATGATTTTTTTTTATTATTTTAAATATTACAACTGATTACACACATATATCATCTAGAAATTTGTATATCTTTCTTATTTGCAGAGATATAGCCCATTAGTTGGTCTCTAAATATTTGGCCACCCTATTGTGGTCTTCTCAATTCCAGCGGTTTCTTTCTTTGGAGCCTTCGTACTACATTTGTGTTACTCAGCATACCACATAACTCAACATTTTGATGTTGGCCAAGCCGTTGTATGTGTTTCTTTGCAAGAATTGTTATCTCTTCGCTGACGTTTTCCATCCGGAGGTCCCTATGTAGATTATCGTTTATTCTGTACCAAACAATCGTTCACTATTCAACGTAACACTTTATTTTGAAAATCTTGTATTATTTTAATATTGGTTTTCTTAGTACAGCCGCAAAGCTGAATACCATAAGCCCATGTAGGTTTTAAAACTTTTTGGTATAGTAGCAACTTATGAGGTATTGACAGCTCTGAATATCTTCCAATTAGTCAATACATATTTCTATGTTTAATGTGTAGCTTCACCTTTTTCTTTTTAATGTGCTCTTCCCATATTAACTTAGCATCGAGAGTCATGCCAAGATACTTGGCTGTGTTAGCATAAGGAACTTGTTTGGAATTTAGTTCTGTTGGGACAAGTTAGTGATGTGAAGAATCGAAACCGTTTGCGTCGCTCAAGAACAACTGAGAATATTGCTGCTGAAGCCCGTAGTTGGTTTGCTGATTCCTAGTCGATCTTTGGAATTAGACATTCCACAAACGACATTACACCGTATTTTGCATAAAAACTTAGGTCTTAAGGCTTTTAAAGTTCAGTTAACACAAGAACTCAAGCGGGTCGATCACCATAAACGTCGTACCTTCGCAGATTGGGTCCTTCAAATTCATCAAGATGATCTGGATTTTCATCGACAAATCATCTTAAGTGATGAGGCCGATTTTCACTTTGGAGGCTACGTTAATAAGCAAAATTGTCGCATTTGGGCCTCAGAAAATCCAAGAATGATTGTTTAAAAGCGTCTCTACCCTCAACACTGTTTGGTACGGTTTTTGTGCTGGCGGTGTGATTGGACCTTATACTTAGCTACCGAGCTAAGATTAATGATTTTTTATGGCCGGAATTGGAAAATATTGATGTGGACAACGTTTATTTTCAGCAAGACGGCGCTAAGAAAAGTTTCCTGACCGTGTTATTTTTCGAAGAGGTGGATCACAATTGACCACCAAGATCTTGTGATTTAACACCTTTAGACTTTTTTCTTTAAGGCCACGTGAAATATAAGGTCGATGCCAATGCTCCACAATCGATTCATGACAAATTTGCGAATTGGTCATGGAAAATTTCATGAAAAGGATGTGGTGCTGCAAGCGTAGACGTGACGGCTATTTGGCTGATATCATTTTCAAATGTTAATGGCATACCTTCCTCTTTACAATGAAATAAACATTAATTGATTTCTCTTAAAAAATACTCGTTTTTTTTAAATACCAAAATGAAACCTCTTATTGGAAGTTATATTCGTGGCACAGTGATACTTACCATCGTACTTATCTACCATAGTACCATAGTAAATAATAACCTTCAAAGGGACCTAAAACTGGAATATGTCATATGATACATATTGGCACATTAAAAATGGCCAACCGTGATTCGGGAGCTCCAAGTACCAATGCAAGGATGCTTTTACGTTGCCAACGAATGAAGCGCTTATCAATCGGTCGCACGGGAAAGTCTAAACGACAATCCTCGAGATTTTCATTTGATAAGGTAGGAATAAAATAATAAAACATCGGCATATTTGAAAACAAAATTCTGATACCCAGTTGACGTGAAATGATTTTAGCAGTGTTGTGTTTTGAATCAACCGTGTATAAAATCAAAATGTCTTAATTCAAAAAATATGCTGTGAAATGTAATAAAATTTTAACCGAAGTGTTAACCGAAGCTTAACAATTAATTAGCATTTGATTAACACTTTTGTTCAACCGAGTATTATCGTTGTTTGGGTTTTGAGATTGTCCGGTTGTTATACGGCAATAAATAATTTTAAAATTTTTAATTAAAACTAATATAAAAATAATTTACATTCCGAGCTGCGAGCATTGAATATTCAAAATAAAATATATTGTTCTGATGGCCTTTAAAATGTGCAATAAAATTTATTTGGAAGATGTGAATATACTTTTCACTGTGAATAGTGTCTTAAAAAATTTAACTAAGAATCATAAATATTTCTCAATAAAGACATAAATGATTGGTTTATTGTTAAAACGGCCATAATATTATATTGCTCGACATTTATCATTTTGTGAACAGTATACGCATAGTTATTCGGGTCGACAACATAACGTTATGCTGCGTTAAATAATCACATGCTAATAAATCTTCAAAGAGTTGTATAAAATGTTGGCACAGATACAGCGAACATAATATTTCCATTTAATTTTTTAGTTAATTGCTTTGTAATTCGTTTGACGTTAATCATCCATATTTTATGCGCCATTTGACAGTGTGTCAAAAATTTAATGTTTTTTTTTTAGAAAAATTAAATCGCGGAAACTTGATAATAAAAAAATCTTAATATTTTATGTTTTTTATTTTTATGTTTTCTCGAAAATTATTGGACATAAGACGATATTATTACGTATTAGAGAAAAACCATACGATACAATACAAAACATACAAAACAAAAAATTGGGAAAACGTTTTAGAGATAAAAACCCAAAAATGAAAAAACTCAGACACATGAAAATTGTGTTCTATATTATCCGAAATAATAAATTACGATATAGAAGAGCAAAATCTAAAACGTGATTTGTGATTGTAGAAAGTATTTTTTTCGATTTTTAAGACTTTAAATATAGCAAAATGTCGTAATGGATGCGATAAAGTGTGTGACAAGATGTGAACAATTTCGAAATACAAACTAGAGATTTCAAATCAAATGGATATATTGAGAAGTATATGTCATTTCGACAAAAAACTGCAAAATACTTAGTTGGATATATTGTCGTTTTGTTTTCCGAGGATTGCCATCTCGGTTTAAAGACAAATTGCTAACATTTAATTCGAAATTCCTTAAACACATGTAAAATGCAACTCAATAAATTATTTTTAAATAATTAAAACATCAAATTAATTGCGTTCCGAGTTGCGAGAATTGTTAAATATAGTCAAAATAAAATTTATGTTATTTTTGGCCTTTGAAAAATAATGTGCAATACAATTTATTACTTAAAATTTGGAATTGGAAGATGAATTTAATTTATAAGAACTTTAGAAACAGATGATTAGTTTATTACTCACACGGTCATAGCATCATATTGCTCGACATTTATCATTTCGTGCACAATATAATATGTGTAATGTCATTCAGGTCGATAGCATATAGCATTATTACGCCGTATATTCGTCACATGCTCATAAATTACCAAAGAATTATTTATTGGCACACAACATATATAGCGAACATAATACGTTTTTCTCGTTTAAACTTACTTTATAATCCGTTTGATGTTAAGTGCCATCTGACATTGCGTCAAAAATTATATAACCAAAGGCTGCTATGAATAAATATATTTTGTTTTTATTAATTTGTGTTGCAGAAAATTGATTATTAAAAATCTAATGACGATCCTGTACATTATTTACAAATCCTTCAAAATTAATATTTCCTTTATTTGTTTATTATCTGGTCTATGTCAGCAAACGATCCACAAAATTGTGTCCAATCTTATTCTCGTCAAAAAAATGTATAAAAACTAAAGTTTTTTAAGATGAGAAGGCGTAGAACAAGGTCGTTTCTCATTTGTTTATGAGCATTCATTCAATAGTATTGATGGAAGAAATGTTAGTGAAACTGATTTTAAAGTGTTCAATTCAATTTGAAGTTATCTTTAATGCTGTGCTTTGAGAAGCAAAGTGGTCCAGTTCAAACGGCAGCGCCCCACTTTTTACTCTATGAAAAAAATCATAATTTCCTAAAAAAATGGTGGAGTTTTGAGCTGGCGGCGTATGTTGTACAACATTCATTCTTTTACCAAATGACGTATGTTTGGCGTCATTGTCTTGCTGGTATTGATTGAAAATCCCCTAATTTGTCTGCAATCGCTGCAACGTTTCTTTTTAATAGTTCCAAATATTAATGTTTGTTCATTATTTTTTCAATGAACTCGAAATTTCCTAAACCACACACAGCCATTGAAACCCATAACATAACTGTCCATACTCCTTGTTTGACAGTTGGAACTATATTCTTCATTTTAAATGATACATTTGGGTTTCTCCAAACTGTTTTCCTGCCGTCGGAGCCAAATAAATGTATTTTCGTGGTAATCCGTTCTGGCATCGCGATTTTAAGACACGCGAAAAGAAACCATCTACATATATAGTTTATCAATTCACTTTATAATGTATAAACAATTATTTCAATACAAAGGCCAAGCACATCCAAAAGTTGAAGTAGTCACCATATTAAAGGTCCTCGCACATTGCGAACCAGTTAACCAGTTAAACTGCTGTGCTGAGAGTGAGAATGATTATTAACAAATTAAATTTTCCAATTGTAAGTATAAGGCAACACTTTCAGCATTTAAGTGCCAATTGCTCACAAAATATAATTTTAAACAGTTACCGCAAAATCTTGGATTAATCACTGAATAACAATAAGAAGTTTTTATACACCAATTATGTCTAGCGGATCAGCGGCGACAAAGAGAAGGGTTAGCATAATATTCTTATCGAAGGATGCTTGATGTGGTAGTATAATATACGAAAGATACTCTGGTTCCTATCCATTTCAATGAATATAAGTGACAGCCGACAAGCACAGAAAAGGTTTATACGTAGAAAATAGATACTCGATATATTGCACTCCCCGATGTTCTAGAACACCGTTAGTACCGTTCTGTAAAAATATATCATTTCCCTGCCCTTTTACAGCTTCGCTCCGTAGAAGAAAAGTTCGGATGTTCAAGAAACTTGATGTAAAACGTAACATTAAACGTAACGATTACTATGTCGTAAGAAAATGTAACATTAGCATTAGATGGGAGAGGGTAATTGTAATTGGATGATTATTTTTAGTGTGTTAGCACATTCCTTATCTTTCAAACAATGTATGAAATGTAGAAAATGCGAAAATCTGAAACCGGAAGTGCTCAGACAATCCTCAATAATACCGAAATGAAATTTTTTAGTTTGCAGCTTGTTGACCCTCATACTGAATTATAAAAAGTTTTACGTTAAAATATAAGTCCAGGGGCGTGGGAGTGGGATTTAGCAACCATGTCGAAAATATTGCAGTTGTTCATTATGTCATTCATTTAAACTGTAAATTATCGTAAGTTTTAGTTATGCTCTTTTACTGAGAACTTTTTGAAATTCTAATACATGAAACTCGTTTTTCCAAAAAAATTCGTCATTGTAAAAAACAATCATTTAATGACGAATGGCGAATGCGAAAATTTCCACGTCGAGCGTTACGAAGTGTATATAGAAAACAAGATTGAAAAGAAACAGATTTTACTTGAGGGATCCGCCAGTCATCCGATTGGCAATATACACAACCACGACTCTTTCCATATTAAATGTGCGTACCCAAAATAATATTTTTTACGATTTTAAAACAAACTTAGATTCCATGGCCAGATTCCAAACACACATACATTAAAAACGCCCAACCGTGATTTATGGTCAAGGCACGGACGCTACTGACAATGCCAACGAGAGTAACGAAACGAATGGTGTAAGGTAAATGTTGTTTCTCCTCAGACAGATTGTTGTTGTAATACACAACAATCTGTCTGAGGAGAAACAATAATCATAGTTATCGGCAATAGCCAACTTAAACTGATTAAAGAGCCGCTAAAATTAATGTTTACCCCAGTAATGCAGAACTTTAGCAAAACTGAGATCGTTTTAAAAAATATTGTTCGACTTTGCGTGAATTCAAATATCTCCCTGCTATAAGCAATCAAATATCCTTGCTTCAGAAATCTTTAGCAGCTTTGTCATATCATGCATTAATCACATCTTTAAATCCCAACCCATTCATTGCTTCATTGACCTATATACTGATCATACACAGCAGGCAAGAACATGGGAGAGATGCGGCCGAGCAGAGATAAACAGAGATTCATTGATGATTCGAGAATCTAAAACATAGAGCTTACAATTACAAAAGATATTTGTTTTCGTCCTATTTGGTAAAAAAGTAAAACAAAAATTAAATTTTTTTCTTAATAAAAAAAACATGGCTATATCGAAAAGAATGCTGTTTTTACATATACTCCGTTACAGCAGATTACATCCATTAAAGGAAAAATGAAAGTTCCCGATTTTCATTTTTTTTGGATTCTATCGACATTTTGTTTTCTATACTGAAAGGTAGATTCGTAATTTCATCATTAATCAACTGACTAAAAATTTGTTGTCTAGTTGGCTTTGGAAACTCATTTTGTTTCGATTTTCATTAAAGGCTGCGTTCCATACTCAAGGTAATCATATCAAACAATTCGGTAACATGTAGTTTTAGTACAAATTTACCTCTTTTATCGTGCCAAATGTGAAGTAATTTTTTTTAGTAAAAATTTGCTTTACGGGAAAAATATACAGGTTTGAAGGGTTAAATTCACTGGTTTATATAGGTGATAAAATAAACGTCAAATAATAATTTTTTTGTTGTCAAAACTTGAATTTTAAAAATTGAAGATGGAACAACAACAAACTAATGCCGTAATTGTTGCAGAAACTAATAATAATAAATTACCTAACGTTAATAATTTTAATGTGTGGCGAGTTAGTTAAAGTGTTAAACAAATCCTTGCACTACAAGAATGTATTTTGCAAGAAATTGTGTCCTACAAAGTTTGATCCAAATTTTTGATTTTTTTTTAAATATTTTAGCGTAAAGTAACCCGACAAGCCACCAGTGATCGTAGCAATTTTAAATGGGGATTATAAAGAAACAAAAGAAAATATTACGATAATTCCTGAACCTTTTCGGAAATTGGTGGCATTAATCCCAGAAAAACTGTACGACTGGAGCATTGAGATAGAAGTTATTGTATTTTTATTTTGGTTACGTTGAGGTACCAGTTACCGAGTGGTATCTAAGGCGATGATAATGCCTAGAAGCACTATCAAAAATATTATTCACAAATATTTAATAATATTTGAAAAAAATTCGCATGACATAGTGCAGAAACCACCAGCAATTGAGTCATTAAATGCAATTGGCATTAAATTTGCAAATAAATCTCGTTCGGAAATCTTTAATAAGGCGGTAGGTGCCATCGATGGATGTCACATTAGAATCAAATGTCCTCCCAACCAAAGGGACCAGTACATTAATAGAAAATTGGATTATTCTATTTAACTGCACACCGCTTGCTATCGTGCGGGTGCGATGCACATTACAAAATAATAAATATATGTGTGTTGGTTATCCCGGTGCGGTACATGACCAACGAGTGTTAGTGGATAGTCAATTATACAGAACCGCTACATTTCCACGCGAGGGTTACTTTTTCTTGGATGATGCGGGGTATAAATGCATGGTGAACCCTATTACAATTTTAACACCATACAAAAGATTTCAGTTAACTGATGTACAAACACGCTTCAATAATGCGCATTCCAAAGCTCGTATTTCTATTGAACAGACATTTGGTATGCTAAAGGCAAGACGGCGATATTTTTTAAAAGCCTTAAGTTGGAGGTGAAAAGATGCATTCAGGGGGTGTGCGCATGCTGTGTCATGCATAATATTTGTTTAGCATCTGGTGATTTCACTCATTTTGAGCCAATGCTGACGACAAACAATTATGAAACCAGTCCCAGATGCTATAGAGATGCAATGGAGTTTCGGGATGAGTTATGCTCGAGAATATAACAATAATAACAAAAAATGATCAAAATAGGAATAAATATTTCATTTTATTTAAATAAAAAAAACTAACTAAAGCGTATCTTCAATTATCACAATTTTACCACACTTCATTGGTTACTTCATATATCACACTTCATCGGTTACTTCATTTGTCACACTTGATAATCTTGGTTACTCAAGTTCCGGCAATTCTGAATTTGGAAACATGTTATCAGCCGCAATCTTTAAAATTTACTTTATGTTGCGAACCCTTTTACGAACGTCATCTGTGGTTGTTTTTGTCAATGATATAGGTCGGATGAAGACCATACTAATCTTTTAGAAAATCGTGGAGCTCATCAAAGAGCTCCCATTGAGTCGGATCTTCCGTAGACACTCCAGACTATGGTTGTATTAGTTTCTGAAATAAGAACAATGTATAGGTAACATGGATTTTTTTCAAATGTTACTCCAAAATGTACCTTATATTTATTTTAAATATTTTGCCAGTTTTGAATTATATTTTTAATGTTCTTTTTTAATTTGGCCTCATCGATAACTTTTCTGTTATAAAATAAACACTTGTATGTAATTAATAATCTAAATAATAAACCTATAATAATCGCTGATGCACTTACCCCCAGCACTCCGGTGGGTTGCACTTTTTCTACTGGAATGCAGAATCCAGCTTTATTCTCAATGTGACTAGTGTCCGTTCTTCCTCCTGTTTCCCTAAAATAAAAGTAAAAATTAATCTGGTATAAATTTATTTACACAGAAAAAAGCAAGCCTTGCATCTTTCCGAATAATTTTTGTTGGTCTTCCATTTTCGTAAACCCGTAAAATATTTAATTATATTAATTAAAAAAATCCCCAATATTGTGCATGAAATAAAATGTCAGCGAGTACGCTGCTCGGTCACGTTCTTTGTGCTGATCCGGAACGAATTGTGCAGCGATCTCTGAAAGCAAAGCCACCATATGGCAGGCGCAGAGGTCGTTGCAGGCGACGATGGCTCCACGGTGTAGAAAATAACTTTGCTTCTTCAGGTTGTCTAGAACAGTATGAAAACCAAGCCCAGGATCGAAACCGTTGGAGCCAGATTGTTGACTTAGTAAGGGGCCCGTAATGGCCTTTAGACACTGTTAAAAAATTAAGTATTTCAATTAACCAAATTTTTTACCGAAAATGTCATTTACCTTGAGTATGGCACGCAGCCAAAATACATGATTTAGTAAACATATTTCATTTTTATTGTTACACGTGAATCCAGTACCATTTCCTTTCTTTTGGTATAGTTTATTAAAAGTATAAATTATTTAAGTTAAATCTTGAAAACAATGGAAAAATGTGAAAGCATGTATTGGTTTGTAATTAAAACCGGTAGATAAGCGGCGTCAACACCTGTGCACAAACCGTTTGTCGTACCATACAGACAGCCAAATATTTAAAATGGATGAAAAGTTTTTAAGAAAAAGAATTCAACTTAGACGTGCTCGATGATTATAACTATTATTTTCATGATCTATAGACAAAACTAAAGCGAGTTCTCAATCGGCATCACAGCAAGGAAGGAGGGGTTATGGCCTGCGGAGCTATTTTCTACTATGGTAGGTTTGAGTAGTTACCTTTTGAAAATAAAAAAATTACAGGAAAGTCGTATTTGACTATCTTGGAGTAAAAGCCTGAGATTCCAATAAGAACGTCGCTTTACTCAAATGGCCCTCGTTGAAGCCATTAAAGCTGCCCTTATTGAAGCTGTTAAAGCTGCTTGTGCTTGTATGTATGCGATTCAATGCCAAATGTGTTGTTATAAATAAACTTAAAAAAAATTTAAAAAGAAATAACTTCCTAAAAATAGTTTATTTATTCAAATTCTTACGTGAATTTACTCAAATGTAACAATTAAAAATGAATTTTCAGAACTTCACAAAAAAAATGTTTGACCTTTAAATTTTAGTGAACTATACATAATTGTCATAATATAATATCATAATTTTGAAGATACGAGAGTATGATTTTCGTGGATTTCACTGTGCATGCTCAAATTGTAGTGACTGGACTGTAGCGAGGTCTAAATTTATTAAAATTTAAATTTAAATTTTAAGCTAACAATACTTTTATCTAATTTGTAGTTTAAACTGAAGCTTGAAGGTATGCGCAAAAAAATTCTGGTGCACAAAAATTCACCACGAAGTTGAAATATTCTCAACTCGAATAAAATTCCACCAGGATTGCCATATTAACAAAACTGAAAATTATATTTGTGTTGCTATTTTTTCGTCAATGGAACATATTTTGCCTAAAAAAACAAAAGTTTTCACTCAAAAGTCATAATATTTTCGTTATTAACAAAGGCATACTGATGAAATTATATTTCGAGTAGTGAATATTTCAACTCATATACAGCTAACTTCGTGGTGAATTTTTGTGAACCAGAATTCTTATCTTTTGTATCATGTAGGCACCTTGAATGAATTATTTGAAAGCCTTGACCCGAATTAAATATTGAGAATTTAACTAATAATTTTAGTAGAATTGAACATTTTTTTATAATTCAAAAATTTATTAAATTTGATGTAATAAAATTGAAAACTGGCAAAACAATACGACTGTACTAAAAATGCCACGCAGTCTCGACCGAATTCCCAAACAAATTTTTTTTATTATATAAAAATATGTAAATATAATTAAGTGAACCGATTCTAATACCAGCGCTTAACATATCAAAATATTTAGCTTACTTAAATAAAATATGACATTTATTCCCACACCTACGTGTATGTCAACAGCATTTGTATTTTTGATTTTTTTTTTTAGCTGCGCGACAGTCGCGTATAATAAATCGCTAAATAATGTAAATAACGTATTTATATACGTTACGTTGTAGTCTATACAGATTAAAATTGGCCATATGCTAATATAGCATCATACACACATGAAAACAATATTTTATTGACTGACATTGTAAAATTGAGTTTTAAATAAAACATAAAAAATCGGTTAAGAATTAATTTTTTGGATTTGCGCGCGATTAAACTCTTACAAAGGAATTAGTGGAATACATTTCGCTATATATAGGTGTGTATATAGATTTAAAACAAATTTAATATTCTTGTCTCCAATATTGGTAACGACATATGAATGACAGCTGAATTTATATTGTGTTAGACATTGTTGCTTTCATATTTTTGGTTTGTGGCCAAGTCTGTTTTGTTAACATGAACATATAATCTTAAACCAATTTGTCGCGGATTTATTTTATAAATGTTAGCTTAAAATAAAAGATAAGCCAATATATACAGTATCGTGGTTTGAGTATAAAATCGTTAGAGGTCATTCCAGTCTCAAGTAGCCAATTATAAAAATTATAGATCAATATTATGTACTCGCATAGACAGGTAGCTCATTAAAAATTAAACTAAATGGAAAATACTAAATCCAAAAACATTTTCCATACGTACCAATTTATTTTTCCTATATTACATCAAACAAATTTTTATTAATAAACAGGGGAATAAAATTAGGAAGAATATTGATCTCTTTATCACAAAATACGTAGAAAACTGTTTGATCTGGTAGAATGCTTTATGTAAGTAAATATAAATAAAATGGCAAATCACCCCTTATAAATTATTAATCATACACTATGGTAGGTTGCAATACCTCACATATTTGACAAATCATCTTAGGAGCCACTCGTACGTAGGTATGTAGGTAGAAGGTTTTTACATTCGATTCGAACATTTTCTAATGTTATTATAACTCAACCTGGGTGGGTACACCGTATACACGTACCAACAAAACCAATAACAAAATATATATTGGAATAATTCTTTTTTTATATCAATTTAATGTATATCCACACAACTTAAGGGATTTAATTTTTTTTTTTTGGAATCTCATATTAAAATTTATTCCATCTAAAATTTTTGAATATTTCTCGTCAATAACATCATAATCATCATCATTTTGTAAATCATCAATAACAATTTATTATAATTGAATCACATATAATGATGATGATAGAAATTTTATTATACAAAAACTGAATATGACAGGTTATCTGTGGGTATATATACTATATACAATACATATACGGTTCGACATGCACGACGACATTCTGTCGATTCTTCATTCATCCAAAAATAAAAAATATATATTTTTGATCTTCTGATTGTCATTTGAATTTCTTAAAAATAATTTTTAAACATTAGGGGACCATGTTTATATGGAATTAGTATTTAGTGCACACAATTATTGAAATTCCTAAACCGTATCGTATAAATTGCGAGCAAGTATATGTATGTAGTACAGAAGGGAATCATAGAAACCTGTTACAGTTCGACAAAAATATACAAATTAAAAGTTTTTCGTACGTTGTTAAACATTTTCCAGATCAGTAATCGGAAAATCAATGTGTTATCTCAGGATTATTACAATTAATTGGATTAAAAGAGCAAAATGTATATACATATAAATCGAAGATTGGATACAGAAGTGAAAAAAAAATATTTATTTGGTGTTTGTGATGCGTGTACATAAATTGATGAAGGGATAAAACATCATCATAACACATGTCTTGTATATAAGTATATATGTTTCCGTCGAACAGAAATGTACGCAATCAATCAATTTTATTTCCAAGTAATGCAATTAATGAACTAATAAAAATGATCAGTGTGTCGTAATATATGTCCTATATGTTTGTATAGGGAAACAACAAATTAGGGATAAATTTGTCACAACATCTATAACATGTATATAGAGAGATGTATACGTACGTTTATATAAATTACATTTCCAGATGACGGATGTAGTTCGTACTATATAGTTTATAATGGATAATCCAGAGCTGAAATATTACTGTAATTACATTACAAAGTAAATCCAACCTAATTCAAAAAGACTATATACATATCCATAGAATGCAATTTGTGGCATTGTAGTCGTTAAAAGCGAATTATCCATCCATCCATATAACAATACGCTTTTATCAAGCGAATATAAAAGCTTAAATTTCAAACCACTCGATACAAAAATTTAGAGTTTGATATTGGTAATTTAGCCCTTAAATGCATATCGTCCGTTGTAAAGGACGACCAGTAAATAAATTTAAAAACCAGTTTGACTGCATTAAAAATTTCTTTGAGGTGTAGAGTAAATATGTCAGCTTTTATTTTTGAACTTCTAGCCAACCTCTCCTCGTCTGTTTTGACGGGGGAAACAAGTAAACGATCAGATATTAGACTTATCGTTTTCTAATTAGATGTAGTATGTAGGTTTTGTTCCTGAGTGAACACAGTTTTTTTGGAGAACTAGATAAAAATATGTATTTAAATGTATTTTTTGCATTGAAGCCCATTCCAATAATGAAGTTACTTCCTAATTTCCTATTGTCTTAAACAAATGAAGGTGTTCTTCTTTCTATAGATAATATTGTTGAGGACACAGTACATCGTTGGTATTTTACATGACTCGCGGTAATCCAGTTGTACTTTTACTGTAGTGAAACGCATGGTTTCTTCTTCTATTAAGTGTTAAAGACATTTATTTTTGATCACTTTGGTTTTAGGATGTCCTAGTAATTTAAGTTGATAAAATTTGCTTTGGAATTTGTTTTTTCTTGTTTGAGTGTTATATGTTGCTAACGACGCTGCTAGTCGACTTCTACCCTTTAGTTGAGCCGATCTTAATTTATTTGGTTTTCTTTGAAACGGATTTGCAGTTTCCCGATTATGCAATAAACCGTAGCAATGTGCTTTACTAAGATTGGACATTATTTAAAGATCTACACAATAAGTCTATAAAAAGTGGGAAATATGTACAATTGTACGTACTGTGTGGTACAAATGGCTTGGCGTGCAAATTTCAAATTTACGTATAGTATTTGAATATGATATGACAAAAATCCTGGAAGGGGAACTCAATCTTGGCGCTTCTATTCGAATGTAGTTATTCATTTCGCCCGTGAATTTATTGCTTCAATCCATGGTATGAACATTAGCACCTTGTCATGGAAGAAGAACTGGGTGATTAATTTAGTTTCCACATAAGAACTCAGAGGTGCTATCTCAAGCAATATCTGGGTAACGTTACGGCAACAAAATAAATACGCAACGATATCCTGAACAGCTGGAATTAAAAATTGAAAATTGCGTAAAGATCGTGGTTGCATGCCGTGTGTTCCACAATATATGTATTGCCGCAAACGATAATATCATTATAGATTATAAGTTAATAATATCACCATAGAACTCTAGAATGTTGTATGTTCTCGAATGTTCTTATAGAAAAAGGCCTACCCACAATGCGATCTAATACGTTAGTCGATTATGGACCGTTCTCAAAAATGAAACACAATAGCGCATTACTATTAATTAATGATTAATATTATTAATTATTATTAATTATTTTAATGTGTAATACATTTAATTATTATTTATTAAATTATGATGAATATAATTTACGAGACCATTACACAATAATTATAGTATTTTAAATTATAATTGTTAAACATTTAACTTAGAATTGTTACATTAACATTAATTGTACATCACGTTTTAATTTACAACTCAAGACTGTTTTGTTTATCGTATTTTCCTCATATTTTATAGGAACATAACAGTTTATTAGACATTGGTCTGTGTGTGTGCAATCAGATAAAATTAGTGCATTGCCACTCAACAAGAAGAACCGGAACCAAAAATTCATCAACATCTAAACGAGTTATTGAGGAAAATGTCTGTTCCTTTAGGTAGAGAATGGCAGATAGTTTATGAAAAATTAAATTAAAAAATTGAATTTAAGTTTAAATTCGGATTTTTAATTATTTCATTTTACATTAATTTAATCTTGAATCTGTGTGTTCATATAAATGTGTATATATGTATATGTATATATGTACATTCATATTTTATATATATATATATATATATATATATATATATATATATATATATATATATATATATATATATAAAATATATATAAAAATATATATATATATATATATATATATATATATATATATATATATATATATATATATATATATATATATATATATATATATATATATATCGAGTTCAAGACTCGTCAGCGCCAATATTTTTTTAATTTAATTTCTTCGGCAAGTATAAGAGCCGTCTCTTGTGTATGACCGAATTGTATGTGTGTATGAATGAATTGTCCATTCCTGTTGCAAAAATTTTCAATTTTTTCTATTGAATTGGTAAACAAAAGATTTATTTAGCACCAAATTTTTATACGCCGGTGGTCCAGTAAGCAGAGTTGTTGCATTGAGAATTATGAACTTGAGTTCAAGCTTCGGTTTTCATTCAACCCATTCATCACACTCACACCAGTACAGTATACCACCTGCGCATTGCATAGCTCCATGTCACCCTGTACAGTGACATGGAAGATGGGTCGCTCCATGAGTTCTACATTCCAACAGAGAGTCATATGTTTTCAATTTAATCACCGATCATAGTCGGGCGATGAAAAATCCCTTTTGGATTTCGCCTCTGTTGGGATTCGAACCCGGTACCTCCCGATCCAAACGTCGCAGCTTTAACCACTGCGCGATTTGCTCGGAAAGCCGCGGTTTAATTTATTTAACTTCTCTCTTCAATTGGTAAATATAAAGGAAGAGTATACGGCAAATCTACATATGGGAATGGTGAGGTGGTAAAATAAGCGGTGTCATAGGATTTGGAATCTTGGATGTTGTGCAGTGTTCAAACCTCGATTAAGGGTAAAAAAAATTATCGGGCATCCACACATTTCTCATAAAATTAAAAAAATCGCTTTTTGATTTAAATATGACCAATTTCCAATTAAATTAAAAGTATATATTGAGGCTTGAACTAGTCATGATTAAAATCCAATCACACAGCTTCTTTTACAACCGAGCCACCGCCATACATATAAATAGTGTTATTCCTATCGTTTATAGCTGACTTTTAAATAAAAAAACTTGAAAATGTTTGCAACGCCGTACAATTTCATTGCCACTCTATACCCATACCCATCTTTTATACTTGCCACTTTTACACGCAGAATATTGAAGTGTTGAACAGAAGCTGAGTTGGATTTGAGTAATTTTATTTCACCATTCCAATTTGACAGGAGAAATTAAATCAAAAAATGTTTCACTCGATCAAGAATCGAACTTAGATCCATAAATCCAAAGTCACTGACTTTGTTTACTGGACCACCACCGCATGAATACTACATGCTATACAAAACTTTTATTTCTGTCATTTGAATAGAAAATATTGATAATTTTAACAAAGGCAATGGACTCTGCATTCATTTCATCATCGCTATATACCCATCTTGTATACAAGCCACTACTTTAAAAATATGAAAATGTTTAACAGAAGCCGTGTGTTGAGCCAATTTGAATACAGAAGAAATTAAATTAAAATAATACCGGGGCTAACGGGACTCGGACCGTGCAACAGTTAATGGGATGATATTCCAATCAGTGTATTTCGAAGAAGTTAAAAATCTGACAAGCTATTCCTCCTTATGTTCTTAACAATTATAAAACTTCAGTTCCAGTCAATGATACTTGCTGCGATTTTCTAGACGGGCCACAATATTGACCACTGACCATACCAATTTTAAGTTTAAGTCAGTACATAAATAACGTCCAAATAAATAATTTCCCTTTACAAACTGAAAGTATAACAAATAGGTGTAGCTGAGTTTAAGTCTCAATTAAAACTAAAAACAAATTTAATTCAATTCAGATTCTGTTAAATTTTCATTTTTCACTAGTCAAATGGAGAGTATAAAAGATGGATTTATCAGTAATGAAATTGTACGTCAGTGGTCAAATAAGCAAAGTAATGGGCGTTTGATTAGTGGACGTGAGTTATTAAAAAGCCAACGATTTGGCTTTTTAATAACTCGGTATCACTTATAGCCTTCCTGAACTCGAATTCGTTTTACCATGGAGTGGGGTGTATTAAATTTTATGGCACGGTCATAGTTAAAGTTCCTCGGATTATTTTTAATGAAAGTTATAACCTTTTTGTCTGATTTTTTGTGAGCCGTTTTTTCCGATTTTTCTGCGAGCTGGTCTATACCGTTCCGCCGTTAAAAAGAGGGCCCCACTCTATATAACGCAATATATCGTTATTTTTAGTCAATTTAATAATTTTGTAATGGATAAACATCTTTTTGAAAATATATTTAAATGCATTGACGGACATTCTATAAAACTATCATCAATAACGGATTGTTCCTAAAAGAATTCTGTTACCCATTAGTTTAGAACTAATTGACAAACCCACTCTAGGAATTGTCTACATTATCGACGTTGTCTACGTTATTGACGTTATACGGGTTGTCGACACGTCATTGTAGAAAATAATAGATGACGTGTAAACGCCCATCTACAACAATTCATTATTATTTTTTAATAACAATTCACAATATTTTTTTAATTTTAACAACATATTTGCTTAATAAAATATTTACGTTAAACAATAAATCAATATGATGAGCATTAGTTTTCGCATAATTTCATTATAAATGTCTGCATGGAAAAATTGAAAATACATTCAATTATCCAGAAGAGTTTTTCCATCGACAGTGTTGGGAGCAATATATGATTATCATTATATTCAATTGTTTTTCAAAGTATCCAATCTGTATGAATTCAGTCATCCTATCGATTTGTTATTTCACTGTATCTATATGAATTCAGTACAATATATTTATATACATATGGATATATGTGTGTACAGCGATTGGGAAAATATTGGAAAATTGTTTTGGTTCGAGGTACGCTTTACGGTGCATCAGTGTGTATGTATAGTATTATGGAAAAATTAGTTATTTGTATTAACACAATTTTTTTTATTTTATAAATTCTTTACTAAAATAATAATGATAACAAATTTTTATCGTATATATAGGTATATGTACGTGTATGCACCCCGTATCGAATCGACAATTTTTCTCTCAATACAACAATTAGTATACTCGTGTACAGTATTATACAAATAGCATTCCTCTAGCTATATAGATTTTATTTATATTGTTTATAATATATAAAATACAATGCACAACATTATTCAACTCGGAAAATCGGAAAAATTAAATTATAAACAAAACAAAACGTAAAAAACTAAATTTTATATTGAAGCATAATTTTAATGTTTATACGGAAATGCATATTTTTGTTGGTGGTCTCTATTCGATTTATTGATTCGATCATTTTGTATATAATACACATAATAAATATATATATATATATATATATATATATATATATATATATATATATATATATATATATATATATATATATATATATATATATATATATATATATATATAATGTTTCGGGGGAAATCGAAAGGGAAATATATGTATTTAGTAAATAGGTATTCGTAGCTAGTGTTTACAGAATGGAGTGGAGAAAACATGTTGAAAAATAGAAATGCATAATAAACATTGTGAGTTTTGTAGTATTATGTATTTAGAAAAAAAGTTATGTGGTAATGTGTTACACTAATAACAATACCCCAATATGGTTTTATTATAAAGGTATAATATATACATTGTTGCACTTTTATAAACAATTTTATTCATATATGAACAAACATATATATTTTAGATTGGAGCACTGAATTTTTTCTATATGTTATAAATATATGAAACCTATTCGAGTATTATACCTATACCATAATTTAATTGAATTGTGAAATTGCGATATAGTTTTTAAAATAAAATATATAGCCTTTATGTATAAGTACATATACTATATATACAAATATATATATTACATTTGAAAAAATAAACATATTTATGTACATATGTATGTTTGATTTAGGATTATGAACCTAGCTATACTATAAAAATAGTATGTACGAGTATGCATAAAAAATCATGAGCGCAGAAAATTATTTTATTTCGAAATTCGGAGGCCAAAATTAATGTAAATTTATGATTTATCCAACCTATGCGTATATACATTTATTTTGAAATAAAATTTGGGTGGCCATATATTTACGTTGCATATGGATAACATCGCAGTTCATTTTGTAGTTTTTCCACAGTTAGAAAAATCATAAATATACATTTTTGAATTATGTACATATTTAATGCTAAAGGCGGTAAATTTTAAGCTATACACAAACTTTACCCTGTTAATGTTAGCCGGTATAGTTGCCAGCCGAAAAAAATCGATAATGAACCGATAAATTTTTGTTTTCAATTGAACATTAGAAGTTGAAGTATATTTTCTCTTTCTATCATACTACCAAAATTGCCGATAATTTCCAGCCGATACATGTATATCGATAAAGAACATCTTTACTTCTTGTACAAAAGAGATAGGATTTATTTCGTTACATTTGTGAAATATTTTTTATTAATACCGCGGTAGGAAAAGTTTCATGTGGGGATCCTGGGAAATTTAGATTTTCCGAAGTCATATGTAAATAATTGAAAATTTATTAAAAAAACAGCTTCTAGAGTGTTGTGTCTGGCGACGGTTTGTTTTGATGAATTTTTCCAATAGCTATACTAGAAAATTAATTTATGAATTTTATGATACGTAATAACTTTATCGATGTATTCCATCTTTAAACCTCCTCGGTGGAGGTCGTCATTTCTAATGTACCACGGAGCATTTACAATATTCCGAAGTACTTTGTTTTGGAACGTCTGTATCATCTTGATGTTCGTTTTCTTGGTACAGCCCCAAAGCTGTACACCATAGGTCCATACCAGTTTCAGTATTTGCCGATATAAAAGCAATTTATTGTGTATAGATAGTTCAGAATGCCTACCTAAGAGCCAATACATCTTCCTATACTTCATGTTCAGCTTTTCCTTTTTCTTTTTGACATGTTTTCTTTCCACCTCAACTGGACATCCAGCGTCATACCTAAATATTTCGCCGTATCTGCATAGGCAACTTGTTTAGAGTTGATTATAATTGGGATTCTTTCTATTAGAAATATTTTTATTAGTAAAATTCACATGCACAGATTTAGTTTCGTTCAGATTTATCCTCCATTTTTTCATCCAATTGTTGACTGAATTTGTCGATTTTTGCAATTTGTTAGTAGCTTCTTCTACATTGTTCCCAACTGCCAAAATCGCAGTATCGCATCAGCATATGTTGCTATAGTTGCTTTTTCCATTGGTGGTATATCTCGAGTATACAGGAGGTACAAGACAGCCCCAAAACGCGACCTTGTGGTACTCCACCTGAAACTTTCTTTAGGTCCGAGTATTCATCTTCATATTTTACACGGAAGTGTCTATCGGTTATGTATGATTTCAGAGTTTCATAGTATTGTTTGGGAAGGTCTCGCTTGAGCTTGAACTCCAATTCTCTGTGCCAAACTCGGTCAAATGCTTGCGCTACATCCAAGAAAACGTTTGAACATATTTGTTTAGTTTCTTATAGTGTTCGCTCTATTATATCTGTGATTCTATGGACTTGTTCTATAGTCGAGTGGTTTTCTCTGAATCCAAACTGGTGGTCAGGAATGAGATTTCTGTCAACCATTATCGGTTTCATTCTCTTCAGGAGCAAATTTTCAAAAATCTTGGCTATGGTTGGGAGTATGGATATCGGTCTGAAGGACTATTTATCGTTACATTGTTTGTTAGGTTTTAAGATAATGATTACCTCTGCCACCTTCCATTGCTTTGGAACATATCTTAATCTAAACACAGCATTGATTATATGGAGAAGTTTACGCATCGCTTTATTTGGTAATTTTTTAATGATTTGTCCAGTACCCAGGATAGTTTTTCATGTTTAAATTTTGAATTTCCTCTTTTAGCTCCTATAGAGATACACTTAGTATTTCAAGCTCATCAGATCGTTTCATTAGGTTAACATTTTCATCCGCGGTTTGCCTGGGTAATGGTTGAAACGTTTTTTCTAGGTGTCTTGCAAACAAGTCAGCTTTTTGTTTAGCGCTTCGAGCCCAGCTTCCATCCTCACTTCTAATTGGTGCCGTCGAATTTGTTGGTCTCTTAAGTACTTTCGTTGCTTTCTATAAGGAATATTCGGTATCTTTTTGACTAGTAAGTGACGACAAATATGTAATTATTGATTCATTCTTAACTGTTCTGATCAGTGATTTCAACTTGTTACATAGGTTATTAAGGACGGTTTTATTTTCCTTGGTTCCTTATACTTTGCCACGCAGCTTGTTGTATGTTTTCTATCAGCCTTTCTACTTCCTCTTCGACTTGTATAATGTTGCTTATTGGTGCTTGAAGATTGATGTTTTGTTCTAATAATTCTCGAACATTTTTCCAATTTGTATTCTTATTGGACAGTCTCGCTGTGATTTTTTTTTCAATTATTGTTTCACTGACCGTCATAATAACAGGAGAGTGCACCATGGTCCGATGTAAGCTCTTCATTATTTTCCAAACGAATATAGTTATCTGATATACCGTTTGTCACATAAAAGTTTATAAGATCCGGTGTTTTGTTTAAATCTGTTGGGCAGTAAGTTGGTGAGCCACCAGATTGAAAGTCACATTTTAATTTTTTTTCCTGCTTCAAACAACTCTCCTTTTTTTGGTGTAGTAACTCTGGAGCCCCAGTATGTGTTTTTCGCATTGAAGTCGCCATCAATGATAAAACAACCTCCCATGGCGTTAAAAAGTTCTTCATAATCGTCTCTTTTCAGATTATGTCGTGGTGGACAGTATATTGCTGATATGGACTTTGTGCGTGTTTTGATAGTTGTAACTTGCATAGATTCACCTCCAATTTTTAATTCTTTGTTGTGTTTTATGTTCTCTTTAATAAGAATGGCAGATCCGCCTCTTGCTCTCTCTGATGGATTCATAGCATGGTAAAATCTGTACTCACGTATTCTGGCATATGAGGAGTTAGTAAAATGGGTTTCAGTGATTCGACAAATATCAATTTTTTGTTTAAATAGAAATATTTCCAGCTCGGGGATGTGTTGGATCAGCCGATTCGCATTCCAAATTACTATTCTGAGCGTTTGCAAATATATTTTTCTTTTCTAGTCGGGTTGGAGGATGAAAAGTTTCTCAACTGTTCAAATATGAGTTTATTGGCCGCAGCCTGCTCATCAAGTTTTTTATTTAGAGCATTTCACGACGTCTATCAAAATTTGGCCGTCGTTGCTATCCTTCGCTTTTGCCTGTTGACCTTATGGGTCACCTGTGCATCTGATTCTTTTCCTCGTAATTTAAATAATTACCGATTTGTCAGTCAATTGGGCGGGGCTTCACTAGCAGGGTGTCTACGGTTTAGATCAGACTTTCTAGCGCGATTTCTTATATTTTGTATAACTCTTTTGCTACCGCACAGCCACGGTAATTAACTGGATGTTGACCTTTGCAATTAATGCATTTTGGAGCTGAGTTCCTATCTAATGTACACGTGCTCGTAAGGTGGTTACCAGCACATTTAACGAATTCTGCCATACGTCCACAGTATCTCTGAGTCTGATGGAAACCCTGACGTTTTTTGCATTGGACTATCTGCAGAGACTTTTTCTTCACTGGTTCTATTCTGACTTTCATATTTTGAATGGCTCGAATATCATGAATTTTTTGAATATTTTCCTCTTTGCCAAACAAACGTTAGCATGAATAGCGGTTTTGTGACAACACTGTTGCCTTTCTCTTTTTTAATGATGCTTGCAGCATCCTTAATGTCGAATCCTTTACTCTGCAGCTCGGCAATTATATCTTCACTCTTGCATGTTTGATGTAGTCCTCTAGCCATCACCTTAATTGGTCTTTCCTGCTTGTCCTCATATGTATTCCACTGAACTTTCTCAGCATTAAGCTTCATAAAGAGATTTCTATAAGTATCTGAATCTGGAACATTTACCTTCCAAACATCATTATTTAGTGCTACTAGCTTGAAATCCTTGTCCGTAATTGAGGTCATCGGAGCCTTGACAGCCGGGTAGTCTTTAATACCAACTATGTTTATTGGTGGAGGCTGTTTTTTTCACTGTGTTAGGAATTTCATCGTTGTACTAAGTAGTTGGTTTACTCAATGTTGATGTTTGCTTTCCCTGCTCAACATATTCTGGCGATAATTCTGATTTTCGTTTCTTTCTGGGCTTGTTTTTTTTACGATCCAATCAGATTCCATTGCCACTTCCTCTTCATCGGAAACTGCCGTGTTGAATGTGGCGGTTTTTCTTATGTTTCTTGATCCTAGTATCCACTGGGAACTGGTTCCTATTTCTCTTCCGAGTTCCTCTTCGTCTGTGTAATAATCATTACAGTAATCATTACAGATTTGTTTTTTTTCTTTACCTGATTCGATAATCCTTTTCAGGTCATCATTTTCTCTCTTTAATAGGGTAATTTCATTACTCAGCTTTGAGACAACCTCTTCTACGCTTTTTAATTGGTTATGAAGTGTGCTTTTTTCGCTCTCAACATTAGTTGTTGGTGAAGATAACGTCTTATTAATATCTCCAAGAACTAACGAGTTGCTACTTTTTTCTGGTGATCTTCTTAAGTTTGGTCTTCTTTGGAACGGGTTTGGTGTTCAGTGGTTATGCACCAGATGGCCCTCCTCAGAAGTCATAGAGGCCAGTCTGGAGTACCACCTTAATTAAAAAAAACACTCATCGACGCAATAATTTTGGCCTGGAGTGTATATAAAATAATTAAAAAGGAGCTAACACTGCACTTTTAATTTTTTGACAATATGTACTTATATAAAATATTTAAAAAAAAAAAATTAAAAAAGAAACTACTATCACTGCACTATTTGACTATTTTATTTTTATTTTATCGCTTACTTTATCGATTTCAGTCCAAACCCCGCAACGATTAAAATCAAATTTCCAAGGATTTCCACATGAAACTTGGACTAAAATAATTTTCTATTCATAGCTATTGAAAAAACCCTTCAAATCAAGCCATCTCCAGACATACCACTCTAGAGGCTGAATTTTTATAAATTTTCAATTATTTACATATGATTTTGGAAAATCTTAATTTCCCAGGATCCCCACATGAAACTTTTCCTTATGGTATTATTATAAATTGTCTTGCAATTGTATCAAAATCTAATTTAACTTATTATTTTTATTCGTTAGTTTCTAAAGGACGGGCTCAGGTTGTGCAGGATGTGAGAACTTATCGGTCAGCAACCAAATACGTAGGCAGCGATCATCATTTGGTCGCTGCAAAGCTACGATGGAAGTTTTCGTACAAGTCTGGGAACACAGCGAAACGCATGGTACGTTTCGACTGTGAAGGTCTGATAAATGAAGATCAAAAGAAACGATATCAGGATCTTGTCAGCGACAACATTAATGAAGCTAATTACCAGTCTGACTGCGTGAACTCTGTCTGGGGGGTACTGAAAACTTCGGTTGTCAGTGCTGCTCAACAGACTTTAGGTATAGTGAAAGTCAGACCCAAGAATGATTGGTTTGATGACGAGTGTCGTCTTGCAGTTGAGCAACAAAATATAGCCCATAATGAAGTGCAACAACGTCTCACAATCGCGAGGAAAAACAAGGCTGCTCTTGCAAGAAGGGCAGCTAAGCGGATTTGTAGACGGAAGAAGCGAGAATGGTGGAAGGCCGAGGTTCTGAAAGTACAACAACTCAGTAATGAGCGCAGTTCGCGTAATTTCTTTAAAGGAATTACTGGACTGAACCATACTTTCAGGCCTACGTCAACCGCCATTCGGGACCGGGATGGAAACCTCTGTGTCAACATCGACGCAGTACTTGACGCATGGAGTGGACACTTTACTGACCTGCTTGATGTCCATCATGCGTCACAGACTGTGGTTGAGCCACCTCTAATACAGACTGCGGAGATTTGCACTGAGGAGCCATCCCATGAGGAATTCACTAAAGCCATGCAGAGATTGAAACGAAACCGTGCACCTGGAGTGGACTGCATTAATTCGGAGCTCTTGATATTCGGAGGGGATACTTTGTGGAACTGTCTTTTCGACCTTATTCGATTAGTATGGCGAACCGAAGTTATGCCTGATGAATGGAAAGTGGCCGCGATATGCCGCATCTTCAAGAAGGGAGACCGCTTGAAGTGTGAGAATTATCGCGGTATAGCTCTCCTTTGCACAGCTTACAAGTTACTGTCATACATTGTATTGGATAGAATCACTCCTCTAGCGGAGGGCTTGGTTGGTGACTATCAAGGAGGATTTCGTCCGAATCGATCAGTCACCGATCAGGTCTTTTCGCTGCGGATGATTCTATCTAAATATTATGAGATATCCATCCCCGTACCTCAGGTGTTCCTGGATTTCCGGCAGGCCTATGACTCGATCAATCGAGAGAGTTTATGGTCTGCCCTGGAATACCTAGGAATGCCAACAAAACTGGTACGACTATGTAGGATGACAGTGACGCAGTCTCAATGCTGTGTTAAAGTTGAGAACAGGCTATCGACAAGTTTTGTAGTTAACTCGGGTGTTCGGCAGGGAGATGCTCTGTCCCCGATTCTCTTTAATCTCATGTTGGAGTACATCTTTCGTAAAACTGAAACACCGCAGCGTAACATCTTATATCGCCAGTCCAATCAGGTGCTTGCATATGCAGATGACATATGCGTGATTGGACTGAATAGCAACGGAGTGAAAGAAATACTTGATCCGCTTGTAGAGTTTTCAGCTTCAGTTGGACTTCAGATCAATGAGTCCAAAACGAAATACCTGATCTCTGGTTTTAGGGACAGTGGTACACCAGATTTTAGTAGTGGCCACCTCACGTTTGAGGGAGTGAGGAGGTTCAAATATTTGGGTTCTCTTATCACTCACGATAATAGTGTGGGTGAGGATATTAAAGTGCGGCTGGCAGCTGGCAGTCGTTCTTTGTATCCTCTAAGGCCACTGCTAAAATCTAAACACTTATCAAGTACCGTGAAGCTGATGCTTTACAAAGCGTTGATCAGGCCCGTTGTTATGTTTGGATGTGAAAGTTGGGCGCTGACGGATGAATACGAGAGATGGCTCCTAACATTTGAGAGAAGAGTCATGCGTGTGATCTACGGCCCAAAACGCGAAATAGATGGTACCTACCGAGCTCTGTACAATATCGAGATCAGAGATCTGATGAAGATCCCCGATATTGTACATGAAATAAGATCTCAGCGAGTACGCTGGCTCGGTCACGTTCTGCGTGCTGATCCGGAACGAATTGTGCAGCGATCTCTGAAAGGAGAGCCACCATATGGTAGGCGCAGAGGTCGTTGCCGGCGACGATGGCTCCACGATGTAGAGAACGACTTGGCCTCTTCAGATTGTCTTAGACAGTATGAAGACCATGCTCAGGATCGAAACCGTTGGAGCCAGGTTGTTGACTCAGTAAGGGGCTAGTAATGGCCTTTAATACTGTTTATTATTATTATTATTATTTTTATTCAAGAATTAAAAATCTTCTTTATCGACATATATATATATCGGTTGGAAAGTATCGGCTGGAAACCATCGGCTGAGAACTTTCGGCTATATAAATTTTTTATCGGCTGCCAGAATAATATTATAATCTGCATTACCAATTTTTATAACTTTCGGCTGGAAATTATCGGCTAACTTTAACAGTATACAAACTTTAATGTTTTGTTAAAATTCACCACCAATTTGTTCCAGAACAAGAAAGAAATACAATGCCTCTTCGACCTCGGAGTGGCTTTTGAGACATAAATGTTTGTACTTGTCGTTGAAACTACGATAGACAAATACCATCTTGATAGAGACACTTTAACAAGTTTTAAATGAAATTTAAAGACCTATTAAAAAACTATATAATTTAACTGCAATTCTTACGTCATTCACGCAGAGTCAACCATCAGTTCACAATATTTAGGGTTACTTGAGAAAAATTGAACGATTACCTCCCACCCACATTGTAATAAATTAATGTTGAGGCTTAAGTTGAACTCGCCATCTCGACAGATTTGAATTATTCTTTCAATAGCAGCGTTATATACGCCAACAATTTCAATTTTCAAAATATATTCTCACTATATTATTCAATTTTGTGATTTATTTACTGAATACACCACAAGGACAGGTAATAATGTAATTTTAGTGTATGACCAGTGGCGATTTAAGACATAAGCAACTAACGCAGGCGTTTGAAGTCATCCCTAAATTGAACATATGGCACATTTCTCTTTTTTTTGTTTTGTTCGGTTGTATATTTGTTGGGCCTCTCAGAGAAGATTATTTCAAAAAACCTAAACAATAAACTAAAAATTGTAATTTCAACTGATGACGGGTTAAATGCAATACGTTAGCACTCACGAGACAACAATTTTTAATTATAGTATCAGGAATAAAGTGACCAAAACGCAATAATGAAATGTTTCCGTTTTCAATTTTAGCCGACCTTTTCAAACACTCACCTAGTAAAAATGACAAAAAATTGTGGTAGATTAAAAACTAAAAAATTCTCAATAACAAATTTTAGTCAACATTTCTAAACATTCACTATAGTAAAACACACGAAAAAAAAAATGTTAACTTTGCTAGACAATTTTTCGTGTGTTTTACTATGTGAGTGTTTGGCAAAGTCGACTAAAATTTGTTATTAAAATTTAATTTTTTTATAAAATTTCATGAATTTAAATTTTAAAACAAATGTTGAGATCAGATTGTAACTGATTTTTTAGGCACTAACATAGTAAACCACTTGAAAAATTCTCTTGCATAAGTGCTAGACAATGCACAGTTCAATATTTGTTTGATGTCGATGCATTCATGTGTTTATTGTTTCTTTGATGTTGAAGTGATTTGGGTACCAAATTAATGCTGTGGGTACTGCCCATCTTATCCAATATGATGGGCCGTGCATGCATATACCAAGTTAAAACCATGGTTTATTTGGCGATATATTTCTTTTTTTTAAGAAATTACAATAATTAAAATTAGGGGCCTTATGGTTAGGGTGGCCAAAAGGTCTCTTTAAAAGAGCACATCTTCTCTTTTTTCACCCCGATCTTTTTTAATCTTTCTTTATTTTTTTGTTTATTATCTTTGGTTCTCTTTTTAAATTATTTTTATTTTGTAACTTGACGACACAATAGAATGGCCCATTTTCTAGAGTAATATTTGTTGCAAACGAAAGATGATGAACCTGGTTAAAATTAAGGCTGCCAGACATCTTATTTTGAGAAGAACTGTCCTTCTTTGAAAATTAAACTACTCTAATTTAAAAACTATGTGGTACTTTTGAAAAATATGTTCCTAAAACCATAAAATAAAATAAAATTTCTATACAACAAACATCTCATGAGAACTATTTAGAACTATACCCGGAAGAACTCATAAACAAACCCAAGAAATTAATTTTTTGAGCCGATGACCATATTGAAAACCAAATAAATTTTCTCGTAACTCCAGAGTTTTTCCTATAATGAATTATTGTTAAGGTTGCAAATTCTTTGGATGAAGTTGTACTTTTATTAAAATTTCATTATTAATTTTCCATTTGCTAGTCCTGAAAAGAGTTGGCAACTTTGGATGTATTTAGTCCAAATATAACAATTTATATATGCACAATTTATTATTTTGAACAATTCAATTTATTAGTTTGTTTTATTTATTGTGATTTTTAAAATTTGATTTGCATAATTATTATTATTATTATTACATTTATTTTATTACTATTGAATTTAATTAATTTTTATTTATCTTGATATTCAACACCACAAAATTATATTTGTTATAAAATGGAATTTTTTTAGAATGGTAAAAAAATGTATTGCTTGCACGACCAAGAATGTGTATAGGAATGGACGACTGAATTGTTTGTTGTTTTGTTTTGGTTGTGTGACGTCGCCTTCGTGTTCGTTTTGTTGATGATGGAACACATGCGCCGGCGACGGTCAATACTGCACTTATGCATTAGTATTGCATCACCGAACATTGTTGTTCATGGTGATGTTGTTAGATGGCGACACGCTTTACTATAAATGTTTTATAGTAATGGTTCGGCTATTGGATATGTGTTGGGGTTAGTGAACGCATAATTCAAATAAGTTGATTTATATTTGAATTTCACTAATTGTTTTGTTTGTGGCAGTATCGAATATCGGTGAGTCGAATATTCGAGCTGCTACAGTACCCCCTCTCCAGATGAGAAACTATAGGTTTTGAGACGTTATACATTGAACCGGACGGTTTTATATCGTTTGCTGGCTGATATTTGATCAGCCGTGTTGAGAATACCGTACGCCGGTTTCAATCTGTCGATGGAGATTGAGTGATGCTTGTCTTTGATTGAGACAATGAATTGCTTGCGTAAGCGGCGTATAACTTTGTATGGCCCATCGTATGGAGATTGTAATCCAGTTCGAACCTTATCAACCCGGACAAAGACGTAATCGCAATTGTTGAGCGATTTGGGAACGAATATGTTGCTTTCATTCGTTGGTCTTGTTGCCGTGGGGATAAGATTTTGCATGGTGGTGCGGAGTTGGTCGATGACTGTGTCGGTTGTGGATGGAGACGGAAGAGGATGTTCGATGAAGAACTCACCGGGTAGCTTGATGGTTTGACCGTAAACCATTTCAGCTGGTGAGCACTTCAGATCTTCTTTAACCGTTGCTCGAATACCAAGTAGAACGATTGGTACTTCGGAGCTCCAGTGAATTGTGTTGCCTCGGGCCTTGAGAGCAGCTTTGAGCTGGCGGTGGAAACGTTCGACCATGCCATTGGCTTGCGGATGGTAAGCCGTTGTACGTATCCGATGTGAGCCGAGGAGTTTCGTTAACTCCGAGAAAAGCTTCGACTCGAATTGGGTTCCTTGATCAGTGGTGATGTCAAGTGGAACGCCAAATCGTGATACGTAGTTTTGTATGAATGTGGTGGCAATGGTTGCTGCAGACATGTCGGTCATGCAGTACGCTTCTGGCCATCGAGTGAAACGATCGACCCAGGTGAGTAAATATGAGTATCCATTGGATGGAGGAAGTGGTCCTACGACATCCAGATGAATATGCTCAAATCGACCAGGTGGAATTGCGAATTGTCCAAGAGGCGAATTTGTGTGTCGCTGGACTTTTGATTTTTGGCAGGATAAACAGGATTGTGCCCAATGGGTCACGTCTTTGTTAATGCTTGGCCAAAAGTATCGAGCAGTAATCAATTTACGAGTTGCACGGACACCAGGATGTGAGATACCGTGTAGAGTGTCGAAGATGGTTCGACGTAGTTGCTCTGCGATGTACGGGCGATTTGCACCCGTAGATGTTTCGCAGTAGATTTCGAGGCCAGGTAGTTTGAAAAGCTCCAGTTTCAGTGATGAACTGGCGTGACAAGCAGAACCAGAAAGTAAATTCTGAAGTTCTGCGAAAGTGTATCCGCGACAACGTTTTCGGTACCTTGAACATGCTGGATGTCCGTGGTAAATTGACTAATATAATCCAAGTGGCGTGCTTGCCTTGGATTGCGTTCAGTTTGAGACTGAATTGCTCGAGTGAGAGGTTTGTGGTCGGTGTAGATTGTGAAGTCCCGACCCTCGACAAAATATCTGAAGTGTTTATTGCTAGATATATTGCGAGTAATTCCCGATCGAATGCAAAGTATTTCTTTTCGGCATCCGATAGCTTCTTTGAGAAGAATCCCAGGGGCTCCCAACACTTGTCGGTGTACTGTTGCATGACTGCTCCGACAGCAGTGTTTGATGCATCAGTAGTTATTCTGAGCTTTGAGTCGCTCAGTGGATGAGACAAGAGTGTTGTGCGTGCCAATTCAGCCTTTAGTGACGTGAATGCGTGTTGACATTCGTCAGGCCAAGAGAAGTTCTTGGCGGTTTTGGGCTTACGTAGTAGTACTGCCAGGTGGCTGTGAATTGGGTTGAGTATTTCAGCGAGCTTTGGTATGAATCGGTGGTAATAGTTGACCATGCCGATGAATCGCTGAATACTCTTGATTGAGGTTGGAGCTGGGAATTCTTTAATGGCATTGATTCGGTCTTGTGAAGGAAGGATGCCATTAGCGGTAATCTTGTGGCTGAGGAAATCAAGAGTGGATGCGCCGAAGACGCATTTTGAGCTCTTGATGTGAACATCAAACTCGACAAGTCGTTGGAAAAGTGTTTTCAGATGGAGTTTGTGTTGTTCCTCAGTTTGAGATGCCACAAGAATGTCGTCTATGTAGACGAAAACGAAGTCGAGATCTCGAACGACTTCGTTCATGGAGCGCTGAAACGTTTGAGCGGCATTGCGTAATCCAAATGGCATTCGGGTGTATTCGAAGAGGCCAAATGGTGTGGTGATTGCCGTTTCGAAAACGTCTTCAGGTGCCACGGGAATGTGGTGATAACCTCTGATGAGATCAAGTTTGGAGAAAACTTTGCAGCCATGCAAGTGCATGGTGAAGTTTTGAATGTGGGGTATCGGGTAGCGATCCGGTATCGTAACCGTGTTTAAACGCCGATAGTCCCCACATGGCCTCCAGTCTTGATCTTTCTTCTTGACCATGTGTAATGGACAAGAAACGGAAGATGTCGATGTTCAACAAATTCCTAATTCCACCATATGTTGAAATTCTGCTTGTGCAGCTTTGTGACGCACCGAATCTAGTCTGCGTGGTCTCGACACGGGCAGATGGCCTTCCGTGACGATGTGATGAACCACGTTGTGTCGGACTGGCATTTTGTAATTCGGCTCTGCTGTAAGTAGTGGGTACTTTTTGAGCAGAGTGCCGTAGCCGTTGTCGATGTTGAAATGGATCGGTGTTGGTGTGTTAACACGAACCATTGTGGCGTTTATTGACAGCTTTGTAGCTGGGTCAATCAGCCGTTTGCGTTTGACATCGACAAGAAGTCCGAATTTGCTTAGAAAATCGGCGCCAATGATCGGACGATTTACTGCAGCTAGTATGAAAGCGTGCGTGAAGGTTCGTTTGAGTCCGATATCCACGTTAAGCAATTTTGTGCCGTACGTGTGGATGATTGAACCATTGGCAGCCGATAAGACTAGATTTGAATTTCGATTTGATAATGAATATTTCAATTTGTAATTCATTGCTGGAATAACCGAAAGGTCAGCGCCAGTGTCGACTAGGTAGGTGAGTTTGTTGTGTCTATCGTACACAAACAAACGTGACGTATAGGGTGTGTTTGTGGTCAGGGGAGGCAAGTTGCTCTCAACCCGTGACTCTAATAGTTTTTTTGATGGTCAATGTCCATTTTTACGGCGGCCGCGGACGTCGATTGTTGCGACGGGTTGAAGTTGCACGGTGGCGTGCATTTTCGCGCGGCTCTACCAAACTTGTTATGAAACCAGCCGATGTGTGTTGTTGCTGGGACTGCGGGTTCTAGTTTGTGAGGGAGCTCGTCGCCCACGCGAACGGCTTCGACCTCGGAGAAGCCCGTCGAGTCTGGACTCAATTCTCGACAACCTTGATTCGAGTGAGTTTGTTGTTGTTGTTGTGGAACGGGGAGTTTTGTCTCCACTGCGTTCCCTTGATTGCCGGTATGGTACATTGACTTGACTGACGCTTGGTTGGTTGATGTGTAAGACATCATGCATTTTGTCGGCAATTCTGGCTAACATCTGTGTCGTGGAGGATTCGGGCTGTGCTACTAGCGCTATCCGAATCAACTCCGGCATTTTCCGGATCCATAGCGATCTGATTATTGTTTCGGAAAAGTTGTTGTTAGCCAGTGTGTGTATGTGCCGTAAAGCGTCAGATGGTGTGCGGTCGCCCAATTGTTGGCCTGAAAGTAATTGTTCCAGTTGGCGTTCGCTCGATGGTGCTAGTAGCAGCGTTTGTTTCAGTGTATTGTATTGGTTGGTTGTTGGCGGATTGAGGAGGAAATCCGAGATCACATCGCACGTTTCTGGTTGCAAAGCTGATAATGTTTGCAGGTACTTGGTTTTATCAGCGGTTATACCTTGCAGCCCGAATTGTATTTCGGCGAGCTGAAACCATGTGTTTGCTCTTTGTGGCCAGAAAGGTTGTACTGCGATTCGTTGATGTGATCCCGCGATTTGTGGACTAGCGCCTTCAGGCGTGGTGTCCATGCTTTGTGGTAGATGTTTTGCATCTTCGGTCATTTTGTTCTTTTGTTAATTACAAACCAATACAATGAACTTATAACAATACAATATTGTGAGAAACCCCCGAATATGGAGTTCCTTGCGTCCTACCTTATATTGGGGGCTCTCGTTTAAATTTATAGCAATCAATTTAGAAATGCAAGGTGAAATTGGACGGCGGGTATTATGTAACCGTTGTGGTTGAGGTTTTGATAAAAACCGGGTATTATTCTTTTTATTAACCCACAACGGTGATGGTGGGAGGACGTGCAGCGAGAAACGACCAGTGTGTGAAATATGGATGGGGAGCGATGTGGTGGTGAAAAATATATATAAATAAAAATTGTACAATTGAAAATGATTCTACGTTACTTGTAAGAAAAAAATAAAAAATGATTCTACGTTAATTAAAAAAAATAATAATTTGAAATTTAAATGTTCAAAGAAAAAATTTATATATAAAAAAAAAACTTGGTACCGGTTTATTTTGTTGTTGTTGTATTGCCGCTGTTGTTGGTCATCCGTTGCGGTGAGGGTGGATCGCTTCACCGTTTGAGGTTGTCCCACGGTGTCCCGCGTTGCGTGGCTGGGTTGTGGTCCCTTCGCCACGTGTATTGCAATTCGAATCCCTCGTAGGTACGTGGGATGGTACTACGCACGTATTTTAATTTTCTTCCCACGCGGTTGCGTGGTTGGTTTTATATTTTGTATCGGTTGAATGAATGATGTGGTAATAATTGTTTTTATATTTTATTTTCTCGGTAAAAACCGACGTCGTGGTCACCAATTTGGATGTATTTAGTCCAAATAAAACAATTTATATATGCACAATTTATTATTTTGAACAATTCAATTTTTTAGTTTGTTTTATTTATTGTGATTTTTATAATTTGATTTGCGTAATTATTATTATTATAATTACATTTATTTTATTACTATTGAATTTAATTAATTTTTATTTATCTTGATATTCAACACCACAAAATTATATTTGTTATAAAATGGAATTTTTTTAGAATGGTAAAAAAATGTATTGCTTGCACGACCAAGAATGTGTATAGGAATGGACGACTGAATTGTTTGTTGTTTTGTTTTGGTTGTGTGACGTCGCCTTCGTGTTCGTTTTGTTGATGATGGAACACATGCGCCGGCGACGGTCAATACTGCACTTATGCATTAGTATTGCATCACCGAACATTGTTGTTCGTGGTGATGTTGTTAGATGGCGACACGCTTTACTATAAATGTTTTATAGTAATGGTTCGGCTATTGGATATGTGATGGGGTTAGTGAACGCTTAATTCAAATAAGTTGATTTATATTTGAATTTCACTAATTGTTTTGTTTGTGGCAGTATCGAATATCGGTGAGTCGAATATTCGAGCTGCTACACAACCCACGAATTGGGAACAAAAAATTTTTTATTGTGTAATTTGATCTTTTGATTAAATCCTTCGTACATTTTCCATTTTCCAGTGCAAAACAGAGTTGGCAGCCCAAAGGAATACGAGTTGAGAACCAAGAAAATGAATATTTTCTGGATTCAGTTGAATTTTTGCTTCGTATCGAAGTAAGTGCTTCATAGTTTTGGGGATCTCGAAATTCTATTTTTTTAACATGATTTTTGGAATCTCAGAAAATCTAATAACTTCTTGCAACATTCCAAAATCTTCAGTACCCAGTTTTTTATAATTTAGTTAGGACAGTTTACTAGTCCTTCCTTGTCGTTTTCTGGATACAAAAATACCAGAAATATTCTATATACTCGCGTGAATATCTGGCAGACTTACCCAGATGAGAATGTGAAAAGGGTGTTTTCATTGATGAGAGCTTAATGGACCGCCTAAGCATTACATACAATTTTAAAACGGTGGTATTCGTAGATTTCTAACAGAAAATAAAATAAAGTTTTATTCAAAGGTCAGATAAATCTAATTCTTGAGAATCCTTTGATGAATAATTTTAGAAAAGTGTGCTAGACAGAAGTTTACAAAAGTTTACCATCATAAATGCTTTATTCCACCGCTTATTGAAACCATGAACTTTGATATGAAAGTTTCAAGTGTTAAATTGTTCATTAAAATGAGTTTCGAAACAAATAATTTACTTTTAATTTTGCAACAGTTTAGCAAACATTGTGCTTTCCTTAGAGATTGTGAAATATTAGCAACTGAGGACTTAATTGTTCGTCGTCTTTATACATATTCAAGTCGCTAGTGTGCAATTAACATATATAAAACTCGATGTACTAGCTTCTCGTTACAATTTTGAGCATTTTTTCATCATTCTCCGACATTAATTTTCTAGACTGTGAATACTTAACCACAAAATCTAACTACTCCGGTATACTTCGGAATACTGTCACGATAAGTTGAAAAATATTTGTGATTTTTATGGTGGAGATGAATGAAAAATTCCAGTCCAAATATATGGGAATAGTTTGAATGGCGGAAAATGATGTGACAATTAAATTTGAAATAACACGATAAATTTCACACAGGCAAACTGAAAACAAATGAGGCACTAAGTATCTTGGTAAGAGATGATGTCCCCACTAACAATTTGTTGGAAGGACAATGCAAAATGCTAATTCAATACCTTATTACTACCCGATATCAGTGAGAAACGTGACTCAGAAGTGTAAATGGCAAACAAGTAAACTGATCCAAAGGCTTATATGCATATCAAGCTGTTACCTTATTAGCAAATTACTTGAAAAATAAATTACCGGTTAATGGACATGTCCCAAAAAACTGGTAAATACCATGCAGTTTGACTTCAGAGAAAATAAATCAACAGAGCAAAAATACAATCTGGGAGTTTTCTTAATTTCGATAATTTGTGGTAGCCAAGTATTATGTAATATGTTGCAGTTGAACAAAATTGGAGATAAACATTCCTCCGCAAATCTCTACAATATCATAATTAATTATTTTTCTGAAAAAAAAAGCAAGTGTCATGGCATACCCCGAACGAATGTTCAACAAAGGATGACCACAAGGCTCCATTTTAGGCTTCCATTAAAGTACACGAAGAATCATTCGTGAACGACTAGGTAGTGCGCTTTGCTGGGAACTCAAGACACAGTATACAAGCCATAGGCAGGATGTTAGACTGGTTTAAGTGGTAGACACAATGGTAAAATGGTGCAATAAAAACATTGGAAAAGATACCTTTAGGTGCTTGGTTCAAGCATATTCTTACGGAACATAACAATAGCATCCTATATGCCCCGATTGAGTCTAACAGACTCAAGTACCTCTAAACGTGGACATGGTGAGGATACAATAGATCATATCCTCTATGACTGTGATCTAGCTCAAGAAGCAAGAGAACATTTATTCGCTTTTTTTTTATGGGTTCCTTATGTTTACATTGTTGAAGCTGTACCTAGCTATGACCATATTGGTAGTTCTATTAGTTTAGGGGCCAATTCTGTGTTCTGTTCTGTAATATTATTTTTGAATAAAAAAGGCGCTAATTTCGTTACTTGCCTTCTTATAAGTGCCTCTCAAGTCTTGTTACACGCACGACTCGGTCTTATCCTAGATGAACTTTTACAATACCACTAGTCATCTACATTTTGATCGTGGACTGTTGTGATCTCTAACAAGATCTAGTTAACCAATGTTGAAATTCTGTGTCTGTGTGATTTATCTTATGCGTTACTGTAGTTGATGCAAATTTCATTGTGCTTATTTCTTTCAAACATTTTCTATCATTATTCGGAACAATTTCCATCTGGTCAATGAGTTTATTTTCTCTTCTGAAATACTGGTTTCTTGTCCTTGAATTGAGAAAGGCTTAGTAATCTAGTCTGCTAATATTGTCGCCTCGCCACTTTTTTGAAATGTTATTTTAGAGATGATACTGGGGCTCCCTACAATAACAGCGAAATGTTATTTAGTACCTGTTTTGGCAGTAGAAGTTACAATATTTGAAGCCATTTATTCTATTGTTTTCAATGTTTTTAATTCCATTATTTTGGTAGCACCTGATAAAAGATGGCACTAACCACCTCAATGTGAATGGTTGTCGTTGCCATAGCAGTTACTCATTAGCTGATTTCTAAAATTTTTACTGAACTGATGACATTTCATACATTTTGTTATTTCTTAATTTGTATGTTACACTTTTACTTGTGGATTTCATTTATAGCTATATTGGTATTGTTGGGTGGGCGCTTCCGGATAACTTTATTGCGTTAGTTATTCAGTATTATTATTTTGGTGACTACTAAGATTTTCTTCTATGGAAAAATGGCCAAATCTTTGAAGAGCTTGTTAACCAGTTAATTGATGTTTGTCGAGATTTTCAAGTTTTACGCCTCTTGATGCACTATTTACATGGAATATGATTTTTTGAGGCTTGCGTCTGTCTGATTCAAGCAACAAAATATTGTACGACCAATATTGCAAACATTGTGTAAACCATTTTCTATCTTTCAAATTATTCAACTGTTATCTTTAAAAATTAAGTTTAAGACCCATCTATTATTTAAAAAATAACATAAAAGAAGCAATTTAAATTTAGTCTAAATTACCTATTTAAAGTTTCTGATACAAAATTTGAATGTGTCAATGTATTAATAAAAATATAAACCTGGCAACCCTTTGAACATTGACTTTTCGCTCGTACAAAAGTGGCTCACACTACAAAAGTGAAGGTTGGTAATTGAAATACGAAGGCGTAATTTGGCTAAGCAAATCTGAGTATGCAATTGCATTATGGGAACCATGAGACATGCTTTGTATTAAGTGAAATTTTTGCGCCTCTCGTTAAGCATTGACGGCCTTCCGTTGGATCTTTAACGTTTAAAATAAATGCAATAAGGTTTAAACAACTTCTTATTTCAAACGGAAAGTAAATGGTTGGTATAATCTGTAACTATTACAAATTGACCTTGAAATAACCTTGACAACGTTCTCTAATTAACAAATAGGTCGGTCCATATACTTTACTCCTTAGAATGCAGTATATTCCTTTAATCCAGGAAAAGTCCTGCTTCTATCAAAACTAATAGATTTTGCACAGAATATATCGGATCAGTTTATTTTCACAGATGACATATGTACAAGTACGAAATATTTATAGAAATATATTATTTTTAATTTCAGGTCCACCAGGCCCACCAGGAAAACGGGGTAAAAAGGGCAAAAAAGGCGATACAGGCGATGCTGGTCCAGCGGTATGTATAACACAGTCACAAAACATAAGATCTTCTCTCTATTTTCGAATTTTTGGCTAATTAGTTTAGACGGTTTAGTTATTATTATGTTTTATTTAATTTTTCCAGTTTTTTTTTCATCATATTTTGTGTTATTTATTTTCAATGTTTATTTGATTTGATTACATCAATATTATGTTTCTTTTCTCTTTATTTAATTACAGGGTCCTGCTGGTCCGCCGGGAAAAAATGGCTTTCCGGTATTTAACGTTTTTTATTTTTATTGTTTTTAGTTTTATTATAATTATTATCATTTACATTCTTAATTATTTTATGTTTATTTTGGGTTCTTTTCTGACACTATTTTTTTTTAAACAAAAAGCCATTAATTTTCATTAATAAATTGTCACTAATAAAATTTACATAATTATACAAAGAGTATTCCAAAAAGAGCGATTTGTTTTCTAAATAAAATGTAAAAAAATGTAATTTCTTTATTTCAATATGAAATTCAGACTTTAAGATTGTAAATTAAACACAATATTACGTAAGAACTTCTTGTTCAAGAAGGGTCGAAATATTTTTTAGATTTTATTTAAAACACATGTAGCTCTGTTTGGAACAGCCAATATTAATACTAATACACTTAACATTTTATTTTAAATAAAACACTTTATTTTAAAAAAAAATGCTCAAAATTTCACTACGACTTTGTCAATCTTTTTGCGCTATTTTATAAAGCGCCCAAATTTATATTTCTTAGGTTATATTAAAATGCGCCTGAATGTATGGAATGTAAATGTGGTTATTTACAAAAAGAAATTCTCAATTTTTAAAATTCTATAGCCTCTTCATAAAAATTTTGCTCAACTCAAAAAATTCAAGATTTATTATTTTAGGAGAGCTCGATATCAAATTCACAATAGTGAATCTAATTTTTAAAAATTATTAAGTACAGTGAATCTACATTTATGTAGTTACATAAATTATATATGGGTATCTGACTATAGTGTTAGATTTAGTAAATATAAATTTAAAACTTAAAATGTCTTTATTTTAAAACAATATTTTTATATTATAAACTTATAAATATTTTAATTCTAGTATTAAAAGCGTCAAATGTTAATTTTAAATTTTAAATTTAGAAAATAAATGTTATATTTTTGAATATATGTAGGTAGAAGTTTTAGAATTTAATCTTAATTTATTCTAATATTTTTTAATAATCCGAAAAAATTCTTACAAATTAAATAAAATTTTAAATTTAACTGTAAATACATTATAAAGTGCAAAAAATTAATTTAAAATATGTATCAGTTTTAAAATTATAATTTAACGATCTTACTTAACCAGAAGTATATCATAAAATCACGATTCCAAATTAACGACACTAACTTTAATTTCTAGAAATTATAAAGAACCGGTAATTCTAGATTCCATCACAGAAACTTTATGTTCCTAATTTTTAAGTCTAACTACAAAATTATAAGAAAAGGAATTAAATTCTAAAATCTTAATATTTAGTTTCAAATTTTGAAGTATTAAGTATTTTATTTGCATATATTGATTTAAAATTAAATTTTAAATTTGTTTAATTACAATTTTAGTAAATTAATTTTAAAAATTTGGTTACTCATTTTTTCTAACATTTTTTAATTAGCTTTAAATTTTAAAATTAATATTTAACCTATCTGAAAAACTCTAGATTCAATATTTCTTAACAACTCGATTCTAAATGCTCAATTCAAAATATTAAATATATTTGCTAATTATAGATTGTAATTTAATTATTAAAGCTTTATAATCATAATTTTTAATTCTAATTTAGATAGGCTATTCTAACAATTTAAAATATAAAAATCTATATTTTTTAAATCATAAAATTTAAACAAATAATTTTTAAATAAAAAATATTAAAATTTGAGTTTATAAATATAAGATACATCGGATTTTAAATTGTTATTCCTAATACGTATATTGTTCTATATTAAATAAAACAAATACAAAAATGGAGTTTTGAGAATTAAAATTCGGAAGTTTAGAATCTAAAATTTTATAATTGAAGATTCAATTAGAGGCATTTAAAAATTAATTAATTTTAAAATTTTCTTAATTTTTAATTTCAAATTCTAAGATAAAAACTATTTTAGTTACGTATATTGATTGTTTTAGAAAACAGATCTTGGAAACTTAAATGTAATTAGAACTTTTAATATTAATTTTTAGGTTTTCTAACATTTTTTAAATAGTTTTAAATTAATTTTTAAATTATCGAAATTTGTACAAATTAGTTGGATTTGGACATAATTGCAGAACCGGTGATTCTAAATTCTCTACTAACAAGTTTATATTCATAATCTTTAATTCTATTTTAAAACTAGTAACAACTATAAATTTTTAGTTCAATATATTCTACATACATAAATATGTATCCCATATTCGATATTCAAATATTAAAATACTCTTAAATTTTATATGTTTCAAAATTTCCAGTTTTAAAATTCTAAAATCTTCAAACAATTTCTAATTTTGAGACATTTCCATATATTGATTTAAAATTTAAAATTATACATGACTAATTACAATTTTAGCAAATGAATTCTGAAAATTTGTTTATTTATTTTCAAAATTGAATCTTAATTTTTTTTAAACAATTTTTAATTAGTTTTAATTGTAAAAATTAAATTTAAGTTCAAATTATCTGAAATTCTTACAAGTCAGCTGAAATTTTTATTCAAACATTGTAATTATCTGATAATTTTTCGATTGCACTAAATTTTTATAGATAAAGGATAAATCTTGAAAATTTGAAATTTTAAAATTTAAATTTGACATTCAATACTTATTTGAAACACTCAAGATTTAATTTTTCATGAAAAGTCGATTCCAGATTTTAAATTTTAATTATATTTTTAATGTCCAATCTATCTATCTATTATAATTATATAATTTAAATGAAAATAATTTAAAATTGTTACATTACAAATTCTGATTGATTTTTAACATATAAATTTTAAAATTTGAATTCAAAAATTTAAAAGAATTCAGATTCTAATTTTAAATTGTTATTTCCAATTTGCACATTGTTCTAGATTAAATTTAGTTTTGAGAACAAAAATTTAGAATTTCAAGTTCGCTCAATTTTTAATTCCAAAAATTCCAAATTCTAACAAAACAATTTTGGTTACACATATTTATTACAGTTTTAGAAAACCAATTTTAAGAGTTTAAATGTAGTTAGAACTTTTAGAATTAATCTTAGTTTTTTTTAATATTTTTAAATTATTCGAAATTTGTACTAATAAGTTGAAAGTTTAAAATGGAATAACTGATTTTTTGAGTGAATTTTAGATAATTTATTTAAAAAAAATTTTAATTTCAAATAATTTCAAAAATCAGTATATAGAAATTTAAAAATTGATAGGAACGAATTGGTAGGGGCCGGTTGCTTTTGAAACTTTTAAATAGGTCGGGTCACTTCGCTCCTTAATTAGAAAGATAACCAGTATATAGAAATTTAAAACTCGATTTAAGCTTTAGACATTTCCGAATTAATTCTTAAATTGGTACTCTTTTCATAATTTTAGATGCTAATTTTAAATTCTTATATCCAATTGTGCCAGACAATAAAATCGATATAAAAAACAAAACATCGGAATTGTCGATTCCAAATTATTTTCAAAAAATTCTAAATTCTACGATATTATGTATTTTATTTTAATTTAAAATTAAATTTTAAAAATATCTAATTAGAATTTTAACAAATAAAAATAAAAAATTTGGATTTTAGAATGAAATCTTAATGGTTTTACATATTTTTACATTAGTTTTAAATTAAATAAAGCAAACTCGAAATCATAAAACATTAGAAATATTAAAATTATAATTTAATATTCTTATCTAATTGTAAAATTCAATAATTCAGAATTCGATTCCAAATTTTCAATTTGGGACATTAAATCTAATGTCTATAAATTATAAATTATGATTTTAAATTCAATTATAATATATTTATAATTTTAAATCCTAATTTAGAACTAACATTTATGATTATCAATTTTTAATTCTTAATCTATATGTATATTCTAGACGAAATATATATTTTTTAAATTATAAATCTATTTCACGTAATTTTAAAATACCCCCACTTATACATGTGTTCATTTGCAGCTTAAAATCTGAAAGTACTTTCTTAAAGCCTCTTGCATTAAATAACCGTAGATATAATTTAGAATAGTGGTCTCTGACGATTTTATTCTGAACTAATTACTACCTACCTCCGCTGTTACTTGTCGGCGTTCAAGGGAATATTTAATTCAATTCTGCGATATTATAAATATTTCAATTTATCAAAGGCCTACTTTATCAGGAATTCCCATTCGAAAATCATAAAATTAAAAATTTTAAATCCGCGCGTCCTAAATAAAACAAAAACATAACGCATGCGTACAAATATTTCACCGCCTACCACAAATTTACAATTTCCATGTAGTTTTAGTTTTACCTTTTAATTTTTTTATTTTGTGTTAATTTAATTCATGAACAATTTTTTGTTGTTAAAAAAATTTAAATACGTATATAAATAAATAAAACAGATTTTACGTTTTAACAAATTTATAGCAAATGTATATTATTAACAGCGCGCGGTTTTGGGGGAAAAAATAAAAAATATTTTGTGTTTACAATAAAACTATCAAAATTAACCGACATAACCAATTTAATTTTTTATTTTTTTTTTTTTTGTAATAAACTATAAACATAACCATAAAAACCAAAATAAATGAACACAAATAAAAAATTAATATAATTTGTTGAAATACTATAAATTGAGTGAAGGTTAGTTTGGTATTTTTATTTTGTGTGTGTGTGTATATGTTTGTGATTTGTTGGAATTTATATACAGCACTATACACTATAACTTTTGGTAAAAGCAGGAATTTTTGATAAAATTTAAAAAATATATATAGTTTTTACTATGTCAACTTTAAATTTTATGATATTATTTATACGACAAAAGCATTCTGCCGCAAATTTTTTTTTATGAGCAGATGTAAATCAATAATTTTAATAGACATCACAGAATTTTAACTCATTTTGTGTGCTTAATTACATCCTTGAATGGCTTTAATTATATTAATTTAGTTTGTTATACAGAACTGAAAACTATACTCATTTAATGTGTAAGAATATACGTTAAGACGTTTCACCTGGTGACCAATACAGGGCATCGTATGTCCCTCCATCCATAGAGAAATCAAGCTATTATATTTAATTGTGCCTCTGGCACCCTGTATAATGGCTTCATGCAGTGAAGTGCAAAGAATTATTGTGAGTATAGTGCCAAGCCTATACGCAATTAATTTAAAATTTCCATTACATTTGCCCAGGTACAATTTAAAATGCATTAGCTTTTCAATTCGGCTATAGATTTATTTTATTGCCGAGTTATTAAATAAAACACATGCCGCCTTTAGGGTGACTAGTGCATCGATTCAAAACTCAATTTAGGCATCTCTCTCAGGAATATCCCGCATGGAAAAACATGATAATGTAACACCGATTAGTTTTTCAAAAAATAAAAAAAACATCTTTAATCTAGAGTAATCTATAGTACACTGCGTATCACAGTCATAATTTAGAAAAAAAAAATCTTTTAATTGGTAACGCTGCGATACATTTTGTTCAAAGATAAAAACAATTTAACTCGGGTATGGCACAAGTAGGAGGAACTTATATCATTTTAAGTGATTTGATTGATCGAGAGACCTGGAATAAATACTATGGACAATTCTGCCGATGTTATGTACGCAGCTTACAAGTACAGAATTGTATAAAGATTGTCAAATACATTACTCCATACAAAACATGATTGAATTATGGCATGCTGACGGTTTGCAAAACCTGGCAATTCCCTAACGAAAACCATCTCGAGTGCTTTTGAAAATTCGTGCCCTCTTCTTTACAACAAGTTAAAACTAACAAACCTTTCTAGTGTTCTGAACTTAAAAAGTTAAGCAAGAGTGTGCGTAAAATTAAAAATAAAGCCAAAATCTCATTTCTGATTGGAATCGATTTTTGGTAGCTCATCAAGCCTATAAAAAAGCCTAAGATCCGCGCAGAAAGCTGCGTGGAAAAACTTTTGCGAGGAAATGGATAGCTTATTTGTTCTCGCTAGACTTAACAAAACTGTGGCTAAGAATTATACTTGTAATCTTGATAGCCCTCGCCTACCTTCCGAGAAACTCACCTCCAGCAGGTGAGAAATTGATGAGCTTCTTTTGCCTGTCCACTTTCCTGGATGTGGGTACTGATGTTCTACGCTGGAGTGTTTTCTTGTTTGCACCGTTCAAATTGAGTGGTCCTGACGGCGTTTTCCCTGCTGAAACTCACCTTCTCAATCTTTTCCAGGCGTGCATTTCTTTTAGTACTGTACCACGATCCTGGAGCAGGAGTAGAGTAGTTTTTACACCTAAGGCTGGCATGTCGGATTATACTGACCCTTAAGCTTTTAGGCCCATTAGTCTGGCCTCTACTTTTCTTAAAACTTTAGAGAGGATCATCGACAGATTTATTATGGATAACTATATTTAACTACCTCCCCACTCAGTAACATGCAACATGCTTACAGAGCAGGCAAGTACTGCAAAACTGCTCTACATGAACTCGTAACTGTAATCGAAAGATCACTTAATTACAAAGAGTTTCTTGTAGGTACCTTCCTAGCTTTTAATAGCACTTCGTTTTCTTCGATCACGAGTGCGTGTACCGATTTTAATATTAATCAAACCATTGTTAGCTTCATCGATTCAATGCTCAAGCCCCGTATAATTAAGATTTAGTTAAATGGCTCATCAGTATTTGTCAACGTAACCAAAGGCTGCCCGCAAGGAGGAGTACTCTCACCCTTGCTGTGGCTCATGGTTATCGATGAATGACTTGTTAAATTGCAGCGATCTGTGTTCATCGTGCAATGCTACGCGGATGATCTCGTGTTGACCGTTACTGGTAAATAAGTGAACGTCTTATCTAATCTGATGCAGAACGCCTTTAAGATAGTGGAAGTTTTGTGTTGTTGAAAAGGGGTTGCGCGTCAATCCCTCGAAAACTGATCTGGTTGTGTTTTCCGGACGTAAGAGCAATTACAAGGACAGAGCACGTCAAACACCTAGATGTTATTCTAGATAGTAAACTCTCTTGGAAATGTTACCTTGATTATAAGCTATCATTTGGCAATGTAGAAGGGAATTCAATCAATTCAAAGAATTCAAATCACTGGTTTTACCTTTACTGTCGTATGCAGCAGTTGTATGGTGGCCAGTTGTTAAACTGACATCTGTAGCAAGGCTGGATGGACTGCACATGACATCTTGTAAGGATATAACCGGGGCTATGTCGTCTACTCCCCTTCTTGACATGGAGTCTATTTTATGCTTGCCCGAATTGCAGTCCTACAATTTTGGTATGGCGTGCTATGTTGCGTTTCGATTAAAGTGCATTGGGGCATGGAATGTCTTCGTGTCTTGTACGGGAAATAGTCAGATTCTTAATAAGTTTAAGTCACATATTCCGGAGGTTGAAATGTGGATGACAGGCTATTGCCCGAATTTAACTTCATCTATTCATTCTCCGTCCTTTTCCTCTCGAGAGAACTGTGGCTCTCAGGATTTCTATAGACAGTTGTCCGAGTTGATAATCTATTTTTTTTGAACACTACACGGATTTCAAGCTGAATTAATTGCACTTACCCATGGGGTAAACCACTATAGGTTTGCACCATGCACCCATTATGGCATTGAGTGCGGAACCTCTGTAGGTTCCAACCGTTTTAATAAAAAAAAAAAAAAAAATGCTATGTTGACAACGCTTTTGTTTTATTTTTGGAAAATATTGCCTTTGAAAATAAACAAAAAAATAAACTAGTACTAGATGTTTCCTTTTTTGTAGGTAGCCTACAGAATTATGCACAGTTTCGTCTGTTTATTTTGTTTATTGTAGCCGCGTCCGTTTCTTATAGGAAAAATGTATTCCTGTTGTTAATTTATTTCTTGTTTGTTGATTATATTGTCAAGGTAATTAATTTTATAAGGTCTCCCCAAATATGTACAGTTTAGCAAGTAAAGCGTTTACCAAATAAAATATGTGAAATAATTTCTTTTGTTAATTTTGGTTTTGCTTCAATAAAAGATATTAAATTTGTTTTTCAATATTTGAATTTTGGTTTAAAGCGCCATATAAAAGCGGCTCTCCGATTCCTTGCATCTTTTACAACCATTAGTACCGGCCCAGACTCAAACTACCAATAAAATTATAAAAATTGGTTTATTATTCGCTAACTATAACATAAAGGTGTACTAACATCAACATTAATAAAATTAAAATTTGTTTCAATTCGTTTCAAAAAAATCGATATACTTACATAATAGAAAACATGTAACTGAAAAAAAATTTGGCAATTAAACAAAAACAATTTTTTTAAAAATTAACCAAAATCAATGAAATATAGACACATAAATCGTATTACGGGATTTTCTTAAGATGGGCCAAGTTGACAACCTCGCTGTCGGGGTTATTGTTGGCTGTTTGAATTTTGAAAGCTCCTTTTATCTGTGCCCGTGATCCTGTGGTTTGTGATTGGTCTAAGTTTTACTGAACAAGAAAAAAGATGTAGATGCTCTAGCAATCAATTGTTCTTCAGGATTTAATGTCTTGGCCTACAAGTTTGCATTGGCTACCTCAAAAAATTCATAACACTTTTCATGAGTTTAGGGTTCTGTATATAAAATGTAATACGGAACCCTTATGGTCACGCTCCGTTGCTCGCCTGTCACAGGAATAATAATTAAATATATGTAGGTTACTAGGTACCAAAATTATGTCATTTTAAAGGGCTAACTTTAGCGATTCTAAAAATATTTCTAAATAATTTTGTTGATGAATTTTTGATATCGAATTTTATGAAAATGTATCAAAACATGTATGAATTAACTTTTCTCCGAAACTGTGATGCAAGTTATTCGACGTTTCGCTTTAAAAAAAAATATTTTAAAATTGACTGATAATTTAATTTAATTAATTAATTTACTGGTTATTTGTCAAATAAAATTGGTTAGTATCGATATATTCAAAATGATTTATGCTCATTGTATGGAACCCTCGAACCATGAGTTTAATACTTGACCGGACTTTTTACTGTACTAAATAAATAAGTTTTAAATTCAAGTTTCTTCTTCACGTTTTTTTCAAATATTTTAAAAAAATTTTTTAATCTCGATGTGCAATGGAGAAACGTGGTCGTAATGGGAGGTCTTAGTAATGATTTTTCAAAACAAATTGTTCACAAACTAGGTGTTTCATTTGACAGAAGATCACATAGAGTTCAAAAATAAAAATTAAGGTTTTAGTCGACGTACTAGGCGATAACACACAAATTGAAATAATTTTTGAACCATCAATAATTATATAGCCACATGTGTGGTGATTTTGACTGGAAATGTTTACTTTTAGGACACTCTGTACATCTAATCCTATATCACTTGTTTAAAATCCAGCAAAACTTACAAGCTGCAATATGTAACCTTTCATCTATTGAATAGGGTATAAGTATAAGGGTATAAGTGGCAATGTTTTTTGTGCCCTGTCCTGACTAATTAATTTGATTTTCAATAAATGGTTGCAAGGTCTAAGGGCACACCCCTTTTTCTTTTTAATGAATTACATATACACAGTTGATTACTAGCATATGCCTGTTATTTCGCACACCTAATATTTCGATATCTGCAGGTAAAACATTATTGAAATTGAGATCCACTGTGATTTCATAAATTTGAGAAATTCATGATTCTTTAGGTTGTTTTTTTATTTTATTGCGGATTTGAATCTTATGAATGAGATTTTATTGATAATGGAGTTGTCCTTTTTAAAATATACAATAATTATTCAATACATCATATTTCGAAACTTTCAAAGTTTAAAAAATTGTTTATCAAAACATTATGTAATGCCCACCTCAATGGTAATATATGATTTACACGTATATACCATATACGAAAGTATAATTTTCTAATTTAATGAGCTGTTCAATCAATTTTACCAGAAATTTGATTTGATTTTTTTGTGTGGTAGAATCAAACAGAGTTTCATTACAAATTATATTTCGTAAATTAAATTTTCTTTTAATTGTCTCTTTAATGACTGGCTGTCTGATAATAAAGTCTCTAAAAATGACAAGTTAAGCATAACATTAAATAAAAGCTCAGTAATTAAACAAAAACCAATGCGTTAACATTCGACTGGATTTCACAAAAAGTTTTAATTACACAGTTTTGAAATGTATAGCTTAGAAATGTTAAAAGCTTTTAGCATTAAAACAACTTTTAAATTAATTAACTAAGTTTTTAGATTTGTGTACATATAGGAATTTTATGTATATTGAAAACTGAGAATAACCAAATTGATTGCCATAAAAGCCATGAAAGTTTTATGTATTGAGTATTATATTTGTACTGTATATAGGTTTTACTTTTTGGTGTTGTGTTTCCATTGTCTATCTAGTTGGACTTGATATAATGCAAGTGGAAATTGTTAAGGTGCTTGGCCTGGGAAATGTTTAGGACTGAACTACAATAGCATCATTTTAAACAAACAACTTTTATCAGAAGAAACAATAGGAGAGGAAGTGGAAAAACTCGTCAAAGTACCAAAACAATAAACAAAAAAATAGCTGGTGAATGCTACCCAATGGAAATTAAATCACTAGTTATAGAGAAGAGAAGTACCCGAAGGGAATGGCAACGTACACGAGACTTAGCCGTCAAAAATATATTAAGTAATTTAACACAAAGAATACGCAGAGAAATACGGGAAATTAAAAATAAATCAATAAATTCATATCTACAATCTCTCACCTACGATAAAGATAGTAATTATTCATTGCGGAAAGCAACCAAATATTTGGAAAGGCCAGTTATGTAAATACCACCAATAAGAATAAATAATGATCGCCTGGGCTAAAACACTTAATCAACGGGATATACTGATTGAAAACCATACAACTATCCTGAGACAAGAAATCCCATTAACTAATGCTAAAGAAGTGAAACAAGAAGTGAACCATGTAGTAGTTAAAAAATCAACAGGAGGTATTCTTAAAGATACCTAATAAAGTTATTAAAAAAATATCGGACATAATTGATGCTTCCTTCAGACTCCGTTATTTTGGAAATTTGCGGAAGTAATAATGATACCTAAACCAGGCAACCCACCAAGTGAATTAACCCCAATATCACTTCTTCCAGTTATGTCCGAGAGACTATTGTTAAAACGAATTTAACCAGAAATTGTAAAATCAGGAGCAGTTCCGTCCCATCAGTTTAGATTTAGAAAGAAACACTCCACAATCGATCAAGTCCATAGAATAACAGATTTAATAGAAATATCCTTAGAGGAAAAAAAGATTTGTTCAGCCATATTTCTTGACATAGCGCAGGCATTTGACAAAGTTTGGATAAATGTTTTAATATTTAAATTGGAGAAAACTCTGCCATTTGAGTATTTCGAACTGCTAAAGTCATACCTGAAAAGAAAATACTTTAGAGTTAAACAGGAAGGAGTTTACTCCAGCATAAAAGAAGTTAGAGCAGAAGTCCCGCAGGCTAGTGTCTTAGGGCCATTCCTTTTCATACTGTTCATACTTACCGCAGACGAACAATACAACTGCTACCACGTTTGCAGATGGCACTGCAATTCTAGCTGTTTTTGACACAATCGGTGAAGTCACATTCAAACTACAAATAGCCACAAATAATATACATGATTGGCTAGCTATAAGTGGAGGAATAAAGAGAATGAATCGAAGTCTACTCATATATTAACTTCACTAATAGATTAATAGAACCACTACATGTGACTCTCAATAATATTCCTGTAGCACATGCAAATCAGGCAAATTACCTTGGTATGAACCTTGATGCAAAGTTAAAGTGGAAAGTTCACGTGAAAAAGAAAGCAGAAGAGTTACAATTAAAATATAGAAAAATGTACTGGTTAATTGGTAGAAACTCTCAGTTATCCATTCATAATAAACTTATGTTTTATAAACAAGTGATCAAGCCGGTCTGGACACATGCTATTCAACTATGGGAATGCACCAAAACCAGCAATCAACCGACAGTTCAACGATTTCAAAATAAAGTTCTCAGAGGGATTGTAAACTACCCTTGGTACTCTCGTAGTGGTGACCTTTATAGAGATCCCGGAACAGACACGTAAGTGAAATAAAGAAGTGTGCTCAAAAACAACAGGAGCGGCTCCATCATCACCCTAACATCGAAATACATAGGAGTGCTTTATTATTATATTGTCAGAGTCAAACGCTGTTAGTCAAAAATGACTAGTTACTTTGTAAATTTTTTTTATTGTTATCATAAACTAGCGGGGTGCGCCCGCTACGCAGCGCGTCGCCTCCAGGGACATTTAATAAAGTGTTGAAAAATATTTTAAATAGCGAACCCCGATGCACTTTGTTGCAACCAACCAAAAAAAGAAATGAAATATTCGAGATATTTTTTTTATGAAATGAATGCATTGTATTTCAAAATTATGAATGTCAATCCAAAACATTTGGATATACAATATTTTTCGTTTGCACAAACAAACAATTTGGAGTTCCAACATCAATCAGTGGAATACTTGGTATGAGCCCAATTTCACCTTTCGCTGTTCCGGTCAATATTGTGGCTTCAATTAAATTCGGCATCAAATTTTTTACTGTCATTCTTGTGCCATTGCACAGTTTTGGTGCATTTAAATTCCTCAGTAAAATAATTGATGAGCCAACCTTTCAATTTAAACAATGCGGTGGCATACCAGGTGGTTCCAATGATTTCAAAAATTCAATTGGATAATTCACTACATCATCTGCATTCATTGTGCTATCAACAGATTTATATGATGTCACTGCACCTGGTAATTTTTCTTGAATCTGATAATTGATTGCATTGACATGCACATTTTTTGGTGCCAGTATTGCGCGTTCGCTCAACCAATTGTGATTCCTGTAATTTTGAACAATATTTGGGAACACACTTTCAATCAACTCTTCTGTTGATTGGAGAATGGTACAAAAAATGTTCGGCAATGTAATCAATCCATTTGTATTATCGACTCGAACTTTGCAATTTCCAATATCTAACAATTGCTTCGAGAACCAAACTGCAGATTGGTCGTTGTGCAATTGAACGCGCATATTTATGTTCAATGTAAATTTTTGCACATGTAGCCACAGAAGAGAAGACTTTAAGCATGCATTGATCTCATCCGCCGGTGTTGATCGTGGAACCACAGGCAATATTTGACGAAAATCGCCTGACAATAATATCACTGCACCACCAAAAATTTCTTGATTCTGACGTAGATCTTGCATTGTACGGTGTAATGCTGCCAGCGATTTTTTATGCGTCATTGTACATTCATCCAAAAGAATAATTGCTGCTTGTTGCAAAAGTTTTGCCATCGCAGAATTTCTTGAAATATTGCACGTGAGATGTTCAATCACCTGTTAATTTGAGAATAATTATTTAATGCAGAGTGTGCTGTTCGTCCACCATCCAATAGAGTAGCAGCGATTCCCGACGAAGCAAGTGCCAATGCATTTTTCGTTGCGATCGAATGGCTGCCAAAATCAGTGATATCACAAAAGTTTTTCCCGTACCACCCGGCGCATCCAAAAAATATAATCCACCGTCTTGATTTTGTTTTTGTTAAATTTGGGAACATTCACATTCACAAATGTTTGCAATTCATTGGGATTATATTGTTGTTCACGTTGCAATTCTCGATCAAATAAATCATGCATTGGACGATTGGGTGGTGACAAACCAAATTACCTTAATGATTTATTTGCAATCGTTAGGCACATTTCTTCAATCGCTAGCCTCATTATACATTCCCAATGAAATCAGCCAATCAGCGTTTCTTGTGTGATGACGCATTCCAATCAAATAATCTTCTGCCATAAAATCTTTGTATTTATTCCACAATTCAAGTGGATTTGATGGAAAACATGTTGATATGATTATGGCATATAACATACTTATTTGATGTGGAGAAGTAGCAATCGATGCATCATGAAGCGTTACATCCCAATGCGCATCATTTTCAAGTAAACCTAATTGCTCACATGCTTCACGATACGTCACACATAAATGACCACCATTTACTCTTCGCAAATGTTGAAATGAACGTGGTCCAACAACATTTACTAACAACAACCGCAAATAATAATATTCTGCATTGTTTGGATGAACTGTGTATAATCTTCCCATGGTATCTGCAAAAAGAAACACCCGGATGGCAATCAACAGGTTTACGTCGTTGCCATTTCTTTGCAGTCCAAGTGAAATAATGCGTTACATCTGAATACAGCAACGTTCTGGCAAATTCATCGCTTTCACATAATTGAAAGAATGCAGTTAATGTTGTTACTGTTGGCTGTGCTGCTCTCTGCTGTATATTTGCATCGGTAAAATACACACACTGACCATTTTTAAGATGAACAGTCAAATGAACAACAGCAGAATATCGCTCATGAATTGGAAATGAATAAATTCTCCAAAGAACTTCATTAGTGCTAATGTAGCGCCCCATTTGATATTGGGCGATTTCTTCATTGCTATTGTCAGCAGCTACTCCAAAAATAGCCATATCACTGCCCTTATTCACATATTTGCAAATGTATTTAATCGACTTCACAGAATTACAGTACTCAACATTTATGTGAGCCTGAAATACTTTTGACAATAGTGGAGAATAAGGCACAATCCAACGATTATCAACTTCAATGTCCTGATTGCGTATTTTAATTGTTGTTGTATGGCCATTATCCACCGATGACCGACGTCGGTACAACGGATATCCGTCGTCACCTGTAATTGTATCCGAAGTTAATGCTCTTGGATACCGTTTTCTACATTTTCCATCGATCATGCATTGATTTCATCTGTTATTTTACAAACCGGCCATATCAAGATGTGCGCGTGCGGCTGCCCTCTCTTTTGCCATTCAATCGAATACATCTAGCAACGCACCTCTCCAAACATTCGCAATTTGATAATCAAATCCATCAGTGCTTTAACTTTCTGTCGATATACACGTGCTGTTATATCGTGTCGATCTGTTGGATTCTGTCCATCAAATAAATTATTTTTTATGTCACCCCACTGTGGATTGCATGTGAATGTTATGAATAGGTCGAGACGATCATATTTGCGAACGTATGACATTGCATCTTGCGTATATTCGTGCATGTGGCGCGGACTGCCAACATATGTCGATGGTAATATTGTTAAACGTCCGGTATCATTAACATTACCATCATTCACTATAATTACATCTCGCAAGTGTATGTATTCTTACGATCGCAATTTGGCTTGATTGATTCGAAGGTAATTAAGGCGTTCTGCTTCAATTTTCGCATACGCATGTCAACAGCGTATTGGTGGAAAAGTTTGCCACATCGCATAATAAAGTTGTCTTCTTGTGGGCGAATCTCGGATCTATACGAATAATAATTCATCCCACTAACTTTTTTTTCTACCTCACGACCTATGACGAATACATTATCAGAAAATTTAAATCATGTCTTATTGTTTTGAAATAAATAAATTGAATTCATTTATATTTTACCGGTTTGTGGATCTATCATTCGTATATTGATATGATAGCCGTTGTCACCTTTCCAGTGCAATAATGGATATTGTAATGCATCATAGCTGCGGTGAAGCTCTGAAACACGCCGCTTCATTTCTTCGATGTAGCACAATATCGGAAGATTGAAACTGCTCTCCAACAATTACAATGTCCACTTCATCAATTGTTGGTGCATTAAATCGTTTCGTATGCTCTCCAAAGGGCGTTTGGTCAGCCCTGATAACGTTTCTGTGATCATGATGGCATACGATCGAGAGCGGTTTTAAACAATCGAATTAATTCATTGTGCTGATGTAAGAATGTTTGAAGTCCAGAAACAATTTGTTGCTTTGCACGCGCAGCAATTGTATAACGCCGATCCAATTCACGATTTTCATCTCCGATAAAAAAGATTTGAAAAATTGAAGATCAGCATCAGGATATCGCAATAAGGAACCAGTTAGATGATAAATGTGACCTTGAATCTGTAATATTTGTGAAATGTAATTAGATGGTGACGAGTGTCGTCTTGCAGTTGAGCAACAAAATATAGCCCATAATGAAGTGCAACAACGTCTCACAATCGCAAGGAAAAACAAGGCAGCTCTTGCAAGAAGGGCAGCTAAGCGGATTTGTAGACGGAAGAAGCGAGAATGGTGGAAGGCCGAGGTTCTGAAAGTACAACAACTCAGCAATGAGCGTAGTTCACGTAATTTCTTTAAAGGAATTACTGGATTGCACCATACTTTCAGGCCTTCGTCAACCGCCATTCGGGACCGGGATGAAAACCTCTGTGTCAACATCGACGCAGTACTTGACGCATGGAGTGGACACTTTACTGAGCTGCTTGATGTTCATCATGCGTCACAGACTGTTGTTGAGCCACCTCTAAAACTGTCTGCGGAGATTTGCACTGAGGAGCCATCCCATGAGGAATTCACTAAGGCCATGCAGAGAATGAAACGAAACCGCTCACCTGGAGTGGACTGCATTAATTCGGAGCTCTTGATATTCGGAGGGGATACTTTGTGGAACTGTCTTTTCGACCTTATTCGATTAGTATGGCGAACCGAAGTTATGCCTGATGAATGGAAAGTGGCCGCGATATGCCCCATCTTCAAGAAGGGAGACCGCTTGAAGTGTGAGAATTATCGCGGTATAGCTCTCCTTTGCACAGCATACAAGTCACTGTCATACATTTTATTGGATAGAATCACTCCTGTGGCGGAGGGCTTGGTTGGTGACTATCAGGGAGGATTTCGTCCGAATCGATCAGTCACTGATCAGGTCTTTTCGCTGCGGATGATTCTATCTAAATATTATGAGACATCCATCTCGGTACATCAGGTTTTCCTGGATTTCCGGCAGGCCTACGACTCGATCAATCGAGAGAGTTTGTGGTCTGCCCTGGAATACCTAGGAATGCCAACAAAATTGGTACGACTGTGTAGGATGACAGTGACGCAGTCTCAATGCTGTGTTAAAGTTGAGAACAGGCTATCGACAATTTTTGCAGTTAACTCGGGTGTTCGGCAGGGAGATGCTCTGTCCCCGATACTCTTTAATCTCATGTTGGAGTACATCTTTCGTAAAACTGAAACACCTCAGCGCAACATCTTATATCGCCAGTCCAATCAAGTGCTTGCATATGCAGATGACATATGCGTGATTGGACTGAATAGCAACGGAGTGAAAGAAATACTTGATCCGCTTGTAGAGTTTTCAGCTTCTGTTGGACTCCAGATCAATGAGTCCAAAACGAAATACCTGATCTCTGGTTTTAGAGACAATGGCACACCAGATTTTAGTAGTGGCCACCACACGTTTGAGGGAGTGAGGAGGTTCAAATATTTGGGCTCTCTTATCACTCACGATAACAGTGTGGGTGAGGATATTAAAGTGCGGCTGGCAGCTGGCAGTCGTTCTTTATATCCTCTAAGGCCACTGCTAAAATCTAAACACTTATCAAGTGCCGTGAAGCTGAAGCTTTACAAAGCGTTGATCAGGCCCGTTGTTATGTTTGGATGTGAAAGTTGGGCGCTGACGGATGAGTACGAGAGATGGCTCCTTACATTTGAGAGAAGAATCATGCGTGTGATTTACGGCCCTAAACGCGAAATAGATGGTACATACCGAGCTCTGTACAATTTCGAGATCAGAGATCTGATGAAGATCCCCGATATTGTACATGAAGTTAGATCTCAGCGAGTACGCTGGCTCGGTCACGTTCTGCGTGCTGATCCGGAACGAATTGTGCAGCGATCTCTGAAAGGAGAGCCACCATATGGTAGGCGCAGAGGTCGTTGCAGGCGACGATGGCTCCACGATGTAGAGAACGACTTGGCCTCTTCAGATTGTCTAAGACAGTATGAAGACCAAGCTCAGGATCGAAACCGTTGGAGCCAGATTGTTGATTCAGTAAGGGGCCAGTAATGGCCTTTAACACTGTTATTATTATTATTATTAATTAGATGGTGGGTCAGAATTCTTGAACACATCAAAAAAATTGCTGCCCAGATCGCATTTTTCATATGATATTCCGCATGAAGTAATCATCATAAACGTCGGCATGAAATTGCCTCTTACAATTTTGGTCGCACCAAAAGAAGTCATTTGAAATGCCGAATTGTATTCTTGAATGTGAGACAAAAAATGCTTAGACGTTTGCGACGATTCAAAAATGAATGAATGAAGTGGATCGAGGGAGATTCAAATGCTGGCAGTCTCACTTTGCCATTAGCACAAAACATGCCAGGCGTTTCACTTTGAAATTTGGCTGCATCAAAATGTTGACATCTCACCGTCATTCCACCAATATTGGCACATGTTCACTATAATCATTTTCGCTATTGTAAGCGAAATCAGCATATTCCATCTCTTGCACAGTACGACGTGAAAGTCGTGTCGTTCGTCTCGATGCTGGATTTAATGGATTTGGATCTACTGATCTATGAAGACGTGCGTTTCGTAATTGTTGTACTTGATTTTGTTGTGAGTGTTCATCTACACTTTGCGCTCTCCTTTGATTTAATCTATAGGTAGAATTACGCGTACGTCAACTTATAGTTGATCGATCGTCTAGCTGGTGGCATTTTTTTTATAAATCTATCAAATTAACACTTTTTATTTTGTTAATGTAAGTATTAACAATACTTATGAAACTCAAAAAAACAATTGGAAGGCAGCGAATGTAAGACCGGCTGTATCAGAATCCAAGAGTGAAAGAAAGTGATTGGCAAACATGTGTAATTTGTTTATCTGTTTGTCATTTGTATGCTGTCCATCAAATGAATTTGTGTATTTATGAGTTTGTGTATTAGTTTGGATCGATTTTTTCCGAAATTTAAACTTTTTTTTCAAATGTTGAATTAAAAATTTTTCAAGAGGGGGGAACTGGGACCATACCCATTCGATCACAATGTGTGGGGGGAAATTGACCTTATTTTTTCGCTCAGACGCACCGTTTTCGAGAGATTTGCAATTTTTCGATTTTACTTGTGTATTTGTTGATGTTTTAGAAAAAGCGAGTTCATTTCAGGAAAAAAATCATTACTCGAGAATAGCTGGACCGTTTTTTGATTTCAACTAACCATCATCACTCCTCCCTGCACCTTCCCTAAAAATGTTATGGCAATCGGTTGAGCCGTTCTCGAGTTATGGAGTGACAATCGAAATGTACACTTCTTTTTATATACCGGGTGTTTCTTTTAAACTGAGATGATCAAATATCTCGAAAAATAGCAACTCTACGGAAAAAATGTCCATAATCAAAATTTAATCATACCGCGGAGGAAATAGGAAGAATAATAGGAAGCCATATTTTTTATTGCAGATACGGATTCTACGACTAAAAGTACGTATGATTTGAATGAAATATTTTGTTCGGTTCATGATAGATGGCGTTGTAATCGACGAAATTCAATTTTTTCAATTTCTCCTTCTTAGAACACACGCATTTGATTCTGCAATACGTTTGAAATAAAAAACATCACGTTTTCATTGGAAATACTCGAAATTCGTCATCAAAACAATTTATTCAGTTTTGTAAATCTAAAATAAGTGTTCAAAATGATGGCCGCATTTCAAATGATTGTACACAACTGAGAAGTGTGTCTGGTTGAATTTCAGCACACGCATTTCTGATTCGCTCAATCGTGTTCTCACGTGTTGTTGATTTTTGTGTGTAAACTTTGTTTTTGAAGTAGCCCCACAAAAAAAAATTTGGCGCAGTAAGATCTGGTGATCTGGCGGGCCAATTTATCGGACCAGCTCTACCGATCCAGCGACCATTGAAATCACGATCAAGTATTTCACGTGCCATCAACGAATAGTGTGCAGGACAACCGTCATGTTGAAACCACATGTTCCGTTTCACTTCTAAGCTCAAATTTTCAAGTAATATTGGCAGTTCATTTTCCAAAATGTTTCGGTACATTTGACCATATTCAAGTTACCTTCAATAATGTGGGGGCCTATGAGTTTGTTGCCAATTATTCCACACCACACGTTGACAGTCCAAGGACGCTGATGTTCAACTTGACGAAGCCAGTGCGGATTTGTAACACTCCTATATTGCATGTTGTGTCGATTAACCGTTCCATGGTTTGTAAAAGACGATTCGTCGGAGAATATTACGCAACGAAAAAAATTGGGGTTTTGTTGTATTTGTTCACGTGCCCATTGACAAAAAGTTACCCGATTTTGGAAATCAACGCCATGAAGATTTTGGTGTAAAGACACATGATATGGATGATACTTGTGCCGTTTTAAAATTCTCCAAACACTGGTAAGGGTCAATCCGGAATCGCGAACTATTTCTCGTGTATTAATATGATGATTATGAACCACTGCTGCCAATACAGCAATTTCATTATTTTCTCCAGTGACTTGCTCTACGGGTCGGGTCCTCTTTTTCGGTTGAATATTTCCATCAGTAATAAATTGTTTGATAGTACGGCCAAATGAAGCACGTGAACGAATCCTATCCGGAAAACGTTGAGCGTAAATAGCAACAGCATTTTCAAGATTTCTGCCAGCTTCTCCATAAACCAGAACCATTTCAATTTTCTCTGGCACAGTTAAACGCTCCATTATCTAAAGTATTTTGTCGTTTATTTTGCGATTACGAAAAACATGAAGATAAGAAATAACACAAACGTTAAATGTGATTTACAAAACTGAATAAATTGTTTTGATGACGAATTTCGAGTATTTCCAATGAAAACGTGATGTTTTTTATTTCAAACGTATTGCAGAATCGAATGCGTGTGTTCTAAGAAGGAAAAATTGAAAAAATTGAATTTCGTCGATTACAACGCCATGTAACCGAACAAAATATTTCATTTAAATCATACGTACTTTTAGTCGTAGAATCCGTATCTGCAATAAAAAATATGGTTTCCTATCTTAGTTTAAAAGTTACCCCCGCGGTATGATTAAATTTTGATTATGGACATTTTTTCCGTAGAGTGGCTATTTTTCGATATTTGATCGTCTCAGTTTAAAAGAAACACCCGGTATATAGATAAGTTATTATAAAAAAAAAATTAATTTTAGTATAAACTTCACACTCGTAATAATATCATGGCACCGTTGCCTGATTTTATGGTCAGGTTCATTCATAGAACATAAAATTAGATTAAACAATCATATTTTGTTATATTAGGTACCAAATGGGTAAGTTTCCCCACCATTGCTATTTCAAGAATACGATTTAATTTAAATCAATCAATTTTCATATATGTTTTTAGAAATACGTGTTTGTTAATATAAAATTATAGTTCACAAACTAATCCATGATATATGTCTGTATAATGTATATGTAATACTAAGGTGTAGTTAGTCTAACGTGATTAACACTAATCGAATTACAACACATTAAAAATGATTATAATAATGATTTTCTAAACTATTTTTCTAGGCGCCTAAAAGTCAAAAAGGAGATCGAGGATTTATGGTAAGACCACAACCGTAATAAAACCACAATACAACAATTTATTTTCATAATTGGTATTATTGTATGTGCGTTGTCATTGGCGTATTATTTGTATGTTCGTATATATCTGTATATTAACAAAATTGGATTACTAATCCGTAAAAGTGTATATAGCTGTACAGGATTTTATAGTTTGAATACTAAAAAAATCTGTATGCACTGTACACAGTATGAAAAAAAAAAAAAAAAAAAAAAAATCAGGTTGTGGTGTTACTAATAAATAACAAAACTAAGTAGATTAGTAGTTTTAATACTAAAATAGTACGATTAATTTATTTTTGTATTCCCATTGTTCGTACAATAAATAAGAAAATCAATTAAACACTGTTGTTGTCTGTTATATAACGTATATAAATATTTTAGATGTATTCTAATCCTTAATCTATATATTGTATTAATACCGCAGTTCAAATTATATATTTAGCAATTATATACAAAATGTTAACAACAATTCGTGACTTTATAGAATAAAAATAATTAAAAATATATTTTTAAACTTTAACCTCAGCTGTGTTGTGTTTTTCAAATTTTAAAATGTTTAATTCGTTTTTATATACGAGTATGTATGTACGTACGTATTTATGTGCTGTATTGTGTAGATATGAAGAGTTTTTATGTTTAATTGGTTTGACCCATTTTAATGCGGGAATTAAAACTTTTTTATGTTCAACTTCAAAATTATAAAATGGTTTTGTACATGGCCGATACTAAAACCATAGAATTTTATTTTTAATAAATTTATTATTGCAGGTTCAATTATTTTATCGTTGCTTTTATGTTAAAATTAACTGAATTTGTTCAAAATTGATGAGCTGCCGAAGACTATTAAAATTGTTTACGGAGTGGGAAACTTTGAAAAATATATTGAATATCAATTAATTTAGATGCAGCAAACAATTTTATGTACACCAATGTTGAGTTGAGTTCATTTAAAGCGAATTTCATTTTTTTGGTATATACAATCGATAACAGAATGCTGATAATTTGAATTCAATTGATCACGTACTTTTGATTAAAAATGTAATTGCATGAAAGTTTTTATTTTCTGTGGTCCTAAGACAATGTAAATAAAATAAAATTAATTGGTTCGGTCTGTCGAAATTAAAAATATTAAATTAAGTTAGTATCAAAGCAGTACATTCAATAGATCATGGAGATGATAAACGAACGGCAAATAATGTTAAAACATATAAACTCTGTTCGCGGAAGCTTAAATTTATAAAACTAAACGATGACGTTTAAATCGCAATTAGGACATAATGCAATGTAAGGCCACTGTAACAGAACTTTGTTCACACATTAATTTAATGTATATAAAGTTCCATCACAGACTCTCCTGTAGGTGGTTCCAATATCTCGTTCGTATACTGGTCTAATATAATTAATAGGTGGGTGTTACCTAAGGTACTTCGAGGGTAGGGTCCCAGGAAATCAATGTACAACCTTTGGAAAGGACGTAAAACCTTGAAATACCGGCCCATTTCTGGTTGAGTTGCGTAATTAGTTGGTTTGATATGTTTGCAGATGTCGCAGTTTTGAATGAAATTTTTAACATCGCGTACCATTGTAGACCAACTTGGCAACTCCCAAATGTGCACTCATATAGATGAGTTGTGAGCTTGTTTTATTAAATTAGGAATTAATTTGTCCGGGATATCAAGTTTCTACATTGAAATATCGATAGTTTCGTCAATATTTGCATTAATTAGGCAATACATATGTATATATAATTTGCCATTTAAAAGTTTGAGATTCGACTGTATTGTCGGATTATCTCTCAATACATTAAGCTTGGCAACGTACGCGGGGTCGTTGAAAGCGTCAGAATTCAGGTCCACATGCAGAGGAGATACATTACTGTCATCATCATTTTTAATTAATTCTTCAATTTCAACTCTTCACAAGGCATCGGGAACCACATTTAGTGTGCCTTTCCGGTATTCAATGTTGAAGTGGAAATCTGGAAGTTGTAAGCTCCATCTAGCAAGGCGGCCTGACAAATCGCGTTGCTCTATTAGCCAGCGAAGGCTGGAATGATCCGTTATTATAGTAAATGTGTATCCCTCTACGTATGGTCGAAATCGCTTCACACTCTAGACGGCAGCTAAGCATTCCAATTCAGTTGTGCTGTTTACACAATTTCTGATTTAAATAGTTGGAAAAATTATTCATTTTATTACAATTTATTATTTTATATTACAACCTAGTTTGATAACAGAAAAGGTAATTCGAGGGTGCTCAAAGTTTTAAATTTTAAATCCCAAGCTTTTAAGAAGCTTTAAGCTCATTGCAATAATTACATATTCTGAAACCTGCCAACTGTGGATATACATGCTAATATAATAAATCATTTGAAAGAATAAAAGCTTAGGTTGTGCTTTTTAAAAGCTTAGCAATAATTTTATTAGAGCTTTTCAGCAGTTCATATTTAACACTAATCATACTTAAATATAAAACTCTACATGATTTTAGTTTCGTTTACAAAGTTTACAGTATTAAAATTTCGCGAAAGCATTCGTGTGCTTTTTACAATACATAATGAAGACGTTGATTTCTTTCCAATTATTTACAACAGTTTATCTGAATATTTAAATTTGAGATGTGGTATTTTGAAAGCACAGTTATCAAGGTTTATGACACTTTAGTTTTAAAAATAAAAGCTTACATACAAATCGAGCTTTTAAATAAAAAGTTGAATATTTGACTAGATTTCATTTGTAACCAAATAAGTTTCATAATTGACGCATTTCTATGAGCTTTCAACACAAACGTTTTAATTTAAATTACAAATCGGTAGTCAAAATATATTTTAAAATTTAAAAATTTGTCGAAAACAATTCAATAATCTCTTAGTAGTTCTTAATTATTTATTTAAAATCCGTTTTTGGAGTCTTATAATTCGATATACGATAACGATGACTCCTCATCGTTCGGGTATGTTATAGAAATATTGCTACATGCTAAAAATGTCCTGGAATGGCCTATACCTTCGATAGTAGTTTTATTGTCCAGTAATCGTTCTGACACCGCCAAATTTTCTAATTTAAGTTTAAACTTTCAACGCAAGCTTTTATAAAAAATGTAAGCTTTCATTATGGATACGCGTGTGTTAATTCAAATTGTTAAATGAGTAAAAGCTTCGTTAGAGCTTTTTATGCTTGGTGATAGTTTTGTACTTTTAAAAGCATTTTTGGTAACAGAAATGCCTGTGTATAAAAATGTACATGATTGAAATTTCTTTGTAAAAAAATTTTTGCATTTTAACTAAGCCAAAATATTCTACAGCTTTTCACAATACATATGGTATTGACTAAATGTTTAATGAAAATGGTTCCTTAGTTCATCAGGACCTCTCGGTATCGCTTACTAACACATGGTAGCTATGTAATACTGGTGTGAGAGTCTGAAAATGGGAAAGGTCGGAAATAAAACAAAACATGATACGACTGAACCTGACGTAATGAACCATACAACAATTCAAACCGAACACGACAATGATACCACCGGCAAAGCAAGTTAATACAGGTGGAAACAAACCCCGTAGATACATCAACTTCAGTCAATGTTGTCGACTGCAATAACAAAGTTACGGATCGGACTGTGCCAGAGTACTCATTCATACTAGAACACTGCAACAGTGGCGGTATGAGGTGTGGGCGATCACAATTTTCGTCAGAATTTATATTATCTATTTAAAGCTATCTATAACACCAACCGTTTCTAGTATTAGACCAATATTTTTGTTGAATCATAAACTACTATATTCCGAGGCCAAGCAAGTGTACGAGAAGGGATGTTTTAATTGAGGTTACCTCAGTTCTGGTCACTGTTATTAGAAAGACAATTAAGAGTTGATAATCAAATCATTACTCAAAACAACAAGTTTTCCTGGATCTTTAATTATAATGACAACCGATGAAAGGATAGACAAAACACTATCATATATAGTTTGGGAAACCGACGGATTGTGATGATGCAGAAATCTCAAGAGAGATTCGAATATTCACCAATTATACAAGTCGTCCAGGAGAGATTATATAGTCCTTCAAAACATGTCGCTATAGTCTAGAATCCGAGTTCCGAGTTTGCTATCTATCTTCCGCCCCATGACCTAGTCAAAGAAAACAGTAGCACAAAACTAAGGATTATTTTAGACGCGTCGCCTCGGATATGGTTGTATCGTTAAACGATACTTCAATGGTAGGACCATAACAGTAAACAAGATGAAACAATTTGTATATCATATATATTCAAACATCGTATGGTATTCGGAGCCGCCATTGAGAAGGTGTACCACTAGATATTGATCCAACCTAGCGTTGAAAACAAATTAATTTACCCGGAAGCAGCACAAATAATCTTTGAATGATTCAACTTCTTTAGGGTAGATTTCTTTGGACCACTATAAACCTATTTGATCCTTCGATGTGTAGACAAAGCAATTGAAAATCGTATTTCTTTGTATTCGTATGTATGTGTACAAATTCTTTACACATTGAAATCGTCTATACCCGTCGTTTATTAAGATAATGTGGCAAACTTCTGCAGAGCAAAGCAGAAACTTGACAAATTAAATCAATGTGTGACAAAAAATCTGAATGGATTAGTAAAATTTGAAGTGATAAGGTCTGATCTATGTAAGAAGTAGAGGTCCTTGCGCCATTACATTTTTTTTATTGAGAACGCATGTGGGTCAGGTTACCACCACTCGAACCATAGTATATTATCCAATCACATTGGATAAAACAACTGTAGCAGTTTGTGGTGGTATAAGGAATATGTGAACATCTTATACTAAAGATGGGCATGCAAGAGGAAACCAAACCTGAAAATGGAACAAATTGAACTTATGAAAGATTTCATATGAACATAAACTTGAGAAAGTTATGGATGGCCTAAAAAACCATCCGATTATAATAACAGGCGACTTCAATGCAAAGTCCAAACTTTAGCACAACAAGGAAACTAATGAGAGAGAAGCCCTTGTTGAAGAATGTGGCCTCTTCGTTATTAACGAAGAAGACCAGCCTAATATACATATTCGCATAATGGTAACTCGAATATTGATCTTATCCTTCACAGGCAGTATGTTAAGAAAAGTTATAGAAAAGTTAAATTGTTATCATCAAAGTATGTGGCGTTATACTATATCACGTAGGCGTACTCACAAAGAACAGCCACTTTAACTGCAAGTCACGGTACACTCTAAAAGAGTGTCAATAAGATGTGCCAAAAAGGCTCCATTCTAGGCCCACATCTATGGGATATTGTCTTCAACTGTAGTATGAACCACGATGTCCAAGAGGTAGCATTCTGGGACTCGACTCATGGAATGGAAACTTTACCACCCTGCTTGGTGTTCATCATGCGTCGTTACAGATTGTAGTTGAGTCACCTTAAATACAAACTGCGGACATGAGAAATTCATTAGGGCCTTGCAGAGACTAAAACGAAACCGCTCACCTGGAGTGGACTGCATTAATTCGAAGCTCTTGATTATCAGAGGGGAGCGATACTTTGTGGAACTTTTTTTGCGGCCTTATTCGTGTAGTATGGTGAACCGAAGTAATGCTTGACGAATGGAAAGTGGCCACGATGTGGCCTATCTTCAAGAAGGGAGACCGCTTGAAATGTGAGAATTATTATTATTAACATTATATTGGCTATATATAGTTACTCCTCTTAGAGCCTTATTAGTGACTATCAAGGAGGATTTCGTCCGAATCGATCAGTTACCGATCAGGTCTTTTCGCTGCGGATGATTCTATCTAAATATTAAGAGACTTCCATTCCCATACATCCGGTGTTCCTGGATTTCCGACAGGTTTATGACTCGATCAACCGAGTGTGGTCTGCGCTGGAATATCTAGGTATGCTAACAAGATTGGTACGATTGTGTAGAATGACAGGACTCAGTCTCAATGCTGTGCTAAAGTTGAGAACAGATTATCAACAATTTTTGCAGTTAAATCGGGTTATTGGTAGGGAGATGCTTTGTCCCTAATACTCTTTAATCTCATGTTGGAGTATATCTTTCGTAAAACTCTCGAGCTCTGTACAATATCAAGATCAGAGATTCGACAAAGATCCCCGATATTGTACTTGAAACAAGATCACAGCGAGTACGCTGCCTCGATGACGGCCTGCGTGCTGATCCGGAACGAATTGTGCAGCGATCTCTGAAAGAAGAGCCACCATATGGTAGGCACAGAGGTCGTTGCAGGCGAGGGTGGCTGCAAGGTGTTGAGAAAGACTAGGCTTCTTCAGGTGGAGCCAGTTTGTTGACACAGTAAGACCTTTAAACACTGTTTATTCTTATTATATAACGCAAATTATTTCTTATCGTTATTTTGATGACTAAACAGAGAGTTCACCAAAGGTTGCTGGTTATTAAATAAATTGTAGAATCTAACAAGCTTATACACGCAACGGGAGTAGTACGTGTTTGGGCCTAAGCTACACACACCACTGTGTAAATCTGCCACACTATTCTAAGCAAAGACTCTGACAGAGGGATGGGCGAGGTAGATTACACCATGTAATCTACGCGGTTGTTGACAAGTAAAATATAACGTAGATTACTTGGCACTATTTTAAACAGTTAAAATAATGTCAACAACCTACAATATTTTAACGATTTGAAATCGAATGAGCCAGTTCGCAGGTCTATTTTGTATAAGAGCAATTTAGTTGAGACGTGTATGAATTATTATTACCTCTAGATGAATCACTCATTATAACTTTCGAAAATATCTTGGAATAAATCCAAAAAATTGCTTTAATTAAAGATTTATTGCACTACACGATTACAAGTACGGTCTAAATTTCGTTATTATGGATAAAATCACGCACATGTTGTTTGATGCTTCTTGTTTCTAGCACAACTTCCAGTGTGACTTTGGCACCAAAATGGTTCCATTAACGCATACGCTATTCTCCTTCAGCACCCTTTTCACTATAGCCCAATATTTTTCGATAGGTCGAAAACCTGTGAACTCAGCATACTTTGAGATAACATCGATTTGATTAATATCAAATTAAGAGTCGTGTGAACTAGCAAAACGGCCAAAACTTTATGCTGAATCGTGTTAACGAATTAGCTGCAAAATTCGTCATTACGAAAAATGTGATAAACCGAAAATCATACATTTTTTCCCAAATGTATCTAACTTGAAGTGCTTCTACTTAGCAGGAGCATTGCCTCGGTTTTTGGTAAGATGCAGGTTTTCATCTATTTCACCATTGACGTTGTCACTTGGAAAAAATCTCTAATTAACCGTAGCATATTCTGCTGTTTGAAGATTTCTAAAGGGAAATCACAACACTTGCATTATAATGTGTAAAACACCCCATTTATGCTTCAACATAGATATATTTGATGCTAAATTCGTAAGCGATATGAGCGTAGTGTTACACAACATAGTCATCAAGTGCCATTATCTTATTATATCTCGCACATCATCTACATAAATCATCATTCGTAAGATTGTTTCCAAACCTCATGTATACATCCATATACAGACATACATACATACACAGTGTTTAAAATTCTCTAACAGCATTCATAAATTACAAAAACTTGTAATAAATTCTTTTAACAAGTTTTGTATGACATTAAGTATTTTTTTCAGCATCGCATCGTGTTAAAATCTTCAATTAATCGTGCGTGACAAAAGAGTGTTAGCTAGCTATGTATATACTATGTATATGTATATACGTTCGTACATATATAAAGGCGATAAAAAAATTTATATCGTATCGCCGTCGCCGTCGTCGACTTAAAACAAATAAGTCTTTCAGTATGTATACACACATAAATTAATGGTCGCATGCCAGGTCAGATTATAATTTTAATTCATGAATCATGATTAACTAGAACTATATAATAGTATTATGTCTCTGTAATATATTTTATCGTTTCTGTATAATTTAAATCTAATTAATAAAACTTATATATACCCAAAATGGGATTATTAACATATTTTATTTAAATACATATATACAAATTAAAATTATCTTAGAAATAATAATTTATTTTCAGTGTACCTATACATAGCTAATGCATAACATATTGATTATAGAATATATATATTTATTTATAGGCAATTAATCCTGTCAATTTCAAGGGATTTTATAAAATTAGACATAACATAAGAAAATAAGAGTCATTACTGTAAGATAAATGATCATAATGGGCACGACGATAGAGTTATCAAATGGTCACAAGATAATAAAAAATTATTTGAACGCACACTAACTTATGACCTGCAATTCAGATATACAGAAATCGAATTTTTTAAGAGCATTGGAGCGAGATAACCCACAACAAAATACAAAAAATTGAAACATAATGATTGTGCAGTTTCTTAGCAATGTACCGTCTCTTAAATATGAGACATTTTTTTTTGTTTTTGTTTTTGTTTTTATTTAATATTTTAAATAAACAATTTTTACAATCTAGTCACCTGGACTAATGAGCAATTTTATTCTAAGGTCGTGTTTCAATTGGTTTAAATACCGCATAAAAAATTAAAAAATTAAAAATTTATCCGTGGTAAATATTTTTTAACTTTTTAACTTTTTATCTGTTTCAATTGGTTTAAATTTTGACATTTCTATTCTAGTGTCAATAAACGTATGGTCGGTTTCTTCATATTAAAAAAATGGAAAATAAAAACTTAAAATCGTATTGTTTTATTATAACCAATATATTACTTTTATATAAAAAAATAGTCGTTAATAATAAAATATGTGCTGGTAGTAAAAAATTAAGACAAAATTTAATTCAGGTTAGTTTTTTGTTTGTTTAGAACCCTTTTGTAAGTACGATATTATGATTATATATATTCATTTGCTCCATTTTAGAGGCCTAAATATCTGCAATTGCGGATCGTATCGCACAAAATTGAGAGCATATTGAATGGAAGTGATACAATTTACAAAAAAAATTTGCGGGTGAGCCATTCCACCTATCAAAAAATATTACAAGTGATTCCCCATAAACGTTCTGGTTGGTCCGTAGAATACGAAATCATCATCTTTTTGTATTGGATGGCTGCGGGTTGTAGTTATCGGGTAACGGGGGATTTTGCAGGTTTGAGTCGTCACTCGGTTAGAAATATAATTATTAAACAGCTGGATTTGTTCAGCTCCGAAATGCTGCATATTGTTCACACTCCACCATTAAATGAGCTGGACGAGGTTGGTGCTAAATTTTGGTTACGTGCTAAAACCCAAATTTTTAAAAATGCTGTTGGAGCTATTGATGGATGTCATATTCGAATAAAATGTCCCATCAATAGACATGATGAATATATAAACTATAAGAAGTTTTACTCTATAATTTTGCAGGCTATAGTCGATAGTCAAGGAAGTTTTATAGATATATTCATTGGTTACCCGGGCTCTGTACACGATACCAGAGTTCTGCATAACAGCCCTATATATAAACGCGGAGCATATCCACCACAAAATTATTATTTACTCGGTGATGGTGGTTATGCTTGTAGATTAAATCCGTGTGCTATTATTACTCCATATAAAAATCCAAATGCTGACCAACGAAAGTTTAATACAGCACACAGTAAAGCAAGAAATGTTGTGGAGTGCGCATTTGGTATAATGAAGAATCGGTGGCGCAATATTTTTTTCAAAGCTCTTGAACAAAATATAGATAACAGCGTTAAAATAATCGCAACGGCTTGTATTTTGCATAATATTTGTGTAATGGGCGACGATTACAATGAAAATATAATTTTCGATTTTGAAGGCGAAGCTGAAGCTAGAACAAACAGCAACCGCAGTAGGAATTTGGATAACAGCGATGGAATTTTATTACGAGATAATTTGCTTCAGCAACTACTAAGTGAAAATCAATAAAACAAATTAAAAATTTTTCATAAAATTGTTTTTTATTTAAATATAAATTCATTTTATTCAGTCTTTAAATTCAGTAATTTTCCTATGTAACTTTTATTTTAATCGTCCGATGAATCGGACTGAACCAACAATTGTGAAACGTCGATGGACGGATAGTCGTGCTTGACCATTTGGCCTAATACCGACATCATCGATCCGACTTGTTTTGTAATTTTTTTATTTTGTTTCAAAATTTCCATTTCGAATAAACTCATCGCTTCATTTGCCGAGGTACTTGTTCGAGATGACGATCTTGACGTACTAGGCGTATTATGAGGAAGTGGACTCGTATCCAGTGAGGAGGGAGTAACTATAGGCGGCGAACTATTCAATTCATCTTGATTAGACGTCTGTCGACCCTCTAAGTTACTGAGGAAAACCTCGGGATGGTAATTATGCTTCTGTGCCGCGTAATTATGAATTTTATCATAATATGGCCATGTACTGGGGTCACAAGTAGGCCCATCATCGTTAGCTCCATCGCCAGAGTGACCATCGCATATAGTCTGAAAAATATACAAAACATAATATACTAGTATTATTTTAATTAAAACTATTTAAAATATCTCACTTTATATTTCCTCATTAAAGCCTGCCACTGATGGCGACATATTTGTGTGGCTTTTCCGAGCTCTTGACTTACTTTTCTGAAATATACAATATATTGATTAAAACACAACACAATAAATTAGATGTACATGTACAAAACTCACATCCAGCCGTCTCGTTGGTTCGCATTCTTCCCAATAAATAAATGGTCAAACTTAATTCCTACGTCTATTAATTTTTCCTTCTCTGCTTCTGACCCTATAATAAGAAAATTTTTATTTTATTATTTTTATTTATATAATATACTCTAATATATTTACATTTTGTATACCCAATATTGACTACTCGTTTTCGTTTCTGTGGCACTGACACATCCATGTTGTTCAACCAAAAAGCGTAAAAGATAAAAAGTTTGACATTTTTATTCACCTCAATTTTTAACTTTTTAACTTTTTATGCGGTATTTAAACCAATTGAAACACGACCTAACTTAATTTACTATGTTGTATTAATCTGTGGCTTCTTCCCACTGGTGCTCGATAGTGTCTGATAAAATGAAGTAAACCACATCGTTATTGTGGATTGTTGATCTGGATCAGCATTACGCTGTTTAAGGTTTAATCCGTTTGATCCTGCGTACAATATCTGTGTTGTTTAACAGCTTTGTTGCCTCAGTGTTAACATGTTGTTTGAGCCTTTGCCTATGTCTCTATGTCTCTATAATGTTTTTTGGATTTGCTTTGAAACAGTGTCCACTTTAAGGTCCCTATGGAGGTCTCTGTTTCTAACATACCATGGTGCATCAACGATGTTCCTTAATACTTTGTTTTGAAATATTTGGATGATTTCCACGTTGCTCTGTTTGGTACAACCCCAAAGTTGGATACCATAAGTCCAAACCGATTTTAATATTTGTTTATATAATAGAAGTCTGCCAATACATCCTTCTATATGTAAAACCTAGCTCTTCACTTTTCTTTTTGACGTGTGCTTTCCATCGTAGTTTTGCATCTAGTGTCATGTCAAGATTCTTAGCCGTGTTGGCATACGGTATTATTTCTTGATTAATTGTAACCGGAATATGTTCGAGTGGTTTGTTTGTAAAATTGATGTGAACTGATTTAGTTTCGTTACTGTAAATTCTGAGCTGATTCTTCGTTTCTATTTCCAACAGCTTAGATTGCCGTGTCATCAGCAAAAGTCGCGACAGTATTGTTTTCTAATACAGGCAGAACATTAGTGTACAATAGGTATAGGACCGGACCTACTACACTGCCCTGCGGTACTCCTGCCTTGATTTTTTTCAATTCGGAATAGGAATCTAAGTCTTATTTTACTATAAAGAATCTTTTTTTCAAGTATGATTCTAATATTGTAGTGAATTGCATTGATAGTCGAGTTCACAACTTATAGTTAAGTCCTTCGTGCCAAACTTTATCAAAAGCCTGTGCCACGTTTAAGAATATCATTGAGCAGACTTTTTCTCCTATAATGGTCTTTCAATAACATTAGTTATTCTGTGTACTTGGTCTAATGCTGAGTGTTGGTTGCGAAAACCAAACAATCATTTGGAATTAGGTTTTTCCTCTCAATTATCGGATTTAGCATTTTTACTAATAACTTCTCAAAGATTTTAGACATAACTGGTAATAACAATATTGGCCTGTAAGATCCAGTTTTGTGTGGTGGTTTTCCAGGTTTAGGAAACATAAATACTTCTGCAATTTTCCACATGCTGGGTACATATTACAATCGGAACGCGGCATTTATAATATTGGTGAGCTTTAATAATGCTTTCCTTGGTAGTTCTTTTAAAATTTCTGCTGTGATAAGGTCATAACCAGGCGCTTTTTTCGGATTCATATTTGTTTTTATCTCATAAATGACATTCTTTGGTGTTGTTCGTAGAATTTCTTCACTTTTCTGTACAACCTCTCCATTTATTATTGGTCATCATGTGGTTCAAATATTTTTTCCAGGTATTCAGCAAAATTTCGTACTTTATCTTCGTTATTTCTGGCCCATTTGTTATCTTCTGTTCTGATTGGAGGAATCTGCATTATTGGCCTTTTAATTCTTCTGGTTGCTCTCCAGAGAGAATAATCAGTACTAGTATCATTAGATAATTTTCTGAGGTAGTTACTGATAGATTCGTCTTTCAAATCTTTGATTTCCCTTTTAAGTAGCTGAGTCAGATTGTTTAGCTTAGTTTTATCTTGAGGGGCTCTAGTTTGTTGCCATATTCTCCTTGCCCTTCTTTTTTCTGCCAAAACCTCTAATTTCTCTAGGGTAGTTGATTCCCTTAATTTTCTTTTTAACTTCAGGGGTGTTTTCCCAAGCTGACTGCTGTATGTCACATATGAACTTGTGAACTTCTTTTTCTAATTGCTCCTCACTCCTTAGCGGAACCATTAAGTTAAATTTTCTTTCTAAAGACAGTCTAAAGCATTCCCAATTTGTGTGCTTTATGAACCTTTCACATAATGTCAAAAGCATTGGGGAGTGATCAAAGCTTAATTCAAGATATATTCGTCACTATAAAGGAATCAATTAGATCTGGTATTTTATTTGGATCAGTTGGCCAGTAGGTCGGTTTACCATTTGATAAGGCTTCACAACCGTATTTTCTGATAGCATTGAGGAGTTCTTTACCTTTAGTTGTTGTTAGTCTAGAACCCTAGTGGATATTTTTTGCATTAAAATCTCCTCCAATTATAAATCTTTCCCCTAGTTTACTGAAAAGTTCAAGATAAACTTCTTCTTTTAGAGAGTGTTTCGGTTGGCAGTAAATTCCATTAACACTAATAGAGTTATTTTTGGTCTTGATATTAACAGCTGTTGCTTGTATTTGTTCTATTTCATATTTTAATTCCTCGAAGTGATTAATACTATTTTTAATTATAACAGCACTACCTCCTTTAGCAGTATTTCCCGGGTGAATAGTGTGATATGTTTTATAATTTCTAAATTTGATAATTGATTGTCTAGTGAAGTGAGTTTCAGAGATGAGACATACAACGATTTTCTCTGCGTCCAGAATCATTAACCTGAACCTGTTGGTGTTGCTGGAGTCCATTGGCATTCCAGCATAAAATTCTTAAGTCGTTAGAGTTGGTTTTGTTTAGGGATGGCTCCCTTGGTGCTGTATTCTAGTTTCTGTGATCGCTGATCAAAACTATTAAGTTTGATTAATATCAGCTTAAGCGTTTGATTTATGTCCTCTGTTTGAGGAGTTTTTTGTTGGTTGAGCGTAAGTTTTTTTGCCCACTTCTACTTGAGAGGCTATCAACGCTTTATGCCTTAACTCTCCTTTAAATGGTTCAGGCCTGTTTATTCTAACAGTTAGATTATTTATTATCATATGTATTTTTAGCATTTATGTTTTTATTTTTGATATTTTGCAATTCAATAGCATCACTGCATCCTATGTAGTTAGCTGGATGGTTTTCTCCACAATGTACGCATCTGGGCTCTACATTTGTGGGTTTGACACAATCTCTAGTATGGTGTTTAACTGGACATTTGACACACTTGGGTTCTTTGACATTTTTTACATTGTGGTATAAGCCTAAATCTTCTTAGGGGCTCAATATTGACTTTGCATCCCAAGATGTACTTGATTTGAGGTATTTTTTTAATATCATCATCTGCGCTGAATGTCAGCATATACATGTTCAGAGGCTCCTTACTTCTCCGTTTTATCTTAATTGATGCTTCAGTTGCATTAAAACCTTTTCCTTTCAGGTCCTCAATTATTTTTTCTGGTTTACATGTAGAGTGCAGATTTTTTGCCATTACCCTAATTGGTCTGATTTGTTTGTTTTCAAACGTATGCTAGGAATGTCCACCTACGCTTAATATTTTTGTCATTTCTCTGTAGGTTTCACCTACTGCTAAGTTTATTTTGATGTTGTTTCCACTCATCAATTTTGTATTAAACTTATCTGTTTTAGTTATAGTTTTAATGTTCAGTAGATCATAGTTTTTAACTCCATCTATAACTATTGGGGGTGGTGGAGGTAATTTGTTTGGATTGTTTTGGATTATTTTAGGAATTGTCTCTTTTAGTTGAGGAGGAGTAGGTGTATCATTCCTTCTCCTTTTTTTCTCTGGCTTTTGACTTTAATCCACTAAGTTTCGTGAGCTAATTCTTCTTCATCCATATGATATTCCTGTTCCATCACTTTTTGGGTAGGAGGAGAATCAACGTTTTCCTTTGCTTCAAGGTCTTTAACTTCGTTTCCAAGATTCCTTATGTGTTCCTGCATCCAAGCAATTGCATCAATTAATTGCTTATTTAAATTATTAGATTCAACCAATGCAGCATTGGCCTTACGCAATTCCTGATACAGAATTTCTTCTTTTTTAGAACAAATATTGGTCCCTGGAAAAACATTTTTCGGTAATTCCACATTTTCTGTAGGTATTATTTTGTTAATCTTCGTGGTGAACGTGCTACAGGCTCTCGTAGGAGATCTCGGTAGAACCTTACTCCTTTTAGAGAGGATTGACATTATCCATTTCTGCTACACTCACTCGAGTACCAGGATTCCTCAACGTATCTTGGGATTTTTTCTGATTAGAGTAATGCAATAGCTAGTCTGCCCCCTTCCCCCCCCCCAGAATCCTTGGGACCGGCCTGTGACGAGGATGGATTTTCCTGAAAATCCGGTCTGCCACCTGGGATGGGTATTTAACTGTTTTATTGTTTTTAATCAAAATATGTTCACAAATTTTTTATTCACAATTTTATTTATTTTATGTTTTATAATTTTATTTTGTTGGTTATAATTTATTTTGATTTTTTTATTCAGTTATTATTTAATTGTATTTGTACATAAATTATTATTATAAAAATTAATTTTTATTTATATATTTTTGTATTTTGTTTTTATTTTTTAACCACACCACAAAAATGGAGAAGTTTTATTTTTTTGGTTTATTCACAACGTGTTGTTGCTCCGCTTGTTTTTTGTATTCTGTTGTGATGAGTGACGTCGCCTTCGTCTTCCAAAATACGTGTCGTATTTTGGAGAGGGAACAGATGCGCCGGCGGCGGTCGACATTGTTAGTTTTTACTATAAATGTTTTATAGTAGTGGTTCGGCTATTGGATGTGTGATGGGGTTAGTGAATGCTTAATTCAAATAAGTTGATTTATATTTGAATTTCACTAATTGTTTTGTTTGTGGCAGAATCGAATATCGGTGAGTCGAATATTCGAGCTGCTACAGTACCCCCTCTCCAGATGAGAAACCATAGGTTTTGAGACGTTATACGTTGAACCGGACGGTTTTAAATCGTTTGCTGGCTGATATTTGATCAGCTGTGTTGAGAATACCGTACGCCGGTTTCAATCTGTCGATTGAGATTGAGTGGTGTTTGTCTTTGATTGAGACAATGAATTGCTTGCGTAAGCGGCGTATAACTTTGTATGGCCCATCGTATGGAGATTGTAATCCAGTTCGAACTTTATCAACCCGGACAAAGACGTAATCGCAATTGTTGAGCGATTTTGGAACGAATATGTTGCTTTCATTCGTTGGTCTTGTTGCCGTGGGGATAAGATTTTGCATGGTGGTGCGGAGTTGGTCGATGACTGTGTCGGTTGTGGATGGAGACGGTAGAGGATGTTCGACGAAGAACTCACCGGGTAGCTTGATGGTTTGACCATAAACCATTTCAGCTGGTGAGCACTTCAAATCTTCTTTGACCGTTGCTCGAATACCAAGTAGAACGATTGGTACTTCGGAGCTCCAGTGAATTGTGTTGCCTCGGGCCTTGAGAGCAGCTTTGAGCTGGCGGTGGAAGCGTTCGACCATGCCATTGGCTTGCGGGTGGTAAGCCGTTGTGCGTATCCGATGTGAGCCGAGGAGTTTCGTTAACTCCGAGAAGAGCTTCGACTCGAATTGGGTTCCTTGATCAGTTGTGATGTCAAGTGGAACGCCAAATCGTGATACGTAGTTTTGCACGAATGTGGTGGCAATGGTTGCTGCAGACATGTCGCTCATGCAGTACGCTTCTGGCCATCGAGTGAAACGATCGACACAGGTGAGTAAATATGTGTATCCATTGGATGGAGGAAGTGGTCCTACGACATCCAAATGAATGTGCTCGAATCGACCAGGTGGAATTGCGAATTGTCCAAGAGGCGATTTTGTGTGTCGCTGGACTTTCGATTTTTGGCAGGATAAACAGGATTGTGCCCAATGGGTCACGTCTTTGTTTATGCTGGGCCAAAAGTATCGAGCAGTAATCAATTTACGAGTTGCGCGGACACCAGGATGTGAGATACCGTGTAGTGTGTCGAAGATGGTTCGACGTAGTTGCTCTGCGATGTACGGGCGATTTGCACCCGTAGATGTTTCGCAGTAGATTTCGAGGCCAGGTAGTGTGAAAAGCTCCAGTTTCAGTGATGAACTGGCGTGACGTGTGGAACCAGAAAGTATATTCTGAAGTTCCAAGTCTGCTTTTTGTGCTTGTGCGATTTTGTTGCAGTCGATGTGAGTCTCGACTGTGGCCGTTTCGTTTGCTGTTGTGCGCGAAAGTGTATCCGCGACAACGTTTTCGGTACCTTGAACATGCTGAATGTCCGTGGTAAATTGACTAATGTAATCCAAGTGGCGTGCTTGCCTTGGATTGCGTTCAGTTTTAGACTGAATTGCTCGTGTGAGAGGTTTGTGGTCGGTGTAGATTGTAAAGTCCCGACCCTCGACAAAATATCTGAAGTGTTTTATTGCTAGATATATTGCGAGTAATTCCCGATCGAATGCAGAGTATTTCTTTTCGGCATCCGAGAGCTTCTTTGAGAAGAATCCCAGGGGCTCCCAACACTTGTCGTTGTACTGTTGCATGACTGCTCCGACAGCAGTGTTTGATGCATCAGTAGTTATGCTGAGCTTTGAGTCGCTCAGTGGATGAGACAAGAGTGTTGTGCGTGCCAATTCAGCCTTGAGTGACGTGAATGCGTGTTGACATTCGTCAGGCCAAGAGAAGTTCTTGGCGGTTTTGGGCTTACGTAGTAGTACTGCCAGGTGGCTGTGAATTGGGTTGAGTATTTCAGCGAGCTTTGGTATAAATCGGTGGTAGTAGTTGACCATGCCGATGAATCGCTGAATACTTTTGATTGAGGTTGGAGCTGGGAATTCTTTAATGGCATTGATTCGGTCTTGTGACGGAAGGATGCCATTAGCGGTAATCTTGTGGCTGAGGAAATCAAGAGTGGATGCGCCGAAGACGCATTTTGAGCTCTTGATGTGTACATCAAACTCGACAAGTCGTTGGAAAAGTGTTTCCAGATGGAGTTTGTGTTGCTCCTCAGTTTGTGATGCCACAAGAATGTCGTCTATGTAGACGAAAACGAAGTCGAGATCTCGAACGACTTCGTTCATGAAGCGCTGAAACGTTTGTGCGGCATTGCGTAATCCAAATGGCATTCGGGTGTATTCGAAGAGGCCAAATGGTGTGGTGATTGCCGTTTTGAAAACGTCTTCAGGTGCCACGGGAATGTGGTGATAACCTCTGATGAGATCAAGTTTGGAGAAAACTTTGCAGCCATGCAAGTGCATGGTGAAGTTTTGAATGTGGGGTATCGGGTAGCGATCCGGTATCGTAACCGTGTTTAAACGCCGATAGTCCCCACATGGCCTCCAGTCTTGATCTTTCTTCTTGACCATGTGAAGTGGGCAAGAAACGGAAGATGTCGATGTTCGACAAATCCCTAATTCCACCATGTGTTGAAATTCTGCTTGTGCAGCTTTGTGACGCACCGAATCTAGTCTGCGTGGTCTCGACACGGGCAGATGGCCTTCCGTGACGATGTGATGAACCACGTTGTGTCGGACTGGCATTTTGTAGTTCGGCTCTGCTGTAAGTAGTGGGTACTTTTTGAGCAGAGTGCCGTAGCCGTTGTCGATGTTAAAATGGATCGGTGTTGGTGTGTTAACACGAACCATTGTGGCGTTTATTGACAGCTTTGTAGCTGGGTCAATCAGCCGTTTGTGTTTGACATCGACAAGAAGTCCGAATTTGCTTAGAAAATCGGCGCCAATGATCGGACGGTTCACTGCAGCTAGAATGAAAGCGTGCGTGAAAATTCGTTTGAGTCCGATATCCACGTTAAGCAATTTTGTGCCGTACGTGTGGATGATTGAACCATTGGCAGCCGATAAGACTAGATTTGAATTTCGATTAGCTAATGTGTAATTCAATTTGAAATTCATTGCTGGAATAACCGAAAGGTCAGCGCCAGTGTCGACTAAGTAGGTGAGTTTGTTGTGTCTATCGTACACAAACAAACGTGACGTATAGGGTGTGTTTGTGGTCAGGGGAGGCATGTTGCTCTCAACCCGTGACTCTAATAGTTTTTTTGATTGTCAATGTCCATTTTGACGGCGGCCGCGGACGTCGATGGTTGCGACGTGTTGAAGTTGCACGGTGGCGTGCATTTTCGCGCGGCTCTACCAAACTTTGTGTGGAACCAGCATTTACCATGTTGGTATATGTTGTTGCTGGGACTGCGGGTTCGATTGCGTGAGGGAGCTCGTCGTCCACGCGAACGGCTTCGACCTCTGAGTAACCCGTCGAGTCTGGACTCGATTCTCGACAGTCTTGCTTCGAGTGTGTTTGGTGCTTGTGTTGAACGGGGAGTTCTGTCTCCACTGCGTTCGCGTGATTGCCGGTATGGTGGATTGACTTGGCTGACGCTTTGAGATGTGATGTTTATGACATCATACATCTTGTCCGCTATTTTGGCTAACGTTTGTGTCGTGGAGGATTCGGGCTGTGCTACCAGCGCTATGCGAATCAACTCCGGCATTTTACGTACCCACAAAGATTTAATGATATTTTCATTAAAATTGTTGTTAGCCAGTGTTTGTATGTGGCGTAAAGCGTCAGATGGTTTTTGGTCGCCTAATTGCTGGCCTGAAAGCAATTGTTCTAGCTGACGTTCGCCCGATGGTGCTAGTCGTTCTAGCAGCGTTTGCTTTAATGTGTTGTATTGGTTGGTTGTCGGCGGATTGAGGAGGAGATCCGAGATCACATCGCACGTTTCTGGTTGCAAGGCTGATAATGTTTGCAGGTACTTGGTTTTATCAGCTGTTATACCTTGCAGTCCGAATTGTATTTCGGCGAGCTGAAACCATGTGTTTGCTCTTTGTGGCCAGAAAGGTTGTATTGTTATTCGCTGATGTGATGCCGCGATCTCTATTTTTGGACCTTGTTGATCTTGTTCATCGTCCGACATTTTTGCACAAACCAATAAAACAAATCAAAATACAACAATACAATATTTTAAAGCGGAATGGTTACCGTGTAAAAAAAATTAGTTGACCAAAAATGAAAAATTAAGCGGAATGGTTACCGTGTAGTGAATGGTTTGAAGGCCGGGATGTTCCTTCTTCTTAACGCCCGATGCGAGATACCCCCGAATATGGAGTTCCTATGCGTCCTACCTTATATTGGGGGGGCTCGTTGAAAAATAAAAATAAATTAAGTCATGCGATGTGAAAAAATGTGCAACGGATTTATATCACCGCTGTGGTAGTGGTTTTGAGAAAAACCGTTTTTATTATTCTTTTTTTATTTTGACCACAACGGTGATGGCGGGAGGGCGTGCAGCGAGAAACGACCAAATGTGTGAGAATATGGATGGTTAACGATGTGGTGGTGGAAAAACAAAAATATATATATAAAAATTTTACAAAAGAGAAAAAAAAGTAATTTACGTTAAAAAAAATGATTCTACGTTAAAAAAATTTACGTTAAAATTTGTTTGACAAGAAAAAGTAAAAAAATATAAAAAAAATAAAAAAAAAACTTGTTACCAGAACTTTGTGTTTTTTTTGTTGCTATAGTTGTTGTTTCTGCTGCAGCTGCGTTGTCTTCCTCGTGGCGGTGAGGGTGGTTCGCTTCACCGATTTATCCCGCGTTGCGTGGGAGGGGTTGGTCCCTACACACGTGTGTTTCCGATATCCCGCGTTGCGTGGGAGGGGTTGGTCCCTACACACGTGTATTTCCGTATTTTCTTTTGATTAATCCGGCGTTGCGTGGGAGGGATTATGTGTCCCTACACACGTGTATTTATGTAACTTTTTGTGGTGGTAATTAAATTATTATAATTATCTGCCTACGTGGTAGCGTAACGTGGTTTTCTACGTGGTAGCGTAACGTGGTTTTCAGATAGTTTTTTTTTATTTGTCACTGTATTATAAATTATTTGGATTATGCGATAAAAACCGCTATCGAGGTCACCAATTTAACTGTTTTATTGTTTTTAATCAAAATATGTTCACAAATTTTTTATTCACAATTTTATTTATTTTATGTTTTATAATTTTATTTTGTTGGTTATAATTTATTTTGATTTTTTTATTCAGTTATTATTTAATTGTATTTGTACATAAATTATTATTATAAAAATTAATTTTTATTTATATATTTTTGTATTTTGTTTTTATTTTTTAACCACACCACAAAAATGGAGAAGTTTTATTTTTTTGGTTTATTCACAACGTGTTGTTGCTCCGCTTGTTTTTTGTATTCTGTTGTGATGAGTGACGTCGCCTTCGTCTTCCAAAATACGTGTCGTATTTTGGAGAGGGAACAGATGCGCCGGCGGCGGTCGACATTGTTAGTTTTTACTATAAATGTTTTATAGTAGTGGTTCGGCTATTGGATGTGTGATGGGGTTAGTGAATGCTTAATTCAAATAAGTTGATTTATATTTGAATTTCACTAATTGTTTTGTTTGTGGCAGAATCGAATATCGGTGAGTCGAATATTCGAGCTGCTACAGGTATTTGTTTTACACTAACATATGACACACAATTATATACAGAAATCTAATTTTTTAAGAGGATTGGAGCGAGATAACACACAACAAAATACAAAAAATTGAAACATAATGATGTGCAGTTTCTTAGGAATGTACCGTCTCTTAAATTTCATTTTTTCATTTCATTTGAGGTTTGATACGAAGAACATGTGGTCGTTCCTTTAACATATTCAACACGGACTTACAATTCTTAAAATATTACTACTATATTGGTATACTTACCCAGGTTACCCTGTTACCATCCCTGCCATCGAGGAGGCGCATACTCGTCACTATTTACTACCTTTAAAATTTTACTTAAGATAAAAATCTTGTATACAAATTCTTTTATCTACCTACCGCTCAAGACGGTATCACAAAATTTCTTGAAAGAGTTGAGGTTGTTTGGTAGCATTAAAGTAAGTTTAGTTGCTGGCCACTCAACTCTTGAGTCTGTAATAAGTTGATTTCTAGCTTCTTGAGGTAGATCACAATCATATAGAGGATGTTTAATAGAATTATTATTATTATTAAAGTTGGAACCCAAGCAGGTTCCGCACTCAATGCCACTCTGGGCCCATGGTGCAAACCGAGGATTCTATCATAATTCGCAAATGCGCTCGGCTGCTCTGGTAAATTGTAACAGCTTAAACCAGGGTAGGGATGACAATTGACCTACATTTAAAGATCTATAATTAAGAAATCGGGACCTAACTACCTCGAAAGCGGGACAACCACAGACAAAGTGAATGCTATCATCATCATATTGTCGCTCAAGGAATCTTGAACAAGTCCCATTCTTTGTAAATGGAAAAAACGACCATGGCCGGTCAGAATTGCGACCAGAACAGTTGGTCTTTCTTCAAAGATAGAGCAAACTTTGTGAGTCTCAGATTAGGTTCACAAATTAAGTACTTAGCCCCTCCGCATGTAGTGGAAGCTAGCCAATTATGATTAGCCTACAAAAACATGTAGTTCTTATTAGCTTCGTTACCCTAATTAAAGGTCAGGAGCACTGCAGGTTCAGGCCCAATGAATTTCATCCTTGAGCCTGTTTTAGCTAAAACATCAGCTATCTGATTACCTTCAATAACACAATGAGCCGGAACCCACATAACTCTGCCACGATTATTAGAGCAAAGGACGTTAATAAAATGTTGACAGTCCTTGACCAGTTTGGAAGTGATCATAGGATTTCGTAATGAATTGAGCACATGTTTACTATCGCACTACAGAGAATAATGCCTCTTCCGGAAACAGCGAGTCAGTGCAATCATCTCCGCTTGGAATACCGTGCAGTTCCGACCTAGACTCCCACATGATTGTAGGTCATGTGCAGGACAATAAGCTCCGAAATCTGCACCAAAATTAGAGTGAGACCCGTCAGCGAAAAACACGAGCGACTGATCCACCCCAGTCATTGAATTCTCCAGACAACCACGAGAAAGAGAAGAAAGAGATATCGAAGCAGAATTCTGGCAATAATTTATCATTAACCATATTAATTTCTTGTTTACATTAGCTGAATAAATTGTAGATTAGTCTATGCCTTGATTTGTCAAGACAGTGGAGTATGATGTGCCTAGGATGACCGACTGCAGTGGGGGCAGGAATAAGACCAAACAACAGACGCGTAAGATAGCATATAGGCAAAGCTAGAGATTTGTAAATAAACATCAGCATTTTGGGGGTTAGACCCCACGACTTCCCAAATGCTCTTCTACACTGACTAAAAGCAGTTTAATTTTAATATGAGATTTCCAGGAGAGTTTACTGTCCAGAAGGACACCCAGATGCTTTACTGTATCGGATCTAGCTATCGTTTCTCCTAACGAGAAGCAGCAGACAGCTCTCCAGTATTCCTATGTCTGGTGAAGACTATCAGACTAGTTTTCGATGCATTAACGTACAATCCTTTCTCTAGACACCAAATTTCTACAAATTGGAGAGCGCGTTGCGTTAAGTCTGATAGTACATTTAGGTATTTACCCTGAGCCACAACGACTAAGTCATCAGCATAACTCTGAGCAGTAAAGCCGGATTGCTGTAGTATTACAAGTAATTCGTTAATAACTAAGAGCCACAGGAGAGGCGAGAAGACACCTCCCCGGGGGCAACCTTTAGTAACTTTAACCGAAATGGAAAGGGAGTCCAGCTCGGCCACAGTAATTCGCGACCGCAGCAAAGATCCAATCCAAGTAACAATGGTTTGGTTAATTCCAAAGTTTGAGCAGGCTTCAGTGATGCGAAAGAAGTACTATCAAAGGCACCCGCAATATCGAGGAAAGTACCCACAATAAACTCCTTAATACTAAGCGATCTTTCAATCCTCGTAACAAGTTCATGCAGTGTTTCACATGATCTCCCAACTCTGTAAGCATGTAGAGTGCTACTGAGTGGGATAACAGATAAGTGATGATCCCTAATATATCTGTCAACAATTCCCTCCAGAGTTTTGAGAAAAGTTGAAGAAAGACTAATAGAGCGAAATGCCTTGGGATCGGTATAATCCGTTAACATTTGGGTAAACCATACACTTAGAGGAATCTTTGTCTCTAATCTCGCTTCAATGTTTGGCAGATTACTATATGTTATTCTGCCATCCATTGAATGCGACCATCTATCGTTACATATTGATACATACGCTTTTCTCGTTTTGATAACCTTCTACTATCACGTTTCCGTAGCTCACGTTTTGTCTTTTCCTTATCTTGTAGTTGGAAATTTTCTCATTTAAGAGTATATCAAAAGGAATCATGTCGGCCAAGACAGGAACGGCGTCAGTTGACACTGTTCTGTATGCCTTGGTACTTCCAAGCAAGATCCTTCTTTGGATACTAACTAGAGTACGCCGATGGTGACAGTTCATTCTGTCTTCCCATATGCCTCGCACGCGTATGTCAATGAAGAGACCACAATGATTCGTATATGATTAATGAAGTACGCTGCTTGAGACCCCAGTTCTCTTTAGCAACTCGTTTCAGCACAGCGAAAACCATCTTAATGTTTTCCTCGACTCTTTTGACATGTGAAGTTACTCCAAGTCGTTCATCGAAGTGAACTCCTACCCATTTAACAGTTTTCACCATCTTAATTTTTTAGTAATTTATGGTGGTCCTCTGAACGATGTCCAGTGAACCTTTAAGTTGGATCATAACTGTCTTTGTAGAGGATAGCTTCATTTCGTAACTTCTGCACCAGTCTACTATCCTGTCTATTGCTAATTGCGCTTTGTCTTGAATACTTTGTCTTGAATTCCCAACAAAGAGCATTACCTTATCGTCCGCGAATGCTACTACTTTTACTTCTTGGTTCATGCTTCCGTTGAAGACAATATTCAAAAGGTGTAGACTAAGAATGGAACCTTGGAGACATCCTTTATTGATCATTTTTTCAAGTGTGCCATGACTTGAAATAACAGTGGTTTTTCCTTCAGAGAAATAGTTGTTAATGGTGTTATAGAGATTGCATGGGCAATTGAATCTCTTTAGGTCCATTATTATGCTGGGCCACCACAGGTTGTCGAACGCGCCAGATCCACCTAGGAAAACTCCAAGAATGTACTTTTGGTCCGACTCTTTGACTATATTGATCATTTTGATCAATGCGTCCTCTGCGGACCTATTTTCTCCAAAGCCAAACTGTTTCTCACTATAGGTGCCACTTTTCTGGAATATGTCCATTAACCTGACGGCAATTAATTTACCTAGGATAGGCAACAGTATGATATGTCTATAGATTTTGGGATCGGTTTGACACTCATCTATCTTCGGTTTTCTTAATGATAAGTAATTTACCATTTTTCCAAGCTTTGGGAAATACTCCTTTGCTAAGAAAAGTATTCATAAAGTTTGATGATACAGCGCGCTATAATAGGCCAAACACGTTGTATCACCTCGAGCTCGATATTGTCTAGGTATGTCGCTTTACCAGCTGTCATAGGCATGATAGCCAATCTGGCCTCTTCATCACTGAAGTGGCTCACGTTTGGGGTAGAAGGTACAGAGTTACGATCGGCGCGGATTTCTCTTTGCCTCTCAGAGTCATTTGCCTCAGAGTCGTCGGTTAGCAAGGTATTGAGCAAGCATTTTGTAGTGTCCTTCCAACAAATTGTTGTTTGTCCAAAAAGTGGTGAAGTACCTCATTCGTTTTAAATTTACCTGTCCTGAATTGGTAGACAAAGCCCCACGGTTCAGCATTACCATGCTCCGTAATGAACTCTTTTAAGCTCATTTGGCTTTTGTCTCTAATACTTTTAAAATGCGCTTTTCTGTGTACCACAATTGGCAGGTCTTAAGGCATACCTTCAATTGGCATGTATGCCTTAATACCGAGGAATTTACTTTACTGCTTGGGAATCATTATGTGTGTTCTCCGAACTCATGATCAAGACAATAGCCTTGTGGTCACTTGATGTCCATTTTTCATGGTCGGACCAACTTAAAATGTTTCTTAACAGACCTCCCGTCATGAGAGTGAGATCAATATTCGACTTCCTGTTGTCAGAATATATACTTAGCTGCCCATCTTCGTTGATGACGAATAGGTTAATTCTTGCTATAAATTCTTCAACGAGGACTCCTCTCTCGTTTGTGTCCTCATTGTGCCAAAGTTTAGACTTAGCATTGAAGTCACAATGATAATACGATCATATTCCACTGGATCGTCTGAAAATTGGAAGTAAATACTGAACAGATAGAAACTTCTTAAATTAGATATCACCTCTACACACACACAGTGTGGGTCCCAGTACTGTGAAATTTTAAGAACCTCAAAATCAAGTTGTTGAAGATGCCAATTGCTGTTTTAACATTTCCATTGTTTCCAAACATTATTTTTGTGGACGTGGTCCCACCTATAACCCCTTTAACAGCGTATGGCATGCAGAGTATGTCAATCGCTTCTTTTTCAATTAGCATATTAAGTTGGGCCACCTTCAATCGACAATTATTTTTAGTTGTAACTGTCACACGTCTCTTAAATACGAGACATAAATAAAAAATAAGAATGTAATCAAGTGTATACAATTCTAAAACACCGCCAATGGTATATACTACACATTATGACCGTATTGAAGGGTTACAAAACAATTTAAGTCGTTTTTTGTGCTGTTTTGTTTTTAGATCATTGCATGTAAAAATACAATAAATATTCTTAAGCACGTATTGTTGTTGTAGTGTTTTGTATATATGTAGCTTAAAATTGAGGCGGCATAGTATTTGAAAAAAAAAATGTTAAACGAAAACTATAACACAAAACACGAGGAAATAAAATTACATAAAACACAACAATAATTTTTTGTAAATTTTTTTATATTTAATTTCGAAGGTAGGTAAAGGTACGATAGAATCCAATTCCAATATTTATATGCGAGAATTAATTATAGCAATTAAAAATCAATTTGGTTCCAAATGAATTATTATTCGTCGAGAGCTAATAGACCTCCATCACAGGTTCATATTATTTTTAAACACTTTATAGATTATATACCTGTATATACATAGCTATAGGTAATTTGGTTTACGTGCTTGAATTTGAATACTATAAAAAAAGGGACCACCTATAATACACCTAATTACATGATACTCTTAATTCATTCTTGTAAATAATCGAAATTTTTTTAAATACATGAAATCAGTTGAAAATAAGTTTGCCTTTTCTCAACAACCCAATGAAATTATCGTTTTTTGTACTGCGATTGAAAATCGGTGGATTTCTAAAATTTTGAAAATTACCTTAGAATCTCGCAAATTGTTGCGTAAACAATGTAACAACAATGTTGCAATGTTAGGGACTGTCAATAAATCCAATGTCGTGTTAGCACTTTAAGTACTGTCGGTTTTTTATTCAGGCTTTAATTCGGGTTCGGAGAATGCCCCGCTACTTTGCCAAAAAATCAAGCACATACGCTGAAACAGTAGCCGATGCTTCTGTAAAAAAAAAACTTAGTCGTCGTATTCTCGATGCAACTAATATTTTCCGACTTTGTCCCGCAATTGTCAAAATCAAGGGCATTTGGGAGGGTTTTTAAATCTTCGGCTTGTAAACTTCGGCTTAATGAATCCAAATGTCTCGACCACTGGATGGAAGGGTCTCCGAATCTAATCACCAATCTATTGTGTTCAGGGTTATGACAAGAAATTTTCCGAATACATTACTGTGTCCTTGATTATATTTGAACATCGATGACATTCATGCTTGAATATGAAGACTTGAATAAGTCAGTTTCTTTTGAGTTGATGAGGCTCGTTGTTATATCGCATACACATTTTTGCCGAATAAAAAATAATAATCATCAGTTTTTAAAGGCCATTTCTGACTCTTTACTGAGTCAACTATTTGGCTCTAACGGTTTCGATCATGAGCATGGTCTATACAGTGTAAGAGGTTTCCATCCCGGTCCCGAATGGCGGTTGACGCAGGCCTAAAACTATGGTGCAATCCAGTAATTCCTTTAAAGTAATTACGCGAACTGCGCTCATTGCTGAGTTTTTGTACTCTCAGAACCTATGAATGCAAAAGTTGTCGGACTCGAAATCAGGCAATGCATTCAGCATGAAAATATAGACATACTCTGTATGCAGGAACCAGATGCGACAAAGGGTAAAATAGTTGGTATGGCGGCCAAAGCTAGGATCATTACCGGTGTTGATAATTATATTAAATCAGCTGTAGGCATCTTTAATAATGATCTAGAAGTTCTCAAAAATTCACAGTTTTGTAACACACATTGTGTCTGTGTTGAAGTAAGATCGAAGATAGGTAAATTTTATCTAGTTAGCATCTACTTCCAATATTCCGACGAACCAGTCATATACGTACAAATGCTAGAAAGAATTCTGGATGGTCTAAAGAACCATCCAGTAATAATAACTGGTGACTTCAATGCCAGGTCCAAACTTTGGCATGACCAGGGAACCAATGATAGAGGTTCTATCGTTGAAGAGTTTCTGACAAGGAGCGGCCTCTACTTGCTAAATGTAGTAGGACAGCCAAGTGCATGTATGTCACAATGGGGAATGAAATATTGACTTAACCTTAATTACGGGGGGACTGTTGAGAAGAGTTTCTAACTGGTCAGTTAAAGAAAACTGACTTCTAGTGATCACAGAGCCATTTCATTTGAATTGAACGAATCAGCCTTACTGAATGAGGTAAGTGCTGCTGACAAAATTTCACGATATGCTCTTAAACACGCAAATTGGGATAAATTCCATAGCACATTGGAGACTATATGGCAAGATGAGAAACCAAAACTTATCATTTCATCTCGAGAAGATGTAAATAGAGTTGAGAGTAATATCACGGCCTCACTCATAAGGGCCTGCAATAAGAGCATACCACGTAAACGTGCTGTCAAAATGAAACTGTCCTGGTGGACGCTTGAACTCGCCAAGAAGAGAGTTACGGTTCACAAACTTAAGAAGTTTTACCAAAGAGAAACGAATCCGCAAATTCGTTTGAGTAAAAAGCTTAATTATGCCGTACACCGTAATGAATACATACGAGACATAAATGAAACAAGCCGTAAAAGCTTGGAAAAATTCATAACGGAACATGGTAACGCAGAACCTTGGGATTTCGTATACAAATATAGTGCTGGAAAGCTTAAAACTCCAGAGGTACTTAGTATTCTTATTGGCAGTGGTGGCCAAACAACTACGTGTTGGGAGGACACTACTAAACATCTGCTAAATGTTTTGCTTCCCGATGATAGTGTTGAAAGTGACACAAATGCTCAAAGGGTGATTCGAGCTGCAAGTCTTATCACGTCAATAGTGAGGAGGTTTCTTTCAGCAATGATTAAACCACATCCGCCATAATGTCAATGAAAAGAGGTAGGTCTATTATAGGACCTAGCATTACCGATCTCATGAATGCTTGTCTAAATAAAGAAGTTTTTCCTAAAGCTTGGAAAAATGGTAAAGTCATAATTATAAGGCGGCGATCGAGATCCGATCGACCCTAAAGCTTATCGACCGATCATGTTGCTGCCAGTCTTCGGTTTCAGAAGGGGACGATCCACAGAGGACGCTATGGTTGAGATGGTCAACATAGTTAAAGGATCGAGCAACAAGTACGCGCCCTTGGTGTATTCCTAGACGTATCTGGTGCTTTCCTTAATCTGTGGTGGCCAAGTATAATGAAGGAGTTGAAGCAGATGAGTTGCCCAGCGACTCTCTATTCCTTGTTGTATAGTTACTTCTCTGATAGAACCGCAACTGTAATATCTACCATGGCACACACATGGTTGTCCACAAGGCTCCATTTTGGGTCCGCATCTCTGGATATTGGTGTTCAACAGTAGCATGCATGACGAGATCCAAGAAGATCCCGCGAATGCATGATAAAGTTATGATCTTTAATGGAAATTTTAGACAGGCAATCCAGGAGGCTGCTCAGCGCGGCATTGACAGTATGGTTAAATGGTGTGATATAAATAAGATGGAGTTATCTTCCACCAAAACAGTGATGATCCAATTGAAAGGTTCACTCGACATAAGGAGATCTCCCTTGGTGTATGTCGGAACCGAAAGGATAAAAATGGTGAACTCTGTAAAATGGTTGGGAGTCGACTTCGACGAAAGACTTGGCGTCACTACTCACGTGAAAAGGGTGTTAGAAAATAGCAAAAAAGTTTTCTACGCACTAAAAAGAATTGCTAAAGAGACGTGGGGCCTGAAACAAGGCACTCTCGCAACGATATACGAAGGCCTAGTGGTTGCGACCATGACATACGATTGTGTGGGATGGGCCGACAGGCTGAACTGTCACCATCGCAGAACTCTATTAAGCGCTCAAAGGTCAATTCTTCTTGGGATAACGAAGGCATACCGTACGGTTTCGGTGGATGCCGTGGCTGTAATGGCCGGTGTGATTCTCATGGACATAGTACTTAACGAAAGGTTAATTAAGTACAAACTGAGGAAGAATCAGGAGTTCATTTATGGCAATATGCAGTGGCAAGGCACACCAAGTGACCTTCGAACAAGACATCCCTCAAAAAAAAAAAATTCGTAAAGAATCCATTAAAATCTGTCAAGACAGATGGAAGCTCTCTGAAAACGGCAGAACTACCTTTAGTTAGTTACCGAGTATTGAAGGTAGATTAGAGATGTGCCTATCCATAAGTGCCTCTTTTGCGCAAATGCTAGCCGGCCATGGAAAATTTGCTGATTATATGTTTAGACTTAATTTGACGGACTCAAGCAAGTGTGAATGTGGACAAGCTGCTGAGACAGATAAGCACATTCTTTACGACTGCGCTCTGGCCACTGAAGCCAGAGAAGACATGATTAATGCAATTAACGCAGAATGGCCGGCAAGTAAGCTAGTGCTGATGGTGCCTGCAAATATCGCACATCTTAAAAGATTCTATGACACTGTACTTTGTGGTAGGTAGGCTAAAGATCGAAGATTCGTTTTAAGGTATTAAACAAATGACAACGGCATAGCCCGAAAATTTTATTTTAGTTATAAGGAGTTTTAAAAAGTAATGACACTAGGTTACAAACCTAAAGATTTTAAACAATTGAATCTAGTTCTTAGCCTACGGAACACAAAGCTGAATAAAGCTTATGAGTATTTTAACAACTGACGCTGGATATACTTCTATATCCAAGTAAATTTTTAACCAAGCATAAGCAATAGTAGAAAAGTATGCGCCTCCACGCGGCAGGGATGGTAACAGGTCTCGAACCTGGCTAAGCAAACTAAACAGAACTGACATACAGAAATAGCACGACGGCTTAGAATTGGATATAGGCACAGCCTGGGTGTCATTCTTAAGCAAAAAAACGTCCAACATCAACAATGACAATGACTATGACTCTCAGAATTTCGGCGTTCCATCATTCTCGCTTCTTTCGTCTGCAAATCCGCTTATCTGCCCTCCTAGCAAGGGCAGCCTTGTTTTTTCTCGACTGCACATGACGACACTCGTCATCATTCCTATCATTCTTGGGTCTGACTTTCACTATACCTAAAGTCTGTTGAGCGGCACTCACAACCGAATTTATGAGTATCTCCCACACAGAGTTCATGCAGATAGACTGCCAATTGGCTTCCTCAATGTTGTCGCTGACAAGATCCTGATATCGTTTCTTTTGATCTTCATTTATCAGGCTTTCACAGTTGAAACGTCCCATACGATATGCTGTGCCAAATGATGATCGCTGCCTACGTATTTGGTTGGACCTATAAGTTCTCACATCATCCACAACCCGAGCTCGCCCTTTAGAAAATAACACTTGGTCAATTTGGCTGCAGGAAGTTTCGGGAGGATGTGTCCATGTCTCGAAATGTATCTGTTTTACCTGCGGCCCAAGAAGAAATCTCCAAGGCTTCCGTAGTCATCTCCACTGTAGAGCAACGTATAGCCCTGAGACACACATGGTATCCACTTTAAGGCTAGCGATTTTCTTGAAAGGCAGCTAGTTCCACCCGATACTCCTTCATGCACATGATAAAGCCCTTCAAGGCTCCTGGTTTTTTTAGTGACTGTACATTTCACGTGCCTTCAATTTTCTGTTTGTGGACATTATAAACAGATTGTTTTTTTAAGGATGCGGGTCGTTATTTTTGTCGAATACAGGAACCATATTTAATTGTGAGTGGCGGTTTCTGGTCCTGCTCATCATGCCATTTAGAGTAATTGGAATATGAATATTGAATAATAGATAAATCCCATTGTCACTGTTAAACCGTATCGCAATAAGAAACTCATGGATTAGGATACAATGATTGGCTCACCCCAGAATCCATTGAGCCAGACTCATTAGACGGTTTTATTTGCTGGAGCATTGTTTGTTTTACTGATCATGGAGCATCTACCACTCTGACCAGTACGAGTTAGTAGTGGGTCTGGTTTGAGAACATCATTTACTAAATTCTCGATAGTCGGTTATAACGCCGTGTCTCGGTCACCACAACCTCGTTGGTTACCTAGCAGGGTGCACCGCGTGCAGGTGAGGATGACATTTGAGATGATTGTAGACCATTTAACTTATGCCCCCTTTCCCACCCCATGATTATATTGATATAATTAATTTTCAAATATTATTTGTTATGAAACAAAGGAAATATTAAAAATCATTTTCAGTTTTACTTAAAAAATATTTAATCGGGTAGCCAACCCGGCTTAGTAATTCGGGTACTAATATTTTTTCGGTATTTACGAGATACTCCATTAACGCTAAAAATTTCTCGTTTTTGATTACCCTCCAATACATAGATTCTTTCATAGCGTTGTTAATATTTTCCACTCTCGGAGTACCAACAGTTTTACGTGAAAGTTATTTCACGTAAAATTAAATTATAACAATTCGATTAACACGAAAAATTGTCTGGTACTGATACGCTATGTTCGAGTACTTGGAAAAGTCTCTCTCGACTCAAATTTGTTTTTAAGAATTTTTAGATTTTTATTAAGGATTAGTGTATTGATGGTATCTTATCGATTTTAACAATTAATATTAAAATGTTGCTCAATCTGATTTAAGGGCCACAGGCCGATAATGCGGCGCCGCCTCTATGTCTTCTATATACACAAATCTCTTACAATAAATTTGTACTATTGTACTTAAAGTGCGGTTACGTCCCATACCACAATAAGTTTAAATGAGTCGAACAAATATTCTAGCCTATTTAAATAATTAATTAACAAAATTTGATGTAATAAATTTTTATTTTGTGCGGTTTGAAAATTATTTACCAAAAACTTCTACTCTACAACAATATTAAAAAAGTGTTGTATATTGAAACTTTTAGTTCTGTTGTAATTAAAAAAAAATTTAAACTTTGCCATAGACTCTAGCATATACATACATACATATAACTCTCTGTGTACTGCTTGAGCTGTATAAAGGGTTTTCCAATAAGATGTTTAATTTTAAATACTGCCATCTTTTGACATTTAACAAGTAAAAACGCTTCAACAACGCATTGAAATTATTAAAATTCACTACAAAAATGGTGAAAATTTTGCAGTTACAGTTCGCAAAACTAAAGTATTTTTTGGTCGTCGTGAATCACCTTCTCGGCCTCTGAGCTGTTGGGACAAGTGATCTGAAGAATCGAAACCGTGCGTCGCTGAAGAACAAACTGAGAATATTGCTGCCTGTAGCCCGTAGCGTTGAAGAAACCCCAGGTTTGTCGATTCCTCGTCGATCTTTGTAATTAGACATTCCACAAATGACATTAGAACGTATTTTGCATAAAGACTTAGGTCTTAAGGCTTTTAACGTTTTTAACGTCGTATCTTCACTGGTTGGGTCCTTCAAATGCATCAAAATGATCCGGATTTTGTTCGAAAAATAATCTTGAGTGATGAGGCCCATTTTCACCTGGGAGGCTACGTTAACAATCATAATTGTCGCATTTGGAGCTCAGAAAATCCAAGAATGATTGTTAAAAACCCTCTCCATCTTCAACGTGTCAATGTTTGGTGCGGTTTTTGGGCTGGTGCAACTGTTACGGTGAATGGATTGCGCTACCGAGCTATGATTAATGATTTTTTATGGCCCGAATTGAAAGATATTGATGTGAACGTCGTTTATTTTCAGCAAGACGGCACTACATGCCACACAAGCAACGAAACAATCGCAATTTTGAAGAAAAGTTTCGTGACCGTGTTATTTCTCGAAGAGCTGATCACAATTGGCCATCGAGATCTTGTGATTTAACACTTTAAGATGCATGCCAATGCTCCACAATTGATTCAAGACCTTTAAGGAGGTTCATGCTAATTTAAAATTGTCGTCCGGTTCGGACTTCTCAAATTAAATAAAAACACATAGACACAATGAATATTTATTTTATGGTTTTGTTCATTAATTCAATTTGTTTATTAATTTTTATTATAATTATTATTTACATTTGTTTAGTTAAATTAATTTATTTATTTACTTAATTTTAATATTTACATATCAGCACCACAAAAATAATTTATGCGCACTTGCACCAAAACAAAGTTGGGAAAAACGGAAATGGCCGAAAATGAGGATGCCTTGTGTTGATGTCTTTTTGATTTTTGCTGTTTGTTTTTTGTAAGTGACGTCACCTTCGTCTTCCAAAATACATGTCGTATTTTGGAGAAGAAGCAAATACGCGGACGACGGTCGATGTTGGACGTAACAATTGGTTACATCATAGAACAATGTTAGTTCAAATGATGTTAGTCGAATGGCGCGGTGCTTTACTATAAATGTTTATAGCTGGTGGTTCGACTATTGGATATGTGATGGGGTTAGTAAATGTTTAATTCAAATAAGTTGATTTATATTTGAATTTCACTAATTTGTTTGTTGTGGCAGTATCGAATATCGGTGAGTCGAATATTCGAGCTACTACAACCTTAAAGATGGAATTCGTGAAGTTATCGAGGACCAAGGATGGGCAGTAATTAATTACATGTATTTCAATTATGTAATTTAATTAGTACTTTTACTCTTAAATTAAAAGTAATAGTATTTGTTAGTAATAGTAATAGTATTCCAATTAATCAATTACATACTTAATTTTCCATTTTTCAAATTTTTCTTCATGAAATCCACACCAATGTGTTTGCTGGTTTAATTTACCAATATTATGTTTATTGGAATTCTTTATGGCTTTCTTAATATTGGATTTGGGCGATGCATAAAATTGTATCATCATTCGTTTTAGTGACAGGGGATTCACAATGACACAAATCAAATACTTCTACATACCAATTAAATATAAAATATCGTGGTTAAAGTGAAATATACAAAATTGTTTTAAAGTGTGAATACAAAGTAAATATTCGTTTACAATCGTAAATAAACGTTTATCTTGAATGTTTAGAAGAATTGGTAAAAGTAATGGCACCTATCGCTATTGCTATTCGGTCCTCCAGGCACAAAATTCTAATTACTATGATAATTACTTCCAACGCTTTCCACTCTGAGAACACAACTCCAAAAAATTCAACATGAAACAATTTTGAAGTTTTAAATTTTTTAACTTATCCCCCGATGTTAATCATGCGTTGATCGCAGCGAAGTTACATTTATTATTTAAAATGAGGTGGCTACCAGAAAATACATTAGAAATGGATGAAATATTCAAAAATTATGCATTCAAGAGATGCAGACTATAAATAATAATAATTTAAGCACAGAAGCGAACGAAACAAGCAGTGCCAATGACGGGGAGGATTCTTACATCCTTAGTTCAAATTAAAGCTCATCTATAAGCCAATCAAAATCGGAATCAGAAGAACAATGAGTACAAACAACGCTTGTCAATTTTAAATGGGTATCCTTTGATTTAAAAAAACTATTTAATACAAGTTGTTGCTCATTGGCGGCCATTTGACTGATATCGCTTTCAAATGTTAATAACATACCTTCCTCTTTACAATGAAATAAACATTCATTGATTTCTCTTAAAAAATACTCGTTTTTTTTAATATCAAAATGAAACCTCTTATTAGAAAACCCTTTATAACATACATTTCTCATTTCTACCCCTTTTAATTGTAACATTAAATCAGTTATGCCAGAATCATTCCCCAAAAAAATATTTTTTTTTTGTTTTCTACTATTTTGGAACAATAAAACATCATTTAATTTTCCAAAAAATAAAATTTATTACAATTCGTATACCCAAATAATAATAATAATAATAATACAAAAAAAAACCGAAAAACTTTATAAATTAACTACAGCAACAACACACCAACGAACGAGGAAAACCGTCGAAAAAAACATAAACTTTTCATAATTAAAATAAAAACACAAAGATTATAAAAAACAATAAAATGTCGAGATAATATGATAATTTTAGTTAATTAAATATAACATCCATTCTTATAGTATTCTGAAGTTTTTGTTATTGTTATTGTTGTTGTTGGTGCTGCTGCTGCTACCCCGACACACTGTTTTCGACGAACAAAAAACAACGTACTGAGAAATTTTCCAATTTTCTTTTACTACCATTTTTTGTGTTTTTTCTATTATATTATATTTCGGTTTTGTTGTTGTTGTTATTGTTGTTCTTGTGTAGGATATTTTTTGCCATGCCACACCATGCTGCTACTTCAAAAACAATTTCAAAATAAATAAATGATACAATAAAATAAAAAATCTATTTAAATATTTAACTAACTTACTTTTCGTTCATTCATTCAATTTTTTATTTTTTATTTTTTGTGTCGTCATATTTTCTTTTCTTTCCCCGCCCTTTTTTGTGTATTTTTTCCCTCTTCGCTCCCAAAAAACTTTTCCAAAACAAAAACAATAAAACAAAATTAAAAATACAACAAAATGAATAAGAAAAGTTGGGATGAAAAGATAAAAGTGAAACTATAATAAATTTTCTTTTATTGTTACGGTTTTGGAAAATTCTTGAGTCAAGTGTACATGGCTCGTGGATGTGAGACTCTTGTACATTATTATGTCCTCTTCTCTTGATGATTAATTGCAGTGGCTTGTACAATGTACCTGCGGAAACAGTAGGCGATAATGCACAATTCTTACGAATGATTTAGTGAATGTGATTTTAGCGGGAGAGTGAATTGAGGATTTACCACGAAATCGAGTTAAATTTAATCTGGTCGACCTTCGTCCAAAAATATTTGACACATGTTTTTTTGTTTTACATTTTTTTTGCGCTATGCTTTGGAAATGTGTATTTTTTATAAAATTATCCAATTTAGATGTGTGATACACATCTAGTGAATTGTACTTTTCACCAAAAACGCCACTTTAAACAAAACTATTTCTGTGGTCACAAGGCATAATCGCCTTGGAATAAAAAATACAAATAATTTTTCCATGAAATTTTCACTAAAGATAGAATATGATCTTATTAACATATTAGAAAATGAAAAATGATTAAAATGTTTTAGAATTTTAAGATATTTCTTAAAATACGACTTAAGCAGAAGCTTAAAAAACTTAAGCTGTTATAACAAAATGTTAGATGGAAATTTCATTTAACTAATTGAAGTTAAGTGCTTCTTCCCTATTTTAGTTTGAGCTGTTCAGCACCTAGGCCTTTTTCCCGATTCTAAAAACTTACTTGCTATAATAAAACAGATATTTTTTGTTAATTGCATTTATTGAATTCAATCATTAAACAAACTTATTTGCTAGAACAATTCATAATATACCGGGTGTTTCTTTTAAACTGAGACGATCAAATATCTCGAAAAATAGCCACTCTACGGAAAAAATGTCCATAATCAAAATTTAATCATACCGCGGGGGAAATACATTAGTGCAAAAAAAAAAGTCCCCCCACCCCCGCTTTGTAGGTGGGGCGGGGGTAACTTTTAAACTAAGGAAGCCATATTTTTTATTGCAGATACGAATTCTACGACTAAAAGTACGTATGATTTGAATGAAATATTTTGTTCTACTTTGTTTTTGAGGAAATGAAATCTGGCGCAGTAAGATCTGGTGATCTGGCGGGCCAATTTATCGGACCAGCTCTACCGATCCAGCGACCATTGAAATCACGATCAAGTATTTCACGTGCCATCAACGAATAGTGTGCAGGACAACCATCATGTTGAAACCACATGTTCCGTCTCACTTCTTAGCTCAAATTTTCAAGTAATATTGGCAGTTCATTTTCCAAAATGTTTCGGTACATTTGACCATTCAAGTTGCCTTCAATAATGTGGGGGCCTATGAGTTTGTTGCCAATTATTCCACACCACACGTTGACAGTCCAAGGACGCTGATGTTCAACTTGACGAAGCCAGTGCGGATTTGTAACACTCCAATAATGCATGTTGTGTCGATTAACCAACCATTCCATGGTTTGTAAAAGACGATTCGTCGGAGAACATTACGCAACGAAAAAAATTAAGCTTTTGTTGTATTTGTTCACGTGCCCATTGACAAAAAGTTACCCGATTTTGGAAATCAACGCCATGAAGATCTTGGTGTAAGGACACATGATATGGATGATACTTGTGCCATTTTAAAATTCTCCAAACACTGGTGAGGGTCAATCCGGAATCGTGAACTATTTCTCGTGTACTAATATGATGATTATGAGGCACTGATGCCAACACAGCAATTTCATTATTTTCTCCAGTGACTGTTGCTCTACGGGTCCTCTTTTTCGGTTGAACATTTCCATCAGTAATAAATTGTTTGATAGTACGGCCAAATGAAGCACGTGAACGAATCCTATCCGGAAAACGTTGAGCGTAAATAGCAACAGCATTTTCAAGATTTCTGCCAGCTTCTCCATAAACCAGAACTTTCAAAAAACTGTCAGTCTCACCAAAGTCAGTCTCACATCGAAAACATCTTTGGCATATGTGAATCAATTGTGTACCAATTCCTAATAATAATAAATAGAGTGGTTTCGGTTCCTTGGTGCCGTTGTACTTTTATTCATCTTTTGGGTCTTCTTGTCTTCCACTCTAAGCAATCCAGATATAAATAATATTCGTTGTTTGTTCCAGTACTGATCGAAAATCGCCTTCTATTGTTCAAATCAAATTTTCGTTTGGCAAAGTTTTCTGCATTTTTCTTTGCCCGATTTTGTATCATAGGGTTTGCCGTGATTCCGTATATTTTGTTTAATTTTATTAAATATTTTACTTTCAGCTTAGGTTGAGTATCGTTTTGTAAATTGTTTTCAATTTCAGCAGCCATAAGCTCAATCTCTGAATCACTCGTTAAAATATTTGATTCATCAGATTCTGATGGAACATAATTTGGATCTACATCAGAATCATCGAATTGTTCATTTTCACTTTCGAAACATTCTTGTGGTTCGGGAAACGAATTCAACAAATCATTTATATCAGAATCTGATCTTCCTTCTACTATTGTAACAATACTTTCATTTTGAATTATCGGTGGAAAATTGGTATATACGTATATATTGACAGGGTTTTCAATTACTTGTTGCACTTCTGTTAGTGATTGTTGGTCGGTGTCAGGGAAATCTTGAGAAAAAAATATTATTACCCTTAGTCACATTCGAATAAAACACAATAGTTTTTAACAAATAAATTGAAATACTCACCAGTAGGTTGAACATTACTTTCTTTCTCCTGCCCTGACAGTTTCAAGGCCATCTGTAACATCGTTTTTGCATGTGCACTCATTTAACTTTGTTAATTAAAAACACACTACTATTACACGTTTTTACTATTACACACTTAAATTAACGTCTATACACGTTAAGTAAAACTGATACAGTAGTTTTTAACTAACGGCACTTCAACGGCTATAATAACTTATGTCAACAATCGAAACCGTTATTGTTCGAGTAATAATAACTTATATCTACTTAAGATATGAAATTTGAAGAAAACTTTTTATGAACAATAGCCAAGGTGACACAGGCCAAAGTGATTTTTAAGGGAAAAACAATTATATTATTATTTGGGAATAACCGCTTAAGTATATTTTAGTCTATATTTCTTTTCAAAGAATTTCAGATTTTATTTTAAAAATGAATGAATAATAATCGCTTAAGTCGAAATAAACTTTTATTTCAAACTAAATTTTATAGTACTTAGATCGATTTTTGAGACTTAGTCGGTTATTCCAAAATCATTAATATTAAAAATGACTTAGGCGAATATGTCTTGATTTTTAACTGTATTTACGTTTTATTTTGAATACAGTCGCAGTCCTAACTCATTTTTTGTTTAAGTCGACTTAGGCGGTTTTGCCTTGCGACCACAGATTTGTTGAATATAAAATTTAAAATTGTACAGTTCCCCCTTGGCATACGTGGGTTTATATAAAGGTTTGCGGCATCACAGGCAGGGTTGGGCGTTTACACGTCATCTATTATTTTCTACGTCGACGTGTCAACAACCCGTAGACAACGTCGAATACGTAGACACCGCCAATAATGTAGACAATTCCTCGAGTGATTTTGTAAATAAGTTCTAAACTATAGGTGACCAAATTTCTTTAGGATAAATGCAAAACAGTATAAAGATGGTTTCAGTGTAGAAAGACCAGCTCATAAACCTAAAACAAGTATGATAAAAAAAATTACAAGATGATACTTACATTAATATTAATTCGGAGATCTCTGACGGTAACACGAATTCAAGTTCAGGAAGGCTATGAGCTACTGAGTTATAAAAAAATCAGACTGCCCTATGACCAAGTTTTGACAAAATTTAATGAATGTGTTTTGATGGATAACGTGCGTCATCCATAAAAGACATTCTATTAAAAACAAAATGTTCTTCAAGCGTCTGCGAAAAGGTTCATAATATGGGAAAAAGGTTCATAAATGAGAAAATTACTCACTGGGGTAGAGAATAACTACAACTAAAGGAATAGAATTACTGATTGTCATTATAGAAAATGGATGTGAATCCATTTCTTTGCTTACCTGACCACTGCCATACAATTTCATTCCTGATAAATCCATCTTTTATACTCACCATTTGAATAGAGAAAAATGAAAATTTAACAGAATCTAAATTAAATTAAATTTGTTTTTAGTTTTAATCGAGACTTAAACTCAGCTATACCTATTTATTATACTTTCAGTTTGTAAAGAGAAATTTTTTATTTGAACGTTATTCATGTGCCTCACCTAGAAAATCGTTTCAAGCATCATTGACTGGAATGGAAGTTTTATAATTTTTTAGAACATAAGGAGCTTGTCAGATTTTTAATCGCATTAAATGTTGCACCTGGCACTATGTAGTTCAGTTAAGTTTCAAACGATATTAATGTTGGGATATTTTTGGTTCAACTCAGCTTCTGTTAAAAATTTCCGCAAGTTTCTCAATTCAATTGGAAAGTATAAAAAATTTGCATAACATTAAATATATATACGGTAATGGCCGAGGTAGTAGAGTGATTGACTATGGATTCGTGGAGCAAGGTTCGAGTCCCATTAGCGACGGTATTATTTTAATTTAATTTCATTTGTATTCAAATTGGTTTAACACTCAGCTTCTATTAAACATTTTCATATTTTTCAAGTAGTGACATGCATGTATGCAAGATATAGGTATATAGCGATGGTGAAATAAACTCAGATTCTATTGCTTTTGCTAAAATTTTCAATATTTTTTATTTAAATGGCAGCTATAAAGGCTAGGAATATCACTATTTATTTGTATGGCGGTTGCTCGGTGGTAAAACAAGCTGGTGATTGGATTTTAATCATGACTAGTTCAAGCCTCAAAATTTATATTTGTTATTATTTATTAATTGCAAATTGGTCATTTTTAAATCATAAAGCGATTTTATCTAATTTAATGTGTGGATGCCCGCTAAATTTGTTTACCCTTAATCGAGGTTTGAACACTGCACAACATCAATGACTCGCTTACTTCCCCACTTCACCATTCCCACATATATAGATTTACCGCTATACTCATCCTTTATATGTTTGCCAGTTGAAGGGAGAAAATAAATAAATTAAATTAAAAATTATTTAATGCCAAACCGAGGCTTGATCTCAAGTTCACAATTCCAAATGCATCGACTCTGCTTACTCGATCACCGACGTATTTAAATTTGGTGCTATATAAATAGTTTATGTTTGCCAATTCAATAGAAAAAATTACACAAGAGATGGCTCTTACATTTTCATTACGGTCATACACAAGAGATAGCTCTTCTAATTGCGCCGAAAAAATTAAAAAAGTATTGGCGCTGACGAGTCTTGAACTCGAGTCCACGATTTCAACAACATTGACTCTGCTTACTCGGCGTATTAAAAATTTGTGCTGAACAACTGATAGAAATCTTTACAAAAGGGATCCAATACTGTAAACTGGGATTCTAACTTTACAATGGTATTCCAAATAGTGCAGGTCTCGACAGGCCGATTATTTCAACCGTAATTTGGTCTAAGCGCACGAAACACATTCCTCACAGAACGATGATTGTTGTAATAAAGTTAAACCAATTGTAGACGCTATGCCGTGTTCAGTCTTTCCATGATGAAATGGCAAACAATAAAAAAACGATGACAGTTTGAAACTATTCATGCGTCATTTATTAAAAAGAACCCGACATGTTCGATATAAATGATAATTTAAAGGTATGGAAAATGGCCAACGGAACTAGCCTAATCCTTGACCAATCATAATGAAACTCGAAATATTGGATAGAAATAGGATTTTTAAATGATTTTTGATTTGAAAAAAGTGGAATTAAATATGTTTTGTGTACAATTCTTGAGAATGGCCAACTAGCATAAAGCTAGTCCATTTCTCGGCCGATTATGACGAAAGCTTATCTGTTCGATAGAAACAGGATTTAAAAAATTAAATTTGAGATTCTTCGATAACCGATTAAGATGTAAACTTAAGATGTAACTCGACATGTTCGGTTGAAATGAAAATTCTAACATGATTATTGAGATAATTTTTTGAATTTGAATTAGAATACTTTTGGGATGTGGCTTTCATTGATTAAGAACAAATTTCTTCACTTCAAACAAAATATGTCCTCGTTATGAAAATTTGTCCTTAAAATTAGTGTAATATAATACATATTATCCGGGAGAGATTTCCAATCAATTGAAAACAAAAAAAAAATATTAAAATTAAATCAAATTGACATTAACTTAACTTTTACAGAAATAGCCTAGTTTCATTCCAATTGGTCATATTCCACAATATTATACAAAAATAATTTTTTATTCCCCACAATTAATAATATTTTAGAACTTTATCCAAAAATCAATTTATAATCCCATTTCAATTCAACATGTCGGATGCCATCAGAATTCATTCTAAAATGCTGAACATGCTACAACATGCTGATTTTCATCAAAATTAGTCATCAACACTTTATTCAAAAATCACATCAATGTTATAGATGAAGAAGCAAAATGGCGGAGGCGATAAGATTTCCGAAAATATGCATTCTAAATGGAACAATATTGCTGACAGTCACATCAGAAGTTGTGTAGAATCTCATGGGGAGCATTGAACGATATCATTATAACAAAATTTAAACCAATCCGAACGTTCAGTGCATAAACTTTCTTTAATTAAAACTTTTGGTTGTTTTATTTCGACATATATAACTGGTGGTTATTTACCTTTTCTGTAGTTTCTTCTTACAGCTTAACTGAATCGCCCTTTTACAAAATATAGCATTTTATTTCATATCGCTTAAATATCGTATATAGGTTGTTGACATTGTCTTAATTGTCGACACTGACAAAAAATATTGCCAAGTAATCTACGTAATATTTTACATGTTGACAAGCGCGTAGATTACGCGGCGTAATCTACCTCGCCCATCCCTGATCACAGAGTAACACTACTCGGCCCTTCTTTGTTGTCGTCCGGCCCAGATGAATTTCTCCCTTCATATGTATCGTCATCTGAGACCCCATGGTAAAACCGTTTCATTAACCCGGATTCCGCTTTCTGACTACAATGAGTCGTACACTATATTTAGACGAGATCTTCTTCCTTCGATTATATTATGTTCAACAATTCTCCGTCTGAATTATTGAAATGCCATCTCTTGCCATATTTAAATGCCATCTCAGTGTCCGTCAAACCAGTGTCCGTCAAAGTAGCCAAGGGTTGCCCGCAAGGGGTTTTCTGACCCTTGCTGTAGCTCATGGTTATCGATGAACTACTTGATAAATTACGGCGATCTGGGTATATCGTGCAAAGCTACGCGGATTATTTTGTTTTGACAGTTTCTGATAAATACGTTAACGTCTTATCTGATCTAACGCAGAATGCCCTTAATATGGTAGAAGTTTGGTGTCAAAGAGGTTGTACGTCAATCCCTCAAAGACGGATCCGGTTGTCTTTACAAGACGTAGAGACAGTTCTAATCTGTCTGTTCCCACGGTCTTTGGTAGAGCGATCACAAGGACAGAGCATGTTAAGCACCTAAGCGTCATTCTAGACAGATAGGTATAAATCACATATTCCGGAGCTGGAAATGGTGAATGACAGGCTATTGCCTGAATTTAACTTCGACAGCTGTCTGATAGTTTTTTTTGCGGATGGCTCTCGTTCGGAAGTCAGTGCAGGGTTTGGGTTTTACTGTCCTAAGAGTGAGCTTAGATTCTCGGGTAGTCTGGGCAAACACTGCACGGTTTTTTAAGCTGGATTAATTGTACTTACTCATAGTGTGATTGAGGCGTTTAAGTTTATCGATTTAGGGAGGGATATTATTATCTGCACAGATAGTAAAGCCGTGCTTAACCCTCATTAATCGTTTGACTGTGTTCAAACTAGTGAAAGATTGCAAGCACTACATTAATCTCCTTTACTCTAATACGAGAGTAGGGATCATGTGGGTGCCTGCTCATTGTGGCATTGAGGGAAATGAGGTTGCTGGCTTTTTAACGAAAGGTGGATCGCGTGGTTACTATGTTAGTACTGAGCCAGCAATTCCTCTACCGTTTAATGGTGGTAAAGACGCTATTAAGAAATTCGCTCTACTTGAACTGGGACTGAAGTGGCGTTCTACTCATAGCTGTCGAAAAGCGAAACATTTTATTATTGAACCCAACCTGAGCTTAAAAAAAACCAACTCAGAAAACCAACAGGTCGCACTTATCACCGGCCAATGACGTTTCAAGGTTCATCTCCAACGCATGGGACTAGCACAGGATGCTCTTTGTGACGACTGCCCAGAGGAAATGGATGACTGGTTACACTACCTCTGTAGCTGTCCGGCCTTTGTCGGAGCTAGATCCCAAGTGTTCCCTTCCGAATCTTTCAACGTAGATCAGTTAGTATCCATTTCTTGGTACAAACTTTTACAGTTTGCTAAGGTTGCAGTACGCACCTGCGAATTAGGATAGATCGTCTTGGTTTGCACCGTGGGCCTATTGTGGCATTGAGTGCGGAACCTCAGTAGGTTCCAACCGGTTTAATATAGAAAATAAACAAATGTCGTTGACTTGTCTGTGATTGTGGGTTACCAAACACCACCTTTTTTTATAGTTCCAGTATCTGGACGGCTTCTCTGGTCGTGACGTCCTCCGTCGGATTTAACCACACACACACATACTTGGAAAAGCCGTCGAGCATAGGATGTTCTTATACTTCTTCTTCGTTGGTCCAAACGCTCAAGACGATGAGTACAGATAACAAATGGGGTGTCGCCCTTCGGAATAGGATGCAGAAGACCGTGCTGCTAACTACGTTTCCTTTCGGCTATTGAGCTTCGCTTTCACATATCATTACTATTGTAATTTGATATTGTATTCATATTTGAATTTTATTGAGTCTACATATATGACTTGAGTATTAAGAGATTTTAACGGCACAGCTCCGAGTTTTTTAATTGACCATCTTCACATTGTATAGCTCTATGTCAGCCAATACTGAGATGAATGATGTTTCGGTCCATGAATTCTGTACTCCAATATAAGGTCATACATAGATGTGTTCTTAATCATCCTGATCGATAAATCAACAATTAAGAATCATTTTTGTATCTTGCCTCAATTGGGATTCGAACCCGGTACCACACGATCCAGACGTCATAGCTTTAACCACTGCGCTATTTGCTCCACATGGTGATGATATCACAGAAGATGACGGTCGGCATATGCCCAATTGTATCATATGCTCGAACTCGGCAAGCACTGTATTGTGTCTGACAGGATCTAGACGGCGTGGTCTCGAAAATGGCAGCCGACCTTTTTGTATAGATATGATGAGCACACTTTGTTTTGCTGAATGGTTGTAGTTCGGTCCTTCGTTTATAGTGGTAAACATCTTCAGAATTTCTTGTAGGTGTTTTGACCTTAGCTGTCATTGCGTTCACAGGTAGACTAGTCTCTGTATCAAATAAATATCCCAACCGTAGGTCGACAAGAAGACCACATTTTGTCAGAAAGTCAGCACCAATGATTGGCCTACTGACGTGACATATTTTGGGCAAAACGGAAATTTCGGCACCTGTATCTACAAGAAAAAGAGTATAATTTGTTGGATCTTTAGGGCCTCTAAAAAGGCGGCGATTATCATGTATCCAATTAGCTGTCATACTATAAATAGCATTTCCTTGCCTCATTGCCGAGTTTGTGGTGGCAATAACAAACTCCCTGGTTGTACATGATACGACATCGGTTACCGCTCCGTGGTTTTCTTGCGAAATTGCGAGATTTATTTCGCGGCCCTGATGACCGGTTGCATCTCACTGACATTTGCTCGAATTTTGACTCTATTTCCGACACGCTCGCGCATTCTTTACAAGGAAGGGCGCCAATGACATGTAAAATTTTTGTGGTGCCAGCACTGACATTCGCTAAACTAGATTGTGCTTCAGCTTGCGCGAACCAAACATTAGGATTATCAGTTCAAAAATCGAGAAGTTTAACTCGCAATATGCAAATCATTATTATACAGTGCGTAACATAATTTTCGCAGTGCACAAACAAAAAGTGTAGAAACCACTATGTAAAAGCCCTGATAAATGCGTTATTCCATTTCAGCATTCACCATCGGTTTTAGCTAATTGTGTGGCAAAGGTTTTCATTTTTCATTTTATCTGTACGATTACATTTCCAACACGCCCACACCCTCTATTTTTTTTTCTGTTGTAACACGACAAACAATCCATTAATTCTGGCAGAAAATAAATAAAATTACACACAATAAAATGAAAACAGCAATAACAGCAGATGCTGGAAAATGGGAAAAATAAAAAAATTTATTTTGTCATACATTACATTATTACATTTTAATTTACACATAATTTATTTGTATAATAATGTAATTTGCGCACAGAATGAAAATAAAAAAAAATCTGTTAAGTACATGGTTTTTACTGTATAGTTATGACTGCTGTTTAAACATATTTCCTTCAGCAGATCGTAATAACAATAATAATTAAAATATGGAAATGGGGATTTTCACAAATTATCCGGACATTTATTATTATTTTCATGAACATAAAATTGATTTATTATTGATACATTAATTACGTCTTTTTCAAGTTTTTTCAAATATCACCGTTTGGACAATACTAAAGTCTTATACGTAAATTAGCTTAAACGTTCGAGTCATCGTTGACTATAAAAAAAAACATAATTAACCAAATAAACATGAATCTCATATACGGTTCCAATCAAAATTTCCATTGCATTACATAAAATCAACAAGTGAAATAAATTAAAGCGATTACATCACATTCCACTGTAAACAATGTTATTTTGTTATAGTTCAACCAACCCATTAATTCAACCATTCTATAAACATACATAAATATATAACCAAAAACAACAACACGAAGGCAAGATGACTTTGTAAATTTCATTTTTTAAGCAAATATCTAAATACAAAAAAAAAATTCCCTAAAGTAACTTTGTAGATACATTATACCAGTGTATAGAGTCATCAACTGCGAAAATATTTTTAAAATAATTTTCCAGCATAAAAAAAAGAAAGTCAGAATACAACATGCTATGTATATGAAATCCGCGCGCTTCATAACACATATTTTTGCATTTAAAAGATTATTTTCACGGTATTCCGCGCACAAGTAATGATCATCTCGATGACTTGAATTTTCCTCGATTTTACCAACTTTTTCCCGTTCGTTTGTTTACTTCTTTAAAAAGTTTTTTTTTTTAAATTCGATTTTGTGCCAAGTCATTTCTATTTTAATTTATTATTTGACTTTTTTTTCGGCTTCTTCTTTTTAGGTTCCTCGCTGCGAGGGGTTTATATTGCAAAATATCAGTCATTTAGACCTGAATATCCTGGATAAAAAATAATTTTTCATTTCTTTAGGAAAGCAAAAAAATGAAAATGAAAATTATTTACTGTTCATCAACATGAAAAGCACGATAAAAATAAAAATCTGTATGTTGGAGAATTTCTTTAAAAAAGAACGCCGAAAACTTTTCCAATAAATTACATGGAAATGGAAAAACCGGAAAGACAGCAGCACACAGTAAGAAAATGTGTGTGTATGTGTGTGTGTAAGGATAAATAAATAAAACGAAAGATTTTATTTTTATTTTAAATTACAGTTTACCCCCATCGTCATCGTCACATCGTCGTATAAACAATTTTAATTTTTATTTACAAAATGCGATTCTAATCCGATAAATATCTAAATATAGAACGTCAGGCAAGCTTGTGGAATGGTGTTAGGATTCGATTGAACTATATACATATGTAGATTGGAAAATAAAAATAAAAATGCTTTATTGTTACAAATCACAGAAATTTTGTGCGATGCTCCCTCCTCCGTCTTTAGATATTTATTTGAATCGGAAATTTAATTAAAATTAGCAGTGAAACGAAATCGTTGGAGATTTTTAGTTTTTCTAACACATCCGTCGTGTTACGCGATTTATAACGTATAACATACATACATACACACAACAAGAAAATGGGGAAGTTGTTAATTTATTAGGTTATCAAATTAATCTGATTAAATATACGACATAGACGACTTGACAGTAATTGATTGTGTTTGAGCTATGTGTTGTGTAAACATTTTTGTTGATGTTTGAGTTATTTGCTAAATAATTTCTATATATTTATTTTTTGATATCCTTTATGTGAAAACTGATCTTACTGCATATATATTGTGCTTGAAACCGATATGTATTACAATTTTAAAGCTTTTCTTTTCGTTTCATGCCATTTATGGTAAAAGCTCTAAAAATGTGTGACAGTAAAATTTTAAATTTTTTACTCTTAGAAACGTATACATAGAGAATATTCTCTATTTCCATATGAGCTCCAAATACATTTCAGATTTTCTAAAATTTCCAAATTAACATCTTCAAAATATGACCTTGTATCTTCAAAATATGACCTTCTGTAGGAGTGCAGAATTTATTGCCCGAACCATCGTTCATGTCAGTACAGGCCGACATATAGCTATACAATGTGAAGATGGGCAATAAAATCTCGAACTTGCAACTGTTAAAAAGATGACCGTTTCATATACCAGACAGTCGCGTCAGTCTAAGTATGCTGAAGTAGCCACTCCAACCGAACTATACTTCTAAGAACTTGTCTCTTTCGTAACATTTATTAAATTGTAGATATCAGGGCAAATAATTGTAAGGTTAGGTTAGATTAGGTAAGGGTGGCCGTGCTAAAGGACTAGCATAGACACAAAATTGGTCCGTAGCTATACCACATTCGAGCTGCCCCCTCTCACTCATTAAACCGTCCTGAGCTTACCAAGAAGCGTTTAAAGTCCCGGATCTCCATCTTACTAAGAGCCGTGATGTCAAAGGGGAAGTTCCCATAAATTTTGTTCTGCTGTCCGCTAAACTAGGACAGAAGCAGCGCAGATGGAGCACACTATCCTTCTCCTCATCATCATCGCAGCTGCGGCAGAAATCAGGGGCAGGGACACCCAGTCTGCTCGCATGTATCCCAATGAGACAATGTCTCGTTATAGCTCCCACGACCATCCCAATATGGTGCCGTCGAATCGATATCAGTTGGCCTAATCTGAACCGGTCAAGTCTACGCCAGGTATGCCTGGTTATTACACACGAACTGGCGTTAAACCATCTTGCGGGCCAGCTCATCTACCTTTTCATTCCCTTCGATATTGAAGTGCCCTGACACCCACGTCAAGCGGATGTTCTCGGCTACCTTCGACGTCAGGGAGTATGATTGTAGCGTTTTAATAGCGGCCAGGCTGTCCGTAAAAATGCGAATATCCCTCGTAGATATTACATTATACTTCAACCAGTCCATGACCTCCATTATCGTGATAAATTCAGCTTGAAAAACAATGCAAAACTCGGGAAGACAAACAGAGAGGTTGACTCCTAGTGCCTCACAGAATACCCCGCAACCAACCCGTCTATCCTGTTTTGTGCCATCCGTGAAAAAGCTAAGCGCTTCATTGTCCATTACCGTTTCGTTCACCCAGTCCTCTCTGGTGGGAAACTCAGTTTGGAATCTCACCCTGTTGCATAAGATAAATGAGTGCCCTATATTGTTACAAGTTCACATAGGCGTGGCTTGAGTAGGTGTGCTCCTGAGAGCTCCACTAATACACAAGCACGCCTTTCTTTGGACTTTCATCAATATCATATCTTTCCAATGGGATTTTTGCAGGAGTACAGCGCTATAATAACTTTCTTTACTCTCTCTAAGATGTTTGGTTTCCAGCTTAGTTTGCTGTCCAAAAGGAGTCCAAGCTATTTAGATCCATCCGTAAAAATCAAGCGAGTACCATTTAATATTGGCGGGTCACACTGAGAAAGTTTGTGTTTCCTGGTAAAGAGGACCAGCTTCATTTTTTGTGGGTTTGAGCCCGCAACCGCGTGCCCATACAGATAGGTAGTCAAGTGCGCACTGCATGCGCCCACTCAGCGTACAAGGATATTTACCGAAGACCGCAATAGCATCATCATTCGCGTAAACAACCACCTTGAAGCCTTTCCCTTCCAGGTTTAGTAACAGGTCATTAATGAATAAGTTCCAAAGAAGGGGGGATAAAACCCCACCTTGAGGTGTCCCTCTGCTCATACTTCTGCCGGCAGACGTCCCACCTAGATAAGCTGTCACGATCCTGTCTATAAGCAATTAATCTATCCAGCCTCTGAGTGACCCGTCTACCCCCAGACACGCAATGGCCCGAGTGATTGCCCCCGGCCGACAGCTCGCCGGGCTTGATTGAGCCTCTAATGTAAGCCTCTATTTGCCTTTCCAGTGATTTTAACAGAAAAGAGGATAAGCTTATAGGCCTAAAGTCTTTGGGATAGCAGTGAGAGCTTTTTCTCGCATAAGGTATAAATATTACTTTTACTTCAGTCCATTTGCTAGGAATGTGACAGAGTTTTAGGCTGCCTTTGAAGATAACTTCCAGCCAGGGTAGGGTTAAGTCAATAGTTCGCTGGATACCCGCTGGGATAATGCCATCAGGTCCTGCCGACTTGTTTGGCTTAAAACTGTTTATTGCCCATATGATACATATGATACTTACGGAGTCTAAACACTATTTATCATGGGTCTCTCCTGAGCTTGGACCAAGTACTCCGGGAAATGCGTTTTTAGTAATAGCTCCAGGGATTCCTCACTACCGTAACTCATGAACCATCCGGTCATTGTAGATAACTCGGAATGGAAGCACAGGAACATAGCACTCTGCGTAGCCTGGCAGCCTCCGTGGTCTTCTGTATATTGCCACAGTAGTGCCTCCAGTCCCTCATTTTGACTGCTCTTAGCTGATACTTGTAGGTTTTGAGGACTTATAACAGTCCAAATCTGCAGCAGCATTTGTGTTCCTCGCTTTCTTGAACAATCTCCTGCATTTCATACGAGTACCTTGGGGTTCTCTCGACCACCAGGGTAGTCAGATAATAATGGTCAGAAAAGGAATGGTCTTCGTACACTTTCCAGTTCAATACCCTCTCCCTAATAAAATCTAAGACAAGTATGATGTTTAGCACTTGTTGTCTATTTTTAGTGATAAAGGTTGGCTTGCACCCGATATTACATATAGGTTAGTACTTAAAATAAAACCAAGCAATAACTCACCTCGCCTGTTGATGTTTATACTTCCCCAGATTGAGTGATGCGCATTAGCATCAGTGCCCATAATGACTCCTACTTTTCGTCTTTAAGCCTCTGATATTGCGCTACCCAACCTACCTGCGGTGGTATATTTTCCTCCTCATATGGTAGGTAGGCTAGTAATTTAGTAGTACAAAAATATTCAGATTATTTCTAGCGAGAATGCAGCAAAGTATCTTACCTTCTTTTTTCGCAAGCATTTTATATTTGAAAGTTCTGAGGATCAGCACCCGGTCACCAATGACCCAAGTCTTCTGGTCCGGAATCATATCAATGGACTCAGATTCCTTTTTGAACAGAAGGGCCGCCGAGACGGCTTTACAGTGATGGAGGTTGATTTGAAGGATCTTAAGCATTAAATAGTGCATACCTCCACCACTGTTGAGTCAGGGTCCTCCTCTGACGGCGATTCGTCCATTTGGAACGCACAGTGTAGCCCTATTGATCTCGACATCTGCGAGTCCAGGGATAGAGTCTCCTGAGAGGAAGGCCAGCATTCGTGCATTTGCCCTTTGGTTTCGAGGGGCCAGCCTCACTTGTGCTTATGCCCCTTTTTGCACTTTGGAGACCAGGCCTAAAAGCCGATGTCTCCACAGCACTAGATTCCGTTTTTTTAAGAATGCCGGTCTATTTTTCCTTATTATCTTTGTTATTCATAATAGGTCCCACGAGTAGCGGAGAAAGGAGATCCACCTTTGCAGAGATCCGCAATACACAGGTAAGGCTGCATGATCCGGAGGTCGCCAAGTATCCGGATACACCATTAGAGACTGAGCTAGTTTTTAGACTAGGCCTCCAGCCTTGCCGGTTAGCAGCACGGTACGCTTAACACCTGGCCCAGTTGTTTAGCACCGTGTTTTTGCCTAGTAAACCACATACAAACATGGTGTACTAGTTGCCCGGTGGTCACCACGGGGATGTAAAACGCACACTTGTGTAAGCTGCAAGATACTGAGCTGGTAACAAGTATACCAACTTGATTCCACCAAGACAGCTTCGCACCAGACCACGGAAAATAAGCAGAATAAACATGACTTTGCCCAATGGGTTATACGTCCTTGTTTATACTGGGCCAACATTTGCTAGGTAGTTTAAAAAACACCAGATGAACTAGCGTGGCATGTGAAATCAGAAGGTAAATTCATATTAGAAAGAAAATTTTAAAGTAATACAAGTCTGCTTTTTCTGATTTGATGATTATGTTGTAGCCGGTTCAGCCGAAGCGAATCTCGACCGTGATCGTTTCGTGATCAGTGCTGCGTGACAGTGTATCTGCGCAACCACGTTGTTTTTACCAATCACATGCTGAATATCGGTGGTAAATTGACTAATATAATCCAAGGGGCGTGGTTACGTTCAATTTTAAACTGAACTGCTCAATTATGAAGTCCCAACCTTCACCAAAGTATCTGAAATGGTTGACTGCCCAATAAATTGAGAGTAATTCCCGATTAAATGCAGAGTATTTTCTATTCTACATCCAATAGTTTCTTTGAGAAATATCCTAATGGTTCCAAACAACCATTAGCGGATGTACTAATAGTGTTATGTTATAGTTATAATTTATATTTGAGTGCATTCTTCGGGCCAAGAGAAGTTCTTTGTCGTCTCCTATTAGTTCGTTCCTGGGAAGGCAGAATACTATTGGGGATGATCTTTTAACTGAGGAAATCAAGAGTGTCTGCGTCAAATATGCATTGTTAACTCTTAATGTGAACATCAAACTCGACGAGTCATTGGAAACGCGTTTCCTGGTGGAGTTTAATGCTTCTCGTTTTTCGATGCCAAAAAAAGATCGTCAATGTAGACGAAAACGAAGGCGAGGTTTCAAAAAACTTCTTTCAAGAAACGCTGAAGTATCATTTCGTAATCCAAATGGGATTCCGTGCTCGAAGAGACCAAATTGTCTTGTGATTTCTAAACGTCTTCATGTGGCACGGGAATTTTTTGAAGACATTTTTTATGTGGGGTATCTGGTAATAATTCCCCTCTGCTGTAAAAAGTGGACACTTCTTAAACAATGTGTCGTAGCTGTTGTCGATCATGAAATGATTTGGTGTTTTTGTATAGATCTGTACCAAGATGAATCGGAATCAATAAGCCATTTCTGATCGGCAAGCAGGTTGAACTTACTCAAAAAAACATCGATCGATTATTTGTGAGTGAATTTACGTCATTGGTGGCTGATAATCCCAGATGTGTATTGTTAAATTGATTGTCAAAGAGCACCACAAATTTAGCTCTCGTCTCTATTAAAAAAATTCAGTTGATTTTGTCGTATATGAAAAGTCGGCGAGTTGTGTAGACTGTAATATAGGCTGACCAAATCTACACACCTGCATTTCATTGCGGCAACAGATAGTCGGTTCACCACAGCATCTAAACGGGCGCTCGACGAGTGCGTTCGACAGTGAATGTGATGCGCTTTGTTTATCACTGATGGCCGTTGTTTCGGGGAACATAGCGTTGGGTATTTGATTGGCAATTTTACCCAGTTAGGCTACAAGTGCAATTGATTCCGAGATTCTTTATATCCACATCTTTTTAATGGTCATTCGGAATAGTCTTTGCCGCCAAGTTACGGATTATACGACGACTCACTGTCGCTTATATCTGTTTCTGCTATAGATGGGTTTCGTGAGTTGCCGCTCCTCTGATGGTTCCAACAATGTTTCGTGTAGTGACTCGTGTAAATTGTGAGTCGGAGGGTTCCTCAAGAAGTGTTTCAGTGTTATTACAGTTGACGAGTCAAGTTATTTAAGGGTGTGCGTATACTTTTAGCTATCAATCATCACCCTCTCTTGCTTAAAAATACTCAGCCAGACGAATGGCAAACAAATAAAGAGAATGCTATATCGTAATTTTGACATTCCAGATTATAATTTTTAATTTCAGTTTTGTATAATATTTATTTTTTCAAAAGTAATTATATAGTGTGCAGAAACCATTTTGTGAGACTTGGATAAACAATATTAAAACTAATGCAGTGGTGGTCACTCAAATAAAAATAAAAATAAATATTTAGGTTGATTTGCAATAGACTCAAGATCATATAATGCCATATTGCTTAGATAAAGCTCATTGATTGAAGACAATTTCAGTATGGCAATATCTAAATCAATCAACACAAACATAATTTTATCCTCCTCTAATTTGTTGATCTCAGATTCTAGTTTATTTACAAATAGAGGGACACTTACATTATGAAACCTATTGCCACATAAAATATAATTTCGTATTGCATACAGACAGTGATGCTCAATCCTAACTTCAGTTATGAATATATATCGTATCGGATTTTTCATCATCAGATCATTCACTCTGTTTGAAAGGCTCAAATCGCAGTCATGACTAGAGCGTTTAAGATCATTCAGCATATCGTAAATCATGTCGAAAGCAATGTTTTGCATGTCTAATTTTTTGATAGTACGAGATTCTCACATATACATACTATTTCGTGTAATATTTAAAGTGGTATCAAGTTCACATATTTACCACGAAATACACAACCACATTGAATTTGATTTATTTTGCAAATAAAATCACGGTCTACTTTAACACTGCACTTTTAAACAATCAAAATAAGATCAGACGTGAACCAACGAATTCCATCTAAGAGTCAAAACCCAGCTAACCACATTACTAAAAAATCTGTACGGTGTACTTGCTTTCATGCAGGCTCAAATATACTGCACGCAAGTCGCACAGGACCACACTATGCCACAGCTTAATTTTAAATTATACGGTAAGCTTTTGTAGCTTGTACTAGAATATTTAATTGCTAACATTTGAATAAAGCTTCATTAATTAAATGTTATCAAATTAAATGATCATAGACGGTGTGGGGATGTCGAATGCACCTGATATGTCAAGTCTCAAAAGCGAAGTTTTTATACAACTATACAACTTTTGTAAAAGATTTCTTAAAATTGAAAGAAGCATAATTGGTCAGGATGATAATGCGAGAATCATAATGGACACCTTAACTAAAGACAATCTAACAATTATTCAATTTTATTATTAAACTCAAAAGTGAAAAACCTAAACCCTATTTTAGAGCGAGTTGTAATGGTCCCTGTTGCTGCTTACATTTCCAGATTTCCTAAACTGCACATGTTTTACCTTGTTGTTGTTGCAAAGTGATACCAATTTTGTAGAGAGGCATTAACAATGATCAGTTGCTCCTTCGATGTTTGATTCAACACGTTAAATATTCCTTAATTTACTTTGAATAATACATAAGGTAACGAAAATATCAAGTAAAGTTTATACAAAAGTTAAAATTATCAACCTTCTTATACACCATAAATATATGCGTGCGGTTTGATGTACAGTAATTTTATTTTATGTTTTCTCAAATAAAATTAAAAACTCTAAATAACACAAAAAAGTTTAATTTTTCTCAAAATATAAAAGAAAATTTTCAAAAATACAAAAACAAAGTCATAAACAATTTCGACAATCGCAAAATCTTATTAAAAACAATAAAAGCTGGAAATTTATATTAACAGTTCGTTCCACCCTCGCGTCACTCGCGTAAATCATTCCTCCGTGAAATATTCCACCGAATTATAATTTACTCGATTTTGTTTAAAATTAAAATTAAAGTTGTATATAGGCATTCAAGCATCGTGTTACGATTTACGAGTGCTCATTTTTTGCATAACACGTAAATGAAGTTAAAATAAACTAATTAAAATATTTTGTATTTGTTTTAATAATTAAATAATGTTAAATTCGAATAGCGTTTTTATGAATTTGATATATGTATATGTACATGCATATGTTGTACATACATAGCCACTCATATTATGAATACTGGAAAACTCAATTAGAGCGAATTAATTATTACAACTAATTAATAGCCAAATCAATAATCATTATATTTACTGCAAATATAAAAATAATAATATTGCAACAACTTTATTTAATTTATTTGATTGTTTATGAATATGTTAATTAACATTCTATATACACAACATGGTTTTTAAAATTATTTATATTTGTATTTTGTCTATTTGCAGGGTCCTATTGGACTTGATGGACCAAAAGGTGAAGCGGTAAGTTAATCCATCGATCGTTTTTTTTTTAATTAAAAATTTGCAACTTAAAATAATATTTTCAAATCATTAAAACAGTTTGTTACGCTTACACACAACATTCTCAAAAATTAACTAATTGTTGGCTAAAGTTAACCAGCTCGTTCCTACTTCAGCGTGTTTGTAAGTAAATTCTGCCACCTGTATAAATTGAATTTTAAACCTTTAAATACAATTTGGTAGACTTAAGTTTGGAATTCGGAGTGACCGATGGAAATATATACTTATTTAAAACAATATTTGGTCTAAAACAATGTTGGATCTTCGGAAACACTACTGTCATAAAAAATAAATGGTTGGTTTTAGCTGTAAGTTTATATTTTTCGGGAATGATATCTGCTCCAATTTTCCGAATGCGGCTCTTAATGGAATGAACTTGAGGCATTTGAACGGCTGCCGCAACTGACGCAAGTGCTACTCACGATTAATGTTCTATCTGTAGTTTTTATATACTCCATGTGCCTTTTGCTTCAACATTCGCCGCATTTACGGCGTGGTTATACTCTAAAGGAATATTTGTTATGCTATACCAACAACATGTAATCTACTATCTAGCAAGACGTTTTGTCTTAAAATAATGTGAACATTACCAAATTAATTTTTTAGAAGTGCTATGTTCTTTATTAAAGACATAACCATCAAGAAGCAATTGTCACTCTCCCTTCCCGCTTTAAATGTACTCAATTTTTATAAGAAAAGATTACACAAGAGAATTACAAAATATTGTAATACAACAAAAAATATTTTGCTATGTATAGCAAGAATTCACTAGTAGGCATAATCACTACTAAACAAAAGTTTTCAGTCAATAAGTTGTTTTCAATTAAAATAAAAGCCAGCTGTGCGAATGCAATGCTATTATGATGATTATTTTTTTATGTGTTCTATTTTTTACTATACTGCACGTTAATAAATGATCGTATTTGTAGTTTCATTTATTTCAAAATTTATTATTCGGGAAATCACCGAAATTTCGCGAAATTTTTTGTTGCGTGAAAACAATTTTATTTTCAAAAATAGAAAATTTCTATTGAGATAAAATAATTCAAAGGCCATAAGGAGAATTATTGTTTTACGGCATGTCAGAAACATTAACTAGTCTGAGGCTTCAATTTGAATTGGGTGTGGGGAAGGACAGCATTGGAAGTTAAGCTAGAAACTCAGTGTACTTGGCGAGCATCACGCCACTTTAGAAAACCCAAATATTTTATATTTCTTATACTTGGATTTGATTGTGCCAATTTGTGTCCCTCGCTAAAAAATTTGTGCATAGTATGCTTTAAGAAATACGAAGGGTTTTCTGACGTGATTATCACACCAGAAAACCCATATTATTCCTTTAATATATTATTTACATTTCTTAATATATTTCGGTTGTGCCACATTGTGCATCACTAAATTATTTTGCCACACACTATACAATGACTAGAATAGGCCAAAATCGGCCAACTGTATACGCAATATATCTCAATATAAATGTTTTATGATCAAGTCAGAAAAAAGATTTCAAAAAACCCAATTTTAACATTGAACTAACTGAAACAAACTATAATCGACCATAGAGTATCCAGTAAATATCATATTTACGGTTTTCTGGAGTAGTTGTATGGATAATTTCTGGAAAATCCAACTTTTATCACGGAACTAATTGAAACAGATCATAATACACAATTTGGCCCAGTATCGCGTTTGTGCATACTCTACATTGGCTAGAATCGGCCATAGAGTATCCAGTAAATATCAAATTTACGGTTTTCTGGAGTAGCTGTATGGATGATTTCTGGGAATCCCATTTTTTATCACGGAACTAATTGAAACAAGATATAATACACAATTTGGCGCAGTATCGCGTTTGTGCATACTCTACATTGGCTAGAATCGGCCATAGAGTATCCAGAAAATATCAAATTTACGGTTTTCTGGAGCAGTGGTATGGATGATTTATAGAAAACCTAACTTTTATCACGGAACTAATTGAAACCGATCCTAATACACAATTTGGCCCAGTATCGCGTTTGTGCATACTCTACATTCGCTAGAATCGGCCATAGAGTATCCAGTAAATATCATATTTACTGTTTTCTGGAGTAGTTGTATGGATAATTTCTGGAAAATCCAACTTTTATTACGGAACTAATTGAAACAGATCCTAATACACAATTTGGCCTAGTATCGCGTTTGTGCATACTCTACATTGGCTAGAATCGGCCATAGAGTATCCAGTAAATATCATATTTACGGTTTTCTGGAGTAGTTGTATGGATAATTTCTGGAAAACCAAACTTTTATCACGGAACTAATTGAAACCAATCCTAATACACAATTTGGCCCAGTGTCGCGTTTGTGCATACTCTACATTGGCTAGAATCGGCCATAGAGTATCTAGAAAATATCAAATTTACGGTTTTCTGGAGTAGTTAAATTAGTTGTTAACTAAGGTGACCAATTTAGAATCAATGCGATACGAGTGTTGATAATTGAATAGAATTTTCTTCAATGCATTTCAATTTACAATTTTCAAAAGAGGCGGTCTTATTATAGGTAGCCAATTACTAGTTCTTAAGCTAAAGAATAGTTAAAATAAAATCGAGAATCAAATAAGGAATTAAATCACATATTTTTAGTCTACAAGTGGTTGAAATTGTTCGAGTTATAGTTATACAAAACGTCGCTAAAATCGGTTGTAACAGTGAAAAGTTATTAAAGTTGGAATTAAATAGTCGAATCCTAACTGTGCATAAATACCTTAATAAATTTGCCCAAAAAACGATGTAAGCGTTATAATATACGGGAAAAAGAAAGTCTCAGAGTAGAAAAGCTCTTCACCAAAATCAGAGTGTTAAAAAACTTTTAACTTTTATAACTTCAATTAAAAATAATCCGGGAACCTCTGACATAACTCGAATACATCCCATCCCAGGTAGTTTTGAAATAAATAGTGACAATGCTTCCGCTAAATATAAGCTCATCAATTTAGGCCATTTTGCAATAAGTATTATGATGTCAAGCGATTTGTTGTTGTGAATTCAAGAGCCTAAAGCTTAAAGAGACAATGCTTCCGCTAAATATAAGCTCATCAATTTAGGCCATTTTGCAATAAGTATTGTGATGTCAAGCGATTTGTTGTTGTGAATTCAAGAGCTTAAAGCACAGTGTTGTGAGGGCTATGGGTTGGTCGAATATCACCTTCACATTTAATTAAAACACTCGAACAAGATTAATAAATATGTACATACTTGATTTATTTAATATAATATATTTAATTCAATTTATTAAATAAATTTAACTTAATTAATTAATTTTAATGAACTAATTAATTTATTAGAAATGTAATTAATTAACCAATTATAATAAGTATATTTTAATTTAGTAATAGTTTATGTGCCGACAACCGCGTAGATTACACGGCGTAATCTACCTCCCCCATCCCTACTGAGGTTTCGGGCTAACTTCACTGACTTCTTTATTTCCATTCCAGATAGTCCCATATCCATCAAAGATGTCCAGGATTCATAATCGGTATAGGACAGAACATTATGCAAAAATAATATAAAAACTCCATTTCAAACCAAAATGTTGAGTTCATCATAAGTGGTTAAGTTCAAGGAATAGTTCCACTTCTAGAATTGTATCGTAACCAATACAAAACACGATAAACCATAGCAAATCAATGACGCTTGAATTCCATGCGATTAATTACTTGCAATAAACTAGCCTAAAACCTTTTCAATGCATTTATAGTTTTTTTTTTGTTTTTTTTTAATTAAAACGGTTGGAACCTACTGAGGTTCCACACTCAATGCCATAATGGGCCCACGATGCAAACCAAGAGGATCTATCCTAATTCACTGGAGCGTACTGCAATCTTAGCAAACTGTAAAAGTTTGAACTTAGGAATGGATAGTAGCTGATCTACGTTCAAAGATCCGGAAGAGAACACTTGGGATCTGCTCCGACAAAGGCGGGACTGCTGCAGAGCTAGTGTATGCAGTCGTCCACTTCATCTAGGCAGTCATCACAAAGAGCATCCTGTGCTAGTCCCATGTGTTGAAGATGACCCTTAAACCGTTCATGGCCGGTGATAAGTGCGACCAGAATTCTGAGTTGGTTCTTTTTTAGGGATAATGCATAATTAGTGAACCTCAGGTTGGGTTCAATAATGAAATGTTTCTTACTGTCGTGTTAGACCAAAGGAGATTAATGTAGTGCTTGTAATCTTTGACTAAAGAGCCATCCACAAAAAAAAACTATCGACTCAGACGACTGTATTTAGAGATAGCCACCATTCTCTCGAAGGGAAAACTACGGAGAATGAGTTGCTGAAGTTAAATTCAGGCAATAGCCTGTCATTCACCATAGCAGCAGAACACGCTGTACCCAGAATGTGCGACTGCAATTCGGGCATATGTAGAATAGACTCCATAGCAAGAAGTGGAGCAGATGACATAGTCCCGGTTAAATCCCTACAGGCTGTCCTCTGCAATCCATCCAGCCTTGCTACCGAACATGTCAGTTCCACAACCAGCCACGAAACAACATAAGCATACGACAGTAGGGGTGAAACCAGTGATTTATAGATGAAAGGCATCATTTTGGGGGTCAGACCCCAGGATTTGCCAAAGGCCCTTCTGCATTGCCAGAAAATAGCAATGGCCTTTTGCAGCTTATAATCAAGGTGAAACTTCCAGGAGAGTTTACCATCTAGCACGATACCTAGGTGTTTAACTTGCTCTGTCCTTGTAATCGCTCTACCAAAGAGAGTGGGAACAGACAGATTAGAACTGTCTCTATACGTCTTGTAAAGACAACCAGATCAGTCTTTGAAGGATTGACGTACAACCCCTTTTCAAGACACCCAGCTTCTTTCATATTAAGAGCGTTCTGCGTCAGATCAGATAAGACGTTCAGGTATTTACCAGAAACTGTCAAAACAAGATCATCCGCGTAGCTTTGCACGACATACCCAGATCGGTGCAATTTATCAAATAGGTCATCGATAACCATGATCCATAGCATGCTCCTTGCGGGCAGGCCTTGGCTACATTGATGGATACTGTTGAGCCATCCAGCTACATCTCAATTATCCGAGACTTAAGCATGGAATTGGTAAATTTAACAATGGTTTGATCAATATTAAAATTGGTACAAGCACTTGTGATCGTGGAAAACGAAGTGCTATCAAAAGCTCCCGCAATGTTCAGGAAGGTACCTACTAGAAACTCTTTGTAGTTCAGTGATCTTTCGATACTAGTTACGAGTTCATGTAGAGTATGTAGTTTCACAGGACTTTCCAGCTCTGTAAGCATGTTGCATTTTGCTGAGTGGGGAGATAGTTAAATAATTATCTCTAATAAATCTGTCGATAATCCTCTCTAAAGCTTTTAGAGTGGAGGTGTATGCACCATGGGCCTTTGTGGCATTGAGTGCGGAATCCTCGTGGGTTCCAGCCAATTTTAATAATAATAGAGTGGAGGTCAAGCTTTAAAGTGGAGGTCAAACTAATGGGCCTAAAAGCCTTTGGGTCAGTGTAATCCGACTTGCCAGCTTTAGGTATGAATACTACTCTACTCCTGCTCCAGGCGCGCGGTACAGTGCTAAAAGCAACGCAGGCCTGGAACAGATTGATTGAGTAGGTAAGTGCTGATGTGTAGCAAACCATACTGTAATTCAGCAGAGAAAACGCCGTCCAAACCACTCGATTTGAAAGGTGCAAACGAGAAAACACTTCAGCGTAAGACATCAGTGGTGACCAGCCTACGGGCCAAGTTCCAAGCTGGCGTACCGATAAAAATGTCAGTTGGCTCGGAGGAAACCACATCCGAATCAACAATGTCACACCCAGGAAAGTGGACAGATAATAGTAGCCCACCGGCTTCTCGCCTATATAAGGTTAGTTTACCGGAGGGTAGACGAAGATTATCGAGTCTACACGTATCATTCTTAGCCAGAGTTTTGTTAAGTCTGGTGATGACAGATAAGCTGTTAATTTCTTCACAAAAATTTCTCCACGCAGTCCTGTGCGCGGATCTTAAGCTTTTTTTATAAGCCTTTTGAGCTAATAAAAATCGAGTCCAATCCGAAATGAGATTCGTTGTTTTGGCTTTATTTTTAATTTTACGCACGCTCTTCCTTAACTGTTTAAGTTCATAACACCAGAAGGGTTTGCTACGCTTCTTCTGGTTTTTAATAAAAGGGAATGACTTTTCAAAAGCAGTCGAGAGCGCTTTCGTTAGTGCAGTTGCCTGCAAATCAAGATCTGCAATTGACCTAATCTGGTTAGGCAGATCTAGTAGTGAACCAAGCTCAAAGGAAAAAGTATCCGAATTGATAAGTTTCCTATTGCGATATGGTTTAACCGGTGGTCTTTTAAAGTTAATATTAAAAGATATGCACCTGTGATCAGAGGTGAGAATATCATACGTCACTCTCCAATTTAGAATGAGGTCAACGATGGACATAGAGCACAAACTAATATCAATCACTTCTTTGCGAACCGAGTTGACAAACGTTAGCTCACACCCAACATTGAGAACCTCTAACTCAGAAGAATAAATGTAATTGAACAGTGAGGATCCTCTATTATTAGTATTAGAACTGCCCCAAATGGTATGATGAGCGTTAGCATCACAACCAATCACTAGAAGTAGTTTATTGACCCTACACCACATTATAAGATTCACCATTTCCTCTGAAGGAGGGGGTGAGGTGGCATCATAGGGTAGATATGCTGATGCAATGACAAGTTTGAAACGTGAGTCAGCATACACGAGAGTGTTCAGCACTGCCGTAAGATCAGCAGTGCTATACATTCATTAATTAGAGCGGCATCAATAGCATTAGAAATATACATATATGCATGCTCTAGTTTTAAGGACAGTGGACTTATGGAAGATTCTGCCAAGCTTTGAGTTCAAACCAGAAACAGCACCATCAATAAGATACGGTTCCTAGATTAGACAAAAATCTGTGTCCGATAATAGTTTACTTTATCTTAATGTGAATCACATTAAAAAAAAACTACCTGTTGTTGAGTATTGTTGTACTTAAATGTAAAGCAATGTCGAATTTCGATTTTTCTTTTGATGGGAATCATCTTTTGCGTTGTTGTAATTAATTTTATCTTTACCTACGGATTTTTACAACACTTAATTACATAATTAGCTTAGAAGTTACAACGGACATTTTAAACAAAATATTTAAAATATTAGTTGGTGATTACTCGGCCGAAAATTCCCTTAAGTTAGTTTTAAAATCATATTTCAAATCAAAAAACCACAATGCGTGGTTGTGGTATTTATTAACAAATTCAAAATATTGTCATCTTGCCGGATTGTTTTTGCGTCTCCCTTCAAAAGTTTTTTTAAATTCTAATAACAAGATTCTAATAAAAATATGATAATCTTAACCTTAGAAAATACATATTTTATTGATGTTTACTGAAAAATGTTCCGTACTAAAATGTATATAATATTTTATTAAAAAATAAAAACTTTTAACAGAAAATAATATAATAAAATCCACACAAAAAACAAACGACAAGCTGGAAAAGCCATACTGCACACACACCTTAAATAGATAAAATTTCCATTATCAACAACAGATGTTTGAAAACAAAAATTTCATTCGAGACAAAACGCTATATTGTACACATACGTACAAAAATAGAAAGCAGATACAGTTATATATAAATACGAAAGATAACAACAAGACGATGCACAAAAAAGGACATCTTAAAACTTTAATACTAATCCCAGGAAAAAAATGAAAATTTATTATTTTCAACACCGAAATTTAAAAGTTTTTTTTTTATTTTTTTTACTTTACAACAACACAGAGTGATTTTAATTTATTAAAGCACTGCAAATAACATCCAAAACAAAAATTTATTATAGAGCTTTTAAGTATATTAATTTATTACATTTTGTTTCTTGTTTGTGTATTTTCTAGGGGAAACCAGGTGAAAAGGGACAAAAAGGTGATTCAGGGAGTCCGGGAATCGATGTCTTCCAAGTAGCAAAGGTAAGCGATGTAATCAGTTTTCATGTCATTTTTTTTTTGTTTTCATTTTCATTATTTTTTATAATTATACATTTTAATGACGACGACATGTAAAATAAGAGCTTCACATTTTAATACAGTCAACTTTTGGTAACGGTGAAAAAAGTAAATTAATAGTAACTTTATTATCAAAAATTATTTTAAAAAATGTAACTTATTATTGGCCAGAATATAGATGTTCGAACGAATGTCAATATTAATCTGGTATAGTCTAATCGAGTACTCTGCCTATTTGTATACATACTTTCCCTATTGGACTGGAGGGCACTTTTAAATAGTTCAAAATTGAGATGAAGTTCAGTACAACGACTAACTATCATATGATAGGGTTATTGAGAAGTATGTTTGTATGACAATTACACTACTGTTTGTATAGATTTTTGGCTAAAATTCAAACGAAATGGAAAAACAACGATATTTAGTGCATTGCTACGTTGGCGTATTTTATGTAAATTATATGCCACAGATGTTAATAATAATAATAATAATTGAAATCTGGGGGAAGGTATACAACAGCCTTACACCCCGGTAACCTGAATATCTTTTTGCCTCCTGTTCTATATCAACTAAAAGAACCTCTTTAAGAAATGTTAGGATTCCTTTGGTTAATATAATGCTGCCTCTAGCTGCTCCTTCTTTGTAGTTGTAGCGCTGAGCACTTTACTAGTATGTGATCGGAGGTCTTTCTTTCCTCCCATCCGAATCTGCATGTGTCATTTGATTCCTTACCAAACTAGAACTCGGCCTGGAAGATAAGGTCCTTTGTGAGTGGCTAGTGTTTGGGTACACCGTGGACCAACTATGCCTGATTCTACTCTTTCTTCCATTTTTAATCCATCCATGAACCATTTTTGTGCATTGTCCCGAACCCAAATATGCTTCCTTTAGATTAAATTCCTTTGTGATAACAAGGACTTGCTTTAGCACTTCCTCCTTTATAAATGGTTTTCCAATAAGAGGTTTCATTTTGAATAGCCTGCTATTTGGGCAGCTGTCATCTTTGTTAAAATTGTTAAATTCACTACTAAAATGGTGAAAATTTTACAGTCACAGTTCGCAAAAACTTTTTTAAACTAAAGCCCTTTTTGGTCTTCATGAAGCACCTATTCGGCCGGCAATAGTGAAACTATGGTGGAAAAATTTGAGCTGTTGGGACAAGTTAGTGATATGAGGAATCAAAACTGTGTGCGTCGCTCAAGAACAACTGAGAATATTGCTGCTGTAGCCCGTAGTGTTAAAGAAAACCCAGGTTTGTCGATTCCTCGTCGATTTTTGGAATTAGACATTCCACAAACGACATTACACCGTATTTTGCATAAAGACTTAGGTTTTAAGGCTTTTAAAGTTCAGTTAACACAAGAACTCAAGTCGGTCGATCACCATAAACGTTGTATCTTCGCTAATTGGGTCCTTGGCATCAAAATAATCCGAATTTTCATCGAAAAATCATCTTCAGTGATGATTCCCATTTTCACCTCGGAGGTTACGTTAATAAGCAGAATTGTCGCATTTGGGGCTCCGGAAATCCAATCCTTTTTTTGGGCTGGCGGTGTGATCGGACCTTACTTTTTCGAAAATAAGCCTGGTGCAACTGTTAAGGTGAATGGATTATGTCCATGTTGCCCAAATGATTTCTTTGGCCGAAATTGGAAGATATTGATGTGGACGACGTTTATTTTCAGCAAGACGGTATGTTACGTACCACCCAAGCAACGAAACAATCGCAGTTTTGTAAGAAAATTTTCCTGATCGCGTTATTTCTCGAAGAGATGATCACAATTGGCCAACGAGATCTTGTGATTTAACACCTTTAGACTTTTTTATTTGGGGCCACGTGAAAGATAAGCTCTATGCCAATGCTCCAAAATCAATTCAAGACCTTAAAGACCACGAATTCCATCGTGAAGTTATCGAGGACATACAGCCGCAAATGTGCGAATTGGTCATGGAAAATTTCATGAAAAGGATATGGTGTTGCAAGCGTAGCAATGGTGGCCCTTCCTCTAATGGCATACCTTTCTCTTTACAATGAAATAAACATTCATTGATTTCTCTTAAAAAATACTCGTTTTTTAATATCAAAATGAAACCTCTTATTGGAAAACTCTTTATGTAACATAGTTACGCCAGCAGGGCCTCCATACCGGCTGTTTGAGTAGTTCTTTTCTTCCGTCATACAGCCGCAACATACATAGGTTATTCCTGATTATCTGTTTCTAGATCCAGCTATTTACTTTTGGGCCAACCATTTGCCTACTGACCAAACCAGATGGTTTCCATGTCATTTTGCATCAATTCTCCCACAGTGAGCTCTTGCTTGTCCCTAACTACTATGGATATGGCGCCTGCATATCCAATCGGTTTAAAACAAAGCCAGCTGTTAGTAGTTCAACCTCTATTAGCGATTATAACAAAGGTGATAGTACTCCTGCTTGTGGGCAGCCTTTGGTAGTAATTGTTTTCTAGGTTTCCTTTCTTAAGTTGGCGGATATTTCTCTACGTTGCAAAGATTTGTAAGAAAGTTTGTCAAAGGCACCTTGTATATTCATAGAAGCACAGAGAGCAATCACCTTCATGGTCAGTGGTTTCTCAATAGTTTTTACAATTTGATGAAATGTTGTGACGGTGGATTTGCCTTTTTCATAAGCAAATTACATTTGACTAAGTGGTCAAGTAGGTATTATCCTCATTCTAGTGTATAGATCAATCAGTTTCTCCATTGTCTTAATCAGAAAAGATGAGAAACTTAACTGGTATTATTTCCCTCTCTTTATCAGATCACTGCTTGCCTATGTTCTGCTTTCCTTAGTTTAGACTCACGTCTGATCTCTGTGTTCACTATACAGTCGTACATCTATAGGGAAATGAGTCCTGATGATAACTCGCAAAGTTTCACTGAAGGTTTTGGTTGTTCTTCCATTACTGTTTCGCAGAGAGGATAAATTATTTGGTGCATCTTTGACAAAGCATTTTAAACTCTGGCAATCTCCGGTACTTCATTATGGTTTTCACAGAGAGTTCCTATGCTCTTTATTAAAATCAGTAAGAGCACGACGATATGTGTCCCTCCCACACACCAGCCGACGTTATGTGTCCTTGCGACTTTCTTGAGTTTTTCCAGTTTCCGATTCCACCAAGACACTATTTCTTTTTCACCGGCCGGTTGTTTTCATATTACGTAATCGAATGTCATAACTTGCACCCTCAATATCGACTTTCAGATTGTTCCTATAACCTTCCCTTTTCGTTCTTTTTGTCCATCTGTATGTTTAAATTGCTTTTCGCACCGCATGCACATTAAACTTTATTTGTCAATGATTTGAGAAAGAGACTTCAGACAAAACCGTCCACTATTTCACACTTAATAACATTGTTTATCACTGGAACGAGGAGAATCACCGCTTGTCTTATTGCATTAACAAATATACGTTGTCTAGCTCTATTATTTTAGCTATACTTAGATTGCTACCTAATAGAAAATAATGCAATAACTCACTTCATTTGTTGGTGTCGCTTCCCCTTATTATGGCCGTTTCCATCCGATGATAAGTTATCTTGCGCTATCGTCGCAGAACCTTATGAGATCTTTTACTTTGCTGTATCTCCTTCCTTCCTTCATTTGTGTCCAATTTTATTTTATCATATTTTAAAGTGTTGCTGATTCTAATGGTGACCCTATGATTTAGTGCCGTTCTATCATAAAGTAGCTTAAAACTTTTGGTGTTGCGTCCACATATATGTATGTCCTTGTTGTATATTCATCACATGACCGGTTATAAATTCATTTGACCAATGGTGCCAGAAGTCTTGAACCACTTTTGAAGTAACCTCTGGCGATGAGTAACGTTTATCTTTTCGTTTCGTTAATTTCCTTGTGGATTCATAAGTGGGAATTCTGTCACTAAACTGACTTGACCGCCTCTTCTTATAGCTTACGGAAATTCATAGTGATGGTATGGAACGTTATTAAACCTGCATGTTTCGTGTTTTTTCTTTCTTTTTTTTTTGTGGCATATACGGGTACAACAAACCTAGTCCCGTTGTCGGAGTTTATTTGATAACGTAAACCTTTTCTAGATATACATCTTTTATAGACTGTCTCAGTTTGGTTATATATGATTCTGGTACACATTTTCTCTCGTATATCTTTCATCACCCCCGTCATTTCTGGGTTTTGTAATGTTTACTTTCTTTTGTGTATTCTCGTTCTTTGTAAATTTCCTTGACTTGCTCATAATATGTCTGCTGCCGATATGACTGATCAGCTAATGTATTCATTAATTCTGAATCTAAAGTGCAATAATGATCAGCCACTCTTCACAATATACAACGCTTTTCTAATGCGTACCGCCCTTTTGCAGTTTGTTGACATTTTTCTGTGCAATCGCCGTCTGTACATATAATTGGTCCGTGTATGGGTTAAATCATGAAGAAAATCATGCTCGTCCGGGAAATCCCAAGTTTTCAGAATTTATTGCACAATGGTGCATAAAACTATATCTTTATTTTAATGAACATTACTTGTTTTGCGGTTCTCAGGATTTTAATCAAAGTGATTTATTATTAAGTCGTTCTCTACATCGTAGAGCCATCGTCGCCTGCAAAGACCTCTACGCCTACCATATGGTGACTCCCCTTGCAGAGATCGCTGCAAAATTAGTTCCCGATCAGCATGTACAATATCGGGGATCTTCATCAGATCTCTGATCTCGATATTGTACAGGGCTCGGTATGAGCCAGCGCCCAACTTTTACATCCAAACATAACAACGGACCTGTACAACGCTTTGTAAAGCTTCAGCTTCACGGCACTTGATAAGTGTTTAGATTTTAGCAGTGGCCTTAGAGGATACAAAGAACGACTGGCAGCTGCCAGCCGCACTTTAAGCTCCTCACCCATACTGTTATCGTGAGTGATAATTGAACCCAAATATTTGAACCTTCTCACTCCCTCAAACGTATAGTGGCCACTACATACTAAAATCTGGTGTGCCATTGTCCCTGTAACCAGAGATCAAGTATTTTGTTTTGGACTCTACAAGCGGATCAAGTATTTCCTTCACCCGTTGCTATTCAGTCCATTCGATACACATAACGCAATGCAAACAGAATGGGATTATTTTCATAATAAAATTGTTGATGAGAAAAATGGCGAAAGCTAATTTTATAATGCGGCAGAACATACCGAGAGTATCCAAAGTCACTGAACGGTCAAAGTCCCTGATTTAATTTTAGCTAAAAATGATTTATACAAATGTGCTTTTTATAGTTTCAAAAAATAGCGGTTTCTTCGAAAGAACTGGGGATGCAACTCATTCCTCTAAATTCAGAAATGTTTGTGTGAAAAGGCCGCGACCATTACATTTCTGAGATAAAAAATAAAGTTTTTAATGATAAAATTCAAGTTGACCTTGCTGAAGATTTTCAAGGTCAAATACATATCGTCATTTAGTAAATTTGTTTTGACCTCTATATCCCTTGAATATTTCATTTTCACAATGGCATAGATACCAAGGATCAACTCTGTTTTTGAAATTAAGGATGATTTGTTCCTTCAAAAAAATTAAAGTGCTGTGTATTTACTTTATCGCAGGTACAAAAAATCAATTTCATTCACAAAAGTTGACTGTATTAAATAGTAGAAACAAGTAAGAATGATTTTCTGGATGTTCCAGCAACATACATACATACAAAATAAACAGAATAAAAATTTCTAATCACTCATCCATCTAATCAATACGCTTTATTTTTATCATTAAACCATTAATACCCAATCAACAGAAACTACACATAAAATACATGTAGTTATACTTCCCAAACCCTCAGTCAAATAGTTTTTCGGTTGGGTTACTACCAAAACAAAAAAATCAACATGATTACATGGCGAAAAAGGGTTTTTAATTTTTTTTATGTATTCATCATAATACGTATTTCAAATTTAAATATTTAAATCACGTATTTGAACGACAACACTTTTTTTTTGTTTTAAACAAACCACATTTGGTTTTATTTTACACTCTGACTCCGGTACCTACCTATACACATATACATACATACAACGTAGAAAGAGACTGCTAAAAATGACAAAAAAGGATTAAAAACTGACTACATGCAAACTTTTTAAAATATTATACCTGTCAATTACTTTAATAAAACATTTTTGTTTTAAATTTTTAAAATGTTAAATATGAAAACTGAGAAGTGATAAAAAAATTTTTTATTTTTTTTTTTGTCCATCTACACGAGTGTGTTCAGTGTTACAGATTGATTTATGTACAGTACATTATGGTGTACAAAATTTTGACATAAATCAGTTTAATTTTTTTTTTTTATGTTGTAATGTTGTAGGTAGCATAAGAACTGATGGTAATTTGTTTTTGTTTTATTTAATTTATCATATAAATAATTTTTAAATGTAATAATAAAAAAAAAGATATATTTTACGTGATGTAATGACACTAATTGTAAATACGTGATTTTCTTTTCTTCTCGTTTATTTTGTTCTGCGTTTTGAATTACTTGTATTCTGCGTATAAAATTTGTCGAAGGGACTAAAGAGATCGGTAACAACGTTACGAGGTGGATCATTAGGATATGCTGAAATTGTAGCTGTTAAGGTACATACATATACTTATATTTATAAATAATTACCCAATTTGATTAAATTGTTTTTCTATATTCGTATATTTAATTAATTTTTGTTTGTTTAGTAATTTTTTTATTGTGTAGAATTCATTTATTATTTTTTGTTTTGTTATATATTTATCATGTTGTTTAAAAAAAATTTAAATTATTTTTTTTAGTAGATCTAGATTTTTTATTATATTTGTAGTGTTGTCTTGTAAATTAAATACAAATTTGTTACAAATATTTATTACAACTTTTACAAAAATGATTATAAAGGATGCAGAGTCACATATAAATTTGATTTGAATTTATGTGCGGATGAGGATATAAATTTTGTCGCGGATTTTTTTATTTTATTGTTAATAATTTGTTTATGGCGTTGCTGCTTAAATATTAATGAAATAAACCGGATTAACTGGTCATATTGCTCTATAATTTTAAAAAAGTACCTATAGGTGTAAAATGTCACTTTGAAAATATTCCTAAAGTCATTGGATTATTTGAAATTTTATGTTTAAATATAAATTTACTGCGAGACTTTAAAAACTACGAAACTCGTGTGGAAGCGTATAGTGGAATATATTCATTATGGGTCATTTTGTGGTTTGTAAACGTAGTACCACTCTCGTTAGCACAATAAGTAGGGTCCTTGCTGTGTTATTCGACCCGGTGGTGACCAAAAAACACGGTTTGATTTTTTTAATGTGTAAGAATATGTATATGTGTTTGTCGGGGAATTGCACCGTGAACCCGTTAGTGGCATTGAGTGCTGGAGTAATCCACCCAATTTTAAATTTTTTAAATGTAGTACATTGTAAATATGTACGATTTTTCGTTTCGTTAGTTGCCTAGGCGACTAATAAAAATGAATGTATACAATTTTTCATTTCCCGCTAGTTGCCTACCTACGTGCACATTTCAATTTGATTGGAATGTTCGACCAAGCATTAAGCAGCATCTCCCGGAAGTGGCCGGGCCTCACCGAATACCCATTTACACATAATATAAAGAGAATTTGGATAGGTTCAGTTAGTATAATAGAAATTGACTCTGTTAAAGACACCTGGTAAAGCCAATAGTAACTCAGGACGATACAGTTCTAATCTATTTTTATTATTTTTGACAGCCTCACTGGGCTCTGAAATAAAATGTATTAGTTTGCTGCATCAAACTTATAAGATACTCCTGAAAATTCAACTCAAATAAGTTAAGATTTATTTTATTCTGCATTCCAACCTTCAATTAATTAAAGTTTAACTGGCAGAGATCCTGTAATTTAGATCAATTTATTATTATTAATTCCATATATTTGAGTTGTGGTAGACCCTGTAATGAATGATAATTAGTTTAGTGCCTTTTTTTCCAACATATACCCATTTACTCCTTGTTCATACTCCATCAAAAAACTTATAATACCATAAGGGAGACCACTTCAGATTCCCATAGTAAACTTGCATGATTTCATGTTACCGACACAAATAAATAGAGTTATATCCTGCAGATGGCGCACCAAACGTTTTTTAACAATAATTTGTACGTCACCTGTTATTTCCAAGTTATTTCAGCCGGATATTGTCAATTTGGTTTTGTTTATTTAACTGTGTTTTTTTTCGATTTATTTACATTATTTTCAAAATTTGATTTAAAAAATGGTAACATAGCGTTTATTTGCTAGTGGTGCCATCTAGTTAATATAGCCTAACTACGATAAACTGCCATATCTTGATATTCAAATCTACAACAATCTCCCCCGCGTTACTACAAGTCATTTGTACTCCATGTACCTGTTCAGCCAACCCACTTTCTTCATCCCTATACCATACAACTAACAATTAAGTACCACTAGACCAAACTTTAAGAGTAAAGCTGCTGTTGACGTCAGTTTTGTTGACATTAGTTTTGTTGTTGCTTTTATGTGATTTAAAATCCAAAACAAAAATACAAAGCGTGTGTTAGAAAAAGTTATATTTGAGCCTAAGTTCAAATTAAATATAGATTAATTTAGTTAATTATTGTGTTAGATAAAGCTATTAGGTAATTCTAATGGAAGTTCATCCGATACCCGGCGATGGTGATATAATCTTGAAGTTAACGTAACGTAGGAATTTCACTATTTTACATTATGACAACTTGCTTCCCCACTCGCCCTTAACCTTATTGTCTATCTTATATTCTAAGAGTCCTTATATGTTCAAAATATCTCTGACACTATACATCGTCCCATTCAACCCAGTACTAATCCTTATACTCTCATTGATGCGTCACTACCTGTTCTGTACCCGGTGGTCGATGGTATTTTTCTTCGAAATAATATTCAGGTTTGTAGCATTCAAGGAAGTAATATATATCACCTATATAGGTGCCGGTGTCTGCTCAACGTCCCATTATACTTCATATCTTGCCAACGATCCAAAGGCCCGCAGGCATGGAGTCGGTATATTGAGCAAGAAGGTTTCACTTATAAGGACAAAGCGGATCAGGCATTATTTTGGATCTATTATAACCCTGTTTAAGGTACTGTTTCGAATCTAGGCGCGGCCCGTTCAATTGCTGTATATGTGCCATCTTACACCTCTCAGATTAATCGTAGGTGATCGTCTAAAATGTTCACTACTCTTTTGTCAATAATAGATCGATGCCCCAAATCTCGCCATATAGTTTTGTTTGGCGATTTCAACGCACATCTGGGTTATAACGACTCTTGTGATAATAATAATAACAGTGTTAAAGGCCATTACTGGCCCCTTACTGAATCAACAATCTGGCTCCAACGGTTTCGATCCTGAGCTTGGTCTTCATACTGTCTTAGACAATCTGAAGAGGCCAAGTCGTTCTCTACATCGTGGAGCCATCGTCGCCTGCAACGACCTCTGCGCCTACCATATGGTGGCTCTCCTTTCAGAGATCGCTGCACAATTCGTTCCGGATCAGCACGCAGAACGTGACCGAGCCAGCGTACTCGCTGAGATCTAACTTCATGTACAATATCGGGGATCTTCATCAGATCTCTGATCTCGAAATTGTACAGAGCTCGGTATGTACCATCTATTTCGCGTTTAGGGCCGTAAATCACACGCATGATTCTTCTCTCAAATGTAAAGAGCCATCTCTCGTACTCATCCGTCAGCGCCCAACTTTCACATCCAAACATAACAACGGGCCTGATCAACGCTTTGTAAAGCTTCAGCTTCACGGCACTTGATAAGTGTTTAGATTTTAGCAGTGGCCTTAGAGGATATAAAGAACGACTGCCAGCTGCCAGCCGCACTTTAATATCCTCACCCACACTGTTATCGTGAGTGATAAGAGAGCCCAAATATTTGAACCTCCTCACTCCCTCAAACGTGTGGTGGCCACTACTAAAATCTGGTGTGCCATTGTCTCTAAAACCAGAGATCAGGTATTTCGTTTTGGACTCATTGATCTGGAGTCCAACAGAAGCAGAAAACTCTACAAGCGGATCAAGTATTTCTTTCACTCCGTTGCTATTCAGTCCAATCACGCATATGTCATCTGCATATGCAAGCACTTGATTGGACTGGCGATATAAGATGTTGCGCTGAGGTGTTTCAGTTTTACGAAAGATGTACTCCAACATGAGATTAAAGAGTATCGGGGACAGAGCATCTCCCTGCCGAACACCCGAGTTAACTGCAAAAATTGTCGATAGCCTGTTCTCAACTTTAACACAGCATTGAGACTGCGTCACTGTCATCCTACACAGTCGTACCAATTTTGTTGGCATTCCTAGGTATTCCAGGGCAGACCACTAACTCTCTCGATTGATCGAGTCGTAGGCCTGCCGGAAATCCAGGAAAACCTGATGTACGGAGATGGATGTGGTGCCAACCCAACGATTCTTGTGATAAAAAGACGAAAATGGTGCTTTCCTGCTAGTTCGACACGACTTTTTATTCACACAACCTCTGGCCGATGGTCAGAGCTACTTCCAGGTAGACCATATCTTAACTCAAGGTATAAATAATTTCATTTATGCTAATTCGACCAAAGTTGATTCTTTCTACTCCGAACTAAGCGACCATCGTTTAGTTTGGATTGAATGTACTAACCGAACGAGGACTGTAACGTTTCAACCTATACCTGTATCAGCCTTGGCACCAGCTCTTTCATCGTCTACTTATTCTTATAAATCTTTGAATCTTTCATTACTACAAGACCAGAGCGTGCGTGCCCACTACCAATCTCTCCTCTCGATCGCCTACTGGCAAGTCCTTACATCTGGGACCCTTGTACATTGGCGGCTGATTGTTAATAGTATCATCACTGGTAGTTCTTGTTCTAAGACTCCTCTAACACCTAAACGGCGACAAGCCCTTACCCGTTTCAAAAAGGCACAGTTTTTCCAACAAAGACATTCCGACAACCCACCGGCTCGCCTTCTTCTATAAAAACCCCGTAAAAGCTTGAGTCTCGCCTACTCCGAACATAGATCCCTCGAATGTCAGGAATTTTTCAATAATTTATCTTCTCATAACCTATCCTACAGATTGCTCCATACCTATTCATTTTGTATACGATAAAAAAGGGATAACACTAAGCAAGATACGCATTATATTCTGCTTTCCTCTTGGCTCACAAAGTTGCAATGATCTGAAGATGAATGGCCGTCCCTATTCGATAAACCGATTATTTCCCGTTAGGTCTTCCACATTTTCTTGCCGAGATTAAGACCGGTACAGATAGAATTTCCATTGAATTATTTAAATATGCTTCCGTTAACATTCTTGAAAGCTAAGAATCTGTAATTGGAAAAGTCTGGCTATTAAATGAGCCCCCACCGCAATGGATCGGAACTATTCAAGTTCCTATACCGAAGGTCAAAAATCCTCGGACTATCGGTGAATATCGAAGAGTTACCTTATGTAACACAGGGTACAAAATATACGCCAAGTTCTACTCGCTCGATTGGATGAACATCTAGATTTATCTATCGCCTATCAGGCCACCTTACGATCGGCAGATGATCACATGTTCACCATTCGACGTGTTCTTGATGAAGAATGGCGTACTGGCAATCGAGTTTACTTTCCCTCCCTTGATTTAGCCAAGGCCTTTGATACTGTAAATCTGGAGGTGGTCTCAGAGACCTACCGACGGACACATTTCAATGTAATAATATTCAAATTATAATATAAAAGGCGTTGCCCGATAAAAATTTCTGGCTATAAACGAATAAATCGTTTCTAGAAACGAAATGTTAATTTTTTCAATTAAAATTATAAAAATTTCCAAATTATTTAATTTAAGTTATGTTGATCATAAATAAACATATTTAATCATAAATTGAAAAAAGGTTCCTAGAAACGAAATTCATGCGTTACAACATGGAGTTCATTTCTAACAATTTGTTCCCCATTTATGATTAAATGAAAGCAAATTTCTGAATTAAATTAATGGAAAATGATAGAAAATAAATTAAATTAAGAAAATTGGATATTTTTAACAATTTTAATTGAAAAATTAACAGTTCGTTTCTAGAAACGATTTATTCGTTCCTAACCAAGAAGTGCTTATTTTTGAATTAAATTTGCTAAATTTTAATTATGATTTTAAATTACTTTGTACCGTTTCTCGGTAATTTTAATCATAAAAATGTTTTCATGTAATCATAAATAGATAAAAAAAAACGTTGCTAGAAACGAAATTCATGTGTTACCACGTTGTTTTCGTTTCTATCAACGTTTTTCCCATTTATTATTAAACGGAAATTTCTGATTAAAATGACCGGGAAATGATTGAATATAACTTAAATTAATAATTAAATTAAAAACATTGGATAAATTTCACAATTTTAATTGAAAAATTAACATTTTGTTTCTAGAAACGATTTTTTCGTTCCTAGCGACGAAATGCTTATTTTTGAATTAAGTTTGCTAAATATTAATTTAATTATTAATTTAAATTGTTTTTTACCGTTTCTCGAAAATTTTAATCATAAACATGTTCTCATTCTCATATAGTCATAAAATGAAAAAGCGTTGCTATAGAAACGAAATTCATGCGTTACAACATAGATTTCGTTCCTAACAACGTTTTCCCCATTTATGATTAAATGAAAGCAAATTTCTGAATTAAATTAATGGAAAATGATAGAAAATAAATTAAATTAAGAAAATTGGATATTTTTAACAATTTTAATTAAAAAATTAACAGTTCGTTTCTAGAAACGATTTGTTCGTTCCTAGCCAAAAAGTGCTTATTTTTGAATTAAATTTGCTAAATTTTAATTATGAATTTAAATTACTTTGTACCGTTTCTCGGTAGTTTTAATCATAAAAATGTTCTCATTTAATCATAAATATTGTAGTTAAAACGTTGCAACTAACTAAATTAATAATTAAATTAAACAAATTGGATAAATTTAACAATTTTAATTGAAAAATTAACATTTTGTTTCTAGAAACGATTTTTTCGTTCCTAGCCACGAAATGTTTATTTTTGAATTAGATTTCTTAAATTTTAATTTATCTTATTTTGCATCGTTTCTCAATTATTTTAAATCATAAACTTGTTCTCGTTTAATCATAAATAGAAAAACGTTGCTAGAAATGAATTTTATACGTTACAACATGGATTACGTTTCTAACAACGTTTTTCGCATTAATGAATAAATGAAAGCAAATTTCTGATTAAAATTATTGATTGAAAATAACTTAAATTAATAATTAAATCAAAAAATTGGATGAATTCACCGATTTTAATTGAAAAATTAACATTTTGTTTCTAGAGACGATTTATTCGTTCCTAGCCAAGAAATGTTCAATTTATGAATTAAATTTGCTAAATTTTAATTTAATTACTAATTTTTATTTCAGAAATGAAATGGTTTCGGAAATAAGATCAGGACCATAACTTAAAATGTTGTTTGAAATCGAATGAAATTTTCCGTTTTAAATAAAACCACACGTTTTCAATAAATGACTTTTAAAACATTTCAAAGAATATTCCCCTTATGTATCGGGACTTTGTCATGATGAAAGGTGAAATTAGGGCCAATCAATTGTTGGCCAGGTTCAAATGCGGATTCAGTTAGCACCTCCAAATGATCGACTTGAGTTCTCCTCCGAGCCGAATGATCCTGCAGAATTCGGCAACCATATGAATGTGTTCTCGGGCAAAATTTTGTCGACTTATTTCAGGTGACAACTCTGGGCGCATAAGCCTTTATTTCTCGTTCCTTCAGTGTTCGCTCTACTTATCTTTGGTGATCTACTAGGATTTATGGTAATGTGAATTGTTTTTTAGTCATACTACAGGCCCTTAGAGCTCTCGCAATCCTGCTGTCTTCTTTGGCGGAAGTGAGTTTTTTTCCTCGACCTAACCTTTGTTATAAACAAAGAGTTTACACACTGCACGAATAATTTTGGACCAAATAAAATCTTGTTTTCTTAAATGAAAATTTAAAAAATTTTCTTGGGAGTTTTAAAGTAGATTTTAGCCTAACTTGTCCAATTTACAAAAGTTTAAAGTATAGCCCAAATCTTACTTCCTAACCAATATGATTTCTGCTGCACGTTCATACTCGTGGTAAATGAGTACAATACGTGTTCGTTGTACAATACACTATTTTGATTTATTTTAATAATATTCTTAAATCTCTTCTTTAGATCTAAGTTCGAAAAGCATAATTTTCTAAATATCCAAATTTGTGGTTTACCAAATTATCTGACTATTAAAACTCTTAAATTCTGCTCCGGCTCAAATCGAAATTGCTCTTAAATTTAGAGTGAAGGATAAAAAAACGCACTTAAAAAATTCAAATTGATAAATTTTTGACAAATTCAGATTGTAAAATCCCTAAAATTTTCAAAAGCTAATAATTCAATAATTGATTTGTCAAACCAAGATTAGCTATAGAATTTAGAATTTCAATTCGACCCGAATTTCATATACATATTTATAATCCTGAATTTCATGTCTAATAGCCGCACACTAATTCACGATTAGTTATGCTATTAACCACTAGGCGACTACCAATTGGCTAATTAATTTAGCCGCCTCGTGAGGTTGCTGTTCGTTTTAGTTTGGGTTCGATAACACAAATTAGATGGTTTACATATTCGAATTTATTTTGTTGGCTCCATATGTGACATGAATATTAATTATGAGTACAAGGTCGTCTACTTTGTCAACGGAATTCAGTTCAATTGCATTTATGTATAGTTTTAGTAGAACACTTGGAGGTGAAGCCTTAGTAATAAATACTGGATTACATTTACCTTCATTAATGAGAAATCCATTAGAAGTACACCAACGGCTCAAATAAGTCCAAGTTTACCAGATCAAAAACGTTTTGATTTTGATCAAGCGAACCACCTAGATAAAGCTGAATATCATCAGGGTAAATCTGAAAAGTGCAAGTATTAATGCATGAAGTAATGTCATTCAAGAATAGCGAAACCAACAATGGGCCGAGAAAAGATCGAGGAACCCCACCAAAAATACATTAGCGCGTGATCCGAGTATTGTCTGTTATATGATACATGTTGCATCTGATCATTTAAATAGGATTTTAACAGCTTTAATTGATTATGTCAAACGCCTTAGAGAAGTCTATTAAGATTAAGATTACAAATGAATTAGATAAGTCCAAAAGTCAACTTATTTCATTAGTTGCCCATCGCTACCCACTACTTTTTCCCATCTTTCTGGCAATTTATGGATTCCATCCCAGAAAAACTGCGCCGGCTTGGCGGCCAGAAACGAATCGAGCCAATTTTCGATACCTTGAACTGAAGTGAAGCGTATTTCTGATAGGGCATTCTGCATGGATCGAAATAGGTGGTAGTCGGAAGGAGCAAGGTCTGGGCTATAAAGCAGGTGAGGCAGAATTTCCCATCCGTTATTCTCCAGATAATTTTTGACTGGTGCCGCAATATGTGGCCGAGCGTTATCGTGGTGGATTTTCTGCTTCAATCGGATCAATTGTTGACGATAGAGTTGTGCATTGATGGTTTGGCCACTTGGCAACAGCTCATAGTGGATCACACCTAGCTGGTCCCACCAAATACACAGCATGACCTTAGCCCTGTGAATATTCGGCTTAGGTGTAGATGGGCCGGCCTCGCCTTTCTTGACATACGGTTTTTTGCGCTTGTGATTATCGTAATGGATCCATTTTTCATCGCCAGTGACAATACGATGCAAAAACGACTTCTTTTTGCTTCAACTCGTATGGCACCCAATTTCCCATCTTTTGAATGAATCCCAAGGCTTTCAAACGTCTGGAAATTGTTGCTTGATTGGAAATTGTTGCTTGAAGACTCACAATGATTCTGAAAGTTCTTCTTGCGTTTGACATGAATCTTGATCGAGTAATACCTCCAATTCTTCATCCTCAAACTTTTTCGGCTGACCAGGACGCTCTTTGTCTTTGATGTCAAAATCACCACTTTTGAAGCGACTCAAAGCACTGTGTTTTTGCAAGAGAATGCTCACCATACAAATCCACGAGCAAACGATAAGTTTCAGCTGCTGTTTTGTTTGCGGGTATCCGGCACTTTCAGTTTGTAGTGGAAGCGGATTATTAATTAGGATGATAGCGAACTTATTTTATGGTTTTCGATCACCTCAATGGAAGTATTGTCGTGTGATCGTAAAAAATGTTAAGGAATCGAAATAACATATTTCACAAATGCTTCAGTGGAAAGTTATTTTGGAACTACAAAATCCGATAACTGTTGAAATTGGCAAGCGGCCAAAAATGAAAATAATTGGGTGGACATGGGTAACGACAATAATTGGGTAGACATGGGTGTACTAGATATTATGATTACAAGAAAAAAGTTTCTCGTACCCTAACTTTCAAGTTACACATATAGATTTCGGTTCAGTATTAATTTTTAGTGCTGATTCAAAAGATGTAATGTTGTTTAGATGTCTAGATTTTGCCAATTTTTGATGAGTTAAGCAGACATTTTATTTAAATTGTCATAGATTTTCCATCGAAATTTTTCATATTTATGATTCTATAAAACTAAATAGCCAGTCCAAAAAGTATGCCACTGTAAAATATGAAATATTTTAAAAAATTTCATGAATTGTTCAAGATGCACGATGCAGAAAAAAAACAAATCTGCTATCACTAAAATGAAATTGAAAAAAACATTATTTGCCTTCTGCCCTCGTTAGCACAGTAAGTAGCGTCCTTGCTTTGTTATTTGAGGGTCTCGGGTTTGATTCCCGGTGGTGACCAAAAATCACGGTTGGGTGTTTTTAATGTGTAACTATATGTGTTTGCCCGGATATTGCACCGTGGGCCCATGTGGCATTGAGTGCTGGAATGATCCGCCCAACTTTATTATTATTTTTTTTTTTTTAAACAAATTGTAATGACTGTGGAATTTTCACTGTGGTTAATGAACAACATTGTATGCAGTATGGTAAAATCAATTTTAAAACCAAACCTTGCATTCCTAAAATAATATTATCGGTTCAAACCGACCTTTTGAATTATAGGTGCAATATGCAAAATTATTGTTTGAATTGTGGTGAACACGTATAAGTTCAGTAAGTGATATTGTTCAAGTTGGAGCAAATTTGGCAGTGAATAACTATTGCTGTGCTTTATGTACCACTAATAACTAAAATATTAAAATACTAGTTATAAAATGTTAAACAATATAGTTAAAAAAAACATAACAAATAAAAAAAACAATTAAAATACAAATTGGATTATTAGAAGAATGTCCATAATAGAATTACTCCATTCTAATGAATTCATCAAGCATTCAATCGCCAAAAAGCATACAGAATCAATAAAGTGGACTTCCATATACCATAAAAAATTGGGTCCACTTACACAAGAAACCAAAAAAATTCAATTACACGACAAATCAAAAGTGCCATCTACCCGAATTTTTGAATGTAGACCATTCCATATGAGTAAAAGATGGGTGAGGATTTTAATTATTTTAAACCTGATCCCACATAATTAATGAAAATTTGTCCAGATATGAATCACGGAATATCTCTACCTAAGTCTTAATCTTAATTGAATTCCCGCTTACACGGAAAATTATAAATTGGTGGATTGTGTAATTCAACACCAGAAAATTACAAAATTGCAATTTCAAACAAATAAATATGAATTATGTCGAAAATGTATTTTTTTTTTGCTGGAAAATTTCTACTGAACCATAATATTAGTCGATAGTATCATTTGTTGATCAATTATTTAAAAATTGTGCATTTATTGCATTTAGAGAGGAACTCTAAATGATGTCGTCGATTTTTGAAACATTCAAATTTTTAATTGTTACACCTAGGCGTTTGAGGGAAAATTGACAAAATGATCGATACTAGAAAATACGGTTTTGGTCAGTACATTTAGTATCCCATTTTATAGTGGAGTCTTGCGGTCAAAATGAAGTTTTACAAACTCTGCTTATTCACTATACTCTACGCAATCAAAATAAATTATTTACATAATGTACTCAAATTTTTTATTTCAAATAAAATTTAAAAAAAAACTATCTGCGGCAAAATTTAACTTCCTCTCAACAAAACATTAAAAATGTAAAACTTTGCAACAATTTGTATATACGAAATAAAATGTATAATAAAACAACAAAAATTCTTCCAACCAACCGGATTATTTGGGTAGCCGAGGTAAAATTAAGGACTAATAACAAATAAAAATTGTATTTGGTGTACTGAATCATACATATATACTTACATACATACATGTATAAATTTAAAACCATAACAAAATTACTCCTGTGTACATAAAACATTTCAAAAAAATCTGCATTAATTTTACTTATCCGTTCATTTTCATTTCATCATTACATTTTTATCATTTATACAATAAAATAATATTATTTCGTTATCGTTTATATTTTATTTATTATCTTATGTTATATAATTTTTTTTCTTTATACGATTTTTTGTTTGTGTTTGCACAACATACAAAACAAATCACAAACCAAACTGAACTAAAAAAAAAACATACAAATATGAAAATATAAATAAATTTACAAAAGGAATTACAAGCAGCAGGACATAATATATCTTCAGCAGCAATAATACAGTTAAAAGTAAGTATCTTTGCTCAGTTTTTTTTTCTGTCCACAACCTTTTCTTATTTTCTGCCATTTCTCGGGTGTGAGAGACAACTTACACAAATAAAAAAATGAAAATATATTTTTTTTAAAATAACAAAAGCGGTTATAATAATAATAATCATAATAATAATAATAATAAAACTGATTGTTATCTTCTTTAACTGCATTTTCTTCCTCAAGCAAAAAAAAACTGTTTATAAAGACGAAGGAAATGGAATGAAAATCTTTAACTCTGACTGAGATATGTACATATACCATAACCAAACCAGTGAATGATTTCTATCTTAGCATTATGTGCTTGTGATTTGTGTGATTATTATTCTACTTATGTATACTCGTATATACATTCAGATCTAAGACGTTTACTCAAATTATTTACAATACAATAAATTAAGTGTATTGTATATATGTATGTATGTATATGAATTGGATTAGGATTAAGTAGCTTTAATATTAAACTTTCACTATCTCTCGCTGAATACAATAATAAACGAACGAGATTCGCGCGAGAACAATTCGCGTTTGTTTGCGTAATGATTGTAAATAATAAGCTTTTATTTTATTTTTATTTTTTTAAATTATATTTATGACTGTGACATTAAATTAACAATATTTTTCGTTTATTATTAAATTGTCGTGATTTCTTTTTGTACATACATATAAATAAATAGCATTATATAGAGCGGGAGAAACAGAGACAGACGAGCGAAATGATAAAATGTGGTGATCAAAATGAAATATAATGGCCGGGTGGGTGCCAAATTACATGGAAATGTTCGATAAATTTATTAGGCACAAAATAGATAAAACAATGTGGTATATTTCGATAATTTTATTTTTTTTATTGATTTGACAAATTTTATATCCTGGATCTAATCTATTTTATCGATTGAATTAATTTTTGTCGTTCTCGAGTGGGAAACAAAAATGTAAACGTACTTCGTATAGATTTAATTCTATATAGGGAAAACGGATGATTCGAAATGATCTAACTTCTTATACCGAAGCAACATTACGTACTGCGGTCCAAAAGTATTTAAATGGGCTACCTCATTAATTTACGATGTCAGCCTTTCGCTACGTTAGGAGTATGGGTACAAGTTTAAAAAACAATCATCGAATAATCGTGCATATTACTAAAATCACGGCAATGTCAATAAACACCTACGATTTAACACTCAATCTTATTATCTAAAACATTTAATATCTCGTGCACTACTCAACATACAATAAAAAATCAATTACATTTAGGGGGTCTCTGGCCGCTCCAAGTTTCAGATTTTCGCATTATCAACAAAATAGTTTAGGTGCTTAAAGACAAATTAAAAACTTAACCGTTCGTGGTACAATAATAAATCAATTAATTTTTACAAATAAATTTAACCTTTTTTAAAATTTTAGCAGAAAAAACATCTGCTTTATCGACATAGTTTAATAGTATAACTTTTAAAAATTAGATATATTTTTAAATTAAAATTATTTTTGTAAGATGTAAAATTATTAATTAATTTGAATTTTTTAAAACTATTAATTATATTTCAAAAAATTTTAAAATGTAAAAACAAGGATAATGGAAAATAATTCATCTTTTGCTATCACGAAATGTCCCATATAGGTACTAAAATTCGGGTAGCCGACTCTTTAGATTTGTCGTTTCACCGACCTATTAGTTTCTGTTACCATCGTAACACAGACAACTTCTATGCTTTGTATTACGTCATATTTTATGTGGAATCAGGTTGAAAATAATTAAAATCCCCACCCATCTTTTATTCATGGACCTAATTTCTTTCGTCTCTAATTTTTTGTAGTTCTTTAGCTACTATGCAGCCTCTGTAGTTTGCAGGATGCTTCTCTTTGCAGTTCACACATGTTGGAGGGGAATTTCTATTTAGTGGGCACGCCTGAGCAGGGTCCCTTCCAAGGCACTTTACACACCTTGGCCCTATATTACAGTATTTTCTGCGTATGGTTACAACCTTAGCACTTCTTGCATTGCACTATAGGCCCAGTGGATTTCCGTAGGGCTTCTATTTTAACCATCTTGTTTAAAATAGCTCTTATATTAAAGATGGCTTCTATCTTTTCTTTGTTATTAAAAGTTAAAATAAATAACGGGAGACCTCTTGTGATAACTTTAAATTCGGACCATTTTTTGACCTTCTCTCTTTTTATTATTTTTGATGGAGGCCCCTTGCCATATTCTTTATTGGGCGGTTGCTTTTATTATCATATATATACCATTCGATTTTCTCTAAATTAAGCTTTGTTGATAGGGCTCTATAAGTATCAGAGTCCGGTGTGTAGACTTTCCATACATTGTTGTTTAAGGATATTACTCTGTATTCCTAATCTGTAATGGATTTCAAAATATTATGCACAGCTCCATATTCGGTTATACCAATAATATTAATTGGTGGTGGTTTTTCTGCTTTCGGTGATTTGCTTTTATTTTTGAATCGATCCTCATGGGGTGGTCTCTTTGCATCTACCCTATATTAGTAGATTCTGTCTGCGAGCGACTAGCTACTTCCGGAGAGTATTCCGCTTTCCTTCGTCAGCACCATAATTTTGCTACTAAGCTGATGCGTCATCTTTTCAATTTCTTTAATTTTTGTGCGATGATTCGCATTTTCTCTTTCTAACTGAGAGTAACCAGTTGATGATAGCATCAGGCTTGAAAGCCCTTCTTGTGATAAAAAGTTTAAGTTGAAATTTCCGCTGGCACCACTTCTGGCATTAGAAGCATCGGCTGGATCAACTAACGAGTTGCTAGTGTTTTCTTTTGTATGTGATCTTCTTATATTTGGCCTTCTTTGGAACGGATTTTATGTTCCGCGGTTATGCACCAGATGGCCCTCAGAATCCATAGAGGCCAGTCTCCATAGAGCGCGAATTTACCAATTTTGATATTGGTGTACAACCTAATTTAAGTTGATAAAAAAAAAAAACTCATCGACCCAATAAGTTTGGCCGGGAGTGTATATAAAATAATTAAAAAGTAACTACCCTCCCTGAACTTTTTGACTATTTTATTTTTATTTTATCACTTACTTACTTCAACGATTTCACGTCCAAACCCCACAACGATTTGAAAGCGAATTTTTCTACTGAACCATAATATATGTCGATAATGCAGATTTTTTTTTACTGAAATTTTTCTGCTAACTTCAGTAGTATATAAACTTAACGATTTTCGTTCATAAAACTTTAATTATAAAGTTTATAAAATTATACGTTTTAAATGTAGTAAATCTCCTGTATAAAGCAGAACACATAAAATATAAAATTGAATATCATCACCAAGAGAGGAGGCTATTTTATAAACATTAAATAGCTCATACTACAAGCCTTTGATGTCATGATGTGAAATTAATGGCTATTTGGGCACATCATGAATTGACAAGCTTTGAAATTCTAAAATTTACCAAATTCTTAAATTATTAGGTAGAAATGTTGTTCAATTTAATATTTTGGGCATATCCTAGAGCTCCAAGAGATTCCACCGTATACATTAAATAGCTCATACTGCAAACTATTTACATATGATTTTGTAAAATCTATATTTCCCAGGACATGAAACTTGGACTAAACAACTTTTCTAATGATAGCTATTGACCATACACTTTAAAACAAGCTGTCTCCAGACATAACTATCTAGAGGCTGAATTTTTACAAATTTTCAATTATTTACATATAAGTTTGGAAAATCTAAATTTCCCAGGATTCACACATGAAACTTGGACTGAAATAATTTTGTAATCATAACTATTGGAGAAACACTTCCAATCAAGCTGCCTCCAGACAAAACAATCTAGAGTCTGTTTTTTTATAAATGTTTACGTCTTTATATATGATTTTGGAATATCTAAATTTCCCAGGGTCTATATTACATTTTATAATTATAGTTTCCAATATAATCCAATCAAAGAGTCTCCAACAAACATAATAATAATAATAATAATACAGTATTTACAGGCAATTACTCGCCTCTTACTGCGTCAACAATCTGGCTCCAACAGTTTCGATCCAGGGCTTGGTCTTCATACTGTCCTAGATTACCTGAAGAAGCCAAGTCATCTTCTACACCATGGAGCCATCGGCGCCTGCAACGCCCTCTGCGCCTACCATATGGTGGCTCTCCTTTTAGAGGTTGCTGCACAATTCGTTCCGGATCAGCACGCAGAACGAGCCAGCGTACTCGCTGAGATCTTATTTCATGCACAATATCGGGGATCTTCTTCAAATCTCTGATCTCCAACAAACATAACCTAGGCAATTTCGGTGGTAAATTTGATTTCGAATTTGTTCCCATATTGGGCTACCTCAGATCGATAAATATCCAAACTTCCTATAAACGTAAACAATAAATCGTTTTTACGATATATATAATGTTCAAAATATAATCAAAACGAATAGAATTAGATGTTCTTTAGAAATATAAGCTGCGTTTTACATCCGTGCTATCCAAAGCTCCTACCATTATACCTACCGGAACATTAAACCGTAAATAACCGAAATATTTTCCGGATTTTAATCCGAATTGTAACCGTTTTTCTTCGTTCCTAGTTTTAACGAAACCGGTCATGTAGCACAGTGGTTAACGCTGTGCCGTTTGAATCGAGAGGTTCCAGGTTTGAATTCTGATAGGGGCGAGATATAAAGAGATCTTACGTTATTGGTTTCGATCACGATGACCTCTCTGCTGAGAGTGCAGAATCCAAGGGACCAGCCGTGTTCATGTCAGTACAGGCCGGCATAGAGCTAAATTAAAAACGTATACCTGTATCTATTTTTGTTCCAATCAGCGGATGGTAATGATTTAAGGTGGTAAGGACACAAACTGCGAAACAGTTGAAAGACCCAGAGCACGTAGGGAAATTAAAAAATGTTTACGTTTTAAATAAATTGATGTTTACTTCAACTAGTTTATATAAAGCTCCTTGATATACAACAAAACAAACGATTGGGATCGGTTTTGGGTGATCATATAAAATATTAACATTCTATTGTAGATCACATTGATGATACAAAACAAAAATGTTGGCTTAAGCTTTTAAACGAAATCGTTTGTATTAGTTTTCCTGAAAATATCGCTCAAATATCCATACCGCAATATGGCCGGCAATAATGAAACTGGTGGATAAATTTGAGCTGTTGGAACAAGTTAGTGATGTGAAGAATCGAAACCGTGTGCGTCGCCCAAGAACAAATGAGTATTATAGCCCTTAGTATTGAAGAAAACCCAGGTTTGTCGGTTTCTCATCGACCTTTGAAATTAGACATTCCACAAACGACATTACACCGTATTTTGCATAAAGACTTAGGTCTTAAGGCTTTTAAAGTTCAGTTAATACAAGAACTCAAGCCGCTCGATCACCATAAACATCGTATCTTCGCTGATTGGGTCCTTCAAATGCATCAAAATTATCCGGATTTTCATCGAAAAATCATCTTCATTGATGAGGCCCATTTTCACCTTGGAGGCTACGTTAATAAGCAGAATTGTCGCATTTGGACTCAGAAAATCCAAGAATGATGGTTAAAAAACCTCTTCATCCTCAACGTGATTGGACCTTACTTTATCAAAAATGAGGCTGGTGCAACTATTACGGTGAATGGATTGCGCTACCGAGCTATGATTAATACGGCCGGAATTAGAAGATATTGATGTGGACGACGTTTATTTAATAAGCAACGAAACAATCGGAATTTTGCAAGGAAAGGTTCCTGACCGTGTTCTTTCTCGAAGAGGTGATCACAATTGGCCACCGAGATCTTGTGATTTAACACCTTTAGACTTTTTTTTTTGGGACCACGTTGAAGATAAGGTCTATGCCAAAACTTCACAATCGATTCAAGACCTTAAACATGAAATTCGTGAGGTTCGCGAGGACATACAGCCGCTAATGTGCGAATTGGTCATGGAAAATTTCAAGAAAAGGATATGGTGCTGCAAGCGTAGCCGTGGCGGCCATTTGGCTGATATCGATTTGAAATGTTAATGGCATACCTTCATCTTTACAATGAAATAAACATTCATTGATTTCTCTTAAAAAATACTCGTTTTTTTAATATCAAAATGAAACCTCTTATTGGAAAACCCTTTAGAATAAATCATGTAAATAATCAATGTAGTTAAACTTTAAACAAACATGCAATAGAAAATTTAAATCAAAACAATAGATAATGAATGTTTCTTTTGGTTAAACTCAGTGATTTATTGAAATTACACATACCTGTTTTCTCCATCTTTGAACTATAGATTAAATAAATGTTTCGATTAATCTAAAGTGGAAGTAAAAACATTTATTTAAAAAAAAAACTGGGTTGGCTGCTTTTGTGAAGTTTTGTTTTTTTAATTTTAATAAAATATCGACCCATCGTTTGTTTCACGCCATTTGTTTAAACTCACTTGAACTATTTTCTTAAAAAGATATTTATGTACGCCACCATAATTGTTAATAACTTGTATTGAAAATACTTCATAAATAACAGATAAATTTAATTTGATCATAATGCAGAATTTAATTCACTTCAAAAGAACATATTACTCTGATATACGTCTAGATCGAGAAGCGTTCAAAAATAAAGCGGCGCAAAACAAAAGACGTCTTGAATACCAAAAAAAGTATATAAAAACTAGTTACCTCAGAAATTTTACAAATCAGTATAGTGACTCACACTATACTATAAATTAAGCGCCTGATTAATTGGAATCTTGCCATGTCATTGTTATATTCCTGAAAGATTTTTACTGCTTTAATATGTAACTAAACATTTTTGATGATTTTAGTGTTTTCAAATTTTTTTTCAAAATGTTCAGGCTTCAATCGACTTCTTGTTTCATTTAAAATCTGTCCACTCTTTGAAAATATCCTAGTCTTGGGTAATTTAGCTCTCTCGACTGCGACCATTTTAGTGGATCTTCCTTCCTACTGATAGTAAGTTCTTTGCTGTATTGACGCAATTCGATCATAGCTGAAGATTGAGGCGTGGCCAAAACAGTTTGATTTCGGCTGTCGAAATCATCCCAAATTAATTCTTTGGTTTCGGTATTACCGAATTCACCGGATCTATAATTTGTGAACCCGTCTCACTTCTTTACTGATCTTGCATACAAATTAAATCGGTTGCGTTTGCCTCTTTGAGTTTATTATAAGCTACTTTATTGGAAAACGGACGTGGCCTTACTAACAATTAAATTATACTAAATTTTTTCGAAACGTTTTTCACTTAATTTATATACCACAAGCACTACGAATTGCAGAATTAATTTTTTCAAACAGCTTTCGTTAAGCCATCTAATAATGAAATCACTTTTGGCACAATTACATGTTGGTCAGCACTTTACTCAACAGTAACCTGCTCAAATGGTTCGAGTAAAGAACACAGTTCCCTTAAAACAATACATTCTTCTGAAGTTAGTCTAACAATTTTGCTATCAATAACGTTCAATGAATCATTTACGCATTCTTTTATTTGCCCCATTCATTGGAACGCATGTAGAATGACAAATTCTACATGGATACAATGTCATTTTTTAATTTAAGGATCGGATTCTTCATTTGTGGCCGCAACTTGATTTGCAAAACATGGGAAATGGTGCATAATACTCAGTTTGTACATTCCATTGTTGCAGCACGTTGTCTATTTTAGTTTTAATATTTTCGGATGTGTGCCGTTTCGAAAATGTAAAATAACCCATCAAACCAATTTTGAACCCAATGGCAATCGATGAAATGAGCAGTGGCATATTTGATTCGATCGTACAACTGGTCCATATATTGGTCGTAATTGTGATATGTTGAGCAATATTTAAAATGTTTTGAATCTTTTAAATTGAACTGTCATTTAGTGCAGATAGGAGCTGTCTGCTGTCAGTGGTTTGACTGGGTAATTTATAAGCGGGATCAAATACAACCAAGAGTTCTCGAAACCCGCTATCTTCCACTATGGAAAAAGGCTGCATGTCTTTAATTATCATTTGTAGCACCATTTAGACGTTTTTAACGACCAATTGATAGGAGCCGCATAATAAGTTGATTAATGCCAGTTTGCTTTATAGATTTTTATGGATGTATCACTTTTACAACAGCCGCTGTATTAGAATTATTATTAGATTCTTCTGTATTGGTAATTGTCGAGCTTGGTGCAGCAGTTGTGCATGGTTCAACAGATTTGTCTACTATGATAGTTCTATTTGTTTCTACAGCGCACGATTATTTTGCCGGTTGCTTTCAAATTATTGTTGGGTGCCCCGCAATCCTTTACTGTCTTTTTGATTTATCTATTAATGACGAGCACATAATTGTAAATGCTATCATTCTTTATTGACCATTTTATATAGAAAAGAGAACCAATCAACAAATATTTTTTGTGTATGTATTGTAATTTCTACAAAGTATAAATTTAAAGTAACGAATATATTATTTTCTGAGTAATCGTTACTTTTGGGTAGTTAAAGTAACGATTTTAAATACCGAATAGTTACTACCCACACGTCTCAAGTCATTAGATGATTGTTCCTCTCGTTCACCTAATATATCCATCATATTCATTGGCGTCTATAATCGTACCACATTGTCGTTTCCTTTTGTTAATCAAAAACAATTGGTTGGAAAAATTGAATTGAAAAAATTCGAAAAAACTAAACTTAAGAAGGTAAATCGATGAAATAGTTCGTTAATTGAGAAGACATACGGGTATAGATTTAATGGAAATTAACAAGAATTAGCATACATATATAGCCACATGCTTTGGAATGTCCATATCGATAAGCAACTGGTCTTCATATACCCACAGCAAATTCGTTATTTGAATACAAAAATCATTTAGAAATTTTTTCATGTACATAAATCTATTACTGTTAAATAAAAATTTGGTTAGGACTTATTAAAATTTTTTCAGACTACAAATTAAAATCTTTTTTTTATTTATTCGGAAACATTTAAATTATAATCCATTAATCTTTTATAAACGTTTGATCTTAAAAACATCAACAAAATAGTTTGTATGTGTTTGTGTATACCATCCAATCAATTATTCTCAATTCTTTATCGCAAACATTATTGAAACTAAATAGATGTTAAAAACTTCCGGCTGCTATATATAAGTATTTCCAATTGAAATTCATCCGTACTCACTATAGGCACGCACACACACGCACACAAAAAAAAAATGATAAACGATAACAAGAAATCGCTTTAAAAACCCATCATCTTATTCTTACTCTGTATACACTTATATACAAAGTATAGAAGGAAAACATTAGTGTTATTTACAAATAATCTTCGTGACATAGATAAATTGACGGACATTGACATAAATTGATGCGAAATTGAAATTCGAAAAAAAATTATAAAAAATCTAAATCCGAACAAACAAATAAAAAATCGGATTGAATAAATACCTAAATAAATATTGTTAATGTTAAATTGTTAACAAAACGAATATGGAGCATTTTTAGGAATAATAAATAATTGATCAATCGTTTTGGTGATTTATTCACTAAATTTCGAATACAAAATTCTATCAAAAAAAAGGTAAACACTAACAAATTATTTTAACTAGTTAATTTATATACGTTTTTGTAGTAGAGGCATGATGTGCATGATGAGTATGGGCACGCAGATTCGGAAAAATTAATTTATAAAAAAATTTAAATTTTATTTTGTGTTAATATCATATAACCCGATCATTGTATTTTATTAGGGTGAACCCGGTGATCCAGGACCTCCAGGGTCGCCTGGACCGATGGGACCATCCGGAATACCAGGACATGATGGACGGCCGGGACCTGCGGGTGAACCAGGTCCGCCGGGTCCGGTCGGTGCACAAGGTGATGTTGGTGAACCAGGGCCAGTTGGACCACCAGGACTATCCGGAACAAAGGTAAAATATTTAAATTTATATATAAGTTTTTTTTTATTTATATAATATTACAACTGACTTTATTCTAAGTCCTCTAGTAACTTTTCTATCATAATTATATTAACAGTTGTTGGGATATAGCCCAACGGCGTCCCAGAAATTAAAATTATTTATTTATATAAATATTTTTTATAATAGTAATTTTATGTTCCATTCACTAGATCAATTGGTTTGGTCCTTTGGAGACGTCTTACTGCCAACGGTCTGTCCCGCATATTACATATCTCGATGTTTTCGTGCTGTCGGAGGCGTGAATCATGCTTGAGAGCATGATACGTAATAACTTCATCGATGTATTCCATCTTTAAATCTCAGTGGAGGTCTTCATTTCTAATGTACCATGGAGCATTTACAATATTCCGAAGTACTTTGTTTTAAAACTTCTGTATCATCTTGATGTTCGTTTTCTTGGTACAGTCCCAAAGCTGTATACCATAGGTCCATACCGGTTTCAGTATTTGCCTGTATAAAAGCAATTTATTGTGTATAGATAGTTCAGAATGTCTACCTAAGAACCAATACTTCATGTTCAGCTCTTCCTTTTTTTTTTGACATGTTCTTTCCACCTCAACTTGACATCCAGCGTCATACCTAGATATTTCGCCGTATCTGTATATGTAACTTGTTTAGAGTTGATTATGATTGGGATTCTATTAGAAATATTTTTATTAGTAAAGTTCACATGCACAGATTTAGTTTCGTTCAATTTATCCTACATTTTTTCATCCATTTGTTGACTGAATTTGTCGAATTTTGCAATTTATTAGTATAGCTTCTTCTACAGTGTTCCCAACTGCCAAAATCGCAGTATCATCAGCATATGTTGCTATAGGTGTTATAGGAGTATATAGGAGGTACAAAACAAGGCCCAAACGCTACATTGTGGTACTCCAGCTGAAATTTTCTTTAGGTCCGAGCATTCGTCTTCATACTTTACACGGAAGTGTCTATCGGTTATGTATGTTTTCAGAGTTTCATAGTATTGTTAGGGAAGGTCTCGCTTGAGCTTGAACTCCAATCCTCTGTGCCAAACTCGGTCAAATGCTTGCACCACATCCAGGAAAACGCTTGAACATATTTTTTTAATTTCTAGTGTATACGTTCTATTATATCTGTGATTCTATGGTCTTGTTCTATAGTCGAGTGATTTTCTCTGAATCCAAACTGGTGGTCAGTAATGAGATTTCTGTCCACCATTATGGGTTTCATTCTCTTCAGGAACAATTTTTCAAAAATCTTAGCTATGGTTGGGAGTATGGATATCGGTCTGAAGGATTTTTTATCGTTACATTGTTTGTTAGGTTTTAAGATCATGATTACCTCTGCCACCTTCCATTGCCTTGGAACGTATATATTACTCTGAACACAGCGTTGATTATATGGAGAAGTTTACTTTTCGCTTTATTTGGTAATTCTTTAATGATTTGTCCGGTTATGAGATCGGAAGATTTTTTCATGTTTAAATTTTGAATTTCCTCTTTCATCTCCTGTAGATACACTTTGTATTTCAAGCTCATCAGATCGTTTCAGTAGGTTAACATTTTCATCCGCAGTTTGCCTGGGTAATGGTTGAAATGTTTCTTCCAGGTGCCTCCCAAACAAGTCAGCTTTTTGTTTAGCGCTTCCATCCTCACTTCTAATTGGTGCCGTTGAATTTGTTGGTCTCTTTATGTACTTTCGTTGCTTTCCATAAGGAATATTCGGTATCTTTTTGGCTAGTAAGTGACGACAAGTATGTACTTACTTATTGATTCATCAATAACTGTTCTGATCAGAGATTTCAACTTGTTACATAGGTTATTAAGGACGGTTTTATTTTCCTTGGTTCGATTTATTAGCCAAGACTTTCGAGCTTTACGTTTCTTTGCCACAAGCTCTCTTACTTCAAGTGGATAGTTTTTACAGTTGTTGTTATTTGCGTATTTGAAAGATGTACTTCGGCACCCAGCTTGCTATAAGTTTTCTATTAGCCTTTCTACTTCCTCTTCGACTTGTATAATGTTCCTTATTGGTGCTTGAACATTGATGTTTTGTTCTAATAATTCTCGAAAATTTTTCCAATTGATATTCTTATTGGACAGTCTCGCTGCGATTTCGTTTTCAATTTGTTTCACTAACCGTCATAATAACAGGAGAAGATTTTCATTATTTTCCAAACGAATATAGTTATCTGATATACCTTTTGTCACATAAAATACTATAAGATCCGGTGTTTTGTTTAAATCTGTTGGTCAGTAAGTTGGTAAGCCTCCAGATTGAAAGTCACATTTTAATTATTTTTTTTCCTGCTTCAAACAACTCTATCTCTTCTGGTGTAGTAACTCTGGAGCCCCAGTATGTGTTTTGTCGGTGTTAAAATGGTCTTTATAACCGTCTATTTTCAAATTATGTCGTGGTGGACAGTATATTGCTAATATATGAATTTCTTTGTACTTTGTGCTAGTTTTGATAGTTGTAACTTGCGTAAGTTCACTTTCAATGTTTAGTTATTCGTTGTGTTTTATATTCTCTTTAATAAGAATGGCAGATCCCCTCTTGCTCTCTCTGATGGATTCATAGCATGGTAAAGTCTGTACCCAGGTATTCTGGCATATGAGGAGTTAGTAAAACGGGTTTCAGAGATTAGACAAATATCAAGTTTTTTATTTAGAGCATGTATATGCATTTCACGACATCTATCAAAATTTGGCCGTCGTTGCTATCTTTTGGTTTTACCTCTTGATATTATAAGACCATATAATACCTTGGGTCACCTGTTCATATGATTCGTTTCTTCGTAATTTATATAATTCCCGATTTGTCTGTCGATTGGTCGGGGCTTCACTAGCAGGGTTTCTACGGTTTAGATCAGACTTTCTAGCGCGATTTCTTATATTTTGTAATTCTTTAGCTATACCTCACAGCCACGGTAATTAGCTGTAATGTATTTTGCAGCTGAGTTCCTATCTAATGTACACGTGCTTGTAAGGTGGTTACCAGCACATTTAACGCATCCTGCCATTCGTCCATAGTATCTCTGAGTGTGATTGAAACATTTTTTGCATTGGACTATCAGCAGAGACTTTTTCTTCACTGGTTCTATTGTGACTTTCATATTTTGAATTGCTCGAATATCATGAATTTTTTTAATATTTTCTTCCTTGCCAAACGTTAGCATGAATGGCGGTAGCCCGCGTTTTGTGACCACACTGTTGTCTTTCTCATCTACCTTTCTTTTTTTTTAATGATGTTAGCAGCATTCTTAATGTCGAATCCTTTACTCTGCAGCTCGGCAGTTATATCTTGACTCTCGCATGTTTGATGTAGTCCTGTAGCCATAACCTAAATTGGTCATTCCTGCTTGTACTCATATGTATTCCACTGAACTTTCTCAGCATTAAGCTTCCTAGAGAGATTTCTATAAGTATCTGAGTCTGGAACATTTACCTCTCAGACATCATTATTTAGTGCTACTAGCTTGAAATCCTTGTCCGTAATTGAGGTCATCAGAGCCTTGACAGCCGGATAATCTTGAATACCAACTATGTTTATTGGTGGAGGCTGTTTTTTCGCTTTGTTCGGAATTTCATCGTTGCACTGAGCAGTTGGTTTACTCGTTGTTGATGTTTTCTTTCCCTGCTCAACATATTCTGGCGATGATTCTGCTTTTCGTTTCTGTCTGGGATTGTTTTTCTTTCACGATCCAATCAGATTCCCTTGCCACTTCCTCTTCATCGGAAACTGCCATTGTGTTGTGTTCTTGTGTTCTTGATCTTAGTATCCACTGGGAATTGGTTCCTATTTCTCTTCCGAGATCTTCTTCGTCTGTGTAATATTCATTAGACTTTTTTTTTCTTTACCTGATTCGATGATCCGTTTCAGTTCTTCATTTTCTCTGTTTAATATGGTAATTTCATTACTCAGCTTTGAGGCCACATCTTCTAAGCTTTTTAATTGGTTATGACGTGTGCTTTTTTCGCTTTCAACATTAGTTGTTGGTGAAGACAAAGTCATATTAATATCTCCTATAGAACAGGTTTTTTAAATAATAGGTGATCTTATGACTTTGTTACCCCTATGAAAAGGATACTCATCACCCCTTGTTAAGCTTGTATTAATATCTGTCCCTGCAGCCATGTACTCCACTGCGGAAACATTGTGGTCGTTTGATTTCGACCACTGGGAACCCACTTGCTCGCTCCCGAAAGTCGCAGTACTGGGCTTCCAAGCCCCTGCACCGTACCTTTTCCTGTAGTCAGGCTCATCGTTAGGTTTTTGTTAAAGGTATCCTTCCCCAAGCATTTTATACCTCCTGCCAGGTAAAATTAGCTGCCTCTTACATGAGAAATAGACGCTGTTTGAAGCCGCACCTCCTGGTGACTAGACGTTTCTTGTAAGTTATGGTTCGCGAGTGATATTTTATTTCCCACTTATCCACCGGTATTCCGGTGTGGGCATCCCCCTATCCGCCACCTGGAGACGTGCTCGATAGGAGACATGCAGCTCCCACGAGAAATTTATATATAACTACATACAATTTAATGTAACTCGATTAAAGTCAAAAACCAAAATAATTTCTAACAAAAATGTTAAACAAAAAGAATTTTTATTCGCCACAGGATACTAATTAAAGAATCATAGAAATTCTTATTTTCCAAATATTTGCCCAAAATCATAATAAATTAGATAATTAATGAGTAATTTTTCAATTAATTTCGTATCTAATCAGAGAGAAATAATATTTTTGATTACTGTTATTACTATTTTTGTCACTTTTATGAATATTATTACTACGATGTGGTTGTGGTTTATCTAAAAATTACATTTTCTCAAGAAGTATGGTGTATTTTATGGGTGACCCTTATCCCTTTTAGGGTTTTTATTCGATATAACGAAAACCTAATACTAAATATATATATACTCAATATTAATTAAAGCATTTTATTATGTAATTGGATAATTAGTAAACAATTCGTTTTTCGCTTGTGACTTCTTTTTATTTTATTATATATTTGTCCATAAAGTCGAAGAAATTGCCTGAGGGTTTTTTTATGTTTTGATTACTGTACTGTACAAATTTACCATAAAGTTACTTAAAATAAATTAAATAATTTTTATGTTTGAATGTCTGGTAGCAATTACTTTATTTGTGGTTATGTTATACACACATAGCAAGTCACAATATTTTATTGGTTTTCTGCTCAATAACAACTTTTTGTTTGAAGTTCCTCATTCCTTTATGAGGTTTCCCATATATACATAGACAACTTTAATTGATTTATCCAATCCAAACAAACGATAAAGTGAAGATATTTATAATTAAAATTAAATCAATATAATAATAAAACTAGTCCCCGTAGATTACCTCGGATACCACTGCTGTTTTCAGTGAAAGGCATTTCTTCTCTTCCAATATAAAATTATTCAATTTGCATCACTAACAAGTCTTCATCTTTAAAATGTTGAACAACTGTTTCAACTAATTTTCTTTAAATTATGATTTAGTTTATAAAATTTTAAGCTACTCTTGGAAATTCGAATAAAACGAGTTAGTTTCTAAATTTGGATTTGTTTTTTTTAATTTTGGCATACACAATAAAACTTTAAGCACCTATATGTGGGTGGTGGTTTTAAATATTTTGGAATTGTATTGTACATAATATTATATTGGAATTAAAAATTCGATTAACTCCAAACTATACGTGAAGGACACATTAGTACAATTATAAAAATGGGAAAATTTAAAATTAGATTTTAAATTCAGAATTTTTAAAATTCCTTGAAAATTGGATTTTCCAAACATCTTTAATGAAAAATAAAAATAAAATAAAATTCTCAATTTTTGTTAAGTTTAGGAATTATAAAATTGGACATTTCAAAATTCGAACGAAATTCTAATTTTATTATTTTTAAATCGCAAAAAATCGCATAATTCAACTTTTATTATCACAAATAAAAAATTACCAAAAATAAAAACAATTGTGTGTTTAATTGTTTTAATTTTTGTAATTTTTTTTAGGCTATTCAATTCAATAAATTTTTGAAAATTGATGAATCTAATTCTCGCTTTTTCATGCTTGTTGATCCTCATCAATTACAATGCCTGCAGTAGAATTAACTGGTTCTGTTATCGCTTTATTTGTCTTTACAGTAAAATCGGTTATTTGTCTTTGGTTCGATCACTTCTGCTGTGGTCCTAGTAATTCCTTGTAAAGCTCTTTATAACCCATCGTGCAGAGTCTCAATTCATTTTGAAATTTACGAAATCGTTCATCATTTGGATCGTGCGCTAAAAAATAATTTTCTAGCTTTGTCGCAATTGATAAGCCATCTTTTATTGTTTCGGCTCTAAGTGAAGGTTCATATTCATCTTCGTCCCTGTGTTTGTTTGATCCTCGAATTTCCGAAGTAAGTTCAATTAAATCTTCTTCGTTTAGCTCATGGTCAAGTAGAATCTCATCAATGTCCTCGCGCGTGATATCTTCAAATCCTTCGCCATTACGGGATGTAACAACAGAATTATCTCTGCATAGTTGTTAGCCTCATCTTGCGGCGATACTTCATTTTTAATGCATAACTCTGAAATTGCTGCCGACGTGATGCAATCCATAATGGAAAAACTTTTCCATATGCAGCTATGAATTCCAGTTGTTCGTCGCTTTCAATATTTTCTAAAATGCACAATTTTAGTACATTACTAAAATTGGCCTCGGTGAATTTTTCTTGGCATTATATTCACCTGTATATACATTTGTCGCATAATTCATGAATATAATATGTAAGTAGTTCAGTCTACACTTGTTTTTTCTGTTTCGAATATTGGGCCGACTTTGTCTTCTCTAGTTGAAACTGGAGCTACGCAAGTTGAACCTTGATTGAGAATTAACTTTTTTTACTTCTGTTGCTGTTTCTGTGCTTTTAGAATTTGTTGCGTCTACTTTACTGTAGATTAGTATTTAGTAATCATATACTTTAAACAGTATAGTGTCACAAGTTAAATTTCAATTGTCTACAGTAAAGTAAGTGGTTACTACATACTAGATATTATTCGTAAACTTTATCCCGATTCTGCACTCTGAAACCTACTGCTTTTGTCGGCTCTACCAAATAACAGCAACACATGTTTTTTGCTCCCAAATCACTAAATCCTATATTTAGCATAATATATTTATTCACTTCCATTTTCTATATTGACAATTTTATCGAATGTCTTTACAATTTGACGCTTTAATTTAATTTTTGTCGATTATTGAAAACAGCGCTTAAATTATTATACTCAAACTTATATGGATAAAACAGTTGCTCGAAATATGTTAATCTATGTTAATCTATGTAGATTAAAATTGACCAGATCAGGCCAGACTACAAACAAAAACTTTACACAGAAACATAGTTTGCAAAATATTTCAATTTAAAGTATTTCCAGAAATTTAACAATATTTGCATAAGCAAGACAATTCAATTATGTAATTTTACCGCATTACCGGTGAACGATTAATCGATTTACCAGTTTTACCGTCCAAATTGGCTAAAACAAATTAGAATTTAACGGTAAATTCGGCAATTTTTGGTAAAGAAATATTAGAAGAAATTACTTCAAAATTCGCAAATTTCGGATCATCACCCATTGGTCAACAAAAACTTTCGTAGTTTAGATTCAAAATTTCAAACAAAGGGTTTTCCAATAAGAGGAGCATTGGCATAGACCTTATTTTTCACGTGGTCACAAAGAAAAAAGTCTAAAGGTGTTAAATCACAAGACCTCGGTGGCCAATTGTGATCACCTCTTCGAGAAATAACACGGTCAGGAAACTTTTCTTGCAAAATTGCGATTGTTTCGTTACTTAGGTGGCACGTAGCGTCGTCTTGCTAAAAATAAACTGCGACCACATCAATATCTTCCAATTCCGGCCATAAAAAATCATTAATCATAGCTCGGTAGCGCAATCCATTCACAAAACAGTTGCCAGATTCATTTTCGAAAAAGTAAGGTCCAATCACAGCGCCAGCCCAAAAACCGAACCAAACAGTGACACGTCATCCTCAACGTGTCACTGTTTGGTTCGGTTTTTGGGCTGGCGCTGTGATTGGACCTTACTTTTCAGGAGGAGAGGCTTTTCAACAATAATTCTTGGATATTCTGAGCCCCAAATGCAACAATTCTGCTTATTAACGTAGCCTCCGAAGTGAAAATGGGCCTCATCACTGAAGATGATTTTTCGATGAAAATCCGGATTATTTATTTGACGAATCTGAAGGACTCAATCAGCGAAAATACGACGTTTCTGGTGATCGACCGGCTTAAGTGCTTGTGTTAACTGAACTTTAAAAGCTTTAAGACCTAAATCTTTTTGGAATGTCTAATTCCAAAGATCGACGAGGAATTGACAAACCTGGATTTACTTCAACACTACGGGCCACAATGACAAAAACAAAGTATGCAGAAAAATGTCACAAATGAGTTCGGGAGCATAACTAGGTGGAACAGTCTGTTAGCATAATGTTGTAAAGATTTTTTAGGTTAAAGGTTTCAGCATTTGAGTAAAAATCATATTAGACAATAAATTATGTTTTAAACATAATTTGTATAACAAAGGAACTAGCCATTTTTAAAACTACGATATCCGCATTCCCTAATCTAAAGCTATAGAAAAATTTTATGTTACTGAGTATTGACTTTGCGCTCGAGCGCATGATGCAAATGAACTGTTCATTAAGATATATAGTTCAGCACAGAATTAAAATTGAAATTATTCAATTTCAACGGCTATTCTGAATATCTACATTTTGTAGACAACCCAATAAAATGGCGAATAGATAGTTCAAAGGACAACTACACTATAGTACTCGTACATTTAATAAATTTTTAATAACAAAACGAAATCTAATTCTTGCTAGCTGCGATGAATATTAAGTTCATGAATCCTACAGATTTGGTAATAAATAATTTACGATCAGATTTAGGCGATGGTGCACTAGCTGAACTAATATCACACCATCTTCCACCATGAAATTGTGGTGGTTATGTTGCTTGCAGACATACAATGGCGAGATGTCAAAGGTTTAAATTACATATTTTGAACTATACCATAGAACTGTTAAAACTTATAGAAGTGCTTATAGTTAATTTTTATATTTAGTTTTCATTTTATATAAACGTAGTTCTGATTGCCAAAAATTAAATCGAACACACGATGGCACAAGGGATTTGTCGACCTAGCAACATTTCTTGGTCAAGTCCACGTCAACTCGTTCAGAAGAAGAATGGAGTTTGGAGATCATGCAATGATTATAGAGCATTAAATCGAGTAACAGTCCCGGACAGATATCCTATACCGAATCTTCACGTCTTTTCGTATCAACTAGAATGTTGTACATTTTTTTCGACTCTAGACCTTGTCCAAGCATACCTCTAATTCCGATCGAACTTCAGTAAATATTCCTAAGGCAGCGATTTCCACAACATTCGGTCGGTGCATTCCGTCTTATTTGGCTTACAATTTTGATTTGTCTACTTAGATGATATTCTAATTGCATCTATGACCTTCGAAGAACATCTTGAACATCTCTCTCAAAGCAGTTTTTCAAATATGGTTTGATCATCAATTCTGACAAATCTTTCTTTGCATGTCAAGAAATCAACTTCCTAGGTCACACGATAAATAGACATGGTATTATTCCTCTTCAAGATAAAATGAACGTAACCAAACAATTTGAACGACCTGTAACAGTTTCTCAACTCAAACGATTCTTGGGAATGATAAATTTTTACAGACGTTACATTCCTGGCGATGCTGAAGTCAAATATCATCAAATGTTACTTAACGACTTCTTCTTGACGGGCTACAAGAATTGTAAGATTATACAGTCGAATGGACTTCAACATCTATGGCCGCTTTGCACAACTGTAAGAGCATCAGCTGCTGCTCGTTTAGCAATTATGGTAGACGCATTCGATTTCGCAATCGGAGCAGCTGTTCAGCAGTTTGTTTCGGACACTTGGCAACTGCTCAGTTTCTTCTCTGTACGATTAAACGAGACACAACAAAGGTACAGTGCTTATGATAGAGAGTTGCAGCTTACTCTAGCATTAAGCATTTCAGGTATCGAGGGTTTACGTTATTCACAGACCACAAACCCCAAATTTACGCTTTTTATCAGAACTAAGATAAAGCATCTCCGCGTCAATTTCGTCATTTAGATTTCATCGGTCAATCCACAACCGATATCCAACACATCTCAGGCGTTGACAACGTCGTCACAGATACCCTATCACGTATAGCTCAAATTTCGATTCCAGAAAGCATTGCCTAATGATGCAGAACTACGAGATATTTTACATGGCGACATGTCCTTAAAGCTCAAACAAGTCCCTATTCAGTTTAATTCCAATAAACTGATTTATTGCGATATTTCGACAGGTATACCACGTCCATGCATTCCTTTAAATTTTCGGAAATTAGTTTTTGAATCCTTCCATAACTTATCTCATCCCGGAATCAAAGCAACCCCTCCTGTTTTAACTAATAAAGTTATTTTGCCTTCTCTCCGGAAAGATTCAAATAATTTAGCACAACAATGCGAACACTGTCAGAAATCCAATTTCAAATTAAATTCAGACCGTTTTTCAGAAATCCAACTAGACATCATTGGTCCATTACCGATTTCTGATAATCAGCGATATTGTGTCACATCGATCAATCGTTACACTCGTTGGCCTGAAGCGGTTCCAGTGCCGAACATAACTGCCTCAACTGTGGCGTTTGCCATATATTCAACTTGGATATCTGATTTTGGTGTTCCTATCTTCATACTCACGGATCAAGGCACTGAGTCCGAATCACAATTTGAGTCCGAATTTTTCCAGAAGCTATCAAAACTTCTAGGTTTTCAAAAAAGACGTACCACGGCATACAACCCGAAATGCACGGGATGATTGAAAGGTGGCACAGAACACTAAAAGCTGCCATCATGTGTCACGAACCTAGCGACTGTGGACAAACTTATACTACCTACAGTAATTCTCGGTTTGAGATCCACTACTTCGGCTTAGTTAGTTTACGGAACAACTATCAGACAGTTTTTTGACAAATCAACTTTCATTCCACAAAACGATTTCATCAAACAACAATTCGAAAGTGCTGCATATGACATCTGAACTATCAAAGTTTGCAATTCAATTGCCGATATATCAAAGGCATTCAGAACTCAACAGGATGATTTTATTCAATATGTTGCCAACAGTTGGCGGGCCAACTATGTTTCTTTTTATTCCAGAAGGTTACAGAAGAATCTAACAATTTGTAACATGTGAAATTAGCTGCGATTGTAATAGACCAACATTTTCGTGATTTGATTGAGTATGTCATGCTATTAGAACCAAATGATTTTGTTTTGTTTTTCAAAACAAAAAATAAAATTTTGAAAATAAACAAAAACGTGAAAAGTGTACTAGATTTGTTTTATATTTTATGTATATAGTGTAGGGGGTAGTCTGTTCCACTGTGCAGTGAAACTAGGAATTTCTAAGGCGTCGCAAACACTGTGGTGTGTTTTTATTTGAGATTGTTGAACCCTACTTCTTCGAGAAAAACAATGTATTACTTTGTAGGGACGATTGAGCCAGCGTGGAAAGCGGTGTGATTTGCTGTTGCTCAATGAAACTATTACTATCTATATCCATTGTTACGTTTTGTCCAATTTTTTTTTTTTTTTTTTTTTTTTAAAGTGGTAATATTTTTCAACAAAACCACATTTATTAATCAAATATGTAAATGGTTCTTTACAGTGTATGTGAGTACATACTCAAGCAAAATCCGGATATAATTTCTATTAAAGTTCCGGCGTAATTGATTTTACATATTTATGTTCGTATATACATTGTACATAATATACAATTTTATTATTTAATTTTATCATTTTTAATAACGATAAAAATTTCATAAATTTAATTTTCAACTTTTATTTTTATACTTTTTATTTATGTATATACATATATTATGTATAATTTATGATTTTTAATAAATATTTTTATTTTATTTTAATTGAATTGAAAACATGAAAATGCACACATATACACACAGTATATACTCGTATATGTACATACATGAATGAATTAAAAAAATTGTAAAATATTTAATAATAATAAAATCACTATAATTATTATTATTTGAAAATGAAAACAAATACGTGAAATGGTATATACCCAATAGTTATGCTCGTACATTGGAAATAACATAAATAAAAATCATAAATTAAATTTTTTATTTTTTATTTTTATTAATGCAATTTATAAAGCCGAGCATGATACAATTGAGTTTGTTAAACGATTATGGAAAATTTATAGCTTTTCACTTTTATTTTTAAATTTTTGTGTTCTTTAATTTATTTTTTTTTTTTTTACAAAAATGTATACGATTCAATTTTATTGTTGTTGTACTGTCTACTGCATATACATACTCGTAGACTCGTACATACGAGTATTTTATTTTAGATTCGTTTATACAGACGTTTATAATATCATAATTAGCGAAGTTTTTATAAATAACAATTAACATTTATCGTATAATAAATATGTTTAACAAATGTTTAGCGATGATTGATATACGAGTACTAATATGTACTTATGTATACATAATTTATGTATATGCAGATAATTTTAATGATCTAATTAAAGATTAGCAAACTTATGTACACTTCATTAGCATTGATGGTACTAAAGGTAGGTACTATACATATGCATATTTTGATGTATTTGGTCATTCGTCGTAATAAATTGCCGCTTATTCGAATAAAATCTTTTTCGAATAAGTTTTGGAGCTGAAATCTTAATGATATATTTATCTACTGATTTCAATTTTTACAAGCTAAATTCTAGAAAACAAACTGCAATTTAACAATGATCAAAGCCTTTTGATTTTTTTCTTATCAAACTTCATTGATATATTAATGAATATATCATAACCTAACCATATGATTTTAAATTACCGTAACTTTGCCACTTATCGATAGAATTGTGAATTCATCTTCCAAAATTAATGAGAAAAATTATCCGGACAAAATTATATTTCAAAGATTGTTTTTCACGCTACAGAATTATTGTACCGTAAAATTATAGGTTTAATATGTTTGTAATTTGGAAATTTGTATTAATTTTTCACTGTATTAATATTTAGTGTGTAATCCTTTATTATCCAGCACAGCTTGTAGTCTACGTGGTTCCACCACAAATTTTGTAAAAATCTGGTATCACTATTTTCCCATTCATGCTCAAATACTGATTTTAATGAAGGTTTGTTGGTTATTCGGTGGTTACCTCGTATTTTTTTGTCCAAGTGGTCCCACAAATGCTCTATACAAGGTCCATGATTTAACAATATATGCTTTGTGTTGTGGGTCATTGTCCTGATACAAGTAATAATCCGTTCCACAATGGTTAATTTCAGCCGGCAAATTTTCTTTTAAAATATTTAAATAAACTGTACTATCCATAGTACTCTCAATAAATTTCAGATTTTCTACTCCATAATACATATCCCATTGCACCCCATATCATTATATTTCCACCCCGTGTTTTATCGTTAAATTGATATTTTTGTATTGCTGTTGCTGATTCGATTTTCTCCATACTCTGTTGTTTATCTTCAATATGAAAGACGATGAACTTGCTTGCGTCAACAAATATATCCATTGAGTGATTTCTGTATTTTAAGGCGAAATTGCGCCTTTTGATTATATTTGCTTCACATAAGCATGGTTTACGTTCTGCAATGCGTGAGTTAAAACCTAAGATCTGCAATTTTTTGTTGAATCAGACACGGTTGTACCACTGAATGATTTCAACTTTTTATTTCACTCGACAGCAGTTTGTTTGGGAATTTCCTTTATTTCCTGCAACATAAATTTTTCGTTAGAATTTGTAATTTTTCTTTTTCTCCCAGCTCATGATTTATGATAAATTCTGTGTTCACTGTAATATCGATTGCATATAACAAAAACAGTAGAACGGCTTACGTTTAATAGCTCCCTTACTTCACGGATTGTTTTTCCCTTTTCGAGATGGTATATAACCAAAGATCGGATATTAGTTGAAGTGTTTTTACCAACTTTAATCATTTTCACAGAAATTATCAATAATATGGACAATATTTCAACTTTAATTAATTGAAATCAACTGGCAATAATATAAACTGCCACTACGACTCAAAAATATAAATTATAACTGCTAAATATTTGTATTTTTGTTACTAGCGCCAGCGCTACTGGCCAGTAAAATGTAAAAATTTATATCAATGCATATGGATATGGTAGCTTTGCTAATTCCTTAAAATTGGAATTCCGCAATCCTAACTTTCACTAAAATTCGATAAATGTCTTAATTTGTTTCGATAATAATAATCAGTTTTTAAAGGCCATTACTGGCCCCTTACTGAGTCAACTATTTGGCTCCAACGGTTTTGATCCTGAACATGGTCTTCATACTGTCTAAGACAATCTGAAGAGGCCAAGTCGTTCTCTACATCGTGGAGCCATCGTCGCCTGCAACGACCACTGCGCCTACCATATGGTGGCTCTCCTTTCAATTCGATCGTTGCACAATTCGTTCCGTTTCCGCACGCAGAACGTGACTATGACCCAGCGTACTCGCTGAGATCTTATTTCATGTACAATATCGGGGATCTTCATCAGTTCTATGATGTCGATATTGTACAGAGCTCGGTATGTACCATCTATTTCGCGTTTTGGGCCCTAAATAACAAGCATGATTCTTCTCTCAAATGTAAGGAGCCAACTCTCGTACTCATCCGTCAGCATCCAAATATCACATCCAAAGTCCAAACATAACAACGGACCTGAATAACGCTTTGTAAAGCTTCAGCTTCGCGCTCTTTGATAGGTGTTTAGATTTTAGCAGTGGCCTTAGAGGATACAAAGCACGACTGCCAGCCGCACTTTAATATCCTCACCCACACTGTTATTGTGAGTGATAAGAGAACCCAAATATTTGAACCTCCTCACGCTCTCAAACGTGTAGTGGCCACTACTAAAATCTGTTGTGCCATTGTCCCTATAACCAGAGATCAGGTATTTCGTTTTGGACTCATTGATCTGGAATCCAACAGAAACTGAAAACTCTACAAGCAGATCAAGGATTTCTTTCACTGCGTTGCTGCTCAGTCCAATCACGCATTAGTCATCTGCTTGTACAAGCACCTGATTGGCCTGGCGATTTAAGATGTTGCGCTGAGGTGTTTCAGTTTTAGGAAAGATGTAATCCAATATGATATTAAAGAGTATCGGAGACAGTGCATCTTCCTGCCGAACACCCGAATTAACTGCAAAAATTATCGTCAGCCTGTTCTCAACTTTAACACAGCTTTGAGACTGTGTAAATAATTAGATATTTAAAAAGTAAACAATATCAGAACTATTGAAAAATTATTTATTTAATAAAATATATATAATAAGAGCGTTTCGAATAAGATCCTTTATAAACCTATTGTATCGATATAAAATCTCCACTGACAACAAATATGGATCAATGGCCAAGAAAATCTGAAATGATCAGAATTTTCTGTATTTACTGAATTATTTGTAGTACTCATTATATTAGCGCGAACGTCAGTAATCGATTTTCAAAAAAAAATCCTATTCAAAAATGTATATTTTGGATGTGACATAAAATTGAGGCAATCGTAGAGACGGCTAAGTAAATCTGAATGACATCAGATTTTCCTAAAGATAATTCGTAGTGGCCATCAAGTTAGCGCAACTCTCAATAAACTGGCACCATCTACATTTTTTAATTTTAAAAAACTTTTGTTAAAATTTTGGTTACCCGAGCTAACATATATAATGACCACTTCGAACAATCCAATAAATACAGATAAATATAATGTCTTATTCAGATATACTTAGACATCTGTACATCATTGCCTGGCAGTGATCATCAAATATACCCATATATGTACATGTATTTTCGTTTAGGACTTTTTTTTAAAATTTATTACTCATCTGCTGATGATCGCGCTTATATAATGACTACTACGAATAATATGGAAGCCACACTTCACATCATTGGAAGCCACACTTCATATTCAGCTCTATCTTCTCTGTAATAATCGTCTTGAGCTTCTCCTTGGCGTCATTAGTATTGCACTGTAGAGTAATTCCTCCGTTAGAAATATTTCTGCAGCCCATTTCTGTATTTAGGACCGATTTTTATTGCCAACTCATCTCTAGTTTTCTTATTTCCCTTATAGGTTGCTTCGGTTGTACAATAGTATTTCGATTTTTATTAGCTGTTGTCAAGTTTCATTTTAGTAATACACACATAGTTTATTTTTTGTCAAAATATTTTGTCTAAGTTAATAAAATTCAAAATAAGATTTTAATTGGTAATTTGAAATTTTTGAAAGTTTGATAGTCCTGTATGAAACATTCAATTTAGTATAGTGTAAACAAAATTAAAGTTTAGGAAGGAGCAATTTGATATATGATAGACATTAATTTGATGTAGGTCCATAAATAGTTTAAGTTTTATGAACTTTTTGTTGTACGTTAATTCTCTATAACTACGAACAAATTTATTTTATCGTATTACGAATTAAAATTACTAATTCAGAATTGTAAACATCGAAACTCAATATAAGAATAATTTCTACTTCTTAAAGTTGGTTCATTCATTCCGATTATTTTTCCACCAATCATACTCTTTAAAAATAACGAATTTTTACTTGTGAAATTTTTTCCTCAAGTTTGTTTAACTTCAACCTAAAGATACAACACAATACCAAATAAAAACGACAATACATGAATAGTGACAGACGCTTTGTGAAATAAATTTTTCGAAAATGTTGTTTTGAAAAATCTTTTTTTATTTAATAATATTAATTTAATATTTCATAGAAATTTTAATTATCAACAATGACCTTTTATTCAGGTATGTATTATGTATGTATTAGTTTTATACTGGCTACTCCTTCCAGCGGATGAATATCCCAATGTACATATATACAATTCACTTTCTCCTGTTTTCATGTAAATATCCACATATTAAGCAACACCCAAGTAACTACAAAATCCTATATGTTGGGAAATTGTATTTAAAGTTTGATCTGCATTGTAAAACTGTAATTTTAAGATTAATAATTTTCATCGCAAAATATTAAATATGTCTTAGAAATAATTATTGAAAATGGTGTAATCATTTTTTTTTATAAAAAATCGAGATACCCTTTACTTGTCTCAATTTTGTTTTAAATAAACTTGCTATCTATAGATGACCAATTTTTTCCAGAGTTATCTGGAAAACCTATATTTGAAACTAAAAAAAAAATCGCGAGTTAACTAAAATTGATAACAATAATTTCTGTTATATGCGTGATTTGAAGATAATCCAGTCTTTCATTTTTATTAAATTTATCAAAAAAAATATAGTGACACTGGGATATTTTTGATTAAAAACTGTTATTCTTCAAAATAACTTTCGTTAATGTACATGGTATTTCTAACAAACATTGTCCTTAACCAATCATTTCGATAAAATTCATGAACACCGAATTGTAGGAGATCGATCATTCATTTTTTTTGAGATAAGATTAAACGAAAAATTAAATTATTTTGCAAAGGATCCAGATGGATCAACAAAACCGAAAGGTCTGGATCGGTTTCGTGTCGTGTTTCGTATTCTACTGTTCCTTCTTTCTTGGCTTATCTGAATTCAATTTTTAATTTTTATTAAAACTAAATTTTAAATAAAAATTTCTATGCTAACATTAGCTTAAGAGTCTTAATTGATAAAATTCTAAGTAATGTTCTCCCCACAAACAGTTTTATTGGATTTCTTATTAATAATTTAAATATTAATATCAAAATCTATCAAGTATTAGCCATTTCAATAACATACAATTTTTTCTTTCGACCACACGTCCTGATGCCGTATCATTAGCGTGACATATTTCTTTAAGTGTCCGTTTTTTTCTATTCTCTATTATCTTATGGTACGAGTGACATTCCTAATGTATGTTACTTGGTTCCAGGAATTTATACTCGATGAATTAAATATTAACATCATGCTGCAGATAATGTTGTTCGGATTTAGTCCCGCACATGTGTTGCTATGTGTCTTCATACCAGACGAAGAAATGTAAGTAATTATTATTACAGTTCCTTATTGTTAAGTTATGAAGGTCCATATAGATCGTTTGTAAAAAAGCAATACTAGATCGTAAATGTGGTCGATCGCTAGTAAAGTTTTAAGTGGATCACTCTTGTCTATTCTCTTTGACTCATATACTATGTATGTAACTCAGTGCACTGTTGGTCCTTGTCGATGTTTGTTTTACCTGCTTCTTCTGTTGCCGAGTTTCATAGCAAAATTATTGCGATTCATATTTCGAGAAGCCATTGATATAGTTTATCATTTGTTGTTTTTGCCTGTGAATCCGTGAATCTTGAACCTTGTGCCTTTTTTGTAATACTCTTTCTATTAATCCATTTTTCGTTCAATTTTTACTATCGGTTTTTAAACATTTTGTAAGGTAAGGTATATTGGTTTAGACGCCAAAATTTGGTAAAATATTTTGTCCCCAATTCGTCGGATACGCGTTCATGACATTTCTTTTGATATTCAACGTTATAAAAGAACTATTAAATGTCATCAACACGAAGTTTCGATCAACACTCACGCTTGATTATGTTTTCCACATTATTAATTAGAGTGAACACTTTAGACGGCACGCGATACATGTTTGAATTTGTTGTGTACACATTTCAGAAATAGGTTGGCCACCACTGGTATAGACTATACCGTATAGTGCTATTAAGAACCATATATCGATCAAAACTATTCAAAATTTGATTTAACATGCTTTTAATTCATTACAATCTATAAACTTAAGGTTTTCCCTAAATCACGAGTTCTTATATAGTTTTAGGGTTTGATTGGAGCAGATTTAAATTTGGTTTAAAGAAACAGAAATTCTAACTAAAAGTTGAAACTTCTGAAATTATTCAAAACTAAATTATTTTTAATTATTTAAATTAATGAAACTGTTGAGTGCAACAAAATTGTTGAGTTTAATATTTCGAGGTTAAAAATTTAGATTTAGAGTTTTAAAAACAATCTTCCGGCAGTAAACTGTTGTTCATAAAACTTCTACATAATTTTTTATAACACTCAAGAAATTTGAATGTCAAAATTCATACAGTTCAGAGATTGATATAAAATTCGTTCATCAAATTCTGATGTTTTCTTATAACAGAAAGATAAAAATACCTTTCAGTAATTGTTTAAACTTAAAATCTCTCAAGAAAATATTCGTGGAACACAGGTTATGTGTGTAAAATAATTCCTTACCACTTCTATAATTCTATATTTTTAGATGCGGCGATTTATAGTTCGACGATTTAAATTAAACTTTTGAACCTGACGTTGAGCATAAATTATAGAGATCCCTGCAAACATATATTACGAAACTAAAACGTTAGAAATGATTATGGCGGTTTGGTATGGTTAGACATCTATAACATTTCACTAAATTACACTGCGTCTATACATTTAAAATACATCAACAACAATAGATCCCCGCATTAAATATCGATCAATCAATTTTACCAAAAGAAATACACCATACACCTCATTAATTGTATATACATATATATACATGTTGTACATAAAAACACTAATCTGATAAATATGTAGCAAAAGAAAGAAAACAAAAAAAAAACTTAATATTTAATGTAATAAGATTATTGTTGTTGTTTTTGTTATCACCAAATATAATACAATCCACACAAGAATTATATAACCAGATAATTAATGATACCTCTATCCCATTATGTATGTACTCGTACATGTATGTGAGTATGTTATGCTATAGGGAAGTAATTATATTGTAATTTGTATTAATCTGAATTTAAGTACCATCCTTATATTTAACCATCCGTCGTGCGGATACTGGATAGTCTGAAGAGAATATATATACACATGCTTGCATATATGGGTTGTATCTATGTATAAATATATACATAAATGATTTTTTGGTTTTGTTTTTTTTAAGTGCAGACTTAAATATGTGTTGAGAAAATGTATCTTATTTTAAGCTCTTGAGTGTCATTGGGTGTTTTATATATATATATATACATAATTAATTGGTTTCACATCTTTCATTTTGCATTTATTACAGGGAGACAAAGGTGATAAAGGGGATCGGGGAATAACAACGACGCTGAAAGGAGATCAATTCCCAACAGGTATTATTGAAGGACCACCAGGACCACCGGGACCACCAGGTAATATATTAATTTTTTATAGTTTTTTAATACCAACAACGTGTGAATTAAATTAGATGGTTTAAACCGGAAGCTCATTTCACTTATTTAATACATTTAGTTTGTCCGGCTTAATTGTACAGATCAATATGTTTATAAAATATTTCAATTAGCCAAACTCGACAGTGACTATTCTGTGCCCGTAGGTCTTAAGCCATACAGTAGGCAACATTTTAATATTGTATGTTAAACCCGAAAAATGAACTACAATCGGTATTACATATGCACAATATTTAATTTTTTGGAGTTTAACATTTAAGAATATTGCAAAAACCTATAAACTATACGTAATATCAATTGATAACGGGTGATTTTTTAAGAGCTTGAGAACTTTTTTTTAAAAAAAAACGCATAAAATTTGCAAAATCTCATCGGTTCTTTATTTGAAACGTTAGATTGGTCCATGACATTTACTTTTTGAAGATAATTTCATTTAAATGTTGACCACGGCTGCGTCTTAGGTGGTCCATTCGGAAAGTCCAATTTTGGGCAACTTTTTCGAGCATTTCGGCCGGAATAGCCCGAATTTCTTCGGAAACGTTGTCTTCCAAAACTGGAATAGTTGCTGGCTTATTTCTGTAGACTTTAGACTTGACGTAGCCCCACAAAAAATAGTCTAAAGGCGTCAAATCGCATGATCTTGGTGGCCAACTTACCGGGCCATTTCTTGAGATGAATTGTTCTCCGAAGTTTTCCCTCAAAATGGCCATAGAATCGCGAGCTGTGTGGCATGTAGCGCCATCTTGTTGAAACCACATGTCAACTAAGTTCAGTTCTTCCATTTTTGGCAACAAAAAGTTTGTTAGCATCGAACGATAGCGATCGACATTCACCGTAACGTTGCGTCCAACAGCATCTTTGAAAAAATACGGTCCAATGATTCCACCAGCGTACAAACCACACCAAACAGTGCATTTTTCGGGATGCATGGGCAGTTCTTGAACGGCTTCTGGTTGCTCTTCACTCCAAATGCGGCAATTTTGCTTATTTACGTAGCCATTCAACCAGAAATGAGCCTCATCGCTGAACAAAATTTGTCGATAAAAAAGCGGATTTTCTGCCAACTTTTCTAGGGCCCATTCACTGAAAATTCGACGTTGTGGCAGATCGTTCGGCTTCAGTTCTTGCAGGAGCTGTATTTTATACGGTTTTACACCAAGATCTTTGCGTAAAATCTTCCATGTCGTCGAATAACACAAACCCAATTGCTGCGAACGGCGACGAATCGACATTTCACGGTCTTCAGCAACACTCTCAGAAACAGACGCAATATTCTCTTCTGTACGCACTGTACGCATTCGTGTGGTTGGTTTAATGTCCAATAAAGTAAACTGAGTGCGAAACTTGGTCACAATCGCATTAATTGTTTGCTCACTTGGTCGATTATGTAGACCATAAATCGGACGTAAATCGCGAAACATTTCGGTGAATGCAATTTTTGATTCGATTTAAATTTCGTATATACAACCCTAATTCTGTTTTTACACGGTAGATACGTCCCAGAAACAAACCGTGCAAAAAAAGACATTGAGTACATAGAAAAATAGGGGACTGGTTCCATGTATACGCGTATAGCTCACTTCATTTCGAAATATTCAAAAATAATTCTTTCTTCAAAATAATTCTAAAGTAAAATAAATTACAATTTATCACAAATTCAGGAACTATAAATTATTGTCAAGTTGGAGATCATATTGAATTGCAGTGAGTTGAGCTAGGTCAGGCCTGTCACTGCTTTCTGTATAGAATTAACAGTATCTAAGGCAACATTTATTATTTCGCCTGAACCGATTATTATTAAGAATCCACGATCTGACTGAACATCCTCGATCATACTTTCGTTGCCCTTCATAGTATATCCGCTATTGCAACATCAACAGCATTGGTTAGAATGAATAACGGACCTTCAATATAATCTCCGAGAGCACCTGCCCAAACATTTAACTTTAATGGAGCTGCGTGTGATGTTCTCTACGTGTTCGAATGGGTATTGAGAAACCCATTCAAATAAAATGTACTTTCATCAAAGAAGTAGGGATGACGTGCCATGTTATTATTTAACCAAATTACCTTGACCATCTCCTCACAAAAGTCCACACAACGCCGATAATCGATATTCATGACGCAATTTGCGGTATTGTAATATAAAACCATTGTCTTCAAGACGTCCTAAAATGATTGAATAACGTATTACAATAACCAATATAATTAACTGAAAACTTAAAAATGATTTTCCTTTGCCTCTTGGTGGGTTCAATTTGGTTATGTTCAGTTATAACTGAATTCGTTCTTTTATGTTTTCTATACAAAGCCGGTATCCTCAAATGTTCGAACAAAGTTGAAAAGTTGGAATATCATACTGTTTCGCGAGCACAAGAAATAGTTTTGTAAAATATGCGGATAATTAACTTCTGTTGTGTAAAGCATTTTTCAAATTGTTAGCAATCTTTTACAAAATAAATAATTTACTATAGGCAACTATACTTTTATTCAGACACCAAAAAATCTTCATCTGTTTTACACTCTTATCTCGTATACCGGTTGGTTTATTTTCAAAAACCAATGATATAAACCAGTGAGAGTGTTCGGCTGGTGAATTTATTGTCCTTTGAAAGCTGAACAATATCCCTATTTTGTACATAGCTGCGCAGGTCCGTTTTTTAATTGGCCATCTGCACACTGTATAGCTCCATGCTAATCTGTACTATCATGAACAATGAGTCAGCCAATGAGTTCTACACCCCAACAGATGGATGTTTTCAACTCAATCCCGATCGTAATCGGGAAATTTTAAATAACCACTTTTGGCTGAAATCTAAGCCTATGAATTTATGTCAAAAATGTTCGCGAAATTAAATATTTTAGAAATTATTCAGGGTGTTTCGTTTTAAATCGAACGCTCTGTATAACTAGTTTAGGGGTATATTCATAAGCTTGAAATACGCATTACTAGCTTTGGTTCTTCGTCATCAATATTACAAAAAATATTTCTCGCCCCAAAATAACTTAGGAACCACTATACATTTACATCAGATGGGTACCTAAATATTGATTCTGGAAAAGCAAATTTCTCTAGGCTTCGTACAGGAAACTAGTCCTATAGTATGTTTTACTATACAATGTATTTTTTTATTGCACTGCACTACGCCATTTATCCAGTGTAAGTTGAGTTTAGTAAAACAAAATTCAATTAACGTTCAATTTTTGGAATGAATAATGTAGAGTTAATGATTTACCATATGTTAAACATAGCTTTCCACAAGAAAAATATCATTGACTTATAAGTTATGTCAATACACTGTATATAATCTCTCCAATGGGAGACTTTATGCAGTGTAAGGGTATAAATTAATTATGAAAAAAAAAAATTTCATAGAAAATTTTTGTTATACTTAGAAAATCACAATATCCTACCCAAAAATGGGTCATTAGTTAAATTTGGTTTAACTAAATTCGACTTACACTGGATACATGGTGTAGTGCAGTGTAATAAAAAAACATGACTAGTGGGACTAGTAACTAACTATATAGAGATATATGTATACTAAAGAAAGTTACTGTGACCCATGGCGGATGCAGACCTCTACTATTTTTCTTGCACTTTAATACAGATGTTGATTATTATTGGTTTTATTTTTCAGGCACGCCCGGCGACCCAGGCCCAGTAGGACCGCCCGGACCACCAGGAGCACAAGGTGAAAAGGGACCTCGAGGAAAACGAGGCAAAAGAGTAAGAAAAATATTTTTCTAATCTACGACTAAATTATTAATTTAAAAAAAAATCAATTAAAATAAAAATATTTTAAAAATTTACAAAATTCACAAATTTGCAAAGACTAAAAATGAATGCATGTTTTATATATAATTTTATTTATTTAATTATATTTTTTATTTTGCTGCTTGTGTTTATATTTTTAATTTTTTTTGCATACATCTGTTACATTTACACACATATGTAGATATAGTTTGCTAAATAAATTAGAAATTTATAAATTCGAAACTGTAGAAAACTCATTGCCATACTTTTTCTCATATATACTGGGAACAGTACGTAGTTAGTAGCATATATACTAATGCAAATTGTGTACATAAATTTAAAAATTATCTAAATGAAAATTTCTATTATTTATACATTTATTTCGAAAAAATAAAATAAATGTAATTTTAACTTAATTAGATTATTATTACATATGTTGTTTTGTTTCCATTTTATTTTAGTTACTAACTATGTACATAATTTAATTTCTATGTTTATAACAATGTATATAATTTTTGCATGTCTTGTTAACATAAATTTCATGTTAATCCATGCTAACAATATTTTCATGTACTTATTGAAAATAATAAAAACAATAAATTAAAAATGTATTCTAATGTTAATATTTAAAATGCACATATTTTTTAATTATACGATTGATTATTAATGTTAATTCAAAATGTAAAAAAAAAACGTGAACTGCATTTTAAAATTGATTTATTTCTCTAATTAATTCGATTTAAGTATATGCATAAATTACGAATTGATAAATAATTTATTTCCTATTTAATCTTATTAGTTTGCATTTATAAAATATTTCATTATGTGTACATACTACATTTATTATCTTTACATACAATTAAAATAATTATTAATTTATTTTGTTTTGTTTTCTAATTGAACTTAAATTTTAAATTAGGTTTTATCCAACTATTCTTGTGACAAAGGTCTTCCAAATAATCAGCAACAAAATAAAGAGTTAACCAAGTGAATACGAAATAAACGAAAATTATGTGTTTGGTATATTGATTCATATAATGAGCCCAAACCATAATTTTATATATATACATACATATACGCAAAATACAATTTTATTTAGTTTAGTGAAATATGAAATTTAGCTTTAAACAAAATATTTAAAAAATATTTAGCAACGAATTATTTATTTTTTGAACTGAAAAATGGAAATTATACTTATTTTTAATTGAAACATGAATGTCTTTTCTTTACATAATCTCAACATCCAAGTGGAATAATTAATAATTTCATCCGTCGCATTCAAAAAATTTACACGTAAAAATTAATATCACGGTTAACAAAGTACAGAAATCCTATAGTTTATATCCCATCAAATTATTCGAAGTTCCTCTTTAGCCGTGATCAAACGATACTGAAGGTGCGCTTAACCGCTTAACAAAATACGCGAGCGTGACGTAACCAAGATCTGCGGAATATATTTTTTACTTCGTTTGTTTTAATATGCTACCAGAATACTAGATCGAGATCACTCAAAATAAATGGCCTATTGTTTACATTTTTAGAACTAACCTGGTATTCTTTATTCTCTTTAACAATAATTTAATATATTGCATATCAATTTGAACCACTTATTTGAACCACAGTGACTTAACAAAATTAAATTTTTAAATTAATTGCTGAAATTTTTCTGTTAAAATGTTTCTCATTAATATATTATGTAGATAACGCAGATTTTTCTCTATTTTCGCATAATTATGATGGAAAGAAAAGAACCTGCAGATCAAAGCAATCCGATACCGTTTGAGTTAACCGGGCTATGAATTTGAGTTGGGACCTTATGTGTTCCATACCAAATCATATTTTAATAAAAATAATTAAAACCCTCTCCCATCTTTAATATTAATGAAATGGCCTAGATTCGAAAATTTGGGTTACTGTCACTTATGAGTTAAGCCTCAGTGTTTTATAAGGATCGTCCACATTTAGTCCATTCAAAAAATAACAATTTGTTTCCTGCTTAAATTATTTTTTAGTTATTTTTAAATATTGAAATTTGCACCAGCAAATTGAAGGGTAGATGTTGTTAATTTTAGTTTATAAGTGCGAGAACAAGAATTGTTCAAATGTAAGTATTTATTCTTAATTCTCCGTGAATTAAAAAAGAAGGACCGTCTGTATGTAAATCCCGGTACAACTGATTTGGTTTTCTGTATAAACAAAGCCATTATTCATTTTCATGAATTTAAAAAAAAAAAGATAGCCTCGAAGTGCCACCACTTTGAAATTTGTATGGAAATGTTGTCAGTACTGAGAAAGTGTGTAACTTTCAGACAATAATATATTTTTATTATATTACATTTTTTCAAGAAATTCACGATCACTTTGAAAGTTTAATATCCAATTTTGTCGCCGGAGCAAGAAAGTGTAGAAATTATCAGACTTCTATTTTAAGTCTGTTCAATGAAATAAAACCGTAGTGCTATATACCGGGTGTTTTTTTAAGCTGAAACTTTCAAATATCTCGGAAAATAAGCCCTCTACGATACAAATGATCATAATCAAAATTAAATCATTTCGGGAAATACATTAGTGCTAAAATTAGGAGCCCCGCCCCTCCTTGTAAGGGCAACTTGGAAACTAAAATAGGAACCCCTATTTTTTATTGCACATTCGGATTCTACGGCTAAAAGTACGTAGAGGGTTTCCTTGAAACATTTTCTTCAATTTATGATAGATGGCGCTGTAATAGACGATATTAAATTTTTTTCGATTTCTCCTACTGAGAACATTATATGCAACGATTCTGCGATGATTATACATGCGACTAAATTTTCTTTCTAATAAATGATTTCTTTTGTTTTAAAAATATCGATTCAGTTCAAAGATTATTTCGTAAACATTAAGACCTGTTTGCGTAAGGCTATTACAATTCAAAATGGAGTATTTAACTGTACAAGAAAAAATTGAAATGGTCCTGGTTTATGGAGAAGCTGGCCGTAGTCACGTCCTTTACCGGACTATCAAACAATTCACTGCTGATGGAAGTATTCGACCGAAGAAAAGGACCCGTCGAGCTACAGTCACTGAGGAAAATAATGAAACCGCTATATTGGCTGCAGTAGCTTATAATCCTCATATAACTACACGAGAAATAGCTAGCGAATTCGGATTATGCCATACCAGTGTTTGGAAAATGTTGAACCGACATAAGTATCATCCGTATCATGTGGCTTTATACCAAGATCTTCATGGCGTTGATTTTCAAAATCGGGTAACTTTTTGTCTGTGGGCACGTGAACAAATACAGCAAAATCCCAATTTTCTTCGCTATGTATTGTTCTCCGATGAGTCGCCTTTTACAAACCATGGAACGGTTAATCGACACAACATGCATTACTGGAGTGTTAAAAATCCACACTCGCTTGAATGGTCAAATGAGACATTTTAGAAAATAAACTGCCAACATTATTTAAAGACTTGAGCTTAGAATTGCGACAGAAGAAAGAAATCTGGCGAAGTCAGATCACCAGATCTGACTTCGCCAGATTTCTTTTTGTGGGGCTATCTCAAAGACAAAGTATACTAACAAGTATACCAACAACACGTGAGAATATGATTGAGCGAATAAGAAATGCTTATGCCGAAATTCCACCATACACGCTTCTCAGTTGTGTACATTCATTTGAAATGCGTATTAATAAGTGCATTGAAGTCGAAGGCCAGTCAATTTTCAGTAATTAAAAATTTAACAAATACAATTTGTTTAAAACTAATTTCGAGTATTTACATTGAAATCGTGTTAATTTTAATGCAAACATATTGCAGAATTGTATGCATAATGTTCTCAGTAGGAGAAATCGAAAAAAATGTAATATCGTCTATTACAGCGCCATCTATCATGAATCGAAAAAAATGTTTCAAGGAAATCCTACATACGTTTAGCCGTAGAATCCGAATCTGCAATAAAAAAACAGGGGTTTCTATTTTAGATTCCAAGTTGCCCTCCACCCTCCTTATAAGGAGGGGTGGGGGTCATAATTTTAGCTCTTACGTATTTCCCTCCCGGAATGGTTTAATTTTGATAATGGTCATTTTAATCGCATAGGGCTTATTTTCCGAGATATTTGAAAGTTTTAGCTTAAAAAAACACTTAATTGGCCTTTAACAGTTCCCAAAATAAACTGCGAAAATCAAAATACTGCGTATAACTTTTTTTTCTCTAAAAATCGAAGCTCCAACTCTGGACATAGTGGTCGGGTTTTGAAAAATGTTATTGGCAAAAGAAAGATTGAAGATTTCTTATCATTTGTTAATGTTTTGTGGATTTTTATATTCTTCAGAAAATTTTCGATAAGTAATCAGAAGTTATTGGGAACTTTTAAGTCGTGATTGGTATTTAGATTTGAAAAAGTTATAAATGGACTATTCATCCAATGGGGCTTGAAATAAAAATTAAACCAACCATTTTTCAAAAGTTAAACTTTATAAAAAAAAGAGTTTCACTAAACACGTTGAATCAGCAACTTTCTAAACACGTTGAATCTGCAACTTTTTTTTTGTGTTCACACCTTTTTATTGCTCATGTAGAACACTGCAATTCTCTTTTATTTTTTACTTTCACGGCCAGGCGTAAATCCCCTCGAGCGTGTTTCCGTTTTTTGCTTAAAGAGTTCTCTGTAGTATTTTCTTCCAAAATCGGGTCATTTCAACTGCATTAAAACCTAGTTCAGCTTCATAACATATTTCTTGAATAATTTTCAATAATTCTTGGACTGTTTGGAAGCTTGGTCTTTGTTAACTTTTACATTATGCAACCCTATTTTTTTTTTTTATAATTGTCAAACCAAATATGATTTGCTTGCCTGAACCATTTTCATCAGCTACCCTTGGCCTTAAATGTGTTGTACAGGATTTAGCACATTATTTGATTAATATGGAATCAATTGGAATACCTCTTTTGCAATATTTCTGTACCCACAAAAATATAGCGGTTTCTGTTCTGAATTTCGTTTGGAATAGTTTCCACAGTTGATTCATTTAAACCATATTTCCCGGTAATTATCATTTTTTGTTGCTTACTTACGGCTTTTGTTGAAGCACTTCGTTTTGAACTCATTTTGAACATAAAAGATTCCATAAAAAGATTCTCAATAAAAGTCATAATTTTTTTAATATTATTTATTGACACTATTAGCACATTATTTTTATATATCCGGTTCCGACGGTGTCTTAATAAATCTGTGTAAACAGATTATAAACTTTAATGATTTTGTTTTTATTGTGCTTCCCCGAATAAATTGTGGCTGGTTGTGACAATTTCAATTAAACTCTTGTTGGTGCGGATCCTTTACTTTTGATTGGCATTATTCCTAACAGGTAGTTTATTCTTCGATTTTTTCAGTAAATTTCCCACCAATAGTTCTCACTCGCAATTTTCGACACATACAAATGGATTATTAAAATTAAATAGTTTTCCATCCTCTCTTATAACCAAAGTTTAAGATGAATATGGATAATTTTTAATGATTGATTTTTTTTCATTTCAAATTATCAAAAGAAACATTATCGTTTGTTTTTCGATATTTCTACCATAGTCAAATAGCGTGTTCTCATGGCGTATTCGTAAATGAAAGAAATGAAAATTCAACGAAAACTGAAACACAGTATTTCCAATATGAATCCGTTCGATAAATTGTCAACCTTGAAATTTTAATGAAAATCGAAATTAACAATGTTCAAGTCATTTAAAAATAACATTTAAGAACAACTTAAGTACGAGATCAACAAAAAAACATAAAAAATTGAAGAATAAAAAATAATTGAAATATACGTTCTACTAAGGTTTTAGATTTCTCTATGAAATTTATGGACATTTTCTTAACATTCCTCGAGATTCTCGGACATTTCCCATTAATCTTAAATCTTAAGAAAACATTGAGTATAATGTAATATTATACACGTTAATAATATTTTTCTAGTAAATCCATGATGTATTATTGTGTGCTGACGTTGAACTTGTATTGTAAACAACAGTTCAACACGAATTCAAACACAATAACAACGATTTTAAAGCTGAAGACATTTTTTCAAAATTAATTTGACTTTTGGTTTGTGTTTTAACACTTGAGATCGCACATATATTACCGCGTTAATTTGTATAAATTCATTTCTTTTCTAATCGTTTTGAGCTACACTTATTATCGCTTCTCCCAATTTGTATTTCAAATTCTTTACACCCGTATATCTGATTTCAGATTGTCAAATGTTTTCATAGCCAATTTAGTGGTTAGTCTATGTCATTCTGTGATGCAGGATTAAATAACTCATTATTGAAGAGTTCTGGTTTGAATTCATATGTTCAAGTAGAGAACCTTTCAACCTTTTTCATTGCAACGTTTCGAAAGTTCTAAGTTTAATAATTAATTAATTAATAATTCTTGACTTCTACAAGAATCATTTGCTTATATAGTGTTTCATAAATGTACTATTCAAAAGACGTCGTTCAAAATGTAAATTATATTATTCTAATTTTCGATTCCAATTACTGTCCACTTGAATTAGTCGTTGGTTATCTGATTCAGCATTTTAACATTTTTGCAATAAATTTAAATTTTTACGTATACCTCCGATTGCGATGACTGGTCCACTAATCTATATGGGAAGCAAAATTTGTAAACCATTCTCGGCTTTAAGGACATTAGGTTTGTTAATAGTTTCTTGTTTTATCATATGATTTATCATAAAATTTAAAAATTCAACTTATAATGTCAATCAGATATTTTGGTATACTATTTCTTTCAAAGACGATCCTCTGTTCGAAAAAATGTTATTGGCCCAGTTTGCAAGACCTCTATTTCACCACACGTTTCGTACTATTAAAATCGCCAACTTAAAATAATTTTCATAATATTTTACTTACGTAATAGTGAAAGTCATAAAATTTTTGAATGTTAAATTTGTGTAGCCAAATTTTAAAAATTTCATAAACAATATTCGAGTTATAATGTTTTAAAGATTCTAATTTAAAATGTAAAAACTACAAATATTGGCAAATTTTAAATTCTATTTGGCAAGAGGGGCCTAAAAGTCCGATTTATAACTGAAATATCTTTAAACATATTGATAAAAACTATAAAAAATACGTCTAATTATAAAATTTCTATTTATGAAAAAAAGCGTATAATTTAAATTTCCAAATTTTAAGAAGCTTCAATCGAAATTTCAAGTTCTACAATAGGTAAAGTAATTTTCCTCAAAATTGTTGACTATAAATTATAAAATTTTCTAATTCAAAATTCTAGCTGACATATTCTTAAAACCATACACCTCAGAAATTAAAATATTTAAATCTTAAAAATTCAAAATGTCAAAACTAAAGGGAACATCGAAAAACTTCGTGTTATCAGAATTTTGCATTAAACGATGATCCAAAACATTTTTTTACTGAGCAAATAGCGCAATGGCTAAAGCTGCGACGTTTTAATCGGGAGGTACCGGATTCAAATCCCGACAGAGACAGAAGTGCAAAAGGGATTTTTCATCTCCCGATTACGATCGGTAATTAAATTGAAAACATCTATCACCTCCTGTTGGAATGTAGAACTCATGGGCCGACCTATGGTTCATGTTAGTACAGGCAATGTGCAGATGGCCAGTTAAAAGACGGATCTTTAGTTGTGTACAAAATAGGGATACTGTTCAGCTATCAAAGGACAATAAATCCACTAGCCGAACAGTCTCTAATTAATGTTTGTACGTACGTGTTGGTAATTTAAAAAGAAAAAACACATCCAATAGTTCAATCTCTATAACTATTGAAGCTAATAAAAACAATTTTAGTTACACTCGAAAACACTTCAATGCTTTTACATTCGCATTGCATTTAATTTTTAAAAAAAATTCTACGATTACCGAAGAAAGCAATAAGCATTCTTGCACTATTTCTTTCAAAGACGATCCTCTGTTCGAAAAAATGTTATTGGCCCAGTTTGCAAGACCTCTATTTCACCACACGTTTCGTACTATTAAAATCGCCAACTTAAAATAATTTTCATAATATTTTACTTACGTAATAGTGAAAGTCATAAAATTTTTGAATGTTAAATTTGTGTAGCCAAATTTTAAAAATTTCATAAACAATATTCGAGTTATATTGTTTTAAAGATTCTAATTTAAAATGTAAAAACTACAAATATTGGCAAATTTTAAATTCTATTTGGCAAGAGGGGCCTAAAAGTCCGATTTATAACTGAAATATCTTTAAACATATTGATAAAAACTATAAAAAATACGTCTAATTATAAAATTTCTATTTATGAAAAAAAGCGTATAATTTAAATTTCCAAATTTTAAGAAGCTTCAATCGAAATTTCAAGTTCTACAATAGGTAAAGTAATTTTCCTCAAAATTGTTGACTATAAATTATAAAATTTTCTAATTCAAAATTCTAGCTGACATATTCTTAAAACCATACACCTCAGAAATTAAAATATTTAAATCTTAAAAATTCAAAATGTCAAAACTAAAGGGAACATCGAAAAACTTCGTGTTATCAGAATTTTGCATTAAACGATGATCCAAAACATTTTTTTACTGAGCAAATGGCTAAAGCTGCGACGTTTTAATCGGGAGGTACCGGATTCAAATCCCGACAGAGACAGAAGTGCAAAAGGGATTTTTCATCACCCGATTACGATCGGTAATTAAATTGAAAACATCTATCACCTCCTGTTGGAATGTAGAACTCATGGGCCGACCTATGGTTCATGTTAGTACAGGAAATGTGCAGATGGCCAGTTAAAAGACGGATCTTTAGTTGTGTACAAAATAGGGATACTGTTCAGCTATCAAAGGACAATAAATCCACTAGCCGAACAGTCTCTAATTAATGTTTGTACGTACGTGTTGGTAATTTAAAAAGAAAAAACACATCCAATAGTTCAATCTCTATAACTATTGAAGCTAATAAAAACAATTTTAGTTACACTCGAAAACACTTCAATGCTTTTACATTCGCATTGCATTTAATTTTTAAAAAAAATTCTACGATTACCGAAGAAAGCAATAAGCATTCTTGCACTCGAATTTTAAATCCAACCTCGGTTACCTGTTACATTTTTGCGTAGAACTCAGCAAATCACCTAAAAAAATGCGACGAGAAATTTTATAAATTTTAAAACATAAATTCGAAATAAATTTGAACAAAATTTAAAAATTTTATATTTTAATTTTAAATCAAAATTTAGATGCGTTTAAGCCCAAGTTTATTGAACAAAAATCGTTGTCTTGATATTCGCGCTATAACCTATAACTAACATCCATTTTTTGAGTTCAATTCATTTTCGAATATAAATCTTATGTTTGCATTTCAAAATGGAGATTAAATTATTATCAATTCTAATAATTAATTTAACATTAGCAATATGTCGATAAAGTAGATTTTTTTCTGCTCAAGTTTTTCTGATAATTTCAGTACGGTGCCATTACAATGCAAAAACGTTAAATCGTTTTTATGATTGATAATTTCAATTGCAATTTATTCTATTTTGCCGATTGATTCTCGCTGTCCAAACCCAAACCACAATATTATGGTTTTGGCAGGAACTATGTGTTCATTTGGCATATTCTATAAAAATTTTCACCGTTGATGTTACTTAATACGAAATCTACAATAATCTCAAAATTTGCAATATTGTGACAATTTTAACAATTATGCGTGTTCGGCAATAAGGCCTAATGATTTTGGTTAGAATTTTGGTACAACTGTAAAAAACAAATGAGCTAATACTCGTACATTATTAGATGATCAAAACTACGATTACATATTAAGTAACTGGCCAAATTTGCAAGAATCTGTATTTCGTACCATTAAAATCGCCAATTTAAAATATACTTCTATGGAACTATATACTTGCGAAGGATTTTGAAAGTGAAGTGTGTTGTTCAATTTTAAATAATATCTTATTTAAATAAAGTGCAATGATGTTATCAAATCTAAAAGTATATTTCATCCGTAAGCGGAATACGAAAATATTTATGTAAATTTTTGTTCGTTTATATAACATAAGTGTGTACCTACATAGCATTGTGATATAGTTTTCAGTATAACAACCAGCGATAGCAATTTATGTACGTAAACTTCTATTATTTACAGTTTTATTGTAAACGGCTATAAAATAATTTTTAGCAAGGAATGAAAAAGAAACCTCCATCTATATCTGGTGTCTGCCCAAATAAAGCGTTCGTCTACCATAATTTATAACAAAAATTATGCATGCTGTATGTATAATTTCAGAAGAGCTGAATTTTTCATGTGCCTTAACCGACTAAACTAAAGTAAAACGAGCTAGTTAGTACGCTATTTAAATAGATAACTTGCTTATTCAAATAAATAGATTGCTTGCTTATTCATTACTATACACAATATAACTGAAAAGTCATCGAGAACTTCATGAATCGACTTTTCAGTGGGCGCCTATGACGCAATATCAGAAGCTTTAATTTTTTTAATATTATTTTCCATTAAGCCACACAACATTAATCCTAATAATTCTAGAATTAAGAATGTCCTAATATTCAGAGTTATGATATACATGAAATGGTAAAAATTTCAGATTAAAAATATCGGTGAATTTTAAGAAGCTTCAGAAAGAAACAAATTCCAAATTTTAAGAAGCTTCAACCGAAATTTCAAACTCAATAATACATAAAGTAATTTTTTAAACAATTTCTAAATTTTTGAATATAAATTTTGAAATTTATAATTCAAAATTATAGTTTTAGATTCATTTGTTGATGAATTCTGTTAAGAATTATCAACAATTACCAGAACTTAAAATTTAACTTTTTCAATTTCAAATCTAAAAATTTAATTTCATAAAAACTATTCGATAATTTAAGAATATAAAACTTCTATAAATGCAGAGGATGTCCAACTAATTTCCGTTGGTATTCGATATTTAGGATCGTAGTTTTTATAATAGGATGGTCCTATATAGGTTTAAAATTCTGTAATTTGTTGTATGCAGAATTTTAGAAAATTTCAATTTTTAATTTAAAGGATTTTAAATTAAAATCAATATTTTTACAAAAAAAAATGTCAACGACTACCATAGCAAAAAAAATGTATCAGTGTTTGTACTCGATTTTGAATTACATCCTCGCCCAATTTCAAACCGTTCTCGAGAAAAAGCGCAAACATCCAGAGGGACGATCGAACATATTTTTTGTTGCTTTTTCATACTTAGAGATTTTCAAATGTTTGATAAAAATCATAGAACTTTTAAATATTTTTATTTATTTATTTTTAACAGTCGTTCGGATTGTTAAAGTTAATCTATATTTCACTTATAATGATATTACCTTTAATATAGTGACTCTGGAATATTCTGATATTTAATTGCCATAGTGGGAACTATACACTGTTACTGTTGTAAATTCTGTTTTAAATTGTTTGATCGTTGAAACTACTATTTTTTTTACTGAGTAGCTTCGATGCAGACGAAAACATGGAAATTAAATTTTCCAATTCATCATTTACCTGCGGTTCCAATAAGATCTCTAAATAGAAAATCAGTGGATAATCAATTTCAATATTTAGGAACTAAACGTTAACCCAATCAGCAATGTATAATCTAAGCAATATAGATTACAGTTTATGTTTTTCAATTCGAAACCTTAGTTACCCAAGTCCAGTCGATGCATTTTGATTTTAAATGCTTTTTATCTAACCAGACATCAAATTCTAAAATCCAGACTACGAATTTCAAATATAAACGTTCAATCACCACTTCAACGCTGCTAACCCCATTAGAAAAAGGATGCACAAGAGTAGTAGTAATAGCTAGAATCGCTGTTCATGTCACATGTCTTGAGCAACACGATTGGATTTTGTTAACGTTCTTGACTGAAATTTGGAAATATTAATTCACCGTTAGTAAAACTATGTATGTATGTATCTGAAATAAACATTAAACAAATATTCTACATTCATTGGTATATATGGTTTAGATTATTGAACTAGAAAAAAAATTCATTAAATAAACTCCGAAAAGATGTTGTAACAAATTGTTATACTAAAAATTTATACTTTCAATTTGCGCAGTTTTCTGTGCGTTGAACTTTTTCTTGAACCCGATGTTTGTACGATTAAAAATGGTATCTCACATAATATAGCCATCCCATTAAACATTGCTGTGCGACAATAACAGTTTAGCGCAAATGACTATGTTATATGGTTTAAGCTCACCTACGCAAAATTTCACAATTATGTACATATGTATATACACATACGAGTATCAACGAGAAAATTGTAATAACTTTATTTCAAGTCAATTAATTTTTTTAATCAATTTTTATCAGAACACCCCATACATAGAAAATGAGATGACACAATAATGTGGTCGGAGGTCGGAGCGGGAGAAGTAATTTCATCATACGATTATATATATAGCAACCAACAAAACCGCAACAACCTGTTACTGCAGTTGTTTTGGTTACTACATTGGTTTTAGTAAAAAAAAAATGCTCTTTTCTTTCTTTCTGTGTATTTTCCGAATGAAATCAACACTACCATTAAGCTTTGCTAAAACTTTTATTTTCTTTTTTTTTTTGGTGAGTTTTCCCCATTTCACAATACACATATATATTTTATACATACATACATACATAGATTTAAAAAAACAAAAGAAAATATGTTTTTCGGAAAATTAGAAAAATACTGGAAAATAGAAATAAAAGAATATGTATATATTTTTAGAAAATTTAATTTCAAGTAAAAGGTCGAAAACTAAAAGTTAATAAAGTTAATTGGCGTGCATATTGTGTGAATGAAGAATAATGATTGTGTCTCGTTATCGCACATACTCGTAACTATACGTATTGTATGTATAAAGAAATTTATTATTTTACTTTCGGAAAATTTCTATCGCCCGATATTTTTTTTTTTCTGGTTTGGGTGTTGAAAATTCAGAGATGTGGAAATAACTTCTTATTTTTTAGTAAAACATTCAATAAAATACTGTACATTGGTTTTGATGATTAAAAATTGCTTATCAGTTGCTTCTCCTTTTCATATTTCCATCATGGGAAAATTTTAAAATTAATATATTTTTTTTAATGGTATGTGCAAAGTTATTAAATTGTATTTTTAATTTAATGGTGTTGCTATATGTTTGTGTATGTATAGTTGTTATAAAATAAGTTTTATATTATATCAATGATTTTCCTTAAATACATATTGAGTAAGTTACAAGCGCAGAATATTTTAACAAGTTTGAAAACCTTTTAAACAAATTTGATATAAAGTTTGTAGACTTATTACTATTTATTATTGAGAAAACAAACTACATTGAATAAATTAAATCAATTTTTTATTATTAATGTTGGTGGTAGACGAAAAAATGATTGTACTTGTTCTTCTGCTCATTTGTGGTTGAAACATTAAATTGCATAAAAAACTAATGGCTACAATAAATATAAAATCATCATCATACTTGTTATTTTGTCTCCTTTGGATTCTGATGGTTGCTCCATATGTCTATTTTTATAGAATTTTGATTTACGACGCCATTCTCGTGTCCGTTTCTGTTCCATAAATAATAAATTATTAGGTCTCCCCCAATTTGTTTGTCACTTGGACACCTCCAAAGTAATCCTTCACCTCAATTCTGTTGTTCAGGTATATTAATTGAAGGCGCCGAATTATACTACAGACATACATATATCTAGTTCCGTAATAATAATAATTTCGACTTCAATCTCGAAAACTGTAAAATGCGAAATACATCACGCTACATAGTAAGTGGCTCTGACTGGTTCCACTAAGGGTAAAAGGGAAGTAAGAGCCTAGCACATATAACCTAGCTTAACCATAGTTTCAATCGAATATGTTAACCATGGTTTTGCAGCTAAAATGAATTAGGTTTATGTTATTCGGGGAGAGTTTGACTGGTTTTAAAATAGTGGAAATGTTCTGGTTGTGTCTACGTGTTTTATACTTTTATTATAAACACTTTCTTGTTGTCATTTCAAACTTAACTTCAGCTGATCTAGTAGACTTTTAAATCTGGTGTGCCATTGTCCCTAAAACCAGAGATCAGGTATTTCGTTTTGGACTCATTGATCCGAAGTCCAAACTGAAGCTGAAAACTCCACAAGCGGATCAAGTATTTCTTTCACTCCGTTGCTATTCAGTCCAATCACGCATATGTCATCTGCATATGCAAGCACCTGATTGGACTGGCGATATAAGATGTTACGCTTCGGTGTTTCAGTTTTACGAAAGATGTACTCCAACATGAGATAAAAGAGTATCGGGGACAGAGCATCTCCCTGCCGAACACCCGAGTTAACTACAAAAATTGTCGACAGCCTGTTCTCAACTTTAACACAGCATTGAGACTGCGTTACTGTCATCATATATTGTCGTACCAGTTTTGTTGGCATTCCTAGGTATTCCAGGGCAGACCACAAACTCTCTCGATTGATCGAGTCATAGGCCTGTCGGAAAACCAGGAACACCTAATGTACGGGGATGGATGTCTCATAATATTTAGATAGAATCATCCGCAGCGAAAAGATCTGATCGGTGACTGATCGATTCGGACGAAATCCTCCTTGATAGTCACCAACAAAGCCCTCCGCTAGAGGAGTGATTCTATCCAATACAATGTATGACAGTAACTTGTATGCTGTGCAAAGGAGAGCTATACCGCGATAATTCTCACACTTTAAGCGGTCTCCCTTCTTGAAGATGGGGCATATCGCGGCCACTTTCCATTCGTTAGGCATAACTTCGGTTCGCCATACTAATCGAATAAGGTCGAAAAGACAGTTCCACAAAGTATCCCTTCCGAATATCAAGAGCTCCGAATTAATACAGTCCACTCCAGGTGCACGGTTTCGTTTCAATCTCTGCATGGCTTTAGTGAATTCCTCATGGGATGGCTCCTCAGTGCAAATCTCCGCAGTCTGTATTAGAGGTGGCTCAACCACAGTCTGTAATGCATGATGGACATCAAGCAGGTCAGTAAAGTGTCCACTCCATGCGTCAAGTACTGCGTCGATGTTGACACAGAGGTTTCCATCCCGGTCCCGAATGGCGGTGGACGTAGGCCTGAAAGTATGGTGCACTCCAGTAATTCCTTTAAAGAAATTACGCGAACTGCGCTCATTGCTGAGTTGTTGTACTTTCAGAACCTCGGCCTTCCACCATCCTCGCATTTTCCGTCTACAAATCCGCTTAGCTGCCCTTCTTGCAAGAGCAGCCTTGTAAAATGCGAAATACATCACGCTACATAGTAAGTGGCTCTGACTGGTTCCACTAAGGGTAAAAGGGAAGTAAGAGCCTAGCACATATAACCTAGCTTAACCATAGTTTCAATCGAATATGTTAACCATGGTTTTGCAGCTAAAATGAATTAGGTTTATGTTATTCGGGGAGAGTTTGACTGGTTTTAAAATAGTGGAAATGTTCTGGTTGTGTCTACGTGTTTTATACTTTTATTATAAACACTTTCTTGTTGTCATTTCAAACTTAACTTCAGCTGATCTAGTAGACTTTTAAATCTGGTGTGCCATTGTCCCTAAAACCAGAGATCAGGTATTTCGTTTTGGACTCATTGATCCGAAGTCCAAACTGAAGCTGAAAACTCCACAAGCGGATCAAGTATTTCTTTCACTCCGTTGCTATTCAGTCCAATCACGCATATGTCATCTGCATATGCAAGCACCTGATTGGACTGGCGATATAAGATGTTACGCTTCGGTGTTTCAGTTTTACGAAAGATGTACTCCAACATGAGATAAAAGAGTATCGGGGACAGAGCATCTCCCTGCCGAACACCCGAGTTAACTACAAAAATTGTCGACAGCCTGTTCTCAACTTTAACACAGCATTGAGACTGCGTTACTGTCATCATATATTGTCATACCAGTTTTGTTGGCATTCCTAGGTATTCCAGGGCAGACCACAAACTCTCTCGATTGATCGAGTCATAGGCCTGTCGGAAAACCAGGAACACCTAATGTACGGGGATGGATGTCTCATAATATTTAGATAGAATCATCCGCAGCGAAAAGATCTGATCGGTGACTGATCGATTCGGACGAAATCCTCCTTGATAGTCACCAACAAAGCCCTCCGCTAGAGGAGTGATTCTATCCAATACAATGTATGACAGTAACTTGTATGCTGTGCAAAGGAGAGCTATACCGCGATAATTCTCACACTTTAAGCGGTCTCCCTTCTTGAAGATGGGGCATATCGCGGCCACTTTCCATTCGTTAGGCATAACTTCGGTTCGCCATACTAATCGAATAAGGTCGAAAAGACAGTTCCACAAAGTATCCCTTCCGAATATCAAGAGCTCCGAATTAATACAGTCCACTCCAGGTGCACGGTTTCGTTTCAATCTCTGCATGGCTTTAGTGAATTCCTCATGGGATGGCTCCTCAGTGCAAATCTCCGCAGTCTGTATTAGAGGTGGCTCAACCACAGTCTGTAATGCATGATGGACATCAAGCAGGTCAGTAAAGTGTCCACTCCATGCGTCAAGTACTGCGTCGATGTTGACACAGAGGTTTCCATCCCGGTCCCGAATGGCGGTGGACGTAGGCCTGAAAGTATGGTGCACTCCAGTAATTCCTTTAAAGAAATTACGCGAACTGCGCTCATTGCTGAGTTGTTGTACTTTCAGAACCTCGGCCTTCCACCATTCTCGATTTCCGTCTACAAATCCGCTTAGCTGCCCTTCTTGCAAGAGCAGCCTTGTTTTTCCTCGCGATTGTGTGACGTTGTTGCACTTCATTATGGGCTATATTTTGTTGCTCAACTGCAAGACGACACTCGTCATCAAACCAATCATTCTTGGGTCTGACTTTCACTATACTTAAAGTCTGTTGAGCAGCACTGACAACCGAAGATTTCTGTACCTCCCAGACAGAGTTCACGCAGTCAGACTGGTAATTAGCTTCACTAATGTTGTCGCTGACAAGATATCGTTTCTTTTGATCTTCATTTATCAGACCTTCACAGTCGAAACGTACCATGCGTTTCGATGTGTTCCCAGACTTGTACGAAAACTTCCATCGTAGCTTTGCAGCGACCAAATGATGATCGCTGCCTATACGTATTTGGTTGCTGACCGATAAGTTCTCACATCCTGCACAACCTGAGCCTGTCCTTTAGAAACTAACACATGGTCAATTTGGCTGCGGGAAGTTCCGCGAGGATGTGTCCATGTCTCTAGGTGTATGTGTTTGTGAGGGAAGAATGTGCCTGCTACTCTAAGATCATGAGCAACCGCAAAGTACATCATTCTCTCACCATTATCGGTCGCAGTTTCGTGTCGGGAGTACGGACCTATGTTTTCACACAAGTCGGTCTGATTTCTGCCAGCTCTAGTATTAAAGTCGCCAATTACCATTCTAACATTGTGTTCGGGTATAGATCCCATCAGATCGTCCAAGTCATTGTAAAATTAGTCTTTATCTTGGGGCTGGCTGACTTCTGTGGGCGCATGTACACAAATTATCGACAGGTTAGCTAACTTCATGCGCAAGCGAAGCTTACACAATCGGTTATTGATTGCTTGGAAATCCAAAACAGCGTTCTTTACCTCCAAGATTTCCGAGGTCATCTCCACTGTAGAACAATGTATAGCCCTGGGACACATGGTCTCCACTTTTAGGCCAGCGAGTTTCTTGAAGAGCAACGAGTTCCAGCCGATACTCCTTCATGCACGTGATTAGGCCCTCTAACGCTCCTGGTTTTCTAAGTGATTGCACGTTCCACGTGCCGATCCTAAATCTCGTGACCGGGTACTTGAGCGGGGGTCCGTTGTTGTTTTGGCGGTATCCATTTTTCTTTTTGTTGACTTTATAAACACTTAATTTTTTTACGGATGCGGGTCGTCAGCCCAGCGATCCAACCGTTTAGTCGCCTCCTACGACAAGCACAGGATACTATGGTGGTATTCTTGGGAAACATGTTCGTGCAATTTTGATTTACGAGACATGTGGGACATTCTTGATTATACATCTCTGAGATTTTAACGACTCAAGTACATATATACTCGTCAAGATATCCATAGAGAAATGCGGATTTAACATTAAATTTCATCATTTTCATATTTTGTGTTGTTTCTAGAGTGAACAGTATTCTTTAGAGAACTTGAGTTTACGACTGTACTGAATGTTCCTTCAAAATATACACCATATTTTGGCTGCTTAACACTTTTTCGGTTCTGTATGTAGCTCCTCTCCATTGATTCTTCTCAAATTCATTGATTGCCATGAGGAGGCAATATGTACTCTTTAAATTTCTCAGGTAGTTTTTTACTTTTTATACTGCGTGGAGATTCAGTTGCTGAGGTCGACGGTACTTCTTAACTGCTTGTACATCGGACTTCTGTTTAATAAACTATACTCTGTTGTACGAACTGCTTCTCCAAAAAATTTTCCGATCTATCGTAACCTCATATAGAAGGGATTATGATTTTTCCATGAAGATTCCAGTAAATTTCTCTCTGCTTTTCTGCTTTACCATTATGTTCGAAGGGTGTATGGCGTTATGTAATCTAGCACAATTCCTTTTTGACTGCATCAATTTTTGATTTAAATCTTAGTTTGGATACCCTTAAATATTTCGGTAACTCAACTTCAGCTATGCAATTTTGAAATTATTACTGACCTATACATAAATACAACATCGTAGAGTGTGTATAATCATCCAGGAAGGTATGTGTTTCATGTTATCCAAAGTTATTAGAGTAATGGATCCACATAGGTCAATTACTCGAGCTCTTTCTTCATTTAATGATTGTCTTGTTTGCTTTGCCTATACAAAAACTTCGCATACAGAACCTCGCATACTTAACCTCATATAATCCAGTGTCATTCTTGTTACCCATTTCAACCCAATTTTATTGTTTTACCGCGTCTGCTTCCTTTGTGAAGTTACCATGTTATGTGATTGCATTTACACTAAGTTTTTACTTAAACAAAGAACATAAAGCACTTTATAAAATGTGCCTCCCTCTATATAAGTTCTACCGATTGCTTCAGCTTGCATCGACTTTTTGGTTATACTTATTGCTGTTGATATTTCAACCTTTGAGTTTAAATATTCCTTTCTGGTTTGTGAAAAGCAAAATTTCTGCTCATTCTTTATTTTTCTCTAAATTCGATATTTATGTTTACGAGAGTAACAATCTTGCTCCTCCGTATGATTTAATTTTCGGCAGAACTTATACGGTATAATATTTTGAAAATTGTATAGGGACAATAAAAATCGATCGCCAGTGCTCACGAGACAGCTAAAAATGGTCTAGTGGATATTTTTTAAACATTATAGGTACAATAGTGTTTTTATCTATTTTAAACTAATAATCCGTAAAAAAAGTAAGCCTCACACATATCAGCCAAGGACTGATACAAGTGAGCCAATTCAACGTTTGACCATATTTCAAAGACTGGATGTGCTTTTGTGTATAATCCTACTTTTCGATAGGTATAATCCACTTACTGAAAATTAAATTGCTTTGCAAATATTTTGCAAAGTTAAATCCAATGCAATAAGTACTAAATTATTGTATGATAAAATGTCACTTCGAGGCTAGCTATTGAAGCAAATACCATACATTGATGCATTTGCTTATTTCATTAGCAAATGGTTCATTTTATTTATTCTACCTGTTGGGCCGATCCGAAATATTGATTTCCTTTCAAATGCATATATATGAATATTTAGCCAAGAGCCATTCGAAAACTGCATCTAATACAGTTTTTGTGTGATTTTTTCAGCAGATGCATTGACACCTGCAGCTATAAAAAATTACGTTTTTTTTGTCGGTTTCTCAGATTTGTCGATTTCGATATCCTGGCAGATGGAATGTTGCCTCCTTATTAATTATTTGCCTCCTCCACAATACTATTTTTGATATAATTATAATTATCGTTCGCCACGCACTAAAAGAAGGGAAGAGAAAATTAATATCTTAAATTTTGTAAACATTAAGCTTACGTCTATAAAAACATGAGCAATCTTCAGCTCCAGGAGACGCTATGACGTTCTGCCAATTAAAGCTTATTACAAGTCACGTTGCGTTGACTCAGCATTTATGGTGGTGTTAAATTCTCCCCTCTTAAAGATCCGCGGCCCGATGGTTCCGAATCTCCATGGTCAGAATCTGGTTGATCGCTGGAAATTCCGATTGATTGATAAACAGCATTTTTCTTTGATGTCTCACTCTTGCTATTGATGTGAAAAATGCCGACTTTGTGTTCGTTGAAAAGTTCCTGGAGTTGTTTAACGTTTGTTTAAATACAAGTTTGCAAGTTTTTATACCTGTTTCCGTATTTATTCGTAAAAGTTTATTCGCAGAATTTTATTATTGGTACTGGTACTATGGCACTGGTTGAAAAAATGTCTCTCCCGAAATGTTTATGTGTGTGGTTATAGAGATGTTTATTATAGTTACTTATGAAGATTGTATTTTCGCATTTAAGGCATTATTTGATTATTATTGAACTGCGGTAAATACATCTGTTATTTAACCCTTTTAGAATTTGGTTGATGCAGTGATCTTTAAATCGTTCCTTCAGCTTACTCATTTCGCAGATGGTGATATCTTAGTAGAGATAGGTTACTGCACTTTGATTTTACAAACATTTTTTTCATTGAATTTCGAATGTACTTGTTTATTTTGGTTAACATTAAATTTTATGATAACGTGGTTGTAGTTCTGTTTACATGTCTAAGGTATAGATATATGACATATAGGATTGTAGAATCTTTATTGATCATCCTGCTTCGATTTCATTAGAATATGGTCAGGTTCATATGGTTCGTTAGCATTTCCTCAGTTGTGTCCATTAATACACTTCATTACATGGTTCTGGCTGGGTTCCCTATCTGATCCCATCTGTGCGAACAATTTTAACGCGCTTCCGATCTAATTTACTGCTCTTCTGGTTCTTAATATTTTGTCTTTTAGTTCTGAGATCCATCATTGATGATGTTAAGCACCACAGCCACGAGCTAAAATATAGATGAGTAATTCGCGTTTCCTGGATGTTGTTGTAATTGAAACGAAATTATCTCTTACTACAGTTTCTGTTTTGAACGTTTGTTTATTCTTTGCCTATATTTGATTAATAGCTGTCTCTCCGTAGATTTTTCCTCCAGTGGCCCTATTCTGGTTTTCCCCTGGAAGAGGGAATTAGGAATTGTTTACGTTTTTCGAGCAATTTGGAATTATTTTTCCCCAATGTGAATTCTGGCGATTGGAAATTTTTTTTAAATGGAAAATAATAATTCCATATTATTGCAGTTTTGATGTTTATTTGTCCCTGCATATTTTTGGGGGAATTAGATGAGATTGTTGGGAAAAGTTTTAAATTAGAATCGAAAATCTATAAATAATTTGAATCTTGAATACTCGTATATAACAAATAATTTACGTAATGGAACCTGTGTTCTTACACAGAAATGGAAATGTTATTAGCTTCTTAAAAAGTTAAAACAAACACTTACTGTATTTTGACTTCATTAATTTCCGTTTGCGATTGTGGAAATTTTATGTATTAAGTTTCCGCATTAAATTTTGATCGACAATTTTACAAAATTCGATTGTACATCGACTTACCACACTCTGCGGTACGCAATTTAGATAATTCATACCCACGCTCTTGTGGAAAGTACCTGATAATATCTGTGCATTTGTATATAGAAACAAAGTTTAATTAGTTTGGGTAAAAATAACGTTCATAAAATGTGTACAGCAGTTTACCTTGAGCCAAGAAACTCAGCGCAACTAAAACGCGAATTTTTTGTTGGTTTAGTTGACACCAGATAGAATCAATTTCTTCTTTTAATGCCAAAACCGAATGCTAGGGCATCCTATATATATATATATATATATATATATATATATATATATATATATATATATTAATTAACTCCGCTTCGTGGATCTCGAAGGGGTTTTAGGTATCCCGCAAATGTTATTAAAGTACACAGTTGGTGTAGAAAAAACACTTTTGATTGTCCTGAAATTATCGCATTTTGATATTGCTTACTCTAAAGGCTATCTTTGAGCAAATTCGTGCTACATCACTCCCAAGTATAAGTTTAATAGTTCCAATGAATAAAAATATGATGGCAAAACTTTCGGTCATCTTCTAAATTTCTCATCTTGTTATTATTTTGAAATTCGGGAGCCAACTGTACAAAATAGGATGAGTTGACTGTATAAAATTTTAGGGCTGAACGAACTGTGTACAGTAAAGTTTTTAAAAAGTCTTGTTTTTTTACGGGTGTATTGTGAGATAGAAACCTGGGATACATTCAAGGCTATCAAAATGATGCCTAAAATCAAGAAATGATAAATCACATTAATTACTCTCGTTTATTCTATTTACCAAACTAACTGAAAGAGTTATATGATCCGTGTTTAAAATGAAAAATAAGGAAATTTTACACATATGTTAAGGAACCCATTTGGGAAAAACTCACAAACCCCCCAAAAATTGATGAAATTAATTAAAAATATACAACAATGAAATTTAATGCATCAGTATTTTACATAATGTATGTATATAATTTAAATAATGATGATCTAAAAGTTACAGAGCTACTTGTTAATTACTTATTATGCTAAAGTGCATCTAATTATCTATACTACATCTACGAGTATATATAGAATATATTCAGTTGAGTTGAACAACAAAAACGAAATGAAAAACTCTAATCCATGTTGCATCTACATATATAAAATATTTATTTTCCATAACCTACCATACATAATATAAAAAAGCTGAACATTAATTTGTTAAAATTACGTTATTCTACCATAAAATTACTTAAGCTAAAATTATTATACATTTTTTAGTTATAGTAGTTTTTTTTTACTCAGAACGAAACATACAATAGAGCAATTAAATAAAGTAAATGTTATGAAATGTTGTGTCTTTGTTTTACCCATTTTTTGCATTACATATTTTAAATATCAGTTTGTTCATTATGTTTTCTCGGTACACAGCATTATACGTTTGTATATGTACTATATACATATGTACATATAATTCCACCTAAAGTTTTTCCACCACTAAAAATTCTACAAAAGCACACAAAAAAATTACCAGAGTAAGCAACTAAAATGTTAATACACATTTTTCTGTTATATTATTTTAAATGTCATGTTGTTATATAACAGCATCCAGCAGCACAAGAAAAATGTTTTATGTTTTTTTCTATCCGAAATTGAGAAAAACTAAAACTCCTCCATACACAAATTACATACCAAAAAATTACAAACCAAAAAGTTACAACTAGTGTAGTATGTATGTATATGTATGTATGTATGTATGTATGCTGAATCGAAATAACGTAGGAAAATTACAATAACTATATTCGTTGTACACGTAATGTATGTACGAATTCTATGGATGGATCTCGAGAGCACAAAAAAAAAAAAATAATATAAAAAATTAGGAAAATTCTGAATTGTATGTGGAAAATTATTTTTTTTGTGTGTGCTGTTGCCTGTTAATTTCAAGAGATTTAAAATATAGCTTTTCAGGTTTGTTGTTTTTGTGGTGGCAATTTCTAGAGTGAAATCCAGAAGTGCATTCTCCCACAGTGCTTTGGGGAGTGCAGCATGATATTATTATTGTGGCTCGAAACCATATACGAGTATGTCCAGAACACAATATTTTTATTGGACGATTCATACTGTCTTAATTTCGATTCATTCGATACATACTGTCTTAATTTCAATATTTTTACTAAAAAAATTCAATCTTATTTGAACACAAAAAACAAAATCGAATTTTGAAGATAACATTTTAAATTAAAATTAATCAAATAATAATAATAAACGTAAGAAGAATTAAGTGAAAGTCGAAGACACCAATAAAAAGTAAAAAAAAAAATTTATTTATTTTTTAATACAGCGAGCGGAAAACTTAACTTTATTATTCTATTAATAGAATACTTTAGGTGATGATTAAACTTTTAGTTATGGTGTTAAGCATTTTATATACAAGTATACATATATATTCACATTATTCAATTTTTTTTTTTTTTTTATGTTTCGATTTAAAAGAATTTTCGTTTTTCTAGGGCTTTAGAGAATTTTAATTAAAAAAAAATTTAATTTGTAGTCAATAAAAAAATGGGAATATTCTATAAGCAGATTATGGATATATGTATGTATGTATATCTACAATATATATTATAGAGAGCATGGTGCTAGATGATTAAGATATTGTAAATTTGATTTAAACGTGAGCGAATTCAAGTGAAAATTTAAATTTAAATTTAATTTAATCAAGAATTACAGTGGTATAGAGAAAAACATATATTTATGAAAAAAATTAAGGATGGGTTTCAATTTATGCGTACATGTATGTGCTCGCCTTATTCGATATATAATATATAGTACTGACGTGCTCAATCGAAATCATATAGGATGAGTAATTAATTTTCTTTTTGTATTTACTGTGATTTATCAATTTGATAGGTTTGAAACTCCAAAAGTAAATAATTTTTAATTAACTAAATAAAAATAAACAAAACTTTTAAATCACCTACTTGACTTGATCGTCGTTCGTAAAAGATAAACTTGACATCCCGAAAAGGAAAATCATTTGGCCAAATTTATTTAAATTTTAATCTAGTTGTATAAAGAGATTTATATTAACCCTCTGTTGGAACGGTGAGCATAAAAATACATATTTTTCTCAGACTCATCTTGAGTCTTTTCTATGTGTGCTCAGCATTTTTCAAAATTTGAAAACTTTTTTTCATAAATTTAAATATGCATTTGGCATTGTGTTTTCTTTTCACGCATCAGCAATGTATTTTATCCTCACGTTGCGTTTCCAAATGATTTAAAATAGGCCATCGCATCTGTTTAATATTTAATATTTAATGTATTTTAATAAATTTATTATTTTAAATATTTTTATAATTTTAACAGTTTTTAAATATTTCAATTTTAATTATCTTTAAAATTGTAAATTGTTTGTAAATTATTAAATATTAAAAATGACTTCTGCAAATTTGTTTTTAAATTTATTTTCTTTAACTCTTATAATTTATAAAATTATATTTTTAAAAATCTATTAATTTATAGAATTCCTATATTTAATAAAAAGTTATCGTATTTCTTCATTGAATAGATTTTAAATTTCTGAAATCACATCATTTTGAAAAATTCTATTAATTTTTAAATTATGACTACTTATAATGAAATTGAAATTTCAGAGGTTTTGAAAATAGGATTCCTTAAAATTAGGAATTTTAACATTTATATTTTTGGATTTAATGACCATAAAACGGTTTAAGAAATTCGGTCTGGAAGTTGAGAATTTATGAATGGAGCAGTCTCCATTCCTAAAACGCAAGCTAGAATTTAAAAAGTTTATAAATTGGGAAAATTTGAAATTTTCGAACTTCGAAGAAAATTAAATCTTTACAATTTTAAGATAGATAGATTTTCATTTTCATATACATTTGTACATAATTCGAAATATTTTTCAATATTGGGTAAAGATATTTTAAAAATTGAGATTCTTAGTAGCCTCGGTGTAAAATACCTAAATTTTTTTTAATTACTCTAAATACATTAGAATTTTCAATAATTAGATTTTATAGTAAACTAAAAGTTTAAATTTCATTAAACAATAAAATTTAATATTTCAACAGCAGAAAGCTGTTTAAGACTTAATCTAATTCTATCGTACAGTTTATAAAATATCGATTCAAAAACTAAAATTTTATTAAAGTAATTTGAAATTGGAAATTTCGATATATTAAGAAAATTGTTAATTCGGATTGAATCTTAGACTAAATTAATAACTAATTTTCTTTGGAGTGGTCTCAAAAATTAAAATTTAAAAGTTAGAAAATAATTAAAACTTTTTAAACAGGGTAGAATTTGGAATGGGTTGCACCATTGGTTCAAGCAGCCTAAAATATAAATTAATTGCAACTCATGTTAAAATAAATCAAATATATGTAGTTAAATTTTCAACTGTTCAAACTACATAAAATAAATTATTGTTCAAAATAATATAAAGATAACAAAAAAACTAGCAACTAGTTTAAGAGATAGATTGTATTTTCATATAATTTGAAATAATTTAGAACTTTAGGTGAAAATTTAAAAAACTTAATTCTTTAAATTTGAAATTCTATTAACTAATATTTAAATATGTATGTTTACTTAGAATTTAAAACATTACGATTTTAATTAAGACTTAAAAGTTTTCCGAATAAATAATAATTTCGAATCTCAAATTTAAATTTTACTTCTAGAAATCCATAAATTTTTAGAACATGCGATTTTTGAAGAATACAAAATTTAATATATTAAAATTAACTATTAAAATTAATTTTTTTTCTAGCAATTTCGACATTAAAATTTAGAATCTAGATGTCAAGAATTTTAAATTTCATATTTGATACTAAATTTCACAATTTCAACTTACATCTTAAATAGAATTTACAATTTTGAATTTTAGATTATCAAAATTTCTAAATTAATAAATTTTAAAGTTGTGCCTGGAAGTGAAATATTGCTGCCCAACAGACAACGGTTAGAACTGGTTGAATAAATCCACTGCCCTCACATATTTTAACAATCTATTTTTCCACATTAAATCTATTTTATAATGTAAATCAAAATTAAAATTTATTTCTAGTAATAGTATAGATTTTAACTTTAATTTTAAAAATCGGATACCTCTGACTGATCTGTGTATCAAATTTTGATTTGCTAAATAAATGCTAAACAAATAATTCAAAAATACATTTTATGTTTATAATACCAACAAAATTATAATTCCAGAATTGTAAACATTTACACATAACATAAATTTACAGATTTTGATAAATTAAATTGAAATCCAAAGTTCAAAATTATTACATTCAAACTAATAAATTCAACTATGTATATCACGTTTAATGATTAACTCGATTATATATTTATATTCAAAAAAATTATATAACTCTCAACAGTTTCAATTGTAAAATTTTGTTTCACAATTTTTAATTTTGTTAAACAATTAATTGATTCAAAAAATTTGGATATTGAATTGTTTGGAAACTATTTTAAATTGCTCAGGAACTTTACGAAACTCGATAATTTCAAAGATTTCAAATGTAGTTGAATATTTAATACTTCGAAAACTACAAAATTGACTAAATCTGGAAAAGTACAAAAATTCCGATAAAATCGGATTGAAATTTTTCATCTGTGTTAATATTTTTAATTTGAATTTTTACATTTCGAGAGTCAGAAATTTAGAAGTTTAGGAACATTGAAATTTTAAAAATAATTAAAACATTAGAATCTTAAATTCGATGGTATTTCGAAATATTTAAATTTACAAATCTGCATTTAAAAATCATTCAGTTTTGAATGAAGATATTCAAAAATCGTAATTTAAAATTCTTAAATTACAATTAAATACGTCTATTTCACAAAACTTAATTAAACTATTTAAAAATATTTTTTTTTATTTAATTTAAATGTGAAATTCTAAAGTTGTAATTTTATCTATATACATGAAATTATTATATTAGATTTTAACGAAGATTTAAGAGTTTCTGCGTAAATAGAAAAAACAATTATTTTTAAATTCTCTGAGAAAATGGCTTTTAATAAATTAATTCTTTTTTTTTTTTTTTTACCGAGTAAATAGCGCATTGGTTAAAGCTGCGACGTTTGGATCGGGAGGTACCAGATTCGAATCCCAACAGAGGTGGGATTGCAAAAGGGATTTTTCATCTCCCGATTACGATCGGTGATAAAATTGAAAAAATATCTATGACCCTCTGTTGGAATATAGAACTCATGGGCCGACCCATCTTCCATGTCACTGTACAGGGTGACATGGAACTATGCAATGCGCAGGTGGTATACTGTACTTGTGTGAATGTGAATGTGGGTATTGCACCGTGGGCCCATCAGTGGCATTAAGTGCTGGAGTAAAATCTGCCCAATTTAAAAAAAAAAAAAAAAACTGAAATTTTTAAAACTAAATATCTGAGAATTCGAATTTGCTTCTGAATTTTAAAATGTTTTAAACGATATTTTTATAAAAAATTTAGAAACAGAATTTCCTTTTTAGAAAAAAAATAGATTTTGGAAACTATATTCAAGAATCAAAATGTATAATATGTTAAAACAAAAACTTTGTATCTAAATATATTTAAAAGGTAAATAAAATAGAGAATATATTTTTAATTTTAAAATTGGATTCATCGAATTTCCAATTTTTACGGTTTTAGCTTATATCCGTTGAATTTATTTTTGGCTTTAATTTTAGAAACTTGGATTTAGAATGTTTAATTTTATTTTTTAGACTTTAGAATTTAAAATTGGTTTGACTTTTAAAATTTTTAATTCAATATTTTAATAGTCTAGAAGATAGAACTACTTAAATTAAATTTACAAATTTGCATCTAATTTTGGGAATTATTAAAATGAAATATTATTTAACTTCTGCCCAATTCAACTACACATTTAAATTAGATGAATAATTTTCAGTGGTCATGTTGTTATATACGTATTTAAAGTAATCTACTTTGACTCACGAAATTTAAATGTTGAATGACTATGGTTTTCAAAATTTTGCTATTCCGTTTAAAATGCAAATTTGTTTAATCCATATTCGATTTGAAAATAACAAAAAATCACAATTTTTAAAATTCATATTTCCTAAATAATCTATTACATCGTAATTTAATTCGAAGTGAAAAGTTCGTTTTTTTATGTTCAAATTTCAAAAAACATCGAATTTAAACTTTTAAAAGTTTCCAAATATTTCAATATATTTGAAACTCGATAAAGTTACGAGTATAATGAAAATTGCAACGTAAGCATTTTAATAAAATTTAGTTGAACTAATTAATGAAATTTTAAATTAAAAACGAAACAAAAGTTTTAAAATTTGTTAATTCATTTTATTTTCAATTTCTTTATAAATTGATGACGATTTCCGATTCGAAGCGTATGGCGAATTTAATAACATTAGGAATTATAAAATTAAAAATAAAATAGAATTTAGAAATCTTCAAATTTAATTGTTATGTTTATTGAACTTTTATATAATTTAAAATAATTTACAATTTTATATTTATTATTATTCATAAAAATTTAAAATTAATAGAAACACGATCTCTATAAAATCTGAGGTAATAGAATTTTGATTTTGAATTTTTTCATTTTTGAAATAAAATTTAAAATGTCGAACATCTAAATTTATAAAAGTTTCAAATATTTTAGATTTTGGAAATTCTATTTTTGTAAATACCTATGTAAATTTTTTAAATTTGCAAACTTAAAAAATACATTATTTTAAATTCTCAATTTTGTATTTAAATATAACGAATACCCAAGTTTTGAATATTGAATATTTTTTCAAGATTTTGAAAATTTTAAATTTGTTAATTAAAATTTTTAAATTAAAATTTTTTTAATACCTGCTTTTGTTTTAAAAATTTGAGTTTAGTTTGAATAATGAATTTCATATTTTCTAACTAGCCATTTCGAATTTATAGTTAAGTTGAATTTAAAATTTAAAATTCAGCCCTTATATAATGAATTTGTAATTTAGAATTTTCAATATGTTTTTTATATAGATCTGAAAATTAAATAACATGATTAAGTTAGAAAAAACTTAACGGTTTGGGCCTGGAATAATTTGTAAAAAATGTTCTTACGTTCTAGAATTTTTAATTGAAATAAAGGATCTCGCCTTAATTTTAATTAATATAAAATTAATTGGACAGTGAAACCTTCTTTATTTTACCAAACTAAAATATAATGAATTAACTGTGCGTTAAAATTGGGTCATGAAATTTGGAATACAATATTCAAAGTTTAGTTTTGAACTTTGAATTTCTAAAATCTTCACCAAAATTTAACATTTGAAAAGAATTTTAATATCTAAAATCTGATCTATTAAAATTCGATAGATGACATCGATGTTTGGCATTTTTTAAGAACCAATATTTAGATTACTAAAAGTTTTAATTTACAAATTTTTATAATTGAAAATTAAAGTTCAAAATGTTTTAAATTAATTAAATTTTATAAATTCAATAACTAGAAATGAAATTTTAAATGCCGAATTGTAAAGTTCGCTTTAATATTCTAAAAATTTGACCAATTGCAAACTAAAATTTATAAAATAACAGAACTAGTCAAAGTTATACAGTTAGAATTGATAACGTTATTATTAAATATGAAAATTAAAGTGTTGCTAATTTAATTTCAATATTAAAATTTCAAAAATATTGTACATGAAATAAGATCTCAGCGAGTACGCTGGCTCGGTCACGTTCTGCGTGCTGATCCGGAACGAATTGTGCAGCGATCTCTGAAAGGAGAGCCACCATATGGTAGGCGCAGAGGTCGTTGCCGGCGACGATGGCTCCACGATGTAGAGAACGACTTGGCCTCTTCAGATTGTCTTAGACAGTATGAAGACCATGCTCAGGATCGAAACCGTTGGAGCCAGGTTGTTGACTCAGTAAGGGGCCAGTAATGGCCTTTAATACTGTTTATTTTTTTTTTTTTTTTTTTTTTTTATTAAAATTTCAAAATAACGACTATCACAGATTTTAAGAATTCCGGCTTAGAATTTAGAAATTATGAATTGAGAACTTACGAAATTTATCGGAAATTGACGAATTTATGTTTTTCAATGAATTTGAAGTTGAAGAATTTTTAAAATGGTTCAGGAATTTTGGAGTTGAAGAATTTTTAAAATTTATAAATTTGTAAATTATTGCTATAATTTATAATTTTGTTAAAATTTTACTATCGATCTGGATCTCTGGTGGCACTATGTTTTACCTATATAACGAAGTCATATGTATTACTGTAACACACTGTATCATGTGTCAATTTAAATTATTATGGAAATACCTCTAATACGCAAACGGCAACGTTCAAATATATATTTAAATAATTAATTCAATATGTTTAAAATAAAATAGCACCAAACAATAACTTTTGTTCATTCCACACACCATAAAAAAAAAATATAAATCATAACTCGACGAGTTTCACTCCCACAACCTCAAAGTTTTGACAACCAATTTGCAATTCTGATCAAATTTAATTTATTGTAACAGCATACAAAAACTATATGTAATAAAATATGCTTATATAAAAAATAACAAAAACATAATGTCTAACTTTAATTAATTTCTAAAATAATAATAATAAAAAAACTATATACGTATAATAAATTTATTATTAATAATAACAACCGCAGAATAACTAATTGAAAATTTATTTTAATCTCTCGATATAATAACAATGAAGTAGTTTTAGTAATAAAAATAATTGATGTAAGTAAAAAAAAAAAAAAATAATTAAAATAATTTATAAATTAATACATTTTTTTGTTGTTGTTGTAGGAAACTGTGTTGTAGGTGGTAGTTTTGTTTTTTATATACATGTTTAATTTTTAATGAACCGTATTATAGTTTTTAACAATAATAACAACAGTACGGTTGTAGTTTTATAAATTAACTTTTTTTTTTGTTTTAATATTGTTGTTGTCGCTTTTTAATAATAAATGTCTAAACACACCAAAATGCACAATATATAAAATGAGCGCTTTAATAAAAGTAAAACATAAAAATTTAATAATTTGGCTTGAGCTTTAACGACTTTTCACACGTGGTAACGATATATTATGTATTGAAATTAGTTAAAGGATGAGGAATATGATGACACCGCCCTACAAGTGATTCGTGGTCCACCTGGGCCGCCTGGACTATCGGGAAAAGACGGCAAAGATGGTCGAGATGGTAAAGATGGAATAAAGGGTGATCGCGGTGATGCTGGTGAACCAGGTTCTTTGGGCCCCAGGGGATTGGACGGACTACCGGGTGAACCGGGTATTGAAGGACCACCAGGACTGCCCGGCTATCAAGGACCACCCGGTGAAAAAGGTGATCGAGGTGATATTGGACCACCCGGTTTAATGGGGCCGCCTGGTTTACCCGGACCACCAGGCTATCCAGGCGCTAAAGGTGATAAAGGTGATCGAGGCGATTCAGTAAGTTAAATTTTATGTATCACATCATGGTTTATTCACGAATTTTATCTAAATTGATTTTATTTTTATTTATTTCTCCAGTACCGAAAAATGAGAAGGAGGCAGGATGAAGGTATGGCGGATGCTCCATTCTCTCCCACCCAACTGGAATATGTAAGTACACTTAAAACTATATTCCATCTATATAAATGTTAAACCAAAATTAATCCAGGTATATGGGCCACCAGGTCCACCCGGTTCACCAGGTCAACCAGGTCATATAGGACCGCCAGGTGAACGAGGACACGATGGACGAAAGGGAGATAGGGTAAGTATATCAAACCAATCAATAAATAATATTTCAAATATGTTTTTGTTTTGTTTTTTTATTTTTTTTTTATTTTTTTGTGAAGGGTGAAAAAGGAACGAAAGGGGATCAAGGTCCTATGGGATTACCGGTAAGGAACAAAAACATAAAAACAAAACCAAAATAAAAAACATAAACTATTTTCTTTTCCATTTTTTTTTTTTGCTTTGAACTTAAAAATTAAATTTTAATATTTTGTTAAGTAAATTGATTTAATTAACTATATTTCGAGTAGAAAAATAATCTTGTTTGTGTGTATGTACACGATACTATATGAAAGTTTATCTTCATCGCATTTCATTAAAAATTTATCTCATGAATAATTGAGTAGTGGAAAAGGTTTTTCATTTTTTGACGTTAAGTAAATGTAGACGAGTATATCTATATACATACATAGTTAAACATTATTGTTCTTAATTGAATATTAAAGATATAATTTAGACATTTTAATCAGTGGTAGATTGAAAAAGATTTTAGTGTTTTGGTTTGAGTGATGTTTTTCTTGTAAATTGTGATATAGGTTTACCAAGAATTTTACGAAATAATTATTACTGACGCATAACAGATACATGGTTTAATAATGTTCTGCTGGTTTTATTACGACTAGCTAAAATTAATTGCATTGCTAAACGAAAGATTTAGTTATGTTAAGTAGTTGTCCGAGGATAGTATCTTAAGTAAATTACTCCAAATTATTGGTTAGTAATGAAGGAATTCATAGAATAACAAATTGGAATAGGGCATTTTAAATCCTTTAGGTTTTCTTTTTTGAAACGCAACTGAAGCATATTTGGCTAGTGTTTAGATCGAAATAAAATAAATTGTCGGATCTTCAATCATTCATTGATAGTTCAAATGGTTAGATAATCAAAATCAAAAAAGATATAGCCGGTATTTGACATAATTTGTGACAACTCGGATAATCTTAGTCCTGAACATAAATGAAACTGTATATTAGATTTTCTAACATTCAAGCCATCCAATAATAGTAATAAAACGACGTCTGTGTGCACTGTCGTTATATAATTCGTGCGAGTTCTTGCTTTAGATCAGGGCTGTAACTTCAATATAATCGGAGTAGATTTTTTCATTTAAAATCACTTTGAATGGCTGATTATGGAATTTAATTAATTTTAGAAATTCGATGAATTTTTCAAAACATATTTATTTTAAGAATTTAATTTGAAGTTTAGAAAAATTCTCGAATTCTATATGTATGTATGTTAAATGTACTTTAGACGCAATTTCCCAAATTTTCTTATCTGCTTCGAGCTTTTTATCGGACTTGTGCAAATTTTAGGATAAGCAATACAAGACGAGTTAAATATAACAACATTATCTGTATTAAGGCTTTAAAAATGTCTTCTCCAAATCATTTTTTTGTATGGATTACCAGTCAGAATTGCATTATATAGATCGTCGTATGAAAGTAATAATCTATTGCTAAATTATTCGACACATGGTATTTCGGATTAAACAAAACCATTTCTGAATTAAATGCAACTAAATTTAAATAAATTCAGATTATTTTTTTATTGGATTATGTCAATTATAAACCATAAAAATGTATTTCAGTTAACGTGTTACGTTCGTATAGTATATAATGGTTATTCTGCATCAGACGGTTTCTGTAGCTGTTATACGCTCCACGCTGTTTATTACGCTTTCTAAAGCACCTAACCTATCAGTTTTATGAATTATTATAAAATAATAATCATCACCAGTTAATTTCTCATTCAGTCTCGGAACGAATTCACAAAATTTCTTTTAGTAACATGTGTCGGTCGAAATTATTTTATAATGGATAATGCACCTTGTTCCGGTAAGCCAGCTATATAAACGACATATTGCATCCTTTCTCCGAAAAAATAATAATATTTTGCTCTGTTTATCAGTTTCTTAGCAGTTGCCCTTAACTTTTTAAGGTCAGAATTCCGTAAAGGTTTGAGTGTTTGATTAATGATAAAAGGACACGAATAGTTAAAGTCTGTCGAAATTTCCATTGCAAATTGTGAAAATGCTTGCACAATAATCTCCTTGCTCGAGCGAATTATACTCTCAATGGGTTAACTAGAGAACCCAGCTAGAGAGAGAACTTCCTTATTACGGTTAATTCCTTATTACGGTTTGCTTCTAGCGGTGGTTGTTTCAGACTAATGAGATCGAGTGTTGAGCATTAGCTTCATATTCGTTCACCGGAGGGATATGTTTATGCTTACACCATTAATCGTGTCGCAAGATTAGTTAGCTCCCTCTGATGGAGGAGATGAAGTAGAGTCATACGACAAATAAACTGAAGCGAAGTAAGAATTAGCAGATATCATATAGTAATGAGCACAGCCGTAAGATCAGCCAAATAATACACTCATGAATAACCGATGCAGTAATATTGTTACAAATAAAAATGTACACCCCACTTTTATTGTGAAAGTATCTACAGGATGTTTTACCAAATTCAATCCAGAAACAGCTGCATGATCAAAAAGGCATTATTCCTCAATAAATATTTGTATGCATTACAAAGAGTAACTCTAGGCATGGACGACATAGTAAAGTCCAGCAAATAGGAAATACAAATTATCTACGGACCAGAAATAATGTTGACCTCTTCAGAACATATTGCAACATCAAACCGGAAAAGAGTATCCGCTGGAAGGATTTCTGGTCTTCCCGGAGAACAATTCACCTCACATTTGTAACGAACGATCGCGGGATTTTGTTTTTGGTTTTTACAACAGTTTTTCGGATATCGCCAACCGATTAGCCGACAACATAAAAAGACACCATTCGAAAGATAATACACATGCATCTGCAGCACATAAACCTAAAGATTTCTCAGTCAAGTACTCGACGATTAATATTAAACCGGAAAACCTCGTCAAAAGTGGTTCCCGGTTTATTTGCCCCGCACCATACAATTTTTTGATTGTAGGTAGATTCGGCGACGATGTGTGCTTACAAATGAGACTTTTTCGCCGCAATTTCCGGAGTGGTACGGTTATGGTACAAACTCGTTTGGAGGTGCCCGAAGAACCGCTACTTCGTGATCGTGCCTAGCGCAATTTTATTTTGCCTCAAACGGTGAACATAGTTTTTGTGACGTGGTGTGATTAATTTCAGTTCCAATCGCTGCCTCTTCGCTTTTGTATAGCGGCTCTCCTTAGTCATATAATTTGATGTATACAACCGCATTCCTCTTACATGAGTTTCTCGTTCTAAATTATTGAATTATTGTATTTTTTTTTTCAATTATTCATAATACATTAAAATATTATTTTCTGAGGCAAATTAAATTAATTTACTTCTAAAAATATTGTTTGTCTGCATATCCAGAAAATTCGTATTCCTATTGACATCCATAGTGCTGCTGCTGCAGGAGAACCAATATGTTTAATAACCGTAGGCAGAAATGAAGACTGGTAACGTTATCGCGAATTAACACAATGGTGTCATAACCTATGAAGTGGACATATGCCAAAACGTGATCATCAATAATGTTAAATGTGTGAAGTTTTAACAGAATTTTATCCAAGACAAATTTGTAAATGTAAACATAATAATAACATAATAACATGTAGATATCATACCAAGTTGAAAATATTAGAAATAGTTTCTTGGGAACCACCTCTAATTAAAATCATCTTTAGATATATTGGGCTATACACATGACTATGTGGGCCTATAATGCCTCTGATCATCATACCAATTTGCTTAAGTACGAGCAAACTTTTAATGGTAAAATTTGAGGCGCAAGAGATTCACTTCCCTTAATCATCGTCTAATTTTGCATTTAAGATTACTTAGGCGAGCTTTATTATTGTGCAAGAAACCGAGAACTGGTTCATTTTAATTTTCATGCTATTTGTAATTTTCTCATTCAAACTCATTTATGGATACCATATTTCTATGGAACTTATGTTGAAACACATTCACAAGGCAAAGGCTGTAGCAAAATTAATGCGAGAAGTAAATTCAGTATAGCACATACATTGGTTCATAAAGTATACAGAATAGCACATATTAGCTGGCACATAGGTACTCTTATGCAAAATTTTCCATAACCCTTTGCATCTGATAGACTTCAACGACGTTAAATCGCATGATCACCCATACAGTAATTGAATTATTTCTTGGGTTGTATGGCATGTGACACCGTTTTGGTGACACCACATATCGTCCACATACATATCTTGCAATTTATGGGCACAAACAACTGAATTAGCATGTCACAATAGCGAGCACCATTAAATGTCATTGCCTGATCAGCCGCATTTTAAAAGAAAAATGGCCCAATGATGCCTCCAGCTCAAAATCCGTACGAAACTGTGACACGTTATGGATCCTTTTGTTTCTCAACAATCACCCGTGGATTTTCTGAACTCCAAATGCAACAATTTCCTGAAGTTAATTGCAACTTCTTTATGAGTTTAGTTAACAATATTGATAAATAATGGAACAAAACCGATCGTTTCGTTGCGTGGTATACTTTAAACACAAGCACTCTTGATTAAGCATTTTTGAAAAAAAAAATGTATTCGCTTGCAGTAGATTTTATACAAGATGACTTGATGATAAAATATAAATTTGTATGCATTAAGTTCTAGCGTTAATTTTCTTCAAGTGTGTCGCTTTAGCGGAGAGTTTCTTTTAACAGAGCTCTCACAATGAAAAAACTTTTTACTTTTACCTTTTCCCTTAAGATTTTTTTTAGCTCGCACAATAAAAAAAAAATAAAACTGAAGCCAACTTCATTATTATTGAAAAGTGTTTACAATAATTGTTTACAAAAATTGTGACATTTATTTTTCTAACCGCTATATAGTTAGTAAGATTTTTCTTGATCTCATATTCCTTAAAAAACATACATAATCAGTAGTTCGTAAACTAATATGTATATACAGGGTGTCCGCCGAGTATACTACTTTATTTTGCCGCCATTTTGGTAAACGTTAGTGTTGACAGTTCATATTTGGCAGTCGTGATGTGGACACGTGGCAAATTTATTATGGAAAATTTTTCGATAAACCAACCTGTTTTAATCGTTAAAACATTTTATCAAAATCAATCATCGATTACTGTGACGATGAGAAAGTTACGTGAAATTTTTGGGAGAAACAACGTGCCAACAAAACGCACTATTTATCGTGTAGTGAATGATTTCGAAGAAAGAGGGTCTGGAGGTGATAGGCCCAAGCATGGGCCACAACGTACTGCAAGATCGGCTGAAAACATTACTGCTACTCAAGAAAGTGTTCAAAACAATCCATCAACCTCAATTCGACGCCGTGCTTAGGAGCTTGGTCTTCAAAGAACAAGTTTGGCCACAATTTCGCACAAGGATTTGCATTTGTTTCCATTTAAGATTCAGTTGACACAAGAGCTTCTTCCACAAGACCATTTACGCCGCCGTACATATTCCAATAGGATGTTACAGCTCGCCCATGACAACCCCGATTTTCATGAAAAAATCATAATGAGTGACGAGGCATATTTTCATTTGAATGGCGATATGTGAATAAACAGAATAGTCGGTTCTGGGCAATGGAAAACCCTCAAATTATTCATCAGTCACCTTTACTTCCATTAAAAGTGACAGTCTGGTGTGCAATTTGGTCAGGAGGAATCATTGGACCTTACTTCTTTCAAAATGAAAACGGCGTAACGGTAACTGTGAATGGGGAGCGATATCGTGATATGATTGAAAACTTTTTAACGCCACAACTGCATGCTTTGGGCTTGATTAACATATGGTATCAACAAGACGGTGCCACATCGCATACATATGCAAATACATGCAAATGAAAAACCATAGAAATGTCGATATTATGATAAATCATTTGCTGCATACAATGGTCGTTATTAGATCGATCATCAGGATCCATCAATAGGGCCGTTTCAATTTCATATATGCCCAAAAAAATTCCGAAAGATGAACTATCGTACACACTTATTAACGCATACCGATGAAAAAACTAAAATGTCCATACTGTGATAAAGCATTTTTGTTTCGCAAAGGACTGGTGGTCCATACAACGGGAGAAAAACCACACGAATGTCATTGTGAAAAGAAATTTTCGCAAAAAAACTGTCCATTGAGTCATATTTCTTCGCATAATTAATGTAATACATAACAAGAGTATGGTGTGTATCTTATTGAAATAGATCTTAATTAAAAAAAATGTTTAAAATTCATAAATGAGGTATTTACTTTATTCGTGTTAATAAATCATACATTTTAATTATCAAATGTGACCCCAAATGGCATAACAATAGTTTTATAGTTATAATCCTTTGGCTTATTTAATATATCGGTCGTAATATGAAATTCAAATGTTACCGAATTATAACGAATATTGTTTTAGTTTGCAATAATTAGTAGCTGCTGGCGGAAAAATTTGTGAATTCTTACCACCACCACCGTTTTCAAAGCATTGACACTCAATATTATACTCTTCTTCCCGAATGTCGTGTGATGAACTGATTAAACGGAAATGCAACTTTTGTATTAAAAATACCTTTTGAATTAATGCATATACAATTTATATTCACTTTATTTATAAATTCGTAGGCGGTTGAAATATTTTCGATTCACAACGAAATCGATGAATTAATATTACGATTAATAAGATCAATCAATTCTTTCTAGTAGAAATATGTTCTATGTTCATGTATTGTGTTCATGTTATGTAATATGTTATGTATCGAAATACGAACGATTTTGTCCAACTACAATTGTTCGTTTCATCCCATATTCGTCCAAATCGTTTGCGATTAATTTTATGTCCATTTTTTTAGCCAATCCAATTGCGATCGTGAATGAATCGGTTAACAGATTATCTTCGTGGTAACACGATTCAAATAGTTTTAGTTTTGATTTAAGAATGTACAGAATCTTCGTGAAATAAATTATGTACTTAAATAATAAAATCACTAAGGACGTATAACATCCCTCCACTATTATGGTTTAATGTTTACTGTGGGGTTTTATCGAAAAATAATTTTTGACACCTATTTTAAAATATTGCAAACTTCATTCGATTCAATTCTTAAGGCAAAAGTTAGGAGTTTGTTAACTTTTTTTAAAAGTTTTTCACCAACATAACGAACAAAAATTTTTTTTTCTCAATATGAAATTCATACAAACTTGTAAGTAAAAAAGTAAAAAGTTTACCATTGTGAGAGCACTGTAACCATATTGGATATGTCACCTAATTTAGACATAAAAAATAAAATAAAATAATTCATTCAATAGTTTCCTCCAATATCCCAAAGAATGAATTATAAAAAAAAACTAACCCTTTACTAACCGGTTCACATAAAAATAATTTTGTTTAGTTTTTTGTTAATCAAATGTCACAATTAATTGCTCTAATACAATAATTTATTCAATCATTCCGCAGGGACCAATGGGAATTCGTGGTGATTCGGGACCAGTAGGCCCAGTAGGCAAACCAGGACATCCCGTAAGTATTTTTTTTTTATTTTGTTTTAATTTTGGTTTATGCGATTAGATTTTTGATTATTTCAATTCAGTATACAAAATAGTAGTTCCTATAGTATAAATATCTAACCTAACCACCCCCCGGTCTCCATAATATTTATTTTAATTTTCACAATTAGTATTTATTGTTTAATATTTATTATATTTATTTAAATAATAACACCTCCTACATACATATACATATGTATAGGATTTTTGTTTTATTAATTCGTGTGTTTACTATTAAAAGGTTTAAAGTGTATTTTTAATTTATGTGTTTTATGGTTTTTCGAAACATAAAAATATATGCTAAAAAAAATAATTTTTATTAAAACTATTGTATGTTTAATGTATGAAGATTAAATATTTTCAGGTTTATCTATACTTACATACATATATATGATCAGCAACGTTTATATACATTTACATAATTTGTAATTTATAATTACGGTATACAAATTTTATAAACTCGTAAGATAAGTTTGTTTTATATATTTTGCCAGAAGTGAAATTGTATATAATAACTGGAAATTTATTTAGCTTCTTGAAGATGTTTTAGAAAACAAAACTTTTAGCTCTTGCTCAAGTTTCATTTTACTATGTTAACATTGGAAATTTTTACTGTGCAATATTTAGAAAAGATTTTTTTAATTTAATTTAGTATACATTTTAAGTTTTACTTTAAAACTATAAAAAAAAAATATTATTATTTTGGTTTTGCTCTCGAGTTCCATATACATAGTAGCTCGTTTGTGTACTCATTTTGTTTTTATGCTGATGAAATTTACAAAAAATGTAGAGTAAACTGTACCATATAATATCTTACATAATAAGATCCAACAAAACAACTTGGGTTGCATCATTGATTAGGATTTTATTAAATTTTATATTTCATGCTGCTCGATTTGGTGCATCATACATTTTGCTGCTTTATGTTTGTTGTTGTTTTGATATTCGGTTTACCTTGGAGAACAATCTGGAAGGTTTATCTAATTTTCTAGATATCTGCCACTTGTTTTAATAAATTTCAAACTATGTATATATTTTCGTTGAATTGAAGACTAATAGAGAGAACTTTTATGAAGATACTATGAAAACTCCGTTGTTCAAAATTATTTTGTTAAAATTATTATTGTCTGGTGAATCTATATGCACTTTACTTATAATTTATAAATTTATTTAACACAGTAAGTATATTATTCAATTTTGAGATGATCAAAATCATCTATGAAAATCATCCAGACTTTTGGGGATGCCGTTCGGTAACTAAAGCCTGCTACACACGTTCATGTAGAACAGTTATATATGCCTGCGCAGGTATACCTGTGCAGTTTTATCTAATGTCTGTTGTGCTTCCACACACCCAGATAAATATGATTGTTACATTAATGATAATAACAGACGTCCAAGTTCATTTGATAGAGATTAAATTTTATCAGTATTAAATTTATATCACCAATTCACGTTGTATTAGAACATTATATATTCGATATTCAACAACACAATAACTGACCGGAAATTTCTAGACACACTCAGGTTTGCCTGGAAAAAACTGGACAGTTTTATCACACACACATTCACCGGTCGAGTGTATATATGATACCTGAAAGGCTAATTGAACGTGTGTAGCTGGCAAGCTACATTATTGTATTACTATTGACAAGCAATTGAGAATCAGGAATAAAACTGCTTCGTTATAACCGACCTATCTCACAAATTATTTATTTTATTTATTTGATTGTGCACATAATGAATGAACAAGGATTTCCAAAAGTTCCATTGAAAAAAAAAATCCATTTTAACATTCTATAAATCGGGACTGTATACTATACTAAAATTAAAAATTTAGCAAACTCAAAATTTAAAAATTTCACAATCGTAAAATTCATTTGTTAGAAATAAATTCCGCCAAAAAATTTAAACTTTAATTTTGACATCTTACAACAATAAGTTTTACCAAAATTACAAAATTGAAACATTTTTATACTTGCATTTTGAAAATTCACAAACATTTTGGGGTATCCAAAATCCAAAAGTTTATAAAATTTTAATTTAGTTAAATCTCAAAATTCAAAAAATTCAAATTCAGAATTACCTTTAAAACATAAATTTTCAGTTTTATTAAACTTTTCGTAAATATTCCGTGACAATTGTCCGAAATTTGACTAACTAACATGTTTAACAATTGAAATGATATGATGTTGAAATGTCATGGCCACCAAATTCTGTAAATGCCAGAAAGTGTCATTTGTTTTTAACATTAAGATTATGACCCAAATAATCGAACAACTGCGCTTGATATTCGTTGTTGAAATATTTGAAAAATCTGTCGATTCCTCTACGGCCTTTTAATAATAACAATCGACACCAAAGGATTGTGGAAAGGTTTGCAGGGTTACACCCATATTCGATTATTTTGACTCAAGTACTGATTGAACGTCGTAAGCGACGTGAATTTGATTAGGATCTATAGAAAGTGAAAATTGATTCGGAAGCTAATGAAGATTTCAAATGAATTTTTCTCAAAGCCAGCAATACTGTTGATTTTGGTGTGAGTAAAATAAGCCACGAATGATTCAAAGAAAGCCTTAAATCCACAAAAAGTCACTGTGGTATTATCGGACCATATTATTAACATGTGGCTTCAAAAAATAATTAAACTGAGGACATTCCAAAAGATTTGGAAAATCTAAAATTCCGTAGTTTGTACTCGAAATTATTTAAAAGCAAAAATTGGAATTTTAATAATTTCTAGACTTATAATTGAAATTTCAATGTAAAAATTAATGCGTAAAACCCGGTATCAAAACATTATACAATTTTTAATTAATTGAAAATGAAAAATTCAAACGAAATCTGAAGCTTGGAATTATCAAATATGGGGATTTTTTACGTGAAATTAAAATTTCAAAATTCAGAATCTGTTAAATCCACTCTTGGATCTGTTCAAGATTCCATATTTAAAATTTTTATATGTAAATATGTGATCCAATACACAACAATGTGAGGATCAGCATTGCAAAAGACCTAAACTTTCAAAAATGTCGTAATTCGGAAAGCCGGAATAGTAAAATTCAGGTATAAAAGTCGATCGACCATTTTTCTTCAGAAAAGTCTGGAAACCTTCTAATTATTTTTAAATTGTTCCAAGACAACAATTTTGTGAGTACTATGGACTATGGACCGGTCAAAATTTTATTTATGGTTGATCTACAGTTTAGTTAGAATAAAGGCTCTTCCAATAAGAAGTTTTTTTAAATAGAATATAAAGTAGCTTTCTTAAAAGTTGCGTTATTCAGTTGTTTCAAAAATAAAGCATAAAATGATAATCGGCCATCTGTACGCGCTATTTAAATTTTAGTGCAAAAATCTACTGGGTCAGTAGCAAACAAACCAACTACAAAACGTGCTCGTTCAGGTCGTTCAACCGAAAATATTGCTACAGTGAAAGAAAGTGTAACCGAGAACCCACATTTATCGATTTCACAACGTTCTCAACAATTAAAATTGTGTCCACAACAACCACATGGCAATTTTTTAATGGCATGAACATTAACGACTTGTGGTTTCAACAGGATGGCGTTAGATGTCCAGTGCACGACCTATGCAACAATTGGTTTATTGAGAAACAGTTCGTTGTTCACCAGTAACATGTGATCTAACACTATATAAGATTATTTTTATTGAGGCAATATAAAAGATAAGGTTTATGAGAATAACCCACAATCAGTCGAAGGTCTCAAAACCAATATCAAACGGATCATTCGTGAGATTGAGCCCCATTTATGTAGAAATGTGATCGCAAATTTCGTCCAAAGGATCAACATCTGCACACGTGTACGTGGTGGACATTTTCCAAATATTATTTTTCATTAATAAATGGTCAATTCTACACAAAACTTCAATAAATATATTTTTAACAAAACATGTATTTAATTTCAAATTTTAAAAAAAAAATTCTTGTTGAAAACCGTATATGTACATCACGTGTGAATTATCGGTAAACTGCTTCGCAAAGTTTGACATAGTTTTTCGTATTTTTCGGTTTTCATTGCCCAGTAAACCATTTTTGTTCCTTTTTTTCTAACCAGAACTTGAAAAATAAAAATTAGGGCGTTTTTAATTTCGTAATACTACGAAAAAAAATACGGTGAGATAAATATACATTTAAAAAAAAATAAACCGATAATTCTTAAAATTTATGTATTATCGATTCAGATTAACATTCCCCAAAAAGTCCAGTTATTTATTAACCCTTACGAACCCACAACTACGATTATGATATTTTTAAAACTCAACGTCCCAAGTTTTTTAACCGAACTAGTATTGTATTTTTTTTTGGAAATAGTTTCAAAGGATGTACATAAATGTCATGTTGGAATTATACAAAAAAATCCATGGCCTATAGCATTAAAAAATAAAAATGTGATTCGGTTAAATATTTCTCTGTTCTAATTTATTCAAATTTGATTGGAATTTAAAACAAAATACAGGAATAGACTAAATGGATCTAATAAATTAATTTTATTTTACAAATTTGCGAGTTGAAAAAATAAGTCTATCGATAGTCAAAGTACAGCCATGTTACTAAATTCCAAAATTAAAATATCTGAATTTTTTATTAGTGAGTATGATTTAAGTTCTGAGTTAACTTCAAAAATTATAAGATTGTTTTAGATAGAACCTGACACTTATTTCAATGCTATATGCCTGACACCTGATATTTGGAATTACGGATTTTTTTATTGCACAACTTATGTAATTATGCTATTCACCACCAGACGACAAACGAAAAATTTAATTTAATTTTGATAAAAACGCTTAAGGGTCAAATAAAATTTGATAAAAATCTGTCAAAAGGTTAGAATTCGGTAAGATAACCTGAAAAGATATGGACAACTTGTGGATTAAAGACATTGCGCCTATATTAAGGTTTCATTTACAATTCAATTGCACTAAGAAAAGATACGCACGAACAAAACATCGGGAATAATTCAAATTTACGCGTACGAGTATATCGCCGTGAATTTTCAATGCTAACCTTTTAACGCTCCGTACTGCGCATTAATTAAATAAAATGGCGAACAATTATTTTAGCCTGCAATAATTACAATACGCAGAAGGTAACTTAAAATACTTTTCAAACTGTGTTCAAATTTAACAATTTTCGAATTTTATAAATCTCTTCTAGTTTCTGGTAATGTGTTTCTGATACGAAAATGCTATATGAAACGAAAATAAAATGTTATTTTTGAATTTGATCAACCAAATATTTTTACACTGTCAGTGGAAAATTTATTTTGAATTAAGAAATATTTAATTTAAAATAAGACCAAATATGTAAATTCAATAAAAATATTTAAAATCCTTAATTTATTTAATACGTTAATTAAATTTATTTAATTATTAAAATTATGGAAATATCTAAACAATAATCACTAGAAATTATTAACTAAATTAATAATTGACTAATTCAGTAATCGGAAAAAATTGGATCGAATTCTTATTGTGGAAGTTAAATTTCGTACCGTCAACTAAACCCGAATTCGTAATAAAATTACTCGAAGTAGTTTTCAAAAACACCAATGGTACGAAAAAATCCTAGGTTCCGAAATAATAAAAAATTGTATTTTCAGAACTATAATTTTGACAACTAGTATGAATATTAAATGTCCTTTCCAAAAAGGGTGATATAAAACATATATATATGAAAACTGTCCTTAACCCTTAATATCAATCCTTTACAAATACAAACCAGGATTATGTAATCCATTATTTTATAACCCATGATTTTTAATAAACGATTATTCTGACTAATCGGTATTTTGAAAGCCTAGATCTACAGACATATACTTTGTTAATTTCCGACGAATAAAAGTTTATTTTTAAAGCTCATTTTACACCAAAACTATTTATCAAAACTTAATCTTAATAGCTTTGAAGGAAACAATATTCCCATAACTTTATATTTCATAAAACCTTTTTTGTTCAAAGTTTGCCGCTTCGTATGTCAGTCATTTTTTACCGATAGTTTCGGTAAATTCGAATGAAATAGTTTGTAAACTTTCAATGGAATGGAATTTTATTTTGATAAACACTGGTCCTGTTTCTTACAGAGCTTTAGTTGTCTAAAGAATAAAACGAACTAAGAACAAAGGAAAACATCTATGTACAGTCGAGGTCCTGAAATTTACATGCATATGCAACTGCGTCAAAATTTTAGGTATCACGAAAACTCTCGAGACCTCATTAATAAATAGACTAAAATAATTTCATAAAAGAGCAAAAGTTAGATGTTCATGAATTTGTTTTCGCGTAGAACGCGCGGTATATACAGTTTCCATCCATATACTTACTAATTGCACGTTTTCAAATCTTCGGTCATTATCGAATGTAAAATTTAAAATTTGCTTTGACAGTTTAATTCTAGTCCAGCACAAGAACAAACATGCTATGGCCAACCATTTCTTTCAGAATCAGACAAGCTCAGCGTTAGATGGTACAGCTTGGATTTCAAAATGTTTGCTGATCTCCGGAATTATGATAGCGAGCTAATACTAGAAGTTTTTGTACCTTTTTTAAAATTCTTATTAGTCGGAACTACTTTAGCACACAATGCCATGAAAGGCCCACAGTGCTTATCGGACAAATACAAATACGTATACATTAAAAACATTCAGTCAAACAATTTTAAGGGAAACTGAGTGCCATATTGAAATGTGTAATCAAAATTAGACGGCTATTTTCTCACAGCGATTGAGTTTGGGACCTCCTTGAAATGTCCGCAATATAAATAAATGTGTTGCCACTTCAAAAAAAAAATCGTATGGCAAGCTTTTGTAGGGACGGGTATTTTCTCACAACAATTGAGTTTGCGACAATGTTGGCCATCACTGTACCGCGATATAAATAAAATTTTAGCCTTTGTCAACTTCAAAGAAAGCTAAATAGGATAAAAAATCGGTTGACCAAGCTTTTGTAGTAACGGCTATTTTCTTACAGCAATTGAGTTTGGAACTATTTGGGCCATCTCTGTGTCAGCGTTGATATTTTTTATGCGTTCAAATTTTCGCAATATACATAAATGTGTTGCCTTTGCAGCTTCAAAGAAAACTAAAATCGAAAAAAAATCGTATGACCAAGCTTTTGTACGGACGGCTAATTTCTCAAAACGATGGAGTTTAGGCCTTTCTTGGCGATCACTGTGATGCAGTGTTGATATTTTTGAATAGCCACAATAAAAAGAAATGTGTCGCCTTTGCCAACTTCAAAGAAAGCTAAATAGGAAAAAAAATCGATTGGCCAAGCTTTTGTAGGAACGGCGATATTCTCTTTGCAATTGGATTTAGGACCTTCTGGACCATCACTGTGCCAGCCTTCATATTGTTTTGACAGTTGGAATTACCGCAATATAAATAAATGTGTCGCCTTTACCAACTCCAAAGAAAGCTAAAACCGAAAAAACTTGTATGACCAAGCATTTAATGGGAACGGCTATTTTCTCACAACAATCGAATTTGAAACCTTCTTGACTATCACTGTGCCAGCGTTGATATTGTTTTGTCCATGTAAATTGCCACAATATAAATAAATGTTCCGCTCTTGTAACTTCAAAAAATTCTAAATAGGATAAAAAACCGGTTGGCCGAGCTTTTGGAGGGACGACTAATTTCTAAGAACGATTGAGCTTTGGACTTTCTTGACCATCACTGTGTCAGTGCTGATATTTTTCTGATCGTTGGAATAGCCACAATAAAAAGAAATGTGTCTTTACCAACTTCAAAGGAACCTAAACAGGAAAAAATTCGGTTGGCCAAGCTTTTGCAGGGACAACTATTTTCTCACAGAGATTGAAGTTGGGGCCTTCTTGACCAACATTATTTAAATATATTGTTTATGTTTTCAACCGGAAAATAAAAAATTGTGCTCACACAGAGTAGTAATTTTTATAAACCAATATTAGAGAATACAACTACAAAATAGATCCAACTTTTACTTCACATGATTATCAACTACATCATTAAAATACAATAAAATAATTGTAGATGCGCTATAAAAATAATAAACATTAAAAAACACATAAAATTTTAATTTTATAACTTTATGCGTCATTATACATTTATCTATAAACTTGTTTATTCTAGAATACAATAATAATTAAAGTTCATTGAATTTTAATAATTAAAAATCAACGTTCGATGCCAATTCAGAGATAATTTAAGAAACGTACCAATACAACGAATTTCTCCATAATCTTCATATCTCATTTAACTGCAATAATAAAAATTTATATTTTTTACAATTATCAATAAAAATTATTTTTATTTTTTTATTGAATATTAAAAACCAACCATTTCAGATTAATAGCTATATAATATAAATATGATACAACGCTGCTGATCATATATACATGTCTGATAGATACATATTTTCGACAGATAACTAGAAAAACTACAAAACTATTTTTCAATTTTCCCATTCGGTCGTTCGCAATTAATTAAGTTTTAACAATATTTTTTAATAGCATTTTTTTATTTATAATTTTTTAACGACTTTCCTGTTTATGTAAAAAAATCAACCGCCAACTACAATTAATTTTAAATCCCTTAATTATTGTTTATTATTTTATTTATCGTTTATATATATATACAAAATTTTATGTTTACTAACCCAAAATTTTTCTAACAGGTTTGGTCATACTAAAACAAACAATAAAATTAAAAACATTATTAATTACATTACAACTATATACAGAAAACAAAAAAATAGTAAATCAAAATTAAAACCAAAAAATATTTTGTTTTTAAATAAAATTAAATTACAAAATTTGTATAATAAAAAATATAATTTCATTTTTTTTATATCATACACAATAATTAATAAAATAAATAAAAAAAAAATTAGTATTAAAAATTAAATAAAATTTTTTTTTACATTCATTTGGTTTATTATTGGATTTGTTTAAATTTGAATAAATTTTAATGAATTATGTACGCTTACGAGAAACGACAGAACGTAAAAATGTAATACATTGTTTTTTATAAAATTAAATAAATATTAAAAATATATATTTTTGAAATGATATTTTTTTTTTTAATTAACCATATCACAAATTTCGTTTCGTATTTTTCTGAATTAAACAACAACAAAACAAAAATTAAAAATACATACATTTTTTTTAAATATTACATTCAAAATATTTGTATAACTCTTATATACATATATATACACATATAAATTAACTTAAAAATATTTTTTTTACAAAGTATTGAATAATAAATAAATTATTTATTTGACTATAATTTAGTGGAATCAGTTTAATTATTTGATATTAAATTTTTAATTTTATTTATTCATTTTTGTCTAATAAAAATGCGTATTATTTATTGTTCAGCTATCGTAAGTATTACTGAATAAAATATTATTTTAAGGGTAGAACCATCTTACCCTTACCTGTAAATTAAAATTATGGAATGGTGGCGAAGTTTATGTGAACATTGTTTATGTGGAAATCGTATTTACTCTAGACCAAAGGAGCAACAGATTGTCATTTTAAAACTTTTGGAATATATTTGAAATACAAAAAAAGTGTAAGCTAGTGAAAGGTACAGAACAAGAATTTAAAAACTGGCGAAACCTTAAATATTAAGAATGAGACATTGATATTTATACCATCGTTGGCGGTTAGTATTCATTATAATTCTGTGTGGAGATCACAATACCATCGGAATATACTGATTAGAGTTTAATCATTTTCAAACATCTGAGTTTATACTTTTTACTATAAACCACGAGACTATACTTCGCCGCATTACTCGTAGTAGACAAAAATTGAATAATCCCACGATTGCCTAGGTCCCGTATCCATTATCGCCTGATTGTGCGATGCTTCGAGGAAAATGCGCCTATCATATGCTAACTTCATCAACAATATTATCATTTTTGGAATAATATTCTTAGAAAACACGGATTCAAAAATGAGAAAGATTTGAATTAGCTGTTGCTAGCATTATCAAACGAATAGTATACTTACTGCAATGATGCACGACGCATATATAATCGCTATTGTCTTCGTTGAAACGAACTGTGTTAATGCTAAGGAAAAGTTTGGTTTAATATCTCCTTTACGAAATGAAATTATCAGCAGCATTGTTTATTGGCATTTTTGCCGCTTCTCCGTGCCCAACTTATTCTTACTCTGTCAGGCGCATATCTTCTCACGACTCGCTTATAGCTCATACATCATCGCCAATCAAGTAAATGAGGAATGCTGGAATTTTATATAAGTTTCGAAGAATTTGAATCCTTTGGTCGATGGCAGAACCCATCCAATTCCAATCGCATATTCAAAATATTTCTGTGCTACAGTGCGGTTGACTCTTTAAATGTATCCGTAATATTAAAAAACGGTGCACAAAACCTATCGCGTTTTCTCAACTTTTTGGTTGACATCGTGATTGAACTTGTGAAAGATTAATAGTGTGATAATTTCTGATTAGCACAAAGCCTATACATATTTTAAATCGTTCCAAAGCCTCGCGTCTTGTTAACGTTAAGCGCATAATCATCCAATTGTCGCGATAACTGTTGCATGTTGTTTAGATCCACTGCAATATTGATCATAATTATCGCAAGAAGCCGCATAATTTCAAGTGTGACGGCTTCAACGGCTTCCAGTGCAATGTCAAAAATTTTGTTGTTTGTAATAACTGTTTGCTGTTGTGTATTAATGGACGGAATTTTCACGAATTTCAAGATTGAGCTTTTCAAATGGTCTCAATTCGGTTAGAAAATATCAAATGTCTAGAATATAACCCTGGGTCCCTATTCCTGAATACGATACGTATCGATGGTCGATACGAAAATGCTACACTAAACGAAAATAAATTGGTTTTTCTGAATTCGATCTAATCAAATATTTTTACACTGCCATGTATTCATTGGGAAATTTATTTTGAATGGTTATATCTCTACGGGTTTTAAGCCTTGGGTATATGTTTTTGGCGTTTGAATATAAAAATATGTAGTTTTCGTTTGGTTGTTTGTGTCATAACACAACCATTTTTTTCTATTAAAATTAAATCACCTTAGTTGCGAATTACGATACAAGGAATTCAAAATTAAGATAAGTATTTTTGAAAAAAACTTCTGTAATTTTAGTTTAAAAAATATTTTATTCAGACTTCCTTCATATATCTTCCTAACTATAGCTCGATTTCAGGTCAAACTACGTGGCCGATCCTTGATTTTGAAGAGGTTTGATAATGGGCTCGGAAAAAGTTACCTGCACCAAAACGATTATGGCAGTATTTTATGTTATTATAAATATTTAGTATTTTATTTAGAATAGACAATATATGTAAATTCAATAAAAGAAATATATTTAATTCCCTCATTTAATTAATTAAATTATGGTAATATAAAAAAATCACTAAAAACTTTTAACAAAATTTATTTATATGGAGTCGTCAACTATTTCATCAACGTACAGAATCGAATTCGTATTGCGGAATAAGGTAAATTTTGCAGCGTATCAAGTAGACACGAATTCGTATTAGAATTATTCGAATTTGTTTTCAAAAATACCAATGGTACGAATTCGTACAATTTTTATCCGAATTCGTATTCAGGAATAGGTCCCCAGCCGTCCACGGGGTAACGCAGTCCGAATTAATTTATTAAAATTTCAAAATAATCGGCGCCGGATTCAGCTTTCTCATTTCAATTTTTGGAACACTTTCAATTTATGTATCGAATTTGGATCGATCTTTTAAACTAACTTTTCAATATCACAGATAAATTATAATATGTTAAATAGCTGGACGCTTTAATTTATTAAAATTGCAAAGGGGTCTGGTTTCAAGGTACTCCCATACTGTTGAACCCTTTTCATACTAAGTTTTATAAATCATAGGGAGCTACAATTTGATACATGGTACCATCTTGCTCGACATACTGATCTATTCAAATTTAAAGGTGATCCAGATAAACAACTCGGTTCAAAGGCTCCCAAAAACTCCCAAACATTTTGTTTTATTGATACTAAAAAAGTAATAATTGTGAGAAAATTAATGTAAAACTTAGTTTCGATGACAAGAATGGCGTAACTAAGCACCTGCAGCCCATCCAGTCATCAGGGCTCATAATTATTGGCAGAATGATAGCTTCACATCTCATTTTAAATCAAATTTCTTTAATTCAAATGAAGTAGCAGTCCGTAGATTTTAAACCGTGTTTAGCGGAGTATTTTTTAACTTTTTAGATACATTTAATAATTTCCCGGCAACTCAGATTATTATTTACTATCTAGTCGTCAACACAAACTTAGAGTTTTCAAAATCACAGAAATTCACTTTTTAGAATAAACCAATAAATTTTTACAGATAAAATTATCATTACCAAATTTTAGTCGACCTTTCCAAGTACCCGCATAGTAAAACACACCAAAAATTATTTTACATCAGTGCGAGATAATTTTTCGTGTGTTTTACTATGTGAGTGCTTGCAAAGGTTGACTAAAATTTTGTATCGTAATTTTTTTGCTCCTCATTAAATCTTTATAAATCAAAGAAATAAAAAAAAACTTGTTATAAGCTGAAACCATTCCATAAAATTTGCAGTTTCGCCAGGTTCACTTGCATTTGTCGCGATTTCGCTATTTACAATAATTAAAATTCACGTTGACTGTGACAGTTCCGATAACATGTTGTTGCGAACATTTGTTGAATGCATGAATATCAAATGTAATGAAATGATTTTATCACTCGATACACAATATATTGACGATATTCACAAGAGCGCACCATATATAAATTATATAAAACGAACACCATTATAATAAATTTTAAAATTATTTTCGACGATATAAAAAAAATTTTGTGACGTAAAAATCAATTTAATTTTTAATGCATCGATTATTGCCAATAATAAAAATAATTAAATATCGAAAATTTTAATAAAATCCACTTCAACTATACGAGAGTACGTAAAACCATGTTATTTTATAAGTACTTCATGCAATTTTAATTTTTTTAAATTATTCTTGCGAATTAATTAATAAACTGATTCCATTATTATTAAATCAGCCAACAAAAAAAAAATTATTAAGTGAACATATTCTCCATCTATATACATACATATGTATATATAATTTATATATATAGTTAATCTAATCTATATCCTATTTCTTATATCTTATGTATCTTTATATTATATATTTATTATATAATAATACTCTAAATATAAATATATATTTTTATAAATAAAATACTAGCTACTCTAATTATTTTAATATCTAATTTATTATTTATTCGTCTCGACATATAATTTGAAATCCTTCTGGTCTATTAATATCCAAATATTATCCTATCCTATATATATGATTATAAATAATAGAAAATAAAATAAAAAATTGTATAAATTGACAATAAAATATTAATATATAAATAAATAAAATAATTATAACAATTAATTTTTTGATGTTGTACAAAACCAAAAAATTATTTTATCTTCTATATAAACTAAAACATAAATGTGACATGCTTTTAATTATTATTTTAATTAAATTGATGAATTATTAACAACAAAAATAAAATATTTTGATTATTTTTTTTATTGTAATGTAATATAAAAAAAAATTTAATTAATAAACACAAAAAAGTTGATACTCAGATTATCCATCCAAACTATATTTAATTTAAAAACAAAAAATTATTAATAATATAATTATAAGGAATTAATTACATGTATATATAAAGTTTAATTATATTTAAATAATTTTTTTTTAATGTATTTATTATATTTAATTTTGTAATTTTAACAGCCGGCTAACTCGAATTAATATAAAAGTGTGTGTATTTACGTTCAAAAATATTATTTGGTTTTAACACAAATAATAATTGGATTAGAGAGTAAGGTATTGTAAAATATTTTTTTAAATTTTAAATTATGTAATTCGGATAATTTATTAATTTATTTGAGATTGGTTTGAATCGCCGAAAGATTAGCTCTCATATTTCAAACCCATTAAATTTAAACATTGTGGGTTCCGTAATACAACCCAAGGAATATAAATTTAAAATTTAGAATTTAATTTCACAGGACGTTAATGAGTTCGCGTTTATACATCCGTTTCATTCTCAGCCAATCCAAAAAATTTGGTTGTTCGCTGGAAGAAGTTTAGGGATTTCTGTGGCACGCAAAATGTATTGCCAATATCCATTGAACAAGAACTTTGTAGATTTTCCTCTAAGGTAAGTTTAATTATATTTTCAATTCTGTGCAGCTTCTTTGGGAACCCAAATGAATGGTTTGTTATAATGGCATATTGATCTAGTACTGGTTTTAGTTTCTTTAATAATTTTTTTTTTTAATTAAATTGAATTATTAAATTAATTAATAGGGGACTGTGCAAATCATTATTATATTGACGATATGATGAAAAATGTTTTTTCCCAAATTAAACATACTTTCGTTATAGATGAACAGTGCAACTCGTCCAATTTCTATGATGCGCTTTGCTAGCATCTTTAACAGTATTGTAGTTGTCTATGTACAATAAGTAATGTCTTCTCTGCGTAGCGAACAATTCACTTGTTCTGCCACAAGTTAGTTTTCGTTTTCCCTCAGAATAACTCTTCACGGCCTTAACTATTTCTTAGCTATCATGTGGAAGTTTAGTAGTTTTTCAAACTGTGATGTTGAACCTTGTACGTAGCTTTTAAGAGATTTAGCTTGCCAGATGGTAATCACTGTTGTGTAAGAAAAAAATTGACTAATAAATTAGTAATTAAGCGATTTTACGCAATTTCAATAGTTTCTCAGGCAGATATTCTACAGATAATTTGACTCAAGTTTGAGTGAAATTTTAATGATATTCTTCAGTAATTCTAGTAATGCGCTAGAACCGGTTTAAGACTCCATATTTATCGACAAATTTCACATTCCGATTTGAATTTGCCGCCATTTATATACATATTGTTCTAGAATGCTCTTTCACTGAGAACGCGTATTAATTTTAAAAACACATTACCAAACTGGCGAATGTTTTGTTGGAAAAACTAGAAAATCGCAAATACCACTTGATCAACAAGCTATTTTATAGTATTTTACTTTGAAATTTGTGTGGATTGGTTGAAAATTGACAAGGCCATTTCTAACCTGCTATATTATTTAGATACAATTAAGACAAGAATAATTAATATTCTATATGGCCAAATTATAAATATATTTGGGGTTTACAGAAATTCCAACAATCATTACAAATTAAAATTTCCAAAAACCAAATACCCAAATGTAAAGAATTTAGACTTGTAATCAATTTTTTAATCGGTAGTTTTAAAAATTACTGGAAATTTTAAAATTCGATTCTTGAATATTAACATTAATTTTCAAACATATTTGTGAAGCCCAACTATCCCCAAACCATTCTATCAAAATTTTAGATATTTTAGTCGGTTTAGAATGTCGGTTGAAATTTACAGAAAAAAATTAAAATTTTAGTAGTTTAAAAGGTATGAAGTTAATTTGAAGCAGTAGCTGAAAATCTGACAATGTTGATTAGGGTTCTCAATTAATGATGGTAGTTTTTTTAAAGAAAATATGGACTGATACTGAAGGTCAAAAATTACCATTTGTGATGGGAAGGCCTCGGGCGTAAGAGTAAGAGTTTTTGTATGTAGTGTTAATAATTAAATTCTTCATTTGTTAATAATTAAATGATACGCTTATTTGTTAGGACTTTATCTGGCCTTATTAGTTGCAGTATTATTCAGTGTATCAATCCATAATTCATATAACAATGGCATAAGATGTGTGTTAAACACGATTAAGGCATACCAATTATTGGTAACTGGAACAAATTGCACTTAAAATATTATACGGTTTTGATGTTCCAATTCCAAATGACTTCTGAAGCCCATTACATCGGAAGTTAATTGTAAGAGTCATACGTTTAACTCGACAGTTATTTGACTTGTAAAGACCTCTTCCTTGTTTATTGAGAACACTTCAGTGCTACTTTATTATAGCATTCCAGTACTACTCTATATTTCTATCCATGTAACCTAGAGCTGGATATAGTTGTTAAAAAAGCTCACAAGCCTTGGATACAGTCAAAGTTTTATAGTTCAGCGGCAATACAAAATTTGAATATTAAATTTACAATTACAAGTATATAACGGCTACTGGAATTTAAAAGGTCTGAGTTAAAATGGTGTTCTGACATAAAATAACCATTCTCAAATAATTTTTAATAATAACACTATTCATTTAGCCCTATCCACCCACAAATAAAAAATATTATTTTAAAATGGAATATACTATCTATAGCAACGATTCTATTATTTTGACTCCAAAAAAATATTATGTGAACTATACTATCTACTTGAATCAATTCAGAAATTAGATTCTCAAAACAAACTACTAAATATACATATGTATGTACGAAACCGTTTAGCCCGATATCGGCCAGCAACGCTTATTTCTTACGAATGATGGATATATCATGCTCGGCGATGCTTCAAACTATAAAAATGACCAACTTTGCCAACTCTGCATGTCCAACTCTAGTTGAAGATATTAATTAAACAAACAAATTAAAGTTCTAGACTAATCCGAAAACCATATGGACATTTTTTAAATTTAAAAATGTCAAAATCTGGAAAAAAATGGTTGTCAATTGATTTTATAACTCTTTGGTAAAGTAGAAAACGCGGATGCCAACAAATTATTTTGTAGCAAAAATATTTGGAAAAATGTTAAAGTAAAAGTTAATTTCTGAACTTGCTAACTTAAAATAGAAAGAAATTTGCTAAAAATTTCGACAGTAATTGAACACTTCGTGATACCCTCATACCTCAAAATTTAGTGTTATTTATACTTAAAATTACAGAAAATAAAGGTTAAATTAAATAACCAATAATTTTTAACCTTTATATTAACTTCTATTGATTTGACATATTATATTGAAATAGTAACAACAATTTAGTTTGGTATGTATTTGGTAGTTATAATATAAAAACAAAGCCCTAATAATTTTATAAATTTATTGTTTTTTTTATTTGTTTTTGGTAAATTTGTAAAAAAAAAACTAAAAAAATGTCTAATAATATTATAAAATTCGCAGAGGGTATATAGGTTTATAAGGTATATAAGTTTATTAAATTAGTTTCAAAATTAAATTAAAAAACTTCAAACATATTAAAACTAAACGTTAAAATCAACAAACTATTATAGAATTTGAAAATTTGTAATATGTATTATCGAATGAACCAAGTTTTAAAACTTTTCAATGAATTGTATGTATATGCGAGTAAAATTTCAAATCTGGTTACCCTGTTTTAAGTCACGGCCCATAGATTGAGATACATCATCTCAACATTAAAAAATTAAAGTAAGTACAATTTATTATAGTCATCAAATAATATTATTATAGTTCTTTAGCAACATGGACACCGCATTTAGACGACTGTATAGATGTTACCTATCCAAAATATTTTGAAACTGCCAGACAAAGATAATAGAAAGCCGAAGAGATAAATAAAACATCCAGGAGTAAAAATCGTTCTAATCTCATAGAATAGTAAAAAAATTCTTAAACAAATCGGTAAATGCTAAACTATAAACTTTTTGAAATTAATCTGAAATTCAAAAAAATAAGTGAAGCCCAAATTTTTTTAAATTTTTTTATGGTTAAGTATTAGAAATTCTAATTACTACATTTTTAACATTTTAAAATTCGAGTATGTACTTATATTCAAGTATCCATATTCAAGTAGAATATAGATTTTTAAAATTTATTTTAATAATTTACAATTTAGTTGTTTAAGAACTAAAATTTAAAATTGGTCTTTTAAAATCAACAAAAGTTTAGAATATTGATTCAGGAAATTATGCAAGGTGCAAATGTTAAAATTTACAGATTTGATTTATTTAAAATTATTTGACGCATGTCTTTTTCGATCCGACACAACACCACAATACAGTTATTATCGATCGACCTTTTTTCAACCTTCTTTCTATTGAATCCTTTTCAACGAGGCCGATGGCCCAATCATAGAAATAAAAAAATTTAACAAAGTATAGGAATTTTAAGGTTTAGGAAATGTTTAGGAAAAACTTCACGTGAATTGAATTAAGACTTAAGCGCACAAGTACCCATCTTAGTTATGTGATGCTTTAAAATTTGAGGTTCTAAACATTATGTACAACCTATTTTAGAATAATAATGAGGTTTTCCAAATATTATTTTAAGTATTTTTAGCGTGAACATCCTAAAAATCCTATCATCACATACACAGCTTAGAATAATATTTAATAAAGAATGAAAAGTTTGCTAAATAGTATCATTCCAACTTCAAACGAAGAACTGAAATAAAATATTATTAATCATTATAAATTCTTACAAAAATTTGCAAAGCCATAAAAGATTAGACTTATAGAAATAAAGAAGAACCCAAATGAATAATTTTAATAAAAAATACAAAATTACAAATCTTAAATTCTATCACATACTAAAGAATTAAATTTTGATGTTAATTTCATATACAATGTTGTCCGAAAATTTTGTAAGAATCGTACATAAATTGAAAGCAAAAATATCTAAGATTTATAAAACCAATTAAATAATAAAGATTATACCCTTTGAGGCAGAATTCAAAATTTTTTTTTACTGTATAGTAACTGTATACGTATTGTTCCAAACAAATTTTTTACAAGCTTGTAAACAATTTATTACCATAATGTAATTGCGGAATAACATTAGATAAATTCAAATTGTTGTTGTTTTGATTATTATTAATTAGTCTGGTTGTTGTTATGGCCATGTATTAGGTCTGATATGCCCTCCAACATTTGTACATATACAGCATATTATATTTTATGGGATATATATGTAAGTCTGTAAGTTAATCTAAACAGACTTATAATAATTGAAGCAAAAATATAATAAATCGAAAGAAGAGATTTGCTTTTCTTCATTTTCATTTATACAAGACAACAGAACCAAACAAATTTTTTTATTTATTCTTAGAAAGATTTTTTTGTGCCTTTTGCTTTCCTTGAAAAGCTACGAGTACATACTTAAGTTAAATGAACTAAAAAAAGGATTTTTGTTTTTGTTTTTATTTTTATTTTTTAAGGAAAAAGTACACAGCACATAATACAAAGAGACGATGAAAATGTTTTTCTTTTCTACAAATTTTGTTGGTTGTTGAAAAAATTATAATTCTCTTTGAGATATACGATACATTTAATTTTTTGTTTTTTTTTAATTTTTTTTATCTGTGTTTTTATCTTTTTTAAGGGGTTGAACATCATTTATTGGGGTTATTAGCTCGGGAAAAAAAAAATTAAAATATTTAGTCGTTATGTTTTTCGTTTTGAGGAAGAAAATGCATTTTAGATTTTCAGGTAGATAAATTTTGCTATTTTCTGAATAATAATTGTGAAATTTGTTATCAGGTCGAACCTTTTCTTAGTAAATGAAAACAAATTATGTTTTTTATCATGTGGGCTGTTGAAAACACCCACCGAACTACCACATTTACTGAGAAACCTACATATTCAATTTATTTTAAATCACCCTTTGATTTTATACGATTATATATTATTGGAAATACAAATTCACTTATATTATTGTTTGTATTTTTGAACTTTCAAGATTGTTAAGATTGAACAAGAAATGGTTTATTTTTTGGGAATTTAAATTATTCATGTTGGTTGGTTTTTATATACTTACATATATAAATATAAAAGCTAATGTGAAATAAAAGTTTGGTGAAGGATTATCTAAATAGATAATTCATGACATATTCATGTAATATGAAAATATTTTTAAATCCATATTCTAGAAAAGAGTAGCACATAATAGGTCACTGGCTCCTTAGAGAATTCATACTTTTATTTGAATGGATTATCATGGATATTTACAATACTTATATATCATAATGTTTGATTTTCATGGTTTTTAGATAAGTGCACATAATATTTAATGAGAACATCTTATTCGAATAATAACTGATTGTATCGAATTAGAAAACACAATACAAAATACCTTGGTATATTTTTAAGACAATAGAATTCAATACAAATTATTACCAATTTATCGAATAAAACATCACTTTCCTGCCTAAAACATTAACAATCAACTTCATCAACTTTATAAATTATCTCACTCTAAATTCACTTAAGACTTACAATTAATAATCACAATATTGATGTTGTAACATGGAGCTAATAAATACTTACTGGTTTGTCGAACTGAGGAATGTGGATTGTTCATTATACATCGAAAAGTAAATTCGGACAACATTCCTCTCGTTGGATAGGATTCAGCGTATAAATCGATCACCAAACTGACATTCTACTAAAATTAGTAGCATATCTGTCTTTTCACTAATTTCTGTAATCGCACTTATTTTATAACAACATTTTAATTAAATTTAATGACGCACGTTTAAATTTCTAAATACAATACGTTAAATACTGAATAAAACATTTGACAAACTGAACCAAGAAAACAAACTCGAATCGTTTTCAAACATGTATATCAAAGCCTACTTGAAGTAATTATTAGATGAACTATTTTGACTATGTTGATCCATTGTTTTTGTAATAAAATTATCATTCACTTAAAGTTTATTATCAAATAACTGCACATCAATTTTAATACACAGAATTATGGGTATGGTTGTAGTTTCCCATTAAATACTATTAATTTTATTAATTAATTTTATTTATTCGATTAAATCGAGCTTGCATTCGCATGGCGGCTGAGGCATGCTTAATATTTCATGATGTTGAATATTCGACAACTTTTAAAAATTGATTTGAATTTACAAAGTAATAATCGATGATTTATTAATTAATAATTAATAATTAATATTTATACGATTTATTAATCACTCAATTAATTGAACACACAAATTTTATTTAAAATGTTTTTGTCGCAATTTGCACAGGCGCTGGGGCAGCGCAGGAGCTATTCGGAATTATTCACTGAATTATACTGAACTCTTATGGTTCCGAATATATATTTTAATATAGTTTCAAATAGATATTCGACTTCAAAATGGCAACAATAAAAAGAACCTTTCTGGTCTGGTAACAATCGAACTCTGATTTTTTATATTAAAAACAAAAATCAACAAAACATAAAATCAATGATTACTTATTTATAAAAATTAAATCTAATTTTGTACGCAACCATTAAAATCTAAAGTGCAAACGAAAACAATAAAAATCTAAATGGTACAAAATAAAAATGAAAAATGAAGATCAAAATGAAAACACTACAGAATAATGTTTTTGGCCGTGTCAACTCTATATGATATAAAATATTTATAGCATTTGTGGTCTAAACTTATGATGCCTACATATACACATGTCAAGACAGTAATTTCGTGCACAAACAGCAAATTTGCTCTCTATACGTGTGAATCAACAGACAAGATTCTCTGGAGAGTAAAATTTTAACTATTCCAGACAGTATGTACTGTACGGTAATGCTGCTGGCTAAGTGTGAGTGATTTTAACTGCCTGGGCCCGTATTCTTGAATTCCACATCAAATTCCCCGTGTGGATATCTGTCAAAAAACAAAAAACAAATATGTGATATTTTAAATCTAGTATTCTTCAATATCACACTACGGGAAATTTTCCGAATGGGTATTTGTATGTGGAAAAAATTTCCCCACAGGGAATTTTGACAGCTAGCTGTATTTATTTTAAACAACAAAGCGTTAGAAGTTAGAAGTAATGTCGATTTTCTTTGGTTTTACAAAAAATATCAATTATTTTCTTGCTAATCGAAAACGAAAAATAATTGATTATTTTTGGTCTTTGTGTTGGTATTATGACATTTTGTTTTCTGTCAGTTTAATGTGAATTTCATAAAGCTACAAGCGATTATTTTTTGTGAATTAATTTGTTATTTTTTTTGTGATTGACTCAGCAAGAAAACCATTTAAGAATTGACATAAAAATGGCGAGGCGTCTATTTGTCATATTTGACATTTCTATTTTTCAATGTAGTGGTAGTAGTCAAACTGACACTTCTAATTGTCAAACTGACAATTCTGAGCTAATTCTTATGTCGATTTTCTTTGGTTAAAAATAATTGATTATTTTGACAAATAATTGATATTTTTCAGTGTTTCATTTTTCTTTGGCGAAAATAATTGATTATTTTTTGATGTATAATCAATTTTTTCAAAACATGATTTTTTCAATAATCTACTACCACTACATTGAAAAATAGAAATATCAAATATGACAAATAGACGCCTCGCCATTTTAATGTCAATTCTTAAATGGTTTTCTTGCTCACTTTAATCACAAAACAAATAACAAGTTAATTCACAAATAATAATCGCTTGCAACTTTATGAAATTCACATTAAACTGACAGAAAACAAAATGTCAAAATACCAACACAAAGACCAAAAATAACCAATAATTTTTCGTTTTCGATTGGCAAGAAAATAATTGATATTTTTTGTAAAACCAAAGAAAACCGACATAATGGAATTGGATGGGGAATTTTGACAGATGTCCACACGGGGAAATTGATGTGGAATTCAAGAATTGATGTGGAAGCAGAAAAATTCTAAAGCCGATAAAATTGTTCGTAAACTTTAAAAATTTTGAGGAATGTTGTCACAAAATTTCGCCAAATTAGAAAAGTTTTAAAATTTATTATTAAATTTTATAAAACATCCAAAGAAAACAGTTCAGAATTTTCTGATTATTTAAGAAAAAAACAAATATATTTTAACAAAATTTTTAATTTTATAAAATTTCATAAAATTAAAAATTCTAAACTTTGATAGGGTCTTAGAATTTGGTAAAAATTAAGAATTCAAACTTGAATTTAATTATCAACAAAATTAAATTCTAGGTGAAATCCTTCTCCTCAATTTATTAATTTTTCAACAAAATTTAGTTCATCAGAAGATAATTCGAAAATTATCAGAATCTACTTGGTGAATTGGGCATATTCATAATTTGTATATTTTGTAAAATTTCATAATTTATTCAAAATTAAAATCTGAAATTTGATAAAATTTCAAAAAATTTCGAAAGTATTTAGAATTGGTTCTTAATTTATAATTGTGAATTTTGTTAAAGCTTCAAAATTCAAAATTTGATATAAAATCAAATTTTAGGAAAACGTCTAATAAATTTTAGAATTTGTGGTACACAGAATTTCTTCACAAAACATTTTAAGATCGAATGCAACCTTCATCGCGTAATTTGGTGTACCATGTTAAGCCAACAATATTCACCGTTCGTTGTAGAGAACTCTTCCAACCATAAAAGTGGTGTCGATAAAGGTTGGTTTGTTTGTATAGCCGGTGCAAACTGGAAAGAAAATATTAAAATTGTTTTGAAAATAATAAATTGTTTATCCATACGATATATGGTCGTCATTGGTCGATATATGATCGTTATTGGTCGATATATGGTCGTTTTACTTTTCTGAAGAAATTGCAAATTATTAATTTCTTTCCGTTTAACCAAAGTGAAATTTTTGAATTAATTGATATAAATTACTTGAACATTGGTTAATTGATATAAATTACTTGAACAATAAAATCTTAATTTATTTTAACGTTTACCTTTACGTTCACACACAAAAATAACTTCACCATAAGTAATTTTATGATTTTATTGTTCGAGTTGAACAAATCAAAATTGCTCCAATTAATGCAGTATAATTTCGGTTAAATTAATAAAAAATTAGAGCTTTGATATTATTTCTTAATAAACAATAACGTGTAATTAATTAAATTAAGTAAAAGATAATAAAAAATTCGTTTGATATGAGTACTACGTCATTGGATTTTATGGAATAAAAGCAACGCTCTAATTTTTTACTAGTTTTTTTTTTTGGTGGAATGTTCGATCGCTGAACCTTAAATGTATTGCAGTTAATCATTACTAACACTACCAATCAACTGGTTGTTTAATTTTGTAAAGCAAAAATAGCCAATAAATCAACTTTTCCAGTAAACATTTCGAAAAAATTATCACGACCGAGAATTATCTTCTTTTTTTTTTCCAATGAATGCCTGTAAGGAGAATACAGACAGATAGAAAAATCACTGTGCCTCAACACACTTCGGATGTTCCAAACTTAACCGCAACTTGTTAGTAAAAAAACTTGCAATATTTAATATCAATGCTAAGCTGTTCTTAGCCATTAAATTTAGAAAATAACCTCAGTAAAATGCAAATCTCTCTTTAATAAATATGTTGCCTTAACCTAAAAAATTTATTTTTATTTTTTAAACTCAGGTTCAAATCTAAGATAATAAGGGATAGGGCGTGACTAGGTCAGTTCATTTTGTACATTTAATTTATATTATATATTTTCAAAAATTTTATTGTTTTTAATTGCCAAAATTAAATTTATCTCTATAATCTCGGGTATTATAATTTTTTATATACAATCTTTTCTCTTGTCTATAATAATAAATACACATTCTTTATGCCTGCTGTCTGCCTTCCTGGTGCGAAGCCTATAGAATGTATAGTATAGTTTGATACATGTGAAAATTGAGAAAGTAGAACAAAACTTTCTAAGGACTGACAAGTGGAAGTACTACTGTGGTTTGCAATGAAAAAAGTAATTCGATATATTATCAAAATTTATAAAGTGGCGTTCCGAATTGCCAAGGAATTTTTAAATCTGACCTGCAAGGGATAAAATTTAATACGAATCAGTTAGTTTGAGGTAGAGATTTTAATTTCGATAATCGATTAACCGATAGATAAATTACAGTCCTTTTTCCGCTAAATACGACATAACAATGATTATTATTATTTTGTTCAACCCTATTACACAATTTTTTTTTCTCATCTACATTTAATAACAATAGAAATATTAACAATTATTGGTGAAAGAGGAACATTGGGGAATGCAAACCCGACTAAGTTTTGCCAAAACTTAAAACTTGTTATGTTTTAATTAAACAGTCAGATTTCGCAGATGAGTGTCAGTGGATGTTATATAATTTTCGAAATATGAATGTAAAGTCACTATTAAGCCTCGAATTATATTCGTGTCAATCTATTGATGAATAAAAGTTCAATTGGCTACACTATTATGATATATGAACAAATTGTTACAAATTGTTGTTACTTAAACTGTTACCAGGCCAAATCATTTTAACCAAAATATTTAATTCGGATTTATAAAATTATATTAAATAGCGTTTCTCGCGTCAAGTAAATGTATTCAATTCACACAAATCACAAATAAAACAATAAATTACAAACAAATTATTTTTCCTCCAATTATCGGTAAAATATATTTTTATATTTTTTTTTTTTATTCTACAATCCTAACTAGTAAATTTTAATTAAACCATACATACATAAACATATATATTTTTATTACAAAATAAATATAAATAAATTGCCAGAAATCCAAATAAAATTTGTAAAAAAATTTAATTAATTATTGTATAATCAATTATTATATTTTATAAAAACAGCAAAAAATATTAAAATTAAATTTAAGGTCTTTAGATAAATGAATGAATATTTAATAATAATAATTATTATTTATATATTTATAAATAAATTAAGCATATAAATATTATAAATACAAATGAATGAATATATATATATATAGGATAGACGAAAAATTTAAAACAAATTAATTAATTAATTAAAATTTAAATGTACATATATCTAGGTATTAAATTTAATAATAATATTTTTTAATATATTTTTTTGTATTTAATATTTTTTTTATTATGTTATTAAATTTAGGCCACCTATTATAAAAAAAAATTTATTAACTTTACTGTTGTCATTAATATGTTAATAATTTTGAATTATAATTATCATATACATATATTTAAAAATATATAATATATAGTTTTGTCTATTTACGAAAATTGTTCGATACATCGAAATTATTGTTTTAAATTTATTTATAACTATATACATATATTATAATATAAGTTATAATTAATTAATGTTAATTATTATTATTAAATTTATACTCCAATAATTATTGAATGCGAATATTTTTATATAATTTATGATGGCTTAAATTCTCAAAATTTTTAAAAAAAAATAAAATTTTATATAAAATTTTAAAAACCGTTCCAACGGTTCAAGAGATTTGCTTTAAAACCAAATATTTCAACATAAATATTAAAAAAAATTCTTACACTACATATTAGGTCGATGCGAAAATTTCATTTTGATTCAAATGTACATTTAGCGGAGATAAATTTGGAAACTGCTTCCGATGCAGCATTACATATGCGCATTTTAAATAAAATATGTTTCTTCGCCGTTGTCTATTCTAACTAATTATATTAAATTTCTTGAAAAATACGCTTGTTTACAATGAAAATAATTAATATTTCTGAAGTTCGTATATAGTTTTACTAAAAAGCTCTGATATTTATATCATTGTTACCTGTACACTCTGAGTAATTAATTTTTATAAGCCCATTTCAACTGCTCGAACATATTAGAAAAGATTTTACTGGTGCCAGTAGTTATCAATATATGATTCGGAATAAATTGTTTTTTCGTTATATATGTCGTCTAAGGCTAGATATAGTGCAGAAGATTCAAATTTGATGATCGTTTCTTCAAAATAAAAAAAAAATCGAAAAACCCAAAAATTTCAAGTATAAGTCAAAACCACTCCATTCGATTTTACTATTCGCCTTTAGAGCGCCGTCAATGCCGTTAGTAATCCATACAAACTGAAGGTGATCCAAATTTGTTTATATGTGAAATTACCTAACAATATTTATATATTTTATATGACATGACCACCTTTGACTCTATAGTTTTAAAATATTTCACCATATGTGATACACTTTGCGTTAAAAGGCGACTAGATACGCGTAATGGAAATGAGTTTGGTCTTACTTGTATGCATATAGATATGTATGCACGACCCAGGATCAAAATTATTCTTAAAACTTTTTAGATTTCGCAGATCGTATTTCCTGATGAACAAAACTACTATAACTAACCACTATATAACAACTATATTTGACCAAAATATTTCATATCAACCAGCTACACCGTAATACCAAATTGCAGGCAATAATTGTAGTTTGTAAATAATTTGGAAAAAATAATTAATAGCTCTTAAAATAATCCAATATTAGTTCCCAGCCAACGTTCTTTCAATTCTTATTAGAGATGATTCCTTATAATACTTTCTTCGACTTAGATGATCCTGTTTGATGATCCTTCACAACCATATTTTATTGCTCTTTTTTAAATTTTATTTGAATGAAAAGTTATTTTATTCGATAGCATATGTTTGTTATGCATACAATGTCCATACAAAAATTTCCAATATCCGTGAACAGATATCAGACACCAGCATTGATATTGAAATGATTGGGGTTGAAAGGTTTAAATAGTTCTTGTTTGCATCTTTACTTTTCAAATTGTATTTAAACTCATCACGAGGTCCGGTGTTGTAATGCTCGTTGGCCTGCAGATAAGTAAATCGAAAATCGAGGCAATAACAAAAGTGCAAGTTTATTTTTTAAAGTTAACAGTGCCATTTCTTTGGTTCAAAACTTTTTCAAAAATATTATTTAGTTGATCTCGTCCGTGATGTTGATCCGAAATCGGTTGTGATCTTACAAAATTATTCACCTGAAATAACCGCTGGACCTCAGAAATATACTTGTTTTGCATTATAAGCCGTACCTTATACTCTATAGCAGTGATTTTAGGCTTGTTTAATTCGTCTTGCCCAACTCCCATTGTGCTTGTTTAAATGTTGAAAGTACACAACTTTCCACATCAACTTTTGAGCCCTCTTAACACCAAGACACTTGGTTTAATGTGTGAAATCGTGAAATTTTGAACAATTTATAAAGATTAGGGTAAAATATTGATTAGAAGTGTTCAAGAGACTAATTGGAAAATTGAAAAAATTTAAAGAAACTAAAAAAAATTGTTAGTAAGGGTAATAGACTAAAACTTAGAGATTGTAAATAATAAATGCCATATTTTGAAATTTAGCATACAAAAGTGACTCTTTGATTTTAATTAGTTAAAGAAATTACATTCATTCTACACATATTTTATAATAAAATGTAGTTTTGACAATCAAATGACGAGTTACGCCTCTTTGCTTCTTTAGATTTGTGCAAAATTGAAACAGTTAATCTTGTTTCTCGCTATAAACTAAAACTTACACATGATGAAAATAATGAAAGATAATTCAAACATAAATGAAAACCAGGATTTTGAAATCAAGCTTTTGAAAAAGAGGATATGCCTAACCAACCCCATTTATACCACATTGAAATAGGCGCTATAAATTCAAAAATAAAATTGTTTTATGTCTAAAACGAGGCTAGGTATATCCATTCTAATTTTTACTCAAGTACATTCTAAAATATAAAATGTTAATTTCAAATTTTGATTTTTATTGCAGTTTACATATCAAAATTCATTTTGAATTTTCGAATTTTAAAAAACTTTCGTAATGTTAGTTTATCGCGGAATTTTACAAGTCTAAATTAATTATTTCACTTTGAGTTTTAGAATTTTTTTTAAAAGTTTCGAAAAAATGTGGTACCCGAATTTATAAACCACACTGGTAACCGTATAATTTAGCACTTCACTGCTGGAGTTTAACCATAACGTGCTTGCATTCGAATTTAAATTGCACTTCGAAATTTCCATTTTGACATTGCATATTTGCATTATTTATATTTTCGACTTTAATCCTGGTGCCGAATGTAGGTAATTGATTTGACTGTTACCATCCGTAGAATTATACCAGTATCGTCACTATCGGTAGCCAAAATTCTCGAGATATGCTTAGTCACCCAATAAAAATGTTTCTTGCGAGAAGGAAGCATGGTACTTCTCTGCATTTATCCGATTCAACAGTGCACGAGGATCATTTAAGGAACCGATATCCACAGCTTTAAACATTTTGCACAAGCTTGCACTAATATGATGAAATATATTTTTCGGATAAAATACACATAAACTACAAACATTAGGACCTTTTAAATATGCTTAACAAATTAAATTCAATGCTCCATTTATTTTTGATTTACATCACTTTTTCCCATACAAAAAAAAACAATAAATTGATTTTTTTTAATTGGACATAAAAATATTCGTATTTTACATTTCATACGAGAAAAAATGGCTATTTTGAAACAAGGCAGACCAACACCGGATTTACCAAACTTAAATTGAAATTTAAGAAAAAAATGAAATTTTCTATGGTTTATTATGAAAAACTAGCATGGCTCATTGGTTGTGCTAAACTAAATGCCCATTTTTGTTGGCCTTGTGTATTATTTGCAAATGAAAAATGTGTGTGGAATCGTAAAGGATTTGTTGATATGAATAACTTTTCTAAGGCCACAAGGCGGCATGAAAAATCTCAAAATCATTTACAATTTTTAATTCAAATGAAAACTTTTGGTCATGTGCGCATAGAAAATGTAATAAATTCAAGCCGTACCTTAGCTATCGAAAAACTTAACAAGAAAGTGAATCAAAATAGGATTGACACCTGAATTTATAGCTTAAACAATGTAAAGGAATTTAAACTTTTCATTGAAAAAAAGCAACCAGATTTTGAAAAATTTCAAAAAGGAGGATTGAAGAAAAAGGAGGATATTGAAGAAAAATTTAAAAGAAAACGATTAAGAGCCCATATTTCTGGTGAACGAACTTATGTTCGTAAGCTAATATTTGATGTCACTATAGCAATAACCAAACAGATATAGAGTTTCGTTTTACTGATTTGAAACATTTGGAATTTTTGGAATTACTGGGCATTAGTAAATTTCCTGCATATATCAACAATTTTCCCTATGGTGCCTTAAATTGTCTGAAAATTATTCGACTTTCACGTATTAGAAACTGAAATGTCTGTTGTGTATAGAAATAAAAAAAATTTAAACGATATTCTAGATTTTATCAACTCTACGGACCTTAATTCGGATTTTGAACAATTGACCAAATTAAGTAATTTATGAGAAACAAAATGGGACAATATCGCTTTTCAAACTTTGCTTTGATGTCTATCGAAAACGAACTTCGCAGTAAATTGAAAACATTAAAATATAATGGGAAATCAATTAGCATCATCAAGCAACGACGTTAGGTATCGTGTCAAGGGCTCTAGATCCACGTGATTCTAGACATTCTCTATAATGTTTGCCCAGAATACCGAGTACTTAAAGAGATACCGAGGAAAATAAGAAAACAAAAAAAATAGATTTCAACAAAATTTGAGTGCAATTTAAATATTAATTAAAACTCAAACATAAATTAGTAAATAATTGTTTGTTATATTTGATTGTGAGTAGAACTTTTTAAATAGGTAAATTTAGGATACAATGAGTAAAATTTTTAACGCGATTTATAGATTATTTGAGTGCAATTTATATTATAAATATTTACTCATATTTTAGTTTGCTTAGACTTTAAAGAATATATTTTTTGAGTGGATTTGCGTAAGTGATAGTTTTTTTAGGCGACTTGTATGAGTGAAAATAAATTGAGTTTGTATTATTTGAGTTTGCGTATATAGATTTTCAATTATAATTTAAGGTATAAGAATTTAAGTCAAATTTTAATGGTCAAATGTAAATGGTTACTAAATTTCACTTTTTTACTTTAAAGCAAAATTTAGTAACCATTTACAATAACCATTTACAGTAACCATACAAAACTTTTTCAAAATCAAACATAAAACTTTTTTAAATTCAAACGAAACACTTAGTTAACCAATTGAAATTATTAAAATAACACGTTCTCCTAATCAATTGAATCTTTTATTTCGTCAATTTAAACCATTTCAATTTAAAGTTAACTTTTTAAAAATTAACTAAACCTATTTCAAATTTTAAAAAAAGTGATAAAATAATTTTATTTTGTGAAGGACACAACCACTTCATTTCTTTTTATGTAAGCGTGAAGTGCATGACGATAAGCGAAATATGTGCGTGTGGTGATAGTATAATGATATCTATACAAAAACAAACTAACAACAGACTTGTCTATGTCAATGCATTATTAAACATTGAATCGAAAAAAAACTTAAATTTAAGAAAAATTAGCATCAAAAGAAGCTTCTAGGCATCTGGGTACGACGTCATGTCGTATGTACCTTATACGATTTATAATCGATTACATCAAACATGTTTTTATTTTATTGACATTTTGCTTATTTGCATCATTACCTTACACCGTTGCCAGCCTGCATTGACATGAACGGGCCGAGCCCATGGATCAGAGATGTGTTCATATTAGGAATCGAAACTGGTACCACTCGATCCATACGTCACAGCTTTAACTTTAACCAGTGTGCTATATTTGCTCGGTAAAAATGGTTTTCTAGATCACTCGTAACTAACATACACGAAAAAGTGTAGATGAATATTCGATGACCAATAACAGGCAAGCGTAAATATGTCATGGCAAATCTAAGTATGCTATCATGTTGTATAGACCTTTTTGACCAAGAATTTTTAATTTTATTTTAAATTTGAAATATTTAGTTTTAATTTTTTAGAAAGTTATATCTAATTTTTTAAATGATTAATTTGAAGTTTAACTTTAAAAGTTTGAATTGGTCAAATAAAAGTTTCGTTTGAATTGGAAAGTGTTTTGATTGGTTTTGAAAAAGTTTTCTTTGGATTGAAAAAGGTTTGGGTTGTTTTTGAAAAGTTATGATTGAGATTGCAATGGTTTAATTCGAAATTGAAATCCTATATTTGGTGTAAGATTATAGGTGACAAATTGGGTTTTCCTAGTGTATTGCCGCGCCGAAAACCCGAATAGATAATATCGACCACGTCACAGTGTGATTTTGTAAACTAGTTCTAATCTACGGTGACCAGATTTCTTAAGGATAACAATATGATTCGGACGGTGACAGTTTTAAAATATTCAATGCATTTTAATAACTTATCCGCTCAAAAAATTAAGTTTAGAAAAGTTTTAAATTATCATATTCCCATAATTTAATATAATCTGGATAACCTGTTTCATTATATGTTACATACATCCGCATATTATACTGTTTATCGAATATCTCATATTATTCCATAGCTAGAGGAGATAAAATTAACTAAAACTATCAAATTAGTTTTTGTCAATTTTTAACGTTGTTTAACATTTTACCGAGATGTGATAAATTTAAAAAGTATCCTGTATTTGTTAATAAACTAGTAAACTTATAGTTTTTATGATATAGCTTTTCCGTATACGATTTTTTACAAATACAACTGTGAACTGGTTCATGTGAGTTCAAACGCTAAAATATCGCAGATTGTTGACTTTATCTTAATTGTCGACGTTGACACAAAACACTGCCAAGTAATCTACGTTATATTTTACGCGTCGAAGACCGAGTAGATTACATGGCGTAATCTACCTTGCCCATCCCTGATGCCAAAACAATAGAGAATACAAATTCTAAAGGGATATTTGGAAAATCTATCTTTGGGATTCAGATTGATTGAATCCGAGATTTTAGCTACAATACATACATATAAACATATATACAAAAATATTTCCAATCAAAAGAACAATTTCAAAATCACACAACAATTAGTTACCAAATCAAAATCATCAAAAATTTTCTAAATTATCTAGTTGTTAAAATATATTATTTTGTCAGTAAAAATATTTCATCAAAAAAAAAACAAACAGTAACAAATAATAAATTAAAATTTCCTTAAATTTATCCATAAATTCAAATACAAAAACAACGATATTGTTTTAAAAACAATGAAGGTATGGGAAAATAATTTATCAAAAATAAATTAAAATAGTAAAATAAATATTTTTATTTTATTATTATTTATTGATATAAAATAAAAATTGAAGATAATTTATTAAATATAATATGAGATAGGTTGTGGTATAGAAGAGGACCTATGTATGTATATATAATATATATATATATATATATATATATAATATATATATATATATATATATATATATATATATATATATATATGATACAAAAAAATAATAATTAATTGACGGTAAAATTGCACATACAAAAAAATAACAAATATGTACGACAATAATGTTATATATGATGATTGAAATTATAATTTGAAAAAATATTTTATCTCGATTAATTTATCAAAAATATTTTATATCATAAATTATGTGTACGAGTATGTACCTACAAATTATTATTTATAGCTGTATTTTATGAAACTGTATATTTTCGATCTTAGTCGACTTACCAAGGAATCGTCGATGGGACAGCAATTAATTGAATTTAAATAATTTGGGGTTTCAACAAGACTATTGATAAATATTAGAAGACAGATAAAAAAATAATTTTTGTTAAATATGTGCGGAAATGCCGAGCCCCAAAATAATAATACCTAATCCCTTGCAAATATTTATTTTGCTCACTCAACCAAAATGCCGTCTTAAAGTTTAGTAAGCGAGAAAATATAGAAGAAACCGACTTGTAAAATGTCCAAGCCAAAATTATGTAGTTGTATGTTTTTATGACCAATAGATAAATATTCGCATTTAAATTATAAAATTTTTAATTTAATTTAAAAACCATACCAACTATTTTTTAAAATTATAATTTTCTTCTTACATATAAAATAAACATATCACAATAAAATAAAACAAAAAAAAAATTAATAAAATTATAAAAACCAAAAAAAAAACATTTAATTATAAATAATATAAAATATAAAAAATGTGTCTTCTAAGAATAAAATTAATTAATTAATTAAAAATTATTTATATATAATTAAGAATATTTTAATTAAAAATAAATCCATTTTTAATAAACATTTTAAGACTTTAATTAATTATAAATATATATTTGGATGAATTACTATAAAATAATTTAATTAATTAAGGATTACGTTGTTTCCAAAAACAAGACAAACAAAAAAATATTAATTGCAACAAATCAATTATTTCAATTTTTTTAAATATCAATTAAATTTTGTAAATATACAATTATTATTATTATTAATTTTAAATAAAACAAAACGACGACCTACAGAATAAATAAATAAAAATACTAACAAATAAACACAAATAAAATTATTAATTATATATTGCTTGTAATTAATATATGGGATATAAATAAAACAAAATTAAACAATTAAAATTAACAATAATATTTAATATTTTTATTATTTTTTATTTAAATTTAACTTAATACATCATTTTGTAATTAAAAATAAATATATTTATAAATTAAAATAAAATAATTAATTTTAAATAAACAACAAAAAAAAATGAAAATAATATTTATATATATATTACACTAATAACACTATTGTTATTAACAATGAATGAATAAAATGCATGTAAAAATGAACAAATAAAATTCGAATGATTGGCGTTTTCATTTAATATGATTTCTAATTATGAATTTATAATTATATTTATTAACTTACTAACCTCAATGTGCTTGTTCTATCAGTATATCTAGGTAGAATGTGAAATGTGGCTTCATTTTGTTTTGTCGTAAAGATTTGTAACATGGTGCTGTGTTCCTATATAATTGAACTTGTAAATGTGTAATGAGTTCAGATGCTTTGGTATGCGTATTATGATGTTGTTCAATGGATCGATGAAATAAAAACAAGTGCTATCCATTTAGTAAATGTAAGAATATAGGTTGTAGGTGGACAGCGACGTATTGTATTTTACAAAAGTAAGGTGGTAATGCAGGATCTAGTTAATGAACCTTCCAACTTTACTCTATGAATGTTTTCCGATTACCAAACAAAATTACCAAAGGTACCAAAATTAAAAGCATCGTAAAAGAATTAAATCAATGTAATTTATCAAAGAGTATATCATTTTAAAATTGTTCAAACTGTAATAGAAATCCGCACAGATAATACTTTCAAATTTAATAAAAAAAATTATAAAACCAACAAAATATTTTCAAAATTTTAAATTTGCTAAAATTAAAACAAGAAAAATTCTTAACATTTTGATTAACCTCAAAATTTGGTAATACTAAAAATTTGATTATACAATTTACGATTACATAAATGATCAGAATTCAAATTAGGGGCAATGAGACCAAACCGGTTCTAAAAAGAACTTACAAAGCAAAGTGAAATCTTTAAGTGATAAAATTCAACATCAATTTAGAAAGAAATTTTAAATGAAATGCCAAATAAAAATTAAAAACACAAATTTGAACTTATACGTTTCAAATTAATGAATTTTATAAAGTTTAGATGTCTTAAAAAATTTTAATTCAGTCTACATATCAAAATTCATTTTCTCATTTCAAATTGTTCAAAATTTCCGAATCAAATTTTGCTTCGATTTTAAATTACTGAATTTAATAAAATTGAATAGTCGAACACAGCATAATAATAACAATAAACACAGTTTTCAAAGACCACTACTAGCCCCTTACTGGGTCAACAATCCGGTTCCAACGGTTTCGAACCTGGTCTTCATACTGTATTAGGCAACCTGAAGAAGCCTACCTGAAACACAAGATGTTGGAGTACATCTTGTGTTTCAGTTTTACACAAGATGTACTCCAACATGAGATTAAAGAGTATCGGGGACAGAGAATCTCCCTGCCGAACACCCGAGTTAACTGCAAAAATTCTTGATAGCCTGTTCTCAACTTTAACACAGCATTGAGACTGTGTCACTGTCATTCTATGCAATCATTCATCCCGGAACACCTGATGTACGGGGATGGAAGTTTCATAATGTTTAGATAGAATCATCCGCAGCGAAAAGACTGATCGATTCGGATGAAATCCTCCTTGACAGTCAGAGGGGTGATTCTAACCAATATAATGTAGGCCAGTAATTTGTATGCTGTGCAAAGGAGAGCTATACTGCTCCGAATTAATGCAGTCCACTCCAGGTGAGCGGTTTCGTTTTAGTCTCTTCATGGACCTAATGAATTGGTTAGATCCTCAATGCAAATCTCCGCAGTCTGTATTTGAGGTGGCTAAACTACAGTCTGTTACACATGATAAACACCAAACAGGTCGGTAAAGTGTCCATTCATGCATCGAGTACTGCGTCGATGTTGACAAAGAGGTTTCCATCCCGGTCCCGAATGGCAGTTGACGCAGGCCTGAAAGTATGGCACAATCCAATCATTCCCGTAAGGAAATTACGCGAACTGCGCCCTCTGCCGAGTTATTGTACTTTCAGAATCTCGCCCTTCCACCATTCTCGCTTTTTCCGTCTACAAATCCGCTTAGGTGCCCTCCTAGTAAGAGTAGACATGTTGTTCCTCGCGATTGTGAGACGTTGTTGCACTTCACTATGGGCTATATTTTGTTGCTCAACTACAAGACTACACTAGTAATCAAACCAATCATTATTGGTTTTTTCACTATACCTATGACAACCGAAGTTTTCAGTGCCTCCCGGACAGAGTTCACATAGTCACACTGGTAATTGGCTTCCTCAATGTTGTTGCTGACAAGATCGTGATATCGTTTCTTTTGATCTTCATTTATCAGACCTTCACAATCGAAACGTTCCATGTTCGCTCTGTTCCCAGACCTGTACGAAAACTTCCATCGTAGCTTTACAGCGACCAAATAATGATCGCTGCCTACGTATTTGGTTGCTGACAGATAAGTTCTCACATCCTGCACAGCCAGAGATCGCTGTTTTGAAATTAACACGTGGTCAATTTGGCTGCGGGAAATCTGTTTGTGTGGAAAAAATGTTCTTGCTACTCTAAGATCATGAACAATTACAAAGTACATCATTCTTTCACCATTATCGGCCGCAGTTTCGGGAGTAAGAAACTATATTTTCACAAAAGTCGGCCTGATTTCTGCTAGCTGTAGCATTAAAGTCCCCAATAACCATTCTAACATCGTGTTCGGGTAAAGATCCCATCAGATCGTCCAAGTTATTTTAAAATGAGTCTATAATACGACTTTCTTTAGTATTTCACCTGGAATATTATTCGTATATCTTTAGCTTCTGGATGGTAGTTCTAATTGAGTCACCCGATTTAAAACATAATCGATATATTTTGTAATATTACAAACATATAGCCAGTGTTGAGTGTTATCTGAAATGTTTGTGAATATTCATCAATCACATACCTACACTTTTTTAGGCATATTATTGAAAATCTCAAGACGGTGAATTTGTAGGAGACTACATAGTTTTTTTGAAGTCAGGTAAGATATTTTTTGAATAGGTTTATTATAACCTTCTATGAATTTCGAAATCTCTCAAGTTGCTTTGGATAGAGTTTTACTAATAGTCCTGCTATGCAACCAAGGATGTTATATACAGGTGTTCTGTTGGACTCTCACCATCTTTATACTATGTGTTACCTGGTTGAAACTATGGTCGATTTTAATTCTATCATTTGTTATCTAAACGCCCGGGTTTAGAGAAGTCAGTTAAAAAGTACTAATAATTGAAGATTTATTCGATTGATTTAACCTGGGACTTTAACATTTGAATGCAACTTAAACCAGCTTTTCAACTAAGAAAAGGATATTATTTTTTATCAAATTTTCTAATTTTCATGTTCTCCATCGTTGTGGTGACATGTTCGAATGTACGGATAAAGATATCTGGTATGTTTTTATCACACGTAATGGTTATTTTAGTCCACAATATCGTGATGTCACAGGTGAAGTAAAAACGGCTCCAAAAATTAAAATCCAGTAGCTGCAAATCAGGCGAACCAGCACGCCCCATCCAGCACTATAACGTGCTTCGTTTAAGGTAGCTCAAGAAGCTACAATAAAAATAATACAATCCGATAATTTCGCCCTATTATGGTAAACGATATACGAAGCCGGATGATAAACGCTCTTCTATATTCAAAACGTTAGCGAGTAGCTTGATAAACCCGCTCTACAAGCTATTCAATCAATCCCTAACCACTGCCATGTTTTCCGAAAAATCTTTAACCGAAATCTTTAACCGATCTTTAAATCAGTAATAAGGGGAAAATTCAAAAACTATTGAAAACCGATTGAATAGAACTAAAATATTTGTGAGCTTCTTTCTCTAAGGCCTGTTGTCTAGTTAAAATGTGGTAGAACTCAACCTTATATTGAAAATAAAGTAACCATGCTATCACATGGTATGCAAATGTTCAGAGTCCAGCGGAATACCTGCTCAGGCACATATTTGTTTTTTTAAATGATCATTTTGGGATCAGGAGACATAACAAGGAATGTCAAAAAACTAAATCTGAGAATCAAATATTTTCCCAATTTCAACACAGTAAACCAAAAGTCATATAATAATTTTAGCTTAGATTTTAGACATTACCATTCGGTCATTGGGTTGGCTGCTTGCCAGTAAAACAACATAAATTAGTTTTTCGAATGACACCAAGTCATAATACATTGGTTTTTTCTATGACTATTAATAAAGTAAATTTTGCGTTTCGTCTAACATTAGGCATACGGTGCTCCGAACGTCACAAAATGGTTGTTGTATGATCGATATGTCATTAGAAATCTACCATTAGTTTTGTTCGTGACAAATAGCGATAATGAATCATAACTAGAATATTTACAATTGATTAAAAAATCATAAATAGTCAGTATGAGTATCCCCACGATCATTTTTAACTCACGTCTACGTAGGGAGATCAGTCTCTTTGAGCGTTTCAAGTCCAGCTTTGGCCAGACTCGCCTTACTGCACTACATGAGAGAGTGTTGGTCCACCTTTCATTCGCTGAAGCTACTGCATTCTTTTTTAGCACTTTCTTACTGTCTAAGCTGACTGATCTTATTCAGAGACAAGTGGTCCAACGCCACCCTAGACGTCAGAGAAACTGAATCCAGCGACTTGATTACCGCCTGACTGTCCACATAAATTGCGATATCAATCGAGGATACCACATTATGTCGCAACCAATTCAAGACCTCCACAATCGCTATCCCCTCTGCTTGGTACACGCTGCAGTGATCAGGGAAACGAACTGATATATCTACTTCCAATTTATCACAGAAGACTCTAGGTCCTACCTTACCGTGTAGCTTGGAGCCATCCGTAAAGAATTGAAATGCTTCTGTTTCCAAAACTGACCCGCTCCTCCAAAATTCTATTGAAGGGCAGATAGTTCAGAACCTTTTCTCGAACATAATGTTGGTGTAACGTAGTCTAGATTCGCCAGTTCCTTCCTTAGCGATCTAATTATCGTCGAGTGTCCTGTCTGAAGACATTTCCACTGAGATTTGGCTGATCGTCGGGTGGCCGTAAGCGTCGCCATCTGCTTACCATAAATATCGACGGGGAGAAGGTGAAACATAACCTCCAAGGCACGTGTTGGTGTTGTCCTCATCGCCCCGCTTCTAAGCATGCAGGTCGTTCTTTACACCTTCTCGATCTCTTTCCTGTAGGTTAATTTATCAAGAGCTGGCCACCACACGCTAACCCCATACATAAGTACAGGTCTTACCACGGAAGTGAATAGCCAGTATACCAGCTCCGGCTTCAAGCCTCATCTCTTTCCGATGACGTTTCTGCACGAGTACATGGCTATATTAACCTTGTTTACTCTTTCCAAAACGTGAGGCTTCCAACTAAGCTTACTGTCCAAGATTACGCCCAGAAATCTTGCCTTATCAGTAAAAGGTAGTCTCATGCCATTTAAGATAGGTGGATCTACTACCGGGATTTTATATTTCCTAGTAGAGAGTACCAGTTCAGTTTTGGACAAGCTGATTGCCAGTCCACATCTGATGGGCCACCTCGTAATGAGACTGACAGAGATAGTACAAAAAGTGATCTAGGATTTATTCGTTAGTAAAATTATGATGAGTACTATAGTAAACACATTTTATTAAATCCTGAATTCACCTAAACTAATTCGTTATTATAAAAAAAACTGCTTTCGCATAGGGCACTGGTAGCACAAATGGTTAATTCGCGGCATATTATGAGATATTTCAAAATGTGTGGAAGTTCCAATCATGGCGGAGATGAACATTTTATTAATGGACTTATATACATTTTAAAATGTAAACTTTAAATATTTAAATAAAACGTAGTATGTGAACTATGTAAATTAAACTATAAAAATTATAAGTCCTCCTGTAACCAGATAACTAAAACAAATGAAACTAGAATTTCCTCGTTTTTTCTCTCAAAAGTCATAAGTCGATCATTAAAAAATGTGTTATATGACCTGCCTGCACAATTAAAATTGTTGGGCATATAACAAAGTCATAGGATTGTTCTGCTTATGTGAAGACTTTTATTATGAAACCGAAGTGAGACAATTACGACTGACTAATCTAATCTAAATTATTAGTATCTCCCCTCGAGTATATATTCTACCTTTACAGAAATTTGACCTTGACCTACTTAACAATAAAATTGCAACTTTTATTTATTTTATTCATTTATTATTTCAAAATTTAGCTACTGTATTTAGTATGTAGTTTGTGTTGTAGTATGACCTTGACCTACATTTTCTGACATTTGACACCTTAATAATAATATATTGCAGTTAATTCTAACACTTCTATAGGTTAATAAAAGTTAGAACATATTTTTCGTAGTTTATAAATTACCTTATTAGTTTCAGATTTCTTAAAACATCATCAAATTTGAAAAGACTTGATATTCAAGAAATTTATTTTTATCAATAAATAATTATTTGAACATTTGGTTGCCGGCAGTACAGTAACGATAAAGACTGTTGCTTATTACCGTAAACTATATAACACAAAGATTTATCATGCAAAGTAAAATTTAAGTAAGCTACTTGGGTACAACCTTGACAAAGACGACTGAAAATCAAACATTTGCAGCAATAATAAAAATAGTTGAACAATTTCAATTGTCTTTTGTTATTATTGAAGTTTAACTCTTTTGAATTTTTGAGAGTAACATTTTATGTGCGCAAGGTCTTTGGATTAATATAACGGGTGACCAATTAGAGCTTCAGGAAGTTCTTTGAAATAAAACAAATTAAAATCAATTTAATAATCAATAATTGTATTTGTGACGTAAGTTCGGTTTATGACATTTAATGTTTGAAAATAATTTCTTTTAAATGTTGTCCGCGACTGGCTCTTAGATGATCCATTCTATGGGTCCAATTTTCAAGCACTCTTTCGAGCATTTCGGCTGATATTACGCCGCAATGTGCCATATGAGAAACCCAGAGCTTGAGAACGGCGACGAATTGATTGATGAATATCCATTAAAGGAAAAACGGTTCGAAATTGATTGATTGTTTCGCGAATAGTGCGTTCAGTTGGACGATTAGGAACACCATAAAATGGTCGAAGAACACGAAAACAATTTTTCACTGAACACTGATTTTTGAAATTAATTTCCACAATTTGTAAACGTTGTTCTCGCGTAAGTCTATTCATGGTGAAATGTCAATGAATACTGAACACAAATGTCGTTGTCACGAATTAATCACAATGAGAATCCCAATTTGAAAAAGTACCTACTATAGGGACACCCTTTATTATTTTAACTGTGTAATGCCAATTTTTCAATGCGATTTTAATTTTTGCACTTCTAATTTTATAATTGTCAAGGGTCCAACCACAATTGATATGGCAAATCGGTTCGCCAACATGGGACTAACTATGAGGGTGGAGATATAAACATTAATAACTCTCGGACTAAACATTTTTCGCAATAGAAACATTGAAGAAGTAAATTTTTTTTAAAGAAATGTACTTTCATATTTTCTGTTGCAATTGAAAGTACTGACATTTACGTGCTCATTTCTATCATAGGATAGAATCAATTCGTAATTAAACGAGTCTTTTACATACATATTTTGAATTTTCTATGTACATTCATAAATTGATTTTTTTTTTAAATTCAAAATTTGAGAAATCGGAATTTTAGAGTGAATTTGAATTTGGAAATTCAATTTTGAACAAATGTACCAAATCGGAATTCTGAGCCTACTATGAAAGATAGTAAAAATTCGTGTTAAGTGATATTTCCAATTCTCGTAATGGTGTTTCAAAGACAGACACAAAAAAATTCCTTTAATCATTCACAAGGTAATTTTTTCACTTAGTACTATGATTTCATAATATTTTAATTTGCATCAATCTAGTCAGTTATGCGTTTCGAATATGGCAACTGTTTTTTTCAGCGGAAACATTAGAAACAATTGTTAGTATCAATTAATTCATTTTACTGTAAACATTTTAAATTGTTCGTAATTAATGTTATTTGTTATTCATAATGTCACATTGCACAATTAAATTTAACATGATTTGTACACAGAGTATTTAAATTTCCGAGAAGCAGCGTTTATTTATGGTGAACGATTTTCGAATCAAGTTCATTCAAATGCGATAACAATCAGAAATGTTTTTAAAAACAGATGGAAACGAAACGTAACCAGATGAGGTGGAGCTTGAAAATTCAGACAAGTAAGCTTTTATGTTACTGTACTTAAGCCGCTAGAAATACATAATTTCATTGAATGTAACACATTGGGTTCAAATTAAATAAGGGACTACTGCCGTGTGCTATATGAAATTTATTTTACTTCAAAAAATAAGTAAATTTTGTGAAACAAATTAGAAAGATCTTAAGGTTATAGCTAATGTACTCTCCATATCCAATATAAAAATTGTATTTCTGTTAAACTAGAAATCAGTAAGTTGTCTTTAAAAGAATATCAAAGGATGATTAAAATTACATTTGAAATCTGCCCCTATTCCAACAATTTGATTGCGGTACTGCCCCGATTTAATCGCCATTTGTTACCATTGTATACATACGTACTTATGTGTGTCATACATCAAGATAATTTTGACAATTTAACCGTAATGTACATCCATATAATATATATCATATATAACACTTAACGATTTTTTGTTTGCAATTTTTTCTAATAAAACCTTAATGTTTATTTTATGTATCTTAAATATATAAACAATAAGCTGTCTTGTTAAATATTAAGAATGGTAGATCATAAAAATCCAAAAATTGCGTGCGTCTTTTTACTTAAAGCGAAAGCATAATTTTATTACAGTCAATAAAGGATATACATACTCGTAAGGAACGAGTAGTAACAAGAAGAGCAACAACGTAAAATACCATATACATAAATTATAATTATCAATTATTCATTCGACTTTACCTTTTTGTGAACATGTACTCGTTCCTGAGCTTTTTGTATATAGTACGTATTTCTATTGCGTGTATGTATGTTCGTATGTATGTAGGTAGTCACCACAATAACAAAATATTAACCCGCTTGTTTGCTTTCTAATACATGAATGCCAAATCTTCTAATATTTATTTGCAAATTTTATTACACGAAATTTTTATTTTAATTGATTTTATTTTATTTATATTTTATTTTATTTTATTATATAATTTTATTTTTATTTTTTCTATTTTAATTTTATCAACTTGAAAAATATAAATTCCTGCAAAAACCAAAAAATCGTAAAAAAAAAAAAAAAAAATTAAAAAAAAAAAAATTAAAAACATAAAAAGGGTCCACCAGGATTAGATGGCATGAAGGTAAAAATTGAATGAATTTTTATAGAAATTTTTCGGAAAAAACAAATTTTAATTTTGCTAATAAAAAAAAATATATTTTTATGATTTTTCTAGGGAGCACAAGGTGAAATGGGACAAAAAGGTGAACGAGGCGATCCTGGTTTACCGGTAAGGTTATATACAAAATATTTTTGTTTCTATACGTATGTATACATATTTTGTTGTTGAAGTATCCCATTCAATGTTAAAAGTTAATTTTAGGGATTTTTCTTTTTAAATTGGCTTGAGAAACTACATTATTAGATTGTTGCATACTTATAAAGAATTTAAAATCAGAAGTTTCCGGATTTTCAGGTAAAATGACAAATTAATGATGAACACGATCCACTCAAAAGCGATACATTGAAGTACTATAACGTACACGTGCACGTTTTGAAACTTTTGTTAACAGATACCACTACAAATTAAATTAGAACATTCCGTGTCCATCTTTTTTAAATAGTTGGATTTAACCACTTCACATGAAAAGTTTGACAAATACGTATATTTCAAGTGATTTATAAATACTAAGATCGTTGTGAGTGGCGTCGGATTTTCGAGATTTTTCAAAAGGGGCTAAATACTTCTGGATCGATATTTTCAGTTACTTCGCCATTTGCTATTTGATTAAATCCTTCGGATTATTTCCTATATGGTGAATGTTTGTGTAAACGTACCACTTAAGAATTATTAAAAATTTGAAAGTGGCGGTCTTATTATATTTATGCCTTTTTAGTTCATTTGGGTTTTATTTTTTAATAATTTTTTTTTTTGTTACAAAAATCAAATATTTTACAAAGACATATACAAATTAAATATAAGACAAGTTACATATGGAACAATTAAAACCTAATTAATTTTTAACCAGTCTTTAGATAATTTAAAGTCGAATGTATCGCTAATTTCGTTCAATTGTTTGGCCATTCTGTTGATTGTTTCATTCTCACCATATACTCAGTTCGATGCTGATCAAGTTCGATTAAATTATTTTGACGTGTAATCCTGGTTGGAATGTGTAAGGAGCTGTTTTCGAGGATATATGGTGAGTCGATGACCCTAGCAGAACGTTTCCTATCATTGAAGCGCTCAGTTGTTTTCTTCTATTATCTAGTGTGGCAATTTGATATTTATGGCACCTTTCAATGTAAGGTGGTAGACGGCTAATATTCTTATAGTATGGTAAGCTACTGTCATAATTCCATCCATCTTTCCCGGTGATGTATAGTAAACATTTCATTCGTGCTGTTTCACTGCGACTAATATAAGTTTGTTGATAGGAAGACCACACAGAAACAGCGAATTCTAGTTGGGAGTGGACATAAACAAAATAAAGATTAAATAGACATTTGATGTTCGTTAGCTTCCATGACCAACGTGTAATAAACCCTAACATACAGTTGGCTTTGACGACTATTATGTCGATATATAACAAAACTCCCAAATCACGAATTTTATTAGTTCTATGAAGAATTGTGCTGTTAATATGATATTCAAACAGTAATGGTTTCTACTTTCTAAAGGAAGAGATAGTTTTACATTTATTTGTATTTAGCAGCAATTTAGTGGCTTCACACCACCTACTACCTACCACCTTTAGTGGCTTCACACCACCTAACTCTGTTGAAATCATCTTGGAGTTCAGATGCATCGTCAAGATTTCTGATAACTTTGCATTTTTTTTAAGTCGTCGGCATATACTAACACATTAGAGTTTTGGATAACCCTTGTGGTACCCCAGAGTGTGCTATAATGGAATTTAATTTTTTACCACTCATTTGAATATATTGTTGTCTGTTGAGATCCATCCATGGTCGATTGAGTCAAAAGCATTGCTAAAATCTGTGTATATGGTGTCTTTCTTGCATGTGGTCTTCGATAGCTTTAATTGTTTTGCTATTAAACTCTTCGATACTTGAAATTTTTATTTATTTACATCATTTAAAGAAATCAATGTGTAAATTTAAATACATTTAGAATTTCAAATACAAAAAAATTTAAATTTTAAAGTTTTAAAGTTAAATACATTTAGAGATAAAATTCTTCAAATTTTAAAGTTTTTAAAGTTAAATACATTTAGAATGTTTTTTTAAGGAATATGAAAATTATAATTGTCTGAAGTATTGTTTCAATTTGAGGTTAAAGCCCTTTAGAAAGTCCAAACTCAAATTGGTCCTCGACATTGGAAAACAATTTAGACATCATATTGATTGGTTCATTTTCGCCGTAGTTAGTACAATGTTTCTCAAGTTTTAACAACTTGCATTTACGAAAATTACGGCTTGGCACGTTTATCTTAATACTCTGAAGAATGAAAGGTAGACTCTCATTGACCCAAAAGTATATTTCCCACTAGCCTTGCTCAATGTTGTTGCCGGCATCTTTTCAATGTCGTAATTTTATACGGTCAGGTTCTCATGATATGGTAAATTGTAGTTGTAGTTTCAGTTTTTTTTTATAATATAGAGTAAAACTCGCTTTTGTATACCCTGGCCTCAATTCTATGAATGTGGTCAGCGTTATGAGGGCACCAAACTGCTTCTGCATATTCTAGTTGAGAGCTTATGTATGCAAAGTATAGGCAAATAGTGCATTTTGATCTTTAATTTAGGTGGATGGAGTTGGCTTTCGATACACTCTGAATGTGTCTGAAGAATGAAATATCACTGACAAAAATTACACCGAGGTCTTTGATTGACATTTCTTGTGATAATATGACATTTCTTCTGATAATATGATATAATCTTGCAGTTTTCAATATTAAGTTTAAACGGTTCACTTCACACCAAGTACAGATCTTGTCAATATCCCGTTTGAGCTTGTAAGTGTCGTTTGCGTCATTAATAGATCGGAATATCTTAAGATCATCAGCAAACAAAAGTACAGAAGAGTGATGAATTATATTAGTTATTAAATAGGATTCGACTTTCCACCTGAAATTTCAATGATTACGTTCCTTTTCTTTAGGTACGATTAAAACCATTTGACAAAAATTAATGAAAAGCCAAACTTCTGTGATGATGCTAGTAAACTCAACGACGTTGGTAGTTGAGGATCCGCCGGGCGTAAATCCATGTTGATGAAAAGATAGATGGCATAGAACTATTTTCTTCAAGGAGTTGCAGACTAATATTTCAAGTAGTTTAGGTAAAATTGAAGTGGTTGCAATTCCCCGATAGCAGGATATTTCATTTGTTTTATCAGATTTTTGGTGTAAGTCTCGAAACTTTCCATTTAATAGGGAATATTCCAGTTTGCAATGATTTATTAAAGATGAGTTTTTAGGGTTTGCAAACTACATCGGCCAATAATTTAATGATGGGAGAAGGGCTAGTATCAGGTTATTGTATTTCTTGAAGCAATCATTGAAGAAATAAGTTGAATAATGTTTTTAAGTTTTAAAATATCAAATTTGTATAACTTAATCTGTTGTGTACGAAACTATTTAGTAAATTTTCATTTTTGGACATTTGTAACTTGCCAAGAACTTCACGCTTGTATTGCAAATATACTACCTTTATCTAGCTCGTTTGTGATAAATATAATAAATTTCAAAAATAGCATTATTATGTTATGGAGCGACTAATGATTGTACTGTACGCAAGTACTCTCTGAATAATAAGCAAATGCAAGTACTCTCTGAATAATAAGCACATGTTGTTAGTTCTAACTAACGTTTAACTTTTAACTATAAATGTTTGATGTTTCAACCGGTGATTCATGAAAAACAATCTTAAGAAAAACACACGAGGCAGTCAAATTATCTTCTGGTTATAGAATGGCATTTTATAATTTGTCGATGGCATTGTTAATTCTGAAGACCAAAACAAATTTTCCCAGCAGAACGGTGCTGCTACTACATTAGCCTTGTTGAAGTCCAGATTTTTGGTAGGGATAATCCTACGTGAATTGTCCCAGAATTAAAGGTAAGATTGCAATTCAATTGGATTATTTTTATTACAAAAATTGTTTGGAACCAATAGATAATATATCATGAATGTCATACCGATAAGCAGCAATTTTAGCTGCAAAAGGGTCAGATTATGCAATGGTCATGATGGCCTGTAAGTAGACCATATATTCTTATAAAGTGAAGTTTTGAAGCTAACTATTCTTAGTTACCTTCTAATCTGTCAAAGTTTTTGTATAAAGTGGTCCAAAAAACAACGTAATTGATCCATACCTATACCTTAGCCATATAGTGAAAATACGAAATTCTAAGTATTATAGCGACCCTTCTAATTATATTGTGTAACATAAAATAATGACAAGAATGGTTTAGACGGTCTCATTGGGTCGATAAAAGTCCTATACGGCTTATGAGCACTCGAATAATATTGCAAAACAATAATTAGTACAGGTTTTTATTATTTTTAATTTATTTATTAACAAGCATTCCAGGAAGTAAATTACGTTATAGTACAGAGGCCAACCTAGAGAAGCACAGAAATCGCAGGAAATCAATAATGTTATAATCATGGTAATATATAGTTGGCAAAATTTTTTTAAAGATTCACAATAAATAAATAAAAATTTAATTAAATTAAATTTATTTATGAGTGCATTCCACGTACCAATAATAATAATCTATGAACATACGTCCAGGAGCCCAACTCATTATTATGAAATAAGTCATTCATTTTTAGAAAGCCAGACAAAACCTCTTTCCATATAATCACTGCGTGAAAAAATCTCCGAGATTCTGGTAAAAGTGTATAGAAAAGTTTTGGTGTTGTCATTGCGTTTTTCTAGGATGAATTCGAGGAATTATTCTTAAAGTCATACAAAAGTAAAGGCAACCCAGTGCGATCTATAAGTTGCATTGAAACTCAGCGAATTTTTATTTTTTGAATAGTCCGAATTTTTAATAAACCACTTTCAATTTTGAGGGGACTTCTAATTTTGAGGGACCTCCAAAACGTTCAGTATTCGGGTTTCATCATGGCTCTCCAAGCTTTTGTATATTTGTAAGCATTTAATTATTATTTTTTATAGTTTAGTCACTGTAAATTATTCTTCGAAGTCCTTCTTTATCTAGATAACGGTCCAGTTTTAATCGCGTGAGAATCTGACTGCCTTGACAACAACGACAAATTTAGACTGCTTTTTAAAATATTTCCTCTTTTATTAGTAACCAAAAGACATGGAAAACCTTACCGGTGGTTACCCAGTGGTAAGTAAAATAAGTAATGTAAAACTTCTTTAGACTGTTTGAAATAGCGCGAAACAGGATGATAAAAAATTCTGTGTAATCAATCACCTTCTTGAGATTCAGCGTATATTATAGACTTATTCATGACATTATGCATTGCAGTTTATTTTAATTTACATAATAGAAATCTTATGGTACTGCAATAGAATTTGTTCAGCAAAATTTCTCTCATTAGGATGCCATTTGCTGCACCTTTTCCAATCATGAATTGCGTGAAGCACTGTTATTCAATCTTGGAGCAGAATTAGGGTTGTTTAAATTCCAAAGGCTAACAAGTCAAAATATTTCTATTTAACTTACGGGAACTAGCCAATACTTTCAATATTTATATGAAGTTCTTTTCATTTAGTTAGGTTTGCAAATAATCGATAAAACGAACAACGTGGCAAAGAAAAATTTACTCAGCAAAAAAGCGATATCTTTTGTATAGTCTATAATTGAAAATTTTGAAAACATTTCATTGAACTTGAAAATAAATGAGAAAGCTTATCAGAATTGAAAATAGGAGAAATTTAAATTTTTGGAGTTCAGGCTAATTATAAACCTGTTTAAAATAGATAGGTGGTTTGTTTGAAAGTGGAGAGCGTATAGAAGCTGAAATACTAATTAAAAACAAATTAATCTTCAAAAAATATATACTCATACAGAAATGTACCTACCTAGTAGCTAACCTACCCACCTAATGAAATTTAGAGGCTTTGTTTTGTTTATTATTATTGGTTATAAGATTAGAAAATTATTGTTTTTGATTAATTGGATTCATTTGTATTATTTTTATATTTTGTAGAGTATTGTTACATTCAAATTCTGTATTTAAAAAATATCGAAGAGTTTATTTAAAAGTTTCGTTTTAAAAATAATATGACACTTTTTCGGTATGCCCCTATATATGTATACTCGATTACCCGTAGTGCTTCATTTGTGACGATTACCAAGATGTACAAAAAGAGCTTTACTTGGCTTTTCTTAATGGTAAACATTTTTTTTTTAAATTAAATTAAAATAAAATGTGGTGTTGAGAGCGAGACCGCAATTGTTTTTTTACAAAATTACTATATCTTATACATTTAGACGTTTTAAAATAGAAATAAGAATTAAGACAAACTTTTATAGAATTTGAGCTGGTTAAATATTTAGAAATTTTCGAATCATTTGTTAAATTTCCCCTTGATATTTAGACCAAAGGACTGCTCATAGCTGAAGTGAACCAAGTCTTGAAACCTAGATTACGAGATATAAACATCAGAAGGTCGTGGCATATTTTTAGTCTACAAAAAAAAGATTTTTTATTTACATATAAGTACATCATTTGATGTAACAGTGTAATTACCAGTGTAATTAAACCAGTGCATAAAAAATATTTGACGAAAGACTTATGGTTAGTGTGGAATAATGAAGAAAAAGAAAATTTGTGACTTGGTTCGTATTTACTTTGAACTTTTTTTTCAATTTTGCCTTCAAAATAAAAAAAAACAAATTTTAAACAAATTAAAAATGTATTTCATTGTATGAATTTTTTGGATATTCAAATTTTAAAAACAAAATTAAAAATTTATACATTTTATGAATTTTTTTAAATAGGTTTTCAAAGTTAGTTTGTGTCATACAAAATTTCATCAATTTTATTGTTATTTTCAATCATTATCCAGTAATGGTGCCTGTTGTCTAGTCAATACTGAATTTGGTACTGGCAAATTTATATAAAAGCTATGGTAAACGGGGGGTATGTACTTGAGCAAATCCATCATGTCCCTTTTTTTTTGCTATAGTTACTGGAGGGCGCATTGGATATAGTTCAATCTGCCCCAACATCTGAAGTGACTTAACAGATTTTCCTGCCTTGCCTTTGTTGGCGGTTTTATTTTCGATTTCTTTACGATTTCCATCCATTCATCTGGGGAATAAATAAACTGATATTTTTTGCCCCGATTACAAAAACACCAATCGGCATCGTTTGATAAAAATGAATTCCCAGAGGCCATAAATTTGATATCAATAATATCGGCATTTGTAGCAGTTGAGCCATAAATTGTAGGAGCGAAACGTTGAGCTTTATGTTTTTATTTTGCCCTCAACAGGCATCGCTGTACATTGTTATGTGCTTACAATCAGGTGACACATTGGCTTTTAAATGCTTAATAATGCAAGCGAATTGTCTTTATAGGAGTCGCCCTTATAAGCGGCTCGTATTGATATTGGAAGCGATTAAAATAGGATACTGCTTAACTTGATAATTTATATATTATTTATGTCATTGTTGTCAAATTTAACATTTGTTATAATATAAATTTCTTAAATTTAATTTAACTTACATCTTATATAGAATAATTACAGTAGCTAATGCAACTAATAAAAATAATTTAACAATAATAATATTGTAAAGTAATGCAACAATCTAATATATAATTAATTTTAATAACTTCTAACCGTAAATATATATCACTTTAGGGCACAGATGGCATACCCGGACAAGAAGGACCACGCGGTGAAAAAGGAACAAAAGGCGATATTGGACCGCTTGGAAAACGAGGTAGGAAAGGGGATCGGGGTGATAAAGGGGAACAAGGTGTACCTGGCTTAGATGCTCCATGTCCTTTGGGTTCTGATGGTTTACCTCTACCGGGTTGTGGTTGGCGGCCTCCTAAGGTATTAACACTAGTCTCTTTAAAACTAAAAAAAAAAACTCGCACATTTCAAATTTTGTTTTAAATCGACATAAATTAATCAAACAAAACCATATTAAAAATAATTCCAGCGTTTTATATTTTTTATTTGTTATCCAACAATTAATATTTTGCTTCCGTTTTTTTTCTTTTTGCACCATTTTTTTTTTTGTATCCTAACAAAACCCCACCAACCACAAAAATTTAACAATCTCACTTTCACATATACATCCAAAACAAAAAATTAATTCTGTAACATGTATACACGCACATATCACGGACATATCATATAAAACGTATATATGTACAGGAAACGATAGTACCACCGCCACCACACAAAGACTATTTGCCCGATATAACGGGGCCGGAGACGGAGGCAGATTATGAGAATGAGGATGATGATCAGGGTGGTGGAGAAGATGAATACGAAGATTATCAGGATAATTTACATCAGATCGATAAGAAATGAGAAATTTTAATTAAGTTACTATATGGATGAAACTTATCTTTTTGTGTACAAAGCTTCTGATATTAAATATAATAATTAAAATGCCAAAATGTAATTATTTATTATTATATTATTGTGTGTGTGTGTGTGTATGTGTGTATAACTGCTGAAACTAATAGTCATAGTCAGCAAGCACGATGAGCATGCAAACTTTACTAAACCAAATTAATTTAATTCAAATAATATTTATTTATTAACAACCAAGATTTTTTTAACTATATATGTAATTCTCCAATTCATCTGACCTTTGAATAATTCTGAAAACATAATTAAATAAGGATTTAGATAGTTCAGCTGCCGCTTTAGGTAATCTACAAAATAGACTGTGTACAATCGAGAAATTTTCAATTCAAATATTTTTAATACTATTCAAAATTGTATTTAAAATTTTAGTCTGGTAAATTCGCTTTGAAGGTGCCTGCACGAAATTGTTCTGCTGTACATTTAGCCCACGGGCCAACTTAACAAAACAAAATTTTTTAAAAATGTTGAAAGTCATACCAACAAATTATTTTTTAGCTCTTTTTGTGGCTCAATTGATGTTTTAGATCTTTATGGAAACATAAAGTAGCTATAAATATTTTTTTTGTATAGCTGTCATCATAATATATATTTTCTATTATCTGTGTATGTTGTGAATGTTCATGTAAGTTAAAAATATATATTTTATTTTTAATTATATTTATTAACTTCAAAAAATAAGCCACAAATAGAGCTAAAAAATATATAATTTTTTTTTGTTTCGTTGGTATGACACTGTAGTACAATTTCAAAAGTTGAAAAAAATTTAACTTTGTTATGTTGGCCCGCGGGCCAAATGTCCCGAACAATTTCGTGATGGCACCTTGAATGTTTCAAAAAGAACCTCATGAGGCAATTCTCAAAACTCTCATGCGTTATTAAATACTATAAGATATGTATATGACAAACGCTAAGTAAAATTTAAATATAAGTACATAGCTGGACTGGGACGAGCTATAAATTCAAATTTAACATTTTAAACACCAAACCCTTTTGCCTAAAATCATTACACTAAAATACGATTAGCAATTTAACCTTTAAAGAAATTTAAAATTCTATAGAGGCAGATGTACCGAAGCAAACTAATTAAATTAAATTAATTAAGTTGAAACTACGATCGCGCTTTTGGTTACAGTTACCTATAAGGTTTATGGGAATTTATAACTATGTAGATTCAAACGAGAGGGCTAAAATGGATAAATAAAACAACAAATCTTCCAGAAAATATAAAATACTCGTTCACATGATATGAATTTGTTTGCTATTGTTTCTAGGGTTTAAGTAAAGGGTTTTCCAATAAAGGGTTTCATTTTGAATAGCCTGCTATTTGGGCCGCTGTCAATTTTGACACTAAAAATGGTACGATACTCGGTACAACAGCGTATTGAAATTGTGACTGTTGGGACAAGTTAGTGATGTGAAGAATCGAAACCGTGTGCGTCGCTCAAGAAACTGAGAATATTGCTGCTGTAGTATTGTAAAACCCAGATTTGTCGATTCGCCGTCGATTTTTGGAATTAGACATTCCACAAACGACATTACACCGTATTTTGCATAAAGAATTAGGTATTAAGGCTTTTAAAGTTCAGTTAACACAAGAACTCAAGCTGGTCAATCACCAGGTCCTATCTTCGCTGATTTGGTCCTTCAAATTGATGCATTTGGATTATCCGGATTATAATGATCCGGATTATCATCGAAAAATCATCTTCATTGATGAGGCCCATTTTCACCTCGGAGGCTACGTTAATTAAAGAAAATCTAAGAATGATTGTTGAAAAGCCTCTCCATCCTGTTTGATGCAGTTTTTGGGCTGGCGGTGCGATTGGACCTTACTTTTCCGAAAATGAGGCTGGTGCAACTGTTACGGTGAATATATTGCGCTACCGAGCTATGATTAATGATTATTTATGGCTGGAATTGGAAGGTATTGATGTGAACGACGTTTATTTTGAGCAAAACGGCGATACGTGCCACACAAGCAACGAAACAATTGCAATTTTGCAAGAAAAGTTTCCTGACCGTGTTATTTCTCGAAGAGGTGATCACAACTTTTTTATACTCTTTTCTTTAGGGCAACGTGAAAGATACGGTCTATGCCAATGTTCCACAATCGATTCAATACCTTAAAGATGGGATTCGTGAAGTTATCGAGGACATACAGCCAGAAATGTGCGAATTGGTCATGGAAAATTTCATGAAAAGGATATGATGCTGCAAGCGTAGCCGTGGCGACTATTTGGCTGATATCGTTTTCAAATGTTAATGGCTTACCTTCCTCTTTACAATGAAACCTCTTATTGGAAAACCCTATATATTTGACAATTTTCTCAGTTCGGATTCGTTTTCGAGAAACCGCCTAAAAAACGAATAAAATATACGGTTATCGACAGTGTTACGTAATGAAGGGGCGCTAATATAGTATGTATATATAGGACGGTGCTACAAGCCAGCGAAAAATTCCACACTGGTTAAATTTAAGGCCGGATGCTTAAGAGTAGGTCCAGCGATGTAAAGTATTCATCAAAATAAGAAGTCGAGGTCTGGCTGTCTGGGTAACTTAAATAAAAAGTATTGCATTTGGAAATCATAGTTTTATGCACATACTTGAAATTCGTTATTTTCTGCCCCCAATGTAGCGGCTCTAGATATTTGTAGTATAGTTTATTTAAGTGTTTGAAGGGTTTAAAATATAGTCATGTTTAGTAGAATTATTGAATTAGTCTTATATATTTTGATTTCAATCATGTATCGTAATCATAACTGATATTTTTATTATCAGAAATCTACTTAGCATTTAATGTAACAAATATCTTTTAAAAAGTTAAAACGTTTAAAAAGAATTTCAAAATTCATTTTCCCCCTAGCATAACGCAAGTTGATCGCTTCCAATTGCCAATATACTCTAGCGTCTAGGCTATTATTCGTGGGTCATGTAACAAACACCGTTCCATTCGAATCATTGCAAAATTTAAAATATCTTTGTTTAATAAAACAAAACAAAAGATAAAGTAATTTTTCGTACATCGTTCAGAAGACTGATATAAATCGTCGTACAGACATTCATAAAATTTGGCTAGAAGACAAAATAACTTCTTGTTGAAAAATTCATCAGTATGAAATTGAAATTGAAACGATATACAATTATATTGATACATCCTTGCAATTTACATTCACATATCCGAGGAATGCAGTTTAAACGGCAACTTAAGTTCGTCAAAAATGTCATCCGATTTTAAATTGAAGTCGTTCAGAAATTACCAATTCATTCATAAATTAAAAGTTGTCTAAGATTTCAAAACGGGATATTATGTTTCAGTTTCCAATAAAATGTTACGAAAGTGGTGGTGATTTAGTTACAGAACTTATCAAGAAAGAGTTAATGAAAACCACCCAAAATTACTGCAAACAACACTGTTTGCAGTGTTGTTTTAATTGACTGCGCTAATGGTGGTTCCAACTTTGTCGGTGCCGTATAATTGTTCTCGCTGAGTCTCTTAGATTTAACTTAAACTCTTCATATTATTTCATTCCTTAATAGTTATTGGGATTGTTTTCAGTTGAGGACCCGTGTAGGATTATTATAGCATTTCAAAAAACTATTGATCTGTATACATTTTTAGTTCACTCAAAACCGAACTTAATAATTTTATAATTAAAGTTCGCAAGTGCGTTGCTATTCAAATCTAATTCAAATTTGAATGCATCATAGAAAAAGACGACAAACGTAGTTCAATATTATCATATTGAGGTCAACAGGCGGCGCGGCGAAGGAAGCCACGCCCCGAACCTCTGATTCGAGCAAGTTCCTATACATAAATAATTTGTTGTTGTCATTTTCACATGAATGTGCAAAATATCATTCTAATGCATACAATAAAAATATATGAATACTTGAATACGTGGGGATCCTAGAAAATATAGATTTTCCAAAATCACATGTAAATAATAGAAAATTTATAAAAATTCAGCCTCTAGAGTGTTATGTCTGAAAACGGCATGATTTGAAATGTTTTGGCAATAGCTATGACTACAAAATTATTTTAGTCCAACTTTCATGTGGGGATTCTGGGAAATTTAATTTTTCCAAAATTATATGAAATTTGAAAATTTATAAAAATCCTGCGTCCAGATTATAATGATTTATGAAAATCTAACCCAAATCCAGCAGTAGTAATGGCGTTACTTGAGTCAGTCAGTTTTCTGACAATTTAGTGGCGCTACCAAATATCATTGTTAAAGATTGGAACTAAGTTTTTGTCTGAATATGGTTACTAAATTGAATTAATAGATGGCACACTGTTCTATCTGCTAATTGAAATGAAACAACAGGGCGGGGCTGTTTTGAATTTATATATGTTTTGGTTTTATTCGTTTAATAGAAAAGCGAAATGCATATTATGTTTGTATGTTTACAAGTATATGTAAAGATCAAGGCAATTAAAGAAGCCTTAATAAAGCAAAGCTCTATCAAGGCAATTAAAGAAGCCTTAATAAAGCAAAGATCTATTAAGATCGAGGACTTGAAAGAAAGTTTCTTGACTGGGCTAAAAGAGGCGAAGTCAGTCCATTGGGTGATAGAGAAATGTGTATATCTGGGCTGGTCCTCATGTAGAGTCTCAGACTATGCTGCAAATGTCAGACATTTGGACACATTGCCAAGTTCTGTAAGGAACAACACCACATTTGTGGTCACTGCGGCGACAATGGGCATGATCAAAAATCATGCACAAAAAAGACGGAAGACGCTATTGTCTCGATCTTGGGTTCGTAAAACACACATAATGATTTCCAAGCAGTAAAGAAAGTTCCTCGGTATGCCTTAAGGTATGCCAATCGGGAGTATTTCTACAGCCAGCTGTAACATCTGGCAAAGCCTGGCTAAAGACCTGAAGGTATCGATCGGTAGCAATATCGATCAAGTTGAACAAATACTAACTAGTTCAATTATCAAAGTCTGTAACGCTACTAACTATACCACGTAAACGTGCTCGAAAATCTAAATTGTCTTGGTGGTCTCCGGTCTTAACCGAATCAAGAAAATAGGTTCGAAAGTTGCGCAAGCTATATCAAAGAGATAAAAATCCCGAAACTCGGGAAAGTAAAAGGCTTAACTATGCGTGGTACACCGCAAAGCGCATTTTAAAAGTATTAGAAACAAAAGCCAAATGAGCTTAAAACAGTTCATCACGGCGTATGATAATGCTGAACCGTTGGGGTTTGTCTACAAGTTCAGCACAGGTAAATTGAAAACGAATGAGGTACTTAGTACCCTGGTAAGCAGTGGTGGACAAACAACAAAATGCTTGCTCAATACCTTACTACCCGACGACTCTGAGGAAAATAACTCTGAGAGGCAAAGAGAAATCCGCGCCGATCGTAACTCCGTACCAACTACACCAAACGTGAGCCACTTCAGTGAAGAAGAGGCCACTTTAGCGGTCATGCCAGGCCTAGACAATATCGAGGTCGAAGTGATACAACGTGCTTGGCCTATTAAAGGACTCTGTATCACCTACTTTATGAATACTTGTCTTAAAAAGGAGTATTTCCCAAAGCTTGGAAAATGGTAAATTAGTTATCATTAGGAAAACCGGAGATAGGTGTGAAACCTATCCCAAATCCTATAGACCTATCATGCTGTTGCCTGTCCTAGGTAAATTATTTCAAAAATTAATTGCCGTCAGGTTAATGGACATATGCCAGAAAAGTGGCACCTATAGGGACAAACAGTTTGGCTTTAGTGAAAATAGATCCACAGAAGACGCAATGATCAAAATGATCAATATAGTCAAAGAATCGGACCAGAAGTACAATCTTGGAGTTTTCCTAGATGTATCTGGCGCGTTCCATAACCTGTGGTGGCCCAGCATAATGCTGGAGCTAAAGAGATTCAATTGCCTATGCAATCTCTATAACATCCTAAACAACTATTTCTCCGAAAGAAAAGCCACTGTTATTTCAAGTCATGGCACACTTGAAAAAATTGTCAATAAAGGATGTCCGCAAGGCTCCATCCTTGGTTCACACATTTGGAATATTGTCTTCAACGGAAGCATGAACCAAGAAGTCCAAGAAGTAGCATTCGCGGATGATAAGGTATAGCTCTTTGCTTAGAATTCAAGACAAAGTATTCAAGAAAAACCGCAATTAGCCATAGACAGGATGGTCGACTATGATGCAGAAGTTACAAAATAGAGCTATCTTCTACAAAGACAGTTATAATCCAACTTAAAGGTTCACTGGACATTAGGAGTGGCCAAAGAATTAAGATGGTGAAAACTGTTAAATGGCTGGGAGTTGATCTCGATGAACGACATGGAGTAACTTCACATGTCAAAAGAGTCGCGGAAAACAGTAAGAAGGTTTTCGCTGTGCTGAAACGAGTTGCTAAAGAGAACTGTGTGTGGTCTCAAGCAACGTACTTTGTCAATAATATACGAGGGCCTTGTGGTCTCTTCATTGACATACGTATGTGCAGCATGGGCAGACAGAATGAACTGTCACCATCGGCGTACACTAGTTAGTGCCCAAAGAAGTATCTTGCTTGGAATTACCAAGGCATACAGAAGAGTGTCAACTGATGCCGTTCCTGTCTTAGCCGGCATGATTCCTATTGATACACGTGATTCAGCCAAACCTCATGGGCTCGCTCAAGACGAAAACGAGAAAAGCGTCTGTATCAATATGGCAAGATGATGGTCGCATTCAATGGATGGCAGAATAACATATACCGGGTGTTTATTTTAAACTGAGACGATCAAATATCTCGAAAAATAGCCACTCTACGGAAAAAATGTCCATAATCAAAATTTAATCATACCGCGGGGGAAATACATTAGTGCAAAAAAAAAGTCCCCCCATCCCCGCTTTGTAGGTGGGGCGGGGGTAACTTTTAAACTAAGATAGGAAGCCATATTTTTTATTGCAGATACGGATTCTACGACTAAAAGTACGTATGATTTGAATGAAATATTTTGTTCGGTTCATGATAGATGGCGTTGTAATCGACGAAATTCAATTTTTTCAATTTCTCCTTCTTAGAACACACGCATTCGATTCTGCAATACGTTTGAAATAAAAAACATCAAGTTTTCATTGGAAATACTCGAAATTCGTCATCAAAACAATTTATTCAGTTTTGTAAATCTAAATGAGTGTTCAAAATTAATTTCAAGTTTTATTATTAAATTTCAAAAATACAAAATTCAGGCCATCATTTTGAACACTTATTTTAGATTTACAAAACTGAATAAATTGTTTTGATGACGAATTTCGAGTATTTCCAATGAAAACTTGATGTTTTTTATTTCAAACGTATTGCAGAATCGAATGCGTGTGTTCTAAGAAGGAGAAATTGAAAAAATTGAATTTCGTCGATTACAACGCCATCTATCATGAACCGAACAAAATATTTCATTCAAATCATACGTACTTTTAGTCGTAGAATCCGTATCTGCAATAAAAAATATGGCTTCCTATCTTAGTTTAAAAGTTACCCCCGCCCCACCTACAAAGCGGGGATGGGGGGACTTTTTTTTTTGCACTAATGTATTTCCCCCGCGGTATGATTAAATTTTGATTATGGACATTTTTTCCGTAGAGTGGCTATTTTTCGAGATATTTGATCGTCTCAGTTTAAAAAAAACACCCGGTATAGTTATCTTCCAAACATTAAAGCGAGATAAGAGACAAAGATTCCTCTAAGCATATGGTTTACCCAAATGTTAATGGGACATAGAAGAATGGCCTCCTATATGCACCGACTGAGTCTAGCAAACTCAAGTACCTGTGAATGTGGACAGGGCGAGGAGACCATAGAACACATCCTCTATGAATGTGATCTAGCTCAAGAAACTAAAGATCAACTTATAACAGACTCAAGAGTTGAGTGGCCAGCAAGTAAACTATCTATAATGCTGCCAAACAACCTCCACACTATTTCAAGAAATTTTGTGATACCGTCTTGAGCGGTAGGTAGATAAAAGAATTAGTACACAAGATTTTTATCTTAAGTAAAATTTTAAAAGTTGTAAATAGTGAGCGCCACCTCGAAGGTAACAGGGTAACCTGACTAAGCATGCCGATATAGTAGTAATAATTTAAGAATTGTAAGTCCGCGTTGGATTTGTTAAAGGCTCGACCCCATGGGAATGTTTTCTTCATATCAAAGCGACACCTCAAATGAAACGTTTGCACATCGCCGATCTTAATAATAAATATATTAATTTTAATAAACCCATTCGTCTATCATTTCTCTCAGCGCCTATAGACGTTATCACGTAAAACACCTTCGTCCGTGTAAACGACACAACCTGCCCCCAAATTGTTGTGGTAATTTCAGTGTTTTTTCATGGTAAGCTCCTTTCGGTGATTTTCTCACTAAAACTTTCAAGACTTTTTGAGTTTTTCAATGCAACGAATATCACATTAAAATTTAGAATCTATAGTTATCTAAATCAAAATTGTAGACTTGTTATCTACATCAGAATTACAATCTTTTTCTTCATTTTCTTGGAGTAAAACGCATCACGCATCACATATCGTAAACGACCGAGCGTGATTTAAAGAAAGTTAGTATGTCATCGTGGCATCGTGGATCACTCTTTATCTTTTTAATTCCAAAATCCATAAATTTGCATGAATAATATTAATAAAAAATAAAACCTATACAGGACTACTATTCGTGTACATATATATTAAATTGCATTAAATATATTATCTACTCGTATGTTACCATGTTGTTACGTAAATTCGTATATATAAATTTTATATTAAATATTTTAATTAAAACAGAACACTATTAATAAATAATTTTCTGTTCTCTTCCACAATTTTTTTTTTTGTTGTATGCTGCTATAACGAACATATTGTATAGGAGGAAAATCACAGAGACTGGATAATGGATTTACAGGATCTAAATTAAATAATAACAGAAATAATAACAATTTTTTAATAACAAAAAAAACTCGTTTCAACTAAATTTTTTTTTGTAAAACCAACCAGCATGTAAATTGTTTTTTTTCTTATTTATGTAAATTAATAGTTTTATTATTTATATTATATAGTGTTTTTTTATTTTTTATTTTTAAACAACAAATATAAACTAGATTTTTTTTTTTTAAATAAGTATTAATTTTTTATTACCAATGGTGGTAATAAATAAGTATATAAAGTAACTAAAGTAGAAAAAATTGTTTAATAGAATTTTCAAAGACTGTAAATTATTAAAGAAAAACTCATATTATAATTTTTTTTTACCAACAGAATAATTTAAAAATAATTTACATAAAATAAAAAAAAAATTATAAAAAATAAAATAACATAAATTATTTATTATATTATTAAATTATATATTTTACAAAACACACAAAATAATGTAATGTTTAGAAAATAATATAATAAATTTCCTATTAGTAAACTAAGTTTTAATTAAATTATAAAATTATTTTTTATAAAAAAAAAAGTTAAAATTATTTTACAAAAAAAAAAAAATAACAGCCACAAAATAAATGTGTAATATAATAATTTATGGTATATGTAGAAATAAAAAAACAATTTATATTTCTAATTGTTTTACAATTATACAACAATAATTAATAAATAATATTGTGTAATAATTTTTGTAATAGTATAAATAAATTAAAACATCTTGTTGAATAAATAATTTAATTCAAAACGGAATATATTATTTAAACTATTTTTAACGCGAGACACGACACGATGTGATACTTTTAAACAGGTAAGTTAACACAATCGAAATTTTATTCTCCTAATATATGTAAAGCTCGATGAGGTTGAAGAAACAAACTAAATAGTTTGTCGGAACTTGGACTTCGTATAACATCATTCGAATTAATAAAAAGTATTCCTGTTTTCATCACTGCCAGGGAGGCGCATACTCGCTATTTTCTATCCTTTTAAATTTATTTAGATAAAGCTTAAGTTAAGCTACCGAAACTCCGCGTGTCCCCATCATGTAGCTCATGTTTTATTTTTTGTTCTGAATTTATACCATTTTAATTATTTGCCCATTAACATAGACCACAAAGACCACATCCCTTTAATTGGATCATACCGGACTTGGCTGAAGATAACTCCATCTGATAACTAATACTCTATAGTCGAGAGGTGTGGGCCTAAAATGGATCCTTTATTTACACTATTACAGAATGTGCTATGGATTTGTTACTAACCAGTTGCGATTCTGTCAGAGAAATAGTGATTAACGATAACGTAAAGATTTACAGGGCTATTAATTTACTTTAACTCCATCATAATGTATGGCAAGCACAGATTGACAATAAAACAGCGCCATATATATCCAGGAATATTCTCAGATTTTACTTTTGCTGTAACTGCTTGACTATGTTGAACTATTTCCTCTCAAGCCGAATTGTTCTCTTTACATTTGGCACTTTTCTGGAATATGAATCAACATCGACCGTTTCTTTTACTTCACCTAGGAAGCCAATTCAACAACCAACTCTGGCGTTACCAACACATACAGTAATCCTGCCATCTCAACAATTATTACCGCCAGCATCGGGAATAGCAAATGTAACAGTGACATTTTCTCAAACTAGACCAATATCAACAATATTAATTAAAATGTTACCACAAGAACAATCTGCAAGTCCTGCCAATCACCTTCTATATAATCTGTAATGATCCGCCTGTAATTTTAAATTCTATTCCTTCCAAAACCAACTGTTTACGTTCTATTTCCAAAACGCAAATAGAATGTCGTTTAAAGCTCAAAGTTTTGCAACTATGTTAAAAAAAACAATTTCGACGAGTATATCATCTGCGAGACATCATTACCCCAACAATTATGTTGTACATCAAAGTTAACACCACCAGTAATGCTGCATAAGCACAACGTGCACATATAACATCAACGATCATATGTCATCAGCACAACGAGTAATACTGCATAAGCACAACGTGCATAGATAACATCAACGATAATATGGCATCAGCACAACCTGACTATCAAGACACGCGAAGAGCAAATATGCTGACTTGTGGTAAAACATATTGTAATTTAAGACTCCTTTCCAAAAATAAGAATTTTTATATTATTATTTTTGCAAATTAAGTATAATTTTTTAGATATAAAATCATGTAATTTTTAGAATAAGTTAGTTTTTAGTTTGGATTCAATAAATAAAGTTGTTTTTTTATTCGAATTCCTTACGGACTCGTTAATTGGCGCCGAAACAGTGCAGTGATCGCAAAACGTACCGCAGTAAGCCGTTTGTGAAAGTGAAAGCATACAGCTAAAAAGGAATTCTACGTTCCATCCAACGCACGCCTGATTGGTATCTTCTAGTGCACACAGTCCCGCAGTGCACCCTCACCTCTACATGAAGATTGAAGTAATTTTCCTGTAAGTACACAAATCTAGTGGAAATTTAATACACAAATCTAGTGAAAATTTAAAACTAAAGAACGGCAAAATTTGGAAAGAAAAGAAAGTTATACCCATGGGAACATAACTATTTCTACCATTAAGCTAAACACACAAATCTAGTGTAAAATCTTTAATAAAAAGTGCAAGTAACAAAAAAGTGAAAAAATTAGTTACGATTATTGATCAACAAACCCCAGTTGAAAACAATATCTAATACTAAAGAACGGCAAAACTTGTAAAGAAAAGAAAGTTATACCCATGGGAACATAACTACTTCTACCATTTTTTTAAAATACGCTGTACACATAAGAACATAGCGAACGCTGTTCCACTAAAATTGTGAAACTGAATAAACAAATCGTGGTAGAGTTGTACCATTAGTAGGCGGTTTACAATTATCAACGCAACCTCGCCAAACGGGAAAAATACAGCATATCCAACAGTTATTCAGAAGACACACAAACACTTTGTGGCAACACTAATCCACAAACAGGCCATGAATAGCCTATTAATCTTAATGTAAGTCAAAAATTAATAACAAATACAAAATAATAAAGTGAATATAATAACAAAAAAAAATTTTTTAATAACAATTGTTAAAATAAGTTTAACAATAATATATTTAAGAAACATAATAATCAAAAATAATAACAAGTGAAAATCATTAATATAACAAAAATAATCAGAAAAAATACCATAGTGAAACAACAAAAGTTACAAATTACAATGGCAGATTTAGAATTAATAAAAAAAAACACTACAAGAGATCACTGGAGCTCTAAATGCCCAGATTGAACTAACCAAGAGAATAGAAAAAAGATTGGACAAACTGGAAAATCCTGTGATTTTAACGACAGCCCCTACAACGCTAGTCACCCCAAAAAATGAAAAGATTTAAAACAAATAAGCCGCTTGCCTGATGCCGTTAAAGAACTACAAACATTCGACGGAAATCCCACCCAATATTTATCATGGGTACACAGCGTTGAAAACATATTAAGAGACTACGAAATACTGCGAAATAAACCAATATACAGGGCGATACTCCAACATATCCGCCAAAAAATTCGTGGAAATGCCGACTCAGCACTGATCTCCTATAATATTTTCAACGAAGAATGGGCATCAATAAAAATGTGAATGTCTGTCACTACATTACGCCGATAAACGTGACCTCCGCACACTGGAACATCAGTTCAGTACGTTATCACAACAACATATGACAGTAGACGACTTCTACGCCAATGTCAACGACCAGTTCTCCTTGATATTCAACAAAATCAAGACAGAGGATTACACATTGGAAACAATTAATGTTTTGGTAGAAACGTATCGTAATCGCGCATTGGACGTGTTCATCCGTGGAGTAAATGGAGACCTGGCCAAAATGCTGATCATTCAGAAACCAGCTACATTACCCGAGGCATATGCATCCTGCCTAGAAATCCAAAACCTGAATTTCCGGAACATGGCCATTCACAAGAGAAACATCAACAATGTTGTAACTGCTCCGATAAACCAAATTTCGTATACTCATGCACTACCTAAAAACAACAACGCATTATCAATTCAGAGAAGAAACATGGCATATAACATCCAACATCAAAACTACAGTAGCCCTTTTGGTAATCAAAACCCAAGCAACCTCCAACCACCAAAGCCGAACTACCCAAAGCCCCCAACACCGATGGAAATTGACCCATCAATACAAACACGACAGGTGAACTACATCAATCGCCCTACTCCTCAAAATAATATGACGACAAAAAGAGAACATTCTCATATCCATGAACAAAGGAAACAACAAAGAATTAACCATTTGGAGACTCAGCTGGAAGAGGACTACTATAACCAACTAGCTTATGACAACACGGAAAACGAAATATCCAGTGATGAGCAAGAAATAGAAGATAACTCCGAGGTAAATTTTATTACGAAAGCCTCTCTAGCGTACCATACCTAGAGTACCGGCTTAAAGACGGAAACACACTCAAATTCCTCATAGACACAGGAGCCAACAAGAACTTCGTAAAATCAAAATTAGCCGTTAATGCAAAACCAACCGAGAATCAATTCCAAATCAGATCAGCAGGAGGTGACATCAAAATCAGTCACAAAATTAGTGGACAATTTTTTAAAAGAATTGGCATCTTTAACACCATCGATTTCTTCATCCTGCCAGGATTGAAATCATTCGACGGTATCATAGGAGATGACACTTTAAAGGAATTAGGAGCACTTATTGATCGAAAACACAATGAATTGATCATCACGCCCAACATACACATTCCATTAAAAGAAAAACCATCGTGCCAAGTAAACAATATAGAAATTTGGGATGGTCATCTTTCACCCGACACAAAAAAAATATTCCACACAGTCATCTCGAAATTCACAACGCTCTTTGGACCCGTTAATAACATCAAAACCATCGATACTGAAGTATTCGCTGAAATCAAAACCACCAGTGAAGAACCGATTTATACCAAATCTTATCCATACCCATACAATATGAGACAAGAGGTGGACAGATACAACGATTCAATACAATCGGTTACCCAACAAAAACCAAGCGACATCTTTTCTGGAAGAATTCAGAGAACCAACTACCAAAATCTGGTAGATTTCAAACCAAAAAATTCACGAGGATCTGATTGAGAGATTACGTAAAAACCAAGACGCCACCATTACAAGAGAAAATAATAAGTGAGTCGATCCAAAGACCTACGAACCAGGCGATACCACCTATACGGCAGTGAAACAAATCAAATGGAAAGATAAGCCGAAATTTCAACAAGAAACAGTGGCACAAGATAACAACGTCACTATAGCAACTACTTCTGGAAGGCGCATTCATAAAGCCCAAATCAAAAACCTACCACAATAACTTCCCATTATTATCACAACGCTTACTACAACCTTTCCCTCTCCTCCTTTCCAGTTCATGGCCCTGGCATTTTACTATGCCACTGAGCATCTACGAGTACCAATTCCACAACCAACAAATCATTGAAACGATCATACCATATTCCTAAGCAACTTCAACGGAAATATTTCGTATAACAAGACTAGACTCGCTCATAGAAGGGGATTGCTGGTTTTCTCAAAGCCATCTGTCCAAGAGGAACTTCCCACTCATCAGCCTGGAATTCAACCCATCCAGTTAAACTTTTGATACGGGACGTGGATTTTTAAGAAGGGAGGAGTTAACACCACCAGTAATGCTGCATAAGCACAGCGTGCACATATAACATCAACGATCATATGTCATCAGCACAACGAGTAATGCTGCATAAGCACAACGTGCATAGATAACATCAACGATAATATGTCATCAGCACAACGTGACTATCAAGACACGCGAAGAGCAAATATGCTGACTTGTGGTAAAACATATTGTAATTAAAGACTCCTTTCCAAGAATAAGAATTTGTATATTATTATTTTTGCAAATTAAGTATAATTTTTTAGATATAAAATCATGTAACAAATGACAACCACCACAAAGCTATGGATATTTCTTTTAACATAGCTGAAATAATGCCATGCTTACCAATCATTGACGAGGAAACTCGTTTCAACATCAAGAAAGCTAAAGCTGGATTGGAGAACTACTTCAATAACCTCATCTGGCAGGACGAATTGCCTTTAAATGGCCTTAACAGGAACGTCGAACATTTCTATGGCCTAATTTTCTCGTTTGTTCCTCTGTCCAGAATATCGAAAGTGAATCATCATTCATGGTATGACTATACTCTAGATCATTCCAGAAGATCAACGTTTTGTATGAATAGTACAAAAAGTATCTTGTAATGTCTTTGTATCTTGTAATGTCACAATATAATTTTTGAACTAAAGTACAAAAATTATATTGTGACAAGATAACATCAATAAGAATACTAAGTACTTCTGGAACTTTTTTAACGCTAAACGCCAGACCAAACGCTGCCTCCATGTATACTACAAAAATAAACCATCATGTGACCAGCTCTGTGCCGAGTTTTTTTCAATCAGTGTACCAAACCAACAACTCAACGTCAACCAACGAATTAGGTATCCAATCTAGTTTAGATCTACAGATACCGTAATTGTAAGGAAGAATATTTTACACGCTCTTAATTCAATTGGTAACCGAGCAAATAGCGCAGTAGTTAAAGCTGCGACGTTTGGATCGGGAGGCACCGGGTTCGAATCCCAACAAAGGCGGGATGCAAAAAGGTAGTTTTCATCTTCCGTTTACAGGAGGTGATTAAACTAACTGAAAAACATTTATGACTATGAATGTAGAACTCATGGGCCGACCCATCTTCCATGTCACTATACATGGAGCTATGCGCAGGTGGTATACTGTACTTGTGTGAATGGAATGATCAATGGGTTGAATATTCGAATGTGTGTGTGTGAATATACCTGTGGTATCACAACGGACCGTCGCCTGTGCTGTAAAAAGCGGCCACCTAACCTAACCCTAACCTAACCTAATTCAATTGGTGATGGTTGCGGTTCCGATAAGATACCATAAGTCTTCAAACTCTTCTCGCAAAAGACCGCCCGTGATGACTGTTAGATAAATATTCGACTCCTATGTGATTTACAAGCAATTTTCGTTAATAACAAATGTGACACCTCCAGTTCAACAAGAGCCTCTCTTACGTTTGTGACCTATAGTTATTAAAAAATTTGAACTTAGCATTGAGGTCGGCAGCTATTGAAATATAATAATTTTTTAAATACTGTCATTATCGGATGAATTGAGTGATTTGGTTCTGAATCAAGGACTTTCGGATTCGCGTATCGTACGATTGTATATTAAGCATCCCGTTCACGCATTCTGATGATACCGACAAAGCTGCTTGGGTTAGTGGCGGTCGGTGTTTCTTCAAGATAGAGAAACTCTTCCAATATAATGCAGAGTGTGTTCATATACCATTTTAGAAGGCGATCATATAAGTGATCCTCTAATTAATTGTATTTCCTCGAGCCATTAGTGATATATAAAAATGTCGTTGAAACCAGTCATGCCGTTGGATTAAGTTTTTATGATGTGATTTTAAAAGCTTCTTCAAAAGCTACCATAGCTGCAAACTGCTATTCTGTTCTGTAATTGAAAACGCCTCCTTCCATTTCGTGAAGCTGTTAACAATGATAGAAATTCTACCAAACTTTTATCTTCTAAGCGAATTTAGATTTTTCTAATTTGAAAGAATGATTGATTGATTTAGACTTTTAGAGTATGTATATACTGTATGTATATATCCCATCCAATTAAATGCTTTTATACGTCATCGTGTTTCCCGTTTGGCTATAATTTATTACTTTTAGCTGTCAATATCTAGAATCCAGATGCTGTTCTCGGACAACCAATTCGAGTCCAAACTGATTCACATAATGGAGGTGTGAAGTTTGTCTATAGGGCTTAATTCGAATTACGATCGCATTCAAATACGCATTTGAAGGCTTTAATTTTAACTCGAAATGGAGTTAAAAGATGGTGTTTGGGTTGTTGAATATTCTCACTTGAAACCAAGATATCATCTATATATACACGAATGACAAAGACGAAATGGTATTCAAGGTTTTTATAATAAGACGTTTTCCTTTTAAATCAAATAAAAGGCCAAATTTTATAGTGAAATCCGCGCCCAAAACTGGCTTGTTGAACCCTAAATTAATTTATAATAGTTTTGTACCAAATGCAGCAGATAAAGCTGAGCTTTTGCAACCAAGATTGAATTTGGTTTGCAAGCAGACTAATCTATTTTTAAATCTTTTACGATTTTACAAGAATCAAAAACTACTGCACTAGCTTATTAGATCTTTTTTTATTTATTTTTATTTGAAAGAAGAGCTTGAATATCAAAATTGTTTATAACATTTAAGTGGTTTGTTTCCCAAGAGGTAGTTGAATTTATTAGAAATCCATCAAGATCTTTAACAAAATCAGAGTAATAGATGGCTAATCTTGTTCTCCACAAATAGTAATGGTACCAAAGGACTCATAATTAAATCATTCTCATTAGCCAGCCCTATACCCCAATGTCAGCAAAAACTAAACTTATAGTGATATTACTCCCGTTAAAAGTAATCAAATTAATATTGAAATCTAGGCATCTCTAAAGGTGAATTCATGGTTTTATTCATTTGTTCGATTTTATATGTTGAAATGAAAAGAAAAAGGAAATTTTAAAGAAGTTACGTGGATCCATTTAAGCTAACCTATATATTTACTACTTATATATGCAAAATACGAAAATGTGAACATACATTGGTCGCCTGAATAAAGAAACATTTAAATGATGTTTTGAAAAATCAGCTATGAATGTCAATGGATTAGTTTTAAAATATTGAGGGAGAAAGCAAACAAGCATAGATTTGATTAATTTACACTTTCAATATATAGTTATGGATGAACCATTTTAAAATTTTTTTAATTAACGTCCCCACATCTGAAAGAGCTAAAATCTGATATATGTATAGTTTCATCACGATTCAACAATTTAATTAATTCAAATTGGAAAATGATTGACTTCGAGTTCAGGGTTCCGATACCAATTTTTTAAAGACTTTCGATTTGTGTTTGGATCAACTTTTCATCTTTAACCAAATTCGCTACTTAATTAGGAATTCAATATGATGGACTCCCATATTTAAATTATGGAGCTTTTGCCAACTAACTTTTCCAAATTATAAGGAGTTAATATTTCTATTCACCAAATGCATTTCGCTGATTATTTTCGACATCTATTTACATTTCAAAATGATGCCACCACGGGGGTCGCGGCGTTCCCATTTACATATTTTGTAGAAAACTTTTACATCTAATCATTTAAATTTTATCCATATCTGTTAGAATGGACAATGAATATGTTGGTCACATATGTACGTCTAAGAAAACGTGCGCATTGACTTTGTAAATATTAGGCTGAAATATTTTTAGTTAATTAATTGATTTTTATTTATAAAAATATCGAAATAAAGTTTTTACTGAAATAAATAAGTTTAAATAAATTGTTACTATTCGAATAAAAGTGAATAAATAATTTGTTTAACTATTTTAAATTATGTACTAATAAATAACCGAATTTTATATTGGTGCTATATTTATTTCGTAGACTATATCTAAAATACATACTCATACACTCAATACGAATTACAGTTCCATTCGATCGCTGTTTGAAAGTGGACACGACCATGCCCATATAATAATCTCTCATTAGCTGCGTTTAATTGTGTATTTCGTATGTAAACCGACACTCATAAAATGTAACGCCTACTTCCTCTCAGATGAAGTGAGAAGCTAAACTAGTATTTTCAAATAACCGACTTTTTAATAACCTTGAAAAGAGTTTACATTGCTGCTGAATGAATTGACAAAATAAATTCGTATTCCAATCAGTCTCGTAAACTAATAATCATTATTCAATAATTATATGTAAATAAATAAATTATTAATTAGGTATTCAGTAACCTATGATTTGAGGCAATTACAGCCTCAATTAAATTATCTTTGCGCGAAGCGTACATAAATACAAACGGTCACATCAAAAAATAAAAATAAATATTAAAGTATGTAATAGAAACTTTCAAAAAAGCAATAACGAAAAGCATTATTTTATCAAATAAGATTTTATTAATAGTTTTTTTTTTAAGTTAACAAAATGTTAAATCATAACCACAACATCTCAAGAAAAACACAGAAACAAAAATATAATATATAAACTACATTTCTTTTAATAAAATCATCAATCTTATATTTGTAATATTTTTTTCTCTTGTACTTGTATACTAAAAAATACATCATACATTTTACTTAACTAATTTTGCAGAGGATCTGTATTTAGTTTTATATCTATAATTTTCTTCTTTTAAATATACATACATAATATATAATTTTAAAATTTAAATTTTACTTGCCTTGCATATACATAATATTATTTAAATTAAATACAAATAACACAAACAATATTTATTTATAATTAGTCTAAACTCAAATAAATCTAAAGAAAAATAATAAAATGAATTTATAATGTGTCCGCCTTTTTGTTTAATTAATATATTTAATACGAAATTACATTTATTTTATATAATAAAATTTAGAACATGAACTTTTAAAATTATTCTCTATTAATCAGTAAATAGTAATCAATGATGGTTTATTTGGTTTTTTAAATTTAGTTTATGCACTTTAGCCCTTTTTTAAATCAACATTATTTAGCGAAAAAATTTATAATTAATTAATTAATAGGTAATAATAAAAGTTATAATTAATCGAAAATTTAATTTAAATTTTTAGTACAAAATAGATTTTTTTTATAAATAAATTAATGATTTCGAAACATTTTTTCTTTATTTACATATACCAATTATGGCGAATTTCTAACAAATTCAAATCATTTATCTGTTTTTCTAATTAATATAACATGAAATGGCAAATTTCCTAGTTAATATATATACTTATAGCAAAAATATTTTTGTTTATAACCGCTTTTTCTATTATCTTTAGCAACGGTGTCACATTAATTGTTATGAATATTGGGTGCACAAATAATATACATATCTCTATATATAATATATTATATAATTTATAATTTTCAAAATAAAATAAAATTAAATTAAAATTCTTTGAACAATTCCAAAACTTTCTTAAAATGTAAGGTAAATAATTTCTTTGCTTTTAAAAATTGAAATACGAGCTTAATGTTATATATTTATTCACAGTCAACAAAAAATTAAAAAATAAAATAAAAGAAATTTAAAGTAATTTTCAACTGGCCGTTGCTTTCGCCAGTTTATTTTTTTCACGTTCGCGCCGTCTTAACTTCTTGCGTCGCCTGTCGATACTCGCTAGCTCAGCTTTAACCATATTGTAAGTCTTGCGTACCTCTTGGATTTTCTTTTTGATTATATTAATTCTTTGTGCACTTGATAGTGTTACATCTGAAATAGTAAAATGAATGAAAAACCAATTACAATTTATTTCGAGCATAATAATTAATTGTCGTACCAAAAGAGAAATTATGAGAATATATTGCAATATATCGTCATTGGAGTTCTAACAAAATAAAACTTTATAAATCCCATTGAAATTTGTCGTCGATCAAAATTAGATAATTAATTACAACATGAAAAACTAGAGCAAATGTGATCAACATCACATTTCAACAAATGTTGGCCACCTTCGGCTCATATGGATTACTAGCACCACTGGCGGCACTTTAAATCGAATACATAAAAATTGTTTGAAAGTTCTCACATTTTTTAAGTCAGTTCTAATTCGACTTTGGGAGCAAAATGAATTTTAGGATCGTAGGAATCGCTTCGTAGAATTGCCAGACACAATTCAAATAGATTTAATCTCTCTTGTCTAATCTTCTGATAAAGGCGCAATTGTTAAAATCTTTCCAACGCCAAATTCCCAACTATGAAATTAATTTTAAGAGGATTAAACTTGGAAAGAAATCTTTTCAGGGTTGTGATAACACGAGAATATAAATATTAAATAAATTAAGTTTAAAAACTATTGAACCCGAACGGATTCACTATCCGAATTACTTGTACCAATTTACTGATGGATTTAATAACTTTCACACGGAGAAGATCGATACAATTTTTAAAAATTCCTGATAAGTTAAAATACATTTCCCATTAAAAATACAAATATTTGGGAAATGCCGATTTTCCGTTATCACTTGAAATCTTTTCAGGGTTGTGATAACACGAGAATATAAATATTAAATAAATTAAGTTTAAAAACTATTGAACCCGAACGGATTCACTATCCGAATTACTTGTACCAATTTACTGATGGATTTAATAACTTTCACACGGAGAAGATCGATACAATTTTTAAAAATTCCTGATAAGTTAAAATACATTTCCCATTAAAAATACAAATATTTGGGAAATGCCGATTTTCCGTTAGCACTTGATAACATTACTTTAATATCACAGTAAATGTCATTAAATTATTATACTGTGAAATTTTAAACAAGTTCAATAATTTTAAAATTTAATAATAAAATTAAAAATCAGTTAATCAATCAGTTGTTTTTAATTATCTATTAAAATGGCACATACACACTTGAATTATGAATAATAAAAATGTTTGACAAATGAATCAGTTACTTTCAGGTCACAATTACGATGATATATCATAATAATGTGATACGAATAAATGATACATGTTGAAGGACCTGAAAGCTCCCAGTACATCGTCCACCAATAGAAAAATACATTTATACGTGTCTTGTATGTGTTTCAATCAAATAAATATAAATCTTAATTTATGCTTAATTAACTCTTGATTATAAAATAATCGAAATTTATTTCCCGCAAGTGGAAATACATATGTACAAAAAAAATATATTTACCAAATTCAACAAGGAAATTATACTGGCACGGTTTAGGTGACCGTCTTGGATTTCGCTGTTGCAATGCTGAGACATCAAAATTATTATCCTCACTATCTGATCCTGAAATTTGAAAAAATATATATATATGTTAATAAATAATTTTCTTGTTGCCATCTACATTCAAATTAATATTAGTTAAGAATTACACGTAAAATTAAAATATATTTAAATATAGATGATATATCTAAACAAATAAAGATAGAAATAGCCACATTGGGAGAATGGAGATAACTCTATCTAATGGACACCGAAAAATCGAATAAATCAAGTATGTATGTACATACATATGTATGTAAGTATGTATATGCCAAACAAAATCATTTTGTAATGTTAAGTAATCTAAGGTATATACTTATCAATCTCTCGCCAACAATATTCTAACTAGGTATTTTGCCAAAAAATAAGTTATGACAATAAGTTGGAATTATACCGAACACAAACAGTGCGTGAAACCAATACATTAGAAGGCATCCAATGGAATATGATCTCGAAAAGTAGAGATAATAATCAAGTAGAAAACTAGCCTAAACAGAACATTGTTGTTCAATGGATTCCTAATATCGGTAATGACCAACGACTATGGGCAATATAAATTACCACAAACGATTTCACACATAGTGTCTAGAGATAAAAGTGTATGATATGACACCCAAATATAAAACGTCCAATTTGTACAAATTTGTATATGAATAATGACATATATGTATATATATATATATACATATATATATATACATATATATATATACATATATATATATACATATATATATATACATATATATATATACATATATATATATACATATATATATATACATATATATATATACATATATATATATACATATACATATATACAAATAATGATATAAATAAAAATCTATGAAGAGCACCACATATTGAAGACACACAGTATTTATATGTTTTTCTAGTTTTTTATGCCACTGTAAGCTTATAGACCTTTTTAGTTCCTGTCTACTGTTGCTCCCAACTCCCATATCACGATTATGCGCGCCATTTAAAATAAAATTATAATTATTAATTTAAAAACGGGCAGAATAAGTAAATATTAACTTAAATTAAGGAGAACAACAAATTATACCTCAATTCTCCAGCTCGAGCTATTCAGGACCAAGTAGAAATTTAATCAACTTCTAGATACATTGAATTAACTGTTATATTCTTGATAAAACCAAACAATATCATTGCGCAATTGTGTTACGAATGTACACGAATGAATTTGAATTAAAAGACAAAGGCGCCTAAACCTTACGGACGAAAATAATCAAACGTAGATTCTACTACAAGAATTTAAAATAAATTTCGCTTACCATTTATGTGCTTCCTTGTATGTGGAATTTTCCTCCGCTTACTACTACTGTTATTACTAGCACTGATATTACTACTACTAATATTTATATTACTTGAGTTATGCGAACTAATAATCGTATTATTAGTATTTATATTCTCATTATCATTGTCTGTGTTGCTGGTATTATGATTATTATTATTATGTACTGTATTCTCCAATTCTGACGATTTCCTTTGTCGCCTCCTTTTCTTCGGTGATATGCGATTAATATCTAATCCATGTTCACGTTTTTTAATATCACTTTCACCTTCGGATTTACTATCCTCGGGACTAATAGAATCCCGGGGACTACCCGTTCTACTACTTGTAGTTATCGAACTAACACCATGCCCACTATTAATACTAATACTATTCTGAGCACCAACTTGAGTTTTACTGGAGTTAGTATTAGGATTATTTATATCACCAATACATGAGGACTCAGGATTCATATTAATTTCACTGCTGGCCGCACTTAATTCAATTTTTATTTCAACCGTTTTTGCGGCATTCATCAAATCATTTTCAATTTCCATCGGCACTGGTTTGATATCGGACGACGTAGGATGTGGATTTTGTGTTATATATTGTTGGTTATCGTATGGCTTTTTGGATTGCTCAACAGTTGACACACTAGTATTTGTACAAACTGGTGCAGGACTTCCAGGAATGGTTTCCTCGCATAATAACATTGATAATGACTCATTTTGTTGGGTTTGCTCTTGAAGAAATGTATTGTTATTGTGAGTATTAGGTTGAGATTCTTCCTTCTTGATTAGATTTATTTGAGTGGTGTTTATGTGCTGGGCCTGGCTTAATATCGAATCTTGATTATTAGATGCACTGTGCAGTAATGAAAGCCGTTCATTTTCCCGATCAATCATTCCTAAAAAAAAACAAAAAAAATGTTTGTTTAAATTTTCCAACTAGTTTCAAAATAAAAATTGCGATACTAACCTGTAGTCAAAAACTCCACCGCCGTCATTTGCTGTTTATCCAACTGCGAATGGATTATTGTGCTCTGAGTTGAACTGAAAATCGAAATTGCGCCCTCTTGATGATTAAACTTAATTGACGAGAAATTATTCTCTGCCTCAATAGTATCTAGTTGTGGTTGCTGCGATTGAATCGGTAGATTCGACACACTACAGCCAGTACTGGAATTTGCCGTTAAAATCCCTTGGGTCTCTGAGCTTAGTGATTCATCTTCAATGATTAGTCTCTGTTCCGAATCTGTACTCTCTGATGAATCGTCATTGAATCGATCGATATTCACTGGTTGCACTGAAGTTGGAATGGTTTTCTTAATGGCCGATTCTAATTTTTGTATTGTCTCACTAAGATCGTTATTTTTGGGCGATATCGACTCCAAAATATCGGTGGAATTTGAGGTACTCACATTGGTCGAGAACATCGAAATCGGATTAGACGTAATTAGTTTTTTAGGATACGTATCGATACTTATTAACGGAATTTCTAGTGACTTGGAAGTTTGAATAGAATCAATTATAGATGGCTTAACAATCTCGGATACAATCAGAGGTTGATGTGCCTTAATTGGAAGACTAATTGTCGTCAAACTACTACTAGTGCTACTTGTCGAAAGTAGGGTTGGCGAAAATATCCGTTCACTTGATGGTTTACTATGCTCTGGCTTACTACTTCCACTTTGCTGATTCAACGCTTTTAACACCCGGTCCGCAATCGATGGTATTTTCTCGATTTTTGGAGGTTCAAGATCTTCGAATGTTTCAACTGTTAACAACTCCTTGACTCGTTCGAAATCTTTCCCGTGCATGGGACTATCCACATCCGAATCTACCAAAACAGCTTCTTTCATATTTTGGTCCTCGATTTTCATGGGAATCGACATTGACGTAGATGGCACATCACATAACATATCTTCAAATAATTTTTTCTCGGGTTTAGGTTTTGTGGTTTCAAAATCAATACTACTACTGAAGAAGTTTGATTTAATTTGTGAATTCAGCGATTCTATGGCCGGTGAAAGTTGTGGCAAAGTATTGCATTCACCTGGATTAATACCACCGCCTCTCATGTTAAAACTGGGCGATTTACGAAGCACATCAAATGTTGACTCAATCGACGACGAACTTGAAGTTGAAGTGTTCATTTTAACCGGGGTGGAGCCATATTCTTCGGTTGGTGAACTTATACCTTCCTCCTTTTTGATTTGTTTAAAACTTTTGAAGTCTAATTCTTTATTTGGCGAATTCTTTTTTCGTTTTCCACCGACAAGCGATGGAATTGGAACAGCTACTGGTATTGGTGTGGGATTCAAATTAGTTTTTAATTCTATAATTTTCTCAGTCTTTACACCTAGCACCTTGCCGCCTCGTTTCTCAGCCGATAGATTCGATGTCGACGAAGATTCGATCAAAATCGGTTGTTTTTTAGACGGAGTTGTCGTCGTTTCATACTCAAATGGTTCAGGTTCTTTAAACTCGTAAATATCACATACAGTTTGCTGCTGCAATTTTATAGTATCACTGCTACTAGACTGCGAACTACCAATACTAGAAGATAATTTCTCTGCTGAAACTTTGATTAACTTGTCCCGGTTCAATTTTTCCGACATAATTATTTTCTTTTCAGTTTTTACCGAACTCAGTGGAATTAGAGGCTTTTCCGCTTTTAACGTAGATTGCAGTTTATCAATATTTGGTTTCTGATTAAGAATGGAATCACTTAGTTTGGAGCTAAAAATACTAGGTTTTATGGTTACGGTTTCCTCAACTTTTTCAATCACATCCAAAACGGGTTTGATGTCCCGCTCAGACTCGAGTACCGAGACTTTAATTTCCTTGTGCACAGGTTTTTCAATTATAGAACTGAAAACACTTAGATTTTTCCCAGTCAAACTTGATGGTTGGATTATGGATTGTTTTGAATCCAATTTCGCAAACTTTGACTCATTTTTAACAGTGGCGATTGTTTTGTCGATACTCGATTGAGAATCATCATCGCCACCAAGTGATTCACTATCCGTGGATAAATCGGATGATGTGTTTTTCGTGTCACTACACGAGGATGTCGCTTTTGCTGGTAATAATGTTTGACTTGTTAGCTCTCTAACCGATAGCAATTTATCGCTAGGAATTTCTTGTTTAATGTCCGGCTCTAGTTTTGTAATCAAAAGACGTTCCACATCCGATGAAGGAGATTTAATCTTACGGATTCCCTTCAGTTCTGAGCGTATCTGAAAAATAAAAAAGTCAATTAAACGAATCTGAATTTTACTGAGATCCTGATTTACCTGATTTAGATCATAATCTACTCCTTTACCAGCAGAAAAACTTTCTTCATCCTGGCTCGAGCTACTTCTACTATTAGCACTGATATGCATCGATGGAGCCGTTGTGCTGGGTGAAGATGATACAGGTGTCGTTGTCGAATTCAATTTGTTAGCGGAATTATTAGCCGATATCCGACTTTGCGGTTTTTTCACTGGTTCGTCAGAGTCGGTATCCGATTCCGTCTGAACTGATGAAATATCAGTATTATTTGAAGTGCGTCGCATCGAACCAGGTTGTCCACGTGTAGTACGCCTCTGAGCGGGTGTCGCCGGTGATTTGGTTCGACTTGAATTGGAAGCAACTGATGAGGGAGTTGTTGATCGAGGTGGCTGTGAATCACTTCGGGATCCACCGCGACCGCGTTTGGCCGACGATTTATTTGGATTCGAAGTTGGAGTAGTACTACCAACATTACTGTTATTGCTGCTGGAACTTCGTGAGGCATTACTTTTGGTTCGTTTGATTTTATTGTTGCTTAAGTTTTCGGCGATCCGCTCTTTTGGCACCCATTCATCATAGCTAGAAATATGATTTTTATAAAATTTCAATTAATTTTACAATAAAAATAGAAATATTTAGAAACAAGCATAAACAATTTGTGAAAGTAAGACATAGATGATTGAAATATCTGTCTCAGGATATAGAGGATATTCACTTATGAATGTTTTGTAATTAGCCGATTAATCAATCAAGATTCTACTTTTAAATTGCAATCTTTCCATTATAAAGCAACTGAGCAATTGGAATCTTGCTAATTTGCTAAATAATTTAGATTCAGAATTCAAAATTTAGATATTTTGATTTTCAAAATACAGATAATTTTTGGAAAATTATAAAAAATAAAAAATATTTTACAATCAATTTTCAAAAATATGATTGATAGAAAGCTAAGAAACAAGGGATAAGCACAGTGTTTATCCCAAGCTAGCTAGGTCTTTTAGGATAAATAAATAATTCAACAAGAACGCAGCTATGGTCAAACACTGATACTGAAAGACTGATCGAAACAATCGAAAAATAGGTTACACTGGTAATTCAGACGAAAACCAAACCACTGCAATTTAGCTGTTCTTCAACAAATAATATTGGACCACATTAGGAGACTATCACCAACGACTTCGCTAAATGCAGCAGCAAGAAATAGATATGCATAACTCCAGCATACCACCATTTTAAGGAATGAACTGGAAACTATTATCCAGATCGAGAAACTATCGAGTCAATACTTAATCTAGACTAAACATTAAAATTACAAAATGTACTTACCGTGTATTCCACCCGGTATAATGCACCAAATAGAGCGGTGTCCCTTGATCCGATATTTCAATAACTTTTGCCTCGTATGTCACTTTCTGCTCATGATAATACACCTTCAGCTTATCACCCACCTCGATTGGAAAGTCAGATATCGCTGTCGACGTCGATTCTTTTTGATTCTCTCTCTCCACAGGCATCTCTCTCTTCTCAATAATTTTTTCCTGTGATTTTTCTGTCTTTTCAAACTTCTCGGGTGGCTCATTATCTTTTTTCTTTCTTCCACGCTTATCATTAATTTTATCAGTTTTACTACTACTGCTACTACTATTCGACTTTTCAATTGTGACCGGTTTTTCTTTAATCGGTATTTCCTTAACTTCTACGGCTTTGTCTTTAGGCTCCTTTTCCTTTTTCACTGTGACTAAAGATGGTATTGAGACAATGGACGATGTAGATGTTCGAGGTTCTTCTATAACTTTTTGACTTATTTTGGATAGGCCTGTGCGCGACGTTGTTGGTGTTGTTGGTATTGTATCAACGACTGGTGATGGGTCTGGTTCCTTATAGGTCGTCGTCTCAGTAGATTTGGCGTCAAATTTATCAACAAGAGCCTTAACTTTACCAGTATTCGTAGTATTTCCGGTTGAAAGTTTCCGTTTTGCTGTATGTTTTGTTTCGGTCTCACTATTATTTTCCGATTCATCAGCTGGTGTTGGGATAGCTAGTGTTGATGTCTGCTGCTTTACATTCTTTTCGGTGTCTTTTTGTTCGACCGGTTTAGGAGAAGCCACTGAATTGGCACGCACTAAGCTGCGACCTTTTATTCGATTTGCTCGTGGATAAGCAACCATTGTGCAGCCGAGCTTCCGATTAAACTCTTCGAATGGTTGAAGGAATTTTTTGTACGCTTGTTTTACGAGATTGGTAATGCTTGTTGTAGCTGGGGTAAATCCGAGACGAATTGCAATTGATTTCCACTGATTTTGGCCAGTTACACGATTGTAACCTCCTAGTTTGTCAACGGCGCGGAACAATCGGTATAAATCGACGTCGCGGTTTACAATACTTGGGCCTTTGTTTAGTGGTGTGCCGCGATCATCCATATACTTGTACAGTTGCGCAACGAAATGATCTTTTTCTTCACGCGGCTCGTCGTCAGAACTATCTGAATCGAATTCTTGGTCGAAATCACTTGAGCTAGTGCCCAAACCGAATAAAGCATCGCGGTCCCAATGCGGTGGAAGAATATCGTTGTCTAAATATTCTACAGCAGCTTGTATCGCCTGACCATCTTGTTTGTGACACATTTCACGCGTGAACTCGGTTGCCTCCTTTTTAGGAACCGTATAATAGCGACCGTCTTTAAATGAGCGAACCAAATATTCTTCTTTTACACGTATTCGGACCGTGTCTTGAGTAGTTGGAGACACAACCAAAGCTGGAAACCAATTTTCTTTTGGACCCTTCTTTTTCGTGTCCGTACTCTCGACACACACCACTTTACCAATATGTTCTTCTTTTTCTATTTGAATCTCTTTCGATTCCTGGTCATCTTCGTCTTCCGAGCTTTCATCTTGTAGTTGGCGTGATCGACAACTTCGACCACGCCGGCCCCCAATCACTGGATTGCCAAAATGTTCTGGATGAGTTAGTGGCAGTTGATCCAGTGTCTCGCTTTCATTAAAATGTCGTCCACTCTTCAAACAGAGTGCACTACGTCTCAGCGTGGTAATATCCCCATCATCGAATACCACAGTATACTGGGAACAATCTTGTATTTTTGTTATGGTTGCTTCGACAAAATCGCGACGATCTGGATGTTTTACCTCGACAATAGCGCCTACTCGTAGTATATCCCCCTTGATTTGATCATCCGAAACCGTACCAGTACCAAGTCCTTGCTTATAGGCGACCTTGCATTTTATATTTCGCACCACTTTGCGAACCTTAGCTTCACAAAATGCCCCCTTATATTTAGCGCTCACTTCCGTACCAACAGACAAATAAGGGGGATCATCCATTTGCTGTAATTGTATTATTGGAGTTTTATTAGATTTATTACGAATATTTTCTTAAAATATCAGTTTTCACAATGTGAAAATGGAAAAACTATTTTCTCGGCTGTTTTACACTCGCACACGACACTTTCATCAAAAAAAGGTTAAAACAAAAACCGTGAAAAAAACTTTGACATTTTTACATCACACAGACACAGTACACAGCACAGCGAGAGAAATGCTTTGAAACCAAAAAATTCACTTTGGTTTGATATTTTGTTGTTGTTGTTGTATCCACCACTATGACAAAAAAAAACTCTACATTAGGGAATGGGATGACACTTTACCTGCATTTTTTGGAGGAAGTAACGCTCAAAACTATTATTATCACTAACAAACGCCACTTTTACTACATAAACATTATTTATTTTTAATTGAATTTACTAATAATTCACAGTAAAAATAAAAATAAATTGGACACAACACACAAAATCACATACAAAACTTCCAGCCTAAAAATTTTTTCTTTGCTTGCGCGTTTTTTTTTTTTCTGAAATTCACGATTTAATCACATTTATTTATCATTTAAACATGTAACTATCAATTAATCACTATTTAATTCTTGAGTTTTGTGTTTCTTTCACAAAGAGAAAGTCGGCGTGAGCCATTCGAAGACGAAAATTTTATTTTGTGTTGTTTGCGTTCTTAAAACCTATTATGCGATGTAATTTTTATTTTATCTAATGAAGTGGGAAACTAGTATAGTAAACGCCCTTTAGTTTTGTATAGCGACACGATATTCATAAACCGCGAACTAGGTAAACGTCAAACGAGCGCACTGTATTCAATTAATCAAACATATTTTTGTAAATAAATTCAAGCGTTATAATATGATTTTTTTTGTGTTACTGTTAATTTTATTATAATATTAATTCAATGTGAGTTAATTATGTCTGGAAAATATCGTGGTTCATTCCCAAATCGGGATTCGTTTCAACGGATTAATTTTTTGTATCAAGCAGCAGCGTTGATGCATGATAAAAGCGCGGTTTTGTCGTGTCATTATGGTAATATGCTCAAGCAAATTGGGAAGAAATCTGTTTTAAGGCTGTAAGTAATTTGTTATTTCTTATGTATACTATTGAAGATTTGGTGTTTTGTCGTTTTCGTATGCATCAACATTTTATGTAACAGCAAAGGAAAACAATTGTTATGCGTCTTGTATTAGAAAAATTCTAACTGGATTTTTAAAATTCATATACCTAAACTGTTTTGAACAAGTTTTCGTTTTCGTTTAGTATCTTTAGAACCTGGTCTACAAATATTATGTTTTGATTAATATACCTGCATATACATTATTCTATACATTATTCGCATATTCGAGTAATCAATACCAAACTCCCCTAATGTAATGGCTCTGGTTTTCGATATTTTTCTCGATAATCCGTGTTAGCCGTCAGTATCCATTTATCATACCCTTAAACCAAGCCTGATTATTTCTTTGTATGATTTCACATTATAAATTAAAAATGTTAACTCTGTATTTGAGTTGACTTGAGATTACCGATTTTGGTTTCAATTTGTAACAATGGCTCAAGGAACCTAAACTACTACTGTTGAAGTTTCGTTTTACTAGTTCGTTTTATAATCCGATCGTTGTGAGTGTAGCACTCATGGTAAAAGTCACGTATTGCATTGTCTAGATACATCACCAAATATAGAAAAACAACCCAAAGAAATCGAAAGTATCTTATTTTTATGGTTGGTCGATTTTATGTAAAGATAGAAATCAATATATTAAGCCAAAATTTTCTCTTCTAGTCACCCAAACATCAAGCGAACACTTTGTAAGCGATGTGGCATCATTTTAAAACCAATCAGTTCCATGGACTTAGAAATAGATGATGAACACAAACAAGTTTGCACCGTAAAATGTTTAAATTGTGGCTTTTCAAGAAACTTTCATATCAATCCGAAATATAATTTGTGGATTGAAAATAACGAATCAATCGTTGATCAATATGCACTAAATGAAAATTCTGGGCGGATGCTTGTAAGGAAACAAGAGGATAATAGAATTAAAAATCAAAGTCAAGGAAAGCTTAGCATTAAACCGAAGAAGGAAGTTGAACAAATTGAGAATAATTTCGATGATAGTGATAATAAAATAAAAAGGGTTGAAAATTGAATTACCTAATAAACTAAATTAAAATTATTATCTATTTATTTAGTTTTTGTTTGAATTTGAATGTTACATATATTAAAATTACTATAACTATTATGATTGAGTGGATACATGAGGGGGTCCATACATATGTCTGCATATCTATGTAGTTGTAAAGCAAAACAATTAAGGCTATCTATATTAGTTGCTAGACGTTGGGTTGTCTAAAACGAAAACATTTAGTTTGAAAAGAAAGAATGTTCCAGAATACAGCCATGAAAAATTCAAATGTTCAGCGAAATGCTCTTCTTTTCCACATTAAAATACTCCAAGCTTACAAGGCCATTACACATTCTAAATTACAATCCACCTAAGCTTGGGAAATAAGCTTCACGTTAAGACAGTAAGCAAGTTACTAGATATGCATATTTAGTAAGATATGTATGTAAGGACAAGAGGACATCAATTAAAAATTTTAGAGAACTTGTATTGTTTGATTGTTGATCGTGTTAATTATTTAATCGTGAAAATTATGCATGCTAATAGATACGATACACCGAACTACACAGCTGATGTTCACCAGAGCTGCCGAACGGTCAAACCCAATAGTATGCATCCATCGTGTTAAGTACTTAAGCCCAATTAAGTGTTCTGGCTAAAATATATCTTGCTCGTTTCTGAAATAGAAATAAAAATATTGATGGGTTCCAACTTCTTAATAAACCAACAATTTTTTTATCTTTGAGCATTTTTTTATTTCAAGCGTACAAACTCGAGCTTAAGTAGTTTTATTTATAGAGTTTAAGGTTTTTTACAAACGGATGAACTGCCTCTTTTGGGTACGGTTTCACTGCCAGACAAGTTGGTATATTCTCCGGTTGCTCGATCCATAATTTATGTTTTATTTGATTGTCCGTTAAAACTTTGCTTAACTCCTCTAATGTTATATCATCTTTTGCCTGAAAATATTGAAATGGAATCCAACTATTTCCAAATTCGAAAGTATTTCACTTACTTCAAGCACAACTTTATGCATATTATCTAAATCATTAAAATATTGTTTTACATGCTCATCATCGTGGTATAAATGACCAACGGCTGTAGTGGCATGACAACACTGTGCTATCACTGCTCCGATCGGCCAGCTTAATGATTTTATTAAATCACCTCGAACGATTACATACTGTATCAAAACCTGTGCCATATTTCCAAAACAAACGTTTGTCAAAATTTGACGTTTACAATTTTCACAGGAATGTATACTGGCGTAAATCAAAAAAGGTTACCAGATGCAAAATTAGTAATCGCCCATTCGAAAGTACATTTATGAACATATGTACTACCATTTTTGACAACTTACAACTTGGAAATTAAAAATGGCTGTTTCATTCATAAATTAGACATCGCACACAATTTGTACATCTGGCCAAATAAAAAAAATAAAAATTTTATTTAATTTTTAATTATTAGAAATTGCTCATAAAACAGTTTATTTGATCAGTTTATTTAATTTTTTGTGTTCATAACTAAGGCTTTTGATTTTAACGTATAGAATATGAGTGAAAATAATAACATCACAATGGATGGAATTGGAAATGACATTACGGATTGCTTTGATAATTTGATAGTGATTGACGTTGGGGCCAATCTAACGAATAAAAAATACAGCAGAGATTTGGATTCAGTGATTCAAAGGGCAAAAGATGCTGGTATGTATCGATGATTAATAACTAGATTACATATAAATGCTAAACAAACATTAGTTTGTCATTGGATTATTTTTAGAAAAAAAAAAGACAAATTTTTGTTGCTTGTAACTTATTTTCGTATTGTGTATTTAGATTTCTATCCATAAACCAATTGGTTTTGTGATTAAAACACTTTTCCTTTAATTGGCTTTCGTAATTGCGTTGTCGTTTTGATATAAAGTGATGCTATGACTCACAAGTTAAGACTTCTTGATCTTGGGTTCATTTTCCCTAACCTACTCTACTTTCTAGTAATTGAGATAAATTTCAACATCGAAGTTAATTGAATAATGTGTTAATTAATATTGAGTACATTCGTACTCTATTTTATTCATATACGCATTTAATTGTGGAGTAGAACACATCTAACTCTCCCTTCTATGTTTACGACTGACGGAAATAATGCTCATAAAATTCGTTAATTTATTATGTATGCAAGAGACGTAATTCGATATCCGTTAATAGTTTATGAATATGTAAAAAATTAGTTTTAAATTAACTTTAATTAATAAAACAACTTTCCATTTGATGTGCCTCTTTAATTTTCCTTTATACAATATAAATTATCGAATTATCAGGTGCACTTGTTGATATTCCTCCATTCATATTCTTTTTCATATAAAAGACGATTATCATAAATAAATAATCTCCTTTGATATCGGTCCCGATGAATAGAACATCTTAAATTAATAATTGTTCACAATTCTGTCGACTCGAATTGAGTAGCATTTCTACAACCTCCACACCTATTAATCTTATGTTAGAGGAATAAACATGTACATTTTACATTTTGTTTTAAATCATTCATTTGTATAGATTTTATATATTTACTGACAGAAATTATTTTGTGTTTCCAGGTGTCCAAAAAATTATGGTACCCGGTACATCAGTCAAATCGAGCAAGGAAGCACTCCGTCTGACACGCATATATCCAGGAATTATATATTCCACGGCAGGAATTCATCCACACGACTCAAAATCAATCATCGAAGAACCAGAAACATGGCTTGAATTTCGTCAAATTGCACAATCGCTTGAATGTGTAGCAATTGGACCATGCGGACTTGACTATCAGCGTGATTTTTCCGAGCCAGATGTACAAAAAGAAATTTTTGAAAAACAGTTATGTCTCGCATGTGAAATTCAAAAACCAATATTGATTCATGAGAGAACAGCACAGAATGATATTCTGGAAATTCTTAAAAAGTAAAAATTACTATATTATAGGTCTTATAAGTAATATACATTAAATTCTATTATTGTTTTAGATATCCGAATTTACCACAAATAGCTGTTCGAGGTTTTATGGGCACCAACGATGAAGCAATGAAATATATTGAACTAGGTTTTTATTTAGGGTTGACTGGTTATTTATGCAAAGTAAGTTAATTCACATTTTGAAATTTTTTAGTATACCGTATAAAATCAATAAATCATCTCTTCTATATTATTTTCCTTAGGATAAATCAGATACCGGAGTTCGTAAACTATTAGAAGATGGAACATTGCCGGTGGATCGGTTACTAGTTGAAACGGATTCACCGTTTATGTATCCAAATACCAGAGCTTCAAAACTACCACAACGTGTAAAGACTGGAATTACAGAAAGATCGCTGCTATATTTGCATAGGTAAGTTGGAACTATTATTAAACGTCGACGCAAAAAGTATTTGAGGGTCAATAACATATACTTATATTAAGTTTATTGCCAAAATACCAAATGATGATGCCATCGATGGAGATAAAAAATGTTTTTGTTTTCAATTTTATTTATTCAAACTGTTAATTTGATAAACAAGAATGTTAGATTGTGTGTGGGAAACACAATCTTGGGTATAACATACTGTGGTGAATGAAAATGAAAAACGATGTATGTATTTGATGGAATCATCGATTATCGTTAAAATGTTTAGTTGCAAATGAAAATCTGTAGTTCGATTGAGGAATTTAGGAGTGTAGTTTATAAAGTATTTTATTTTATCTTGGCCTAACATTTACTAGTGTTGCAATTCTTTTGAACTCGGGCATTGCTAAAGAAATACGACTAGTATAGGACTCTTTTTTGTTGCATTTAGACTCAATTCAGTATAAAATTTAATGATGCTTTGAAATTGAAACATATGCGAAGTGTGTTAGCTTGTAATTTCACATCCAGGATTGCGAAGCATTGGTAAGCTCCAATGTGTTTCGTAAAAAATGTCATCTTCTACGCACAATTATTCGTCAAAAGTTTCGTTTCGCGTAGTTATCTTACTAATATGACAGCAATACGCGAATATCGAAGGGTTAAACCTTTTATTTGAAACAAACTTGTATTATACACAAATAATGACATAGAATATTATTCCCGGCACTTACATTTCTGTTTCATGGTGATTTTGAAGTATGGTGTTCTTTATGGAATCCAGCACACGGCTTACTTGTTCTAAACTCGAGAACTTCGGCGTATTTTTTTTTAATGCTCTCAGCAGTTGAGGTTGTGGTGTCTGTACATATGCTCGTATAGGCGAACAAGCAGCTATCTTCGTAGAACCAATAATAATCGGTGGCTTTTGTTTTACAGGCCCAGTTAATTATTTACTCAATTTGTGACACGTCTTTTCAACACATGCATTTTTGTAGTTTTAGTCGTTTAGGCAATCTCCCGCTTTGATGCTTCACTTTGCCTGTCTCCAATTATCGGCAATTAAGACTCAAGATATTGCATGAAATCCCAAAACATGTGGGATATTGTATCGTTCGTGGTAGATGGAGCCATGAATGGAGTTAATTGCCTAAAATATGAATTGTTTACTTTATGATGTCTCATTGCGAACTCCGCGAACAATGAGTGTACATCCTCGATCCAGGCCTATTATGACATCGTAGTTGTGTATGTTTTCTCTAATTTTCAATGAATTTCCATTAGCTTCTTCAGAGATTAGTTTTCGTGTTTTGGCTTTTATTGTTGGTTCATTAGAGGGTTTCTGCATTGAAAATGATACTGCATCCGTCGTTATTCAAGTTTTTGGACAAATTTCAGGTGTTTTGTATATTTTAGTCTATTTTTACATCGCAAGATTTTATCCCAATTCAGTTGGATATTTAAGGCAGTCAAGAAGTTCTGGTTCGGAGTATGAGTGATCTGTCTGCAAAATTCGAAAATCTTCTAATCCCTGAATATGCGTGCTTACATATATTATTATGAATAATTGTCTCATATTGCAAAGCAGTAGAAACAAACAAATTTAACTTGAAATATTCATCATACATTGGTAGTTCATCATACAGTAGATGATAAAAGTAGTCCAAACATTTCATTTTTATATCAAATTCACCCGCGGCTAATTCTTTCATTAGGGCGAAATGTATATGGCGCGATAGCTCAACAATTAAACCCGATGTTTTGTCAACATCTTTCTAGAACACTTTGAATTAAAATCACATTTTACATCCGTTGTGTGCGGAGGGCCCACTCCTTCCGATTTCCTTTCCTGGATTGCTGAGAAATAGTCAACGCCGAAGCTTTTTTTATACCATACAAATAACGAAAGGCATTATTAGTTGGTGCAATATTATTTATTGTTCTGTATTGATTATCAAAGATCGTTGAAAAATACAGCTCGTTGAAAAATAGAACGATTTCCAAATCTAATGAAACAGAACTCTTTTAAATAGCTGTATAAAATAATTTTATTTTATATGTTGTTTTTATTATTATGATAAACTTCTAAACACACCGTTTAGGTCAAGCTGTAGTCCTTTATTCCTAGGGATTTTGCTGATCTTGTGCTTAATCAATTTGTATCTACACTTCACACATAATGTTATAAAATGTTTTTAGTTGAGTTTCAAAAAATCTAACGTCTTTTTCGAAGCACATCTTGGAGCTTAGTGCCAGTGTAAATTCCGGTCATCTTCTGAATAGACGATTCTGATCTGTGGTCATTGCCAGTTACTAGATATAAAATCATGCTTCATTTGTGAATCTATGATCTATTTTTGTGAATTCGTGACTGAATCTATTATTTATTTTTATGATATAATCCTCAAGAAACAGCAGTTGCGTTTTCTAATAGTAGCGTTGCTATAAATGTGATGTTGATTTGGGTAAAAGTAGTGGTCCGGATGTTTTAAAATGACTAGCCGAATGATTTAATGTAGCAGGATTCTTCTGAGACTTCTGTTTCTTTAGACTCAATTTTTGTCAATTTGTTAGAAATAGTTTCTTATACCTCTAACTTGCTTACATAATTTTATTTTACATTCTGGAATTCCATTTTTTTAGATCAGCAAGTTTCATTTTGTTTAAAAAGTATTTATTTCAGAAATTAATTTAAAATATTTAAATTTTTTATTGTAAAAGCAATATGAATTAAACAGCTACATTTGTAAAAGAAATATTATTCATCCGTAAAACTAATTCGTCCTCAAGTATTACGATTTTTTCGTGGTATCCATAACCTTAAAAATCAAAACGTGAATTGATAAATGTTATTTTCTGCGATCACGTCTCCATTGGGCCATCAACCTGTTGAACCTAAGAACGAAGATGGAATCTATCAATATTTGTTATCTGAGTGATTATTTGGATCCCTTATGTGGTGCCTTAACTAAACCGTTTTATAATTTTAGAGATCGTTTCAGATTTATATTTTGAAAAAGCAACTGCTTCACTTGTGACAGGTATGAAAACTAAAACTCGGGACTACGATTTTAATTTTAATTTTTTTTTGATTTAGCAGTATCTTTTTTGGATATAAAACTTTAAATTTGTTATTGTATTTTTTTTTAATTTACTACAGAAATACAGCTGCTACCTTGATTTAATATAAATCCAAATCTAATAATTTTTTACCAAAGCAATATAATTTATATCATATTTGTATTTGGAAAATTCGTGTTCATTTAACTGTTTGTTTTTAGAAATATACTTCAATTAAATGTGTTTTAATTAAACAAAGTTATTGAGTATTAATAATATATTAATCTATATATCTATCTCTGTCATAGGTATTGCACATTTCAACGAAACGAGCCATGTAGTTTGCCGGCAATTGTCGAGATGATTGCGGCTTTTATGAAAAAGAAGCCCGAAGAGGTCGCCTTAGCAACAGCTTTTAATGCCTTAAAACTATTTGGTCTATCACAATGATAACAAAATATACGATTATTAATTTTTTTTATTTTACTTTTTAGGTTATAGAGTTTATAAACAATCTAAAATAAATATTTATTTATCTTGCCATTAAATTCTATCTTATAACGTTTATTTTAAGTGTTTGCTGTTTATGACAATTATTTTAAAAATTATATATACAAAATTATGTAAACATATACACATATATAATTTATTATTGTTCAATTATTTTATCAATATTATCATTATGAAGTACTAAAATCTATATTTTAATTTCGATAGATAGAAAACATTAGCGAAGCTAATTGAATTTATAATATAATCTCTTTTTGTTTTTATTTTTGTATAATCGAATCTATAATATTAGTAAGGTTCTTATATTGCGGTAAATAAAACCGTATAATGTTCCAATGTAAGTATGTATTTTAGGAGTAAACAATTTTTGACAGTCTTGAAAGTATGTATGGATATATTTCAATTCTAAAAATAAATTTTAAAAGTTATACATTTAACCTAGGACCTATATTTCGATTCGCCTTCGATTTTTGAAGAACAAATTTAAAGACTGAAATTTTAAGTTCGCGAACTATTTAAAAAAATAGTAGGTGTTTCGAAATATTGGAAAATGTGTATATTTTAAAATTTAGATTTATCTATATTACAGAAATAATGTGAAAAATGTTTAAACGCATGAATACCGGTGTTATGCTTCTTAACGACTATCATAAACAACTAACAATAAATTAAGAATTTAGGGTTTACGGAATTCCAGAAACCCATTTCATAGACATAATTAGTTTTAATGCAGTAGTATTACGGATTAATATAAAAATTTGCTCTAAATTTGACAAATAACAAACCCGTTATTAACCATAAATGCCTTATTAAGGAATTGAGACTTGGAACTACATAGTTTCGTTAAAATTCAATAAACTCATAAAAAAAATATTTAATTAAGCCGTCCTAAAATATAGAAAACTAAACATGAAAAATTCTAATGCTCGTCATTTTTTTTTATTTAAAACTAATTGACAAATAATTATTTATATGCATAATTATAAATAAATACATATATTTATATATATTTTTATAATACTACAAGTAAATATATTTTTGTTATAAAATTAAAAACCAAAAGTGCCATAAATAATTTAAAAAATGAGATTTTAGATTTCTTAAATTTGTAATTTTTTTATAAATAAATAAACTAAATAATAAATATATATTTTTAATATTTGTATAAAAAAATAAATAATAAAATATTTTATAATGTGATAAAACAACTATAATTCAATGTTACATATTATAATTGATAATGTATTTAAAATCAAATATTGTTAAAAAATAAAATATAAAATAATTTATTGATACTTTTTCTTAATTCAATTTTCAACAATCAAAAATTAAATTTTGTAAACCATAACCAGAACAAGCTGCATTACTGAAACTGAAGTTATTTTAAGCCTGTTGAAGTAGTTGCTTAGTATAGAGATTAACACGGCACATCACGATAATTTAAACATTAATATTGGATCTTAATTTAAAAAATAAATCAGCAAGCTGCATTACTGAAACTGAACCATCCAAGAACTCACTTTCTAATTATCCAATAATTCCCCAAATTGCACTTTATCCAACTGACCTCACAATAGCCCAAATTACAGTTCAAAAAATTGAGAGTCTTCCAGTATTAGTCGTATACATGTTATGTAATCAAACAATTTAGTTAGTGTTGCTGTGTTGAAAGAAATGTGCCAACCATTTATCCTATAAAATCTTGTACATTAATATTTATAGTTACCTTCAATTGATGACTTTGCTAATCTTATAAGCCGTTCCTGAGCAATTGTTGGTCGAAGACAAATTTTAATTAATTTGGGATGTGAAAAGCTTCTTTAAACACTACTTAGTAAAACGTAACGTTCAAAAAAAATGCTTGTTAGGTGAGAAAAACATGTACTTCGATAATAGGTCAACTTTTCACAGTTTCGGTGACGAACCCTGTCAAACCACTGTTATTAATACGGGTAGGCGTAATATTCGATAGGCTTTTGTAGCATAGAAATGTTTCGAATTCATGAATATCCATTGTTCATCGCTCAATAAAACCAAGCATTAAATTAGATCTAGCGTCGCATTGCTCAATGTGCTTATATGCACATGTTTTCCTCGAAAGTGATATACAATAATACAATGAAGTGCGTATTATAATCTATTTGTCATAAGACCATGCTGACAATGTGAAATATATTGTGGAATCAATATTTTGAATGACTTGGAATGTTGCATAATACCAATGTTCAAATAGCTTAAGTATTGAAGGTAGCACTATAACAGGAAATGTCAGGAATAAAATTTCATGCATCAGTTTTGACTTCAATCTTCGGGTCTTCGGGTTAAACATAAAATCATCCGGTTTATTAAATAAGTTAGAAAAATTAGGAACAAATAGAAATCTTAAAAAATAACCATCTTAAATTGGATAACACACCGTCTTTTAGTGCAAATAATGTCGAGGTTAATTAATAGTACGGCCTGTAATAAAATCACACGTTTGTGGAAGAAAATTACGATATAAACGAATTTGGAAATTTATTAAATTTCTATAAATTAGAGGACGATTCAAATAATGGTAATGGGCTAGGAATATGCCTCGATTTTGTTTCACAATTTCTACCTTGTATAGTATTCTTAGAAATTGTGAGGTGTCGCTAACAGAAAGATTACATTTAGACATCTGCAATTAGGCAGTTTTGTTTTTGTGATCGGAAATTTTTGTGTGAAACGGATCAATTGAATTTAAACATTTTAAACGTTTTAAGCAATTTATGGGTGTTTATTTTTAAACCGTTTGAGGATTTATCTGAAATGATGGAAATTGTCTCGAAAGTGTTCTCTACTCCTATTAGCAACTCGTTTAGGGCAACAGCTTTCTCAGTCATGCAGTCAGTTTGGAGAAATACCGCAATAAAATGAGAAGAAAAGGGAATGTCGAAGTCTTTTAATAATGAAGCTGGAATGCCACCGCGACTGTATCCATCTTCGATTTGTTTTAGAACTCGATGAGTATGCTCATAAAATACGTAGAGTTAATTTTGGATTTTGGTTACACCCTGTGAAACCAGTGGAAACAAATAATTATATGCCATTAAATAAGATATTCTAGAATTTCTCCACGTTTACATCTATATTACTGATGGTTAGCTCATCCTGCCATCCACAATAATAAACTTACCTGCATTTGTGGATTATATGTAATAACGAATGGGGGCAGTGATTCATTAATATTAAATACAACCGCTTCATTTATAAAAATCAGGTGTAAAAGTCCATCTCGACCCTTTTTTATGTTATCATAAAAATAATAACTTTTGTAGCTCATGAAAACCGGTATTACTGAAAAGTCACTCTTCTTTTGAACTAACATTAAGTGGCAAGAGCTCATTAGTTTTCTCATCGTATGTCCAGCTAATGGATGGAACATTCATCAGATGGATCGGCAGCATTGTTAATTTTACTAATTTTGCTCAATGGACAGGTTTGATTCCCTTGCTCAATGATGGATAAGTTGGATATTTCGGTTAGTACAATAGGAATAGGGTATCGACATCAATGAGTAGTACACCTCCAGTAGTTGTAATACTTGTTTCCGGCACATCTATTTCATTATTAAATACTTATTAACCTTCTTAGCGAGAAGTTTGCTCTATACTTGAACTGGGACTGCAGTTGCGTGATTCTCTAAGGTGTCGAAGGGCAAACGGTTTATTATAATGAACCCAACCTGAGTTCACTAGATATATGCTATGGATAAAAAAGAACCAGCTAAGATCCCTAGCTGGGACTAGCTCAAAATCAGTGATGACTATCTGGAGGAAGTGGGTGATTGCTGACAGCAAATTTGCAGTTATCCTCCATTCCTTGGTTTAAACTTTTACAGTTTGCTAAGGTTGCTGTGCGCTTTTGTACTAAGGATAGATCTTGTTTGCACCATACGCCCTTAGTGACATTGAGGGTGGAAACTCGGTAGGTCCAAACGTTTTAATAAAATAAAAATAATAAGTACTTATATCTCTAGACGAGCAGTAGGATAGAAAAAAAAAAACATATGATAGTACATTTTACCCAATGATGTTTAATCGATTTCTGAAGAACTGTCCCTTTTTGCGACCGAAAGTAAAATTTTGGCTCGATGGGAAGAAATTTTCGTCGAATCAGGATGTCATCTAGGATGTGGAATTCAACACATATTAGAGAAAATCTGGTCGGTTTTTTAATTAAGACGAACTATTATTTTAATGGTAATAACAATGAAAGATTGTTAGTTAATCCTGAACCACCATTCTACTGAGTCGTTATATAAGATTGAAAAAAAATTATGAATTATTGCTAATAAATTCTTTATTTCAGTATAAAAATCATTTGGTCATCTTTTAAATTTGTTGTCACCTGAACAACAAATTAAAAAATTAAATTAAGTTTTTTGTTTTGTTTTCTTATTTTTTTCATATTTTTGTTTTCAATCAAAATGAAATGTTTAAAATGAACACTTCGTTATATTTTACATACTTAGAGAGAAAGTATATTTCATCTATATCACATATAATAAAGTTCAATTATTTTTTCTTATCGATAAGAAAAAAAATTTAAAATTAACTATTTGCTAAAATTTACAAATTTGTAAAAAAAAAAAAAAAATTTAAACGTTTGTTAGGATTGTTTTTAATTTTTTAGCTTAATTCACAGGTAACATGTGTTTTTAAAATTGGTATTTTAGTGCTAAATAATATTGAGTATGTTACATGTCTAGATTGTCCATGATCCAGTCCATATAGGATGATACTCTTGTGTAGACTCCTGGGAAATTAGATACGCCGCATGTACGTGGGCCAAAAGATACAAGTCCTAGTAGGGTGTAACGTTCGTTTCCTGCTGAACCATCGGTCATTAGAGGACCACCACTATCACCTTGACATGCGTCCATATTTTCTCGGCCTTGGACACACATTTGGCCTTGACTTACAATGATTGGAGTGCGAGAATTTGCACTAAATCGAGCATATGATGCAGCACACGATGTTGTATTGACAATTGGTAGTCGAACCCACTGTAACATTGGGCTAGGTGTATTGGTTCCTAAAACAATTTTTAAAAAAAATTTCAAATCAAATTATCGTTGAGTAACAAAATTTAGGAAAAATGTTCACAAATTTTTCATAACTAAATCGTTGATAGTGTACAGTTTAGCAGTTTTTATAAAATAGAAAATCTTGAATATATACCGGCTGTCATTGATCCCCATCCTGAAATAATACCGGATCGTCCTGTAATATTTTGTGCTGCATTTATATAATCGCCTACAGGTAAGCACAATGGGCTAATAAATGTTGATTCATTTGTGGATCGTACCAATTTTATTAGCGCTATATCATTCGCATATTTTGGAGTATCATACATGTTGTGCGGCGTGATTCTTTCAATTTCATAATCTTGTGACTGCGTACATCTTGATTGGTCGGCTGTACAATCAACATCTGTTCGGGCATCAAGCTCACCCAATCGTACCATGACCCTAAAATTTAAAATATTTTGAAATTAATTTTATTATCGATATTCCGAATCTCTATCCAATAAAATGATGCTGCAAAATTTTTTATTAGGAGTTCATTCCACTTTAGACGCGCTCACATAAAATAATTAAAATAACAGTAAAAATTATTTATACTCACACTTCTAAATCGTCAATTAAATTAGAAACACAATGTGCTGCTGTAACGATATATCGATCGTTGATAACTGTTCCAGCACATCGATACGTTACAAGGCCAGATGCTGTTGAAAGAGAAATTTATGAATAAATTTTTATTAATTACAGCAAAATTTCGCCATTATCCATATAATGACAACCGAATTAATGAATATGATGAACTTGCAACAAGTTTTTGAGTCGGATCCAAAATTTGAGAAAAAAACAATAAATGGAAACCCAGTGAAAGAGGAAAATGAAAAACTCGATGAAGCGGACAAAGGTGTTGAAAAAAGTTTCTCGTTCGACGCACTCCGAAATGTGGGCATGACCATGAGCAAAGAGGATTTCTACGAATTTTTGAATATGGTCTACAACGATAAATTGTACTGGTCGTTGGTAAAGAGTACCTGTGTGTTTACCTTAGGTGTTTGCATGACTAGCATTTTACGGAAATGTTTAATGGTCACCAAATGTCGAAGAATTTTTTGAGATTAAAATAAATTTAATTATCTTTTTAACATATATACTTACTTTTATTACGATATGCTAAACGAGCCATCCAGGGGAATTGGCCGGGTCCAGCATCTTCTCCGCCAACAATTCGCGTATTAACCGATAGTCCACAAAGTAGCGTATTCACCAAAGACTGTTTAATTGTACGCTGCTCAAACAGTGCTTGGTCCGTTGTAGTGGGTGGTGGCTCAACTGTAGTTACCGTTATGGCTGGTTCTTCTGTGACGGACGCGGTCTCTGGTAATAATATAGGCATAGCCGGATTAATCGCGTTTGGTGGTGCAATCGGGGTTTCTGCTGTAACGCCCGTAACGCTGGCAGGTATTTCAAATTCAGGCGAAAAACTTGGCGGACAATTTTTTTTCGTTTTTAAATCCTCGAAATGTGGATGAAACTCGACGAATTTGAATGGCTTCTTATTCAAAAAATCTGTATAACTAGGTCCTACATAGTTTGGTAAATTATTTGAAAATATTCCATCGAATCCTTGTTGTCCTGGTGGCACTGCATAAATACGAATAAATAATCGGTTAGTCATTTTGTCGAAATAAAACAAATTTTTAAATAAAATTTACCACCAAAGTTATTAAAATTTTTCAATTGATTTTGATACAAATTATAATAGTAATTGGGATGAAATGAATTTTGATTTTGATTAGAATCTTGTTTTGAGTCACCTGAGTTATCCGTTTCCACGTCCCAAACCCATGGCTCTTCAGTTTCGTGTTCACGATACGATTTTTTACGGAATGACGAGCGGCGCGATCTTGGATCAATAAAATCGTAAATCGAATTTGGACAACAGATTAGGGGACGATTATTTTTGTCATAACCGCAACTAATTTTTCGTATTCTATTTTTGAATTCGCCACTAAGTGGTAATTCTTGTTGGCGTATAATCGTACGAATGGTTTCGCATGCTCGAATTTCGACGCAATAACACGAATCATCATTATAATGGTATGGATTTAAAGATCTAGCTTCTTGATGATGGTGATTATATGAGCTATAGTCATCATAGTCGTGTGATCGCCAGGATCGAACCAGATTTGCTGAAAAGAAAAAAATAATTTTAATACAAGGCAAAGAATTTCTAAGAAGAATATATAATGGGGCTTGGAAAATACCAAACTAATAATAATAATTTCTTTGTATATAAATGTTCTAATAGCTTTTAAACATTGATTTACTATATATAACATGATTTAAAGTAATACATGTTTTAAAATAATACATTAAAATTGGTTGGCAGAACTCCGCACTGAATGTCACAAAGGTCCATGGTGCAAACCCAGAGAGGTCAACGGACCTAAATTTAAAGACCTTAAGTTGAATACCTGAAACTGAACAGAATTGAACTTCTTTGTGGTTTTCTTAAGGTAGTTGAAAGATAAAGAAGCCACTGATTCAGGACTACAATTAAGGTTAATTGGGCTCCGGCTTTGGCTAAATAATCTGCGATCTGATTGCCTACAATGCCACAATGAACCGGTTCGCAAATGACAGTTACTGCATTGTTTAAACAAAGAAGGTTTATGAAATGTTTGCAGTTCCTGACGGGTTTGGAGACAAGTTTTTTTTAAAGTTAAGTACAGCTTTACTATCTTATACTTTTATCTTTAACAGCGAAATCCGAATCCTCAATAACACTTCGCGTTAACCCAAAGCAGAGGTGAGAGCACACTAACTCTTCACCCAGGTTTGCCTCCCTAAGACGTAATTTTAGTATTGATTCAAACCATAAGATAATGGTCCGATCAATACCAAAATCGATACAAAGTGATACAGAAGTGATCGTAAACGAATTGTTATAGAAAGCTTCCGTAATATCCAGGAAAGTACCCACAAGAAATTCCTTATTGTTAAGAGAATTTTCAATCCTGGTTAAAACTTCATGTAGGTTTCACATGACTTACCAACTCTGTGATAGGCCGAAATGACTTGGGGTCCGAAGAATCTGACTTTCCAATGATCCGCTTATGAGCCAATTCCCAATCGGGAGTTGCAACAGTAGTCCTAGAGGCCGCGGCAGCAACATCATCCGAGTTGACAATATCACAACCAGGAAAATAATCAGAAAGAAGCAGCTCACCAATTTTACTCTTCGACCAAAAGCCTTATTGAGTCGAGCGACAGCAGACAGGCTGTTATTTGCCTTACAGAAGTTTAATCACGAGGCTCTTTTCGCGGATCATAAACATGTTTTATATGCTCTTTTGTGTTATTAAGAACCTATGCCAATATATCTATCGCTTAGAGTTTTTTGCGCTGTTCTTCAATTTTCTAGCAGATTACCTTCATGTTTTAAGGTAAGAATTCAAGAAAGCTTATAGTTAAACAACGAAGAACCCTGTGGTAAATGTTCGTACTACCCCAGATCGAGTGATGAGCATGAGAATCATAACCAATCACCAAAGTGATACGATTATAAGACAAATAAACTAAAGCGATGATCGGTTTAGTGCGAGTATAGCCGTAAGATCACCTGAGCAACACTTGTGGGTACAGTACCGCATCAAGAAGGTACGATGATTCCTCAATTAGACTAATTTTTGGATACATTACTTAAATCAACTTCCTTAATTCATATGAAACGGACTTACTATGTTTCAAGTTGATCTATTTTATTTTATTACATACCAAAAAAATTAATTAAATCGTAATTATGGAGATAACAACCAGTCAATTTTTGTAGTGAATTTGGAATTATTTTTATCAACAAATATTTGATAAGAAAAATAATTTTATGTTTCTGTGTACAGAATAAAAGTACCTTTTAAGGCAGATAAAAAATTGTAGCGCCATGATTTTAAATTTCAATAGAATTATACATAATATGTTTTATTTATTAAACATTGACATATTTTAAAAAATATATCATTTTCAGATAAGAAAAAAATGTTTTCAAACTGCGGAGTAAGAAACATCGAACTGATGGTAGTCAGAATATATTTAATTAACATCACTGTCATTCAATCCTTGAATCGTTATATTTCAACATCCATGACATTACAAAAAGCGTGTTGCATTCAGTTATATATAGACTATCGAATATCATTCATATTGATGCAATTAAAATAAATTATTTGCGTACTAAACTTAATATACTAATAACATTCTTAAGATGCGGTGATATGACCAAAACTTGTTTGTTTGATTTTAACCAATGCGTTAAATATTTAATTAAATTCCAACCTCTATATATTTATACATATTGTGTATACAACAGAAAATAATAGCACACTTAATGCGCGGCTGCTCCTCAATAATACGTCATCATCATATATTGCTTAAAATCTCAAAGTCGATGTTAAAAGTCAAATTCAAATCTACATAAATTGTTGACAATGTGCGCGAGTTTAAAAAAAAAAAATTATTATCTGCCGTTTCCGAGCACGCAAAAAGTAGATGAAAATTTAAATTTCTAATTCTTTAAAACTTTATAGTCTCGGTGAATAACAATACCGAAGTATACAGAATCGGGTTTTAATTTAAAATAAAACGCACTAAGAAAATTATTTGAAATCGTTAATTTATTTAATTCTATATAGACGTATATATAAATATAAATACTTTTCGGTTCATCTGGAACTTGAAATTAGCATAGAAATAAAATTTTAAAACCTGTTTGAATCGTTGTTATACAGGTATTTTATTATATTATATATTGATGTTCCACAATAAAAAAAATTTCACCACATTATAGTGGTGTTCACCACCAGGAAATACGAGTACAATTTAACCCCGTTCAACTAAATCTACTTATATTTTAGTATTTACGTTACGATGTTACAATTTATTTATTTCATACAAAAGTGAAATTTATGAGTACGAAAGATGATTTCGAAATGGGTTAAAATGTTTCTTCTGTTTGGTATGCGTAGTCTTTGCAATAAATTAGACCACATGATTATATGATCAGCATGTATTTATTTATGAAATTAAATTAAATAGATTTCTACATAATATTAATGTATTTATATAAAAATATTTGATTGCTATCACCTCTTAATGGCGTCGAAGCGGTGTTTTCTTTTAACACGTTATAAACGTTAAACGTAAATAGGTAAAGTGGTGCTCCGATGATTTATCATTTAAACGCTGCAGTCAGTAAAAATTATTCATCCGGCTAATATATCAAATGGTCTTTTATAAAATACATTCTGTGCTTGGACCCAAAATAGAAATATGGGGACGCGCAAAAAACAAAAAAAGACAAAATGGAATAAATAAAATTTGCTTTGTGGTTTATGTGCCAATAAATTTGACTTTTTAAATTTATATAAAAAAGATTAAACTTGTATTTGGTAATAATTCTAAAATTTAATTTTAATTACGTTCGAATCATCAATGTGCGCTCAAACTTACTAGTTGGATTTCAATTCTCGCCACTGACTAAAATTAATGAATTAAATTTAACATGCCCGGACTGACAGGGCTTTGAAGCTGGAAGCCTAATTCTGGGTTCGGTTCTAAATCAAATATTTATATTTTCTTAAACTAGATGTTTTGTTTAATGTGAGAAGTATATTCTGCCGGGTTTTGGATACTCTAATACTGGGCCCAGGGATATTAAAGTATTAAATAAAGGGCCTCCAAAAAATGTATAAACTACTGTGCATTGGTAAATCTCAAGAATTTTTAATTTTACCGAGTTGAAATTCAGAAAACGTCAAATTTAATTTCGTATTTTTCGAAATTTCAGAATTTACAAAAATACCCAAATTTCTTTTGACATAAATACGTCTTTAAATTTACTTTCATATAGGGAGGCAATTCAGAAAACTGATTATAACAAAATCGGGATATACATAGTTTGATGCTACAACTATATGTCTATCATCTACATCCAAAATTTAATTACACCACTCGATAGCTACAGACTCAAAGAATTCGTTACGTTGAGTGAGGACTGTGACACATGCATGCGATGCAGTGGAAGCACCGCCATTTTTATAGCTTTATATAGTATTATAAATTATTTTTTTGTGTTAAATATTTTTGGGGTTTTGCGGGTTTTATAATTTTATGACAAATTTTTGATGTTGTTTCGCTGCGTCACATAATGTCCGTTTAGTATAAATTTTGACTCGAATAATTATGTTTGTCGGTGTAAAATGCGTGATAATCGGCGAGGTTAGTATGATCGGATCAGATGTAATATACAAGATCAAATTACGTCTGCAGGAGATCACCGGCGAATGTTTTTTTCTGCGGTGACTTCCGCCAACTCCCATATCAGTTAACGCTACACCCGTTTACCGAGCCCCACGCTGCATGATCGGTGGTGCCGCGCTCTGGTAATCGTTAAACTACTATATACTACAGCAAGTAATGCGGCAAAGTAACACTACGTTCTCTGCTATACGTATTAAAGTCGGCAACGGAGAGCGACTCGATGTTGGAGAAATTAAACTTATTGAGTTGCGATTCAGAACAGTGGTGCAATACGAACTTGATCGGAGTTGTGCGTTTGATTCAGGCTATTGATTGAATTCCCGATCGAGATGATAGGCTAGTAATGTTGACTTAAACCTAAGCCACATGTAATCTGCAAACGTGAGGTTCTCGACTTCAAGTGGACACCGATAACAATGCGATCAAATGCCGCAGAATACAGTTTCCCATCGTGCCTACGATCACGATACACAAATCTCAAGGAGGAACTTTCGATTGAGTCGTATATCAATAAGACAAATTGTAGCAAAACCAACTAGTTTATGTGGCTTTGAGTCGCGTCATACCGCTGCCAACGTTAGCCACACAAGTAAAAAAGTTTTGTGATTATGTTCCTGATCAGGGTTGTTTTATACTTATCACCTTCATTAATGCACAAAGCTTGGCATCTCTACTGATTCCATCATCAACCGATCTGATTACTTGGCAATTAGCGAAACGTGGATGGAAGATAATTAATGAAAAAAAATTACATGAATAAATAAATTTAAGTGACAGACAGACAATAAGTTTTTTGTTAAATGTATAATTCACATAGTTAGTAATGGTAGACCCAAAAAAGTAGACGGGGGCTGTACCACAGCCACTTCAGCAAATATTCGGAGTGTTGAAAACGTCACCTGTGCTGTAGGGTTGTCTTGGTCTGTCGAATGGTATAAGTGTGCATATTTTGTCGTTTAGATGTTGTAATTTCAAGTGAAAATGAAACGCTCGATTTTGGAAGAGGGGTTCTTGTTCTTTAAATTTACTATAAACTCTTTATGTTTTTTCAGCACAAGCTAAATTTAAAAAAAATATTTTTTGACATTATCTTCAGGAGCTTAATTATGTAAATAGTAACTCAATTATCTAAAGAGTTGCTCAATCGAGAGGGCATTTTATTTTCCAAGTTAAGACTGAACCATTGAGTAAGAAATTTCAGTTAGAATGCGACATGCAAACTTACTGATCAGTGAAACTTTAAGAGCTTTTGGCTCAGTCTCGTTAAATTTGACTTGTCACTTAACGTTCTTTATCAAGAGCGAGAATAATCACCCAAACTGAAGGGAATGTTTATTTATTTATATTTATAATTATTTAATCTATTTGATATTTTATGTACAATATAAAATTCAAATTACTTAGAAAAAAAATATTAATTATCCGGATTACACTGCCGTGCAATTATCTTATAAGAGTGGAATAGATTTAAGCACCTAAGATTGTGGTCCAATTCTTGAGTTATTTCATATTTGACTTATTCAATATGGTGGAGTGAAATACGTCATTAGCCGGTCCAATTCAAACCGAGACTTATTTCAACAAATACCCTCTCATATGATTAATTGGCAGTTCACAGCTCGAATCTCGCCCAAATAAGTAAAAAAAGTCTACAATTACTCTCCTCGTGAGCAGACTTATTGTAGAGTTTTAAATAAGTCAGTCCACATAAAATAAGTCGTGAATTGGATCACAGTATTAGTACCATTTTTACCCATTTCCTTTTTCTGGGTAATGGGGCAAAATAAGAGGAAATTGCAAAATGGAAAGGAATGATCGAGAAAAAAAACACATATATGTATCCCTTTCTCTCCAGCTTCGTTCAGTTATAAAGTTCAAGTTAGGCTTAATTCGTCTATATTTTCGCGGGAACTATGAATCTTGAAATTTGTTTGCTTCAGTAAACACTCAGTGTTATGTATTTAGCACATGAGATTTATGAGACCTACCGTCTGCGTTTCCAAATTATGAAAACATAGATATTTAGGCACTATTCTCGATTTTTGAAATTGTGCGGTCAAATAAGATCAAATTTAACAATTGCAATAGGCGTCATGTGTTACATCCAATGAACTGTATTTAGATTACCAAAACAATGGTGTAACATTTATAAATAAAAATATATGTTAATAAAAACGTTTCTGAACGTGACATTAAACATTTCTAATCTATATAGAAGACCAGTTTTAAATTATTATTTTTTCAAGTCTAATTTAATATTCACATTTAAAATGGATTCTTACATTCTGATTTCACAACCTTCTGTCTACTAAACAACATTTTGTCTTTAGAATTTTATCGTACAACACTTTGTTCGAACCCGAACAACGGTTCAGAAACTTCCAGTTCCGCTGTTACTAAAAATGTTGGGATTGTTCAAATTGTTCGTGCAATATGTAAGGTACAGTCGACTATACACCCTGTGTCATTATTTGTTTAAAATTCTAGAATGTTTATATTAAATAAATAATAAAATTGGAAATTTATTTATTAATTTTGGAAACTATTTCAAATGAGACTAAATTAAATTTTAGAAGTAGTGTAGCTTCAAAAGAATAAATATTTTTAAATATTGTATTAAATTTTTTAATATACAATTCTGAAGTTAAAAAAAAAAATACTTTTTAAATGGTTGAGAAATTTATTATTTAAGAAATTAAATTTTTTAAAGATTAACTTTGACGCACCAATTATTGTCTATTAAATTAAATTATTTCAGTCTACCACCACTTCAAATAATTACGTTCAACACACGTTATTACTATGTTGTTTTACTATTAATTAAATATTTTGCGCAGATCTACATTTTTGAGACACGCCAAACAATTAATTAAGTTTGTTGTTGTGAAATTGGCCGAAGGTAACCATAATTTAACAAAACATTTTTAATACAATTTCGTATTTCGAAAGCTTGTAATTGTGTATGGACTGTGTATTCGAAGGAAGTTTGCTGAAATATCTTGTATTCGACCTTCCTACTTTATGATTTAATTACTATATAAATAATAACAACATAATTTTGTTTGTGTGTTCACTTAAATTTAAATTATATTTTGATTAAATCAAAATGACGAAAGGAATTAAAAATTTAAATTGTGTGTGTGTGTGTAACACAACATTAAATTTATTACTTAATTATTTAATTAAATTACTTACTTATATTTAAAATTAATAATATCACAGAAATGAAATAATTGATTTTATTATGATACATTTTTAATTAAGATTTAACAAAGTTTTAAGTATTATATTATATTTATTTAATTTATTAGTTTAATTTAATTTGACTTATTTTTTTTTTTAAACACAAACATGCACATTTATATAAAATAATATTTTAACAATGTCACATTTTAAACTTTAATCACTTTGCATCAAAGATTTTACTTTTTATTTGATTTTTTTTTTAAATAATCCTTTAACACTTTTAAAATTGTTTAAACTTTTTTATATTTTATATGAAACTGATATTTTTTTTTAACTTTAAAGAACGGTAAAAAAAAATCACATTTAAACTTTGATATTAATTAATTAATTTAACAATAAATATAAAACATTTAATTTAATTTATTTAAAAGTTAAGCAGCTTATTTTGTAAGCGTGTCTTACTCGATCAGATTAATGTTTGAGACTGAATTTTATAAACCGAGCTTTATGTTATTTTAAAACATTTTGAATTTGAAACAATTTCTTTCTTTTGTTTTTTATTTGTTGCAATTTAATTTTTAAACCAATCCACGCGCGCTTACAAAATGAAAACAAAAAAATATGTTTTCGGTAGTAAGTATAGTAAGTACACGCAGAAGAGAAAATTGAGCGGTCTTGTTGTTTACGCAGAGCTGCAAAATTGATATAAAAAAATATGCAACGCTGTGGTACATGACCGCTGGTGATGTTTTAGAAATGACTGAGAATGAAACTAACGACCTCAGTGATTTAGTGAGTCTTGCATCGCTGAAACATCTTTTCGTTGCATATTTTTATGTCTTTGTACAGACTCTTCATGTTGTGATTATAATTTTTCCGCGAATAAAATTCAGTATGTCTTTTATTCAACTTTAATATATCCTTGGGTTAGTCCCTTCACCCGTGTGGTGAGAACAATAATTATTTTTTTCTTGTTTTAAGCATTAACATGAGAAGTACAATAGAGTGTCCGTGTTTTATATAAATGTAACATTCTCGTAAAATTTATAAAAACTTAAATTTACGGAAATGTGAGAAGGTCTCTCATCTACATATTATTATAAGAAATAACGCTTTTAACAAATTAACATATAATATGTCTCACGTACATTTTATAATCATACCGCGGGTCTTTTAAACCGGTCAGGGTTAGGGAATATATCCGACACTAATAAAATCGTGTATTGTTTTATTTTATTATAATCTTAGCTGTTGGGTAACAAGAAATCTGGTTTAAATCGTTTTATGTATATATACAAATGTATATATTGCGACGTATAGGGTCATTCAGAGAAAATATGTTTTTTTAAAAATTTGGTTTCTTATCGTCGTGAATTAGGTTTTGTTTATTTTGATTACAAATTTTACGTTTTTGTCCGTTCGTCACATCTTTAAAGTGAACGCTATAAAATTATAGGAAGGTAGACAACATCAATCAAAACACCAACGCCATATTAAGATAACAATGATCTAATAAATTTTATAAATGTTGACATAAGTTGTAAAAAGCTACTGTCGTAACATACATACCTATGTATATTAGTTCGTGGTAGCGCCAATCAATCATCAAGAACACATTTTATGAAATGATATTAGTTTTATTTTTCTCTTTAAAACGGAAGTAAATTTGTGTGACGTCATTATTAATTTGATGGCAAGAAGAATGAAATATAGTATTTTTATCATATTAAAAACTATATTATACAAAACAACAACCAACTAACTATGTATACTAGTATACGTCATTCGTCATATACGAATATTTTGGAATTTTATATTACATTACTACTTTCATCTTAAAAATTAATATGTAGGTGAATTTTTTTTTTCATTGGGTTAACGATTTTTGAATAAATCGTGTTGTTGTCAAAATTAAGTAATAATATGATAATTAGCTATGTAAGGTCATTTTTATGAATGGGTATTCCTTCAAAATTCAAGATCATTAAACTGAACTTGATGTTGGTGATGGCTCTATAATTATCAGTTAAGATCATGAAAGTAAATGTTACAAAACAGTCATTAGCATTTTGTATCACCTTCAAAATGAATTGAAAATTCAATGGAATTTCCCAAAAAATATTGTTGTAAAAATTTAAACCACAACTAGCAATAACAGTTCGAATACCGTGTAGTATTACCTATATTTCTTTCAGAACATTAATATAAAATTTTATTAGACTGAATAATATGTTTGCTTTTTAGTTTTGTTACCTGACTAAAAAACATTAACCAATATAATACATATTTTGTGGTCAATCTGGTTTTGAAATTCAATATTTTAGTCAATAATATGTGGCAATATGTTTATTGACATACGAGTTGCTCATTTGAATCGTATAAATACATATATTTAATATTAACCACAGCTAAGTGGTTAATACTACATTACTATACATATATCTAATCCATTAAGAAGGTGCCATGCTTTATGAGGTGTCCTAATATAAAATCCATAGTCGAATGCATCACTCTTATTTTGTTGAACAGTTTGAACATTCGATCCGCATCAGACATTGTGCGATGTTGGCCTATTTAAGTTACATTATGCTGTCGAGTATAATCTTGTTTGGAACATGTAGAAGTAGACATTCTAGGATATACGGCGGGTCAATGTGCTCCAACAAAACGTCCCCTATCATATTGAAGCACGCAGTTGTTTTCTTCGCGTATGTATTGTAATTTAATAATTTAATAATTTTACTTAGAATTCACGATTCCAGTGTGGTTTCTAGATAACCATTAAATTCATATCAGTGCCAAAAAAAGTGAATTATATAGTAACGATTTACCATATTTCGAAAATGTTTCTTCGCAACCACCTTATAGGTCAGAAACTTAAAAAATGCACACTTGATTTATATGAATATATATTTGTATTTGACAAGTTGTGTTACGGTGTTGGCTAGCCGAATTGTCAAAATTTCTGTAAAAGAGAAAATTTTCGTCGAAATCCGTAAGGTTTCGTACTGATTTCTTACAGCCTCGCTGGTTAGGCCTATGTTCGAAAACAAATTACTAAAATATTGGATTTTGGAATCCTGGTTTAAAAAAATATTTATTACTTCGGGATAATATTCGGGAGAAGATATTTTTTCAGAACCATTACTCTGAAACTAAGATTATAAAACTAAAATGAAGCTCGAAGTTTCATAAATGAAATCCAGTTAAAAAAGCTAATATTTTTATAAAAATCATAAAAGGTATTCCATTCATTCCCCAACATTTTATTATTTGGAGAATACAAAGTTTACTTTTTGTGTATTCCCCGAAATTATACAATGATCCACATTTTCCTCAAATTTCATATACATACATACAAACGAGTACATGCCTTAACGAGTAATAGAATTCTATCAAAATTCTATCAGGCCTTCGTTGCAACACATGGCTACTATATATACAAACCTTCTGGTGAGTACACTGTACATAACATGACAGATAGGCAGATTTTTGGTTGCTCTGCAAATATCTCAGAATCAACAGGAAATAATTACAATCTGTAAAAGGAATTTATTAGAGCTGTTAAAATTAGCCGTTAATGCGGTTACATTGATTTGAGAAATCAAATTGATCACTTTAATAAAAAAATCAAATCTGATACTTATTAAGCAAGAAAACGTTATTTTGAACATTTATTAAACAATTTGACCCACAAAGGAAACTTGGAAACAAGAAGAGAACAAGATAAGAAGATTGTTAATATTTTCAATGAGTTATTTTGTTAATATAAGTAACGCAACTGGAACATCAAGATATACCAACTCTGACATAAGCAATATTAATAAGTTTCAAACAATTATTACATGTGCAAACTCATTTTATTTATGTCCAAACCTATAATTTGCAACTTAGATAGCATGACAACATACCAAATATTATCCTGAAACAATTATTGTGTTAGAGGACCTTTTCTCTGATTGTCTCAAATTAGCAAAAATGACACTTATTTTTAAACCAAGAGACAGTGTATATATTAGAAAAATTAATTGCAATAGTATGTTGGAATTCCTGCACAAATACAATTTTTCCTATTCTTATCTGTATGGGTTTCGGCATGGATCTAGTACTGATTTTGCCTTAATGGAAACTGCTGATCTGATCTATAGAGCTTTTGATACTGAAAAATACATGTGCGGATTATTCTTGGATTTACGTAAAGCATTTGATTGTATAGATCACGATTTACTGCTTCTTAAACTGTTTTGCTATAGGTTTCGTTGCTCAACTTGTAAGCTACTTGAACTACTACTATAAGCTACTTGAACTTATAAGCTACTAATACTAGATAAGCATATGACTTGGGAATATCACATTTACGCTACAACCTTAAAAATTTGCTTAACTAGGAAACTTTCTATGGTTGTTCCAGTGAATGTTCTAAAAATGATCTATTTTTCATTTATTACTCTTTTTTATGATACTGCAACTTTTGATACCGAAGCAGCGAAGCAAATTAAAAAAACTTGAAACATTTTAAAATAGGTGCTGCAAAGTGACATATAAACTTCCGCAATTGTTTCCTACTGCTGAGTTATACCGAACAGTAGAATATGGTAGAAATTCATCTCTTTCATTTTGCCATTTTCATTTAATAATTTAGCAGAAGTAATAAAAAATGATAATAAAATTGTAAAATTTGAAAAATTGTTGAAAGTTTATTTATCGCCATCAGCTGACGACTATTTATAATAAAAATATTTTAATTAAGTCTTCATTTACATGGTTGTTTTCGTCGTTGTTTTCGAGTGTTGTTTTTCAGTTTTAGTTTTTGTTGTTGTTTTTCCCATAGAAAAATTGATCGTTTACTCCGTAAAAATATTGAATATGTACATTGACAGTGTACTCAAAACAACACTCGAAAATAACAGAAATATGTCCCCCAGACATCTTTTTGGTTGTTTTCGAAAAATAACTTATCGATTGTTTAAATATATTTTTAATTTTTTTTATATTTATTACAATTATGAATTTAAATTTATATATTTAATAATAAAAATTGATTTTAATATATATATTTAATTCTTTTTGGTAGTTTAATTTAATAACTAAATGCAACTTATCGATACATCGATATTTTTTTGTTTATAAATGCAATCTGTCAGTGTCGCAAATATTTTTCAATTGCATATTGACACATTGACATCACAACAAACATGGATGCTACAACCGAAAAGCGATCAGTTAAGTTTTATTTTAAGACTTAGTCTTCATTTACATGGTTGTTTTCGTCGTTGTTTTCGAGTATTGTTTTCGACTTATCGTGGGGCAACAACAAAAACTTAACTGATCGCTTTTCGGTCATAGCATCCATATTTGTTGTGATGTCAATATGTCAATATGCAATTGAAAAATATTTGCGACACTGACAGATTGCATTTATAAACAAAAAAATATCGATGTATCGATAAGTTGCATTTAGTTATTAAATAAAACTACCAAAAACAATTAAATATATATATTAAAATCAATTTTTATTATTAAATATATCAATTTAAATTCATAATTGTAATAAATATAAAAAAAATAAAAATATATTTAAACAATCGATAAGTTATTTTTCGAAAACAACCAAAAAGATGTATGGGGGACATATTTCTGTTGTTTTCGAGTGTTGTTTTGGGTACACTGTCAATGTACATATTCAATATTTTTACGGTGTAAACGATCAATTTTTCTAGGGGAAAAACAACAACAAAAACTAAAACTGAAAAACAACACTCGAAAACAACAACGAAAACAACCATGTAAATGAAGACACACCTTTGTGATGGCTCGTTGATAAATTCCTGTTTCCGTTTTAACACTGACAACACGAACTAATCCATCTGCTCCAGGGTTAGTCGCGACAATTTTTCCCATTTGCCATTTCATAGGAGGAAGATTATCATCCTTAATTACTACAATTTGGCCAATTGCAATGTTTGGTTGTTTAGATGTCCATTTGCGGCGATGCTGTAGCTCTTGTAAATAATCCTTGGACCATCTAATCCAAAAATGTTGAACCAATTGTTGAAGTAGGCGCCATCGTTTGTTGTATCCAATGACTTCTTGCGCTATGTTGGGTTCAGGAACAGCAGTAAGTGGTCGTCCAATTAGAAAATGACCAGGAGTGAGAATCGCTAAACCGTCCGGAACTGATGTTAGTGGTGTCATGGGTCGGGAATTCAGAATTGCCTCCACTTGTTTGCACAGCGTATTGAGTTCTTCATAGGTGAATGTGTGGTTGCCCATTACACGATGTAGATGATACTTGGCGGATTTTACAGCAGCTTCATAAAGTCCTCCGAAATGAGGCGACCGTGGTGGAGCGAAAGTCCAATCAATTCTATCTTCCTGGCACATTTGCTTGATGTCATTGTGCAAATCGGAGTCTTGTAAAACACGATATAACTGGTTTAATTCCGAATTTGCACCTACGGAGTTTGTCCCATTGTCAGAGACTACTTTCTTGCACAGACCTCTAGTGGCACAAAAACGCTTAAATGCACTAAGAAAGGCAGCTGATGATAGGTCTGCAACTATAATTCCAAATGGACAGCCTTTGTTGCAAAGCAGACGAAAATGCAGAGGTATGTTTTGATTGGTGCTCGTCCACAAATTCCTTGTGTGATGTAAAATGGGCCGCAAAAATCTATCCCCTAAAATTTTCACCCATCATCCAGCGCATGGGCCAGGTGATTTTTTTCAATACTTTCTATATCGTGTAATCCATTTCTTCAAAATTGAATACGTGTGAAATGAATGATGATTAATGTTCTTGTTCACAGAAAATATGTGCTACAGACGCACACAGACATTTAAAAAAAAGATTCAAAGTTAGTCCAGAAAAAAAGATTTGAAAATGATAATGTAAACAATGTAAATACTGAACTTTTTTTTCAAAATATACTCAAATACTCTTTTCTTGTGACACAATTTAAATTCAATTTGAATAAAATGTGTTTACAGTAAAATTAAAGTAGTTCAAGAAGTATGCAATTATGAAACTCAACATACGACATACATATAAAACCATAAATTTACTGGAATTCTATCTGTATATGTGGAAGTATTTAAAATAAATGCATACATACTGGATACTGCATCGAAGGATTTGAATTATGATTTATTAAGTTTTATAAAAATTGCAATATTTTTGCAAATACAATAATGCAATCAAAATCAAAACCCCATGTTATATCGCGTCTGTTCTTTACCCAATTACGTTTCATTAAATTAAAATACGTCCCATTGATTTTGCATATACGAATATGTACATATAATTATATCACCGCGTACAAAATGTTGATGATACTTAATCAATTTTACATTTTTAATACATTTTAGATTATACGTATAAGTATATATGTGGGTTGTTATCACAAAATAAATTATCTCAATTATTTTTGGTGATTTAACCTCAACTGTCTGAGTGACTCATATATCGATAAAAATAAAAAATGTTTACGTTTCGCAGAGTCGAAGAAACCGCACACAAAAATTCTCTAGGTACTGACAGGTTAATTAATTAGCTACAAAATAAATAAACTAAATCCGGTAGTATAGTTAACAGGTTTGAATGTTTTAATTTTGTTGTTACAGATTGGTAATCTTGCCAAGAACTATGTAATTCCTATATAAAGATAAATCTGAGAATATGAATCGTACAAGTCTGGGAACACAGCGAAACTCATGGTACGTTTTGACTGTGAAGGTCTGATAAATGAACATCTAAAGAAACGATATCAGGATCTTGTCAGCGACAACATTGATGGAGCTAATTACTAGTCTGACTGCGTGAACTCTGTCTGGGAGGTACTGAAAACTTCGGTTGGCAGTGCTCTTCAACAGACTTTAGGTATAGTGAAAGTCAGACCCAAGAATGATTGGTTTGATGACGAGTGTCGTCTTGCAGTTGAACAACAAAATATACCCCATAATGAAGTGCAACAACGTCTCACAATCGCGAGGAAAAACAAGGCTGCTCTTGCAAGAAGGGCAGCTAAGCGGATTTGTAGACGGAAGAAGCGAGAATGGTGGAAGGCCGAGTTCTCTGAAAGTACAACAACTCAGCAATGAGCGCAATTCGCGTATTTCTTTAAAGGGATTACTGGACTGCACCATACTTTCAGGCCTACGTCATCCGCCATTCGGGACCGGGATGGAAACTTCTGTGTCAACATCGACGCAGTACTTGACGCATGGAGTGGACACTTTACTGACCTGCTTGATGTCCATCATTCGTCAGAGACTGTTGTTGAGCCACCTCTAATACAGACTGCGGAGATTTGCACTGAGGAGCCATCCCATGAGGAATTCACTAAAGAGATTGAAACGAAACCGCTCACCTGGAGTGGACTGCATTAATTCGGAGCTCTTGATATTCGGAGGGGATACTTTGTGGAATTGTCTTTTCGACCTTATTCGATTAGTATGGCGAACCGAAGTTATGCCTGACGAATGGAAAGTGGCCACGATATGCCCCATCTTTAAGAAGGGAGACCGCTTGAAGTGTGAGAATTATCGCGGTATAGCTCTCCTTTGCACAGCATACAAGTTACTGTCATACATTGTATTGGATAGAATCACTCCTCTAGCGAAGGGATTGGTTGGTGACTATCAAGGAGGATTTCGTCCGAATCGATCAGTCACCGATCAGGTCTTTTCGCTGCGGATGATTCTATCTAAATATTATGAGACATCCATCCCCGTACATCAGATGTTGCTGGATTTCCGGCAGGCCTATGACTCGATCAATCGAGAGAGTTTGTGGTCTGCCCTGGAATACCTAGGAATGCCAACAAAACTGGTACGACTATGTAGGATGACAGTGACGCAGTCTCAATGCTGTGTTAAAGTAGAGAACAGGTTATCGACAATTTTTGTAGTTAACTCGGGTGTTCGGCAGGGAGATGCTCTGTCCCCGATACTCTAACACCACAGCGCAACATCTTATATCGCCAGTCGAATCAGGTGCTTGCATTTGCAGATGACATATGCGTAATTGGACTGAATAGCAACGGAGTGAAAGAAATACTTGATCCGCTTGTAGAGTTTTCAGCTTCAGTTGGACTTCAGATCAATGAGTCCAAAACGAAATACCTGATCTCTGGTTTTAGGGACAATGGCACACCAGATTTTATTAGTGGCCACCACACGTTTGAGGGAGTGAGGAGGTTCAAATATTTGGGTTCTCTTATCACTCACGTGTGGGTGAGGATATTAAAGTGCGGCTGGCAGCTGGCAGTCGAATATTGTCTTACACTAATATCTCCTAAGAACTTTTTTTTTTTTTTTTTTTTTTTTTTATTTATCTTCTCTTTATTGATTTATTACATATAGGATTAAAAATAAGATATAAAAAGTATTTAAATATTTTAAAATAAAAATTAAACAATTAACAAGCCTATGATTTAAATACAAATATTATGACATGTTGTGTTGAAATCATCTGATCAGTTTCTTATCCGGTAAAACTTATATTTCTATATGCTTAAAAAATTAAAGAGAATTAGGAAATATCTGTGATCACAAAGGATCAGAATCGATATTACCATCGAGAGTGATATACTAAAATTAAAGAAGCAGTGGGGAAGCTTCTATAAAAAACAATTTAAAAATAAAATTCTAATAAATTTATTTAAAATAATTCCGTTTTGAATTTCAATCAATAAAATTTAGTTTCAATTATAACTAAAAACGTAAAAGGAATGTGGTTTCATTTCAAAGTGTGAAAGAGAGTTTCAATATCATTTACTTCCATTAGTCATGATTTAACACCCTTCAAAAAGGTCAAATAAACAGGAATTTGTTTTAACCTATCTGATAGCTGATTATAAATTTTAGGCGCCACAGAGCTAAAAAAATGTTTAAAATGCTCCTTTCTTGGTGGTGGGCAATTAACGTAGTTTGCATTACGTAATGTATAGTTAGTTACTTTTAAATTCCTGTGACCACTATACGTAAAAAGAATATTTTTAAAACTTTATAAACGTATAAATGTCTTAACGGAAATATGTTTAAATTTCTAAATAAAGGTAGGGTAGAAGTTAATCGTGGTTTGCAACATATCGTTCTCATTATAAAATTTTGTGCAACTATTAGGGCCTTCAAATTGGAATAGTAAATTCCACCCCAACAAGTTAAGCCATACTGAAGTTTTGACTGCACAATGCCAAAGTACACTGATCTAAGTACGGGTTCAGGACAAATATCACGTAGAAGGTACAATTTTCTATTACATGCTAACAAATAATTTTGTAACGACTTAACATGACTCTTAAAACTAAAACGCTTATCGATCGTGACTCCTAAGTATTTGAACGACTCAACTACATCTAAAACTTTACAATAGTCTGAACATGTAACACTATTATTTAAACAGTCTGAGGAATGATATACATACATCAGTTGGATTAGACACGACTCCAGATAATTTAATATATAGAATATTCGTTTTAGTACTGAGAACCATGTAGTGTAGGTCAAACCAGCGTCTCAGAATTCGAAGATCGTTATTAATCTTCTGGACATTAGTATCACTATCCCTGGAGCTATATAACATCGCTACATCATCAGCAAAACCAACTGAATGCCCATCTAACTTTAGTTCGAAAAAAGAATTAATATAGATCAAGAATAAGATAGGTCCTAAGACTGATCCCTGTGGCACTTCACACTTAATTTTTCTAAATTCGCCAATACAATTCCCAATTTTTACCGCCTGCTGTCTGTCAGAAAGGTAAGACAGAAACCATTCGTTTGCAATGCCGCGTATCCCTGCTTTATCTAGCTTCAATAATAATAAATTGTGATCAACAGTGTCGAACGCTTTTGTAACAGCTATAAAATTTACTGCAGCAGATTCATCGTTATTTAAAGAAAATATAATTATGTTTGTGAGCTCTAGCAGAGCATCTTCAGTAATTTTACCAACTATGAAACCAAATTGGCTATTTGAAAAAAAATTGAATTTTGCCAACAAGGAAAGTAATCTTTTCTTAATTATTTTTTCAAATAGTTTAGAGAAAACGGAAAGCAGAGAAATTGGTCGATAGTTACCCAAACTAAGTGTATCTCCCTTTTTATGTAGTAGTATGACCACAACTTTCTTTAAGACATCAGGAAAAACACTGGTTGACATACTAAGATTAAAAATATAACTAAGAACAGATGAAGTAAGCTGTCCAACATATTTGATCAGAGAGTTACTTATTTTATCACATCCTAATCACATCCTAATCGCATGCTAATGCATTATTTAACGAATTAATGGTATCAGGTACCTCACAGCTCACAGTCAGTTGGATTAAAGAAAAAAATTTTCTCTTGTGTATTTTTAAATAAATACTGGGATTCTTCAAATGCCGCTTGATTAGCACACGGAATAGTATCTTTAAGATCTTCAGTAATGTTGGCAAAATATTTATTAAATTCATTTGCAATATTTACTTCATCATTTAGAATATTATTATTCTGAGATCTGATGGTTTCAATAAAAGCTTTCTCCCTATTTCCATTTAAAAGTTCATTTACAAGTCGCCATTGAGATTTCACATCGTTTTTACAGTTATTAAAACGTTGGTAATAATAAAGTTCTTTTTCTATAGGAATTGCTTCACTTATTTTACTCTCTAACTTCTTTATTCTATCAATTAATTTAATATCTCTGGGATGTTTACGTAGAGCTTTTAAGAGTTTATTTTTCAAATTAATCGTTTTGGACAAAGAAATCGAAATTGCGTCTGGGTTAGCCAGTTCAGTTTGTAGTAAAACGAATGCCCTTGGCCTGCAGAGAATCTATTTCCTGCTTATATAGCAAGCCGAAACCCGCGTGCCCTGCCACACCCGCTCTACCTCGGTTGAGATCAATTGATCTGTGATCTGAGCACGCCGTTAATATAATGTTGGATAAACCAAACCCAATAAAACAACTTCAAAGGAAAAAGCCACCAAAATTAGGAACTTGCAATCCAAACGATGGTTAAATTAAGTTCAAGAGATTTGAATACAAACTGTATTCAGTTCAACAGCAACAAAAATGTCATTTTGACGAGTATCACCATAGCAATTACAAGTGGATTGGATCGAGTTGGTCCTTTTACTGAATTTTATATGTGGGGTAGTGCTATTTAAAACCAATTGCTGCGAAGAGCTTGTATTTCGTTGGAAAAAATATGGGTCCATTTAAGATATTTGAGGAGAGCACGATACACTTCACCGCTACCGGTTCACTGTTTGAAATACTAATTAACATTTGATTTTTTTTATTACCATTTGGTCTACAATATTCCTAAGTTTTTCGATCGAATTATATGCATATTGACAAAATTGATAACTGTGTTGTAATTTGTGAAAAATTACCATATAGTATGAATAATGTATTATGTATACATATAATGTTATTAATCATTAAAACAACATAATCATCAATTATGTATACATGATGTATATAGGAAACATCTCTCACAAAATTGAATATAATTATTAATTAACATTAATTACGGTTTGGTGCGCGCGTCAATTAAGTAACCAAAGTTTTAAGTATACTACATAGTTTCATCAATTGTTCGCATCAAACTAGTTTTTAGTGTTTTTACAAACTGAAAATAAAATTTGTATATATATTGTCCGTATAGTAATTAAATGTGCAGTAAGTACAATACATTTTGTTGTTTTCAGTTCCTAAAATTATGCCCAATAAACTTTTGCGGTTTATCTGCGGTCAGTTATAAAAACATATGGATGTTATAAAATCACCTTCTCTGAAAACCATTTGTATGACAAATATTTAACAATACTTTATATACTCTAAATATTATAGACATTTATGTATATACATACGTATATATAAATATAATGAAACCAGTTCTTCATTTTGTATATTTTTAATAATACGGAATGCATTTGCGGTAGATTATGTATTTTCCAAAGGCCCCGGTATTTCTAGATAAATACAAGCATTTATATGTTTCACTCAAAATTACCAAGAAATTTATTAAAATTCGGTATAAATCGATGGTGAATTCTGCTAAATACCATTAATAAAATACAAAATATTTTCTTCATTTCAAAACACAATATAAGCAATGAGTCACTGCAAGAGCAACAATTATATACGCGTGAAACCTGATGTTCGTTCCCTCGGCACAACTGAGAACTATTATAGTAAATTTTACAAACTTCTTTATGATGTTTATCTTTACATATACATATAAGTATGCGTAGTTATGTGTTAATTTATGTTCTTTTAGACATTTTACTCGTGTGATTTCTATCTTCTAGTAAACGAATTAAAATTATTTATAAAATTCTGGTATATGCACGGGGATGTCCCTCTTGTGGTATTTAGATTTATCATAACGCCAACACATAATTTTATTAAGTTTGCGGTTAATCTAAAACGGTTAATTACTAAAATTATTGAAATCCACGCGGGCTTTATCATCCACCTATATAATGTATGTACGCATATGTAAATCTTCATCTAATTTTTTTTCTAACGAAATCAAATTTGAATATTGGTTTAGAGTTGATGTTCAACAATATAATTAAATTTATATCGTTAATTATTTAATAGTACATAAAATTCGAAATAATTTTATAAACCGAAATTTTGTAACAATATGGTTTCAACAGTTCGCGGTTATGTCTGTATAACCCACAAAATTTTGAAATTTATGGGTACACTTTTTTGTTGTTTATGTAGCGTCTTGCAATTCAAGTGTGAGAAGATTTGTGCGAATTGCGATTTTAAAAACAATAAATAATTTAATACGATGCGCTCCAGATGATGGTGGTTGGTGAAAATTATGTAGTGACATTGAAACGAAACGAGTCCAACAGAAGCTGAAAACTCTACAAGCGGATCAAGTACTTCTTTCACTCCGTTGCTATTCAGTCCAATCAAGCATATGTCATCTGCATATGCAAGCACCTGATTGGACTGGCGAGATAAGATGTTGCGCTAAGGTGTTACAGTTTTACGAAAGATATACTCCAACATGAGATTAAAGTGTATCGGGGACAGAGCATCTCCCTGCCGAACTCCGGTTAAATGCAAAAATTGTCGATAACCTGTTCCCAACTTTAACACAGCGTCAATGTCATTCTACACAGTCGTACCAATTTTGTTGACATTCCTAGATATTCCAGAGCAGACCACAAACCCTCTCGATTGATCGAGTCATAGGTCTGCCGGAAATCCTGGAATACCTGATGTTCGCAGGACCGCCGCGAGCCAGCTCGGGCCCGGTACAAAACATATTTTGGGCCCCTATTTTTTTTTTTGAGGATAATTTTAAATAAAATGAAGTACCGAATTCAATTTTCTTGCTTATATTTCAATCTAATTCAATTTTACACTATACATACTTTATTACATTTTCTTTTTACCTTAAATTCCAATTTTTATAAAATGAATGCTTTCCTTGCTTTACTATTAGCAAATACTTCTATTATTTCGATGAATTCGCAATTTTTCGCTAATCTTGACTCGATTGATAACATACCTAAATCGGTTAGTCGATTTTGACACATCGTCGATCTTAAAACGTTTTTAACTCTGGCTAAAGTACTGAAGGAACGTTCCGCCGCTGCTACTATTACTGGTATACAACAAAATATTCTTAGTATTATTATTAAATTTGGAAACAGGATTTCCAATTTTATTTTCCGTATTGCATTGAGAAGCTTAATTGGTGGTAACGTAGTACCACCATCACCAAAATTGGCTACATAAACATGCTTCAAGAGCGTAATTTCTTCACAGATGTTCTCGCTGATGTCGTCGTTTCGTCGTTATAAATCTTCTGTAAATTTTTAATTTTTTGTAATAGCTCTATTTCATCTAAATCCATGAATCTCCACAAAACATCAAATTTGCTTTTAATTTCGTTAACAGCCTGAAATCTGGTATTTATATTTTTAATAACACAGTCTAACAGAGGAAAAAAGATTTCGTTGTTAAATATTTGTTCCTCATTTACAGATTTACCATCATCAAGTGTGGTGCCATATCTTGGAGGCTTTCGGATTTTTCGAGTTGTTTTAAAATATGGCTCTATGCCTTTATCTTCCGCGTTAATTTTCGACTCGTCTAAAATTGGCTGATACATATTTCTGATGTCTTTCAATCGATCCAAAAGTACGCTCAGATTAAGAACTTCAACGTCTATTGTCGAACATCTCGCTTTCAAAACAGTGCTTACATTATTTATTGCAGTTAAAATCTAAAACCAAATATGGCCCATCAAAATAGAATCAAAAGATTCCATATATTTTTTAATTCCAATAAGATCTGCTTTTGTCTCCGATGTTAGGTTGGTTCTCTGTACTAAGTCGATAGCTTTCCTAATTCCTTCAGATTGCTTAACAAATGGTTTAACTAACACTTTCGATTCTAGCAGACCATCGAGTAGTTGACGTGGAATGTAGCGAACTACCACCAATGTTAGTTTTTAAAATTTCCCATCTCGTTGGGCTACTACTGAATATGTTGTATAATTTTTGTATGGTTCCGAAAAAGGTAATTGCATTATGGCAGGACTCTGTTGCATGAACTCTGCACAAATTCAAACTATGGCAAGCACATGGAGAAAATATGGCCAAGGGATTAATATTTATTAATCTTGCTTGAACACCTTTATAGGAACCACTCATATTGGAATCATTGTCATACCCTTGTCCACGGCAATCTTCAATTTGATAATTATGTTTGGATTATTAAATCTGCTATTGCTTCTCCTTATTTCTCGTTGCAATTCGAGAATTGTAAAAAGCGTTCCACTGTTTCATACTCATCGGTGTCGCTTTTGATAGAAACGTATCGTAAGATAAATGTAGTTTGTTCCATATGTTCCGAATCTGGAGTGGCCTCGACCATTAAAAAATAATATTTAGAAGCTTCTCTTTCGATCAAAATAAGCTTCTTAACGTATTGGGCACAGCATGAAATAAATTCATTTTGGATATCGCTTGATAAATAATGTACCTGCAACCGCTTCTTATCAATTTGTGATTGCTTTACTTTCTTCAAGTGTTCGGCTAGCAAAGGGTCATAGTGACTTACAAGTTCTAATATTCCTAAGAAATTTCCATTTGTGGGCTCATCAACTAAATTACTACTTCCCCTAAATGCTAATCCACGTTCAGCAAGGAACAAAGTCACGTCTAGTAATCGTTTTAATAGATCTTTCCAAATTTGTGTTTCATTTTGTATTTGTTAAACTAATAATCTATTTATTGTAGAATTCATTTTCAAGTTTTTTTGCATATTGCGCCATTTGTGATTATTGCTGTTCTCGTGTTCTGGTATTCGATTATACAATTTTTTATATCCCTTTGATACTGGTTCCCAACCATTTGCAAGTGATAAGGTGGAACGGTGAGCCTCAGGAAGTTAGCATAATAAACGGCAAGGTAAACAGTATAATGCTTGTTTTGCATTACTCCATATCAACCAGTCCCGTGTAATCATTTCATTATTATTTAAGCGTCGGTTCAATACGTGCACTGGAAAGGTATTACCGTCTTTATCCAGTGGTATCATTTTTGGAAAAGGTTCTCATTTCATTCTAACAAAATTTTCAACATCGATTTTGGATTCAATATTACCAATATCAATATTCACAATTTCGTTTTGGTTTAATGATGACGATCCACTTTCAGAGCTTAAATGTACTTGTGTCTCACCAGTAGAATTCGGATTTGTATCTTTAACTATTTCAGTTAACGACATATTAATTTCAACAATTTGTATTTCTGAAACATCCATTTGTTCATTAATTTTCTCTGCAGTAGACGTGCTTAAAGAATTTCCTGATCGAGTTAACGCAAATCCAAGACTATCGAGCGTTCTATCAGCAGTTTTCTTTTTTTTCTCCACTTTTTCTTTTCGCTTTTGAGCGCCAGATTTATGTTGATATTCCACAACTTAACATAAGAAAATAATAATTTAATAATCAGATATTAAAAACAAATAATAGAATTTTACTTACTTGGGGTTTCCCTTTTTATGAAAATAAAACAATATTCAAATAAAATCACTGACAAAACTACAACACAGAAAACTCACACTTATAAATATATAAACGCTATTTTTATTTTTACAGGTTACATCGTTTTCCACTCTGCTGCTTTATATACAAAATTTAAAATAATTTAAAATGTTACGAATGAGAAAAAAAGGAAATAAAATATAGTTTGGGTCCTTCTAGATTTTCGGGCCCTCCGGGCCCCGGTAAAATGTACCGCCTGTACCCCCCTCTTGTCGGCCCTGGATGTTCGTATATAGATGTCTCGTTATATTTAGATAGCATCATCCGCAGCGAAAAGACCTGGAATTCGGCCCGATTTCTGCCAGCTCTAGCATTAAAGTCCCCAATTACCATTCTAACATCGGATTCGGGTATAGATCCCATCAGATCGTCCAAGTCATTGTAAAATGAGTCTTTATCTTCGGGCTAACTGACTTCTATGGGCGCATGTACACAAATTACGACAGGTTGGTTAACTTCATGCGCAAGCGAAGTTTACTGCTTGGAAATCAAAAACAGCCTTCTTTGCCTGCGGCCTAAGAAGAAATCCAGCTCCAAGATTCCCGAGGTCATCTCCACTGTTGAGCAACGTATAGCCTTGGGACACATGGTCTCCACTTTTAGACCAGCGAGTTTCTTAAAGAGCAACAAGTTCCAGCCGATACTCCTTCATGCAAGTGATTAGGCCTTCTAACGCTCCTGGTTTCCTAGTATTCCGATCCTAAATCGCGTGTCCGAATACTTGAGCGGGGATGCGGTATTGGTTTGGCGGAATCCAGTTTTTCTTTTGTTGATATTGCAAACAGTTGAGTTTTTTCCGGATGCGAGTCGTCAGCCCATGCGATCCAACCGTTTAGTCGCCTCCTACGATAAGCAAAGGATACTGTGGTTGTATTCTAGGAAACCAGATCGTGCAATTTAGGATTATGGGACATGAGAGTACTCTCCAACCACAGGGGCCACAACTATATACGTACATATTTTTTAAGATTGCTTGCATGTTCTAGAGTATGGTGGGACGAACATCTATACGTAGAGGTCAACAATTCTGTGAACAAACTAAGTTAACGTTAGTCTTTTATAAATGCCACAAAATATTAAATTAACATTTTATCATTTTTTCGTGTAGTTCATGTCGAATTTGTCTGTAATAAACCTCGCAGCAGCGTACATGAGGTCGGGAGAATTTTCCATAATATTTATTCCCAGTCTCTCGATCAATCAAATCACTTAAAATGATATAAGCCCCTGCCCCTCTACTTGTGTTATACTCGAATTAAAAAAATTCTACCTTTGAGCAAAATGAATCGCCGGATCTTGTTTGAATTTTGTCGTTTACCTATATGGATGCTTGGCGGATATCCGCAAAGGGAAATTTTGTTTTGTTGTGTGATTGTGAGACTTGTTATCTAATTGTATTAGTAAATTAGTTTTGACATTTCTAGAAAAACAAATTAGTTTTTTTGTTTGTTTTCAAGTATATTTTCGCGATTTATAATTTTAAAAAAAAGTTAAAGAATAAAATAATAGATGACGAGTACAATCATAATGTTAGCGCGGCTGCTCTAGCTATTGTAATTTGTAGCTAAGTTGCTAGACTACCAGAGAAAAAAAAAGAGTTCATGAAATGTGGGTTCGACAAAGCATGGAGATCAAAATTTAGTGGCAGAAATGCGGTTGAATGACCATGAATTATTTTTAATTTCACGAGGATGGCTCCAGAATCATTTAATACTTTATTGAAAATAGTAATTCCGAAGATTGTGAAACAGGACACTAAATTTAGAATGTCTATAAATTCGTCCACAAGATTAGCACTTATGTTAAGGTAATTCTGATATAATAATCAAATGAAGCCGTACGTATACCAAAAACTGAAACCGAAAGTGCTACCTCAACTTAACCCAAAATTGGTTAGCAGTTGCAGAAGGATTCAATCAAAGATGGATTTTTTCGAACTGTATAGGATCTGTAGATGGATTAACACTACTGGATTATAGTATACCAATTTAATTAAATATATAAACTCATGCGAATATACTATACATATATGAATATTCTTTTACAGGCACCACCCGATTCCGTTTCTGATTTACATAACAATAAAAATTATTTTCCAATAGTCTTGATTGAATTCGCGATTACAGGTATCGATTCATCGATTCACCATGAACGTTCCTGAAGATGCCGAAATTTTTGAAGGCGGTCCAATTTTGCCATATTTAGTGATGAGGCATTTGGTTTAAAGACATGGTTAGTCACACCGTGCCCGGCAGGTAAGTTTAATGGACACTTGGATTTCGAAAATAATATTTTTAATTACTGACAATCTCGAGCTCGACTTGTAATTGAGAATACCTTCGGGATATATACGGCTAGATGGAGGATACTAAGATCATACTTGGGGACCTCCGTAAACACAGCAGTCAAGATTGTGCAAGCGACCGTATATTTGCACAACTTTTGTCTCATTGAAGATGAAGAAAATCTAGCTCATAAAAGGAAGTATTATCCACGACGATTTGTCGATCGAGACAACATCGAAAAAAACAAAACTGTACTTGGTGATTGGCGAAAAAACTCGTAAATTTGCCCCAAATTTCCATGCAGGGTAGCTATAAACGAAGTGCGCAATGTTCTAGCAGAAAATTTTATGACAGATGGATCAGTACCATGGCAATGAAATTGTGTATAATTTCGCATTAAAAAAATTACTAAAATTTGATTTATTTGTTTTATTTTTCATTATTTCGCACATATACTCGTATGTAGTGAAATATAACTGGGCGTCGTAATTTCTCTTGGGTGTTCAGTTCTCTTAAAAATAAAATAACCTGGTTACCCATTAACCATGTCAACCGTCCGTGTCCTTTTCCTTGGATTGATTTTAATGCTATTATCTTAAAAATCAATGTACTGGGTTTAAGAATATGAAAAACGTAATTAATTTAAAATGTTTACCTAAATTTTCACTGTCGTTAGTTACTGTAGACGGTATTGTGAATGAGTGCTGGGAAGGAGCTGGTGTGTCAAAATCATTGTTATTTTGTCCAAAAAATCAAAATATTTTGAATGTATACAATATAATAATGGACAATGTGTAATCATATAACTCAACCTCGAATGCAAATCTGCTCGTCAATTGCAGCATTTCATTTACTTTTTTAATATTTTCGTAAATTAATTTAGACTTTGTGTCATCATTCAATGGGCTTTTTTTCCTTTTGACTTTATTATTTGATAAATACAGTCTCTCCGAACTCATCCTCCTCTAAATCCTTATATTTGTTGCTTTGGGATATACCACCGAACTCCTCCTCTAAAACCTCAACATCTTTATACTCTCCAATGTAAAAAGTGTTGTTGCTCATTTTGATGTAATTGATCATTTTTTTATTACTCAAAACATCTTTACTTTATATTTATTTTATCAAATTCACATTGAAAAATTTGGCAAATATCAAACAAAATAGATAAAATGTTGAGAAAAATGTTATGGAAAAATCTCACGATGTTATGTACGCTAGGTTACACTTTTGCTATGTTACAATTTTAAAAGATGAAATGCAGTAAATTTTCGTGAACAATTGTAAAAAATTAACAATTTTCTTTAAAAATTAATAAATTAAGTTTTTTTGGTACAACAGTATGGTACAATTGTTTAATGATGAGACACAATAACTCTGTTATTTTGAACTGAACGAGGTTCGCTAATAAGAGTTCATTTCACCTAGATTTTTAGTTCTCGGGGCTCTGGACTTCTATATATGTAAGTATCTTATAACAAAACATTCCTTATATCCCGATTTTTGTATCCAAGTTTTACAAGCTTGTGAAGTTATCCCAGTTTTTCATCAAAAACTGTAAATTGCGAGATATCTCCCACTGCATAAGTAGCTCTGATTGATTCCACTAGGAGTGAAAGGAACGTAAGATGGACTATCACAGGTCTGCCGTAGGAGCCTAATCTTACCCTAGACTTGTGTTCTCACATAATTTATTCTTGCAAATTTGTTTTGGTTTGGTAACATTTTTACATCGAGGTAAGCCAGTGGGTTTACTAAATGACACTGATTTAACTCTCATGTTACAGATTGTCTTTATATTAAAAATATGTACTGTCTACATTTATTTTAACCTTCGAATTTTCTATTCCTTTCCTTTTTGATAATGTATGACGCGTTTTCTATTTGTAGTCCTATTCGTTACCTAGGTCTTCCAATATATCCTCATTTAAGCAGGTTAGTTGATGGTCTCTGATCAGAAACCTTAGTTTGGCGGTCATTTTTATTGATTGGCGGAGGTACCATCTATTTACGTTTGACTCGTTGTTGTTTCTGTTGCTGTGTTTCTTGTTGTTAGCTCGAGCTTTCATTTAATTTTGATTGCAAGCATTCTGCAATTTCTTGTGAGTGTTCTGCTTCTCTTCTTTCTTCTGTCTTCTATTCTTTTTTAATATCCATTTTGTTTCTCTTTCTTCGCGTGGATGGTTGTCTTTGGTTCAACTCTTGTGATTGAGTTTAGTATCTATACAAGACTGATATTAAATTTGGTAATTAAATTAAGTCTTCAGGTTGTTCTTGGTAATAGGTCTTTAGTAAAACAAGTTTTGTATTAGTCATTGGTATGGTGGTTGTCGTTGGCAAAACGATTGGATCTAGTTGTCTTTATTATTCTTATTATTCAAATCTACTGAATATTTGCAGTTTAAATAAGAGATAGAGATTATAGCTATATTATATTCGAAGAATTCCCAATTTTTACCAGATTTTTTCGTAATTTGACTCACATTACTGTTAGCACAAACTATACTTTTTTCTATGTAAATCAAAATAAAATTATCATAAATTTATGGAAATATATTCATTACAGTTATAAATTCATATTCTTTATTTTCAAAAGACGATAATTTTGCATGGACTCAACAAAATTCAGAAATAACAGACGAAACCATAAATACTGCAAAATTGTCTTTGTAACCACCAGTTGTATGTGAGAGTTATTATCGATGATTCATTTAATTTGATTATAAATTTTGAATACGAGTAAAACAAAATTAACTTTATGGTAACCACAATAATGCACCGTCTTCAACAAGACCATCGTGTTTAAACAATCAGAATATTTATTTGCATTAATCTTAATTCGTTGGCGTGTGTATGACATTTTACCTCTAGCCGTAAGTAAATCGGAAGAAATAATCATGTCCACTTCGAATAAAAGGTAAAGCATCCAAATAGCTTCGATTATAAAAGTCTTCTTCGTCTTAAGAAACTATATAGTTTCTGAAGAGTTGCATTTTAGTCTATACAAATAGACTTCATTCTGGATAAGTCCGATTCAAGTGCAGATAAACTGTTTTTTAACTGTTAAGTTTATAAGATAGCATATTTGCTCTGGGTTTCTTTTCAGTTTGTTAGTGATATGAAACGATCTTGCATGTCAAATTGTATCTGTATTCTACAGCACAAAACAAATCGATCGTTGTTATGGCTTAGTTATGATTGGATTGTAAATTTCTCTTTCTGTCTATACTACTAATCTCATGATACATTTTTACAATCCAATTTATGATTGGATTGTAAAAATGTATCATGAGATTAGTAGTATAGACAGAAATATTTGACTAGAATTTTAATTCGAGCTGTATTTTTGAAGATAAATTGAAATGGCAGTTACGGTTTTTTGTAAAATTTGAGAAATGTTTACTTAAAACCTAACTGGATGTTTCGATGGAACTATAATAAATTAGAAATTTACAATTTGAAGGATTTAGATATATACGAGCTTTTGGGTTAATTAAATTGTATACAATCGACTGATATTAACCCCAGTCGTTCACCATCGTACATATTTTTAAAACGAACGGGTTACCAAACTGTTGGGACCATTACTGGCTAAACTTAAACATGTATTGAACTATGGCTTGTGACCAAAGCATAAATGATAAGCTCGTCGGCCACACAAATATATTTTTATGGAAAGAATACGAGTAACAACAAAATGTATAAAATTCACGTTTAAACAGAATTTTGACCGTCTCCAATTGAAAAATATCGTCTAACATGACTAATTTAAGTTTAGGGAATTACATTTTCGACGACTATTCAAGATTTTAAAATTTTTATCTTATTGGTGGTTCATCGTTTTCATGGTCGCATATTTTATCGTTATTATGATGACCAAAACAACAAATAGGTAACAAAAATAAAATACCACAAAATTGCATTTTTTTTAAAATAATAAAATAGCCCAACATTAAACATTTACATTCCCAAAGATATTGAAATCTTAAGGCTTAAATTTATTATATATGTACATGTAAATAATGACCACGGCAGATAACTCAATCCAACGGGTCATAGCCAAATCAGACATTTTTACCTTTTTAATATTTTTATTATTTTATTTGGAATGAGTCTTCGGTAATTGGTCGAAAAAAACCTAAGTTTTGAAAATATTTTGACCTACCAAACTTCCATGGTCCAAAATGATTTCCAAATGCTACTTCGGAACGGGTCAATAGTGGAAAGTTCGTGTTTAATTTTTTTTAAATAATAGAAGAACTGAACAGGTTACCAACTCAAAATGCTAAAGGATACGTGTGATTGGAATTACGGGTGCTAACTGCTGAGTTTAGAAAAAGAATGTCGGATTTGAATGAATTTGAATTCAAGATAGGTATTAAAAAACATCATTTACATATTCGATCGGTAGTAGCGACAGACGGTGTTTGTGTATAAAGCAGAAGCATGTAATTAATGCGAGTTTATAACCTTGGAAATTCCAGGTTAATGTGCCCTGTTCAAAGAAACTAGTAGGATGACCAGCGCTGTAACTATAGTTTACGGCATTATTAGATTTATTAATTTCTGTTTACGTCATTATTAGATTCATTAATTTCTGTTCTCCGGAAATGCAAGTTAATTCATGGTAAATTCCAAAAATTACAATATTTATCTCAGAGATGTTATTACTGTCCGGGTAAGCAAGAAAAGGGGCGGGAGTTTAACTATACGTTATTTCGTATCGGTTTACCTGCTGAACAATTCGCCAATGCCGTTAATACTATACATTGTGACCACCTGGACTGTAGATTAAAGAATATGAATGGAGACCGAGCCATCAAAATTTTCGAAAAATAAACCCTGTCAAACATTTTATTACCTGGAATGAATCGCCTTTAATTTAAAATCCTATTCCTTCCGAAACTAGCCCTGAAAATAGCTTCACTATCAGACTGTTTACGTTCATTACCAAAACGTAAACAGCATGTCATCTAAAGCTGACTTTGAACTCCAGCACAGGAAGGGGAAATTAAATATATTGCCTGATGCATTGTCCCGTGCTGTGGAGTGTATTCAGGTCGATACAGACATACAGGAAGACCTAGTCTACCAGATGGTCAGGCGTGGTGTTAATGAGTATCCCGCCAAATATATCCCGATTTTCGTTTACAAAATGGGAAGTTGTATAGAACGAAAAGGAAAACGATTTTATACAACAACCACGATAGCGCTTTAGCTGCACACCTTGACTTTTTCAAGACACTTTGCCGCATACAGGACGCCGCGTTGTTTCTGACCAAAAATGTCACTAGATATGTGCGTGAGTATGTTCAAGTTTGTGAAAAATGTCAGCTTAACAAACCTAAGTGCGAGATCTCATGGGAGAACTACGAGTTCCGATCCGCCCATGGGAAATGATTACCATCGATTACATTATGCTACCTAAAATCGGAAAGAGATATTTGTTGGTAATAATAGACGTGTTTGGAAATTTGCGATGTTGAAGTCTGTTAGAAGGGCTGAGTCGGGTTCTCTTATTCAAAACTAGAAGGAAGGCGTATTCCTAGTCTTTGGCGTACCATCAGTCATAAAAAATTCGATTGAAGATTATAGCGTCAGAGTAGCAAGATGTGTTAGACTTGATCGGTATTAATTTGTTTGGCGAGATGAATTTTGATGGTGGTTAGCATTTATAGATGAAAATTATTTTTACGCTCGATTGAATGATGGTCTTTAACATGGAGATGACAGCACACACCAGCAACAAAACAAGCGGATATTTTAGGAAAAATGAACCGTTTGGTAAACTAAGTGCTCGCCCAAACGCAGTAAGGCAAATTTAGCAATGGAGCCAACTGAAAATGATTAAAAAATGACAAACAACTTTTGAACAAAAACCAAGCAGATGGAACAAAAGAGCGAGCAGTCAAGTTTTGAATCTCAAAGACGGGAGATCGTAAGATAAAATAAACCAAAAGTAAAATAATAACAGATAGAATTATACAGATAGATCGACGGCGTAGCCATTTTGGCCGTGTTCTAAATAAATTAAAAGTTAAATTCTTGAAGCTAAATATGTGTAAATATTTGTAAATATGTTTTTTCGCATCTCTCCAATTTCCCTTGTATTTTTGTTATTGTTTCGGTTACAATTAAAGTTTGTAAATAGTATATATATATTTCTGTGAATAACAATAATAGTGTTCCACTACACTAAGGATTGTAATGTAATATAAAAAAATTAAAATTAAAATAAAAGATCGATCTGATTTCAGATTTCAAAATTTGCACGATCTACGAATTTAAATAACAAACACAGCAAATGGTCGTCACTTCATTCAAACCGGGGAAACCATTAAAGTAAATTACATGTAGTTATTTAAGTTAGAGGCCAGAATGGCTATAGTGCAAGTTGCAATTACTGATTCAATGATGTGGTTTATAAATAAAAACACAAGATATTTCATAAAAATTAAATCAATTTTATTAATTTATTTTCACCATTACACATTTCTTTCTAATCGCAGATTCGCAGCCACAGTCTTCTGAATGACTTGATTATAATTTGTTCTGAAAAAAATAGTAACAATATAATTTGAGTAGAAATTAAAGTAACAATAAATTAAAAGTAACATTATAAACTTACCATACATAAGAATAATTGTATTTATTTAGTTTCTATAAAGTAACGTCATATTTATTATGAAAATGTTTTGACATATTTCGCCATGATATACCAAAAAAAAAGATAAAAATTGAGCAAAATTGACATAATGGGCATATTTTATTTTATTGCTGCATTTTCCATCGATTTGAATTCTTTTTAATTCGGAAGGGGAAATTTGTTTACGAAATGGTTAGTTTTGATTGGCTATTATATGATCTGCTGAATATAACGCAGCAGGCAGAAAACGCATAAATTCGACTCGAATTTTATTCGAAATCAAACCGAATTTTTGTTTTTTTAAATTTGGTTTTAGACAGGTATGTTGTATGTAGGTATGATTAAACTTGTGTACATAATGCCAACAAAAATCGGGTGTCGTAAACAATTGCCTTATTTACCTACGGTGTAATACACTAAGCTGTCCCCATCGCCAAAAGCTTTGGTTTCCCGGCTGATATGCGAAAGACGAACTCACTTCATCCAATTCAGTGGAGGAGCAATTTAGCTAAGATACAAACCTCTTAGTTTGTTGTGCTATTTCAAAAATATGTTCCATTTAATATTTCTAAAAATTTCTCCTAAAACACCAACATTCTTCTAACCATATCCGAAATAGCATTTTAACAGTCATTTTGGTTTATTAGTGGATTTTATTTTCCCTTATTCTACTGAAGACATTCTATCTACAATCGTTATACAGATAAATTTTATAATTAAATGCTTATGATGATGTGGTTTATGATTTAAATAATAATTTTGAAAAATTGACTAAAAAATGTCAATATTTAAGTCAGTCATAAATAATCGTACTAAAATAACTTTTGGCCGCCAACATTTGATTTTTGGTAAACAAAATTCTGTTTGTTAACATATTATAAGAAATGATATTTACATTTAAGAATAATTTAGCTATCAAAATAAATAAATCTTATTCTTAATCGTAAAATTGTAATATTTTATTGTATCTAATAAATAAATAATAAAAATGTGCGCTCATAATAAAATTTGGTGATTTTGTTTTAAAAGAAAATCGTGGTTAAACCGCATTTAGATACACAGAACACAAATTAATCCATACGTTATTTTTTTTGTGTTGAATTAAGTAATTAGGTTAGTCATCAATCATCTTCTAGTTTATAAATACTACTTGAAATTTTTTCACTTCTATATGTATACAAATTTATAATAAGTGTTAAATAAATTATATTATTGAATATTATTATATGATATATAAGTTTACATACATAGACAGATGTATGTTTAGACAAAGTGACTGATTGGTATTTAAGCAGAAACAATTATAAAAGATTATAATTATAATTAAGTTTGTAATTTTCAGGCTGAATGCCTTACGGATATATATGTATATAGTTAACGATACGTAGCACTTGAATGAGAATGCATTTAATTTACCTTCTATATTTAGATCAAGTAAAGAGCAAGTAATATTATATTGACTCAGAGACTCATTTTAAAAGTGCTAATATTGGGTCAATCGAAGGCGGTTTAGAGGTGCCGATTTGAGCGCGAAGTTTGGAAAATATGGCATGGCCACGTTTTCATGATTTTCAATAACAACTTGTTATTATACCGAGCATGTTCCTTTGCCAAATCGATCTTACAAAAATCAAGCATATATTTTTAATGTAATTTGACTGATGTGGTGTCAATAAGTAAGATATAATAAACTTCGTTCCACTTTCTGCTCTAAAATAGTAGCTACACCATTCAATCTTCCAGAATTTCAAGATGTTAAATCGAAGCAAGCCGCCAAAACACTGACAGTAGTAATGGCACAGATTAAATATATTACTGCACGACCAGTAATCTTACACTTATCCAAAGGTTATAATTTTCAAGCAGTAATGAAATTTCTTTTGCTTTAGGAGCTGTTCCTATATCCACCAAAGCACGCAATCAAAAAGAAGCAATTCATCGATTATTTTAATCAGCTGAATATTGAACTTCTGGAGGAGGGCGATTACAATGCTAAACATCTTCAATGGGGTTCGACATTGACTACACCTAAAAGGAACCAGTTATATGAAGCAATTAACGAAAAAAATCTAGTTCAAGAAATACACACAATACGTCACCATTTCAGCAGCAAAAATCTTTATTACTAAAATGGAAATTATATAGGGCTATTAAAGCTCTGAAAAGAGCATTGAGACAAGAAGAAGACAAAGGAATCCATAGTTACCTTAATGAGCTCTCGGCAACCTCCTAGAAAATCGCAGCAAGCATCATTGACTGGAACTGATCAAAGTTTTATAATTGTTAAGAACATATAAGGAGGAATAGCTTGTCAGATTTTTAACTTCTTCGAAATATACTGCTTGGAATGTCATCGCATTAAATATTGCACCTGGCACTATGCAGTTCAGTTAAGTTTCAAACGATATTATTGTTGGGACATTTCTGGTTCAACTCAGCTTCTGTTAAAACATTTCCCAAGTTTCCCAATTCAATTGGAAAGTATAAAAGATTTGCATAACATCAAATATATACGGTAATGGCCGAAGTAGTAGAGTGATTGACTATGGATTCGTGGACCAAGGTTCGAGTCCCATTAGCGACGTTATTATTTTAATTTAATTTCATCTGTATTCAAATTGGTTCAACACACAGCTTCTATTAAAAAATTTCATATTTTTCAAGTAGTGGCATATGCTAGATATAAGTATATAGCGATGGTGAAATAATCGCATAGTCCATTTCCTTTGCTAAAATTTTCAATATTTTTGTTCAAATGACAAATATAAAAGATTTGTATAGCATGAAATATATATGAGGCGGTGGTCCATTAAGTAAACTCGCAGTGACTTTAGATTTATGGATCTAAGTTCGATTCTCGACCGAGCCAAACATTTTTTGATTGATGATGGTGAAATAAAATTACTCAAATCCAACCAACTCAGCTTCTGTTCAAAACTTCAATACTCTACATGGAAAAGTGGCAAGTATAAAAGATTGGTATGGGCGTAGAGTGGTAATGAAATTAATTGTACGGCAATGGTCAAATAAGCAGAGTACATTGCCATTGCTAAAATTTTCAATTTTTTATTCAAATGGCAGCTATAAACGACAATGATATCACTATTCATATGTGTGGCGGTGGTTCGGTGGTAAAAGAAGCTGTGTGATTGGATTTTAATCGTGACTATAGTTCAAGTCTTAATATATATTTTTAAGTTAATTGCAAATTGGTCATTTTTAAATCAAAAAGCGAATTTTTTTTAATTTAATGAGAAATGTGTGGATGCCCGTTAAATTTGTTTACCCTTAGTCGACGTTCGAACACTGCACAACATCCACGATTCCAGATCCTATGATACCGCTTACTTTACCACCTCACGATTTCCATATATAGATTTGCCACTATATTCATTTTATATTTGCCAATTGAAGGGAGAAATTAAATAAATTAAATTAAAAATTATTTATTGCCAAACCAAGGATTGAACTCAAGTTCACAATTCCAATGCAACGACTCTTACTGGACCACCGGCGTATATAAATTTGGTGCTATACAAATCTTTTATCTTTACCAATTCAATAGAGAAAATTGAAAATTTTAGCAACAGGGATGGACTATGCTTATTTGGCCAATACCGTATATTTTCATTACGGTCATACACAAGAGATGGTTCTTATACTTGCAGAAATTGAATGTTAATTTCAACAGAGGCTGTGTTGAACCAATTTTACAAAAGAAATTAAATTAAAAATGAATTGGAGCGCTGACGAGTCTTAAACTTGAGTCCACGATTTCCATAGCATTGACTCTGCTTACTCGACCAACGGCGTATTAAAAATTGATGCCAAACAACTGATAAAAATCTTTACTAAAATAATCCGGGGAAATTTAACTATGACCGTGCTATCAAATTTAACACACCCCACTCCATGGTTAAACAAATTCGAGTTTAGGAAGTCTATGAGTGCTACCGAGTTATTAAAATGCCAAATCGTTGAGATAACCAACACTTGTTCGATAAAATATGTGCCAGACTGATGACAAAATTTTCACAAAATTTAGTTGATGTGTTTTGATGGATGACGAAACGTACATTAAATTGTTAAAGAAACACTTCAAATTAGATACATTTGCAAAAAAATGTATGATTTGGCCAGCAATTTGCAGTTGTGGAGCTCATCAAACAAACGTCAAATACTCTTCATCTAGATAAAAACTTATGGAGAAAGATTTTCAAAAATGTACTGGTTAATTGGAAAATAATCAAAACTTTCCCTAGAATGCAAGGTTCTACTATACAGAGCTATCCTAATACCTATATGGACATATGGAACTCTGCTAAGGGGCTGTACAACCTCATCAAATTTAGCGATCTTTTGCAACGAACTCAATCAAAAATACTTTGCTGTATTACATATGCTCCGTAATCGCAACATCCATAGAGACCTTGGGATTAAAACGGTCAAAGATGGTGATACAAGCACACAGTTTGAAGCACCTTTTGGAACTGGAAACACATTCCAATGAATTAGCAAGGGAACTATTAATTATTTAATTATTATTAAGGCAACTGAAATATAGACGGCTTCGTAGAGTAAATCCACTAGATCTAATGTATATTTATAAATTTAATTTAACTGTATATTTAAGCTAACACACATTTAAATTAATTAATTACTATTCATGTATATACTAACAATTAGTATTTACCATAGGTTAAGGACTTAGATATGGTATTTTTTGGATTGTTGTTTGTAGTTTCGTACAGAGAAAGATTCAAGAATAAACTCATTGGCAGTTTCAAAAAAACAAAAAGGAGCTGGTTCTGTATCTGCTATGGGTAAATCAATATTATCGAAGGTCATATCGTTAACAGATATTCTTTTGCTGTAAGTTATTTTTATTTATTTATGGCAGCACATCTAAGCCATCTTCTTGACACAACATTTGTTTGTATATAAGTGGTAACCTATAATTTCTATAGGCGGTGTCACGTGAGATATTTCCACATTCTCCTCCCACCCCCATCCAAACTTCGACCACCATAATGAGTAGAGTTTATGTGCCTACGATTATAAAAATCGACCACACCTAAGATAACATGGCTATTTTAATTTTATTTTTAAATGGTTTCGATTCCCCTCGCTTATTTCCATAATAAATGTGCGGCAGAAACGAATTTATAATTGTCTTGCTGTAAAAAACTGGCAAAGATCTCGTAGATGTACGAGTATGTGCAAAAATAAGATTATTTCGTTTTGATGTTTTGACTCGGCAAGAACAATAATTTTGGGCGAGGGACAAAATCCCGATGTTTATAATTCCGAAGGTACAAAAGCCCGAAGGATTGATAAAATACCGAAGTAATAAAATCCTGAGGCTACAAAATCCCGATGGAACTAATTCACGGAAATCTATATGAAAATTCCAAAAATCTAGTTGTTGCACACTTCCCTCGATTTCAAGATATATATGTTATACACCCACAAAAATGAATATGATGATTATAACATGTCACTTCTGATCAGTGTTGCCATATGGTGATTTTTTAAAAAATTTAAATTTAAGGTATTAAATGTTTTTGATAAGTTTTCAGTAAAAATGTTCATTTAATTTATTGAACATTAGCCAAATCAAACCAATCAGAAAACATTAATTTCAAGAAAAGTTTGCTTTCACGAAATGTGTAAACAAATTACAACAATTGCATGTTTGTAAGTAAACTTAAACGAGATTTAAGATTGATTCACGAGGATGGATATATTTACCCTAGCTATATTCATACATGCAATAAAATCTTCTTCATTAGATCTCTGATATTGATATTGTACAGAACTCGGTATGAACCAGCTTCTTCGCGTTTAAACTTCTCACTCCCTCAAACCTGTAGTGACCAATACTAAACTCTATGGTATGCCATTGCCACTAGTATTTTCTTTACTCCGTTGCTATTCAGTCCAATCACTAATGCCATCTGCATATGCAACCACCTGATTGTTCCAATATGTACACTCATTGAACTAATATAATTGTACATATTAGTAATTTAAAATTTTAAGGAATTTCTATTTATGTGACAACTTAAGATTTTGTTGTCGTAATAATAAATAATAACAAAATAAGTAATTTTGAACTCATAACATGTTCTATTTGATAACAACGTAATTTAATGATAATTATAATTTGGTTATTACGTTTGAATTAGTATGTACGTATTTACAAAAATAACAGTGATCCTAACTATTTATATGTAATACCTAGAAGTTATATAAATAAACTCAAAATAAAATCCGACATAGGAGTTAGCAATGAATACTATACATTTGTTGCTTTTCAATCGACGTAGCTAAAAGCAGTTACATCTAATTTGATCGCTTTGTGTGTAAATTAATTAATTATAATTGTTTGTGTCTTCCAATCGTCCATTTAGCACACTATTAGCACTTATAAGTACTTGCGGTAGTCGATTGGAAAGGAACTATTGAATTATCGTCTGAGGCTACTTCTAAAATCTAAACACAAAGCGTTGATCAGGCCCGTTGTTATGTATGGATATGAAAGTTGGGCCGTAGCTACATACCGAGCTCTGTATAATATCGAGATCAGAGATCCGAAGTAGATCCCCGATGTTGTACATGAAGTAAAATCTCAACGAGTACGCTGGCCCGGTCACGTTCTGTGTGCTGATTCGGAACGAATGTTGCAGTGATCTCTGAAAGGAACGCCACCATATGGTAGGCGCAGAGGTAGTTGAAAACGGTGTTGAAAACGACTTGGCTTATTCAGATTGTCTAATAGACAGTATGATCGTAACCGTTGGAACCAAAATGTTGACTCAATAAGGAGCCATAGTCTTGGCCTTTTATAAAATGATTATTTACTCTAGAAACATTGACTTTAAACTACAAAACTGATAATAGGTTACCAGAATCAGAGTCTATATCTCAAAGACTCTGTAAAAATATGTTACTGCTGATTACTGTATAGGTATCATTTAAGAAACCGCACATTATATTCAAGTTTATTTCATTCAGAATTAATTTATTAGTATTCAAAATTAATTAAAACTTGATATGAATTTGAAAATGATTCAGAAGAAAATTTATAAAATATTTTAAATTAAATTCGAATCTGTTCTTAATTAGTTAGGTTAAGTTAGGGTGGCCGTCCTAATGGACTAGCATAGACACAATTTGGTCTGTAGCTGTACCACATTTAAGTTATCTCCCCTTCACTCGTCGAACCATCCTGAGGTTACCAAGAAGCGTTAAAGGCCCTTGACATCGATCTTACTAAGATCCGTCAGGCCGTCCAAATATGGGAAGTTCCCATAAATGTTATTCTGCTGTACGCTAGACTAGGATAGGTGCAAAGCAGATGGAGCACAGTTTCTTTCTCCTCCTTATCACCACAGCAACGGAAGAAATCATGCGTGGGGACACCCAGTCTGCTCGCATGTAACTCAACGAGACAATGTCCCGTTATAGCCCTCACTTCCATACCAATATGGTGCCGTCGAAGGGATATCAGTTGGCCGGATCTGAACCGGTCAAGTCTAGACCAGATTTGCATGGTTATATTACACACGAACTAGCGTTAGACCATCTGTCGTTCGGTTCTTTTATGGCTTCTTCCTGAAGCAGCAGTTTGCAGGAAGCATGCGGTATCTTTATATCCTTGCGGGCCAGCTAATCTGCCTTTATATTCCCTTCGATATATAAGTGCCCTAGCACCCACGTAAAGCGGATGTTGAACTGATCAGTCATCTCATTTAAAGATGCCAGACAGTTCTCTGCTACCTTCGACGTCATGAAGTACGATTGTAGCGTTTTATTGGATTTATTGGCCTGTCTGTCCGTAAAAATGCGAATATTACTCGTAGATATATTACATTATACTTTAACCAGTCCATGACCTCGATTATCGCGATAACTTCAGCTTGAAAAACACTGCAAAAGTCGGGAAGACGAACAGAGAGTTGGCTCACAGAATACCCCACTACCTACCCCTATTTAAAGATAAATAGGGGTAGGAAGTGGTAACATAAGTTTTTATAGCCTACCCCTATATCCCTTTTTGTGCCATCCGTAAAGAACCTTAGCGCCTCATTGTCCATAAACTAAATTTGGAATCTCATCTCAACAGATGGTGAAGGGATCGCGTAGTCAGTAGTTTCAGGAATACTCCTGTTGCACAGCATTGATCTGTGCCCTATGTTGTTACAGATCCACATAGATATGGATTTGAGCCAAATCGCTGCGCAAGATGCAAGGCGCTCGGCCGCAAGATCCAAAGGAGTGAGATCAAAGAGAATTTCCAGAGCTTGGGTAGATGTGCACCCGTGGGCCCCACTTATATATAAGCAGACGGTTCTTTGGACTTTCATCAATAGTTTCAGGTTAGCCATAATTATTAAAGCTGGCCACCAAACGACAACCCCATATACAGTAGTAAAGGTCAGACCAGTGAGATGTAGAGCTAGCGTACTATGTGGAGATCCATACCCAATCTCTTTCCAATACTATTTTTGCAGAAGTAGGGCGCTACAGTAGCTTTATTTACTCTTTCTAAGATGTTTGGTTTTCAGCTTAGCTTGCTGTCCAAACGTAGGTATTTCGCTCTATCCGTAAAGATCAAGTAAGTACGCTTTAATATTGGCGGGTCACACTGAGGAAATTTGTGGTTCCTGCTAAAGAAGACCAGCTCCGTTTTCTGTTTGAGTTCAGTCCGCACTGCTGGCCCACTCATCGAGATAGCGTGTAAGAATATTTATCGAAGACCACAATAGATTTAGTAACAGCATTAATGACGAAATTCCAAAAAAAGGAAGACATGCTGTTACGATTTTGCATCTAAGCATTCATCTGTTCTTAATAACAAATATAACTTTAGATATTATTGAAACTGTAATTTTTATTATTCAATTCTTAGTTAAATTCTAGTATTTATTACAAATTAATTAAAATGATTAATTTTTGTACATCTTTGTGATATTTTATTAAATGAACTGAGTCAATTATAAAATATATTATTGCTTCTGATTTGCGGTCAAATATTGAAGCAGGAACTATTCAGCAAATACGAGACTTTTGAATTTTGAAATAGAATTTTATAAAATTGCCGGAATTTAAAGAACTCCAATTTTTAGAAGGATTTAGCGAATATAGAAAATTCAAAAAAATTTGTGAGAAGGAGACCTAATTTCATTTTTAATAACTTAATTTGTTTTAGAGAAATATTATAGAAAAAATATTTGAATAATAAAGAGAACTTTCAAAAGGTTGTAGATCACAGAAATCTGCAATGCAGGCACAAATGTCAAATAGTACAAGAGTTTATTTAACAATTTTGAAAAGTACGCATTATATTTATGTTTTTAATAATTAAGGAATTAATAGTATCTTATTAGAAAACAAACTAAAAGGTGGCTATAAACACACAGGTAGTAATAAGTTTTTAACTCAATTCGCATGTGTATAAATCATTCTTTGACGAATCATTTATACCTGTTTCATTAATACCTTTAAAAAACCGAAGTTTAGATAATTTATTTCATATCAAATTGAATGACGCAAGCAAATTTTTGTTCGAAACATATTTAAAACGTGTTTAGCCTTTCGGCGATATTTTTTCCCAGCAACTTAAGAAGCTATATTTTAATCTCATAATTCGACGCAAACAAATATACAAAATTTCCCATAACGGTCTGTGTGGATTCCGATCACACCTAAAATAGATAACATTAAAAAATTAAAGATTATCAAAATCCATTTAAGAAATAAAAACGTATGATATACCGAATAGAAATTTCCAAAAGTTTCAAACGTAGTTTCAAACAATACCTGAGTTTTTTGTCGCTGCCTTATTCTCACAGTTTTTTAATTTACGCTTCGAATCAGAAGAATTTTAGTTTTACAATTCTTACAGAGTATCACATAAAAACATAATTTTTCTACCAAAAATTTAAAAAGGATAATCGAATGCTCTTTGGTCAACGCCTTGCTTGTACTGAATGCAAAAAAATAAAATGTACTCGTAAGCGTAACATCGATAAATTTAAATCGAATACCTACTAGATGAAAAAATTTAAATTTGATGGAAGGTGCGTACAAGATTCAAAAAAAAATATTCTGGTGTACAACAAAAATTCACCACGAAGTTAGCTATATCTGAGTAGCCATATTAACAAAACTGAAAATTATACTTGTGTTGCTATTTTTTCGTCAATGGAACATGTTTTGCCTAAAAAAATGTTCCTTTATCAGAAATCCAAAAATAGCAACTTGTTTTGTTGCTCCCTTATTTTCATTTTAAGAATAGTTAAACAAAAGTTTGCACTCAAAAGTCATAATATTTTCGTTATTAACAAAGGCTATACTGATGAAATTATATTTCGAGTAGTGAATATTTCAACTCATATTTCAACTCAGCTAACTTCGTGGTGAATTTTTGTGCATCAGAATTTTTATTTTTTGTATCATGTTTGCACCTTGAAAAGTGACGAAAAGCCTTCGAGATATTTGAAATTAAATTAAATTTTAATTCATCAGCTATTCAAATTATGATCTGAAATGATAAATAAATACTTTACTAATTAATCATTTTTTCAAATGTCTTGAAAACCGATTTAGATTAGCTTACAAGTATACTACAAATAAACATCGCATAAATATATTGGCAAGAGATACATTGATGACTTATTTAGAAATTAGTTTGAGTCTTACTGTTGGAATCTCCTTGCTTTAGTAAGGAGCAACAAAATGGTGGTAAGGTGTAATACATATCATTTGTATGAGTCATCCATTTTCGGGTTTTCAGATTATTTATAATCTGATTCGATTAACCCGGAAGGTTAAATTAAAACTAAAACCAATTATGTTTTATTTGTAAAACAATATCCGCCAAATGTCCACCATGGTTTCGATATAGCATGACATAATGGATGTGTCTAAATTTTCCAAAAATTTTCGGAATAATTCACTCGGAATCTGCTGAATATGCCGTATTATCTCATCCTTTAAGTTGTAGATTGTTGATGTTGATGTCCATATTTAAAATTTGTGGTCACAAAAAACCGGTTGTCATGCCGCGTTTTGTTTTTGAAAAAGAGCGGTCCAATGATTACTTCATCCCAAAAAGTCAATATTTTCAGTCGACGAGAACTGCCAAGACACAGGTACTTTCGTTCCTTGTGGACCCGTTCGTTCTTTTGGTCTCTTACGATAGCCAAAACAATCACGAAGTGCTCGATATGTATGTACATATTTCTAATTTAGCAAAATTTATTGTAATACATTTGCAGAACCTTAACTTGTTGCTCTATATATACTTAGCGAAGATTGTTATTAATAGCAGTTATTTCGTTTCATCATCGTAAAATTATTTGGACATCCTGTAGTTTTAAACATTGTGATAGCTGTAGCCTTGTTAAGATATCTGCAAATTGTACTAAACACGCTTACTAAAATAAAATGTTTATATGACGTATGATCCCGCAGCGCGCTTCTATAAACAGACATGTTATTTCATCCGGCATTGATATTTAAAAATCATGCTATTAAACATTAACTAACCACTAAACCCATTTCTTTACCACAAATATTTGTAAATGCCCTGACATTTCGCTAAATTTAATTTACACGTAAATGAAAAGCAATATTATGGTTAATTAAAAAAAAATAATATTAATTTTACCATAAGATTTGAATGGTGGATAATGGAATTAAATCTTAAAAATTTCTTTATATTCAAGTATATGAAAGTACGATTTATTATATAGATCTGTCATATATTATATAGGTGTATCGTTTCTAGACCTTGAATACTATACAACAAATACAACAAGATCCGGTGGTGGACTGATTTACTTTAAATACTTATGTATTGAGTTGACACTGCGCCTGTATTAGTCACCAATTTTCTTATAATAGTTATATCCATATCACAAAAAATGTATTGTATGTCTCATAATTAAGTTCAAATCCTTCATTAAAATTACTTCTCATTAATTTTATTTACAAGTTAGTGCGGACTATGTTGTACATAATATTACAATTTTGCATTGTCTTGTATAATATCTCTCTAGTTCAGTATGCACAAGGTAAGTTTTTGTTCTTTGCATATAGCTATAATATGTTTTCAATTCAAATTAAATTTATCATCATCAAAGATGACCTTACCTGTTTGGTAACACCATAAAATTAATACAGTTCTTTGCAATATACACATATATAGCTTTTTTTTTTGTTAATTATATAATTGCGATTTTAAAACATTGAAATCATCTTCATTTACAAATTACTCTTACAGCCAAAAATATGTCTTAATTATAGCATTGAGTTTTAATTTATAAAAAAAAAGTAAATTGTTGAATAAATTTTCAAAACTATTAAATTATAATTTAAGCTTGGATTTAAATTTTTGAAAATTGAAATTGTCTTAAGTTTATCTAAATCTTGACGAACTAATCACGTTAGGAAAATCTTGGGATATACAAATATAGGTTTTAGCCTTGAGTCTATAAACTATAAAGGCTAAAACTAAACTTAATTCGAAGCTCAAGGAGACATTTGATTTTGACTTTGAAATGATTTCTGATTTGGGTTTAATTTTAATGGTAGATTTGACCAAAGTTGGGACTTAATTTTGGCTTCTTTTTAGTCTCAATTGTGTACTTAATTCTAATTTTTGGCATTGTTTGACACCAATTACAGATATTAATTGAGGCATTGTATATATATGATTTTGGAGAACAATATTTCAATTGTTTTAATTAACTGTTCAAGTTTGATTTTGGTGTATTTCATAAGCTTTTGATAAACTATTTATTAAGAATTCCTGAAATGATTTGCATCTGAGATCCTAAAACTATTACGAATATTGTAGAAATCGAGTTAATGTTAAAGTACGAATAAATATGTATTACGATAATCTTAATCTTAAAGATATTCTTGAAATAGAATTTTGAAAAGTTACGCCTGACATGTAACTAAAATTTTGCGTAATACTAAGTAGTGATCTACATATCCAGAGTTTGAAAACAAAAATATATAGTTCAGTATTGTACATAGATAAATGTAGGTACTAGGCGTTCGGCAAATATATCAAGGCATACAAATTCGAACTCACGATAAAACAAATATTCCAACTGAATCTACAAAATATGACCTTTATCGGACGGAAAAATGATCAACCGAGGTAAGCTTTGAGAACTGGTTATTAGCCTAAGTAATGTTGGATTGGTACTTAATTCGTTTAAGTTATATTATGTGGGAAGCGCAAACAGAACCCGTAATTGAATACCAGCCGTTCAGATTGATTTAAGTGCCATTTTATATAACAAAACCTTATTGGTCTTAAGTTTGAATATTTTCCAATTAGCCAGTCCATCTTGGCATACCTTAACTTAATTTAGTTTCAATGTGTTTTGCCATGTCTGTCTTCTATCTAAGTGTTGACGCAAATTTAACATTTTATTATTCCCGTAGGTTGATATTATTTCACTTAACTAGTGAACAGGCATATTTAACGCTTGGACTTTAATTCCATTTAGTTAACCATGGTTCAATTGGACGCGAACGTTCACGCTGGCTTATTGAGACTATATCTGGATTTTGATGAGTAGCTATTATTGCTGTATCGTCTTCAAATGTTAATACTTTTACATAATTAGAAGTTGGTAAATCAGGATGTGTATATCAACTATGAACTAACACATGTGTGCCTTATAGAACACCTGCATGAATTTTGTGTAAATTGGATGATGTTATATTTCACAAGAAATTTTCGATGCAGCAGATAAGTTTTAATTATTGAACAAAGTTCATTGGTAATCGTGGTCTAATTTTTTTTAACTTAAATTCTTTAAACATTTAAAGTTTATTTTTTCTTCTGGGGATTTAACTGATTTCACATACTACTTGATAAACTTGATCCACGGTTCAAAGTATGGTGATGGTCTCGCATAATTTTTTACTCATATTAATTTGGTGTCTGTTTTTGAAGAAGCATTTTATCGAATAATTTTGATAGAACTGAGAACAAGCTGATTGGACGATAAGAGTTTACTTTTGTTTCGTCTAAAATTTTGACCAATAGGTGGGATGGCCAGTAGATATGTAGGTACTTTAATTTTTCTTTATTATGTGCTACCCCGTTGGCGTTCCATACCGCCAATTTAAGTTCATTTATTTTTGATTTTGAACGTTGAAGGAGAGTATTTATATTTCGCAACATGGGTCATATTATAATACATTCTCCTTCATATGCATAAATTGGTTCATGGATTCATTGAGGATCGATATCATTTTACAAATTCTCTGATCGTTGTTGGAAGGTGGATTGTATGAGTTCCTCTTAACTGCTTCTGTGTATGAGATTGTTGCATTGATTGGATTTTTGTACAATATAATAGTTAATCAACACTGATTCTCTATAGTTAACAGTGTGATTTTGATGCATCTCTTAATCCCTGCAATTGATGCATCTCTTAACGTCCGGGTTCGTTTTATCTAACTTATAATTGCTATTATGATGCTAATTTCCTCATATTACACAAACAGCTGGGAGTATGCAGTAGTTTGGTGAATGCCCAAATTCTTGGCAGTTGCTGCAATGTGAAACTAACTTCCGTTTGTGCTGTTCAACCACTATACCATTATTAATTTCGTGTTTGCCTCTTGTTTTGGTTGTTGATTTATAATCAAAGGTCAAAGATCTATTAACGGGTTGATAAAATATGACAAATAAAATAACAGGTTATTTAAGCACATTATGTCTCATTGTGTTCAATCATGAATTTAGTTGAAACATATAAAAGTCATAAGTGGCCTAGAATTAATTTAAGCCGTTTGCCCATATTCAGGATCGATAGAATTCATGTGACGTTATGTTATGTCGTCACTTCCTACAAGTATTGCTATTGAAAAAACAAAAATTATAGCTTACAATTTTAGAACTCAGAACAGGAGCCAATATTTTATGAGAAAAATTTTAACTGTCGTTATTATTAATTCCCATTCAATTTCATATCAGCAATATGATTTCCGGAAAGCTCGTTCGAAAATGTAGTTTCTTGATGTAGCGGTACATTAAGAACACAAGAATCTTTCTTCGTATTGGTACCAATTTCTCTATTATTGAGGCAAGCGTTTTTTTTTCAAACTGCTCCCAATTCTAAGAATGATTAGTAACGCATCATGTGTTTAATAGAAGTTATGTAAAAATACACAAATTTTGACCATGAACAATTTGTTAAAATTTCAAATTGACTAGCGCTCCCATCAGACTGTAAGTCGACGGCTTAAAAAAAATTAGAAGAAATTAGCAATAAATACTGAAACGTTTCGGTTACAAGACAATTTCTTATTTTAAAAACGACCATGAATAAAAATTAATGTTATTCAAAATAACTTTAAAAAAACGTCATTAAATTTATGTATGTTTGATACCATAAAGGGGGGTGATGGTATTATGTCTACGAATGCCAACTTTTATCTTCTCTTTTCCTACCAGGGCCAGAGAAGCAATACCGAGTTTCTCTATTTCAAGATCGCAAAGATTGCCGCTTGAAACGATTGTGGGTATCTACAAATAAAAAGTAATAAGATTAACGATTATACCTAGTTGTTTAGTCGTTGTATTCAATGTATGCATCCTCATCTCTTCCTGGATTCGTACCACTACTCCGTACGTATCCCGTGTAACCAATAGCTTCAGTATTTTAGTTTTCATGTGTTACAAATCATCTATTTCTCTCTCAGCAATGTTATTATGTAGGATTAACAAGTAGGTTTATTCGTTACCGATTCGTTATTATACGGCTTTGGCCGCCAGTACCATCGTTTTTTAAATTCCTTTCCCTAATGAAGAGGGAATCCTCAAATAGGAAAGGGAAGTAAAAACGAACTTCCAGATAGACTTTCATCTATTATTAAAAAAACATCACATTATCTGTATATATATATGTATGTATACGTTATATATTTAACGATTAAATAATAATCATTACAAAAATAAATAAATAAAGTTATATATTTAACAATTACAATAGATATTCACTAAATATTTCTTTCCGCACTTATATAATAATACATATGTTTATGGTTTATGTAAAAGTATTATTTATGTAAGATAAAATATTAAATTCCCTTTATGTTTTCGATATGTATAACATGTATGCATAATCTATATGTATATATTTAATGGAATGTATATATTGGGTCATGTACGTTTGTATAATTTTGGCCTAAACATGTTTTATTGTCGTTCATGGTATAAGGATCGATGGCTTAACCAATAAAATTATCAATTGCATGGAGATGCTAAGTTAGGTTTAATACAATAGCTGCCAAATCCTGAAATAATCACTGTTTCTAGTTTAAAAACAACTAAAGATTTTTATAAGGTATATAGAACAAATAAAATAGTTCGTATAAAATATTTTAAATGAGGAATGAGGATACAAAAACTCCCTCGTTTGCGATAAATGAAATATTCTAAATACATTGGCCGGTGTTTAAATATGTAAATGATAACGAACGATAAACGTGTGAATTGATAAATTTGATGATCAAAGTACATATTCAAAAATGTATTTGAAAAAAGTATAAAAAAAACTATAAAGATAATTTTAATTATATAAAGTTTAAAAGTTTGTTTGACAACATTTTAATTTAAAATTTATTAATACTTTGATCAATAGCGTTTGGAATGTACAGAATTGTACACCGAATCAATACCAGTGTATTAGTATTAGTATATCTCATTTCGCCAAATAAGTGAAATTTAAATAAATTATTATACCTAATTTAAATTTTATGTTATATACATTACAATAAAAACTATTTTAATATAATATATTCAAAACTAAACAATAAAAAAAATGGAATTTTATGCATGTATTCATCTTAATCAAAACTGTTGTCATTGTTTTCAGTCATTCTCTTTTAATTTACTTAAACCGAAACATTTAAATTTTTTATTAGTTTTTTTTACCATTTATAATTATTTATAATAGTAATAAAACTACAAAAAAAACTAAAATATTCGAACTTATAAGTATATATCCATCTTAACCTTGTGTTGGTTCTACAATAGCAGCGGGCACAGCAACCGCTACAGCAATTTCTTCACCATTAGCAACATCAAGAGCGACACCATTATTTATGGCTACAAATCCATTTATTTCAATTTCAATTGGATCAACGATACCATTTTCAACAACAGCAACACCATTGGATAGACCGTTAGGCGCATGATTGACGTCATTTTTCATTTCTTCGGTTAATCTGTCAGCAAATTTTAAATCAATTTCCATTACTTTAGTTTTTAGTTTTTCCTTGAATTCTTCGGGCCATTTTAATGTCCATTCGCGGAATAATTTTATCTAGAATTTAAAATTAATAAAATTATAGTGTTATTTAAAAAATATATTAAATATAACATTATAAAATATTAAATAAAAACAATATATTTTTAAATATTAGATAGAAGTAAATCAAACACCTAGCACATCTCTCGAAACATTATCCAAAATAAGCCCTACTTTATACTCATTCGTAAGTATTCATAAAAGATAAGACAACACGACTGCCAGCAACAACATTCTTTAATATCCGCATCCACATTAGATACAATAGGCAAGTACTAAGTTTGTTATATTTTCAGCAGTTGGGCCAGTTAAATAATTCTTTCAGTCCGTTGTTATTCAATCTATGCATCTGCATAAGCTCCAGTCTGATAGAATTGCTAAGCATAATAGCTAATTCAGTCATAATCTCTGTCTTGACGCACACCAGAGCTCATCGTAGGCTGTGAACTACACTACGAGATCTGCACTATACCGCAATTTTTTTTAAACCAATTTAATCTTCAGAAAACAAAAATGAACTAAATATTATGGTTCCCGGTCGAAAACATTTTGTTCAAACAGAATATGACAAAACGAAGTATTAAAAAGTTATGAGATACAAAATATTATATGGTATGAAACGAGACATTTTAAAACTAAGAATTGTAAAATGACATGAGGTACGAAACACTTATTATACGAAACGACATATTACAAAACGAAATGAACTATTATGCTGAAATACAATTAAGATAGATTTCTGAAATATAGCCAACGGATCCTAGTTCTGTACCAGATGAAAATATTCTAGAGCTTCATCCAAAAATCATTTTATAATCCCATTTCGATCCAATATATGTATAGGGTTTCTTCATAATTTGTCATATTACACTACGTTTAGTGCACTTGGTTTAGATCTTTTTGTTTAGTGCACATCGTATAGTGCAGATCTCGTAATTGCAAAAAAATCCATGGATTCACGTATCGCGTGATGGTTGTTTGAAATCTAGAATCATTCGGACCCCTATCCTTCCATTCGTCAGGCGAGATATATTACCCAAAAATCTTCTCATAATATTACTATGAATCAAAATAATCCAGCCAATGAAATTTATTATTTGCCTGTATACTCATTTTTAACTGAACAACTTCATCTGAAGGCTGTGATGTTGAACAATAATCATATAACTTCGAAGCCCTGGCAATAGCACATATTCGATTATAAAATCGAATTGTTTTACCTCTAGCAAAAACTAAATACAGCTTTACTTTTCCTGGCGATTATAAAACGATTTTGGACGACAATATTTTTAGGTGTAAAATTCAGAAATTTCCATTTGTTAAGAGTCACATCAATAGACCGGATATGGTAATTCTTAAAACGCTCGAGAATGATTGCGAAATATTACTATACACCGGGCATGCACAGGTCTACCTAATAGCAGAGACTTCAAGAGACGTTTCCAGATGGGCTCCATGAAAAGAGGTATACAGATAGCGACCATTACAACAATAATAATATACAGAGCTATAGCTGATTCGGGAGATAACATAGTTTTAAAATTTATATACGTGTACACGTATTATCATTCTCATATCATATACGTAACTGTACTAACATGTAGAATAAAGATAGAAATATGTACGTACATAACCAAATCAAAGCAAGTTTTTCAAACTAATATTGAACAGGTTTATCAAAAAAAATCTATAAAAATTACGATCTAAACTCTAACAACAACAAATTACTGTTTACATAATTTAAAATTAGCATCTCCTTGTCTCTCTCAAAACACCATAAATACAACAACAATAGAAGCAGCATTGTTACTACATAAAACTACCGATAATTGAATTGAATGCGACTAAATTGAACTGAGCACTAACAAAATGGTTTTATTGCATAATAAAAAATAAAAAATATGTTATTTTCAGGTTAAATATGTGCATTCAAGATCAAGAAATAAGAGAATGTAAAATACAACAGTAAATAAACAAGTATACATACACGGCATTGAAATAAATTCATTGGTTTTTCGGTGCACGAGGCTCCAGCCAGACCTGCGACAATACCATTTACGCAGATCCCATTTGTGCTGTCCTTATTTAAATAATCGATAAGGATTGGAAGAAAATCATCACGTTGCAATTCACTCCATTCATTAAACCACTGTATAATGTATCGAAATTCACCATCCACTGATAAATTGTTCATAGACGACATTTTCGCTTTATTAACTTATTGAATTATAAAACACAATACTTCACTTGTAATATTATTTAATTTTACGTGTACTTTCGAATTTAATCAAATTTTTATTAAAGAACGGCGTTTGCTGTTTTCTATTGAGATTCTAAACGGAGAGTGGCGAGAATACACAACACAACAAATAAACAAAAATGCATAATAAACTTTTGACATTTACTAAATTAATTTTAACCATGGAACTTTTAATAGGCGATTTCATATATAAACTTTACTCTAGTACATCGCGCGATATCGCACGAAACTGAACTAGATGTCTCTAGTGTTACAAACATAGAATTGATTGACGATGTTTATAACACATAGAAGTACGTTACATCCATTTTAACGATTGGTAAACTAATATTTAATAGTTTTTAAATTAACTTAATATGAATTTGTTTTGATGTACAAAAATTATAAATTATTTATAAGTTATTTATTTACAAAAATGGTGAAAAAAGCGGACAAATTTTATTTGAAATTCCTTCATGTGTCATTAGTAAAGCAACGATTTTTTTTTGTTTTATAACAACATATATTTCTTTATGACGATCATAAAAGATCATTATTTTAAAAGTTTTAAAATAAGTCGTTATTTTATCCATACTAATAATAAAATAAATGTTTAAAAATTCTAGGTATCTAAAATTCAAAATTTCAGTTAGCTCAATACCGAAAAAATAGATGTCCATTGCTCAGAAATAAATACATATCAGTAACAGAAGTGAACGACACTCAACATTGTTAAATCAACAAACCGGCCAAGTCAAAGGAATGAAGCAATAAAAGAACGCGTCTGAGAAAAGAAATGAATTTGCTTTGATAGAGAAACCGATACATAAAGTTTTATCTGAAGAATTGATTGAGCAATTATCCCATCAGTATTTAGGATTATACAAGCATCTTAATCTCAAAAAATGGAAAAATACATCACAGTTATCGAATCATCCAGCATAAATTCTAAGGTAACAAATAATACACTCAATTCTATAAAATAGTATGGTTTACAAGTATTAATTTAAATTGGGCAAGACTAAAGGTGTTGAATTCATCAGGTAAGTAAAATGTGATGTATATTTCGCTAAACAATTTCGCTAAATCTTTGAGAAAAAAGGAATTAAGATCCACGCCAAGATTGCGTTAAACAAATAAATTAGATTAATGGTAATAAAATAAAAACCCAACTAAAATCAAATTCAATTGAGAATTAATTAATCGGGAATAACTGGTCTAATATGTAGTAAAAATAATACATAAAATAATGATTCCATTATAAAAACCACGAGAAGAATATAAGTATAGAACCAACCGAGAATTTATTTATAGAGCTAAAATCAACTAATATCTGTGTTATAACTGAATAAGTTTTCTAAGAATAAAGAAATGGTTAAATCATATGCCTAGGATGCTTACGACTATCTAGATTTTGTTTTTAAAAATGTTACTAACATCTTTTTTCAGGGCAACCGCCAAACACTATACAAATAAACAAATATTTGTAGATCTCTTCTGAGGAACAATATTTTGCTCAAAATTGAGCAAAGAAACAATCCATAAAGTTCATTAGTATTCAAGTACATAATATCTTATAAATAATATAAATTAGTGCAAAATTTATTACGAAGAAACCGTCCCATCTAAACAATATTTATCTTAACTCATCATATTTACAGTCGTATATTTACGTTAGTTTGTATAGTACAGATTACATATAGTAATTATAATAACGTAATTGAAGACGTTCAGTCTGCTTGTTTACAAAGAACATATGGTTAATACATTTTTTGTTGTGCTGAAGTTTTTCTTTGAAACTGTGTCACTATAGGCAATATATTTTTTTAAATGTGCTATTAAAAGATTTAAAGACTCTTTTTTACTCGTAAAAATAAACGTCTTGTAAGTTTAGAAAAGACTAATGACATTTAAATAGACTAACCATGTTCCAGTTGTGATAATTTTTATTTAAATGTGTCATCCCGGATATAAATTAAGGTGTTTTATTTTTAGATTAGAATGAAAATGCCTGAGAGTATTGACACTAGGGACAAAACTATACATTACACCTAACGCCTCGATAGCGCAGTAGGTAGCGCGTAAGTCTCATAATCTTAAGGTCGTGAGTTCGATCCTCACTCGGGGCAAAATATGTTTTTTAGTAGTTATTATTTACATTTCTATATTTTAATCATTAATTATTATTGGAATCTGAAATAGATTTCCAAAACAATGTCCTACAATTTATCCCGTATATTCGAAAAAATAGTCCAGAGCGGTTATCTAAATCTAACATAACATTATATACAAACTTAGTATTACAAACTTATACAAACTTAGTCCGATAACGGATTATAAACTCTCAAGCTGACCGATAGCTACGATTGCTGTACAAATCTTTTGCATCTTATAAACATGCAGTTTCAAACAATTCTTATGCAATAGCTAATACAACTCGATTAATTTTGATCTCGCAAAAACAACACATGTGAGCGTTGTGATTCCAATGAACCTGGAGTTATATTTTCTACGAATTGACCGGTTTTGAGAACCCATACCATGATCCCTTGGACGATTTATCACGACTCAATAGTACTGAACTTTACGTTAACAATTGTTGAATCTTAGATGAACTCTATCGACTGTGACTTGATTAATACATCCTGGAATTCCATTTGTTAGAGATTCGCTGTAACCTGCCGATACCCAAACTTGGACTAAATAAATATATGTTTGAAATTCTACAAATTATCTGACATCTGTAAAATTTAAATTACGTTTGGTCCTGACAATTCAATTTAAATTTAGTAAATCTACTTACATATTATATAATTAATTCATACTCAAATTTAGATTTGATTATAGTTTGATTTTAATTTTATCAAATTTAATTTAAGATTTCTCATAGGTTACAAACAGACCATGTTATTCATATTGAAAATGCATATTAGGTTGTGGGCTTTTGATAGAGAATGTCTTTACGTAGCAGAATTTTATCAGATCAATAACAAACTATCTAATTAGTCATATTTTACAACAAAATTAGAAACAAATGACAAAGTCCAACATAACAACACTTATTCGCTCATTTACATGTATTCACAAATTAAAATATAACTTAGTAGCATGCTTGAATTTAAATATCAGCTGTTGCTAAGCCAAAAATTAGAATGTCCGAATCAAAATTTAACAGATTGTACTAAAAATATTCTTAAATAACGGAGAATCGATATATTTGGTACTAAAACTATTACATTTTTTTGCTATTTCGTTATTTTTCATATTCGTTTTAAAACAAAAATTATTTTTTGTTGATGTTGTGACAGCAATGAAATGAGATTGTTCGGTGCGTGCGTGACAATTATTCAATGCGTTTTTGTACAATTATGTTAGTTACCAGATATTGGTTATAAAATGTTGTATATGGTTGCACGCGATATGAAAAACCACTCAAGTAGGTGTCACTAGCGGTATAAATGTGAATTAAGCTGTTAAATAATTAAAAATCGTTAACTTGTAATAATTGAAATTATATAAAGATGAAAGCTAAATAAAATATATTTAAAAGATGTGAACGACCATTAAAATATTGAGAACCCGTAAGTCAAAACACAAATTTTTAAATATAATTTTTGATTAACTATTTTAGATACGACAGCCACGCATCATGCGATGTAACGTGATGCAGAGGTAACAGAGCAAATGATTTGAGATCCATCGGTTTAGTTATTAGTAGCATCGTCATTTGAATCATCGATAGTGCCTAACAGGCAATGCAAAAACATTCCGCAAAGTTTAACGAAAACATGAAGCTAACGCTGTTTTGAAATTTACCAGTACTAACTGAATATTCCATAAATTCACCATTTTATTAGTGTTCTCTACATATTAATTTATACAAATGACTTACTAACTGATGAAGTAATCATATAAAATCATTTTCTGTAAATGTATTTTGAATTGTAAATGTAGAATTTTAATGAAAGTGAAAAAAACGAAATGACAAAATGCCACTTAAATAAGAAGTTGAAAACTTATGGCTATTATAGTATATATATATAAAGTCAATAAATGCTTTTTCCACGAAATATCTGTATATTCTTTTCTTAGAAAAGGTTGTAGCTATTTCTTGTTATTTTTACGTCAGTTAAGAAATTTATAAGATGTAATATAGCTTTCAATGACTGGCATTTAATTTTTTAATTAAATACGCAGTCTTTCAAACGGCTAAATGACAAATTAGCCTAGACAGTAGTAATTTATGAAATATTTAATTGTAAATATTTTACATAAAACTGATAATTTGTTTTCTTTTCCATGTACTTATACTGTAATTGCTGGTCTAATTACAGCGCATTTAAAAATAATATAAACGCGACTTGCTATGTAAATACAGTCGTGGCAGTATTTAAAGTTGAAATTGAAACAGAATATCAATCTGATTTAATATTTAACTTCTCCCGTCCCCCTGTATACATATGCACAAACGAGCATGGCCTCATACGTCGTTTTACTATCAATAACAAATACGACCTTGGAGTATATAGAAAAATAATGCCATTCATTTACATAACTAGATACATACTAAAATTACCTTGAACTTGTGTTTCAGGGCTTCTAGAGTACATGTGTAGCTTATACGCATAGTCGCCATATACACGAGTCTGTGAAAATTATGTTGTAAATTTACGGAAATCCAAAACTAATGTTCTTGGTTTAATTAATTTCTTGTGAAAGTATTTCAATGAAATTCTACTTTTTCTTACATTTGTCTTTATATATGTACATAGGAAGTAAGTGGAAATGTCGCGACATTTTAATTTAAGTTTAAGGTTGAGTTTTAGAATTATATTTATAATGTATGCACCATATTAAAGATGAGATAGTATAAAGATAGCAAATATAATTCTTAAAATATCAGTTCGTCTGATCAATTTGTTGGAGGTAGCATTCTCTTTCGATTTCCTATGTGATTAAAAACTTTCAATCAATTTTAAAATGCAAGTGATATTACTCGTAAAAATGTTCTGATATTCTAACAAATTTTTGAGATTATTCCAAATTTTATAATCTATTCCTATACTATAGGTCAGGGATAATAGCTATTTTACAAATAATTAGGACATTGTTTCAAAGTTCAACACTTTGTATCATCCCGCCAACACTGTGGGAAATATTAAGATTCAGACGCTGATTAATGTTTTTTATCCTGGTCCACAAACACGTGCTCTATCTTTCTAATAGCACTCACACTTAGGCCCAAACCACCCAAAAATAAAAATGTACACAACTTTGTAATTTCAGCTGTTGTTATCCCACCAAATGCATTAATTATTTATGTGTTGTTATTTCTTAATTTATTTAATTATGTTGTTCACATCTTTGTGAGTGGAGAGTGAGCTGAATTTTGTCTTGCTGCCGCTGGTTTCATATTAAGTCGTTTTGTGCAACACGCAATATAAATACTTTGCATGAAGTGAATTAATCTTCGCCGATCCAACATTTCATTAAGTTTAAAAATAGAAAAAAATCAATCCGAGGAATTTTCAAATATAAATGTCTAATAATCCTCCTATTTACCATAGTTTTATACTTTTATTTAAGATCCGATTACATACATATTATTTTAATAAAGCTACTTAAGGTTGCTGCTGCTTATCTCTACTTGGAAAATTCATTTGATTTATCTATCTATATGTAAAACGTAAGCATAAGAAGAGATGAATATGCTCCATCACCGAATTATCATATTCATATAAGTATATACATATGAATTATGAATTCACACGAATACACCAATATAATTGTATAATTTCCCCAATTTCATGATCAATAGCGACGAGTACTAAAAAGAGCAGAGTATTTGATAGTTTGCGAGAGCTATAAGATCACATGTGACTTTATATTAATAAAACGCCGGTATTTATGAATTGTATATGATCAATTAAATTGATAACATGCTTAGAAAATGTATTTTCCCAGACATAATCATCATTTATAACGTTTGATAACGTGGTCACAATATCAATATTGATGATAACAAAATTGATAAACGGTCAAATATTAGTTTATAATTATATAGTTTTGTAAATAATTGCGAATTGTAAAATTATAGTGTAAACTATAACTGCTACATTCGTAGGAACAAGTAGTACTTATAATTGTAGTAATTTTAGTTCAATGAATACAATTACATACGTAGATCGGTATAATTGCGACACTTCATTTATTTGATCATGTTTTACATATGGTCGATATTTTGGTCACTTAATCTGTATATTCCATATATAGATGTGTATATATACGTATAACAATCACACAACCCGCAGTCATAAAATACGGCCCAAATAGCATTTCACTTTTTATAATTGTACGAGTATAAAGCAATAGCAACTTATCGAATATTCTGTATGGTTGTTATTCTAACATTTCCGATTACTATTAAGGGTATCAGATTAGCAAAAATGATCTGTTCTGTAAACTACTCGTATCACAGAACTTTCACCTCGTAGATTGATAACCTATGAAATAAATGTTCCGAATTTTTTTTACATGTTCTACTCCCCAATCTAAGCAATTCAATTCTATTTTTGCTCTTTCTAGATCCAGTTTGATATGCCTATGCGATTATGTCTTACTATACGAGTATATGTACATACATAATATACTCGTGTTACCTTGATATTAAATCGCGTGATTGAATCAATATAAAAACCGTCTGTTACCTTAACCTTAGTGTTATTTAACTAATTATTTGCTTTTATTCAGTTACGCACGGCAGATTATGGTTTGTGCTATAATAACGCTATCATTAATTACTGTTTACTGCAATTTAAAACTATTTAAAGTAGCAAACCGATAATTTTATCTGATCCAATCTATGAACATAACGGGAAAAGTTGGTTCGTATAAAACACCAAATGCAACCCTTGAAATGAAAGTCCTCCCATTGAAAGATATAATTCAAACAAGGAAGTTTTAGTTTAAAAGGTCTAATTGAGAAAGCAATAGTTTGTATCCTAAGATAAAGCCTACAGGGAAAAATTGGAATGATAACCTTAAATACTTAATGTATACTGCATAATGCATTGCTTTGGTCTCATTCGGGAATATTTGCTCCAACTCTTTTCGTGCTCTTTTTTCAATCGATTAATTATATTATATCAACTCGATATAAGTGTTTCTCGTAAAGTTTGAATTTGCTTGTAAGTATCAAATACGAATTTGAAAATCACATCAACTGTAACGTAATTTGCATCACGTCTATCCAAAACTCCAGTAGCTACAGTTTAAATGTTTGAAGTGCGTTAAAAATATTCGATAAAGTTGGAATGTTGTCGTCATTCATGTTGTTAGGAAACCCAAGTCATTCAATGGCATTCGAACAATTTTTAAAAATATTTCAATCATTATCACAATGCTATTCCGCCTGATATTGCAATCCAAAAGCAAACTTAATTTGGGTGGGAATTCCCACTACGAAATATCACGCAGGTACACCATTCGTCACGATGCGTAAAGCAATTTAACTGCTCTTCGCGATAGTTCGAATTCTATTCCAGTTACTCTTCTAAACTGCATGTCTTACAAATTCTCTATTCTCCATAACTATGCCGCATCGTACTTCATCACAGCTACACTATTATTTGGTGTGAGGTCTCGATTTGAAATTGGTAGCCTTTTATTAAGATCATACATAATTTGCTATATCCTTATTTGTTTCGGCCATCCATTCACCATAGCGATCAGATCGTCCGCATATAGAACCTTAACATAATTTTGGTTAACATACAGCATTATAGTAGGCAAATGGTAAACCCCATGCAAAATCATTTGATTAGCTGCTTTTGTCCTGTGCCAAAGTTAGCGTGGACCATCACCGCCCGTTCCTCAATTAAGCTAATCAATAATTTGAAAAAGTTATCACGAGGTAAAGTTTAAAAAGAAAATATGGGTCGAGATACCAACCAAAACATATTGCTCTAGCAAGTGAATATTCCTGCGGCAGAGATTGGTGTCATTCAAGAGGAAGCTGTTCTTTGAAAAAAACATCCTGGACGAAGCTTTTCTTATCATAAGTTTAGAAGAAAATGAAACAGTATGAGTTTAGAAGAAAATCAAGCATTTCAGTGAAATCGGTATATCCTACTTCTTGCATGTTCGCTACAATAATTAATAATAACAGTTTTTAAAGGTCACTGAGTCAACAATTTGGCTCCAACCATTTCAACCGCCAGCATAGCATGTTCGCTATACTTATTCAAAATATCGCTTGCAACAGAAGTTCATCTCTCTTCCTCGTTTGATGCATCATCATTTTAATCGTTGAGTATCCAATTTAACCACATGTACCATACTACCATAGTGTTTTGGTCAATAAAACTGTAGTTCTTGATTCATATATGTACATAGGCATTTATATATATATATATATATATATATATATATATATATATATATATATATATATATATATATATATATACTATATTTTCAATACATATCAGTTAACTACTCGTAGACTTTACCATTCTTTGATAAACGGCGTTTTAAAATTTAAAACAACAGGTTATGCCTGGAAAATACGTTATGCAATTGACATCAACGAAGAAACTAAATGAAAACCAATCTTGCACAAATACAGTTTTAAAGCAGTTTTAGGTGACAGTATCTCTATATATATTCGAGAGCATGTGATTATCTCTAGAATCGGTTACACAACACTTGCAAAACATCTCAAATTTAAATTTTAGTATAAATAAAATTCCAATTGGAAAATAATCAAATTTAACAGTGTAATTTTTGGTTATTTTTATTAACTTCACTGTCATGAAAGATGGTCTTATGATGGATAATTTCCTATCTCTCTTATAGGACACTAGGTAACATCATCTATGTCCCATATCTAAAACTTAGGGAAGGGATCGATCATCATATATCCTTATCCTTATCATCATACCGTAGCTGTTAATTCGCAGTTTCTAGCTTAGTATTTACTTCCTGGTTGTTACTTGTGTATCCTGTGTTCCATTGAGTGATCGTTTAAACGTTTGCCTTTTTTAATTTCAGGTGTATCCCTATTTAATGAAAAGGAAGCATCAGAGTTGAGTTATCAGTATATAAGTCATCTAACACGTTCCAGTTTGAGATCTTCCAACTTATTGGGTCCTGCGGGATACTAGTAATATCAATTTGAAGTGTCATTGTCACGAATTGATAATCGATTTGCGATAATCGGCTGCTTCAAACTCGTTATCACAGATTTCGTTTAGAAATTTGAGAAGTATGCAGCTTATATTATTGCTAATATGTAAGAGTCAGTTATTGATCTTGGGAAGGTTTCTATTTACCTGAACAATGTAAGAGTTATCTGTATTTATTGTGATTTCCTTCAAGAAGGAAGGGTTATTTTAATCTTTAATTTATTCTTTCCATATACTGTTTTCAGCCAGCTTAAACTATGGCTAAAGTGGTTTTTCTGGAGGGCTGGTATAGAATCAACTCTCACCCAAACAACACCAATTACAACCCTTGAAACAAGTCCTTCCTCTCATTGAAAGATATATTTCAAATATGAAAGCTTTACTTTAACAGGTCTAATAGACTCTTAATTGAGATGTCCATAGTTTGTATCCTAAGATGAACTTCCCTCACAAGCCTACAGGGAAAAATTGGAATGATAACCTTAAATACTTAATGTCCTTCGACTATCTTTCACTTTTGCACCATATATACTGCATAATGCATTGCTTTGGTCTTATTCGGGAATATGTTCTCCAACTCTTTTAATCATCCTTTGCTTTTATTTCTGTTCCATACTCTGCAGGAATTGAGTTGATTTTGCAACATGATTACAGAGTTGATAATTTCTATGTCATCTATACGTATATTCAGCTGTCGTGAGTATACTTAAGTATCACTTTGTGAAGGCTGGTCTAAAGCTGGAATTACTCGATAAAACCTGTCCTCAGATAAATGTGCTACCATTTCTCCGGTGGTTTTTGTTTATTGATTAGTTTTTTAAACTATGCACAATCTGGCTGTATCGCTCGTATATGTTTTAAGAGTTTCGGGTAAACCAATTTCTGCCTTTGTTCAAAATAATACTAAGTTCTAACTTTTAATTCGTACACTTTTATAGTTCTAACCTTATACAAAATATAAAATTAAAGTAAATTTAAGTTGCTAAGTTCTGTGAAAACCCATTTCTCGCGGAATATAGAGAAAGAACCACTAACCTCTGATCTGAGTCGAACAAGAATATATTTTTATTTTCTCACGCCATTCAAATCAAGATATTATGATTATATGAAATAAACTTACTCATTAAACCAAACAACAGAAAGAAGCCTGTGTAGACGCCTAATATACGCTTAGACAAATTGTTATTATTCGTTTTATCGTCTAGTCATATTTTTTTTGATAACAGTAAAGAAATTGAGCCAACAATTACGAATAGGAATGGAAAAATGTTATAGGTTTATATAAAATGATGCCATTGGATTGTTAATACAAGTAAGCTAACCCTCCTTCTTCGCTGATTATTCCGAACATGAGCTTTCCGTATTCAGAAAGATTTTTCAAATTTCTGTTAAATTGTTTTGAAGATTTAGGATCTATATAGGAGTGTGATTGTGCAGCTTAATTTGCGATCGAAAAAAATAATATTTATTTCATTTTGTTTAGTCATTTTCAACAGTTTGGGGTCCGAGTTTCTGAAAACAAACGCATTTTTTATTGTTTGTTCGCGCGAAATATATCGTATACTATACGTTGGCCGTGATGAATTGATTATTAAGATAAAAGATGGCATAATGTTTGACCTATATTAGCCTAATATTTTTGATCAGTGTATATCTTGTAACATTTCTGGTACGTTCTCTTTTCACCATTCGTTGGAATTGGCTGTTTATTTAATTTGACAATTATGAGTTTCCGGCGGCCACTTCTTCCTTACTTACTGCGATATTGCTCCATTTTTCCGTTTGTGAACTAACTGGGATTTCGATGTTATAATAGCATGCAATTTTAATCACTAACACTATACGCAGATAAACTGGTTCCCTTTCTAAAACTTTGAAAAAAAAGTCTTCCTTTTTCAACGTAATTAAATTGTAACACTAAATGATTCATTTATTTTATCTCCCAAAACATGATTTTAAAATACAAAAAAATCGTTGTTATAGCAACTACAAATTAAATTTGTGCACTTTTTCCACCAGATCTAGATAGGCTGGAATTTTAAGCTTGATATTTTGTCAGATGGTATTTATAATCTTGAAATATTCGCAAATGTATTATTAATTTCATACCGCATTACAGGGTTAACATTTTTAGTACATTAAAAAACCAGACAGTATAATAAACAATCATCTGCTCAATGAATTCTTCAGATTTTGATCTCTTTTCTGATTTCTCACATCATGATACGATTAGCATAATCTCATTCTCATTTGTTCGAGCATACATTCATATTTAAATGTTTTGCACACAACAACTATACTCGCAATTTTGTTTTCATTTCTGTTGCCAACTTTTTTTTAATTTTAGTACTGAAAAGAGAATTTATTTTTAACGAAAAAAAAACATTTTTCTTTTTTAATTTTATTTTTGTAAATTTTTTTTTTTTTTAATACATATTTATTTACAAAACCTAAACAATAAATAAAGAAAAATTCATTTGAAAACAAATTTTCATAGCTACAAGCCGAATGCATATTTTTTAATGTAAACACAATTGCTTTAAAGTTTAAAATTTAAATTGATCGTTTTTAGTGTCGTCGCAGTTACAAATTGGATAGATCAGAGAAATGCGAATTATTATAAAAATCACATTAAAAATTTTGTTGTGATATTTTAATAAATTGTGAATTTTTGTTAAATAAAAATGATAAGTTTAGAAAATAGGAATAATCAAGGTAAGCGCTTGAGATCGTGACATCGATCGTGATTTTTTTTTTTTTTGGTTTTATTTTAATTCATGCACTGATTTATAATTATTAATTATCGGACGAAGTGACCCGTAACATGATTACTTAGTTTCGATATACCGATTAACTGTTTTTTTTTTTAAACCAACACAAAAATAATGATCATATGAGTTTTATTTTTGGAACCAAATTAAAAAAATGAAAAAAATTTGGTTTTCGTTTTTAAAATCTTTTCAATTATATATTGTGCGCAATCGATTATCTAACTAAAAATGGATTATATCGTGTAGTTAAATATGTTCTTGGGTATATACATAGAATATTGTTTTTAAAGTGATTATACATACTTCGTATATGTTTATACATAGATCAAAACTTATCTGTAATGAATGCAAATATGCTAAGGAGACAATATACGTCATATATAGATTATGGCCTCATTGCACAGACGCGACAGCATGGCATGTGGGAGTTTGAAACGACATATTTTGTATATGATTTGCATTTTATGGTAATTTTAAGTTAATATTATTTGCATTAAATCTGGTTTAATTATTCCAGAATGATAACAGTTGTAATAGCAATTAAATACAAAATAATCTTCAATATACTATATACATATACAGTACGAGTACATGCAAATATATGGCATATCAGCATATAAGACATATTTATTTAAAACATTTTTTCCGTAAACATTAACATACTCGCTACTATGACCTTAACATGCTAAGTAAAACTGATCATGCTTTATTTATATGAGACCAATCAATGCTAAATTCTATCACTTATACATATGTCTATACAAATTTAGCAGATTTTGCAGCGCGTCAAATAGTGCCTAGAAAATTAAATTTTACTATAACAAAAAGGTATGTATTCTAAATATATATACATACGTATGTGCTATAATTGATCAATTTCCTGATCGTGTTAAATTATAATTGTTGATCATTTAATAAATTTTCAGACTGACGCGAATATTTTGTAATGTACAATTAAAAATTTAAATTGAATAAGCATACAGTGAATTTGCTATGGATGAACACTTGATAACAAATTTTTCATGATCAACGACCCATGCACCTTCATGCACGCAGTTCAAATATGAATGGGAATGACCTAGTTGGGTGGATAAGAAAGATCCTTAGGTTTCTTGTTTGGTTATATTCGTTTTTAACTGTATTGCTAATTTTGAGGACAAATATGTTTTCCGCTTTAATAACAAATTTTGTATCACTTGAATTTTGTATATTTAAACTACATAGGGTTAAACTGTTGAATTTGGAAAGGTATACATGAATTATTAATTAATTATTTAAATAGTTCGCTTAATTTTAAGATTTTGTTAAAATCTTAATTTACGTCAAATTTTTTATTATTATTTCTGGAAACCTTTTAATATTTGTAAATTCTGAATTCTATTGAAGCTTGCTTTCATTTATTCATTCAGTTAGACATTCAGTTAAATTTATAAAAAATATTTGTAAATTCTGAAATATGATGAATTCCAAAGTAAATTAGATATTTTATCCAGATTTTGTTATATATTGGCAAACTCTAAAAATTATTTAAAATTCCAAATTTAAACTAAATATTGTAAACTATTTAGCTAACATTTTCAGAATTGATCGCTTTAATATTTAGAATTCTATATGATGATAAAATATTTTTAACAAATTTATTCATTCCACTCAATATTTTTTTCATAAACCTTTTTAAACTTATTTCATATTCTGATCAAATATTTTTCTTAAATTCCACTCGATCGCGATTTATTTGAAATTCAATTCTAAATGAGAATGTTTGAGAATTTCATTTCGATATTTGCATCGACAAAGTGGAAATATTTGAAAATATGTATGTTTAAAATTTAGGTCAAAGTTATACAAACTGAACAAACATTTTATGATTAACAAATTTACGAATTATTGTACTTAAAAAGTTTAAAATCAAAACATTTAGAATTTATGAAATTTAGCGATTTACCAATTTAAAAAGGTAAAGAATAAAGCTTAAACGACGGATTTTTTATGTTTCTTTACAAAATTTTATCGGTTTCACTGCTTTACCCTACCCAGTGCATTAAATAAAATTTGTTTTGAAAAGTAAAACTCTATTTAATGTAAGTCTACCGAAATTCTAGATTTTTTTAAATACACCGAAATGCTTTCAACTGGATCAGTGATCTAAATTTAAAGACCTACAGTTGAAAACCTGGAACCAACCAGTATTGAAAACAGAACAACTCCCTGCAAAGTGAAGGCGGTCATCATCCTCCTCAAGGCAGTCCTCGCATATGTGTAACATCCCGAACTAAGCACACACGATGTAGATGACCTTTAAAACCCTTTCATGTACAGTAAGAATCGCTACTGAGATTCTTAACTGGTCATTTTTCAACGATAAAGCATACTTAGTTAGCCTCAAAATGGTCTCTTTAATGATGTTATTAAAGTACTGCTCAGCCAGGCCATGTGTCATCGATCGGAACAAATGGAAATCAGAAGGAGCAATATCCGGTGAATACGGCTTGAACTTCTCATTTGAACATTAGCAATTAGGTTTTGACCAGTTTTCTTGGCCTCTCCTCAAACACTTCAATTGCAGTCGATAGTGATCTTCCGTGATGATTTCGTTGGGTTTGAGCAGCTCCAAATCCACTATACCCAACTGATCTTAAACATCAAATTCTGTATTTTGAAGCCTCTAAACCAATATTTGCATATATAGTTTCTGATAGAGCATGGTCACAAAAATCACAGATTTTTTTTTTCACAAAAAGGAGTGTAGTAAAAGGCTACGGTAAAGTTATATGTTGCGAAACAACCAGAACTTCAATTCAAGTCCCCAATTTTAAGCTGCAATAATGATAATGAAATCTCATATTTTTCAAATATTCTTAAATTTACAATTGGCAATTGTAATTCTTAATCTACTCGGCTTATTTTCTTGCAGTTAATTTTAACTAGCTCTGGAAACGACACTTCACAAATAAATAAATGAATTGAAAAATTGAGACATAACTGACATCTTCAGTATATTATGCCCGCACCTGTTTCGGGCCGCTTTGATCCAGAACTGGCTCTCAAATTTTTTTTCATTGTGATTCCCATTGTGTTCAATTTATCAATCGAAATTTGGGTAATTACTTATTCGCGCTGGACGTTCAGATTCAATTTGATGTGGTGAAGTAAGACAAGAATATTAATTTTAATTTTTACAAAAATTATCGATGCAATCATTTCATTCCATTGGAATCATCGTACAGTGATGTGCACTAAATTGTGCGCTCACTTTAGTGATGTGTGTTAAAACTTTGGAATCAATAATCTAAATTAATTTTTTTCTATATTCGTGGCATCCCCAGAATAAGCTTACGGTATCTCTGTGGAATATGTGCTCTTTAAACGTTGCATAGATTGGTTGTATATGGAATCTGTTCAGACACAGGAAAATTGAGTTCTAGTGACGCACACTTTGATAAGGTCTTAGATGTCTGACTTGTGAACGTTAATAGGTACTTGTTTTACGTATAAGACCAGTAATATTCCTTGGATCTTAATGATATTCCATTTCAAAGTTCACTGATAGCAATAGTTAGTTGAAATGTACAATATAACTATAATATACCTCTGATGTCAACAGGGTTGAGAACGTTATACCCCATTGCGGCTAGCTATCCATCCAAAAATATTGGTGAGCAAATTCGTTCCGCGGAAGTTTCCTAAACACTTTTAATATTTTTCAATACCTTTTCATTTAAAACAATTATTTAAAACAAAATATTTTTAATTTTATCGCATCGTATACAAAACAATAGAATTCCATAAGATAAGACGGTTATTATTATATTTTATCGAAAAGAACAACTGTTAAGTCGTTTTGTTTAGCACATGTCTAAATTTTTTAAAAGCACTCGAAATGAGCTTTATTTAGGTTTTAAGTATATGGTCCACCATTTTTAAGTAAATACCACTATTTTAATGTGCTGCAATGACAATGCTTTTTCGTCAAAAAAATATTTGCTCTATTATGTTATCTTAAAAAACTGTTTTACATATTGTGCCGCATATTGCAATACGTAACAAATTCAATAATATATGTACATGTGTTTTCGTAGAATTCCCAACAAATAGACGCACTTCTGCATAAAACATAATATTTATTTTATGTGTGCCAGTTTGCTAAACAACTAAAAAATAAAACCTAAACCAGCACCAATTAATTAATTTAAAATGTATCTACAATAAAAATCCCTCAAAATAATAACAAGGACATTCGCACAATAAATCATTTCGATCGATTAATTAATTTCACGCGGACTCTCTACGATTATCTTGTTGTATGTACTTACATATGTACATACATTTTTGAAAACCTCATTGCAAAGAGGAATATAATACATTATATAAAACAAAGATAAAATCACTTTCACTTTACAAATTAACTTAAACTTAAATACACTTGACCTACAATCACACGAATTTAATCGGTTTTCAAAAATAAAAAAAAACGTTTGTGTTTTTGTCAACGCTAAAGGACATTATCCACCTTACATACATATATGCAAACAGAATAATTAATTGTGGTTTTCCCGCGCAAATTCTCATGTTCGCGTTATTTCTTCGAAACAATTATTTACGATCGCATAAACTTGCGATATCGTATGTGTATGTATGTTTAATTTTTACCTTGACCATAAAAAATCATCTAATGTATTTTTTTTTGTGTCTAATGATCGTTCATTCATTTACTCGTATATACAAAAATTAAAACTACCTTGAATTTGAAAATAAATGTAAAAATGTATTTAAATATTGTGATATTGACATTTCTTTCAATTACAATGAATTTATAATTTTGGAAATATTTTGGTTCAACCACCTACACTACATTTTACATACAACTATATGTAAATTGTCAGCTCGATTAATTTATGAATCGATCATGAACTTAAATCGAAATGAAATCTAGATTTTTTTTAATTAGGATTGAATTTCTATATAACCAATGGTATTATATTGCAACAAATCTTATACTGTGGGCCGATGGAGGTTATATTGCGGAAGATATTTTTAGTCATATACCAAGTATATTTCTAAAACTTTAAAAATCATAGTTCCCCGCCATTAAAATTAGAGTTCGATTGATACCTAATAAAAAATTTAAATTACTATTTTACTTTACTTGTTTAAATAGTTATTAGATAAAATAAAAATTTCGTATACACGCGGTGCTTTTCATAACTATATCGATTTTCGGTTGGGCAGGCTTCGGACTAATAAATTAATCAAATGATAATTCCAATCAGATCCATAAACCAATTGTTGTATTTTAAATACAACTTTCATCTAGCTGAGAGTTCACAACTAGAAGCAGGTGATCTTCAAAGACGCCAAGGTACTGTTATACTGTCCATTCCGGTGGATAGAACCACCATACCACTAAACTTCAACCGCCGAAATTTCGAAGTGCATTGGATCTTTTTCTTGTTTGAATCAGATCATGATCCATGTTTTTTGTATCAAAACCTTGAATCAAAATGCTACTCGAATTAACATTTTGATCCGAAAACCAAAAATTAACAACTTAGTCAAATTATCAAATTTGATAAATTTTAAACGTGAACCATGAGCCGCCAGAAATCGCTTTGTAATTGCAGCAAAATATTTTTGTTCGGCATCATAAACTTACCTCATGTCAGCTCGAATGTTTTGAACGCACTTTTCTTGTTTCAGGAGGACACAGGTTTTGGAAGTTTAGAATAATTATTAAAATGGTAAATCGTAAGAGTTAATTTTGTTCAAATCATAATAAAATAAAATTCAAAAGAAAAAAACTAATAAAACAGAATTTTAAATAAGTCAGTATACACAAAATAAGTCATGATTGGATCTTTTCTGTTTCAATCCGCGAATATAATTTTGATCTCGTATATGTGGCCGATAAGATATTTGTGGTTTCTTTAATTACTGTCTTATAGATTTTACATCTGGTTCTAGATTGATTCAATTCTACCAGAACTACTCGTACTTAAAGCTGCCGAACCTTATGTTTAGATTATGTTTATAGTTTCCATGATCTAACGGCATTCCATAGAAAAGCTCTTAAGCAATGAGGGTTATGATTTTGAATTAATTTCAGCTACCAGAAATTATTTTCAGCTTTCAGAAATTATTTGATTCCACATACTGCCCTTATTAAAATAAGATTAAATAAATTAATACAGCAACAAATATCGAAAGTTTCAGATCTAGAAACAAGTGTTTGCGCAAGATATGTTGGTGTCTTGTTTTTTCAGTAATAAAAAATATTTACAAATCATATCGACACCAATATCTAACTTATCAGTTTCATACAATTCTATATACTTCAAAAAGCGCTTATCACGGATTTATAGAATCTTTATCTCTGAAAAATCCATAAAAATCGTAAATTAAAAATTAATAATTTAAAGAATAATAATTTTTATCAAAACGTATAAAGAGAATACTACTGAAGTCAGCAGAAAAATTTCAGCAAAAAAATTTCGGTTCAAAATTATTTATAAAAATTTACATTTTCGACACAATCCATAATTATACGGGGTGTCTCACAATTGCCTGATACGAATGGAACGGATGGTTGACCAAAGCGAAGGTGACTATAGTTGTATCACTTTGTACGTGCGCGCTCCCGCTTTCAAGTTATAAGCGTTCAAACAGAAGCCTTCTGACATAGTAACCTGCCCTGAAGAAAATGCTATAACACAAAAGCTGGTAATTAGAATTTTAAAATATTATATTCATTTGAAAGGTAAATTTTCTTTCAAACAAATTAAAACTATTGCCATAATCTGAAAAAATAATTCATGATATTGAACAAAAACTATTAGCTTTCAAAACTCGAAAGGCTAGGCTGCTAGTGCAAAATGAATATAACCGTGCCATTCATATCAGCCACTTGCAGGACACCCTGTATATTTGTGTGTAATTGCAATTAATTAATCCTTTAAATTATTTTTTTAATAATTATATATGTATATAAACGTGTTTGTGTTTTTCTATTGCTGAATTAATTGTTAAAATTAATATTTGGAATTACACAATCCATCCTGCCCCCATTTTTAATTTGTCGTGTAAATTTGAATTAAAATCTAGATAGAGATGTTGAATGCTTCGTATCAGGGCATATTTTATGTGGAACCAGGTTGAAAATAATTAAAATCCTCACCGATTATATACGTATGTTAAATCTACTGAAATTTTTCTGCTAACTTCAGTAAAGTAAAAAGAGCTTGAATCGTATAAAAACATTTATTGCTGGACACAGTAGACGTGCAGAATTCTGCATGCAGTGAAATTAGAATGCACTAATTTGTATGGAACAAGAGTTCTGCAATCTATAGAAAATTCCAAAAGTTGTCTCTAACTCTAATTTCACTTCGCAGGGGAAGGTAGGTAGGCTATAATACTACATAAAAGAAAACAAATCTAGTACACTTTTTTACTTTCTTATTTATTTTCAAAGAAATATTTTGGTTTGAAAAATAAAACAAATGCCTTTGACTGGTAGGTAACTAGGTAACACCATAACTCAATCACACTTTGGATGTTGCAATGTCAAATAAATAATGCATGCGTGCGCATTTCATTTGCAGGTATAAGCAGGTCAGCATGCATAAATTCTGCGCATATATTCAACGTACTCACTTGCTTTGCATTTCTAAATGGAAATAATGACGAGAACAATATCAAATAACTGTATATAACATGAGTTTTATGCATAATTCCAACTTGCTAACGTTCTTCTTAGTGCCAGCACTCCATAAGAAATTCCACAAAATCATTTGTATCGTGTGCATTTTTATAAAACTTGAGAGAAATTTATTTCGATTATTTTTATAAATTTAAAATATAAAGTTTAAACGAATTCAAAAAAACGTTTAGATAAATTACATGGTCGTTAGGTAAAGTTAGGTTAGATTTTGGTAGCAGTCCAAAAGTGCCAAGCATAGATACAAGCAGCCATACCACAAGTTTTATTTAAATTTTCAGCACCTACTCCTTGGAACCTTTTTGAGCTGTTATTACAAGATTCGTTTGGGGTAAACGCAAACAGGTATGGGAAAGATGGAGTACAGCCTCTTCGTCTTCTTCATCCTCACAGATTGCTGGCATGCCAGCCTATAAGACATGACCCCTGCAGCCATCAAAGAGATCAGCTGTTAGATCTTGTCCAAATTCGGCCAAACCTGCCGGGCTAATACATTGCATGATGCAAAAGATATATCGAAGTTGGATTCCCTTTTAGAGGGAAAATAATCCGAACCTGCATCTCTCAGTCAGTCGTCCCTAGAGAGGATCATATTCAAGAACTTCACATCTGAAAATAGTACCGAGATATTGTAATCGGTGGCTTTAGGAATCTTCTTGTTACACAGGATAGCTGACACGGACAGTGTCCCGTATTATTATAGGTTCACATGAAGGCAGATTTCAGTCTCTAATGGCAATTCATGTTGCTATTTAAAGGAGTTAGATGTAGTAGAGTATCCAGTGCCTGCGTGGATATGCTCCTTAGTGCACCGCTGATCCACAGGAAGGCTATCCTCTGAACTTTTCCCAGATCAAGACTGTAACCCCATATAATAGGATTGGTCTGACTATTTCGCTATTTAGCCATTTAGTGTACGACGCAGGATTCCAGCCACCACTCTTTAAAATGGAGGTGAATTTGAAGAAAGTTTAAGACGGCCAAATAGAATTAAATTTTGATAGGAAAACATGTCTGTAGTTTAAAATTAAATTGAATTTTAATTCACGTGATAGAAAAATTTCAAATTATCCAATCTGCTTATCCAATTTGTAAAATTTGAACGATGGTTTAAAACAATTTCAGATCTTGTGTGCTTGATAGGCCATAGAGGATTATTATCCTCTTTCTAAATGAAAAATTATGAATTTCACGAAAGTTTACAGTTTGTGTCAGATTAACTTGTTGGAATTTTAAGTTCTACTTACAAGTATTTTTTTGTGTGAAATAGTCTATTGCATGAATCAACACAATTCATTTCCTACTATTATTCTTGTATACGATACGGCACAACATATATGTACATGCATATCGCATCTATTAATTTAGTATATATTCGTCGTATTCGTCTATAATATTCGTATAGCTATTGTACATTCAAATCACTGAAACGTTAAAGTATACGATATATGGTGCAATAGTTTTGTGCATTTGTTATCAAATTGCGAACAGGAAGTAATTATAAAACGGGTTCTACCGATATCAATTTAAAAATTTGAGACACATTGTTAACAAAAACGGTTGAAGTATACTACATAGTACATACAGTAGTTTTTAAATCATATGTTGTTCGGACACAATTGAATAATTCTTTTCTTGTTTAATTATATTTTTGTATGTCCGTGTGCTTGAAAAATGAATACATCTTGTAGATTATGCAAGATTTTGGTTGTTGTATTCGGATAATCTAACTTGATACGTATTAAAGTGACAAAATAATTTATGAAAATAAATCATATATACGGATAAAATAAATAGCTTGGTACATATAGGTATGGTACTCAAATCCCACATTTCAGTTGTATACCTTAATTAAAGTTTATATAATCTCGTGTAATTTATGATGATTTCTGTTTTTGGAGAAATATCATAAAAAAATATCAATTAAATTAAATTACTTATATGCAATTTGTTATTATACTCGTACGTAATAGATATATATGTTCTTATTGTTGTAAATACTATATGTATAATTACAAAACGATTACAAAATTATTAATAATAAATGTAATGTATGTGTACGTTATTTTCTGTGCGATTTATACTAATAACAGATCTATTATTATATTATGCATTCGATTACGATTGTAATCGGGGGAAGTTATGTGTGGAAAGTTCGTGGAAATTTGCACCATAGTACTTTCACTATACATATAAATATTGGCCTTGGTACTAGTTTGCATATATGTATCTATAAGGTATTTGATACTTTAAATTTAAAAACAGGAATGAGCAAATTTGAATTATATGTATAATTAATTTATAATTACATATTATGGATTCGCGATTTCATAATTTAATCAATACTTTATTCGTTTTGCTGACATGGAATTCCAAACAAATTTGTGGAGAAATAAATCATTTTCATTATCTGAAATATAAATATAAACTCCACACTAACTATCACCGCATTTATCAAACATGCCGATTTTGATTTATCACAATATTCTATAATTAAAGTAAAACAACTTTAATTATCACAGCTTAAGGATGTCAACATGAAATTTACGACTACATATTTGGCGAAAATCACGATTTTTCAGTACAACAAAAAAATTGATTATTAGTAAATTAGGCGGGCCTGGTTTATCTGACACTCGTTGAACTTCATGCTCTGCTGCAATAACTTTTTTTATCATTCTAGTCATAGTTTTAAATGTTACTATAGTGATTATTGCATATTTAATTTCAATGCAAATGATACCGCGCTGCTTCTTAAGTACCATAAGTTGTGCTGTCGTGTTCATTAAATCCAAAATTTAATACAAATATTTTAATATTTTAAAATTTATTGTCTTGAATTCTAAATATTATAAAATTTCATCTTTTCTCCAATCGGATCTGGATCATTATTTCTCAATAAATCGTCTGTAAGAAGGTTCCGATAGAAGCGGTGAAATACTTCGTCTATAGGTTGGTTCACGAGGTCTAATATATACCATGCTATTTACATTCGAGCACTAAACCAATAAAATCACCAATATATTCCACTCTTTCTTTCTACGGCTTATGCTCATTGAACGAATTTCGGTAATAAATATTCCCTATTTCTTTTGTAAATGGAAACCACTTCACAAGATTCCACGAGAACTTATTACCTTTGGTGTCTATTTTGCAAAACGTAAATTTGATTTTTGCTATGTTCGAGAACAGTTATAAAACTTCTAATAAACTGAGACCAACACGTAAGAAGAACAGTACCTGGACATACACCATTCCATATGTGTATGATCAGGTACTAAAAATTTGTGATCAATATTTTCTAAATGGGTAGAATTGGATATAGACTAATAAATGAATTCTTGGTTTGGCCTGCACAAAGAATCACTCATAAATACAGTAGGTTTGATTTTTTTTTAGATAAATTTGTTGATAGATGCAAGAACTTATGTCATTTCCGCATCGCTGCCACCAATAGCTTCGTAGCACATAAAATAACATAAGATATTTGTTATACAATCATTTACTGTCAAATTAGGGCTCGTAAGTATCTGAAAAATTAGTACCCAGGTATCGGGTAGACATTAAGCCAAATCCTCGGGCACTCGGTTTAATCGATAACATATTTTTGACACAAAACTAAAATTGTTTTTTTAAATATTTCATGTGTTTCATAGCAAATATTTACAATTTTGTGAATTAAAAACATAATTTTTACAAAAATTTTGTGTTCTTTACTTAAATCCGTAGATCGCGTTGAGTGGAAAACCTGAAGTATATTCGATTTGATCCGGTCTAACCTACCGAACATATCCTTTGGTAGACTGTTGATGAAAGATTTATTTAAAATAGTGCCTACAAATGGTTCAAAATTTGACGAATCGTTTAGAACTATTATTTTGATTCCATAAATGTAAATGCTCTCTCAACATTTAAATTTTTTATTTTATTCAAAGTCTGAATGGTTCATATATGAAGTCAGAAACTTTCATAGTTCAGCATAAGCGGCTTTACTTCAATCAGCTGGTCTGTTAATTTTTTTTTGGTATAAACGTATATTAAACAATTTTCAGCCTTTCGTCGTAACTGTAGGTGAATAATTTAAAAACTCTTCGGAGATACTCGACGCAATTACCCGGGTATTCGGATATTCAAAAAAATATGAAAATACCCGGGTACCCGGATACTCGGTACTCGATAATATATGCTCTATGTCAAATTAAATGTGGTACAATCTGTCTGGTTTTTATAAACTTTATTCCCATTTCTAAAAAAATAGCATAAAGTAAAAAAATAAATTATAAGTTTTCAGTTAAAGTTTACCTTTTAAAACTTGTGGATGTTACTGAGCAAAGCTGAATGTTTATGAATTTTTGTTTATGAAAATATAGTTGGTTCGGGAGCAATAGCTTTTATATGCCGGGAGCAGTAAAATATGATTTCATCAATTTTAGCTTCGTTAACCTGTATAGCTGTAGCTGATGGATTATGAAAGTCCCGGAAATGATTAACTTCTGACGTATTACATTTTGTTTATAACTGTGGTTTTGTAAAGTTGTCTATTTCTCCAAGGGTGTATAGAAAACATTTTTGACACACTATTTGTGGCATACCACCAGTGTCATGATGATACACATACGCATCTTCTGCCTTTCTTTTATTAAACCCTGACTAAGAGATTTCACTTAACAACGTTTTAAATCTACTTGTTTTGAAACAGAATCGGTATCAGTGCAGGGCTTGAAGTTAGGGCTATCATCAAATGTGTCTTCAAAAACATTTTTCAAATTCAAAATCCATTTACACATGTTGATGCGGTTTCGTTTTTTACTGGGCTTGACAACCAAGGTTCCAGATCATCTATGCTTATTTCTTCAATGATTTTCATTGGGTAGAAACGTAAAATGGATTTAACACAGTAAGTTAAAACCATTAAACTTACTTGTTTGTTTTGTTTATCTACATCAACGGGTTAAATATGGTTTATGGGAAAACTGATTCGAATGAAAGTGGTTATGGTTTGTGACTACAGAATATGTATACATCAATTAAATTAAACTTGCATTACATATTATATTCAATTAACTCAAAACACGCCCGTCCCAGATTTTCCCAAATATCAATTAATTTACCATTCTTAGTGAAAAGTTAGTGAAAACTATTTTGACTCATATTTCAAAAAAGGTCCAAAGAGTTTTAAATTCAATTCAATTTTTTTAGCTTTCACATAAACCAAATCCCGCCTCATGTGTAAATTGAATTATTTAAATTTCACTCATATTCTAAATTTCAAAATGTTTCACAATTTTGGCTCAAAATGTGGTAAATCGGTAAGTTTCTAATAAAAATAATTGTGCAATTTGGTAAATTATGCTTTTAGATTCGCTCAAATGTTCACTCTTTTAATTAGGTACGTAATCGACTTAAATTATTTTAAATTTCACTCCGCATATTCGAATTTCTGCTTTCGGCTCACCAGGATTAGATTCACGTAGGTAGTGGCTCACGTTCATGTTAAGGGTATACAGACTCCTTTATCCGGCTATAGTACAAACTTGAGCTTATAATATGGATCACTTACTACCATAGGATTCTCTATGAAGTTGCTTTATGCATAATCTAACACTAAACTGAATATAGAGTAGTGGTGTATTATAATAGGTTACTTACTGGGCCCTGAATTTCACTAACCTTTGAGTGATTTGGAGTGAAGTTTATGCCAAATTAACAAATTATACACTGCGTTTCAAAAGTATCCAAGTTCTTCCAGTAATATATAAAATTCTGTTTTTGAAAATTGTAATGGTATTTAGTATGGTAAAACAGCAATGTCCACAATAGGACGAATATATCTGGAAATTACAGCAATCTCAGTAATGAGAGGTGTCCGATTCTTGGCTTTAATAAGGCTGTTTTGCCACTCTAAATACAAAATCAGAACCATCTCGATATGACCTATATGGAAATAGACCGAGTTACATGATTTCAAAAATTTGGTATTTTAAATAACACTCAAAAATTTCATCGGTAAATTGTTGATATGCTTTTTTTGATAGTTTAAAAAAAAATTAGTGAGAATTTGTATATTTTTGGAACACTGTTGTTAATTTGTCATAAATTTCACTCCGATGTTTCATAAGAATTTCTGACTACACGATGAAACGAATCGTTCCAAAATTTTGAAAGCAGACAAAATTGCTGGTATAACGGAATCACCTACAATTTACTCACAAAACATTATTTAATATCATCATGAACATATACTAATGATCAAAAACTCTTGAGAAAGTTATAGCGTTATCTGATATCATAAAGCAAAAATTGTTAATAATACATTTGTTAATTGATTTTTAAAAAATATTTTATAAAATGTACATTGTCTATACGTTTGCTGGTTTCCCTAAAAAGTCCCTTGTATTGCACTCAACCAGAGCAGTTTTTTTCAACTCAGCAATCACCTGCTATAGATATACAAATGAATTGAGACATTAGGTTTACACCTTCGAGCATAAAGATATATAGAGAGAGTGTAAAACTTAAAATGTATGAAAAGAGAATAAGAAAATCGTACTACAACTTCTGTCAAAAAAAATTTTTTTTTTTTGTTTATTTCATGTTTTGTGTTTGTGTGTTTTTACATCGAAATAAAATTAAAAATTATAAGTGAAAAATATAAGATGGCTAAATTAATTAATTGTTGTGTGACAAATTGCTCCAATACGAAGCAAATTAATACAAAAAAAAACAATAATAAAAAGTGTTTAATTAACTTTTTTAGGTAAATATTAAGTGCATATTTTTTAAAAAAATTTTTAATCCCTTCGATCGCAATTTAATTCACACGAATGAAAATTAAAAATAATTGTGCAGTTTTGAAGTGTATTTAATCCTTATTATGGCCACCCATTTTAGTTTAAATCAGTTTTAGTTTTCTATCAAAATAATTAAAACTAAACTGTTTGTATACCAAAAATAGAACAAAATTACGCGGCCATTTTGCTTTTTTTGATGTTTATATAAAAACGTTCATAGCCGGCGAAACTATTTTTTTTTTGTAGGGTTTTTTTTTCTGTTGTAAAAATGCGTGAAAATTTTTATTTTAATTTATTTTAATTTTTATTTTAAAACTTTTATTCTTCTCGTGTAAACGGGATATAAGATTAATCATCCCTTTAAAAAAATATTAAAATTAAATTATAATATCTAAAATAAAATGGGTGGAATTATTTTCTACAAGTATATTGTAATAAATATTTATCAATTTTGTATTGTGGTACATAATTATGTGCATTATACATGTTCATAAATTTCTAAAAATCCAATTTTTTTTAACCCTATGAAAAATTAAATAATTTTATGTACGACTGTGGCAATAAACAAAAAAAAAATGAGAGAAATAAAAAAAAAAAAATATGTTTTGACAGAAGTTGTAGTACGCTCAAAATATATTATCCTACCCGGTTGGTTTACACAGATAGTGTATTAACTTTAAACTAAAATTAATCTAGATTAGTCATTTAGTATTATGTATGTAGATTGCTCCACTTTCAAAAACTTTTAAAACAATGACTTGTTTTGGGAACGTCATGTTTAATACTAATTAATTATTGTATATTGCTTTGTTTTTAATTCCAAAAACAAATTTTAAAAACTCCGTTATTTTAAAAAAACAACCGAAAACTTCGTTCCGTTACTATAGCAACTTCATACGTACACATTGATTTTGAAATCAAATTTATCCAGGTTTTTTTCCGTCACACTGTTTGTAGATTTGTCGAGAAAAACTTGAAACTGATTGGGAACATAAAAGTATGACATTTGAGTTTTGTTTGGAAACCATAGTGTATATGCTACAAAAACCATCGGTAAATATTAATTATTTTTATATTAAATTAAATAATCATTGAAAAAACTTGTATCGTGTTCAATTAATAAATATGCGATCTATTTAAAACAAAAAAAGAAAAATAATTACACAAACATAATATATATCAAAAACAGGTCCAAAGTTGACGAACAAATTATGTTTGATTTAGATATTTATATTTGTAAACAATAAACGTAGGCTTTTGATCACATTTTGCAGAGAGGTTATAATTATTAACCGTATGTAATAATGTAATAATAATGTAATAATAATTAATCAATGTAAGAAAATAAGAAAAACTTACCAAAATGTTTTCTTAGTTATCCCAATGCATAGGGCAGTTTTAATACTTTAATCAATTGATTGCACGGAGTTCGAAACAGAAACATCTAACTGTTTAATGTGTAGAATTTGTACATATTCACACTATAAAAGTGGACACACATTAAAAGTTTTAATTGGTGTATCTCCATACTCCATCAGGGGCCGTGAATTATATAAGCAAAGTAGCAACTGGAAAGTCTTCCGACAAGGCAATGTTCAATCTAACGGTTTTGGTCACAAAATTAGAACCAGGTGATGCAGTAATGGTCGATTAAGATTTTTTGATCGCTGATTAACTTGCTAGTTGTGGCATAGAGATGATTAGACCAGATTTTTTGTTCGAAAAATTTACGAAATCCCAGTTTGAAAGATCAACAAAAATTGCATCTGCTAGAGTGCATATAGAGCGAAGTATTGCGCGATTAAAGCAGATGAAGATGTTATCTGAAAAAATATGTTCCAGCGTTACGCCATACATCAACGAAGTAATGATATTTGTGAGCGCCATCTCAAATTTAACAGCTCCTATTTTAAGTGATGATAAATTTTAACCTTGCTAACAAAATAAAAAAAAAATTAGATAAGTTTTAAATAAATAATAAGGCAAAAATGTATTACAAAAGAATATAATATTTAATTTCAAATAAATAAGAAATACAAATTACATAAAATTTTGTTCTTAAAAATAATTTGCCGTTTGCTCTCATATACAAATTGCGAATGTAAAATTTTCATGGCCCCAATGAGTTTATATTTTTTGTTACCAGATGTCACTACCCTGGACATTTATAGTACTCAATAGAGTATAGTTATTTATATCGATGCAGGTTGTATAATTAATCAATTATATTATTGACTTGTACGTACGTCTATTAAGTTGTCACAAGAATAGAAGAGCACGTACGAAATGTTGATGAAACAAAATCAATCAAGTCGTCGATCTAATCATGAAAATTGAATTTTTGTAAAACAAATTGTATATCGTTTTTAAGGAAGATTTAAGGTAAAATTTGTTTGAAATCAGTTTCATACCTCTTATACTTCTCCCCATTGCTCGCCAATTAGCTTCGCTAGTAATCTTTGGATTTCATCATCCAGTCGCACCTTGAAACAATCGTAGTTTGCGAAGGCGTTGTACGATTGTAATTGTATGAAACCTGTTTCGTACCTCCCACTCCGCATTCAGCTAATAAAATACCTTTGGTTGGCGGCGATTTCATTATTGATACAATGCAAAACAAGAGATCTGTCAAGTTTACGAATTCTAAATTATCTCGGACGTACACGAATACATCGTAAACTATAGTATTTAATTTATTAAAGTGATAAAAATTTGTAATGTATAATATGAGCAAACTGTGCTGTGTAAATACCCCCAGTGTATCTCGATATACAGTCTATTTTATGTTTTTTTTTGGTGGTGTTTTCTTGTATGTATTGTTATTTCGTAGATTTCGTGTTTATGTAAAACTTTTTATTTAAATAATGGTCATGGTATTGTTTCATATATTATGACAGTATTAGTATTGCCCTGATCATTATTTGGTCTCTGCAAAGCTATACGATGGAAGTTTTCGTACAGGTCCGGAAACAGCGAAACTCATGGAACGTTTCGAATGTGAAGGTCTGATAAGTGAAGATCAAAAGAAACGATATCAGGATCATATCAGCGACAGCAATGAATTGATCAGCTAATTACCAATCTGACTATGCGAACTCTCTCTGGGAGGTACTGAAAACTTCTGTTGCCAGTGCTGCTCAACAGATTTTAGGTATAGTGAAAGTCAGACCAAAGAATGATTGGATTGATAATGAGTTTTTTTGCAGTCAATCAAAATATAGCCCATAGTAAAGTGCAACCAGGGCCCCTATTTGTGAATTCGAATTCGACCAAACGAACGGCGTTTTCGAACGATTGGTATTTGTGAATTCGAAAACGTACAATAAATCAACGAAAACGTGTTTACTATGAAACGAAATGAAAAAACCTAAAACGAACACAAATTTCCCTTATCGCGCAATTCGTTTTCGACTAAAAATTGTACGATCAAGAACGAATTTCTGTTCGTTATACATTTTGTTGACGAACCCATATAAAAGGATCTTATATTTTAAAATTTAACTAAATAAAAATGGCAACCGGTGCTTATATTATATGTATACATAAATAGATTATAACACATATGTTATATAATGTACTTATGTATATATACTTAGTATTTACATTATATATAAAATATAATTTTTATACATATTATATCTATAGACGGTTTTGATTTGCCATATAATCTAATATTTCTGTACATATACTATAACATGTACATATAATTTTTTTTTTGTGAGGACAATAATAGTTTCATAACGAAAACAAATAGAAATACTGTAACAAAAACATAGTTTTAATAAATTTTATTGTTTTTACAAATTTATAAATTTGGGACATGAAAAATTACAACATTTTAACATATAACAGTGATGCGTGTTGTTGTTGAACTCAAAACATTAAAACAATAATCTAAACGTCAAAATTCAATCAAAGTTTATATTTTTCATGTAGGTTTAACCATTAAAAAAAATTTCCTTTTTCATTTTGTGACAGTGTATAGTTTTATTTACGATCGAATTCACAAATACCAATTCAAATTCGAAACGAATCTATCATTCGAAACGAATTGCAATTCGAAACGGATTCACAAATAGGGGTGCTGGTCTCCCAATCGCCAGGAAAAACACGGATACTCTTGCTAGAAGGACAGCTAAGTGGATTTGTAGACGGAAAAAGCGAGAATTGTGGAAGGTCGAGGTTCTGAAAGTACAACAACTCAGCAATGAGCGGAGTTCGCGTAATTTCTTTAAAGGAATTGCTGGATTGCTACATACTTGCAGGCCTGCGTCAACTGCCATTCGGGATCGGGATGGAAACCTCTGTGTCAACATCAACGCAATACTCGGCGCATGGAATTGACACTTTACCTACCTGCTTGGTGTTCATCATGCCTCACAGACGGTAGCTGAGTTAACTCAAATACAGACGCAGAGATTTGGATTGAGTATCGATCCCATGAGGAACTCACTAGGGAGGGGCAAGCAGAGGCTAAACCGAAACCGCCCACCTGGGGTGGACTACATTAAATAGGAGCCCTTGATATTCGGAGGGGATACTTTGGGGAACTGTCTTTTCGACCTAATTCGATTAGTATGGCGAAACGAAGAAATGCCTGAAGAATAGAAACTGACCGCGATGTGCCCTATCTTCAAAAAGGGATAATTCTATCTAAATATTATGAGACTTCCATCCTTGTACATCCTATGGCTCGGTCAATCGAGAGAGTTTGTGATCTTCTCTAGAATATCTAGGAATGCCAAAAAAATTGGTACGATTTAGTAGAATGATAGTGAGACCGTAGTCTCAATGTTGTGTTAAAAATGAGAACAGGTTATCAAGAATTTTTGCAGTTAAACCCGAGTTAACTAAGTGGGGCAACGAGATGCTCTGTCCTCGATACTCTTTAATCTCATGTTAGAGTACATCTTTGGTGAAACTGAAACACCTTAGCGCAACATCTTGTATCACCAGTCCAATCAGGTGCTTGCATATGCAGATGACATATTCTGTTGAACTCCAAATCAATGAGTACAAAACAAAACACATGATTTCTGAATAAAGGGACAATAGCACACTAGATTTTAGTACTAGCCACTACACGTTTAAGTGAGTGAGGAAGTTCAAATAATTGTCTCTCTTATCACTTACGATATCAGTGTGGGTGAGGATATTAAAGGCACCGCCTGGCAGCCGGCAGTCGTCTTTTGTATTCTCTAAGGCCACTGCTAAAATCTAAACATCTGTCAAGTGCCGTGAAGCTGAAGTTCTACAAAGCGTTGATCCCATTGTTATGTTTGGATGTGAAAGTTGGGCGCTGACGGATGAGTACGAGAGGTAGCTCCTTACATTTGAGAGAAGAATCATGCGGGTGATTTACGGTCTAAAACGCGGAGTAGATGGTACATACCGAGCTCTGTACCGTAACGAGATCTGAGATCTGATGAAGATCCCCGATATTATACATGAAGTAAGATCTCATCGAGTTCGCTAGCTCGGTCACATTCTGCGTGCTGATCCGGAAAAAATTGTGTTGCAGGCGACAATGGCTCCATGGTGTTGAAAACGACTTGGCTTCTTCAGGTTAACTAAGACAGATTGATGTATGAAGATCAAGCGCAGGATGGCAATCGTTTGAGCCGGATTGTTGATTCAGTGACACCGCAGGCCAGTAATGGCCTTTATATAATGTTTATTATTTATTAGTAAAGCCCTAAGGAAAATATGAAATTTTTCGGGCTGCAATTTCTGGCTAGCTTCACTAAGGTAAATTTAACAGTGTCTGTATTTTTATTGATTCTAGTACGACCTTCACATTCATATTACCATAGTAATTGACAATCAGAAGGCATATTTTTGAGTGAATTTTAAAATTGAAGCCAAATATAAATCAATTTTTAAAAACATGGTCTGTTGTTATTCGCAGTTTAAGATGAGGCAGTCCGGTCCAGTGTTCCTGATTCCCTGCAAAAAAAAAAATACGGAACTCACTCATCATAAACGTTAAAATTGATCGTCAAACAAATTTTGTAAATAGTTCTACTAAATGCTGAGTCATTAAATTTCTAATTGTGCATAATTGAATTCGTTACTCCGGCGTGCAAATTTTTGCAACAATAACAAAAAAATTGGTCCATTACTATTATTATTGTCCGTTACGTACGTACGACACGATAATCAAGCTTTTTTTGTATATGAATAATTTTAATTTGAAATTTCCTCCGACTGCAAATTTTTTTGTTAACCGCGACATTTCCGGAAGATCTGTGCTATACACCAATAAAAGTACATTATATCAGTATGTAGTTAAAATGTTTTTATTGTTCGTCTTTCTCAATTACAAAAATTACTAAATTTGATTACTCATGTAAATGTGTATGTATGTACGTCACTCGAAAAGCTTTCTTGTTTGCGCGTTTTAAATTAAAATAAAAAGTTTATTATAATTCATGGGCGTAACGGACCATGGCAATTTCTATATATACACTTACATATTATGTACATACAGATATTTCCAACGCTGTTTAAAGAAATTATAATTTGGAATATAAATTTTTTTGTCCTACATTTTTTTTACTTTATGTCATTGAAACGCGATAAATCAAATGAAAGTGCACCAACTTGACGACAATAACAAATAAGTGCACAACAGCTTTGATAATTTCCATGTAAAATAAATATAATTAACGAGGTGTGTAAAATAATTTAATTAGAGGTGGTCTTGATCTCTGTATGTATTTATTTATAGCGCATATAGTACCTACATTAATTGTTATCAAAAATTGTAATACGAAATTTACATACTTTTGGTGTAGTTTTAGCGGCGATGATATATTCTAGATAATTTAGATTTAGATTTTAATTGCTAATTTATATTAGGTATAATCTTGTAGATATGTACTTACATATATGTATCAAATCAAGTGACACAGCTGTTATTTGTTGTTAAACTGTTAATTTGCCATGTTATCAAATTTCTAAATCATGTTTTACATTATATTACTTTTGTAGATTTTTTTGTGATAGTCGGCATGTAATGATGGATAATTTGACTTGTCATCATACTTTTTCGTGAGAATGTTATTGGAGAATTACCAATCTGATTAAAGCCGGCTACTTACGCAACAATACTTCAAATAAAGGCTATTTCATATGCGACGTATGTTAACTTAGGCAGTAGTGTTTCAAGCGCGAAAAGGCTTTTTATTTGTGTCTGCTAAATTTACTATTCATTGCAATTACTTTGACAGATGCGAAAAAGTGCTTATCGATAAATTATTGGACATTCCAAATTGGACAGTCTCGATTTTTTGTGCCTATGTCCGATAGTTCTTTTGAAACCATTTTCAAATTTACGAATCTAAGTCGAAATTGTTTATGCTAAAATTTTAAAACTAAAATAATTATTGTTAGGTGCGGCCCGTCATATTGGACATCAATCAACTGCTTTCGATTCTGAACTGCTCCTTTTCGCTACGATTAATATTAATTTTTTATTATTATTTATAATAATAATAATAATCAGTTTCTAAAGGCAATTACTGGCCCCTTACTGAGTCAACAATACGCCTCCAACGATTTCGATCGTGGGCTTTGTCTTCATATTGTCTTAGACCACCTGAATAAGCCAAGTCGTTCCGGATCAGCACGCAGCATGTGACTGAGCAACAATACGCCTCCAACGATTTCGATCGTGGGCTTTGTCTTCATACTGTCTTAGACAACCTGAATAAGCCAAGTCATTCCGGATTAGCACACAGCATGTGACTGAGCCAGCGTACTCGCTGAGATCTTACTTCATGTACAATATCGGGGATCTTCATCAGATCTCTGATTTCGACATTGTTCAGAGCTCGGTATGTACCATCTACTTCGCATTTTGGGCCGTAAATCACCCGCATGATTCTTCTCTCAACTTTGTTTCAACTTTATCCAAACATAACAACGAGCCTGAACAACGCTTTGTAAAGCTTCAGCTTCACGGCATTTGACAGATGTTTAAATTTTAGCAGTGGCCTTAGAGGATGCAATGCACAGCCGACAGCTGCCAAGCGCACTTAATATCCTCACTCACGTTAACAGTGTGGGTCATTAGAGAGCCCAAATATTTGAACCTCCTCACTCCCTCAAACGTGTAGTGGCTACTACTAAAATCTGGTGTGTCATTGTCCCAAGAGATCATGTATTTTGTTTTGAACTCATTGATCTGGAGTTCAACAGAAACTGAACATTTCCTACACTCATATGCGAGATTAAAGAGTCTCGGGGACAGAGCATCTCATTGCCACACACCCGAGTTAACTGCAAAAATTCTTGATAATCTCTTCTCAACTTTAACACAGCAATGAGACTGCGGTGTCACTGTCATTTTACACAATCGTATCAATTTTGTTGGCATTCCTAGATATTCCAGAGAAGACTACGAACTCTCTTGATTGACCGAGCCATAGGCCTGTCGGAAATCCAGGAACACCTGATGTACAAGGATGGAAGTCTCATAATATTTAGACAGAATCATTCATAGCGAAAAGACCTAATTAATGACTGATCGATTCGGACGAAATCCTCCTTGATAGTTACCAGCCAGGCCCTCTACAAGAGGGGTGATTCTATTCAATATAATGTAGGACAGTACCTTGTATATACTGTGCAAAAGAGAGCTATACCGTGATGATTCTCACACTTCAAGCGATCTCCATTCCTCTAGATAGTGATCGCATGAAATAATGATCGCTGCCTACGTATTTGGTTGCTGACCGAGTTATTCTCACATGCTGCACAACCCGAGCTCGTCCTTTTGAATTTAAGACGTGGTCAATTTGGCTGCGAGAAATTTTGTCCATGTTTCCAAATGAATCTGATTGTGGGGGAATAATACGCTTGCTACTCTAAGATCGTGAGCAATTGCAAAGTACATCATTCTCTCAACATTATCGGTCGCAGTTTCGTGTCGGGAGTACGGTCATTGATTGCTTGGAAACCCAAAACAGCCTTATTTACCGGCCGCCAAATGTATAAAACGTATGGCCCTGGGACACATGGTCCCCACTTTTAGGCCAGCTAGTTTCTTGAAGAGCAACGAGTTCCATCTGATACTCCTTCATGTATGTGAATAGGCCCTCCAGCGCTCCTGGTTTCCTAAGTGACTGCATACGTTCCACGTGCCGATCCTAAAGCTCATGTTCAAGTACTTGAGCGGGAGTCCGGTCTTGTTTTGGCGGTATCCATTATGTATATCCATTTTCTTCTCCAGATTAGTTTTTACGGATGCGGGTCATCAGCCCAGCGATCCAACCGTTATTTAACCATTATTATTTATAAATGATATTAAATGAATTTTTTTAAAAATAACCCCTTATTTTGGTCGACCTTGTGAAGCACTCACATAATGAAATACATAAAAAATTGTCTTGCATCAGTGCTAGACAATTTTTCGTGTGTTTTACTATGCGAGTGCTTGGCAAAGTCGAATAAAATTTGGGATCAAGATTTATTAATATTTTTAGTTTATTATCATTTATAAATTATAGTAAATGGAATTTTAGAAAAAAATTAAATTTTGGTAAAATAAAAATAAACAGTAGAAGGTTGACCATGTAGTAAAATCAATTCAATTTCGCTTGAAAATCATATTAAAATAATTAAAATCCATCCTCAAAATGGTGCATCTGTAAAAACAATATTTCATAAAATTCGGTAGAAATTTGGTAGACAAAATCGCCCATCTGAGCCCGCTCTTACAATTTTAGTGCAAAAATTTGAGTACACTGGTTTAGTAGCAAACAAACAGACATCAACACGTGCTCGGTCAGGTCATTCTACCGAAAATATTGCTACAGTAAGAGAAAGTGTTGCAGAGAACCCACATTTATTGATTTCACGACATTCTCAACAATTAAACTTGTTCACAACAACCACCTGGCGAATTTTGCGCAATGATTTATCTTTACATGCTTATAAGGTTCAATTGACCCATGAATTAAAGCCATAAAATCTTTCTCAACGCCGACAATTTGCAGATTAGATCATTGGACAAGATGAGGGTTTTTCAAAAATAAATATTAGTTTCTAGTGAACCTCATTTTTATTTGGCTGGCGACGCAAAAAGAAAATTATTGCATTTGGGTTTCTGAAAATCGCAAGGCAGTTGTTGAGCAGCCATTTCATCTTCTCTGTATGCTGCGCTCTATGGTCTGGATGCATTATTGTGAAAATGAAGCTGGTAACGCTGTTACTGTTGGTGTTTGGTATTTGAAGGCATGAATAATAACCACTTGTGGTTTCAACAGGACGGTGCTACATGTTATACAGCCAGTAAAGCAATTAGTTTATCGAAATAGATGATTAATTTCGCGAAGAGGAGTTGTTAGTTGGATACCAGGAACTTATATGACATCATTAGATTATTTTTTATGAAGCTATGTGAAAGATAAGGTTTATGATAATAACCCACAATAATAATCAATCGAAAGTTTCAAGACTAATATAGAACGCGTTATTCGTGAAATATAGAGCCCCAATTATGTAGAAATCTAATCGACATTTTCGACCAAAATATCAACTTATGCAAGGGTGCTCGTGGTGCATATTTGCCAGATATATATTCATTTTCATGAATAAATGGTCAAGTTTCTATACATTTCAATAAAGAATGACATATACTTTTGACAAAACGTGTGTTTCAAATTTTTAAAAAAATTTCTTATATAATAATCGTCTATATCCTTCCAAATAGTGAACACTTGGACCTTGTCAAATTAGTATCGAATATTGTAATTGAAATAAATCTTTAAAAAATCGTCTTAATTTGCTTGATGTTAAATTAATTTTTATTTCGTTATGTTCACTGCAAATAAATGTTTCCCAAAATTTCGAAAATCGTACTTACACCATCAGGCAAATTAACACGAATCTTACAGTTTGAGTTTCTCTGAAAAAAACCAAATTTATACAAAATTTTACGAAATGCGTTCATCAGACTATTTAAAATTGGTATTGGGTATTGATATAAAAGTAGTAAGGGTTCCTCTGCCAACATTCAAAAAGTTGTCAAATATTACGTAAATCGTACTTACATAGGCAATTTAACGCGAATTTCAATTTGAGGATTTCCTAATTTTTATTGAATATTCCTATAAAAATCGTTGGGCTACACTAAAAAAACTAACACAAATTGTGTGAAAGTGTTTTCTACATATGGTTACTAGTACTTCTGAGTACTGTCCGACGTTTTGTGTCCATGTTTCCAAATATATCTGTTTGTGGGGGGAAAATAGGCTTGCTACTCTATGATCGTGAGCAATTGCAAAGTACATTCATGCAGTTTCGTGTTGGGAGTACGGACCTATGTTTTCACACAAGTCACCCTGATTTCTGTCATTTCAGATTAATTAAAGTTCGCATGCATAATTATTCAATATCTAATATAGATACATGTAGGTAAAAACGTGGCGGTCACATAATTTTATTCTAAACAAAATTACATTTATATACATTAACACCATCCCGTTATAATTAATTGTATATTCTTTAAAATAATTATATACATATTGTAATAAATAATAATTAATTAAAAATAAATATAATAGTTCGTAAAATTTAAATAAACTATTCACGATCATGCAATCCAAATTATACATTTATGTACACGTAACTGATATTTCCGCATATAAATCTAATCGAGTTACAAAATATGTACGCCTAGAACGGTGTTTGCTTTTCAAATACGTGTAGTAGGGTAGCGAAAGTATTGTGATGAAATTTGTTGATTGGTCTTCTAGATACTGAAACTTTTTGTGATTTTTATGTGCAGACAGCTATTCCTTGCAAACTGTGATTGCATCAAATTAAATTATTCATCAATTTGTGGCCGTATTTTTCCGCAAAGCAACTTGAAAATCGTGTATACTGAAAAATGAAATGCACATAATTTTGAATTAATTTCGAATTAAAAGCAAATGATCATTACTGTAGATATAGAATGAATGATATATAATTAATTGAGCATTTCCATCTTTTGTATAACATCTTATATAACGAGTATTTGATATTTTAATTGTTTTACAATTTATTCTGCGGTCACGGCCATAACATATAGAGAAGATATAGTTTATTGGATAGGTACGCGGTTGACTATTATTCAATATGTTGTTGTTTGTATTATTTTATAAAGTTTTGTTATGTATGAACGTCGCTTATTTAATTGCCAATTAGATTTTATCTTATTATAAATTATTTTGATAAGTTAGTCATGTAAAATATTTTCCATATACATAGTAATTTAGTTTAGTCACTTGGAAATTGTTTGATTTGATACAAGGAATAAAATATGTTTAGTCAGCATCCTGGCCAATACACTGTGTTCTGTAATCGGATTCAATAAACCATTAAATAATCTGAAGTAAACGCATGATTACCAAAACGAATGATTTTTGTATCATAAACCAATAAAGCAGGTGCCGTGGTAGTAGATTCCCACACAGATATATTTTGAAATACACATGGACAAAGATGAGTTCTCTCATCACTATTTTTCCATGCACTATTATCCCAAAATGGAGTTCAGTTCGGACTTACAGGAAGACTCAGTGATCTGTATTATTGGAACAAATATAAGAGTTCATATATCTTGGTTGCACAGTACCAGAAACAGATAGGACAGAAGAATACTTCATTAAACGAATGTTTAACACATGTGTCAAGTCGGAACTGCTGTATGAGTGTGAACCCTGAAAGCACGCACCATTAGAGATATCAAGAAACAGTGTTTGCTTAGAAGAATACTGAAATACTTCTGGCAACACATCATAACATAACAAATAAAGAGTTTCATAGACGAACAAAATAAACAAACATTGAAACTGAAATAAGAAACCGTAAGTGGATGTGGTTTGGTTAGACGAATGCCATGTGGCTGGCAAAATGCAAAGGAAAGTAGGAAGACCACTGGAAATAAAAGCAATAGTTTCTAATAGAGTTATAGGATGTATAACTGTCCGTATATGTGGTTGTGTGTAATCAAAATTTATAATCAACTTCAAAATCAATAAAGCCATCAAGATTATTTTAATATTTTCAAGTATGGATAATCGATCGATGTAATACAATAAAATATTATACCAATAAACGAACACTTACATTTTGATGATATGGTAATTCATGGTCGTATTTCCAGCCATCTTTCAGCGTTAAGTGCGGTACATAAATTTTTCCTAAATGCTCTCAAGTTTCTCAGTGTAACCGACAGAAAATTGACACCATACATTAATCGCATATTCAAGTTATGAACGGGCATAAGAATTATAAAATATCTTGATCGTCCTTAAGTCATAGAGGCCTTCGGTCTCACTAGAGTAGAAAAAAATCTGCTCACCGATATTTTTAGATGTAGACAAAGTTGGCAAAACTAGCGTCTATGAGCATCAATACGTAATTTTAAGCATTTACTAAAAATATTAGCAACATTTCAAGTATGGCCGAATAAAATAGTTGAGAGTATGCATTGCATAATATTGAAAAAATAAAATTTCTCTCGAATCCATTATTGAGCCAATACCGATGTTTGCCGGGGCAGAATCTTATTGGAAAGTCCATTTATTGTTTGGATAATGCGCCCAAGTCCAGCGAAGACCTACTTTCTCGAGAACTTCATGCCGATAAATTCCTTGGTTTACTATGGCCTCTCCAGCTGAAACCATCATAGATTTAGCATTTAGGTTTCTGGCAAAAATTCGCAACTACGAGACGTGCTTTTGACCAAATACGGTCATTTTGACGATTGCATCGTTCAATTGTGAAGAGCTTTTCATTGGTAAAAATAATGTTTTTGTAATTTGTACTCCAGAAGATGCCCTTTTTGGAGCTCGTACGGATAATTATTAATTCAGCTATTTTTCGTACAGATTCCGAATTATTTGATGAATCTTCGCATGTGTTGCCTATAGCAATTTTATTTCTTTTGGATGTGAACTGTATCTTTTAGGACTTAGGTTAACTTAAATTTAATTTTATATTCCCTTCAATCTTCTTTTTGTTTGGTAATTCGCCGTCATAATTTTTACATTCCGTTGTGCCAATATCGGATTAAACATAACAGGTACACAAACTAATCTATTTGCCTAAGTGAACTGTTTTACTCCAGTTTCCTTCCGTATTCTATCTTCTCCGTTGTAGTGTTTTAGTTTGCTTGATGTACGAGAACCATATCGTTTTAGTTAATTCGTCAGTCTGAATTTAACATTGGTTTTTATCTACAGCCACTTATCTCTATCGGTTATGTATTTATTTAACTGGTTTACTAATACTGACCAACAAAGAAATAACCAATTGAAGGTAAAATACACAGGTCGACGATGCTCAGGTACCACACTTTAGGGCACTTAAATTAATAATTCACTCTTCAATTATGCCATTAAAATTAAACATAGAACACAATCTCGTTCATATGACTACCGCCGTTTCGTTTACATTTCACATGTGATTATCCGAAAAACGAAATTTTCATTGACTTTTCGCCATATAAATGGGTGTATGATACCTCAAATATTTTTGTCTGTAGATTATTGTTATACAATTTGCTTTCTAAATAATCCCAAAGATAGTAATTCGAAGGGACTGTATCGCATGATCTTGAGACGAATTGATCCTTCCTTCCTGATTAATTCAGAGATTATGGAACATCGAGGAACAATACTGCGATTTATATAGGATGTGGCTCTATCTTGTTGAAACTACAGCAGACTCACATTGGCCTATAAACCGCATCTAACTGGTGCCACAACTAGAAATTATAGCGTATACGGCAAACTACAAAAACTTTTCCTATATGTACCGCTCTACAATATTATTATCAAAAAAGTTTGAGTATAGCAAACTGTTCAGTAAACAAATATTCTCTAGCCTTGAACAACGACATTCTACTAGAAATTACTTTCCAAACTATAGATTTATTTCTGTTCTTAAGACTGCCAAAGTAAAAAAACCTACCTAAAGAGTACATCCAGTTTATAATTGAGATAGTCTCAAATGTAGACTACTCTTACTTTATAGACTCTACATGCACTAGATGCAATTTACAAATATTTTAGGAGGTTCTCATCTCCAGCGCATGCTAGTATGTGTGAGTCTACGAATATTTGGTACATACTCTAATGCGCTGAATGTACTTACCCTTATTTAAGAAACAACTTGATGAAATGTTTTTGTCAGATTCTGTCTCAAAAATTAATTTTGTAGAAAACAAACTTTTTGAAAGGTTCCCAAGTAAAATTCTTCACTGGGCTATTTAATGTTTACTATTGAACATATTTTTAGGAAAGGAAATGGCAAATTTAATTACAGAATGTTTTTCATATTTAATGATCGCCACTTGTTAACATCCACGTAACTCCTATTTAAGCAATGCTCCTAAACTTTGCTGGCCATTTATTTACAAATGTAGTTGAAGCCAGGACCAGATCACAGTAGTAGGGCAAAAGGAACTCGAGCCCCAGGACCCGTTTTTCTGTAGGGCTCGGGTATCAAACTGATATATTGACTTTTTTCTCAAAATTAATAGAAAGTTTGATGAATTTAAACAATATTTACACAATATCAACGTACTTTTAAATAACTTTTCTTCTGAAATTCAAACTATCTATCCAGTTTTAAATATTGTACTTACAGTCGTTGTTCTCGTGGTATGATAAAATACAAACAAAAATTGATATGGAAAAGTTGACATCTTATCACATTCTGAAAATTCTACGAGGTGGAAATTTAGCGTTTACAATTCTAAATAATAACTTGATTTTGAAAAACCAATTTTTGAAAACTTTTAAATTTCTTAATTAAATGTAAAAATATTTAAAAAACTGGAAACTAATTTTCATGTATATGATTTTACAGATTAAAAATTTGAATTGTTGAATTTTGAAAACTAAATCTCATGAGAATATCTCCAATTTATCACGGACAGTTTTTGAATGTAGGATCATTATATTTTTGAAATTTTAAATTTTCATTTGAATTTTGAAATTATAAAAAAATTAAAATACATTTTGGAGTTTCGACAAATTTCCGTTAACTTTCAAAAGTCACTAATAGTTTTTAAAAAAATTCCAATTTGGGTATTAACAAACTTTCGCGTGCTAAAACATCGATGAATCAAATTTTATCTAATTTTTAAAAATCAATTTAAAACCTGTATTCGAATCTTTCAATATTTTTCAAATTAAGAATCTAAATTATGTAAAATGTAATCAGTTTAAGAATATTTCTCAGAATTTTGAAGGATACTTCAATTTTAGTTTGAATTTGCCTCGTATGTGATTTAAAATTGAGTGAATTATAATTGAATGTTAAAATTTCAATTTTTATTTTAAGTTGATTTTGGGAATGTGATTTTGTGATTTCAAAGGGCTCTGCGAAATGAGAGATGCTTTTAAAAAAATGCTAATTTCTTTTTTTAATGAGCTAATCATAGGGATTACAACACACAGCAGTTTCAATTTGAATAAAGTAAAATTCAAAAGTACATTGGCAAATATTGTAAAATTTGTAAATTTCGAAAATCAAAATTCGAAATCTGACGTTGGTTTTGAATTTTCGTAATACGATTCTGAAGATAAAATTTAAAATTGGGAAATGAAAATTTCCAATTTACTGTGGACATGTTTTGTAGTTTTAGAGCATTTCTCCAATTTTTTCCAATATTTGAATTTCACAAATTAAGAAAACTTTGCAATTTTGGAGTATTTTTTAAATTTTGAATATTAAATCAAAAAATTTTGTTAGGAGACCGTTTATTTAATAGTGACCCCCAGGGTCTGGAGTACCTACAATCTACATAGTTCAAACGGTTTTGCTTATTATGGCCTGTTTTTGTTTAAATTTCAGAATAGTTTAAATTTAAAAGTTTTGTAATAAAAATTTATTGAGTTTTTGTGAAGAGATGTGCTATTTCTGAAGTCAGAATACTAAATTTTAACAAATTGAAATTTTTTTCATATAATTTGGTAAAAACAATTATTTTATGAAATTGTGGAGATTTTAATGTATTATATAAATATAGTTACAACTGGTATAATAGTTTTATAATTCTACCTTATTTGTTAAAAGTTTATTTTCAGGCTATTACACTTAAAAATGCTCAATATATACCTAAAACACTAAACTACAACAAATATTTGTTATTATTTGTAAATAAAATTCACGGTCTCTAGTTAAAGATTGCTTTAATCGGATTAGAAATCTTTATAAAATTTAAATTAACTTTAAAAATAATTTTTCAACTGTGGTGAAAAATTAATTGTTTATGAATTTCTTTTTGTAAAGTGTAATCTGTAAGACGTAAGCTGTTTAATAAGAACTATACTGTTTTCTCTTAAGTCAACAAGTATAAGATGGTAAATATTCTAAACCACTTGTCTAATTTATTTATTTTCATTACAGTATCAATGGTTTCGTCAGATGGTGAACCACATGAAATATTAACGCTCGCCGCAGTCTCATCCGGTATAATAGGTGCCATAATTTTGTTAGTTATCGTAGGAATATTAATTAAATACAAGTGAGTCAACCTTGAACCGATATCAAATTTAAATTACTCGTACTATACATAACAATTTTATTTCATTCATACAGAAAACAATCGTCAAACTATAAAAATAATACAAAACGGCTAAAATTATTCCCGTGCCGACAAAATTATAAATTTCCAGCACAGGTCAATCAAATGAACATATCGACAATAACCGGTGTGATACGATTGCAAAATGAATTAACATCGACAACAACACCGGCTTCCAGTTCATCGGGATCAACATGCAGCGAATTCATAATTCCGATTAATTTGCACGATAAAGACCAAAGTATGCAAAATGTGTCGGGTGTCAGTTCAGTCGCATGCTAATCAAAAAAACCTAATTTATCTAACATTAAGTGATAATACGTTTTTTTTTACAATATTATATTTGTATATTAGATTTATGTACCTAATTTATATATTATATACTGACCTTCCTTTATATTATAGTACACTTGCTGATCGATAATTTATTGCAAAGTTTTGTTAAAATTGTTAAATAAAAACTTAAGAAACAAATCAAGTAGAAATAATTTTAATTTTAGAAATGAAAGTGATTTCAATTTATGTTATGTAACTGGTAACATAAATATTTGTTGTAAGTATCTACAGAAAATAAAAATCAAAAATTATGAAATTTAGAAAATCGCTTATTAGTTTTATTTTTGGTTATTTATTCAAATGGCGCGCTTTTTTACGACTTGTATCATGAAATATACTCGGTTTCTAACTAGGAAATCAATGTGAATGTCAACGGTGTAATTAACAATTTGATTGGTCAGACTTGGTGACGGAAATACCGCTTTATAGAGGTTTTAATTTGGTAAGTATTGACTTTATTGCCTATAGAATACTCATGAACCTTGAATTTACGTGTAAAGCGCTAAAACTTATAGAATAAAATCAATATGTTTCTCGTTAACGAGATCATAAGGGAAGTTTCAGCTAAGTAAAAAATACCTTGACAATAATTTAAACGACAAACTAGATTTACAAAGTAATTACTCATTGTCACTAATTTTTATAATTTATTTTTGGAATGCGATACAGTACCGCTCAAAATTATAAGAACGCCTGGGTAACATTCGTGTACAATGTTACCTAAATAAACACGAGTTATTTTGAGACTGATGGTTTATTATTTTTACCGACTACAACCGCCTCACCAACGTTACCGCCTTATGGACCACAGTTTAGTACTACTCCACAGGGAGTTGACGGGCTAATTATCACTCATTTTACGCTTCTTCCGAGCCCTGCAGTTCTATCATAGCCGCTACTATCTTACGCTAGTAGATCTATTAACCACATACCAATGGTGCTTTTCCCGATATATTTCTAAAGTTGTTGCTTAGGTTAGGTTAGGTGTTTTAAAATGGATTTTACTACGTCAGTTCATTACTTCATGAGTTGCGTTTAGCATTATCCTAGTAAGTGCAATGATTGCTTTAGAAGCCTTCTCGCTTGAATAAGTCAGATGGTCTTAAATGTCAAATTCACATGTATCATGAATTTAGAGGTATTTATTTGATGAATTAGTTACTTACCTATATATAAAAAAAACACTATTTTCACCCCCTCTTTAACCCGCAATCGAAAATTACCCTCATACATGATGTTGCATAGCACAAGATTCTACTGTGAAAGTAATCACAAATCCCCGAATTTGTTATGATTTCGGAAGATAAATTGGTACTTCAAACTCTCTTTTCATGCCCGATTACACGAAAATATTTAACTTGAGATTAGTTAACCACCGGTTAAATGTTGAAATTGTTTTTCATTTCACAACCGAACTTCAACTCAATTTAATTTTTTTTTCTTTACTTGGAAATATTAACATTTTCTGTTGATACAATAAAAAGTCAAAATCAAAATATTCACAGTCGGTTAAATATTTAGCTCTAAAAAATTGGTCGGTTAACTTTGACTGGAGAACCGGTGGTTAAATAGTTCGTGCAACCGGGCATAAGTATTTTGTAACTTTACAACCAAGCATTACTTCTTCGTCACTCGTTTTCAGCACTTCTATTCAATGGCATCCTGAGCCACTTCTTTCACTATTCAAATGGTGTCAACTGAAATTGTAAATTTCAGCTCGCCTTTAGCACTTATTGCAAGTTTTAGCCGATTGCAGAAAACCCGCTCTAGCATTTTTCCTGCACTGCCTGATATGCAGAAAGAACAATATACTGGAGGCTTGTTTCCCTTGAGCACGAGTACAACCGTACAATTCCACTCGTATGAACAAACTTTTTCGTGCAGACAAATGTTGCAAAGCTCAACAAATGACTTCAAGTGTTGTTTATCAGCCACCTTAAGGATAAAATTAGGAATGCTGTCTGGATCCCGTACCTTGTGATCTGCGGTATTCGAGATGGCTTGGATTATCTCATCTTGTTACAAGGTGGCGCTCTGCAATTGAACGAGGAAAGCTTATTGCTTATGTGGAATTTGTTTCGATCTACCGATGCATAATTTGTAGTGTATTTTTACTATAAAATTGAATATTAATTTGAATCAAAATTGATTGATTTATTTGCGAAGAAATAGAAAAGACATATTCAATATATACATACAAATTATTCTTACCTGTATGTTTTATATGGGACCACACAAAATAATTTTTCTTGGAACTTTTTTTCCACATACATATGTAGATTCTTGCCCGTAGTCCTCTACCCTTTTTAACTATAACAATCATTTATATTCTGGAATAACATATTTTATTATTTAAACATAAATTTTCTATAAAAAAACAAAATTTCGAAAAAAAATATGGCGATTTTTACAGACTATCTATCACTTTGTTTTGAAACACAACTCAATTTTAAGGAATGTTGCCAATTCATGGAATATGTTAGGAATGCCACGGGATTACTATACTAGACTATAAAACCTACTTTTAATAAAAAAAATTACAAAATATAAAAAAATTGTTGCTGCCGGACAACTACTTCCTCCATCTTATGATTTTCCTAAAACCATAGCCAATAATGCCATTCGTACGTACATACCGTATTCCGCTTGTCGGAAGTACGCGGCTCGGGGATCCGTATCAAATTCTTTACTGATTTCAAAGACACGTGGCAATGGATGCATTACAATCATACGACGCTTAGCATGCGTCATTAATTGTGGTGTGACAACGAAATGACCGCAAGCTTGATTATATTCTTCCTCAGTTTTAAAACGTTCTTTTTGTATACGAGTCACGTATAGAACATCAGTGATGGGAAGTACTTCTTCAAGCGAAGTGCTAACAATTTGGCTGATTCCTTTCGATTCAACAAAACTTGTAATGGATTTGGGCATCTCTAGATTTGATGGACTAACATAACGCAATTGCACATTGTACAGTGTTAAGATGCGCGCGAGTGAATGTACGGTTCGGCCATGTTTTAAATCACCAACCATCGTAATTGTTAATCCATTCACAGTACCAATTTCTTCACGAATCGTAAATATATCGAGAAGCGCTTGTGTTGGATGTTCACCAATACCATCGCCGGCGTTTAAAATTGGTTTACGACTTGTAAAAGCAGCACGTTTCACTGCACCTGGTTCTGGATGTCGAAGCACTACGATATCTGCATACCCTCCCATAACCGCGATACTATCCTCGAGTGTTTCACCTTTGGTCACAGAAGAACTAGTTTCATCCATGTAAATGACACGTCCACCAAGCCGTTGCATCGCAGCAGCAAAACTGCAGCTGGTACGTGTACTCGCTTCATAAAATACCGAAGCCATGACTTTTCCTTTAAGAGTGTCATCAAGTGGTTTATCCTTAATAACACGACCCATATAGTATTGTGCCAAATTGAAAATATCGTTGAGCTTTTCTTTCGAAAACATGTCGACTGTGATGATGTGCTTTCCGGTTAAACCGTGAGCTGGTTGTGCCATTTGATTTGACGGCTTGTTGGCCATCATCTCTTTGTATGTCATGTGTCCGGTGGAATCTAACCGGATACGCGGTAACGGTGAAGTTGGTCGCAAACCAACCGCCTCACCTGCGAAATGTACTCCCAATTTTGAAACTGGTTCGGAAAGTAATTTTGAGAATGCCTCATTAGTCTGCCCGTCAGTTTCATACGAGTCTTGTGGCGGTTTAATCGAATCAATTTTAACTCCGATATCATCGTTAAATGAAACTCGATCGATACGCTCGAGCGATTGTGCTAATATTGGTCGTTTATGTGACCATTCTCGAACATTTTGACCATAACCAGGTGCGGCCAAGACTTGACCATCGACAAAGGCAACTTCACCACGTAATACAACACGATGTACACATCCTTTGACTTTAAATCCAGCGAATGGTGTCCACTTGGCTTTTGAGTATGTCGTTTCATTAGGAATCACCCACTCCTCATCTAAATCGACCTCAACGTATGTATTCGGTTGATCGGGTAGATTAAATATCCGTTTTGGATTGCGATGGAATTTATTGATGACATCTTCGATTGTTAGTCGGCCTTCATTTACTGCGTTCAATAATAGGGGTAGAATAGTTTCAAGGCCTGGGAATCCTGGTGGTGGTTTTTCGGAATCTTTTTCCGCTGGAGTGTGTGGTGCGTGGTCTGTCGCAAACACGTCGATTACATCTAGATTTTCCCAAAGAGCTTCCTGATCTTCTGGGCTACATAAAACTGGTCGAACATCAGAGCGTCCTAATCCCAATCGATCAACATCTTTGGTTGATAAAAATAGATGGTGTGGACATACTTCACATGTGATCTTGATACCACGTTCTTTGGCGGCCTTAATAATTAAAATTTCTTCTTTACGTGCTACATGACAAATATGCACTGATCGATCCGTTAAATTTGCAAGTAATATTATAGCTGCGGTCTCTTGCTTTTCGGCATGACAACAAATCGTTCCTTTTTTTGGCCAATTTTGCAAATGCTTCATCCACACTGACATATCATTCAATTTCAGCGTAGAGAACGTTTCATTCAAATACATTTTCAATGCGGCTGCTTGAGGTGCTAGTTCACAAATAGTATTATAATTTTCGGAAGATGCTCCAACAAACAGAGCGTAGTCACAGCGCGATCCAACTTTAGCAAGCTCCTGGAATAGAATAAACGAGGTACGATCCACAATCGATGGAGTTGTGTTAGGCATTGCACAAATCATTGTTACTCCACCGGCCAAAGCCGCAGCCGTCCCGGAATCAAAATCTTCTTTGTGCGTTGCACCCGGTTCACGTAGATGTGTATGCACGTCAATGAATCCAGGCAGCTTGATCATTTGTCGCGACGTCATGCAATCAGTATGGGTTTTCATGGGCGGTGCACGTCCAATTAATCGCAAAGCTTCAACCAATAATTTTGTGCACTTGACATCGGTCACCAGTGGTATAGAATAATCGACGGCTAATCGACGTGTACGATAACCATGCGTCATAAACGAAGATACTCGGCGTGCTCCACCATTTCGCATCGGCAAATTAATGACTAAGTCAAATTGTTTATTTGCTAAAAATTCGGCCAAATGGCGAAGTTCTCCCGTCTCGTCTGCAACCAATTCATCGAATGTCCATTGAACGCATTCAACCTGCAATCAAAAATAAGAAATAAAATTATAATTATTGGAATAATTATATTGGTTGGTTTTAATCAAATATTCACGCATGCTTGAGTTAAAAAACTTACGACACATAAATCAACTGCTGATTAGCAGTGACAAACATTCATTCAAGAAAATGTTGACAAAAAATCGAAGAACTCTGAATATTTTGTTTATAATTCCATTATTTTTTAAGTACAACCTAGTAATCTAAGGTACAACCTAACCCTGGATTGCCATACTAAAATAAAAATTTAGAAACACTCGAGAATATGATTTCCGCACCCAGTTATATATTTCTCAGATTTTCTGAAAATCTTAAATGTGAAAATTACGATGGGAGTTTTAAATCAAAAACAGAATGAATGAAGTGTTTGTGAAATTATATAAAAGCACGAAACAACCAACTATAACAATTTTATTGTATTTTATAACAGGTTTATGATATACAGTGTGTATAGAAATACGACCACTTCCAGAATTTTTTTTATTATTGTCAGACGTGGTTTGGCAAATATTTCTGTACCAACACGATTCAACAGCTGTATTTGTTATTAACATTTTTCAAGCTCACCTGGACCTTAAACAACAAAAGGTTACGAAATAGATTGATATTGGGGGTGTGTGAGCTAATCCATAAATTGACACAACCAAACAAAACTTTTATTCTCAACATTGAATAATAATGGTAATGATGCTCGCAAAAACTGGAGAACGATCAATGAAATAATAATCGGATATCCAAGTCCAGTCGAAATTAAAGAAATCATTGATCAGAAAGGTTGTTTAATTTCTGAGCCTATGCAAATTGCCAGTGAATTTAATGAGGACTTAACGAGAGTTGGTGGCTCAAATGGTACTACAGCGAAGTTGACAAATATCATATAATCAATCAACATTATGACTTCATGAACAGTTGTGTTTTTTAAGAAATTTCTTCTAGCAAAGTGATTGTTAATGTGGAAATGCTATTTATAAGGTATTTATTATTTTTAGGATATGCAAATGGCTCCTACCACATTCATACGTTTTCAAGGTGTTGAGAATTTTCTATGTTAAAAATGAAAATAATTGTTACTCACGCAGTATCTTAGAGCTATCCATCAATTTAAGAAACACGTATCAAATTTTAGGGAACATTTTCACCAAATAATTTTTAACAATTTATCGATCGACATTCGAATGTCTTATAGCTTATTATATAGCTTTTCTATATTACCTTGTGATATGGTTTCGTTAACATAAAGATTATATCTAAAGTAATTTATAAATACATAATGATTAACCGAGTTTTAGATAAATAATTAAGATAAAAAATGATTATTTGAATAATATTTGTTATCAAATTAAACTGTATTTTTTTATCTGCATTTTTCTTATACTTAAGTATTAATTTTTTTTCATATTTTTATAGAATTAGTGTACCAATCACGTGATCATATGGTTTAATTGTTATGTACATGTTGGACAAATTTGGCTATATGTACTTATATCCGGTTTAGATGGATTGGATAGAGATTGTCTAAAATGAAATCATTCATTGATCATTTTTAGATGAATAATAAAAATCCTCATTAAAAATAACGAAACACAATTATCTCAAACGAAAATATAATGATCGATTTTGACAAGACTTGTTGATATTTATAATCGTTCGCCAGATTATAAATATTAATCTTATCAAAAATAGTTAATCCATTAAATCCACTTATATGTAATCTGTGGTAATGATAAGTATAAATTGTGTACATTTTATAGTCAGTTGCAGTTATTTATGTTATTACACAAGTTTATTATAACGTAATTATTTTATGAACGCATGATTCATTTCCGACAATTTTTGTACCGTAATATCTAGAATGAAGAACTAACTATTAAATACGGGATTGGAACCGACGAAAATTGTTCACTCAATATGATGGTGCAGAAATGTGTAGCATTTCTAAATCACTTTAAATAGTTCACTTTAACAATTGTAAACTAACAATTGTAAACATACTTTTAATTGTTTTTTTATGAGATTTTGTTAGTGAATTTTATGAATTTGTATTTTATGAATATGTATGTCCCCTAAACCACTATTTGATTTGTCTGTCATAAATTTTCAGTTAACCAAAATTCTGAGAAAAGAATTTCGGCAGAAACCAATGAATATAATAGATAATCACACATCTACAAAAAATTATATTAGAATTTAATTTCACAAGTATTCGTAGAGTTTTCTAAAAATAGATTAGAAGAAAGTTTTGCACAAAACTATGAAGCACTTGAGTTAAATTTTTAAATTCCAACATGGGTATGGATTACTCATGTAATAATTATAATTTTCGATAGTCGATAGACGTTTTTCAAGTACAAAATTGTACTCTAATTCGTTTAGTCAATTACGATTTTTCTATTGTGATCTCTGCCTGTTAGAATAAATTTGCGCACTGGAGGAGATACTCGATTGTATTGGCAAGCATACAATTTTCATATAAAGAAATAAAAAAAAATCGATTCAATTTTCATCGTTAGTATTTCTGTGATTTTTTTTTGACTGCAAACACATTATTTTTGAGAAATCGCATTTAGAACAAAAACCACTGTAATTTAAATAATTTAGTAATATTTATTGAATTTATTCGTATTTTTAATTTAATAAGTAGAGATAACTAGTTTTGACAAATCAAAAATTTTTGCATAAACTTTAGTTGTTTTATTTATATCCATCTTTTTTTTGGTCTTTTATAAACTTTATTTTATTTTTGAATATTTTATTTCTTCTTCTTTTTGTGATAATTATTTTATTTTTAATTTAAGATCGACTTCGGATATTTATTCCAGCATCAGTTAAAATATATTACTATCCTACATAATCCATATAGGCCATATATCGCCAGTCTAATCAGGTGCTTGCATATGCAGATGACATATGCGTGATTGGACTGAATAGCAACGGAGTGAAAGAAATACTTGATCCGCTTGCAGAGTTTTCAGCTTCAGTTGGACTTCAGATCAATGAGTCCAAAACGAAATACCTGATCTCTGGTTTTAGGGACAATGGCACACCAGATTTTAGTAGTGGCCACCACACGTTTGAGGGAGTGAGGAGGTTCAAATATTTGGGTTCTCTTATCACTCACGATAACAGTGTGGGTGAGGATATTAAAGTGCGGCTGGCAGCTGGCAGTCGTTCTTTGTATCCTCTAAGGCCACTGCTAAAATCTAAACACTTATCAAGTGCCGTGATGCTGAAGCTTTACAAAGCGTTGATCAGGCCCGTTGTTATGTTTGGATGTGAAAGTTGGGCGCTGACGGATGAGTACGAGAGATGGCTCCTAACATTTGAGAGAAGAGTCATGCGTGTGATTTACGGCCCACAACGCGAAATAGATGGTACCTACTACCTACCGAGCTCTGTACAATATCGAGATCAGATCAGATCTGATGAAGATCCCCGATATTGTACATGAAGTAAGATCTCAGCGAGTACGTTGGCTCGGGAACGTTCTGCGTGCTGATAATAATATAATCCATAGAAAACTAATATATTTTAGCTGATGAAGGAATAAATATCCGAAATCGACTAAAAATAAAACATTCAAAAAAAAATAAATAAATAAAACATAAAATAAAATTAAATTTTATTGAAATAATAATTTTTTTTATGAAAATGAAGAATAGATAAACATTAAGAAAAATAATTTTAAAGATATCCGATCAATGGAATTGTATTATTGAATAGACAAGGGTAGTTAAAAATTGTCTGCTACATTCAATTATGTTTTTATTTTATTTTATAGCAGGTTCATTACAGAACTTATTTATTTTTAATAAAAAATATTTATTGTTTTATAGTAACGATTCAACTTTTTATAACAAGTTATTAAAAAAAAAACTTATGTAAAGTTAAATAATACAGCAGTAAATACAATTACCAATTTCAACACAGTATTTAATTAAAAAAAAAATTTTTTTTGGTAAAGGGAAACAAATTTTAAGAATTTGGCATGTTTTCCTGCAAATATATTTAATGTGAGAGGTATTTTCACTAATACTCAAAATTGTCAAAAAATCAAGTGCTAGTTTCTCAAAAAAACACAGATTATTGTCTTGTTTTCTTTGCGAGCACATAAAATTGCTAGTAAGTTTATCTTGTCTCTAGATATTATAATCGTAAAAACAAACAAAAATTACATAAAAATATAATTTGAAATTAAAATTTACTTGGAAAATCAACAATATTTACCGACTTATGATTTGCGGATTGCTAGAATAACAAATATATGAGGGGAGTTGAATAAGTTCGGTAAATCTATATTAAATAACGGTATTAAGTTTTTTTTTGTGATTTTTATTACTCTATTTATTCTACCGACAAACTTTCATGCAAATCAATTATTTCATTTAGGTTCTGCGAGTGGAAAATATTGAACTTGGTGCTGTGATTAAATTCCTTGTAAAGGAAAATAATACTTCTAAGGATATCGAAAGAAGAATGAAAAATATTTTTGGGGAATCTTGTCTGTCTTATAAAACAATAACGAAGTGAGTTAGTCTATTCAAACAAGGTAGAGCCGTTGAAAGATGACTCTCGCAGCGGAAGACTGTCAGACGCTGTTACTCACGAAATGGTAATTTTAACCGAGGATCTTATATTGGAAGACAGTGTTAGCACAATATACAATCATGAATGTTGACTATGGACCAAAAAAAATATCGAGTTATTCTTCTAAGGTTATTTTAGATATGAGTGAAGACGATCCGGTTAAATGCACCAGTTCATAAGGCGAATATTGCATAATAAGCCTTACGAGATTGCAAGTTCAATGAAATACCGCATCCACCTTACATTCCAGATCTGGCCCCAAGTGGTTAATTCTTTTTTTTAAATTTGAAGAATAAATTAAGGGGGCTAAGATTTTCAAATGACAGTGAGGTAATGTCCGCTGTAGAAGAATATTTTGAAGAACAAGAGAAAATATTTTATTTTGATGGTTTGTACAAATTAATTGACAGGTGTAATAAGTGCATTAGCTTGGGTGGAGATTATATTTTTTTAAATGCTGGATCATATTGTACATCGTTATACGTATATTTTCATTTATTTCAAGATGTCATATTCGGGATATCGCCAAAATACTGAAAAGCCTAAATTTTTATTCTGTGGACATTTGTTTATTTTAAATATTATATGAATTTTTTCTATTTTAATATTTAAATATTTCAAGTTTTGCTGTTAACAGTGAGAAAAAAGCTTTCAGAAAATATACAAAAATAGACAAAAACGTATAACTGGGTAACCATTATCACGTTACGTGGCGAAGGATACTCATAATAATAATAACAGTGTTAAAGGCCATTACTGGCCCCTTACTGAATCAACAATCTGGCTCCAACGGTTTCGATCCTGAGCTTGGTCTTCATACTGTCTTAGACAATCTGAAGAGGCCAAGTCGTTCTCTACATCGTGGAGCCATCGTCGCCTGCAACGACCTCTGCGCCTACCATATGGTGGCTCTCCTTTCAGAGATCGCTGCACAATTCGTTCCGGATCAGCACGCAGAACGTGACCGAGCCAGCGTACTCGCTGAGATCTAACTTCATGTACAATATCGGGGATCTTCATCAGATCTCTGATCTCGAAATTGTACAGAGCTCGGTATGTACCATCTATTTCGCGTTTAGGGCCGAAAATCACACGCATGATTCTTCTCTCAAATGTAAGGAGCCATCTCTCGTACTCATCCGTCAGCGCCCAACTTTCACATCCAAACATAACAACGGGCCTGATCAACGCTTTGTAAAGCTTCAGCTTCACGGCACTTGATAAGTATTTAGATTTTAGCAGTGGCCTTAGAGGATACAAAGAACGACTGCCAGCTGCCAGCCGCACTTTAATATCCTCACCCACACTGTTATCGTGAGTGATAAGAGAGCCCAAATATTTGAACCTCCTCACTCCCTCAAACGTGTGGTGGCCACTACTAAAATCTGGTGTGCCATTGTCTCTAAAACCAGAGATCAGGTATTTCGTTTTGGACTCATTGATCTGGAGTCCAACAGAAGCTGAAAACTCTACAAGCGGATCAAGTATTTCTTTCACTCCGTTGTTATTCAGTCCAATCACGCATATGTCATCTGCATATGCAAGCACTTGATTGGACTGGCGATATAAGATGTTACGCTGAGGTGTTTCAGTTTTACGAAAGATGTACTCCAACATGAGATTAAAGAGTATCGGGGACAGAGCATCTCCCTGCCGAACACCCGAGTTAACTGCAAAAATTGTCGATAGCCTGTTCTCAACTTTAACACAGCATTGAGACTGCGTCACTGTCATCCTACACAGTCGTACCAATTTTGTTGGCATTCCTAGGTATTCCAGGGCAGACCACAAACTCTCTCGATTGATCGAGTCGTAGGCCTGCCGGAAATCCAGGAAAACCTGATGTACGGAGATGGATGTCTCATAATATTTAGATAGAATCATCCGCAGCGAAAAGACCTGATCAGTGACTGATCGATTCGGACGAAATCCTCCCTGATAGTCACCAACAAAGCCTTCCGCCAGAGGAGTGATTCTATCCAATAAAATGTATGACAGTAACTTGTATGCTGTGCAAAGGAGAGCTATACCGCGATAATTCTCACACTTCAAGCGGTCTCCCTTCTTGAAGATGGGGCATATCGCGGCCACTTTCCATTCATCAGGCATAACTTCGGTTCGCCATACTAATCGAATAAGGTCGAAAAGACAGTTCCACAAAGTATCCCCTCCGAATATCAAGAGCTCCGAATTAATGCAGTCCACTCCAGGTGAGCGGTTTCGTTTCATTCTCTGCATGGCCTTAGTGAATTCCTCATGGGATGGCTCCTCAGTGCAAATCTCCGCAGACTGTTCTAGAGGTGGCTCAACAACAGTCTGTGATGCATGATGAACATCAAGCAGCTCAGTAAAGTGTCCACTCCATGCGTCAAGTACTGCGTCGATGTTGACACAGAGGTTTCCATCCCGGTCCCGAATGGCGGTTGACGAAGGCCTGAAAGTATGGTGCAATCCAGTAATTCCTTTAAAGAAATTACGTGAACTACGCTCATTGCTGAGTTGTTGTACTTTCAGAACCTCGAAGGATACTCATAATTATGCATTAATTGCCAAGACACTCAAAATTGCTAAGACTGCCGTGCAATACACACTACAGCGATTTAATCAAACTGAACGCAATCAAACTTCGACGTGAGATTATCGTAAATAAACGACTGGAAAATAAATTATCATTGAAACGCCAGAAACGACTCAATTAAGCAATGTGCCACGAGAAATGGAAAACTGTGATGACATGGGATTACGTTGGAGACAACATGATAAGAGACTTGATAGATGACGTTACGAATGGATCGGTTCGGCTTTCTCTCGATATTGGAGAACCATGCTGTGCCATCTGGGCTAAGGATTAATAGGTCGAGGATTTATTTATCAGTACGATAATGATTCAAAATACTCAACTAATATGTTTAAGATAGATCTGCAGCAATAATTTCGCCATCAAAATCTCTGGGAAACATGTTCAACATCTGCGAGAGATGTGTAACATAAACTAAGAAATGCATGTAATAACAAGTAAAATTTGGTTCAAAAAATCTCGTTGGCTCGGTCACGTTCTGCGTGCTGATCCGGAACGAATTTTGCAGCGATCTCTAAAATAAGAGCCACCATCTTGTCGGCGCAGAGGTCGATGGATCCACGGTATAGGGAACGACGTGACTTCTTCACATTGTCTAAGACAGTATGAAGAACAAGCTCAGGATTGAAACCGTTGGAGCCAAATTGTTGAGTCAGTAAGACGCCAGTAATGGCCTTTTAAAAACTGTTATTATTATTGTTATTTATCTTCTGTAGATTCTGACATATGACGACCGCAATTGACCAGAAATTGGGTTTATATTAGGGCTGATTGATCTGCATTTTATTCCAAATAATTTCGATTAATTATAAATGATAGTTATGGAATTATATTGAAAGGAAAAACTTTCAGGAGCGGATTTAATGTTTTTTCAATCTCCGATATTATCCTAGTTCACGATGAAGTAGTAAGCCAAAAACTTGTACAATAAAAGACGCATTCAATTGAGATGAATTATCTAAATTATCTGAATAAACTGAAATGGATGAATAAAATTTCACCTTCACTTCAGTTAAAAACTTGAGCTACTGAATTATCTGAATATGTGTAGTTAATTTAAATAAGCAGGTGATTTGTTTTATTTTGACAAATTTTCGTTAACTTCGCTTTTTTCACAATATGTACATAAAACCATTATAATAATTTTGAAATAAATACATTTTTTAAATAAAATTTAAGTGGAATAATTTATATACAATTTTCAATTATTTATTAGTTGACCTATGATTTCCCAATAATAAATGCTCATATGGTTCATTTTTATCGAAATAACCAGCTTTCCGCTAGTATTAGTTGAATCACAAAAGAAATCGACGGGAGCTGCGTTGGAAAATATGTAGAGCGTAACATATACGTCATTTCTTGGTCCTTCACCTGTCGAATAGTGCGTACTAGCGTACATGTCTCGTTTAGAAGATATTGCAATTTGGAAAATTAAGAATTTTTTATTTATATTTCTTCAAAACAAGCCAAATTAAACATTTTTTTTTTACTTCTATCTGAAGTGAAGTGTCAATAGAACGCCCAACTAATTCACTTCAGTAGCTTAATTATCAGAATAGTAACTCAATTATCTGAAGAGTTACTCAGTTAATTGTGATTCAGTTAATTAGTGTCAATCGAAATTGCCTAAACTAACACAACTGATTTAATAAATTAGAACCAACTTAAAATATGTATTTTAAATTATCGATCATAACAAAAGAACAATACAATTGATGTGATAAATCAATTTTTAATATCACCAAATTATATAATTATCCAGAATTCGACATCACACTCTACGAGGTTTTCAGTTCGATTTTAAAATTTCGAGAATTTGAAATTCTGTATTTTGATTTCTAGATTAAGAATTCGATAACCCAATCGTAAGAGATTCATGCCTAACTCTCTTTCAAAGTTATTTGCGATTAAAATAGCTTTGCAGTGATTTTAGACCCCGTCCAAATTCATTAAAATCGTAGTATTACGGAAAAGATTAGTAATCAACTAGGCTAAAGCATGTGTAATTGTGATTTTATATTGGTTGGAAGTTTTCTTTGTTCATATTTAAATAATTTATTTTAAAATAAACACGCACCAATGCTCAGGTAGAAGATTGCTATGACTTATACTCCGATCCCTCACCAATAATTATTATTGGTGAGTGACCGGATGATAAGAGTTATTACTCTGAGTACCAGAGCTTTAAAGGCAGAACCACCTCAACGTCTAACAAATAAATAATCTAATTGGGCTCTATATGGAAATATAGTCGAACAAAATTGCCAATTGGACATCCAACTTTACACCCCGGAAGATATTAATACGGCGGCGGATGGTTTAACACATATATTGGAAATAGCAGCAAAAGTGGACACCCAGCAAGAGCAGCAAAAGTGGAACAGCTCTGAAAAAGTTAACAAGCCATCATCTACTTACATCTCTAACCACTTGAAAAAAATATTCACACCAAACGAAAAAAAAAACAGTGAATTACCAAAGTTTACGGGGGACCCTTCTAAATCAATTCCTTTAAAATTTAAGTGGAAAAATGTTAAAAATACCATTAAAAATTGCATAAACCCAAAGAAAGCTCCAGGACACGATTTTATTACCAGAAAATTGATCAGAGAATTACCTGATAAATGCATAAAACTAATAACTTATATCTTTAATACGATTATCAGATGTGGCTATTTCCCTGAAAAATGGAAAATATCGCAAGTTACAATGATTCCAAAGCCTGGAAAAGACGAAACACAAGTCGCATCGTACAGGCCAATAAGTATACTTCCGATGATTTCTAAACTATTTGAAAAAATGGTATTACAAAAATTAAAACCAATATTACTGAAGGACAGATTATACCACGCAACCAATTTGGGGTTCGAGACCAACATGGCACTGTAGAACAGGTGCACAGAGTTGTTAAATTTAAATAACATTAACACAGTTAAATTTGCATTAGAAGAAAAGAAATATTGTTTTCCTAGACATTGCGTAAGCTTTCGACAAAGTATGGCATGAGGGCCTTATATACAAAATTAAAACTCGTCTGCCAAAAAAAAATCATGCAGTCCTTGAAGGCTACTTGTTTCAAAGAAAGTATCAGGTTAAACACAATTCAGCCATTACTGAACTAAATGATATAAACGTAGGAGTTCCACAAGGCAGCGTACTGGGGCCAGTATTGTATTTGCTGTATACTGCCGATCTACCATACAACTGATAAAGTTGTAACATTAACATTTGCAGATGATAGTGCTATCATGTTTTCACATAAAAATCCTCAAACTGCATCAAGAGAATTACAAGATCACTTATCCAAAATTGAAAATTGGCAAAGAACGTGGCGGATCAAAGCGAATGAAAACAAATCAACGGACATAAAATTTACGTTGAAAATGCGTACATGTCCAGCGGTTAAATTAAACAATGTTACCATTCCTCAACAAACAAATGTCAAATACTTGGGTCTTCATCTTGATAGAAGATTGACATGGAGAAAACACATTGAATCAAAGCGCAACCAAATAAAAATAAAATTCTCAAAAATGTACTGGCTGATTGGAAGAAATCAAAACTTGCCCTAGAATGCAAAGTTCTACTATACAAAATGAACCTAATTGCTATATGGACATATGGAATTCAACTGTGGGGCATGCCGCATGAAATATAGATCTTTTACAACGAACGCAATCAAAAATACTTCGCTGTATTATACAAATGCTCCGTGGTATATCCGAAATTGCAACATCCATAGAGACCTTGGGATTAAAACGGTCAAATATGTGACCCAATCCCACAGTTTGGATAACCTTTCGAAACTGAAAACTCACCCCAACGAATTAGCAAGACAACCGAAATATAGACGGCTTCGCAGAGTAGATCCACTAGATCTATTGATAAATTTAATTTAACCACATATTTAAGCTAACACACATTATTAATTATTATTTATGCATACTAATAATAAGTATTTAACATAGGTTAAGGACTTAAATAATAAAATTTTTAGATTGTAAGCTTTGCACACTTCTTGTTAGTTTCGTATAAAGAAAGATTCAAGAATAAAGCCATTGGCAGTTTAAAAAAAAAAAAAAATGTATAATAATAATGTTTGGTAATTAATATGAATAAAATTGCAACAAGGAAATATTATATCTGTTGTAACTAAACAATCATTTTATTTCAATATATTAAGCATACAATAATCATTTTTATGTTTTATGTAACCAAAGGGTTGGTACATTTGATTTTGATTTATTTAAATTTATATACTCAAAATCAAAATCTTAATGTATAAGCACAGATTACTATAAGCACAGAATAGTATAGTAATCTGTGGTATAAGATAAAACATAAGGTAAATAACCAAATGAAAATTTTGAAATAATGTAGGTATTTCTGAAAAATCATTCACAACACACCTAATCAATCAAACGTAATGAAATTCGCTGATGCGATCAATCATACTAAAAATGTAAAACGACTAAGTATTATCGGCATTCAACTAAAACCTTAACTTTAGTTAACTCCCACAGATTACCGAAAAGCATATATACTCGTACAAACATACTTATGTTCATAATACGATTCCTTTTTTGCCGTCATAGTTTCTATAATGACATCCAGTAGTATTTATAAATACTATCATGCTCAGGCCAATTCAAATTTTTATTGTTTGTATATTGTGAACAGATTTGCAACTGTGATTTATTTAACACGGGTATTGTTATGTATCTTATCAGTCTAGTGTAACGATATGCGCGAAAAAAAACAAAAATATTTTGATTGCTATTTTTAAACGAAAAAAGTATTGATTGATTGTATATTAACATTCCAATCACACAACACACTTCTATATGTAAATATTATGTATATATGTAAATACATTTTAGACGTTCCACTGTAGCCATGTGAAGGCAAATTTTAATTTTCAGTAAAAGCTTAATGATTCCAATGGATTGCTATCTCATATTGGGTACAACACCACGGTATCAAAAATTATGTTATACTAAATAGTTATCGGCTTGTAGATTAACTGATTAATGTTGTTTTCTACCAAACTTACATGTCTCACAACAGTTGATCATTTACAATTGAATGTTGAATTTGGTTCTAATATTTTAGGATTGATAAGATTAGACATAATTTTTTTTGGACTATAGTTTACCTAAATAATTAGTTTATATGATTAGAGTTAAAAAATTATTTGGTTTTTTACGTCACTCAAATTAAATTGGCACCATATAGAAAAGATCCGTAAAAATAAATACATATAAGTTAAGGTTCAGCTAATATTATGTTTTTACAAAACATGGTGACGTTCCTGCTAATATTATTACATCTTATCTATAGACAACAAATTTTCGTGTACTTTCGAAACCAGGTTGTAATTAAAAAGCAGCAGATATATTCCATGTCACCCGACTATTATCATATCGAATTATTTAAAGTGGACAAAAATATATACAGTTGAAAACGCATTTCCCTAGTTATAATTATATACTACGATCATGTATTTGATCATATCACGGTTTTATATACAATTTTCGGAAATTAATAAATTAATAATCGGAAACTTAATTCCGAAAAAGTTACAAAATATTTTATGAACCCAGATAAGAGTTTTTGCTTATCTATGTGTTTCAGCACATTTCTTTGTAAACATAAAGATATATCGTTCACTCGTATTATGATCTACAGAGAATGATAGAATGGAATCCAAGAGAACAATTTATAATTTGCCCGGATTTCTTGAAAAATTACGTTTAAATGTAAGGCTTGAAAAAGAATTGTTAAATTTACTATGAGTTGCACTGATGAAGCTTTATTATTAAGCGTTCCTAAGCTTTAAAATTACGGATTTCTAATGTAAGAGGATCTTTTCATCATTTTTGATCATGACAGAATGACCGCATTTAACTGTTGTTATCGTTGGGACTAAATTACAATGGGGCATGCTATACGACTTTTTTTTATGTTAATTCAATTCTTATTCGTAGGTGATAATAGCGTAGGAAGGATATAACGTTGACGTTTAAACACAAACAATTTAAGCAAACCTAAGTTTTGTTCAATCATGTTCAATTGTGTGTGATTTAAATTGGTATATAAAGCTATTTAAAATGTATATTATGGTTAGATCTTATTGTGTTCCGAATTACCGGAGTAAATATTCAAAGAAATCGTTAATTAAATTCCGCCACTTTCCAAGTGAATACAAATTTTTAAAAAAATGGATCATTTACGAAAGAGTAAAGTTAGAATTAAAAATTTTCCAATAAGTTAGAATTAAAAATTTTCCAGGCTGGATCAATTCCATCTCAAAATATTCCACTACGTAAGTTTGACATAACGAGAAGTAACAATGTAAGCTGAAGGGATGAACGGTATTGCCATCGGAATAGAAATTGGAATGGTGTGGTGCCTGTTTCAGAACCGGTACGTCAAAATAATGATAACGATGGAAGTTATTGTTTCCACAGAAGCGCAAACAACACAAACTCCTATTAATACAAACAACAGGACGATACAAACGCATTCTAGTTCCTTTTCTTTTCTTCGGTTTTGAAATATCATCAACAAGCAATTATAATATTTTACCGGATTGGACTCAGATCAATTTAATTTATTATTAAGTTTGATAATAAAAGAAAAAAGTGAAATAGTTCATCCTGAAATCGATAATAAAGATCAACTTTTAATAACGCTTTTTAAGTATAGACAATGCAATGATTTTCTATTCATGCAAAATATTGTTTTAATTAACAGAAATGTGATTTCAAAAATCTTTAAAAATAAGATACAGAAGATTTACATCATTTGTTGTTGCAAAGTGATGTAAATCCTCTTTGTCACATTTTTAAAGATTTTTGAAATCACGTTTCTGTTAATTTAAAAAAATATTTTGCCAGAATATAAAATCATTGCAGTGTCTATACTTAAAAAGCGTTATTAAAAGTTGATCTTTATTATCGATTTCAGAATGAATTAATTCACTTTTTTCTTTTACCATCAAACTTAATAATAAATTAAATCGATCTGGGTTCAATCCGGTAAAATATTATAATTGCTTGTTGATGATATTTCAAAATCGATTTCTGGAAAATTTCGAAATATAGAAGTTCGAATCGAGCTATAATTGTACCGAAATACCCGTACACAAATCAAGAGAACCCAACTCATCATAAACTACCCTTCTCGTCGTACAAAAATAGAACAACTTTCTAATTATTAGTTGCTGTTGATGAAAACGGAATGGCTATTTTTGTTTCCGAGACGTTTGGAGGAGCAATTTCTGATAGTAAAATGTATTTTACAATCTAATTTTATATTAAATGAGAAAATTTTTAATTGGTTACATATTTAATAAAATTAATTATATTATGTGTTTACTGTTTGGCAATTTTGTTTTTAATGCTATTTATTAAAAACACTTTAAATCCGGATAATTTTTTCATCTCTATATTCACCATATATTGTTGAAAAACAAATACATAATATTAATATAATTTGACGATACCGAAACGTGGCGGTGCTGCCACGGAAAGCGGCAAGGATTTAACTATAAGCATGCCCCATTGCATATTTTTTCTGGCTATTTAAACATTGAAGAACAAAACTTAACTCAATTTAAAGTTGTAGTTCAATGTTTCAGCTTAACAATTTAGTATTAAAGGTAATGCTGTATGCCGAACACCGATTATTTAACTAAATTATTAATTAAACTAAATTGTTGGCGAGTATAGTATAATAGCAGTTATCAATAGATGGCAACAGTATATCGATAGTTCAAGCAGTGCCTTAATGACTTTACATATACCGGACGCTTCGCACAAATTTTTTAAAATACACACAAATAAAGCATTGACCGTGGGCATCGACTTTGGCACTGCAAATGTATATGGTGATTTTTGATTTTCTTTTATGTTTTCACGCTCTTTTGAAAACTTACAGTAGTGTGTGGAACGTATACTATTATAGTAACTTTATAGTAATAAAATGCCATTTTTTTAAATTATCAGTTAAAAATTAATAATTTTATTCATAGTTAAATCAATTCTGATAATGGTAAATGTTTTTAAAACGTCAAACAAAAAAAATTATTTTTAAAGCAGATGTCCGGTATGTAAAGTCTTTTATTATGTAACGTCCTTATTATTAAAGAATTAAAATAAACTGAGCTAATATACAGAGTAAACAGTGTAAATCTATATGTTGTTTAGATCGAGTGAATTCGAGTGAAGTTAGAAAATTGGTATATCAGTCGGCTAAATATTTCCAACTATAATGTGGTACTGATGTTATTTTATTGCTGTCGGGAAAAAAATGTATTTTTAGTGTACATAATGTTGTCAAACCATAATATTTATTTGTTGTAGTATTAATGTCCCCTTATATGATAACAAGATTTTCTGCAAACCGGTTTTATTCAAAAATCTTTATTTCGGTATTTTCACTAGGTCTAAAAATTATATTTCCAGAGATCACTATTTTTGCAGACATTCTGAAATAACGTGCACTTATCTCCATTATAGCCATTTTAACTATACCGTTTTCTCTATAGGTAATATTTCAGCAGTATAGTAAACTTCTTGTGAACTAAATATTCCAAATTTAACAAACAATGAAGGGCATCCAAACTGTTAAAACATTGAAACCAATGCTCATCCTTTCTCAAGACATCAACAACAGCTCTGTATTCCGTTGTTGGAACTCGCCTATGCCATATATATATTCTAGGAAAATATGTAGCAAACCTACTTCGATATGTTGTGTTTGTAAATATAATATTTTAAATTTTAATTGACAACCACTAGAAATCTGAATGACCGAAATTGGTCTCAGTCACATTTCGTTATTTCTAATAATTCTCTATAATACAAATTCAGTAATGTTAATAAATTTATTTAATGTACTTTAAAATTGTTTTCTATAGGTTTTCTCTGACAATTTTTTAATTCTAATTCAAGATATTTTCTGCAAATCATCCGATTTTCAGGCAAATCAAATTTAGTTTAACATCAACTACTGATTAGAAAAAGTAGATTAAAAATCACATAAACTTAATATGCAATGATATCATCATTTTTGTATTCATATAGTCCACTTTACAAATTATTTAAACACTGATATCGACAAACAACAAAATAAACGTGTCGTGCTCATGCATATATGACATAAAGTGGAAAATATTTATGGTTTTATGGCAGGAAAGTCTTTTCTAAATAATCATTTATTCGTATCTTCACATATATAATTAATAATTCAATTATATGGGACTTATGGTAGTCACGGTTATCTCAAAACAACCGTCCAATTCCAAAGTAATCAAATCCAACCATCATGTACATGGTGTTGAAAAATATAATAAGTCATATATTTCTACCTGTAAACTGGGTTGGAATAATTGAGGTTTTGCTGTAAAATTTACTATGTATTTTGAAATGAAATGAATCATAAATTTAAAACTGCGAAAAACTTTTTCAAATAGTTGGTTAAACATAAATTCATAATAATTAAGTAGGTGTTTGGTTGTCACAAAGAACACTCAAACTGGAAAAAATTAGAACAAAACACTCTATTCTCACGAACTAAAACTAATTGTGTTAAGTCAGATGATTCTTAATTTTCAGAAAATGTAGAAAATTTACTCATATACAATAGTCCTATTCGTGCATTCATTGAGGAGAGGCGTTGTCAGATATATTGAGGGAGGTTTTTTAAATAAAAATTTATAAGAAAATGTTTACTAATATAATATTTATTTTCAGGGCCGCACTGGTCCAGCGGGGAAAATTCTTTGTGAGCCGGTCACAATTGTAGCTGCGAGGGCGGTATAAAAATATTATAAATATCAATACGCACAAAGTTTTAGACCGATTCTGGCGGTCAATTCTCGTTCCATGAAAAGTTGAAATGAAAAAATTGTCGTACAAAATATGGTGAAAATATCATGAATGATTTTTTTTCAATTTGTGATTGAATTTATGCGTTATGCTCGATTGGACTCGATATTACTGTATCAATTGTTTAGCACTAATCTGCAAATTGTGTTTACATTGTGATATAATTTGCTAATTTTCACAATAAGTTAACAAATTTTACTCTCCACAGTCCTCGGTAAGAGTGTACGAAGCGCTTATAAATTGGTATTCGATGGAAGTTGTATTGGTAATGAATTTTCGACATGACTATTTCCTACATATATAACCTGCATCTCTTGCCTTTTGATCTATAATTCAGATCACATCATGATATATATGGCAATCATTTCTATAGCCGCATTTCAGCATGACATCCGACTCAATGTTTGCTATGGAACCAACATAAAACTTAATGTACTATCTTTTTGTTTTTGAATCAAAATTTGGATCCGAGTAGCATTTTAGATTAAAATGTTGATCCAAAACCAAAAATATATACAGTTTTTGTGTTGATTTCATTATAGCAAATATTAAACTAGATCACTTGAGAAATATGCAAATGTCCGAAATATAGAAACTGTATTTAGCGATCACACATTTCAATTACTATACATGTTGTTATTGTAAATGATGTTAATTTATATTTTAATTGATTATATTTATTGATTTACTAATTTTATGTTAATTTAAAATTTAAAAAAAATAGAATTTAATCAAAAAATGCACATTTTTTAAAATATGAATTTAAATACGACCCATTCTTGGTGTCATGAAATGTGGCTATTATTGGCTCTCCAGTTAACCAATCGCTAGTACCCGCTAGTGGACCGCTATAGTAAAATGAATTGTGTGTATTCCAGTTGTACATATAGCAAGGACAACAACCTAACTAATTGGAAAGCCACTAATGTTGCACTTCTAGAAAGTTTTTCATTGATATAAAAATATGCAAGATAAAACATATCCTAATATCTCTAAATAGCTGATTGCTGAACGAAAATATTTCACTAATGGAGTCCTAATGCGCTATATTCCTTTACCTTTGTAAAAAAGCAACAATCCGAAACTTTCCGAAATATTTTGGCTGAAAATATTGTATTAAAATTTACCGAAAAACCGAATTTCCAAGTAGTAATGAAAAAATTATGAATTCTAAACTAAATTCTGCAGAAGCATACAAAAAGACTGCCATTAAACTTACGTGGTCAATTTTACGACAATTCCGCAGTCTATAGAGTATAGATGTTCTACAACTTACAAAATAATTCTTTTACGTCTCGATGTAAATTAAAGATCCGCAGGAAATAATTAACGTCTATAACTCTGGACATAAATATGGAAAAATTATGTCGATTTCGATTATCGAATTTGGATAAAACGTTTCTTTCATTGAAAAAAATATTAAAAATTATTTTGTAATCGAACGAAAATTGTTCAAAATAAAAGCACTTTTTCGAAATTTAGATTGCTTTTTTTAGACAAACCAAATCGACATAAATGATCTAATGACAAAATCTATAAAACAGATTCGAGTAGAGTGATCAGACTCGGAGCTAATTGGTGGTTGATTATTACGTTATTTTCAAATGAGATATGACATGTGTACGAAATTAAAGAAAAATTAAAAAGCACTTTAAGCAAGGATAGTTTGCGAGCTTTAATCGTAATGGCATTTTACCGCCCTCGTTGCCACAGTAAGTAGCGTCCTTGCTTTGTTATTCGAGGGCCTAGGGTTCGATTCCCGGTGGTGACCAAAAATCACGGTTGGGTGTTTTTAATGTGTGTATATGTGTTTGTCCGGGTATTGCACTGTGGGCCTGTTAGTGGCATTGAGTGCTGAAATAATCCGCCCAACTTAATTTTTTTTTAATGACATTCAAGATTAGCACATTAAATTTTAAATAGTGACAATAATATAAATTCTGCAAGCGAATGTGCTGCTGGTCCTGGACTAAGCAAATCGGATCCAATCGTTTAGTTGAAATAAATTTAGAAACTAATTTATTGTATGTAACACATCTGTAATATTGCTTATTAATGGGGACCGTCTACATAACCTTTCCCCGGTCTATTTAATTCTTCGAAAATAAACTCAGATTGGAATGATTATACAAATTTCAGGTATACTTATATACTGAGTTTGAACTTTAATGTACTGCCAAAACCAGGTAATTTGATTAATTTAATGTTTAACAATCATCTTCATAGCTTTTTCTAATTTAGATGCGCAATGGTATTTGTTTTCATTTGTTATCATCATTGATCATTTGTAATAATCGAAATTGATCTAAATCGATTAGGTTTAAATATCACAAAATGTGCAATCTTCAGCTGCACCTGCTCACGGAAACTGAAATATTTCTTTATATTACTTGTTTTAACACAGTTTAGCCACGCCAACCTGACAACCTAGATCACCAATATACCTTATACATATGCTAAAGTGGTTGGACTACCACTTAACATTTTTTCAGATCAATGGATGGAGTTCTTTTCGTCGCACTTTGTATAATTTTGGGTCTCGAATATTTATTTATTATTTAAATGTAATTCTCCCGAATATCTCGCTACAAATTTCCATAATGTATATTCAGGTTTAAGATTAGATTCTTAAATATTTTACCCTTATTTATCAACACCCTGTGTACCCAAAGATTTTGAATAACATAGCATTTATCGGTATATATAAAGTGTAGTTCATCAAATAACTGTCACATATCGAGTAGCTTTTAATTAATTTTAATTTCTATACTCATTACAATGACATGAAATATATGACAATTGTGACAGGAAGACGAAATATATTTAGCCAAATTTTTGTGATAAGTTTTTGGAATTCCATAAATTTTATGTATGAAATAAATTTGATTAGACCGACTATATAGTTAATGTTGTATCCACGAAAGATAAAAGTTTTATCCAGCTCTGTTTTCAGCCCTGGTTTCAGTCACAACATTTATTCATATACAGAGACACTGATATTTTTAAAAAAGGAACTTAATAAATTAATATATGTGCATATGTAAGAAAGAGTGCACAGGAAGTAATTTGAAAGTGATTGATTATTGTGTGTTTAAGTGTTGGTTGTATTTTATTATCTTTATAATGAGATTGCTATAAATAAAATGAACGACCTTTGATTTTTTATTTCACTTTTTTTACGCTGATAAATAATATCATAACTATAAAAATTGAACGATAATTCGTTTATTAGTGTGTAATGGTTACCTACTAACTTAATTGCAGGTTTTAACAAATTATACCGTATTATGCAAAATTTGTTCGCATTCGAGAAACCGGAGTGGTTAAATTTAGCTGAAGCATTTGGATCAGAGGGTAGAATTTCTCATTTACCGATTACGAACGATGATAAAATTGATAACATTTATAATCCCCTGTTGGTGTGCAGAATCATCTACCGATCCATATTCATTGTATATAGAGTGATACTATGCAGTGTGCAAATAGTCAATAAAATACCGTTCTGATGCAATGTACAATATTCAGCACAGTTCTATGAACTACCAGAGCAATATATAGGCCAACATGATAACATTATAATTTATGTATTCTATAAATCGTTATCTTTAAATTTTAAAATCGTTATTTGGTATAATCTAACACCACTTAAATTCGATAAGGGTTATTTCTGTAGATTAGCAATGTATATAATTGCCGATGGGTGTTGCAATTATTTGCAGGATCCAAACATGCCAAAAATTAAGAGATATACTCATATTCATATATATTTAATTTCAATTATTTTACCTTTTCCAACGAATGCAATATGTTGTAGATTTGACTAGAATACTTCTGATGGATATAAGCGAAAGATATAGAATACTTTTAAAATACAATTGAATGATTGGTGACATTAATGCTAGATCCGACAAAAATCAGAACGACTTATATGAAGATCCACACTTCCGATACTAAAATGCGACTGACAAGTAAGAGATTGTACGATCGCTCATGATTCATTATTGCATAACTTTCCGTAGTCCAATTAAACATGTGTTAATTTCAAATGAATGTGAGGCACCATAATTTCGAACTGCTTAATGTTTAATATTTATCACAGACTGTGGATCGAAGACCTTCAAATACAGACCGCGAAAATATACATTGATGACCATACGAACAATCACATAGGCCGTGCAGAGACTAAAGCAACGTTTCTCAATTATTGAAATACGGGAATATACCTTTGGTTCATTATACCTTAGGTTGGGGATATACCTTTACAATTTAAATCCCTTCTCTTTTTTAGATCCGTACTTATTCTAGAAATCAATTATCGCAACAGCTCAGTAAAATTTCTAATATCTCAAGTTATAGATTATAATTATTAGTTTTATAAGATTTATGCCCGGTTGCACGAAACATTTAACGGTCTTGTCTTAAATAGTTCATTTTTTATGAAAGAATAATATACGTAATTTCAGGTAATAATATACGAGTATTATATATATACAGGAAATTATATTTGACCCAAATTCATAATTTCATTGTAGAGCTTCGAAAAGGAACTGAACCGGAATATTAAGCCGTAATTAACCAAAATATTTTCCGGATTTTAATTAGAACTGCAACCGATTTAATAAAAAAAAATTTAAACTGATATCGTAACCGAAACGATAAATGTTTTCATTTCGTTTCGGTTTGTTTTCGTTCCTAATTTTAACGAAACAAAATCCTTCTTTATGACCGGGCATATAGCACAGTGGTTAAAGCTGCGCCATTTAAATTGAGAGGTACCAGGTTCGAATTCTATTAATTTTAGATAGTGATAGTCATTGATTTCGACCAGGATGATACACATATATGACCTTCCATGTTGAGGGTGCAGAATCCATGGGATTAGCCATGGTCTTGTCAGTACTGGCTGGGAGGGAACTAAAGTAATAACGGTTAGTAATGGTTTAACGTGGTAAAGACGCTAAACACTCACACTGCGAAACTGTTGGAAGAGCCTTGCGTAACCCAGAACACGTAGGGAAATTAAAAAATATTTTACGTTTTATAAATAAATTGAAGTTTACTACTAAATATATAAAGCTCCTTGATATGACAAAATAATAAACGATTTGGATCAATTTTTCTCGATTGCAATTGCATGTTATAGTAAACGATAAAATTAAAATTGATTTGACGCTTATAATAATAAATATAACTTTTTTCACATTCTATCGTGGGTCGCATTGATGATACAAAATACAAATTTTCGATTTTTGAGGTTAGTGTTCCACGAAGAAATTATAATACTTTATAGGCTGAGTCGAAATCATTCGATTTAGTTTTCCTGAAACCATCCCTCAAATGTCCATACCGCAATTTGTGTGAAATCATCAATTTATTAATTCTAAAATAGCATCATTTCATAGTTATAGCTAAGTTTTATTTATAACCGGTTTAGTTCCGGAGCCAAGCCGAAACGAACAGTATTTTCTAAAACCGAGGCCGAAAACCGGATCAAAAAATCTTTTGGGACTGAATCCAAATCCGGAACGACAACAATATTGGATGCTCTGTTTCATTTTTACATCTCAATAATAATTTGGGCTCATCATATGAAAAATTTAACTGCGATTCGTAATTCTCGTAAGAAATTGTATACATTCCCACTACCTGATTTCTGGCTAAAGCTCAAATTGAGAAACTTTGTGTTTAAACTTTATGTGTATAGTAAATTTAAAATTAGTAAATATAATATTTATTATAATATACTTATATGGTTTAAATCATATTTATATATATGTAGTTCATTTTAACCCAACTCACTCTTGCCAAGACACCTGCTCCAAAATAATTTTACAACAGTATGGATCAAAGATGAATTAGATGGAAGTTACGAGGAATCTGCACCAGCGTTGATAATTTCGGAAGAGTTGTCAGGAGTTGAGTTTATTTATTAGAAACGAACAGTATTTTCTAAAACCGAGGCCGAAAACCGGATCAAAAAATCTTTTGGGACTGAATCCAAATCCGGAACGACAACAATATTGGATGCTCTGTTTCATTTTTACATCTCAATAATAATTTGGGCTCATCATATGAAAAATTTAACTGCGATTCGTAATTCTCGTAAGAAATTGTATACATTCCCACTACCTGATTTCTGGCTAAAGCTCAAATTGAGAAACTTTGTGTTTAAACTTTATGTGTATAGTAAATTTAAAATTAGTAAATATAATATTTATTATAATATACTTATATGGTTTAAATCATATTTATATATATGTAGTTCATTTTAACCCAACTCACTCTTGCCAAGACACCTGCTCCAAAATAATTTTACAACAGTATGGATCAAAGATGAATTAGATGGAAGTTACGAGGAATCTGCACCAGCGTTGATAATTTCGGAAGAGTTGTCAGGAGTTGAGTTTGATAGCAGTTTCTATTCAAATGTTTGAATTTGCATTTCAGTTGATTCTTGAATTCGTTCAGTTTTCGGCTTGTTTTCCGTTGACTGATTTAAAATAGGCTCGATTCCAATGATGAAGATATCATTGGAGTTAAATCGGTTAATCGATTAATTTTTGTTGTGATTGTTATATACCTTGTCTTACAATAAAACAAAATGTTTCAATCATTTGTTCCAAAATAATCTCATTGTTAATTGGTGTTTCCCTCTTACTCTAAACGGAAAAATCTCAAGAATTGACTGTGATAATGGACGTTATCAGTTCCGCCAACTGGAGGCAGCATGATGAGCAAAATGAACAAGTTAAGTTCTGTATGAGATTGATATATATTTTTTCATCATCATTAATAGTTATACGAAACATTCAGACATCATATTTTTTGTATCACATAGCATACACGTAATTTTAAACTAATAAATAAATTATTTATCTGATTATTAAATATAAATATAATTTAAAATAAATTAAATACAATTACATAATTTGAAAAATTAAATTTATTTCTGTAATTTTCATTTTCGATGCAGACATCTTAAACAAAATAATTGACAAATGATCAATCGGTTTCATTCGGTTTATATTTATGATGGGAACATGTATCATACAATGTTATACGATTAATGACATGTTGGGAGACCAGACAGCGTAATGATTTCAGCGTAATATAAGAATTTAATGTTTTAGAACTGATGATATTTTTATTTGTTTTCGAGTTTGTTATAACAACCATGGCTTATCGTGGCATCGTATAGGCCACTAAATATACTTCCGGTAATTTAGCAACATTTTTCTATTGAAAAGATGGTATTACAAAAATTAAAACCAATATTATCTGAAAGACACATTATACCAGACCATTCATTAGGGTTTCGGGAACGGCATGGTACTGTAGAGCAGATGCAACGAGTTATAAACAAAGTCAAACTCATTTTAGAAGAAAAGCAATATTATTCGACAGTTTTCCTAGATATTGTGCAAGCTTTCGATAAAGTATGGTAGGCGGGTCATAAATTCAAAATTAATACTCTTCTGCCAAAAGAATTTCATGAAGTCCTGGAAAGCTACTTATTTCAATACCAGATTACACATAGTTCAGCCATTACTGAACTAACTGTCAGAAACGCAGGAGTTACACAAGGCAGCGTACTGGAACCTGTATATTGCCGATCTACCAGCAACTGATAAGGTAGTTACATAAACATTTTCAGATGACCCAGCTATGATGTTTTGACACGAAAATCCTCAAACTGCATCAAGAAAATTGCAAGATCCCTTATACAAAATTTAGGATTGACAAATAACTGGCGGATAAAAACGAATGAAACAAATCAATACACATAAAGTTGAGCAGCAGTGAAATTAAACAATGTCACCATCCCTCAACAAGCTAACGTCACATACTTGGGTCGTCATATTGATAAAAGGTTGACATGGAGAAAGCACATTGAATAAAATCCCAAATGAAAACAAAATTTCAAAAATGTTCTGGCTGATTGGAAAAAATGTAAACTATCTCTAGAATGCAAGGTTCTACTATATAAAGCGATCCTTTGAGGGGCTGTACAAGCCCATCAAATATAGATATTTTGCAACGAACACAATCAAAATGACTTCGCTGTATTGCAAATGCTCCATGGTAGCGAATTAAAACGGCCAAAGGTATGATACAAGATTATCAAAAAATGGGACGCACCAAAGGATGACCAAAAATTTGTTTATGGAAAATATTTAGGAATGAACACAAAAGTAAATACGCATTACAATACGTCATATATCTATTTAACAGATTCCTAATTTGATATAATTTCTTACATTCCAACCCCAAAATCCTTCATTGGGAAATATATGTGCGTATAAATATACCCAAAACATCTAAATAATATTTGCGGGGTTGGCGATTATAAAAATTCTTAATATGAATTACGATTCGGTTAAATCTAATACGTATCATTGTACTGTGAAAGAGGCTAGCAAAATATTTAATTACCGGATATTAATAAATAAGCGTACGTATTATATTTATTAATAATCTTTCATCTAAAGATAAATTATATTAAAAAAAAATTATTTTGCACTTTTATAAATTTATGGTTATTCTAAATTTCCTGTAATAAATATAACAAGCTTGCTCTAAAACCACTTTCAGTTAAAAATTTATTTAATTTTAATCTGTTATTTTGGATAATATAATTTTTTATTGAGCCGTACCTATATTCCGGTCATGGTGCGGTAATGTTTCTACAATGTTGTAAGTTTCAAGTAGGAGCAATCTGTTAAATCAAAATAAATATTCCATATACACATACACAAATATAAAAATATGATAAAATGAAATATAATATAGGTTCGCAGTATCCCACATTTATAAATGTATGTATGCTAAAACCATTACGTCACAAGTTGCCTGCATCACTAAAACGACCAATAATAACACCAAATAAATTTGGCCAGTTTTATAATTTCAATTTTTTTTTTTAATTGAGATTTACCAGTTCAATTTGAACAGCTTCTTGAGGCAATGAATTACGTAGTTATGTCATATTTTTATATTTGAATACGAGTATAAAACTGGAATATATAAATATGTATATACTCGTATATATGTATTTTATTAACAAATTTAGCTCCTTACTTTCGATTTGCTAAATTAGTATATGTATTAAATTAGTGTATGTTTTACGAGTGACGAAAATAAATGTTTGTAAGTTCAATTTCAAAACCGAGGCGAAGTCGAGATTGGTAATGTTTGCGAGCTTCAAAAACAAATTTTTGTCCAATGAAACAATATTCTTTTTCTACGACCCTGGCATATTGACAAGCTCTAAATCTCTATTTGAATCCAAAATCATTATTGACGATTGTAAAAGTAGGCTAGGCCCCTTCTTGCGGAAAAAATGATTATTAAAAAGAACGATCCATTTGAAGTTTGTGTTGTTGTTTATGTATTCGAAATTAGTTGGCTGTGTGTTTTTAAACGCCAATGGATAAACAGTTTTATTTTAAACGTCAAGTTTTATTTTTATTTTAAACGTCAATGGATAGATAGTTTTATTTAAAAACCAAGGGCTCTACTATGACTTTCGACTACGATTTTCGACTTCGGTCGTTTTCCTATAGTAGGCAAAGGAAGAAAAAGGAAAACAATATTATAAATTTACTATTGTTTACCTTTTTCTTCCTTTGCCTTCGACCGTCGTCGAAAATCGTAGTCGAGTCATAGTAGGACCCCAGGTAACAATGTTTTAATATGCGTGAATTTCAGTCGACTCAACGTTATGGGATTTTTAGTCACTAGAGAGAGAAAGCATGTTTTCGCTGGGAGTACACAGCTATCGAAAGTTATCTTTTTCGAGTGAGTCGCAGAAAAATTTATTATTATTGCCACTAATATGCCTGAATATATCGAGGTAAAATATCACCCTCACCCCATTACAAAAGGATCTATTTCAAATATTTGATTACTATTGTGTGAGGTAATTTTTATATAGCAAATGAACGAGTATTGTGAGCAAGTGTGGCCTAGGATTATACAATACAAACATAAAATAAGAATTATAAGATTTCTGACATGTCGAAGTGAACTCTGGTTGGCAAAAACTGAAACCGTCAGTACACTCTCGCTGGAGTTAAAAGTAAATTCAAACTTAGTAAGTAACTAAGCTGATCTGTTAGACGAAAAAAGGGCGAAGAGCGGCAGGCCGAAATTCTGAGTACAACAAATTTTTTTGATCCAAATTTTTTAATCTAACTATAAAATTGAGAGAGCCTATGGAATGCGTTAGAATATCTGGGAACACTGGAAAACTCTATAATACTATGTAAAATGGCAGTAACGGTTTTCAGTAGAAACCAAACTATAGGGAAATTTTCAAATAACTCTGGTGTTCTCATGTACACAATATCAATGAGACAAAAATTTGGATTCAAAAACAACCTCACAAAAGATTTTATTAGTGGTAATACACATATGATGGGAAAATTTAATTGAAAATTGATGCACTTTTTCTTAGCCCAACTTCTATTTGTCCAAAATGCTAAAGATGGTAACTCTAATCATAGGGAACTAAAGCAATAAAAATTTACATCAGGAATAGACACCATCAAAATATCAGCTTTCAAGCTGACAATTAAATGGAATCAAATAGTGTCTAGGCTCTTGAGAAATAGCTACAAATGGTTTATATATCACACCAAGTGAGTATTGACTTAAGCCCGCAGATATTGAAATTTATTGTTGTTTACTACGATTACTTCTCAATTCGGAGGGGTCATATTGAAAGTACACAATAACTCTTGCGAGGTTATATTAGTAATTTGTAGAATTATATACAAAGAAAGCTCGGTTGTACCTAATTCACGAAAAACAAAAAAAAAAATTTTAAACAACCAACAAAAAAATAATAATAAATAGTACAAATACTAATATACAAATTATTATATAGTCTGTGAATTGATAATTATGATAAGAATTTTTTTATTTATTGTGAATACACGAATCGTTATCAACCGAGCGAAAATAACACAACACAATAAAAATGTTTGATAATATTTTTTATGGTATTCAAGGTAATTGGTGACCTTTTCAAACACCTTATCACAGTCTTTAATTAGATATTTGCAAAATTGGTTTAGTCTTAAATTGTGCGCTGTAAAATGATGAAGTGACGTGAATATAACAAAAAAAAATTATATTGTGATAAGTGATTTACTATTATATATTTTTATTGGATATATAATTCGTAATTTCAGTGAACAGTGTTAATAAAAAATATAAAAATATGTTTGACAGTTGTGTTAGCTGATAATTACCGTACTGCGAATTATATACAGTAGTTAAAAATATAAAAGTGGCCAAATTTATCAGTATTATTCAAATTTTATATTGAAATAAGAATAAATATTTAAAATCAAAACACAAAATGGGAGGTGTCACATCGTCTTTATATAAGGTTCCTAACAACCCCATTGATTTGCGACTCCAAAAAAAAAATAATACAGAAAAACGTATAAAACTGGCAGAAGTAAAACGAAATAAGAAACTTGCAAATGAACTTAAAAAAAAAAATAAAAAACGTAAAAACAATGTGGAAACTAAAGTTCCCCCACCAATTACACCAACTCCACCAGCTCGAGCGCTTATTAACGAAACTGATTATGATGTGATCGTTAAAACTAAAATAACGAAACAACTGCTAAACGACAGTGAAACATTTGCTCTCAATCAAGTGGTATTTTCCGTCGAATTTTTCCGCAATTACCAGAGGTAAGTGAGATACATACAAACATAGTTAGCCTAATATACATTACCTGTACATCTACAATGTTGTATAGTAGAAAAAAAAATTCCAGTCAAAAATATTAAATTTATCGCTATCAACTTTTTTGCACCAATTATTATCAAAAAAAAAAACATTAACAATAAAAAAAATTAAATGATACGACGTCTTTTTGTGTGTACGCGTAGTTCTTAAGGTATGTACATCTTATCAAATATACCAGACAAAAATAAAATTAAAACGAATATTTGTTTCTATATTATTGGTGAAGTAGGAAATTATTTAAACTTCCCACCGAATTCAATCAAAGTCAACCGCCCAAAAATTACAATCCATCACTTTTTAAAAACTACTACACTCTATAGAATTATACAATACGTAATGAATTCAAATATTTGGTATTGATTGATGGTAATTTGAACGAAAAATCGTTTATTAAGAAATCTAATTAGTCCGCTACAATAATCAAATTTGTATATGTAAAATCGCTTGACTAAACTCTCGTGCATTCAAATATATTCACGTGATGTGCATAATTTTAATCAATTAATTTAAATGTATGCAATTTGGCGTATTTAATTATAGCAAGAGACAATATGTCTTCAACCGTTCAGACATTACTGAAATTTAAGTAAAACACCAAGACAAATAAAATTCAAATTGTATTTGACAACTGATTGTTCGATTTGATAAGATAACAATTATATCTTCCAATTTTATACATGGTGTATACTGTATAGTCCATTATTTGCAATTCTGATATTTAATTTTTTGCTAATCATTTTTATTTTATACTATAATTACTTGATGACAAATCAAAATTGATTTTTTTTAAGTTAAAAATTTAACTAATAGTAAATGATGTTGCTTTACACCAGAAGACTGACATGCTTCCTCAAACTAGTCAAACTCGACGCTTATGGCCAATTATATAATCGTATACGGTATACTTTACTAAAATTATTATTTTTTAATTACGACATATAAATCTTTGGATTGAATATCTAAAATACTGTTTCTCCACAGTAATTGTTTTTATACCAATTTATGTTAATTGGTTATGAAAAATTATATACTTCGAAGAATTCTTTTAAAATTTTGGAGTTGAGTTCTAGTATTTACACATGGGAAATTATTATAGACACGAGTGGTATTGAATCTATTCGTTGAATCGGTATATAATTTAAGAATGACGTATTGCATATTATTGTGCTTTTGCTTCGATCCTCTTGCTTAATTTTCACCAACAATATGTTCACTGAAAACTTTAAATAAAGTTAATTAGAAACTCAAAATCGGGTAAAACGGGTTTGAAAGTTGGTTAAGATAAACATTCTTCAGATCAACTAACAAAATAACAAAATAGTTAATACATATTATATGACTTTTTAATCGCAGAAGCATTCATAATGCTATTGGTAACTCAAGAAAAATTAAAGGAATAGCTAATGTTTTAATAAACATGTAAACAAATTTGTCGTTTTATTGTTTTATTGATCTGCATATCAGAGATTGGAAACAAGCACAAAATTTCGATCAACACCAAACAAAATTCTCTTATATCGAATACAAACAACTACAAAACAGAAAAGGCAAAAAAAAACAAAAAAATTGGTTTGGTAGTTTTTGTTTTCCAATTATCCTTTTCATTCAAACAAGTGCGAACGAGCAAACTAGAAAAAATAAATTTGTTCGTTTTTGTAAATTTTTCGGTTTACTTGCAAGCAATCAGGATTTGTTCGGATTTTCCAAAATGTTTGGAATTTTACGTTTTATTATCCGGTTTGTGTTGTTCGGTTGTTCCTTATTCGTCGAAGTGAAGGAGAAAAATATTTTTAAATAATTAGGTACATTTTATATTATACATTTTATGTTTTGTATCCTGTTAAATGAAATAAATGACTTATTAGTTCCTCAATTGGGCCGTATTTTATATAGGCCTAGATTATATATCTTTTTAAATTTCATTTCAACAGTTTGTTTGAAATTCCTAAAATTTCTTTACACTTGTCAAGAATCTTTTGTTTACACAGTTTCGCTCAAATCAACCGCAGTTTTGTATGATATTTTAATTTAACGATGAAATAATCAAAATTATTAAATATCTGTCATTTTTTTATGTTTTCAAGTCAGCTCGAGCTTACTTGCAATTTTGCAAGCGAATCGGACAAACAAAAACAAAGAACAAAACGAACGAAAAAAAGAGAAACGAAAAATTCGGGTAACAAGCAAAAACAAACAATTATTTTTTTATTTTTTTCCAAAAGAAACGAACACAAAAAAATTCAACAAAATTTTCGATTACACTCGAGTTCGCTTGTTCTATTCTCTGCTGCATATACACAGTTTAGCCAGTGTAAATCGAATTTAGTTAAACCAAATTAAATTAAAGCCCAATTTAGATTGGATAATGTAGATTGAATGAAAATTAAGATAGCAATTTTAATAATCGATCAAAAGCTTAAGGAATTATTCAACAAATTGTATTACGAAACTGTATTTTTGTTCTTTACACACTTTACTAATTAAGTATTTATAAATATATTCGAACTTTCATCTTCTCAACAATTTTCAGTATTGAGTTCTCTTTATCTTTATTTACTGTAAAACTAATTTAAAATTATGTCGCGTTTCAATAATTTAATGTCAAGATTTAAAAACTCCCGCATAGTTCCATGAGAATGGCAACACCAACCATTTCATGTTGGAAAATTCTGCCAGTATTAAAAAAAAATCGCAATAATGGAGTAGTGAATAAAACAACAGAAAAATCAAGAAATATAATCACACATTTGCCTCGTGACTATTGCATCTGTTTCTAATTTGAAAACTATATTAGAAATTTGATTCAATATCAAAACTTCCGTCCGAGAGTAATAATTTCAGTATGATTTTAATGCTGTGTTTCACGTCACTATTTTCAGCTGAATCGCTGTCCTTTCTAAATTAATGATTAGTTATGCTATTAACCACTAGGCGACTATCGATTGATTAATTAATTTAGCCTGCTCGTGAGGTTTCGTTTTAGTTGTCATTTTGTTTGGGTTGGACAACAAAATTTGGAATGTTTACATATTTTTTAAATAAAAATAATTAGAATTATAATTAATTTGATTGATATTAGTGTTATCTATGAATAACTGACTAAACTAATGAATCATTTAGCAAAAGTCGGCGAATTAGACGAAATATTTTGATATGAGGAACACCGTATAAATCGAATTCGATAATTTACTCAAAATGCACCGGTACATGTGTTAAGAATTTTAAATATCAGTTTGAGTTAAAATTGTCAATATATACTCGTACTCGACGCCATATTTAAAATTGGAAATTTTTTTAATTTACAATATTACTTTGAATTTAATTTCGATTTTGTAATCCTAAATTTGTTATATTGCGAGAATATTTGAGAGTAAATATACATTATATTTAATTTTTTTAAATTTATTTATTCTCTAATGATTCGGGGTAGCCATTGCGTGTAAAACCTTCCGAAATCTTTAGAGTTTCATAAAATCGACAGATAGCATTCTGTCATCACTAAAACAGACTACAATTTTTTTCACGTTGTACGATCATGAATTTATCTTCTACGTGTCTATTATGCATTTGAAGTTTTGACTTCAAAAGTTAACTCATCGAAATTAACCAGTATGTACATATATATGTATAAAATACATATCGGTTTGATTCACCAAATACTAAAACATTTAATAATTTTTATAAAAATTGTCCATATCATATCATCGATAATAAAAAAAAATGTGTTGTATTTTATATCGTCATTTCGTAAAAATTTAATTAGCTATCAGTAAACAACAAGCACGTCTATATAAAATAATTAATTGCAATCGAGCTAGGCAACTACAAAATAATGTAAATAAATGAACAGAACAATATTATTTTATTGAGCCATTAGCTTTATTCAATCACAAACACATCGCATAGCACATGTCTAGTAAAAAGATTTATTAGTAAAGTGGTAAATTGTATGGTAATTATTGCATGTTTATCATGAATTTATTGAAAAGAGCGAAATTAATTAAATTTGATGTAAGCCCAGTAATTAGATATTCATATCTTTTTATTCATAGAATTAATATTTTTCCACATGAATTTGTGATCAACATAAATATACATATATAGCTAGTCTTAATTTAAATTAGAGTAATTATGTGAACTGATAAAGGATTTATTTGAATTAGTTTTATGAAATATAAATAAATCAAGATTAGATAAGTATGTAAATTTGAAAGAGCAAATGTACATACTTATCTAATCTTGAATCTTTATGCGTGATATGTAATTACAAGTTTACACTTTAGAGCGTACACATTCAGAAAAAAACAATTAGCTTACTTTCTATTATTATTGTATTATGGATTCTATTATTATTGATTATTCTATTTTTATGTAACATTTGTCCATTATTTCGTATTGATAATCTTCGAAAATCGTTTATTAGATTAGAAATTATCTGAGCAAAGTGACACTAAGAACACATATCTTAGCCTCTGAAATGTTTGAAGATAATAATATTCATAGAAATTTATAGAACAATTAAAAATTTGAATTTCTTCGAAAAATAAATACCTTTATATATATGTAAGTATACAAATATACATTATATACATATACATGGCTCACATTCTAAGTTGATCGCCTTTATTAGTTGCTATCTGAGAAAACATTCCATTCGCCGATAACTTAGATATGGAACTCACGTCAAAATTTTATATTTACTTTTTATTTTATAGAAATAAAATTACGAACGAACAAAATATAAGCACCGTGTGTTCATTGATTTCGGGAGATAACAAAAATCGAGTGATTCATTTTTTAATATTTAGAGAAAGTCTTCAAAATTATTTCAAAGTTTATTTTATTTTTAAATAGTAAGATTTTTTTGTAACAGATTAAACAGATCATGCTTTGAAAGAAGATACAACTTGTGTTCGAAACTTATATCACCCGATTTTCACTCTGTTAGATTTATAAGTGAAATGCACTTAAAATATCTAGAAAAAATTGTTCAGAGGTTAGTTGTGAACAACTGATTTTATTTGTATTGTAGTTATGGATAATATCCATGTTTTTGTTCACTTATATCACTGATATTGATTTTATTTGTATTTTATAAAAAAAAAAACGAAAATTTGCTTTTTGTGATATTTTTATTAAAATAATTTTTATTTTTATATTAAAGAACTAGTACGGCAACTTTTTTAATATTCTATATTCTTGATTTTATTTGTTATAATAAATTTTTGAAGAGTTATCACTTACAGCTAAACAGCGGTACATTCTTGGTTCAAACCACTTCTAATGTTTTATAAAGTTTCTTCTAATGGTTCGGCATGCTTCTATAGTTCTTAACTATTCAATACTGTCTTGTTTTTTAAATTATAAATCACAAATTTTAAATATCACCATAAAAAACCAAGGGACCTTGCTATGGGTCTTTTTCTTTTTTCAATTAATTGTACTAGAAATTTATCGTTAAGCCTTTCACAAACAGGCAGGAATCAGAATACCGCTAGGAAGTGCATGTATTGCTTTTTTCAAGGATTTCTAATTATTATTCACCCGATAAATTACCATTAATAAATAATGGTTCAATAATTGTATCAGATACATAGCCACATCACCTACATTTACTTTCTTCGGCCATTACGTCATGGACATACGTAAACAAAAGAGGGTTTTTATCACTCCAATAACAAGTGCGTAGACGAAAGCATCTAAAAAGATTGATACATCGAAATAGCTAATGCATTTCATTAAAAGTGAACTTGTATTCATTAAATTAAGCATTATTCATCGCAAAACTACGAGTATACAAATCGATCTGGGATATACATGTTGTCGATATTAAATTAATTTCAATCTGCAATAATTTTTCGATGATAATTTTGCTATCTGGTGTTCCGCGTTTAAATTACATAAATCATGATAAGAATATCCAGGCTTATTTTAATATATAGAAATCATAACATTATATGATTGAAATATAAAAAAATTATAATCTTAAACGAGCAAATTTTTAAAACCCGGTAATGATTTGACCCATTTTCCAGGAAAACTGGCCTTCAAAAATAATATTTAATCTCAGATAAAAACAGATTTACTGCATGCTTTAATAAAATTGAAATGTACAATTGCCTTCATAGATAAATAAATACAATTGATAAATGGCGTATATACATTTATCAATTGTATTTATTTATCTATTGGCATTAACTCTTGTATTTATAATTATTGGATTTATATTTGACATTACTATGATAAATTAAGATAATGTCAAATATAAATCCATGATTACCTATATGAATATAATATTTTCACAATCTCTATAAAAATTAATTAAGCTTTTTACTTTATACTAAATTTAATTTCTTATATCGCAGCTTTAATTGACATTTTATTTTTAATCAACATTTTTTGTATAATGTCGATCAAGATCCCATAAAAAAGAAAGTACACTTCAGTCAATATATGGTACAAAAATTCTAGGCTCTACACATATTTTTTTATGAGTTTTTATAATTTGTATTGTGATGTAGCTGCTTCAAATCCACCATTATTAGTATCTTTTATGTATATCCTAATTTTTTAGGGAAAACGGGAAGCTATATTATACATATTAAGATTAAACGTTTAGGACTTTAGCGCTATTATATATAATGAAAGAATACCCCAACTTACACTGTTATAAAATCTTGGGTTCGAATAAAAGAGTGAATTATTATCGTGGCCATCATATTCGCCAGATCTAAACACAATCAAAAATATTTGGGGTTGGGAGGGTTAACATTTTGTTAATATATTTGAAAAAAGAGGAGATCTTTCCATACCCGTAGAATAAATCTTTGGGCAAATGGCGACCAGATGGAACATTTCTGCAATTTTGCTCGCTTGTAGGAAACTTAAGGACGTATTCACAGCAAACGTGAATTGTGAATGCGAATATACTTATTAGTACAAATTTTTATTCATAATTTGTAATTTGTATGAAACTACGGAATAAGTTTATTTGCGTTCGCATTTCCCGTTTGGTGTAATGAGAAATATATCACCTCGTCAGTTTATTTATTTGATGCCCTCGTTAGCACAGTAAATAGCGTCCTTGCTGTTATTCGAGGGTCTCGGGTTCGATTCCCACTGGTGACCAAAAATCACGGTTGGATGTTTTTATTGTGTAAGTATATGTATGTGTTTGTCCGGGTATTGCACCGTTGGCAAGGGCCACTAAAGGTAGTGGCATTGAGTGCTTGGAAGTAATCCGTCCAACTTTAATTATTTTATTCTTATATATTTGTATCTGTATCGGAAACAGTCACTTCAAAAGATACAAAAGCAATGTAAAAAAAGCATAATTTGATTTGATCTCAACTTAAATAATTCTAATACACATAATAATTTGTATCACTATCAACTAACCTATTAGATCACGCATTCCTAATCTATACATATAAATTGAAACGAAACCGGTTACGGGTGGTTGTTTAATGCATCTTTGGATTATAATTGTAGATCGACTACCAATCAGAAAGCTTTTGGAATTCGATCGACTATCATAGACATAGTCAGAATTATTTAGAAAAATTGGTTCAAAATAAATTCAATTGTAGATAGATGTAGTCAAATTTAGGGGGCAAATGAAAAATGAAAACTTAATAGCAAACGGATTCATGTCCTTTGCTAAATATAATTTCAACACTTTCAATGAAACTATATACTTTTGTCGTCAATATTTTCTCGAGATCAGTATTTTTAAGGCAAAATATACGAAAAAATTGAACTATACCTAATATTTCATCCTGAGCATAGCTTTGAAGAACTCAAGAAGAAATTTTGAAAATTCAAATTCAGTTCAATTTCAAATAAAACAAAAACACACCCATGTATTTATACGTATTACTATTTTATGAAACGGTATGTTTTAATTTGGAAGTAAAGGGTCTTACATTTCGAGGTATACAACTTTGAATTTATATAGAACACAGAAAAATAATCACAATTTGCAAAGGTTGCTCTGGCCTAAATATATTCATTATGTAATAGTAAACCAAACCAACCAAAAATCAACTGTCAGTTGTGAAATCGGCAGTCACCGACAAAAGCGTTGCCTTCTTAAAGTTCTATACCTCGAAATGAAACACCCCTTAGTTAATTTAGCTTCTTGTTCAAATAATGGTATCACGTCTACATTTAATAAACTGTTGACTCGATAGCCTTTTTTGCTATCCAAAAATCATATTTCTCTTATTTATAAACAGGTACAATACGTTTAATGATTTTTGGTTTATTAAATTTGTATCTAAATAAAATCATATAAAATGAACAGAAATTAAAAGCAATGAGGTTTGAGAATTTATTTTGAAATTTATTATTCTTCGATAATTTCGACAAAGAATTAATTTATACAACGCAAAAGTTTATTAAACAATCACCAAGTTAACAATTGGAATGAATAAACATAAACACTCGTAAGAATTAATTAGTAATCCCATAAAAATTATAAAATGAGATTATTTAAAACTATTCCAAATTTAGTTCTAAATTATAAATAAAAATATTTATTGTATAATTTTATCGTGAAATAGTTTTTTAGTTTTAATCGTTTAATCTATATGCATGTTTAAAGTTACTACGTAAATATTTGACAGCAGTTGTTTTCATAGTGCTAACCTGAGAGAATTACTCTTATTACACTTGTAGTAACCTTCATACATTAAAAAAGAGACTATTACTATTGTATAGCCAAAGAATATTTAATTTACGAGTAATTCAATTAAATATTCTTTGGTATAACGGACCATAACTCCTTATTTCAAAAATTGTCTAAAACCGAAAAATAATTACCCTCGTACCTATTACTAGGGAATTATTTATCGAATGAACCAAGAATTCAACATTTTTATTGCAATAAAATGTAGATTTTTTCTAAACTTCATCTAATTTGGTCTTAACCTCGATAACCGTTAATTTTAACGCTATTATTAGTAGACTTTTTATATTTTAATAAAGAAAACACTTTTATTTAAAAAATTCAAAAACGTTTTTATTATTAATTTTAGAATAGTTTATGGTATGACATAGACCTACTGTTTTATCTAAAATGTATATCTAATCAAAACTCGCGGCTACTAAACATGAAATAATAAAATGTCTAAAAATTACATCCTTATCATCCCGACGAATGATAACGCACACCAAAAGTTGCAACATAACATTTAAATGTACAATTTGTGTTATCTGAAATCAAAAACAGCTATTTGAAACAATTTAAAAACCGATTAAATTTAACTCAGTACACATTTAAATAAAAGTTAATTTGGTTGCCCGATGTCAATGAGGATTGACGTATACATAATTGTTTCACCGGATACAATCACTTGAAATATCTTACATCGTCAATGACACTGGTACAGTCTAAAATATCGCGCGAATTGTTGATTAATTTTAATTTCCGCATCTTTATCGATTGATAACCAAAACTATCTAATACTTGTTGTATTATTGCAGAGATATTCTAGAGGCAGCCCGATTAAATAGAGGAGAGCAGGACGAGCAAACAAAGAAGATTGCACAGTATAGCAAGCGAGTACTGATATTAGACAGAATAATAGAGATAATGGAAAAGCGAATTAATTATGAATATAGGTAAACCAACACTTTCTACTTTCACAAATCAATACGGTACTAATATTACTTGTTTTACTTTTAGACACGGTCCAATGAAAGGAGTGCCACAGACACTTCAACGATTTACCAAATTTATAATATTTGAAAACATTGAAATAATAAAACAAAGTGACGTGGAGGATGTAAATGAGATTTATAGCAAAATTGAGGATACGTCCGGAACACCATCCTTAAAAATTGTCATTGATAATGACGAAAAATTTAACAAGGTCGATGGTAAAGAGCATGTCGGATTTTATCGTTTGAGGCATTCGGAATTTCTCTCAAGCAAATATGTACAAACTTCTTTATATGAAGACAATGATGATGATGATTACAACGATGCTGATGATGATGAAGATGATATTTCACACGCAACACAAATTAAACCAAATCGAAAAATTCGTGATAGTATTGCCGTAAAAAAACCACACGCTAAAAGAATTCAGCAACAAGTGCTAAAGAATTACCAATCATCAATAAGACAATCTAGTTCAACGCCATCACCGTCTAGTAGTGAATACGATTATACTTACATCAATAACATCAATTCGCACCGACCTATAAATGAAATGAGAACTACATTGGCCTCAGATGAGCCATTGAGTGCTCTAACCATACCTCATTCATGTTTTATTAACGTAAATATGAAACAAGATGATGAAGAAGACGATGACGATATCTATACTAAGAAGCAGCCACAAATTAAACAATCATTTCATTCAAAAACCTTTTTTTATTATTTCACCAACGCCTTCAAATACATATTAGCCGCTGAACTAGGATTTGAACAAGCTGAAGTCGATAATGCGACATGGAAAGGTGCAAGTATATTTATTGAACCTTTTGAAATAATACCGGCCATACAATGTAAATGGCCTGCTAAAATTGCTTCCGAATTTGATAAACGAAATAGACTTACGGTTAAAATTCAGAAAACCGGTAAATTGCATCAATGGCCACCAAGGGAACTCGTTAAACACATAATAAACAAGGAATGTCTCATCATACCAAACGGATATGCATCAAAAGACGTCGCAAATCCAGAACGTGAATTTGAGTGGCAAATCGTTTTTCCCGCAGCCGAACAATTACTAGAGAGTAACTTATCAAATGCTCAGCTAAAACTTTATGTACTCTTTAAAATTTTAATAAAAACTTTTATTGAGCCACTCATCGCAGACAAATACAATTTAACTGACCACATACGACATCATTTATTCTGGCAATTTGAAGGACAATATCCGTTAATGTCTGATGAATTTTTAGGTGAACGTTTAATAAATATTTTAAATTCTTTGCTCGAACGAATAGGAAAAACTTCTTTACAGGATTATTTTTTACCTAAAAGAAATTTACTCTATAATATACCGAGCAGCGTGTTAATAGCAGTACACGAAGGTTTATACAGAATAACCGAGTTTCCAGTGCAACATCTCATAATTGCGTTACGCAATTTACATGTGATCGAGAAACCATTTTATCCTATCTTAAATTATAAAAAATTGTACGAGGCACTCACATTAGACGCAATCACGGTGATAAATCCACATTTATCAAAACAAAAGAAAAAGGTAGAAAAAACACCACCTCCGGACGAAAATTTTAATGATATTACAGCGTTGGGTGCGATTGGGTTAAGTGAACTACAGGCGAAACAGGACAAGAAAGTTAAACGGAATGTTCGATTTAATGACAATAAACCACGAAAACGAAAAGATTCGGTTGAGAGTATAGAACAGGTGAATAACATGACGTGTTAAAATTTAAAAATCAAATTTTATTAACTTTAATATTTTTAGTTTGTCGTCGACAAGCGTACAAATGAGCAACGACGCCAGGTAATTTTTGAATTGCTAATACCGCACTACATTGTAATGGCAAAATCGGCAGCAAATTTTGGTGCATTTGAACAATCCTTACTTTTCCTTAAACAAGCGGAAATTTTCTGCAGCATTCTAGCCGATGACAACTATAATATTCAAACATTTATATGCCAAGTCAACGAAATCCGAGAAATTGTTGATGCTGCCAAAATAGCAAATCCCCGTGAAATGCCAAAGGGACCAGCATCAGCACCACCACTACCACGACGTGAAAGCTTATTGGATCCTAAACAACAAAGGCGTATTACAATGGCTAAAAAATCAGTAACCATACGTGAAGTTGAAGATGATCCGTATACAAATATTGAACTAATTCGTAGCTCAATAGCAATACAACCGGCCGATTTTAGTGATTCAGATGATGATGAACCACCACCACCATCAACTGCGGTTCCAAATGGTATTATGAAAAATGAACCACGGAAAAGTATTTTAACAAATGGTAATCGCCATAATCGTATACTGATCGAACGTGTACAAGTTCATACACCAAGACCGCCGGATATTGAGGATATAAATGAAAATTTAGCACGCAGTAATAAGGTTCAAGAACCACCCAAAAGCACTACCGCGACAAAAATTACAACCAACCTAGCGAATAGACGAAAATCAAGTACCAAATTTGTTCAAATGGCCAATGGAATTGGGGACAGCGACAATAGTGATGACGACGAAGCAGAGGATACATCATTTTAATTTATATTTAGGATATTACTATTAATGATATTTTAATTGGATATTTATTAATTAAACTATTATATAATTTAATTTAAAACCAAATACTTAAGTTATAATTTTTATAAAAGATTGCATAATTATAATAAATAATTTATTATCACAATATTTACACTATTCAATTTTAACCCAATTCCATTTGGAACAATTAATTTAGTGTTAATTGTCAATTTAACACAGTGATAAGCACATTTATAAAATGCATGAATTAAATAAATACAGCAAATTTATTTTGGGTTTTCGCCCTATCTGTTCTGGCAAATCACTATACAAACCTCATTTAATGAATTGCAATTGTAACAAAAGTAAACAAACAGCTAAATATAACTTACGTTATTTACTTTTGGTATACCTTCAAGTTTGGTTTACCATAAATTTAATCGTTATCTTCATAATTGATTTTCTGTTTTATTCTTATGTATCAAACCGATTGATATACATACTTATCGATATAATTAAAACAAACAAATAAAAATTAAAAATCTCACCTGAAATAATGATAAAGAAATGTACAAAAAATGTTATCAATACTTACATCAACTCCATGCTCGGTATAGAAATCACCGGTTCCCATTGACGCGTATAGCTTATATCCCATCTTTGATAAAGCCCGAATTGATGATAGTAATTCCATTTTATGCTGAAAATATAAATACACGCAATACAAAAATTAAATAATCAATCTAGGTGTCTGACTTATGTTACTGTTTGACCATTAATTAACATTGACCATTGTATTTCACATCCATAAATGCAAAAAAAATAGCCAGAACTATCCGAAAAGATGAATTACACATGTTGGAGATTTCTTAATTATTTTTCAATTTTAATTCTTTAATATAGATCAATTCTTAAAATTCAAGTTGTTTACAGCTAACGTGCTGGATAATTTTTAATCAAAAATGTTTCAATCTAGTACGTGCTAATACATTGTAATATATATTAATTTATTTACCTTAAAGCTGCCAATACTGAGTAAAATTGCCTTTTGTGGAATATGGAAACCAGTCGACAACATGCCCTTCAAATATGCTTCATAACGATTATCGCCAAAACAAGCCACTTCACCCGTCGAGGACATCTCAACACCTAACATAACATCAGCACCAGCGAGCCGTGAGAAACTAAATTGTGGAACTTTAACACCAACCTTTCCACACCCGTGCAACACGTTAACTGGTTCTACGGATAATCCAACAATAACTCGTGTTGCCATTGCCACAAAATCGTGATTCAAAGTTTTCGAAACAAACGGAAATGATCGCGAAACACGTACATTACACTCAATCACTTTAAGTTCATTATTTTTCGCAATCAGTTGCATATTAAAAGGCCCGGTTACATCAAGAAGTGCGGCAATATCACGCGCGATTTCTTTAATTTTCTCAAGTGTTTGTAGATTAATATCTTGTGGCGGTGTAACAAGCGTAGCATCGCCTGAATGTACACCAGCATGTTCAACATGTTCTGAAACGGCAAGACATAAAATTTCTCCATCGGCTGCAATCGCATCTACGTCAATTTCTTTAGCTTCAATTAAAAATTTAGAAATCACCACCGGATGTTCTTTACTAACGTCCGATGCAGATTTCAAGTAAGTTTCCAAATCTTGATTTGAGTGGGCGACATTCATTGCGGCACCCGATAATACGTAGGACGGTCGGACTAAACATGGGTATCCAACTTCCTCGCAAAATTCAATTGCTAAATCTAAATTTGTAAGTTCCTTCCATCGAGGTTGTAAAATTCCCCGCCGATCAAGCATACGAGAAAATTTAAAACGGTTCTCGGCTCGATCAATCGATTCTGGCGATGTGCCCAATATTCTAGCTTGTTGTCGATGTAAATCCATAGCGATATTATTCGGTAGTTGGCCACCCATTGATAAAATTATGCCCTCGGGGTTTTCACAATTATAAATGTCCATAACTACCTCAAATGAAATTTCTTCGAAATAAAGACGATCGCACATATCGTAATCCGTAGACACGGTTTCGGGATTGTAGTTCACCATAATAGTATTTCGGCCCAAATTACGTAATTCTCGGAGACATCCAACAGCACACCAATCGAATTCGACCGAACTTCCAATGCGGTAGACACCAGATCCGATTACCATCGTATAGCCGCCGGGAAATTCAATGTCATGCGAATCCGCATTATACGTAATAAATAAATAATTGGTTGCGGCCGGCCACTCTCCCGCAACAGTGTCTATTTGTTTTACAAATGGAAGTACCCCGTTATCTCGTCTCTGTTTGCGCACATGTAATTCGGTACTTCGAATAGCTGAGGCAATTTGTTTATCAGAGAATCCCATCCGCTTCGCTTCTAATAAACCTTCAGTCGATAAATTATTGTCATGCTGCTCCAAAAATTTGTACATATCGATAATATTTTTCATTTTTTCCAAGAACCAACGATCAATTTTGGTCAAGTTGTAAATTTTCTCAACCGAATACCCCGACTGAAGAGCGGCTGCGACTACAAACATACGTTTATCGGTTGGTTCGCTAAGCTCATCATCATTAACAGGTTTTATATATGGGTCAAAACCATTAACATTTTCATCCACCATGCGGAATGCTTTTTGAAATGCTTCTTCAAATTTTCGGCCGATTGCCATTACCTCTCCCACACTTTTCATCGAGCTTCCAATGTTTTTAGATACACGAACAAATTTCGCCAAATCCCATCGGGGAATTTTTACGACACAATAATCTAAACTAGGTTCAAAACAGGCGGTTGTTACTCCAGTTACAGAATTTTTAATGTCAGGCAAAGCGATACTAAGTGATAATTTAGCTGCAACGTATGCGAGTGGATAACCAGTAGCTTTACTGGCCAATGCTGAGCTTCGAGATAATCGGGCATTAACTTCAATGATGTAGTACTGTTCGGAATGGGGATTTAATGCATATTGAATGTTGCATTCACCAACAACACCAAAATGTCGGATAACTTTAATTGCAGTGGTGCGAAGCATGTTGTATTCTCGGTTTGAGAGAGTTTGCGATGGTGCCACTACAATACTTTCTCCGGTATGGATTCCTAATGGATCCACATTTTCCATATTACAAACTGTAATGCAGTTGTCATAAGCGTCACGAACCACTTCGTATTCAACTTCTTTCCATCCTTTAAGCGATTTATCGATGATTAACTGATTGGAATGTGCGAGCGCTTGTTGTGCAAGAAGCTTTAACTCATCGATATTGTTTGCGAACCCAGATCCTAATCCACCTAATGAAAAAGCGGCGCGTGCCATAACTGGATATCCAAGAAGTTCCGCAGCGTCCAAAGCTTCTTGTACTGAATACACCGCCGCTGAAGGAGCGACCTTCTCTCCAATTTCGTTTATTCGTTCGGCAAATATTTTACGATCTTCGGTTTCAATAATCGATTGTATCGGTGTCCCAAGTACTTTGACTCCAAACCGTTGGAATACTTTTGTCTTTTCTAATTCAATACCACAATTCAATGCTGTTTGTCCTCCAAAAGTTAGAAGAACACCATCCGGGCGCTCAGCTTTAATCACCTGTTCTACATAGTCTGGTGTGATCGGTAAAAAGTATACTTTATCAGCAAGCCCTTTCGATGTCTGGACTGTTGCAATATTTGGATTGATCAGCACCGTTTGTATTTTTTCTTCTTTTAGTGCCTTGATTGCCTGTGATCCGGAATAATCAAATTCACCAGCTTGACCAATCGATAAACCGCCCGAACCTAAAATCAATATTTTTTTAGGTCGTTCCGTACAGATGGGCACAGCAGGTGTGTATGTTAATTTCTCGACTAATTTATCTTTCATGACAAATTTTTCTTGGTTCATGAAAGCTTTTACTGCATCTAAAAAGACATCAAATAAAATCTCCAAATCTTCTGGACCTGCGGTATGTTCAGGATGAAACTGTACACTAAAGAACGGAAGCGTTTTGTGCACAATTCCTTCATTGGTATCGTCATTTGCATTTGTGAATAACGGCTCCCAATCATTTGACAAATCATTGGCATTAACGGCAAACCCATGATTCTGTGATGTCATAAAACACCGTTTTGTGCCGTGATGAATACACGGCAAATTATGTCCACGGTTACCGTATCTCATTTTATAGGTACTACACCCGGCTGCCGAGGCTAATAGTTGATGTCCCAAACATATACCAAAAATCGGTTTATTTGAATTTTCTAGTAAATTTTTAATATTTTCGACAGTTATGCGACACATTGCCGGATCGCCTGGACCATTACTGAGAAATACACCGTCATATTGTGCTGAATCAATTTTTTGATTCCACGGTACTAAATCAACACGAGCACCTCGTTCGACGAAACACCGAATTTGATTTAATTTTAAACCACAATCAACCGCACATATCTTAGGTGATCCATTTTTATTATACACCACGGGAGCTTTGATTGAAACTTCTGCTACCAGGTTACGTTCATTTTGATCATGAAAGTTTACAAAATCTTTTGGTTTTGGTACTCCTTGAATGATGCGACCTATAAAAATATCGTTTAAAATAATTTACAATTTTTGTCACATTTTAATTTCACTTACCTAAAAGTGTTCCATTCTCTCGAATTTTTTTGGTCAACGATCTTGTATCCAACCCACTAATTCCGGGCACTTTATGTTCTTCCATCCATTTCGACAGAGTCGTTTTCATCTTCCAATGTGATGGTACTTCACAGTGTTCCCCAACTATTAAGCCCGCTGTCCAAATTTTTCCAATTGATTCGAAACATTTTGGCAACCCAGTCGACTTATCAATTTCGTCATCAGGTATACCATAATTACCAATTAGCGGATAGGTTAATACTAAAATTTGTCCGTGATATGATGGGTCAGTCATCGCTTCAGGATATCCAACCATACCAGTTTGGAATACCACCTCACCATCAACATCAATACGGGCACCAAAACATTCCCCTGTCAAGTATGTTCCATCGCTAAATATCAGTGATGCTGTTCCTGGCATTGTTACTGTAAGATTGAAATGAAAAATAACAAAATCATAAATTGTATAATTTATATTGAAATTTATGCTGATAAAGTCAATTTTTATCTTTCACTACATAGTTTAAATCATTTAAAATCGATATTAGAGGTACATTTAATACGACAACAATCATACAAATTTGTTTTGTCTACAAGAGATTGTAATTTTAGCATAAAGATATTGTGTATGTTATTATTGAAATTAATGGTATGTTGATTATATAAATCTGAGTATTATAAAACATCATTACATGATTAATACGTCATTACGCCTTTAAAATTGTATTCTATTTATCTATCGGAATACTGGATGATGATTATTTTATTGGGAGACAATTATTGATCACTATCAACTTCTGGATCAAATTTAATAAAAAATTATTTGAAAGTTGGAAAATGTATCTAAAACCACATTTAAAATTTTCTGTAGTCTAAAACCACAGTTTATTGAAACTAAAGCTTTGGTCAGGGCCATTGGCGCTCAACATAATATATTGGCCAAAGAAAAGTAGACTCTATAGTCTCGAAAAATTATAAACAGCACGAGATTAATATTAATATGATGATTATATAGATTTTATGATATCACAAAAATCCAGTAAAACCCCAGATTTTTTTAAATACATTTATTGCATTACTTAAGTATATGTATATAGATCCAAATCCACGAAAATTAAATGTAAAATAATAAACGGTAATAAACAAAATCTTTAACCGTAATAAAATAAAAATTATAAGTATATTGGCGACAAAGATCATAAAATTGTAAATAATTTTAGAAGTGTAAAAATAATTAAAAAACGATATTTTAGTTATTAGGAAACCCATGGTAAGTAGTTTATTATTAGTGTATTTTGTTACAAAATTCAGGTTTCAATTTTAGTTTAAGATTTTTATTTGTATTTTTACCGGCATCTCTATCACTACCAAAACAAACTGCTACTACTATCGAGCTCAAAAAAATAATCAATATCCCAACTGTGTTCCAATTCATAAATAATCTGACCAATCAATTCTACTCAAGCAAAACCCTCATAGATATTCATCTAATCCCCTCGCTAGGCAAATCGCTGCAGTTGCTCCATCCCGGATCTACATATTTATTATTAACAGTGTTTAAAGACTGACCATCAACATAAAATTCGTAAATTTTAGATAAACAAAATTATAATTAAATTGTTCTACGTTTAAGATTTAAATTGTACAATATTTGATATAGGTAAGTTAATTTATTTTCACTGGAAGCAACCATTGTTATTATATTCAAAATGCATTATTTAGTTAAATTGCCAAATAAGTATGTGTGTATATTGCAAATATAAACATTATAGGGTTACCAGGAATACCTCGAGGAAGAACGATCAATAATAGGTTAATTTTTAATCCTATTCTATGTGGTATCTATTACCAATTAATAGTGGATAATAAATAATCCCATCCAAAAAATCTAAATGTATGTTAAAAATAAAAACTGCTAATTTATAGGTTGTAATGTACATGTAATCCAAATATGTATTAATTTTTAAAAATTATATTAGTTTAAAATTAAATTAAGAAATTAAAACAAAAGATGTAATTACTTAGCTATATGTCTTACACATGTGAGTTTAAATAAATTAATTTAGTTAAAAATTAGTGTTTTTGTGATACAATCAATATTTAAAAATTAGTTCGAAAGTTGTTTGTATTTAAATAAAACCCTTGGTATGTTTGTCAATCATGGGGGAATAGAAATTCTTACCTCGTTCCTCAACAATCTAACAAGCTTGATACAAATTAGCGTAACCTCTAGCAAACATTTGGGACACAGAAGTTGGAATAACTTCTTAAATATCACACAACCATCTTTTTTAATAGCTTGAATGATTAATTAATTATTTGCTCATAAGCCTAGCTAACAAGATATAAGAAGTAGGATTAACCTACAAATTATTTACACCCTCATTTTTTCCTTTCACTTAATAAATAGTTAAACTCTGGTAAAGCTGGTAGAATTAAGAAAGCAAAATATTTCTCCGGAAGTCTCCAACACAAGTGGTTATGCGAAGGAGAGGAGTTATGCCAAAAAGGAAGATGTTTATAGTCTTGTTAGCTTTTACTCTTATTAATATTTTTAATGGAAATAAAAACAGACTAAAGAAACCTTGACAAAACAAATGTTTTCATATTAATGAGTTCAACATACCAAGACTGTAATTTAATACCAGCTGCTGATTCGTTTCGTTACAAAAAACCTATTTTGAAATGCAAGAGTCCATTCAAACAGACAGACAGAAGGCCAACATTTTGATAGATACGTATGGAGAAGTAAATTTGCGATTGAATGGTACATGTAATCAATCAACAACATTTGGATGAAATATTTTGAATAAACATTATTTCATTACTGATTTATGGCCCTACAATATATTGGATAGAATCACCCATCTAGCGGAGGGCTTAGTTGGTCATATCAAGAAAGATTTCGTCCGAAACGATCAGTCACTTTTCACTGCGGATGATTCTAGCGAAATATTATGAGATGTCCATCCCCGTACATCAGGTGTTCCTGGATTTCCGGCAGGCCGATGGGTCGATCAATCAAGAGTGTTTGTGGTCTGCCCTGGAATACCTAGGAATGCTAACAAAATTGTACGAGTGATAGTGGAGTGATAGTGTGCGTCTCAATACTGTGTTAAAGTAGAGAACAGATTATCGCAAATTTTTTGCAGTTAACTCGGATGTTCGGCAGGGAGATGATCTGTCCCCGATACTCTTTAACCTCATGTTGGAATAGATCTTTCGTAAAACTAAAACAACTCAGCACAACATCTTCTATCCCCAGTGCAATTAGGTGCTTGTATATTCAGATGACATATGAGTGATTGGACTGAATATCAACGGAGTGAAGGAAATACTTGATCTGCTTGTAGAGTTTTCAGCTTGTTGGACTCCAGATCAATGAGTCCAAAACGAAATTCATGATCTCTGATTATAGAGACAATCGCCCAACAGATTTTAGTAGTGGCCACTACACGTTTAAGGAAGCGGGGAGCATCAAACAGTTGGGCTTCTTTTTTATCACTCACGATAACAGTGCGGATGAGGATATTGAAGTGCGGCTGGCAGTCGGACTTTGTATCCTCTAAGGCCACTGCTAAAATCAGAGATCTCAGAGAGTACGCTGGCCCAGTCACGTTTTGGGTGCTGATCCGGAACTAATTTTGCAGCAATCTCTGAAAGGAAATCCACCATATGGTAGCGGCAGAGGTCGTTGCAGCGACAATGACTCCACGGTGTAGAGAACGAATTGGGCTTCTTCATATTGCCTTAGACAGTATGAAAACCATGCTCAGGATCAAAACCATAGGAGCCAAATGGTTGACACAATAAGGGGCCAGTAAACTGTTATTATTATTATTGTTATTGATGAGACCGCAGTGGAGACATAATTTAGGAAACATTCTTTAGATCAAAAGTAAAGTCTTGAGGAGCCGTGGTCATTTTATAAAAATTATTCTATCGATCCTGTTCCTTTAATTCAGTAATCTCTGTAACATTATAAGTTGTATGAAACCAAAATTGAAAAAACCACATATGTTGTTCAAGACTATGTAGTCAACAAATTGTATAATCGCAAAATATTTAGCACATTTTAGAACGATTTTATATTTAATTTACGTTTCTATTTAGTGCAAACTGTAGTTCATAAATTCGAAGTTAGTTGAAACTTACGAGATTTTGTACGTTAGCTTTCAAAATACATCTGAATATAAACCATCGTTAACTGATTCTGCCGAAACGTATAACGTGCTAACATTCTACCGGAGGTCCTGCCCACCAAGCTATCATTATAAACTATGCCAAAATAGTTTTTTGCTATCGGATATTAAAACTATTCCACAAGCTTGAACCTACATGGAAAAGTATTCCACTTGGAGACTTAAAACGAATATTAAAGTTTTTGTTGAATACAAATTAAACCACTGATTGGTATATTCCATGATTATTTGATATTATTTCAATTTTAATTACATATGTACATACTTATACAGTTAAGACGGTTGATATAAAGTGGAACTGCAATTTCTGTTTGTTTAATTTGATTAATGTGTAAGAACAAATACATATGTACAAATTTACGAAATACAAATACATATGTATTTTTGTAAAAAAAATTATCATTACTTATATAAATCTAATACATATTCAATTTTCATGTTTTCCAAATGTATGTTTTTCGGAAAATAAAACTAAGTCTTTCAGTTTAGAAAAATTTCAATAAAACTGAGAAATAACCTGATTGTCAGTTCAGTTTCGAAAGATTTTAGTATTCATTAGCAATTCCACATTTTAAGTGTAATAAAGAGTTGTTATTTAATTATGGTATATTCATAAACACTCTCTTTCGCAGATTTTATGGGTAATAGGAAGAAATGGCCGCTCACACTATATTTGAGTGTAAGACTATCTCTTCATGACAACAGACGGGTTCGAGCTTTCCTGGGCTTTGGCTCCTTTCATTAGGTTAAAAAATGGGAATATATTTACGCATACCACGAAGATAAGTTTATGGAAATTGTAGACAGCGCTATGCTATTATTATTATAAACAAACAATTTGTATTAGACGATCTAGTAACACTATTTCTTCTTGAGTTGTACATTGCAATAAAATCGTATATGTGAATATCACCATACTTTGTGACAGGACGTCAAGGTACTCAGTTCACAATTCAAAAATGTTCCAGAGATAGAAATCAGTTTTTATTAAAAAACTTGTTCTTCGTGAATATACTTATGCACGTCAACGAAATGTTGTAGTAAAAGTAGAGAGAAGGAAACGGAGAATTCAGGAAAAGAAATCAGTCGCTCCTTATTTGTAGTGTTGATAAATATTTCTTATAGCCCAGACATATATTTAATAAAACCGATTATGTATGTAGTTAATTCATACTGTTTTGTTTGCTTTGAATTGGTTTTAATAAATCGTAGCCTGCCTGAGAATCAATTTTATTCGGTTTAGGGTAATGTAAATAAATACAGAAATAATAATGCTGGTCAAATGGATTAAAAGTGGGTAATAAATCAGTAATTTTAAACAACAAAAGAAATTAAAAGTGCCTTTATCTAATCAGTAATCATCTTTTGAACTATAACTTTATCATACTTATACATACATAAGTAATATTCATCCGATCGGTATATATATCTGCACAAATGAAAATTCATAGCAATTTGTATATACTATTTTGCGAAGCGAGCCCAAGTCAGAAAGTGATTGTTCTATATCGACAGTATACCACGTTAATAATTTTATTTACTCTAATAATACTGACTAATTATTAATTAAAACTAAATACATATATTAAGTTTGATAACCTTATCTAATCAATAAATTTAACATTTCTTCAATTCAACCAAAGTTGAAATAATTACTACTTATCCATAAACTAATGTTAAACGCACTATGTATCATTAGTCTAATCACCAATCTGAGTCTAAGGTCAACACTATATTGACACTCGATTGTAGTCAACATATGTTGAATCTATCAACTTTTATCAATTTTATGTATTCATCGATTGATTGTAGTACGAAGCTAAACAATAATTCGTAATTTTTCTAAATTAATTCATATTTACATGCATTACAGCTAATTTACCCTTTTTATATAAATTATTTCAGCAACAAAATGTTCACACAACAATACAAAAATTTCTAGGTTAGGTAGTCACGTTTTTTATCAAAACTTGTAATATAAACACTTTTCGCTGTAACTAAATGACACTCAACACGAAATTCTACCAAATTTTTGTTAGTTCACGGAATATATAAAATATCGATTTCTTATCATAAACTATTAAAATAATTATCAGTACAAATTACGCTTAACACTAAAATATACAATTATGACACTTTATTCTACGATATTACACTAAACAACTACATATATATTATGTACTTTAATATTTACTGTATAAAAACAATTAATGAAGTAAACTAAACCACTAGGTATTTAACAATTAAAATAAAATGATTTTCGTCGGATTCTTCGATGTTCTTCGCACCGCATAACAATCAAAACAATTCAACACGTGGTTTTTAATTGACGATTCGGTTAATTATTTGATTTGTTTTGGTTTTTTTCCTTGTTTTCTTTTCTTGATTTTCTTGTTTTGGTTGAAGGTGGGGTAATATGAAATTGGTCGAAAATAAAAGTGGTACATAATATTTTATTAAAGCCGAACGTGGTTTGTTTCTAGGATACGACGATTATATTTGAATGTTTTCTATGGTTTTCATTTTAATCTCTTTAAAAATTGTATAGATAAACAAAGTAATACTCTGCTAATAGAATTCAACATAAACAAGAATTCGATACAACTTTGAACATTATATGTATAATATAAAATAATAATAATTTTAATTCATAGTTTGGTTATAAAACAAGCAAAATTTTCTTACAATTTAATAAAACCTTACAAATGCTATTTTATTTTAAACGGTATGTGAACCACAAGTTGGAATCTGATAAAAAAAACAACGAAACCCTTTCAAGCTAAATTATACAATTGTCTGAGAGAAAACTGTTATTGAGGATTGAATTAATTTCTCCAAGCCATTATTTCAAATTTTATTTGGCCAGATCAAGGACATTCGCTATGATTTTTTGTAGAACGGCTAGAGATCAATACTTTATAATAGGCAGTATTTTATTAGAATGATTGGAAAATTTCAATGAAACAACAATCGGTGTTTAACAGATTGTTCAATAAATTAAAGCTAATGTTCCAATAAAGGGAATTTTAACCATTGGATGTTAATGGGGACCAGAAAGATTCAATCACAGTGACTGAAATGAAATTGTTCAAAATTATCACACAAATATTCGAATAAGCAGAATTGAGGTTACTTTAATATTTCGAGTGCAAGAATGAAGTTACCATTCGACTGTTGACAGTAAAATGTTAGGTGGCTACGATGGTTCGAGTTGTGTGAACTATTCGTTATATTTACTCAATTCATACACCAAGTTATTAAATTGCTGCATATAAAGAAATATCACATATTCGCTTGGTGGGGCTCCACGGTTATTCTCCCTTGAACATTCGAAGAAAATGTATACCTTAAGTTATGTAAATCTAGACTTAGTGACAACCTAGCAGATCATGCAACGATAGGCATTTTCCCACAAATAATTGAAATCAAGGAATGATGTTGAAAGATCCAACGAAGGTTGAGCGAAGATGTATATGTCTTCAGAACAAACAGACAAACCAATGAAACCAACGATTACAGAGCTCATGACGGAGATTTAAAATTCTAATTTTTTTAAATTAAATTGTACAATGCGCACTTCTGCTTGAAAAAACGACAGTTCCAGGTATTCCGACAGAGAAGTTACATGCCAGTATATTCCCATATCTAAGCCATCCCTCTTTTAAGAACTATCTGTACGACGTACCGGCCAGATCTTTTAAAGGCAGGTTCTCTTGAGTTCCGTGTTATGAGGTATGACAAAACTACATAGAAGTATTGGCCAGCCCTTAATATACATACATTCGAAAGGCATTCACAATGGTATATGATTTTTATTTTAGACTTTTAGGCCAATGATTGTTGTAAATTGAAATAAAAATTGTATTAAATAACCAATAGATCAATTTTGGTTTTAATCCCCGCATGTTCGTTTATAGTCTTTGGCTGGCTCTAAACGCCCTGATTCAGATAGAGGTATTTAACTTCTTTGGGTAAATCTAGTGCCATTAAGCCATGTAATATAGCGACAGTTTGTGTTCGACGTCATGCATGACATATTGCAAAGATGGTTCCAATACCTATGAGCGTCCATTAGACGAGGTAGAACACCACATAATGTGGGGTTAGAGGCTAATGTGAATTCCCCGCTGTCTTGATGTTGTCCCAAGGCCTCTTCAAATGCAGCGGTATACGGAGTGGAGATCTCTAAGTTGAAGTGTGATGCCGTAAAGGATTCTAGTTCATAAGCGGATGTAATTTAATAAAATAAGTATGCGTTGTCTTTAGATTGCAGCGTCCTTGTTGAATCGATACATGTTGAAACATCGACAGTTAACATTGGATATGTGTTCGTTTTGCCGCAAAAAGTAGTGTGGGACTATCACACAGCAGGAACTCCTTGTTTGCTTGGAGACACTTGGTCTTTCTTCTGAAGAAACGGCTGCAAAGTGCTCTCGAAATTAATCGACCAAGATGTACTTGGTCGCTAGGTGGGACCGGATTTGTGTATTATTGCGGATGACTGGAACCTCAACCACTTCATATAGATGATAATTCCATGCGTGCCCCTGCATTATTTCTAAAGCGGTTATTGCATTGAAGTTATAGTCACTGGAGTCTTTACTGTCATCAATTAATATAGTTTCTGCAACTCCAAGTGAGATTGTCCTGGTATGATGAAAGATATTAGCATCTCTTTTAATATGATAGATATTTCGTGTCCGCACTTGAGGAAGACCGTTTTGCGTATCTTCTTATACATGTTTGATGACTAACCCTAGTTGGATTGCCAGGAATATTGTTGATAACGATTTGTCTTTTGTCAAAAGTGTAGGGACCCTACACTTTTGATTTCTTGCTAATAACTAATCAGGTTGTTTGGTATTTTGTTGGTACTAATTCTTCCTTAGTAATTTTGTGGAAGTAGATGCCAGTAGCGGATGCGTCAGATTGGCTTTTGTCGTCGCTGATGTAATGAAGGCATCTCTATAATTCGGTGACTGGTTTCTTGATGGTAGGATCGGCGAGTCCATCAGGGACTTCCGCGATATTACTATTTAATTCTTCCTAATTTCCAGGATCAGGAGAGGTCTGAAATTTAGGCTATTTTGTTTAATAAGGTGATAGTTTCTTCGTAGGTTCACTTCGTGCCGCCTATACATTTTTTGATATGAGTTTTGATGGATTTCACGCAGCAAACTCTACTTAAATATGGAGATGATGGTGGAATGAAATGCCAATTTATTGGACCCTACAAAATTTGTTCCGTTATCACAGTACATATAATAACTCCCCGCCGGGCAATATATCTTGGGAAAGCTCAAACCTCCATTGACAGAACGGATGCTACTTCAATGTGTATAGCTTTGGTGGTAAGACATATAAAGATACAGATGTACCCTTTGTATAGAATTTGTTTCCCCGACCTTTGCTCATCCGTGTATTGAACAGCCGTGAAATAGTGACTCAAGGATTGGGTAAGTTCCTCATTAGTTGCTCAGATGTTCTAATCTTAAATCGATGGCAACGTATGCACTGATGGCTGTGGGATTTTATTGCTTGATCTCGATAGTCTAGCAATTCGCAAATCGAAAGTCGATAAATGTGGCTACTAGATCCTCGTAAACTCAATTTCATTTCAATTTATATGCGATTATAATCAGCCGAAAACTCGATAAAATTTTCTGAGTCCGCAAATAAAAGAAATGCTAATGATAAAAATTGAATCAGTTGATGAGGATTACGGCTCAACAGATCACCTCTAAGTATATCACTTCATACGTGTTGACTAACACACCTCCTCTCTCCCCCCTTCTCTAAGGCAATAAAGATTAGTCTGACTGGTAACGGGGGTCATTAATACTATACCACTTGGGAATGTTTAGATTTTTAGAATGGCCTATTCAAAGAATTTACAATTTTAAGTTTTGAATTATCAATTGTTTTTATTACATTATAACAATTTGTACGCCTACGTCAATCAGATAATTAATAAATCGGTAGTTGTGACACCAATTCATATAAACACCAATAACCTTCCTAAAGGTTATAAAATCAATTTTTAACCTACAAATGAAAAAGAATACATTGACAATAATCAAATTTCTCGGTCAAAATAAATTTATAATTTTCCACTATAGTTCAATACTCCCAAAATGAAAGTAAACTACATATAATACAGATAGGCAATTCGTTTATTAAATAATAACATGTGACCGACACAAATAAATTGAATGATAAGCGAGGATATACTTATATAGCATTGATAAGCCAGATTATAACACTATATACAGTGCATTCATTATTATAATTTATAATATATTTTATGTGATTCATAGAGCCATAATGGAGCCGCAACAAATTAAATTTGATTGCAATCTAAACGCAATCGCAATATATACGTATATATAATAATAAGCCAAGCCAATTGCATTTTACTTTTATCACCATAACTACCATGAAATTACCAAAACAAATTGAAATCAGGCCATAAACATTATTATTCTATCTTATATGTACTCGTATATATAGGAATTAATAGTGAGACAAATTGTATTACATTTAGTTGAATCTTAAACCTCAAATAAATAAATACTTGTTTGGTTGCACATAAAATAAATGTAATTATCATTTTTGTATAATTATCATAAATTCAAATCTCTACAGTCTATTATAATACATAATATAGTCACTAGTCAGTCGTACTGCTTATCATTCAGTTATGAGTGATAAAAATTAAATAAGAATTTGTGGTTTTTGTATTCGCACAGATTAGGGTAGTAAAATAAGTAGATATTTAGCTATATACTGTCTGCGGTTTAGTAATTGACTGTGGTAGCTTGTAATTATATCATTTTATATGATATATCAAACCTGCCAGCCAACCGGTTAACCTAAACCACACAATATTCACGATACATTCATATGTATATTTTCTATTTACTTACAGCCATCAACAATAAAATGTATACGAGTGTGATATAACAACACTTAAAATTTATTTTAAGTTATCATTCTGTTCGTGTATAGTAAAGATCGTTTGTCGAAAATTAAAATAAAATTAAAAAATAAAAATATTCTGTATAAGTTGTTTGGGTAGTGAAAGTTATAACGGCACAGTGCTAAATTACAAATTACTTGTATCAAAATGTCATCACAGTGGGACGATAACGAAGAAATTCAAATATTTCGTGAATATTTAAGGATACCTAGCGTACATCCAGATGTTGATTATGGTAATTATTTAATTAAAATACATTTAATTTTGAAATCGATTAAATTTTGTCAGCCACAATGAAAAGTACGTTTTTCTGTTTAATTTAAATGACATTTCGATAGGGCTAAAATTTTGTCCAATAAACCGATAAATTTATGAAATTGTGAAATTATGTTACACTGTTTTTTTTTTTTTTGAATTATTTTTGAAACATTCTAGTTGTGTGTACATAATATTATTAATATCATATATTATAAAATATTTTCATTTCCCAATTGACTACACGTCAAGTAAATTAAGTAAATTAAGAAAGCGGAAATAAAATAACTATTCGGTGTTATCACCATGCCTGCGTGGGTTTTTGTTTTATGCACATAACTGTATGCATTGAATGTATCGAGCGCACGTAGGTCTCACTAAAAAATTAGACCATACTTAACTGAAATACCGTTTGAAATACACTACATTTTTTGGTTTATAACTTTGATAGTTTATCGTATGTTTGTGATTTAACAATTCAATTTGCTTAACGTATATTTCAATTTCCTGAGGTAAAATTATTCGTATAACTAAGTATTTGAATTTTTATTAAATTAATTTGATTGGTTTTCATTTATCAGAAACATAATATATCTATATATAATTAACACACAGACAGAACACAAATGTCAAAAATATTAATAGTAGAGCATCAAACCAAAACGTAGGATATCTCCTCAAATGTAGAATTTATATATAGTCCCCATAGTTTAAGTCTAGGACTTAATATCTCGTTTCTCTCTGCCAATCAAATTAACTAAACCGAAAAACGCCCCATTTTCTCTTCTTAAGTTAAATTATGTTTAGCTTCATGGTACGAATTTCGTATCCTAGGATTTAAACCCATACTTGAGACTACATTTTTATCCAGAGGGTAAAGTCGCACTATTTTAGTGCCGCCTACATGCGCTGGATACACCCATTATCACAGGTTTGGTTTGTTTTTCTGAGAGAGGACACTCGTAAGGCATGTGTTTTTCCACATGTTTCTTATGCTTGTCCCACCAATTTTACCCTGTGCAGCCGGTATGAAACTGGAATAAAAAAAACCATCCCATCGAATGAAGTTACTTACAATAATCACAATGAAATTTAAATGTAAAATAATTTAAAAAAAAAAATACTGATTAGAATTTTGTTCAATTATTACGAAGCAGTAAAATATGAAGGTTGGTTAAGTGGTTTCGAGGTTGAAGTAAACTTTTTTCGCGACAAAAATTGAATTTCTATTATGGGTAGATAATTATTTTCAATTCGTATAGTGATGACCGACGAATTTTCATTTCAGTAAAATCATAAAGCTTAGTAATTATTTGCCCAAGTTTTTTTGGAATTATTATTAATTTGTTCGATTTGCAAGTTAAAATACAAGGCTCTGCCGAACCACTCACATTTTAATCACTAACAAATTATAATCTTCAGAGTTGTTCAAAATCAACGTGCCACATAGTAACACAATTAAAGACAAATTAATCCCACTTAAGCATACAACCTAGATAATTATTATAACAATAAACTCGTATAAACTAATAACTTAATACCTGCCGCCTATTTATTTTAAGATAACTGTATGTTTGATAGAAAATAGAATGTTCTTATGCAAATGATAAGCCTAGGACATTAAATTGTTATGCACATGTCCTATATACATATGTACATTTTATATTTATTTCTAGAACCCTGTGTTGAATTTCTAAAAAGAGAGGCAGCCAAATTAGATTTACCCGTCAAATTATTCTATCCTGGTGGTCCAACCAAACCAATTGTTATTCTAGAATGGGAGGGAACAAAACCAGACCTACCAAAAATTGTTCTCAACTCGCATATGGATGTTGTGCCCGTATTTGAAGAATTTTGGACTCATCCACCGTTTGCTGCCCATATTGATGATGAGGGTCGTATATTTGCGCGTGGTTCGCAGGATATGAAATGTGTTGGTATGCAATATTTAGCCGTGATACGCGCCTTAAAACGTGAACAAATACGATTGAAGCGCACACTATTGGTTATGTTTGTGCCGGACGAGGAGATCGGTGGAAAATATGGAATGAGACCATTTGTACCAACGCAAGACTTTAAAAATTTAAATGTTGGTTTTTCATTGGACGAAGGAATGGCGACGCCGAGTGATGAGTTTCCTGTTTTCTATGCAGAGCGTGCTATATGGCGTAATAATTTTAAATAAAATTGTTAATTTTTGATGTCAATCAATATTTTTGTCCATTTCCAGACGTTAGATTAAATATATCGGGAACTCCAGGCCATGGATCGTTACTTCTCAAAAACACTGCTGGTGAAAAAGTCCGGTACTTGATCGACAAATTCATGGGCTATCGTGCAAACGAGGTCAAAAGGCTGGAAAATAATCCTGACTTTACCCTTGGTGATGTGACCACAATTAATCTAACTATTATTAAGGGTGGCGTCCAGGATAATGTAATCCCACCTGAAATGACTTTGTGCTTCGATTGTCGTTTATCTATTTCAGTCGATCACACTGAATTCGAAGCATTGATCAATCAATGGATGGAGGAAGCGGGCGGTGGTATTGAATTATTGTTCGATCAAAAAGATCCCTACATTCATCCTACTTCCCTCGTAAATAACCCATTTTGGGATGGTTTTAAAAATGCCATTGAAGAACTGTAAATTAATATATATTCGCTTATCATATATGCGCATATATAAGCTAATGTACTAAAATATTTATGATTTCTTTTCAGAAAATTGAAAATTAAACCACAAATTTTCCCAGGTGGCACCGATAGTCGTTATATTCGACAAGCGGGCATTCCAGCCATTGGATTTTCACCAATAAATAATACACCAATTTTGCTACATGATCATGATGAATTTTTGGGCGCTGAGACGTATTTGAAAGGGATCGACATATGGAGAAATATTATCGTTAACGTGGCCAATGCATAAACATGGTGGTCACAAATTATTTTTAAAAATTGTGCAAAATTTAAATATTTTATAATATTGTTGATATATAAATGAGTTTTATTTTATTTTAATACGTCATTGGAACTATGTAGTTCTTTCCGCGATGCTATAGTCGAATATATGATCGATTTTTTCGCAATAGTTTTGTCAAATTTATGGTGTATTAGTAATATTGTTCGATTCCGTCACAAGCCAGTTGTTTCTTTAGGAAGGACTGAGGAATTGTGGCACCTCTTTCTTGGTAACAAATATTCTCGTTGGCGTGTTGAAAGTTAAAATCGTTTCTCAATCCTACTATATCAGCCTTTTATTTTATTTTATTTAACAATAAATAACCAACAAAATAATACCAAAAAAAACTGAATTCAATCTATTCGTATTCTATTCTATAAAATCTAGCACCTGATATACACCATTACGTTGTTGCCACCAAACTTAACTGTTTTTTGAATACTACACAGTCTCTTAAATCAATCAATAAATATTAAATGTGCACCTGTCAAAGAATAAAACTTAGCTCCAGAACTCGTCCACATTTAACATATAAGGGAAACGCGATTCTATTATTTTTAGAAATCATTGGTTTGAGGAGCGCAATGCCTCTATTGTATCCTGCCATTTTTATTATTATTTTAAGGTCTTCATCTCGATTTTATCCTTCACTCACAAGGGTAAATGGTTCGTGTAATATATATACATATATATAAAATTCTCTAATTTTTCTTTATCTCGAGGTGGTTCTGAATTTGTATATAGAGTGATAAAAAAGCGTTACTCATCATGCACAGAATCGGATATCTCTGGAATAATTCAGTTATTCGGGAAATTCGTTCTACTGATATATACAATGACGACATAAATTTGGTGACCTGCCTGGCGTTATACAATATTTGTACATTCTAATGTTAAAGGATAAAAATTGTGTTGAAGATCACAAATATAATTGTATAGTCAATAAGCAACATCTAAATCTACAGTAGACTAAAGTATACCATTGCCACATTATATATAGCGCAAGTAATTAGACGCGTGCTTTATTGTACCTTTTGCCATAACCTTATTGTTTCTTTAAATAATTATTGGCCGCAGTTTGACTACGACTTAATTTTAGTGCTTGCTCTTTTCGGATTCGGTTAAAATTTTGTCCTTTACCATTTTTATAACTTTTATCACCACAAACTATGTACCTATTTCTTAAGATACCTCCTCCAACCTCAAATATTATTGTGAAACAACTGAAAACTAACAGCAAAATGTTCAAAATACTTCTAAAAGGCAGCCATCCTACTTACACTGTGGAATAGTAACAAAAATGCCCTTCCTCTATGCTTCAAAGGTGGGAATAAAAGATATTGAATGTTATTAAATCACTGATCTTCATAGAAATAAACATCACTGAGCTTCATACTTAAGTTATAACATACATATATTGCAGATTTAAATTCTATCGAATCACAAACGAGAATTGAGTGCTTGATTCGGCCTTGTATTTTCCTTAGGTTCCGCTTACTTTTTTAAGGGTTCCTCGAGACAATTTTAAAACAGGCCTAAAATTATTGATTAATTGCTTAAAATACAAATACTGAATACAGAATTTAATTTTATTTATCGTTGACCGTTCAGTATATTAATTAATTCAATAAATGTACACGTCTTGAACTTTTCATCGAAAACCTTCACTGTAATTATAATTTTATTTTACACATGAGTAATTGCAATAATTTCAAAAGATTCTTCTAATTTACGAAGAACATCGGCAGAATATACGTTTAGCAATATGTATCATTTACAAATCAATCAATAATAAGGTATGGAAACAATATGGCGACGAGGAGAATGATGAAAAATTGAGTTTAGGGCACTTCGAATTCGAACCAAACCGCACATTCGTCAATACTACAAACTGTATCAACGATGCCATGCTGAATATGTCTTATAATAAAATTCAAAAGATTTTTTTTTCTTATCAAAAAAACGTCATGCTTGCAAAATATAATTGGTGCATTACTTGCGACTTATTTCTATTTATATATCAAGAATTATGCCGAGTGAAGAAAGTAGTTTAAAAAGTTAAGAGTTTTTAATCGGCATAATTATCAATACTATGGAGTTCATGAAATGCTGCAACCGAGTTCGATAAACAATCTTTCAAGCTATTTGATAACGAAATCCCCCGAACGCATTATACCACGAAATAACTAGGTCATTTGGCAACCGAGATTTGAACATTTTTCTCTGGGACTACGTATAAAAATCAACCTCTATGCCAATAAGTCCGAGGTGATGGTGTGTCACCTGTATTCACAAATATACCATTGGTAGATATGAGAAGGCTTCTAAACAAGCCTCTGTTATTTGCTTTGCAACTTCTCCACTCCACAGCCCGTCCATTAAATTCGCCCAACTATTAGCAATTGGTATCGATTCCCCGCGTGATACATTATTCGATTAAGGAAGGTTATAAATTTCTCAATCGAAGTACTAAGATGATCGTAGCCGCAGCTATACATGTAGATACCGTTGACCTTGAGTCTCACAAAACCACTAACAATTACTTGGAAGGAGTAATTACCGCAAACCCACAAAGCAATCCGATTCGAAATCTCCCGGTGCCCAAGCCCTCTTATCCAGGTCTCTGTTCACACACAATTTATTTGGAGCATTTTAACGCATTTGATCAGTTCTATTTTCTCCCGAATTCGGTCAGCCACTCATCCGATTCATACTTTTTCCGCCGCCAACAGTTTCTCGACCATATACAACTTGGGAGACTAATCACTGCTTGTATTCCTCGGTAAGAATTTGTAAATAATTTAACAGTGCAAAAATTTTGAACCTCCTGAAATGTTGCTGCAAGAGCCTCACATACTTCCTGTGTAGTGGTAATTCATCGATGTCTGTTGATAGTTAGGTGTATTTGCGACACATTCTCACCTAGACCATTCCACTTCGCTTTAAATTCCAGCAGCAGCTCATAGTGAATGGAAGTTCTGAGTTTTTCTTAATTAACAATGCGTCTGGACAAACCCATTTCCTGGTGCAGTCGATTGCTTTTGTTATCCCTTAGTTTAACCTTTACTTTCTGTCACCATTCTTCTAGGAAGATTTCTTTTTCCGTCATTTGTTTTGAACACATAGTTCTCGTTTCTCCTGTAATGATTGGCTTCTTCTTTTCTGCTTTAATTCGTTCTTGTCTGCCTTTTATAGCTTCCTCTTACTGGTTACTGCTCCCGCTTATTTTTTCCGGACGCCTTATAATCTTGGATAATCTTTGATCTTCTCCCTTTTTGTAATTTACGTTTCACATTTTTTATTAGATATTATGACGTTTCCATCAACAATAACCAATTTTTTAATCTCACCATTACTTTCACAAAATCGGAGACCTCCGTGATTTTGATTTGTGACTCAAAGCATCCCTAGCATTTGTTGCCTACTGCCAGAACAATTTATACTAATCAGGAGGCCCCCCACTGTTGGGTAGACGCTCGTAGATTTGAATGTAAACCTAGTATAAGGGCAGTACACTGTTCGCCCTGTACTATTCGCTTCATAGGGCTATTGTAACCTTTCAGCACACCCTCCACTACCACTTTTGGAACAACAACTCTTGGTGAACAGGCACTTCTTCATGTGCTGGTTTTGGTCGGCGGATCTTAGTTTATTACCCACCGACCCAACCAGTGAAGCGGTTGTGGGCTTTCTGGAGAAGCACCTAGTAAAGAGATCTAGTAACTCCACAAAGAGGGTAATGTGTATGGGGCTATGTGTATGGTGTTGGTTTCAGTTGTACCGCTAATTTAATTACAAAATCTACAGTTTTTAGTTATAAGAAAGAACGTTTCACATCTATAAAAAGAATATCTACTATATCGTTTTTGAAATAAAAATAACTTTCAGTAGATGTATCACATACCATCTATTTCAATTTAAAAATTGTGTTCTTTAACCTTTTAGAAATTATTTTCGGAGGGCGCGGTTTTCGAAAAAAGTATAAAACAGATGATAGTGAAATTACAGAGATAACAACAAAAAATTCCACTGCTAAATTTGGTTATTTTTCCAATTGGAATTTTATTTATGTGAAAGTTAAAATTTGAGGTGTTTGTAAATTTTGTGTCGTTGATTTTAGGCAGTTTCACATGCTCTGGAATATATATTCGAATAGTTTGGACCAACTAGGATTTTTATGGTCAAGCTGACTAAATTTTGATGGACTTTACTATCTATTTTATGGAATTAAGAGGTTTCGTGATTTTGACCCATTGTAAAAATGTTGTACCACCGATCATGGAGGTGAAAGCCATTTATTTTCAAATAGTTTAAGCAAATTAGAATCTGTGTGGTCAACCAAATTAAATTTTGATGGACTTTACTATTTTTCGGGTATTTATCGGGTATTCGTCTATAATTTCTAATGAATCATCGCTAATTTTTTTTTTTTGAAAGGGTCTTTTTAGAGGAACAGATGCAATACTGAAACCTAGTATGCCTTGATAAAATCGATACCCTCCAAACTTTTCATTAGTGTCTTTGCCTTGATAAGCCATGTCATTCCAAGCGGATATCTCTTTAAACATTCAATGATTTTCTCCAAGATGCTTGTAAAGAGTTTAGGGGGCGATTGATTTTTTAAAAGCGATGGCCTCTATAGCGTCCCTCCCATGTATCCGTCATTGTTCAGCATATCTGTGCCAAATGATCCATTACAGAAAAATTATATCAAAATTCTGTGGCTGCACCAACCAATCAAACTCGCATTTGCATAGATTATATATCTCGTTTACTTACTGAGAAAATTCGTAAGTATGTATATGTCAAATGAATCATCCTGTATATTATAACGCCGCGAGAATCAAATACAACCGATAACATGAAAATTCTTATATGCATTAGATCCATTAATGTGAAGGTTTACAATAATTATTCTTGGATAGATACATGATTTTTATGACGTAACAGAAAAATATTTATTTTTGATTTTCTATTAGGTTCAAGTTGGTTGCGTGAGAATTAAGATGAGAGAAACAATTTCAAAGAGCGTATCCAGCGCAGTGAGGTCCCACTGAGTCATGTAAAATTTGATGAAAACCACACTAAAATGGTGAGAGTCTCCATGCGCTGCGGATATGCCCAAAGTGAATTTTACACATACGAGTATGTTACATATAGGTAAATAATTTCTATACATACTTGTGAAATTCCTAAACATTTTGATATCCGAATCTGGCTATAAACATTTTAGATATATGTAGTAACCATGTTTTTTAGTAGAGTCTCAAATGTGCGAAGTTCCTTACTTCAAAAATTTGTTATAGTTTTTTCCTTTTCTTTGGCATTATCAGAAATTCTAATCTCAAAAGGCGTGTGCTTATCACACTGACGTTCATTTTCAAGATGTCAGAGGCTACAAACTCACAAACTGAAATATCAGCAAATTACGAAGATAATGAAGATATTCAAATGTTTCGAGAATATTTACAAATACCCAGTATTGTGTCAGATGAGTATGATTACGGTAAATTAGTTTTAATTAATTAAACAGTTCCAGTTATGGTAATTCGATATTATTTTTAAACTGGTCTCGCATATTTTTAGTCCCATGTGTTGAATTTATTAAAAAACAGGCAGCCACATTAGATTTATCCATTCAATTATTTTATCCATGCGGACCAACCAAACCAATCGTAATTCTAGAATGGGAGGGAACAATACCAGTATTACCAAAAATTGTTCTCAACTCGCATATGGATGTTGTGCCTGCGATCGAAAAGTATTGGACACATCCTCCATTTAGCGCCGATATTGATGAGGAAGGGCTTATATTTGCACGTGGCTCACAGGATATGAAATGTAGTGCTATGCAATATTTATCCGCCATTCGTCTTTTAAAATCCGAGGAAGTTCGATTGAAACGTACAATATTGATTATGTTTGTGCCGGATGAAGAGAATAATGGAAAATATGGAATGCAACAATTTGTTAATACGGCTGAGTTTAAACGATTAAAAATTGGATTTGTTTTAGACGAGGGTGGCCCTACGCCAGGAGAAGAGTTTAATGTTTATTTTGCAGAACGTGCCGTTTGGCGTAACAACTTTAAACATATATTATAAAATTTGATGTTAATCAGGAGTTTCATATTTTCAGATTTGAGATTCAAAATACCTGGAACAGCAGGCCATTCAGCATTCCTTTTAAAACAAACGGCTGGAGAAAAAGTACGATACTTACTCGACAAATTCATGGACTACCGTGCCAAAGAGATTAAACGATTGGAAGAAAATCCTAAACTCAATATTGGTGATGTGACGACTATTAACTTGACCATTATGAATGGTGGTTTTCAGGATAATGTAATCCCAACCGATTTGACTATATGCTTTGATTGTCGCCTAACACTTTTAGTCAATCACATAAAATTCGAAGCAATGATTCGTAAATGGATGGATGAAGCGGGCGGAGGGATAGAGCTATATTTCGATCATAAAGATCCAAACAGTCCACCGACTATACTCGAACATAATCCATTCTGGAATGGATTTAAACAAGCAATGGATGAGTTGTAAAACGAAACGTATATAGCAATCGTACAATTCAAATGAATTAAACATTTATTTTCCTTTTTTGGTGCAGAAAATTGAAAATTTCGGTGAAAATAGGTGGAGGTGCCACCGACAGTCGTTATATCAGGCAAGCTGGTATACCAGCAATAGGATTTTCTGCCCTAAACCACACACCGCCCCGGACGCACCAATTCAATGAATGTATAGCTGCTGAAACATATTTGAAAGGAATCGAAATATGGAAGAAAATTATTCTAAACGTTGGCAATGCCAAATTCTAACAATTTTATTTTATATATGTAAATTAGATAAATGATAATTTCAATATTTTATAATATTATGTGCCAATAGACACAAGTGGATTAAAAATAATTTTCTATACGGTGTAAGTAATTGTAAACGCTTAGTCACAAAATATTATGTATATATGTATATATACATAGTAACCGTGTGACAAACAATATTTTTTTGGTAACAGTTTCATAACTAAATTTCAAATTTTTATAATAAATTCAAATCTCAAGTTTAGTTTAGTAATTACCAATTTTATTCACGTGTGATATTTGGCATTGATTTAAAAATGGCATCAACTTTGGATAATGATGAAGAAATTCGTATATTTCGAGAATATTTAAGGATACCAAGTGTTGTTCATGAAGCATACGATTATGGTAAATTTAATATTATTGACAAAAAAATAAGTGTACATATTACCATTAAATTCCAAAATTCGATATAAATCATCGTAATCAAATTATGGGTCATCCAAATGTTTTAGTAAAGTTGCAATTAAAAATAGTTCTGAATGCTGGGTCAAATGCGTCCCAGATTTTTATCTTTGAGTAATATTTATAAAATCAACTGTTGAAAACTGTTTACCTGTTACAGTTTGTATAGTTTCTATATAATAAATACTCTGATTCATATACACAATTAGACCTTTACACTATTTATAAGAAGTAAATGCGATTTTGACTAATATCGACTTGTTTTAAACCTAAAATAAAAACGTTTTTATTTAAAGCGCAGTGTGTTGAATTTCTTAGAAAAGAGGCGGCCAAATTAGTTTTACCCGTTAAAATTTTCTATCCGGGTGGACCAACCAAACCAATTGTGATTCTAGAATGGAAGGGGACAGAACCGGACCTATCTAAAATTGTACTTAATTCGCATATGGATGTTGTACCGGCGGACGAAAACACCTGGACCCTATCACCATTTGCCGCTGCTATCGATTTTAAGGGACGAATTATTGCACGTGGATCACAAGATATGAAATGTAGTGGTATGCAATATTTAGCCGCGATTCGTGATTTGAAAAAACAGAAGATCCGATTGAAACGAACAGTATTGGTTATGTTTGTGCCGGATGCGGAAAATGGCGGTCAATATGGGATGAGATCGTTTGTACCAACGGATGAATTTAAAAACTTAAATATTGGTTTTGCGTTGGATCAAGGAAGCGCTACACCGTGTAAAGCTTTTGATGTATACTATGCGGAACGTGCTAAATGGCGTAAGTTCGTAACTAAGTATTACAAATTGCTGTTGTCAATAGGAAGTTTTCTCCTTTCAGAATTAAGATTTGAGGTATCGGGACCTCCAAGTCATGGAGCATTACTTTTAAAAGGCACTGTTGGCGAAAAAGTACGACGCTTGATCGATAGGCTAATGGACTACCGCGCATCTGAAGTTAAACGACTAGAATATCAATATACTAAACTTAATATAGGGGATGTTAATTCAATTAATTTGACAATGATTAGGGGTGGCATTCAGAATAATATAGTTCCACCGGCAATGACTGTATGCTTCGATTGTCGTTTATCAAGCAAGGTTAACCACACTGAATTTGAAGAACAAATTAGGAAATGGATGGAAGAAGCCGGCGAAGGAATTGAGTTAATTTTCGATCAACAAGATCCCTATATAAAACCAACTGTACTAGAAAAAAATTTATTCTGGGAGGCATTTCAGAATGCATTTGTTGAATTGTAAATATATAGACGCGCACATATACGTCAAAATATTTACTGTATCAAAAAAATTAAAAATACATTTTCTATTCATTGCAGAGATTTAGAAATGAAACTTAAAATAGCGCCAGGTTCAACTGATTGTCGTTACATGCGTCAAGTCGGAATACCAACAATCGGATTTTCGGCGCTAAACAGGACGCCGATGCTTGCACATGCTCCCGATGAATTTTTGTGCATTGACACATATTTGAAGGGGATCGAGATATGGAAAAAAATTATTGTAAATGTTGCCAATGTTTAAAAATGGCGATGATATTCAACAAAACCATCTATAGATATAAATTTTAATTTTTTATAATATCGGCGTACTACAAATATGTGTTTTATTTAATGTTATCGTTCCCAGTGTCTTATCTTTTATTTACATAATACGTTCCAATCCAACCGCACAAACAAATACAATGGAAAATATTTTGCCGCACATCAGTTAAAAATGTCAGCTCAGTGGGAAAACAACAAAGAAATTCAAATATTCCGAAACTATTTAAAAATACCGAGTGTGCAACCGAATGTAAACTACGGTAAGTTGGGTTTTGTTAAAATATGGATTAGCACACGGTTTGTAGCACATTATGTTTTAAAAATGTTCATTTTATAGACGAATGTATCAATTTTTTACTGAATGAGGCACATACTTTGGACCTTCCGGTCAAAATATATCATCCGGGTGGCCCCAGTAAACCAATTCTTATCATGACATGGCCGGGAACTCAGCCGGATTTACCAGCCATTCTCCTCAATTCACATATGGATGTGGTACCAGTTTTCGAGGAATTTTGGTCACACTCACCATTTGGTGCCGATATAGATGAAGACGGGCGAATTTTTGCGCGTGGTTCACAAGACATGAAATCTGTTGGCATGCAATATTTAGGCGCAATTCGAGCACTAAAACAACAAAATATTCGACTAAACCGTTCAATTCTCGTGTCATTCACCCCAGACGAGGAAATTGGTGGCACATTGGGAATGATGAAATTTAAAACAACCGCAGAATTCGAGATGTTAAATATTGGTTTTGCATTGGATGAGGGAATGGCATCACCGACCGTAGAACTACCTGTATTTTATGCGGAACGTTCTGTGTGGCGTTTACGTCTTGTAATATCTGGAACTCCCGGGCATGGATCACTGTTACTTAAAAACACAACTGGAGAAAAGATGCACTACCTACTTAATAAATTTTACGAATTTCGTCAAAATGAGATTAGAAAACTTGACGAGAACCCCCATTTTACAATGGGAGATGTAACAACCGTAAATTTAACAATAATACGTGGTGGTGTACAAGACAATGTAATTCCACCGGAAATGATTTTACATTTTGATGTTAGGCTCTCGATTAATGAAAGTCATAAAAATTTTGAAGATATGATACGACGATGGATGAAAGAAGCTGGTGATGGAATAAATTTAATATTTGAGCATAAGGAATCATTTGTTGAACCGACAAAATTAAAAAATAATCGATTTTGGGATGCATTTACCGATGCCATTACAGAGTTGTAACTTAGGTGATTTAATGCCATGGACTATTAATCAGAGGTTTTTTTTGCTCATTTTAGGGGGTTGAAAATAAAACCGCAAGTATTTTCGGGCGCAACGGATAGTCGACACATTCGAAATGCTGGGATACCGGTAATTGGATTTTCTCCAATAAATTTTACAGAAGTTCGTTTACATGACAATGATGAATACTTAAAAGCTGATACATATTTGAGGGGGATTGAAATTTATATGAAAATTCTATGCCATACCGGAAATGTTTAGGAAATTTATTTGGTGACCATAGAATTTCGATTTTTAGTTTTAGCTTATTCCGCACTTTATGTAAATACCGACGCCTTTAAAAAAATGAAAGAATTAAAATAAAATGAAATCTAAAAATTAATTCTATTAATCACTCTTTTCCATGCACCATCTGGGACGTTACTTCCGTATTTAAAGCACGAATATTCCACTGAAAAACTATTTAAATAAGTAAATACAATTTTAATAGAGATCCAAATCTTTATAATTAATAGTGATTTTACAAATTAAATTGACTCCTTTGCAAATCATTTTCAACAAATTGCAAAGTTGAACAATTACAAAATAGGGCCAGGAACACTTAACATTAAACATATTTCTTTAATATTGTCAAATATTTGAATTTCGGCAAAATTTATCCTTGAAACAGTGCTAAAATATTCTAAAGATATGGCCTTCCAAATCTAACTGATTGGATCCCTTCTTTGATATGAAACTTTGAATTTAAAATGAACTGTGCAGTTGGCACTAATTTTCGAAATTGTGGATTATAACCAATTCTAGGCCTTAAAGTTGTATTAATTTTAATTTCTATAGCTCAGTACAATTCTGTAATTGCTCTATTAGAATTTTACTCAAATTTTTTATGAATTTTTATAATATGATTTTGGCTCAAATTCCAAAAATAAGTCATATTAATGATTCATACTTGATCAAATTTTCTTTTGAAAGTGTCTTAAAAGTTTTAAAGAATAAATATTTTAAAAAACTAATCTTCGGCTGCATGACTTCTAATTTGTGATTAAGTTAACTGTGCGACTGTAGAAATTAGAACCGCCAAAATTATCAGCAGCTGGAAGTGTTTAAGTGCCACTAAAGATTAAAGCATACTGAATAAGACTTTAGAATGTCGGCCTATTTAACACAGAAATTGTTTTGTGGCTTACCTAAAGATAGTTAAGCAAAACTGATAAAAAACCAAAATAATTCTTGCTTTAGTAATTTTTTTGTGGTTCCTAAAAACAAGATAGTATTAACTGTATAGCCAGTTTGATAGGACGTGTATATAGCAAAACATATTGCTCAGTTACAAAAAATGTAAGCAAGAAAACAGAAAAAAATTTTTTTTTTTTATTTGCACGCCTTTTATCCCCATTTTAACGGTGGCCATATTTTTGCAAAGTATTTTTATAAGAAATTCGTTCAGGCGCGAACAACGGTTTTTAATTCAGTAAAAATACGTCAACGTAAAAAGCTAAATCTCGTAAATTTTTGGAAATCAGCTCGGTTTTTTGGTCGATATTTTCTTCAAATCTGATAAATGACAACGTGTTAGAAATCTGACTTTTACCGCTGTCTTCCGATTCTAAGCTGGAATTCCATATTTTTTTGTAAACACAAAAAGTTGTCTTGTTTTATATTACAGCAATGGCAATATCTTGTTCTCGGTGTTATTTTTATAATGTAACTGACTTTAAAAACACAACAGATAAATTTAAGATATAAATCCTGGTTCGCAACTAAATTATTTACTACTCGACAATATGACGTCTCGATTAATTCTTCCATTGGGTCAATTTTGATTTTTTTCTGGGAATAAAGGAAATAGGAATTAGGAAAAAAATACCTTAGTAGCACTTTTCCAGATGGTTTTTCCCAAATTTGTAAAACGTTATTCTGGCAGTGTTGGGAATAAATTTTTGAGAAAAAGAAATTTAGTTTAAATGTGTTTTAAAAACTCATTTTTATTTGTCAAAAAAGATTTAATAAAAATTGATTTTATTTTAAATTAATTTCTTCAAATTGTAATTAAAGAAAATATATTTATATCAATTCAAGGTGGACATCATTGTGTATAGTGTGCTTTATTACCATGTGCCGGTTTCACACAAGCTGTTGTGAGTCGTTGTATTTCGGAGTTTTGAAGAATTGTTGACGGGAATGTGTATGTGGCTGATCAATTTATTTCGTTCGGGATACTCCTCAATTACTTGTAATATAATTTTCCCACGATTAAATTGTAAATAAAAGCGTAATGAAATACATATTTTAATTTGTTGTTGTTAACTCATATAGATTGCCAACCAAACGTTGTGGTTCACACAAATACCTTTTTAAATATCTCTTAGTATGAACTACGTATTACTATCTAAATAAATTTAAAGGTAACATTAATTTGTTGGCTAGCCTTGCCTATCATTCAATAATTTTAATTCTATTATTTTCCGCTATTATAGAGGTGTAATGTGTACATTCTTATACTACATCTACATCCCAAAAATTCAATTTTCACCAAAAGGCTAAAAGGTATCGCCAATCGATGTTGATTATTAGCCTAGACAAAATGTTGAGTGATGCGCCCAAGCTGATTCTATTTGTTTTTATATTTATGCAACGTCAGAATAATAATTGGAGATTATCTTTCGTCATGGTTATTCATAATTCTTTCAAAAAAAATAAAGGAAAATAAAATACAAAAGTTCAATAATTAGGAAAAGGAATTTCCTAAAATAAATATTTCCCTATCGACAGAATACACATAAGGGAAAAAATTCCTAACAGCTACAAAACTGTAAATTTGTTTTCATTTCATTATTCCCAGGGAAAACCAGAATAGATATTCATGAAAATTCGAATTTAAAACTACTTTGGTTTGAATTTTTATTTCTTTTTTGCTCGGACAACCACTTTAAAACATTTCCGCTATACCACTTTTTACTCGTATCTCAAATTATGCCCATTCTAACATGTGCTGCTTATTAGAGGCGCCATATCCAATCAATAATAACAATTATTCGCATCCCGTGTGTTAATTACAGTTAAAAAATGTATTAAAACTTAAAATTTTGAGAGAGAAGTCAAATTTAATTTTGTTTGTTCACTATTTTTAACTATTTTTTTAACTAACCACACGGCCTTAAGATAAAAATTTAGTCGGCCCTTTATCCTTCACAAATATACTGTTTATTGACCAGATCGAGGGTACACTCGAGTTATTAGATGAACAAATTTAAACGTTTTTGAAAAAATAACGGTTCTTCAGAAAATTTGAATTCGTTGAATTTTTCAAATATATAAGGAATTAGAAGCAATGTTGATTGCCTATCCAAATATGGAATTTCATATAAATTAGAATTGACCACGAGCTGAAAAAAGATAAGATATTGAAAATGACCAAATTTGCAAATTTCTTATGGCCTACAAGCGTTAAAACATCGCAAAATTAAATATCAATACAACAAATAATATCGAATACATATTTTATAATTTTGTAATTCGAGATTACGATTTCGATACTTCGTACCCATCCCATTTCTTATCATGCGTGGTTTGCGGCTTGCATATTATATTTAATATTAATTACTATATGCAGTCATCATTTCTATATAGAATAACTATTACTGCTGTTGGAAATATATTATTTCACAATTAAATCAAGGTTAGAGTTGTGAAATGGATTGGTCCAACAATGAAGAAATTAAAATATTTCAAGAATATTTAAGAATACCAACCGTACATCCACATATAAACTATGGTAATTTTTGAGTTGGTTTCTCACCAAACTAATGATTTATTAAGTAATTTAAATTTTAGAACCATGTATCGATTTCCTTAAACAACAAGCCGAAAACCTAAATTTATTGTATGCTGTGTACCACCCTTGCGGAATTACAAAACCAATTCTTGTAATTAAATGGGAAGGAACGCACACGGAATTACCAGCAATTATGTTAAACTCGCATATGGATGTTGTTCCTGTGTACGAAGAATTTTGGACTCATCACCCATTTGCTGCCAATATTGATATACAGGGGCGTATTTTTGCTCGTGGCACACAAGATATGAAATGTAATAGTATGCAGTATCTTGCCGCAATTCGTGCTATGAAACGTGAAAGCGTACATTTGAAGCGAAACTTATTTATAACATTTTTGCCCGACGAAGAAATAGGGAGCGAAGATGGACTCATTCCTTTTGTAAAAACGAGTGAATTTAAACAAATGAATATTGGTTTCTCGATGGACGAAGGAATGGCATCTGAATCGGAAGAATTTTTTGCGTATTATGGTGAAAGGACTGGATGGCGTAAACATGCTTTATCTTTGAATAATATAAAAGTACATTAGCTAATCATCTTTGTTTTTTTATATATGTATATATATAGATGTTACATTCCAAATTTCCGGGCCAACTGGATGCGGATCACTATTAATGAAAAATACGGCTGCTGAAAAATTACAATATTTACTTGGAAAATTCATGGATTTCCGAGAAAATGAAACCAAACGGTTAGAAAACAATCCTGATTTAACGATAGCCGATGTCACAAGCGTCAATTTAACTAAGCTGTCTTCGGTGGGAGTAGGAAAGAATGTCATTCCATCTAAAATGCAAATACATTTCGATATACGAGTATCACCTCACACTGACCATGCAGAGCTTGAAACGATCATGCGAAAATGGATGGAAGAATCGGGCGATGATATTGAACTAATTTTTAATACAAAATTTCCATATGTTCCGGTCACTCCAATAATCGACAACCCTTACGTAGACGCCTTTAAATATGCGGCGAATGAATTGTTATAAACTATTCAGTTTACAACTGGAGTAAAACAATAACATATATTTTTTTATTTCAGAGGGATTAAAATAAATATGCGGATATTTCCGGCTGCCACGGATAGCCAAGTAATGCGCCAAGTTGGTATACCAGCAATCGGATTCTCAGCAATAAATTTTACACCTGTACTTTTACATTCGCATAATGAATTCATTGGGGCTGAAACTTATTTAAGGGGAATCGATATTTGGAAACAGATTATATTCAATGTGGCCAATTGTTAATTTGGGTTTATTTATATATTTTTAATGTTGAAAAAAAAATTGATCTATTTGAATACAAATACAATTCAGTTCTAAACTGTTAAACAATATACTCGAGTATTTCACTCTATTTTATGAGCCGGAGAGAAAATATATACAATACATATAGTTTGTAGGGCATGATAAGGGTAGTTATTGAAAGGTTTCACTAAATTTCGAAATCCCTCAATGTTGTGAGGGATAAAACGTGCAACCAAATACAGAAAATTCCCATCCCTAGTACCCATAGATGTGAGGCCCTACTACCTAGTATTTCGAGGCAGTAATACTAGAGGTACCAATATAGCTTTGTTCAAATGGTCGTAGAAATCGTTTGATCAAATCCTGCGAGCTATTTTTGCAGATATGGGTTGAGCAGCATTTTGAAACAGTACGCAATCGATGATACACCTTTACTTGGCAGAAATTAACTTGAAATATCAATCATCAGTTACAAAGATTTCAACATACATTAACTCTGAAGAAACCATTTTAGAATGCACACGTCTATATCATCTTCACTTTATCCATGGTTTAACGGCATATTGTTTACTTTAACAAGAAGTATTCAATTGTTAAAGATCGAGCTCAACTGCAGACCATTTCACGAAATTAATAATTTAGATGAAGTTAGAAGATCCGCACCTTATGTTAAACACTATAAAAAAATTCCACCCAAACATACAAACAGCACATTCATATATCCGTTTACATTTTTCCATAGTCTACCGCATATTTGCCTTGATTTAATATTTTTAAAACCACAAACCTGACACGTTATCGCATTACAATTCAAATACCACACATTATTACAATATAGTTAGGTATTTATGAAGCTATATTGATTTGTAATATCTATATACAAATTAGTTTATAACAAATCGTCTGTAAGTTATTTTAGTTTACCGTAAACGATAAAAATGAATTTGGAGTGGGCAAATAACGAAGAAATTCAAATATTTCAAGAATATTTAAGAATACCAACTGTGCATCCAGATATAAATTACGGTAGGCTAGAATTGTGGGATTAAAAGCAAATTAACCAATCTGAACCAAATATATTTTTTTGCAGATCGTTGTATCGAATTCCTTACTAAACAAGCATTGCAATTAGATTTATCTTATGATATTTACTATCCTGGTGGAGTTAATAAGCCGCTATTGGTCATGAAATCGGTTGGAACACAACCAGAGCTGCCGACCATTATGTTAAACTCCCATATGGATGTGGTGCCCGTATTCGAAGAATTTTGGACTCATCCCCCATTTGCAGCAAATATTGATGAGGAGGGTCGTATTTTTGCACCGGGCACGCAAGATATGAAATGTAATAGTATGCAATATTTGGCCGCAATTCGAGCTCTTAAACGAGAAAATGTACGTTTAAAACGTACCATTGTGCTTACATTTGTACCCGATGAAGAAACAGGTGGATACACTGGTATGATTCCATTCGTAAAAACAGACGATTTTAAAAATTTGAATGTTGGATTTTCGATGGATGAAGGCATGGCTTCGCCAAATGAGGAGTACTTAGTATTTTATGCCGAACGAACTGGATGGCGTAATTAAACATGTTTTAATCTACTGTACACCAAATAATAATCATAATGTTAATTTATAGATGTTACATTCAACATTTCTGGACCATCTGGGCACGGATCACTATTAAATAAGAACACAGTTGGCGAAAAAGTTCAATATCTACTTAATAAATTTATGGATTTCCGCGCCAGTCAAGCCAAACGATTAAAAGATAATCCGGATTTAACACTAGGCGACATTACAACTGTAAACCTAACAACTATATCAGGTGGTGTAGGGCGTAATGTTGTTCCGCCGGAGATGAAACTACACTTCGATATACGGTTATCGCTAGAAATTGATCAAGAAACATTTGAAGCGGATATTCGGCGATGGATGGAGGAAGCAGGAGGAGGCATTGAACTTATTTTTGATTCAAAATTTCCATACGTTCCAACTCCAATTGTCGGAAATATATTTATAGACGCACTTAAGAATGCAACTGATCAACTGTACGTCATCAGTTATATACTATCTATATTTTTAATAGTAGTTAATTTATTAATTTTTATTTTAGTGGACTTATAGTTAAAATGCGTGTATTTCCGGCTGGTACCGATAGTCAAGAAATAAGAGCGATTGGTATACCAGCGATTGGACTTACGGCCTTGAACTTTACTCCAGTACTATTTCATGCGCATAATGAGTTTGTTAGCGTGCCCACATATTTGAGAGGAATTGAGATTTGGAAAGCAATTATATTCAATGTGGCAAATTCATAAATGAGATCAGAATTAATGTAGTTATTCTGAATAACAAGTAATTGCAATAAAGTTTTTTAGATTTTAAGCGTTTTAAATTTTCTGTACTCTTTCTTTTGGCATCGCTTGGTTAATGGTGCCTAATTCCTATAATATTAAACAAGAAGTTCAACAAAACTTGTATTCCATAACCGAACGAACGAATTTGAAATTAGATGTAAAATAGAATCGTGTGTGTCGATGTAAAAATATTGAAATATGATGCGATATTGTCAGTATTTCAACGAGGTATGCAAGTTTAATGCTTCATAACAAGTTGGGCTTAGGAACCAATGGAGATTTACATGATCGGCAGAGATGTTCAATTAAAATACACAGATCAAAATTACATTCTTCCAATTCTTTTTTTTTAATTTAATTAATTTTCTTTTTTACAGGTAAATTAAATTATATGTAATAAAATAATTATATAGTTAAATTAATTTTAATTTTTTGTTTAATAAACTATTTCGTTAACATTTACATCACTATTAACTAATTCGGCCAAATTTTTTTTTCGAACACTATTTTTTTCACTTTAGCGTTTTAATAATTTTAACAGTGTACGAGATTAGAGATTTTCGTCTAATTTTTCAACCGCCATCACAGAACAGAATTTAAATGAATATTAATTTTTATTTTTGTATTGTTTTTGGTACTGTTAAAATTATTAAATTAATTAAAATGATAATACAATATTTATATATAAATTAACTTATATATTATTATTTAGGTATATAGATTAAATAAAATAATTGTGATAAAAATTTCAGATTTTATATGTATGTACTCGGTTTACCTCAGATTTTATTGTGTGGTTACAGTTTACGCGGTCAGAACAAAAACTAAAACACGTTTGCGTGTGTATGAGATTTTTTTTATGCAATTCTAATTTCTAATCTTATAAATATAAATAAAATAATAATTTATTTTTAAACTCGTAAAATTTCACATGCTTTATTATAACATATAGCAATCCAGTCGGGTTGGGTGGCACCCCATTGTATTTGATTTACTTCACCTTCGGCCGCAGTATAGGCTAATATTGGATCCTCGATTGCACGAGGCATTTGTTGTATGTCCCAAATGAGCGCTTGGTGGTCATCACCCGCAGTGCATATATGGCAAGAACTGGAAACATAGCTACAAATGAATATATCCATGGTAAATATCATAATGGGTTTTATACATACCTATGTGGTGCCCATGCTATACCATTAACGCATGCACGGTGATTGGACAGTCGAGCTACAGGTGCACATGGTACCCGTACATCTAGTATAATAACCTCACACGAATCCATCGCCACTGTTGCCAAGTAGTTTGGATCTTGCTTATTCCATGCTAATCTTAATAGGGGTGTATGTGTTGGATCTTCATAAATAATCGTTGAATGTTCTAAATGTCTTAAATCAAACATACGAACTGATCCATCCGCCCCGACCGATGCGAACATATCTCGTCCACCACCGGCTCTCGAGAATGCTATATCGTACACTTCTTTATCGTGTGCAATTAATTGTGTTTTAACGTGTCCCGTGACCATATTGACCCGGCCCAGCGGTTGCCCTGTCTCCAGACCCCAAATTGTGCATGTTGTATCTATGGATGACGTACCAACTAAATTGGGATCTACCTCATTCCAATCGAACGATGTTAAAGGTGCACAAAAATCACTATTCTTATTATTATTTAACACACATTCTAATCGGGTATCTGGTTCCCCGGCTCGCCACACTCTCAAATAATCACCACTTGTTGCCAATAAATCAGGAAATATACCTTTAGAATCTGGTATCCACATGATTCGTGTGGTCGGATACGGATGGTCAAACGTACTTTTAGCACTAAATTCACTGGTCTCTTCATCTAAACTAATTATTTGCACTTTATTATTGTACTCTTCGATAAAACTCCCTAGTGCCAGGCGGAACCGCTTGTCTGGTCGAACACTCCAGTTCATCGAATACAATGGCCACGGAGCTACATATTTATAAATTTCCTTCCGTTTTCCCGATGACGAAGACATTTTCCCCAATGATTAATCTTTACTCTGTGATCAAATTTTAATTGAAAATATTTTCGTTTTATCAAATGTTAATGACCGAATTATATAAATATAAAAAATTAAAATAAAAGCAAAAAATAACAAAAAAACACTTAAAAACTTGTTCACATCGTCCTTAAGAATATTTAATTGAGAGAAAATAATACACAAATATGCAATGAAAATAAATTTCAGAAAATAAAAAGAAATTAATTTTTTTTTTCTTGGCTTCTTGTCAAAATATCACACAAAAACACAATACACGGTACCGCTGTAAATATATAAATAAAATGTTCAATTGTTTTGTTTTGATCAAAAATTTCAATTTTCCACCTAGAATCACATTATTCTTAACTAATTTTATTGCGAATCGATTCACAAACAATTTATAGATAAATTATTTTTATTTTCGTTTCGTAAAATCACTATTTTATTTGAAAATTATTTATTTAATTTGTATAAAGCACATTTTTTGTTTATCATCAACTCGCACGGCAAAGGAAAATGTCTACTGCAATAGTGTGAAGTTCTTCGAGATTCGATTGAGGTTTATTTACACTATAAGGTCGTGTGTAAATAATGTAAAAATATGTAATAATGTGAAATATTTTTAACTACCAGAATTAAACTAGCACGAAAAGTTATAATCTTGACAACTGAAATTCACCCAAAACATTATGACATTAAATTATTCCACACCAATCCACCAAATGGCTAAATATCAGTACAATCGGCTGGCGAACAAAAGTGAGCAAAGAACGGATTAGGTGTTTATAATTATATATAATTCGGTGAAAGATTTAAAGAACATACAAAAGTTTACACTTTACATAATCTTCACTCACTATTATTATGTTGATTTCAGTACGATAAAACAATGCTATAAATTAAGAAACAAGGGAGAAAAACTGGAAAATTGAGTGCGAAAACACAAAAATATCGGAATCGAAAGAGTTAAAAAAAAAAGAATAAATTTCGTATCCCTCTTTAGTACATACTATATATACATATTTGCTTTTGACCAACTGTATAATTTTTGATACATGCTGTTACAAACATGTCAATAAATTATAGCTACACGATTTTTGTTGCAAATTTGCAATAATTTCATATAAACTGTTTATGAAAAAGCAATTTGAAATTTAGAAAGACAGAACTACGAAACTATTAAAAAAGTTTTTTAACGAACTTCATCACATTGTATCACAAAAATTCGTTCACCACCTCGAAACAGTATTATAATCGTGCGCTTCGGCTCTCGACTTATGAAAAACTTGTGGCCAAATTAAAAGAAGTTGACCCGGATGCCAACAAAAATTTAGTCGTTGGTAAATTAAATATAACGAACATAAAAAAGTACTCGAATTTAAACAAGCCACTGATGGGTCAAGTAATAGATTTATAAACCACGTCTATGGTATTATGATTTCCTATCAATGTTTGTGGCCACCGAGGAAAATAAAAGTAAAATTGAAACGGAATCGGATCGAAACTCAGTAGACTATAATATGCAATTTGCTAGGTATTATGACACTGGCTAGTTTTGAAGTGCAATAAAGTGCTGTAAACCAATTTTTGTAAGAAAGGGAAAGGAACAGGAGACAACATTATTATAATGGACGCCACGTGCGTCAGCATGTAAAATATAAATATAAACAACAAATTAATTTTCTTAATAATTTTTGGGATTGGAATTTATATGCGATTTGAGTTAGAGTTTAATTTGATTTTATTAAATTTTATTAAAAATTTGATTAAAACATATATTTATTTATAATTAGTTTTGTTCAAATACAATAAAACTAGCAACATATTTTTTACTTAAACACAAACTGTGTATTGAAATTGTACTACTCGACTTTGGAATCACTCGCACTTGTATTTGGAAAACCTAAAGAGTAGTCTACAATTCTTCCAGCTTCTCGAAGTTCACTTAAAAATGCACCTTGCACGGTAGCTGAATAGTTTCGTATTGTGTTCTCCAGCAAAAAATAACCGTGGTAATTCTTTATCGTCATTCTTCGAATCGGTGTGAGATGTTGGTGTTACAGGCGCGGCGAGTAAATCATAATTTGAACCGGATGATCCAACTGAGACAAAACTGTAAGATCCTCGGGCCCAAGGATCAGCATGCCATCTTGTTACTAGTTTATTTTGGTTGTGGTACTGCAGAATTTTTGAAAATACCTTTGAGTACGGCAATACAACGTCCTACAATTACATCATCAGATACGTTTTCCATAATTGCAGCGGACTGTCCAGCCACAAGGACTAACAATACCGGTGATTGGGAAATACTCCAGAATAAAAATAACTCACCACGACTTGCAGTTGTACTACCAACATGACCAAACAAATTTGACGAAGTATCCCAAAATATTCCATCGAAGCACAGCACAACTTTATTTAAATTTCCGCTTGTTTCCACTCCAGAAGAGGGGGGTCAAATTTAACCGTGTTTAATTGATTGGATGATGGAGATACGGCAATTTTCAGTACGCCTAACGTAAGGGTACATAAGACTAGATCAGCTTTATAAGGTACTGATGAATTATTGGTTTTAACATTTTCCGAAGTAACCTCCACACCGCCAGGAAAATACTTTATCCAATCCCTCCGGTAACGCGATTGGAACACATGAATATCCATTTCGCACAGTTGTATGATTGCCAATGCATTCAAAATCGTCATCTTGGTCTCAATGTTTTAAGGACAAAGTGTTTAGTGGTGTCGCATTAGCGAATTCTAAATTTACAAAGTGCCAATCTAAAATTTGACGATCGTTTGATGACAGATATACATCAATTGGAGGATTCATTTCCATTTCTTTGAGTTTTGATTCCATTTGATTTAAATTCAACTGTTCTACGTCAGCCCAAAGAACATGCAATTGACGGTGAGCTAAACGTACATTAAACTCATTCTCAATATACATATTTTTATGTTGTTGGATCACATTATTTAAATGTTGCACTGGTGTTTCTTTAACATGTTTTTCTTGTAATCGTATAATCCATTCCAATGCTTGGCCTAATGATACTGGATTATTTCCGGCATAATTAAAATCTAATTGATGGGAGAACTTGTGAACTCGAGCAGTCTATTCAATTCTCTTTCAACCATTTTATCTTTATGATTTGGTACTGATTTTCCTCCAGCCACGTACATTGGACAAGTTTGTTTTATTGGAGCCATTTCCATACCAGTTTGTCTGCTCAATATAGTTAGAGGTTTACCCCATATTCCAGTAACCACCATTGCTACCTAGATCAGCAATGTAATTATTATTTCGAAATGTGGCAATACGCCCTCCAACACGATCTCTTGCTTCTAACACAATAACATCCATTCCAAATTGTTGAAACTGTTGCGCTGCTGCTAGTTCTGAAATTCCCGCACCAATTACAACCACTTTTGCAAATTTTTTAAGTGGTAATGATTTTTTTATATGCTTGAAAATACCGTAAGTTTAATTAAATTTTAAGTTTTTTTTTTTTTTTTTTTTTTTTTTTTTATATTTCATTTACTATGGTCGGAATATTACTATCCACATATGACCTACAGATATATTACATTTATGTCAAAATATTTATTTTCTACAGTAAAATTTATGTTCTACTATTATGACAGTAACTGTACTACTTTTTGTTATACTGGGTGCGTTCGAATGTTGTACCGGGCAGAGTCCGGTACAACCCTGTTTATAAACTATATTCTATTTCTTTTAAATAGTCGCATAATATTTTATAATTTTTACTATTTCCTGATTTTAAGATGTCTATTAGTTTTGTATTTTGTATTAGTTCATAATTTTGTCTTATATGGTTATATTTCGTACATTTTTCTATTATGTGTTCGTTGTCCTCCACTATGCCACATGTATCACATATGTTGTTTTCCTCGATTCCAACGATGTTTTTGAATTTTTTATTTTTTGCATGTCCTGATCTTATGCCGTGTGCCTCGATCGACTAAATTGACTAACTAAACTAAAGTAAAGTTAGTTGATGCAATATACGTATAGATGACACTAGCATACAAGTCATTATCTGTGCCTCAACTTTAACTAAACTAAATTAAATGTCAAAATCGTTCGAACCACATCATTCGAACTAACGATTTTTTTTTATAATTATTGAAGAATTATTAAAGGTTAATGATATACTCTCGCATTTTATGTCTACCAATACAATTTTTTGTATTTTTTAAATATATATGTTTAATAAGACAGAGTTTAAAAAATAAACGGTAACGACGAATAAAAGTAAATCGCAATATAGCTACATTTATAAAAAAAAAAAATAGAGAACACATTTAACATTTACTGAGTATCAGTAATAAACCCTAAACTAAACGAATAACAGGATAATCATAGTCAGACATGGCAATAAATCTTCCAAATTTTTTCACATCTTTTCAAATACATTTTTGATACGCCCAATGGAAAACTGAAAAATCAGCCTCTTAAAGGAACACGCATGCATTTTAATTAAAAAACACCCACCATCCTTGTTAATTTATTCACAAATATATTGTATTTTTATACCAATTTTAAACGTAATAGTTATATATTTATGTCAAGTAAATTGGTTATCAGGGAAAACTAAAATATACTCTTGCGAAAAATAATTATAACAAAATATTAAATGAAGTTTCTCTCGGTACACGTATACAAACAAGAAATGCAACTAACTTCCGAACTGAAATGAAAAGTCAACGAAAAGTAACCTCGGAAAGAGACTTTTCAGCTGGAGCCTGGTGTTCAATAGTGGAAGCTTCAATTTTTTTAGTTTAGTCAATATTTAGTGTGTTAAGGCACACAGCATAAGCCTGTTTATTTGTCTGATGTTATATGAATTCAGGTAGGTTTTGTAGTACCATGGTTTTGTTGGTGGTGTACTATTTATTTGTTTGTTGTATTTTCCTACTGATGTTGTCCACTCATTGTATTTTTGTTCCCATTCTTGTCTTATTGTGTCATTTATAACTTGATATGCATCCTCTATTGTTATTGGGTTATCTATTGTTTCATCTGGTTTCTCTATTGCTGTTCTTGCTAGTTTGTCGGCTTTCTCATTGCCTAGGATCCCTCTATGTCCTGGGATCCACTGAATTCTGATTGTTGCATTATGGTTTTCTGCTGCTATATCGATTATTTCCTTCTCATAGAATTTGTATTTCTTTTCTTTGATTACATTTTGTATGGATTGGCAGCTGCTTTGTGAGTCAGTGTATATTATTATTTTGGTTAGTCCCATCTGTATTGCTTTTTCTATGGCTATTTTTATTGCGATTGTTTCTATTGTTTTGATTGATGCTTTATTTTGTAGACTTATTTTGAGTTCAATATCTGCTTCTTTGAAGTATATTCCTATTCCCCCTCTGGTCCGGTTTAGTGATCCATCAGTGTATATTGCCTTGTAATCTTTGTAGTTATTCAATGTTTCTATATAATAAGCCATTACTTCGACTTGATTCATGGTTATTTTCGGGCTATTATTTTTTATTTCATGATTTATTATTAGATTTTTTGCTGTTTGAATTAATTTATTGCTTGGTTGTGCTATTTTAGTTAGAAAGTTGTATTCATTGTATAGTTCCTTTATCTTTTCCATAATATTGTTGCTTTTAATCAATTGTCCGGTTACATTGTTTTTGTTAATTTGGTTGGCTATGTATTTTAACGATGTTAGTTTGTTATCTAATTCCGCTGGAAGCGTTGCTGTTTCTACGAGTAATGTTGGTATTGGTGTAGTTTTCAGCAAGCCCGAAACTACTCTCAGATTTTGGTTGATTATATTTTGTTTTATTTTTATGCTGTTTTTGATGTTTGTTGGTGTGATAATATCTGCATATTTAGTTCTTGTTTGGATTATGGCTTTGTACACGTTTATTATGCTATATGGGTGTGCTCCACCATTTTTATGTGTTAACATTTTAATTATATTCGTCGCTTTGCCTATTTCTTTTTCGAGATTTTTATAGTGTGGATGTAACGATAGCTTATTAGTGAAGGTGGTGCCCAGTAGCTTTATTGTTTTTTCTTCTTTTAATCTCGTGTTGTTTATTTTCACTATGAAATCTGCAGGCTTATTTTTATATAGGCTCATGAATTCGCATTTGTCTGGGTTTAATTGAAGGTTTATTTTTTCTAATTCCTGGTTCAGTTCTTGTAGTGTTTTATTGGCAATGAGTTGTGCTTCTCTCTCATTTTTCGCTTTGATGAGGATTGCTATGTCGTCGGCGAACTGGTATATTGAGACATTTTCTTGTTGTATTTTGTGCACTTCGTATGTATAGATGTTAAATAGACAAGGGCTTAAGCAACTGCCCTGTGGTATTCCTTTATTTGTGATTTGTTTTATAGTTGATGTTCCGTTGTTATATGTTATTATTCTATTAGTTAGAAATTGGTATATCCAGTTGATTATGTGTTTTGGTGTGTCTATTTTTATTAATTTGTTTATTAGTATTTTTTTGTTTACGTTGTCGAATGCTTTGGATATATCCGTTGTGATTAATATTTGGTGTTTATAATTTGTTTTTCCAGATGATATTTCACTAAATAGATTTACGAAGTAATCCATGATATTGTATCCCTTTCTAAATCCATATGAGTTTTGTGGTAATGTATTTTGTTGTTCTAGGTGTTGGTTAAGTTCTTCCAATATGATTTTGTTGAATATTTTTGATAGAGTGTTTTGTAGGCATATCGGTCTATAACTTTCCGTTGCATTTTCATCTCTATTCGGTTTTTTTATTGCTATTATTTTACATATTTTCCATTTTTCTGGGTATTGTTGATTTATGTATATATTATTAAGGTAGTTTGTGACTTTTTTAATTATGCTGGGGTTTATGTCAAATATATTTTTTAACGTTTTATATGAAATTTTGTTTTCTCCTGGTGCCGTGTTTTGTTTTTGTTTTAATATATCGTTTATTATTTTATCATTGAATTTTTTATTAGTTTGGTTTATTATTTCCATTGGTAGCCGTATTTCTTCTATAGTTTCCGGGAAGTTTTCATTTATAAATTTCTTTGCCATTTCCGTGTCTTCTAGTAGATTGAATCGGTTTTCTCTTTTATTTTTTATTTTGTTTATTTTGCTCCATAATTCTTTTGTGTTCACTGATGGGTTAATACTCGTAATAAATATTTCCCATGTTTTCCTTTTACTTTGTTTTATTTCACGTTTTAATACTGCTATTGCTCTTAAAAGTTCCGTGGCTGTATATAGATTTTTTTGTATATTATAGCATTTTTGTTTTTGTGTTTTTATATTCCATAGTCTTTGTATTTTTTCGTTCCACCATGCTTTTGGGACGTTTTTGTTATTGATGGTTGTGTATTTTGTGTTTTCTTTGACTATCGTTTCTATTATCGTTTCAATGTTAGCATTATTCTCGTTTTCAATTTCCTTGTTCTTAGCAATTTCTTGTACGGCCTTTTTCCAATTTATGGTTTCTCTCCTGGTGTATTTATTGGTGCTCATTTTTATTATTATGGGGAGATGGTCCGATCCTAAGTTGTCATCAATAACCTTCCATGTCAATTTGTTGTAAATATCCGGAGTGCATAATGTTATATCTATTGCAGACGTTGTGTGGTTTCTGAGGTTTAGTCTGGTAGGTTTTCCGTTATTGAGTATTTGAATATTACTTTGTTTTATTAACTCTGCTATTGCTTTGCCGGTCTTGTCTTCTTTTGCCATCTGTCCCCATAAGTTACTATGGGCATTTATATCTCCTGCTATTATTGTATTTCCGTTTGTTTCTGCTATTCTTATTATCTTCATTACTTCTTCTATTTTAGTGTGTGTATTGCCATTGGGTGGGTTGTATAGTGCTATTATGAATATGTTGGTGCTGCTGTATTTAACTTTAATTTGAATGGCTTCTATATGTGATAGGTTTGTGTTAAGATCGATTTCTTGAGCTCCTATTTTGTTGTTTACCAAAAATCCCACTCCGCCGTAGCCATCGTCCCTATTTTTGGTGATTAGTTTGTATCCGGTTATTGTTGGTTTGTTTGATTGATGGGTCCATGTTTCACTGAGAATTGCTAAGTCTATTTCGTTGGCTTGTATAAACATTTGTAGTACGTTGATGTTGCTTTTGAGGCTTCTTATGTTTGTTTGTAGCATTTTAATTTTATTCTCCATTTCAAAATTTATTTTTGGAATTTATGTGCTATGGTTTTTAGGTCTATCATCAATAGATCTGGCTCGGTGTATTGTCTGTTGCTGAGTTGGATAAAGTTGTTAATTGTTTGTTGCAGTTTTTCAATCATTAAACGTTGTTCCTTTACTATTGCATCTTGTCTGTTTGCCTTTGCAATCCATGCGTTCGGAATTGATTCATCGTTCTCCTTCAGTTTTGGGTAGTTTTGCGGATTTATTTCTTGGCTAGGTTCTTCATGCCTTGGATGTAGTACTGCCATTGCTTCTTTATATGTGGTTTTGTTTTTAATGATATATATTTGTATTTGGTTTTGTTTCTTTTTTTCTGGGCACTGTTTTGAGTTTGTGTAGTGTTCTACACCTACGCAGAACTTGCACTCTGGTTTTTCTTGGCATTCATGGTGTTCGTTTTGGATTGTTGGTTTTGTGCATTTAGCGCATCTTTTTATTTTAGAATGGCAATATTTTTTGATGTGGCCGTAACTCAGACATGCCGCGCAGAATTTAAGTTTGGGTATATATATATTAGTGTCGATATTAATGTTGTAGAACATTACTTTTCTTGGTAGATGGCTGGCTCTTATTTCAATTCTGAGGATGTTGGTGTTTTTTAATGTTTTGGTAGTTCTGTCCCAGGTTTGAATTATTTCCATATGTGTTATTGGGTAATCGCTCGTTAGGTTTTCTTTTATTTCATTCATGGTAAATTCGCCCGCTATTCCTCTGACGACTCCTTCGACATGCGTGTATGTTTTGGGGATATAACATTTGTATCCTTTTTCCAAGAAGGTTTTGTGTACTGGGTCATCTTTCCTGATACACTTATTAGCTTTGTCGTATGATTCGAACTCTACTCTTGCGATTTTTTTGTTGACTTCCACTATGTCTTTAATTTTAGTGTTGTTTTCTTTAAATGTTCTGGCTAAAATTATTGAAACCATCTTTTGTGGTGTTTTCGTATCTATTAACACGTAGAACGGTCCTTTGTCAGTATTTATATATTTGTTTTCCGCCATTTTTTTTTTGTCTTTCGCTTGGCTTTGGTTTTGTGTTTCCACTGCTTCAGTCATATTACGTTTCTTATTAATTGGTTCTATTACTGTTAGATTATCACTTTCTGTATTATTATTATGTGTTAATTTTCTTTTATTATTTATTTCGTTTTCCTCATATCCTAAGAATTCTTCATCTGATTTTATCTCGTTTTCCATTAGATTGTTTGGCCGGCGTTGGGCACCGCCATTTTGTTTTTTCACACTTTCACTTATTTTTAATGTTTTAATTTTCCTTATACACTTTTTAATTTTATTTGTTTTGTTTATTTTTGTATTTTTGTGTTTTTGATTGTTTTTTGTCAAAATTTTGATTTTTAATTTAACTATAACGCACTAAAACAGAAAAACTCCTTATCACTAATATACGTGTTACCACTTATACGTTCACAAGGCGAATGATGAAATTTTAAGTTTTAATCAAATTTTATTCTTACAATGTTTCCAATTGAAGATGTCAAAAAAAGTGTGAATGTCAAAAAAAAAGAATCAAAATGTAATTCTTTTCTGCTAGAATTGCCCACTTTTTTTGCTAGACAATTTGAGCTACGCTGGTTTTTTGACATATAACGATTTTTTTACGTACTATGTCGTATTCACCCACACATGTGTATATTTTGTATACATGTTTTTTTTCTCGCTCGGTTTGTCTTTTCTAGCCGCTAGAAAAGTCGGAAAAAAAGCCAGTGTCATAATACCATAATGTGTCGTTTAAACATGAAGACGCTCAAGTAGATAGTTCTGAAACTGCACACAATGATGTATATGATTCGAATGAGAATACAAATCAGGCACAATCTGACGAATTATGCGAATATTTAACACCGGATATATCGCAAACTAATGAATTATCGTTAGAAAAAGAAGACGAGATCACGTTCTATGGGAAAATCGTTACTAGTAAACTAAGACCTATGCCGAAGAACCAGAGGATTGTTGCCGAAAAGATGATGAACGAAGTGTTGTATTACGGAGAAACTCATCGATTAAACTACGGTTGTGCCAGTAAATTTGAACAATGGATTTATTTAGAAACCGTCCCACAGTTGCGTGATGGTACTCTTGACGTTCTTTACGAATAAAAATGTTAACACCATGTAAATTTTGTAATTTTTTTGAATTCAAATTTGGAAACCAACCACAATAGCTGACAAGCCGGTTTATACTGGCAACACTTAATCATTGTCAGAATTATTTAATTTCATTTGTTGTTGCGAAGTTGATCTTGCGTCTAGCACTAAAAAGTGCATATATCTGTATTAAACTGATCATGAAAACCGACGAATATATTAAATTAGATTTAAAATATAAATATAAACAAACGTATCGGAAGGTTTGGGAGGAAATCCCGGAATTTAAAGGTAAAACAATAAAACATAAATTAACCTCAATATAAGTTCAAACTAAATAGTGAGTTAATTTTAATACAGGATGGCTTCGTCCGGCCCCCGATAAACAACCAAATAAGGCATATTGCTGTTATTGTAATAAAATTCTTCATGCTCATCGAATATCGTTGTTGAAACATACATGTACGGCTGTACATCAAAGGGCTACTCAACAGATTTTAAATGGAGCAGGAGCCTCTGAAAATAATACGGAAGGGCAAATGGAAATTGTATCGAAATTATGCAAAATATACAACGATTCGATGACGGATGCGAATGACAGTGACAAGAATATTCATGAAATAGTTGATGGTGATAATGAAACGTATTACGTCTCATATGACGATGCTGATTGCGGTGTAGTACCAGACCCAGATGTCAAGCAAAAACCCGATGAAGAAATGGAAAAAACGGAGTTTACCGCGATCGACCAGGTAATGTGTAGTGCATTTAATTAACCGGTATTGGCTGATTTATGCAAACATAAAAATATTATTTACAGTCTTATAAGCAATGGTGCGTAGGGCTAACTATAGCAGAGAAAGCAGTAAAGCCGTGTTGCGTAAAACACTGAAATTAGCAGGTTTTCTTTTGAAAATATCTTGAATCATTTAAATACATATATATCACCTGTTATGAGTTAAGTGATTTATGATATTTTAAATTTTAAAATTAATCAATTGATGTTCCAAATACATCAGTTCATTTGCTTAGTGATCAATAGTGCCATTTATCTTGGGGCAACGAAATAGATTGCGACTAAATAATCACCCAACATCAAAATTAAATTATAGTTCTATTACTGCACTGGCAGCGGCAGATTTGAATCTGATGTGGTCGTGCTTTGGTAGATCACGGTAAAGAGGTAGATCCCATAATTATCTATAAAATACCGGGTGTTTTTTTTAAACTGAGACGATCAAATATCTCGAAAAATAGCCACTCTACGGAAAAAATGTCCATAATCAAAATTTAATCATACCGCGGGGGAAATACATTAGTGCAAAAAAAAAAGTCCCCCCCACCCCCGCTTTGTAGGTGGGGCGGGGGTAACTTTTAAACTAAGATAGGAAGCCATATTTTTTATTGCAGATACGGATTCTACGACTAAAAGTACGTATGATTTGAATAAAATATTTTGTTCGGTTCATGATAGATGGCGTTGCAATCGACGAAATTCAATTTTTTCAATTTCTCCTTAGAACACACGCATTCGATTCTGCAATACGTTTGAAATAAAAAACATCACGTTTTCATTGGAAATACTCGAAATTCGTCATCAAAACAATTTATTCAGTTTTGTAAATCTAAATAAGTGTTCAAAATGATGGCCTGAATTTTGTATTTTTGAAATTTAATAATAAAACTTGAAATTAATTTTGAACACTTATTTAGATTTACAAAACTGAATAAATTGTTTTGATGACGAATTTCGAGTATTTCCAATGAAAACGTGATGTTTTTTATTTCAAACGTATTGCAGAATCGAATGCGTGTGTCTTAAGAAGGAGAAATTGAAAAAATTGAATTTCGTCGATTGCAACGCCATCTATCATGAACCGAACAAAATATTTTATTCAAATCATACGTACTTTTAGTCGTAGAATCCGTATCTGCAATAAAAAATATGGCTTCCTATCTTAGTTTAAAAGTTACCCCCGCCCCACCTACAAAGCGGGGGTGGGGGGACTTTTTTTTTTGCACTAATGTATTTCCCCCGCGGTATGATTAAATTTTGATTATGGACATTTTTTCCGTAGAGTGGCTATTCTTCGAGATATTTGATCGTCTCAGTTTAAAAAAAACACCCGGTATAGTTGTCGAGATTGTTAACAATTTTGTTCCTATTTCATAATTACCTACATTAAAACTGGCTAAACTCACATGGGTTTTAAAATCCGAACCCGAGTGCTCTGTCACTATAATCAGTTTACAAAACCTTTCTTATGCTCTTTTGCACAATACCTATAGCTTCATTCCAGCTTTTAGTGACATGGAAAATTGGTCGGGTCATGAGGTCTAACATTGGATGAGTTACAAATTTTACTGTCCATTTTATAAATTCTCAAATTTTTTTTAACCAGCTTATTTTTTGGCCTACTCAATTTTACCATTATTCAATTCGATAATTTGGACTTCGATAAATTAGTCAACTCTGCGATCAATTTAATTACATAAATACCAAAACGAGATAATGCAAACCAAACATGGTTGTCACGAATTTAGTTTCCATTTTAAAATAAAATTAAAATTGGAATCCTGATGGGTTTTAACAATCGGACCAATGTTGCTTTGTCACCATAATATGGTTATAAAACATCTTCTAATGGCCTTCTGCACAACACATAGTTCCATGTCAGCTTGTAGTGTCGTGGAATATCGGTTGGGCCATGACTCATAAGTTCTACTTTTATGTAACATTGGATAAGTTATAAATTTTAATTCCCATTTCATCAAATAATGTTACAACAACTTATTTTGGCCTACTGAATTTTACTATTATTCTATTCGATGATTGGGATTTCGATAAATTAGTCGACTCCTCAATTTAATTAAATACAAAAACGAGATAAGAAATGCACACTGCAAGTAATCTTTTCATTTTCCTCTTATTTCGATCTACTTTCAATCAAAGTACATTTATTTTATTTTTAGAATAATACGCCCGACATGTCATCATCTCCGGTAACTACACACGTTTTGGATACATCAATTGGCCGCCCAGTTGCAAATTTATTGGTAAGCTGCTATTAAATTTGTATTCAAATATGAATTAACTAGCATTTTAATATCATTTTTATTTTAGGTCACATTTGCCAAATATGACAACAACAATAACAGTTGGAATGTAATTATGGAAAATCGTACCGATGATAACGGCCGTTTGGGCAACTTCATTCAGAAAACTACCTTTACAGAAGGATGCTACCGATTACAATTCCATGTTAATGAATATTTCGAAAAGAATGGCATTAATTCATTTTATCCGCTCATTGAGATTGTATTTAACGCGGCAAATCCGAACGAACATTACCACGTTCCCCTATTACTGAGTCCATATGGATATTCAACATACCGAGGGTCTTAATTAAAAAAACAAGATTAAGGTTTTTGTTTAAATTTTATTCAGTAAAATCAACTTGCTTCCACAATTCGCCATTTTTTCTAGTTTCATTTTTAATTTCATCGCTTTATTGGTGCTACCCATATCAGAATCACCAGTAGGAACTCTGGCAGCAATATTTTGATATATTTCTAGTAAAATTTGATTCGCATACAAAAATAACGAATCATAAATTGACTCCGGTAATTCAATAAGTATATTACAAATTTCATTAAAAATATTCATACCACCATCTTCCTCTTCGACCACGTGGATAATTGACTGAAAATAAATTTAACTATGAATATGTAGTTTTTAATAATAAAAAGTATATAATAATTAAACTTACATTATTTATGATTTTTATATAATTTAAGAAAATTTGTTGTAAACAATTTACTGATGTAGTCAAATTATTTGATTTTTTTACAATAATCGAGATTAATAAAATTGCATCGCCGAAATGGGCTTGTAATTTTGAATTTTTTGCGAGTATTTCCATTTCGTCGAATGTGCATCGAACTAAATTCTGAAATCAACAAAATGGAATTAATTAATTTATCGAACCTAAAATAATTTCCTGTAATTTACATTTAAATCTGATATATTAGAAAACCACTACTACATAGTGTCCAAAATGCATGAAGTCTAATGTTGGCTTTTTAATGAAATCTATTTGAGAAGAATTTAACATATGGCAGAGAAGCAATTTTGTGTTTGGTAAGTTTTCAGAATAAATAATTTGAAAACTAATTTTTGACCTGTGACTCATGCAGATCCGAACATGGTACAAGGTTGCAAAATTAACATTTATAAAAATATTAAAAAACTATTTAATAAAAAAATGAAATCAGTCTACCTAAAACTAGAAATTGCTTAAATTGTTTCTCTAGTCCAGCATCAAACTGTTCAGCTTGAATACCATTTTCAGCTTTAATAAAAATTAAAAACTACTCGGTATCGAGCTGGTTGCAAGAAAAATTGAATGCTTTTGCGATCATTTGACGAGTGAGATAGTGTTGATGAATTTATAGTTCAAAACTCAGAAAACAATTTAATGGAAGAGATTAGATAAAAATTATTTGTTTTTCTGTTACACAATTTTTTTTAAGACGCAATTTTTCAAAATGTTTAGGGCGTCGATACTTTTTAATCCGGGCCTGGATTTTGGAGAAGCTAGGAATTTTGAGAATCTCAAACTTTGTGACTTGAAAGTATGGTAATTGAGAAAAAAAAATATTGGATGCGAAAATTAAGAATTTAACATAAAACATTTAACTTTTCTTAAAATAATAAAAATTTCAATTTTATTAATAAAAATAAATGGACATCATTTTAATTTAAAATTCTAAAATTTTATATACTGTGGAATTAGTTAGAATTAAGGAGAAACAAATTAAGGAATTTTTCATGTTTTAAAATTTTAATTTAGAGCTGTGCAACATTTGGAACAGCTTCAAAATAGTGAAACCTCAAAGATTAAGAATTAACAACATTCAATTTTTTTTAACTCAAACTCGGATTCAGAATTTAAAGTAAAAGAGAGGAACTTCAAAACTTTAAATCAATGATTTGAAACTGTTATTTCACTAAAATGTGATATTTGTTATATAAAACAAATGGAATTTGAGTTTCCAATGTGAAAATGCAGATACGTGTCTGCGTTTTCACATTGGAAATTCAAATTTCATTGTGAAAATTATTACTTTTATATGTAATAAAATTTCTTAATACAACATTTTTTTTCGGCTTTATTAAGTACTAATTATTAACTAATTAAAAATGTTCGTGCATCGGATTTGAAAAATAACAAATCTTACCTCACATAAAAATCCAATATTATCCTCATTCGTGGCATTTTGCGCATACAAAAACGTACAAAAATCCAATTTATCCAAATTCAACAAATCTTGGAAATAATACAAATTAATTCGTTTATAAGCGGCCAATTTCGATTTAATCCAGAGAAATTTATCTCCTGTAATTTTTTGCTTGGTCAACAAATTCGTCTGCAATACCGTAACCGTTGCTATCGATTTATATAGAATTTCTTCATATTGTTTGTTGTATGTTACCAGATCCCATCGGAATTTCTCCATTATTCCGCCAAATATAATTAGCATCGGTACAATTTCTAGCTCAGTACCATCTTGATCCGTATCGCGAAATATTTTTAATAATATGGTTATTAGCAGATTTATTTTCATTAAATTTTCCGAATCGTTGTGTAGCGTATTCAGTAAAAATTTTAAAAGAACATCCTTTACGAAATAGCTTTTATCGAGGAAATTGTTCGTATAAAATTGAAAAATGAGCTCAATAAATTGGTTCGAAATACTTTGAAAACTGGCATTGAAAATATATTCGAGATTTTCTTCGAAATAGTTGCTTTCATAAATCTGTTTGGTTTTCAAGAAAATTTCGCTAAAGATGAGTAAATTATTATCAGTTATGTCACTGGAGCTGAAAAGGTTCTCCCATATATAGCTGTAGAATTTTTTCGGATTTTTTAACAGGAAAATTTTATATTTTGAATAGCTGACTGAGGATTCTGTGTGAATTTTATTAAAGAGTTCGGTTAACTGCTGGGTGAACGTATGATCATCTTCAGTTTGGAAAAGATCGACATCGTTGCCAAAATTATGAATTAACGAGCATAATATATCAAGAGAGTCTTCTTCGTTGTTGTGAAGTTGAAATGATTTAATAATAATTTGTTTAATTTTATCTTCGTACTCGAGATCATCGTCTTCGAATGTTTTAAGTAGAAGTTTTATAGACTCGGCTGAAACCGATCCAATGTTTTGCTCCACAGTATCAAGGCACTCCGAATTGTTGATTATTAAATCGCCCCGTTTTATAAATTCGTCCATCCATTTTGTTTTAGTCATATCATCTTTCAGCAGACTATCTATTTTCTCCATAATATCACCAAGTGTAGCTTCTCGAAGTTGTTCATCTAAAGTTTTTGGTTTAATCGCCATTCCATTCAGAATTGGAATGATTGTTTTATCGAAAATTTGTTCAATATTTATTATTCCAATAATTTGATACAAACTCTCTCCTATATCCTGTTGTAATGTTCGATCTTTGTCTATATCGATTTCAACCCAGTCGATGAAATACTTTAGTTGGACTTTATGCCCATTCAATTTTAGAGAATCCAAAAGATTAGCGTTAATTTTGAGTAGAGCTGCACCAACTTCCTTTGAATAAATCTCACTGTGATTATCGACCTGACGACATGTATCACCCATAATACTGTATATTTTATATGTCTCGGGAATTATAAATTTTGGTTTATTTTTGTATAGGTCGAACGATTGTAGTACAATTTCTGACAGATACTTCATTACATACCCTAGGTAGATAGAAAAATCATCTTGGTTTTCAGTATTCAATTGATTTTTCATTTCACTATTATAGTCCGGGCTAAAGTGTTGTTGTAATATTTCATAAATAATTTGAATAAATTTATCGTAAATGAGATTTCGCTCTGTGGGCTCCATAATCATGAAATCTGAACGAACAATATTCATGTAAATAGCATTGATCAAATTTTTGGCTGACACTAGTCCCTTATACGGTTCTAAATTCTTAAGAAAAATGTTGATTTGAGTGAAAAATTGCATCGATAGCCAATGCGGTGTGTACATAATAACTTCGTAGAAAAATGTGTCGAGACCCAGACCCCATAAACAATTGATGAGTAAACATTTTGGCAATTGTGGCATAACATTCAGGACACAGGCAATCTTATTATCCTTTTGTAGATCAATCGGATACGTTGCCTCTGTATTTAGTATCATGAAAAATGTAATTCTCCTCAATTCATTTTCATACTGCAGATTTATTTCATTTTTATCATTAACATAATTTTTAAACCGCAGATTTCTTAGTATTCGACTCGTAATGTCAAGTATAAAGCCTTCGTTACCTAAACAAAGTATAAAAATATAGATAAGTTACATCACTTTGATAAATTACCGTTTTGAAATACGGCGCAACACTTATGTGGTACTATAGCTAGCTAAACTGCCATTGTAATAATAGTGTTTAAGTCATAGTTTAGTTTTAGAATTACATCATACTTTAAAATAAAATCAAATTTCACAAAACATTGTTTAAATGGCTTACCTCCACGATATTGAATATTGTTGATTGGTTTTGAATAATCATTCGTATAATTTATAACTGATTTGATCAAATCAAAATCCTTAGTATATTCCATTGTATTATTTATTAGTTTTAATTCATTAAGCAGAGAGTTTATGTCTTTCATAGCAGTGTTATGGAAGACATTCAACGTGAGACAAAATATATAATTGTGTATTTTTCGAATAAAAGCGGAAAACTTTTGTTATTCTTTATGACAGTTGAAATTGGTAGTGTTGCCTGATGATTAAAGGGTGGAACTCCGGTAGTATTAGTTGTAGTGAAAACCATAAAATTCCCATTAAGTGGTGAATTAAAAATAATTGAAAAATCAAAAAAGGGCGTTATATGTTAGTTGAATTAATTTTATGATGATATAAAAAAGACACATCACGGGATCAATTCAAGTCTTTACTGTTCAACTGTTCCTTAAAGGGCTTCAAAGTAATTCAAATTCTTGTTAAAATGCTTTTTAAATTTGAAATATGTGAATGAATTAAAATACTCGTATGTATGAATGATGGATAGTTCCATTTCTGGCTCGTATTTATGTGTTTATGTTCGGGATTCGATGCAGGTTGATTAGTTTTAATACATACAGAATCGATTCAAAATTTATTATAATTGGCGATGCAGGCCTTATAAAGGCATTTAAAAATACATTTCTCTTTTAAAATAACTATTGGCATACATGAATGTCAGGCCTTAAAACATTTGAAATATAATGCCTGACGAATAAATTACCAGCAGGCAATTTTAATATGAGGCTTTTATAAGGCTTGATTGAGAGATGATATTAAGGCCTGAATAAGACGATATTACAACCCACTAACAGGGATAGGTTAGGTTAGGTTAGTGGTGATACCACAGAATCTTAGAGTATCCCAGTTAGAGCTACTTATGTAGCGTGATATATCTCGTTCTCTACAGCTTTCGAGATCACAGAGGCTGTCCATTAAGAACCTACCCATATGTTTACGCCTTCTGTGTGCTAAGGCCGAACATGAGCATAAGAAGTGGACTAAAGTTTCTTTCTCCTCCTCGTCCGTACAGCTTCTGCAAAAACATTTGTTTCTAGACCTAGCCTTCTCGCATGTTCTCCAAACATGCAGTGTCCTGTGAGTATCCCCACTATCGTTTTTAATTCACGCCCATACGTAGGGAGATTAGTGTATTTAATTGTTTCAAGTCCAGCTTTGGCCAGACTTGTCTTGCTACACTACAATTGAGAGTGTTAGTTCACCTTTCGTTCTATTGCCTCTTTTTTAAGCGCTGTCTTGAGCGCCGTAATATTCCTTCCCAAATATGCCCTTTCCGGTAGCATTTGAAGAGTTGTACCATGTCTAGCTAGTTCGTTCGCCCTACAGTTCCCCATGGCCGATGAGGACCCAGACTATCCGTATGTGGAAATGATCACTCATCTCATTTAGAGGCAAGTGGCAACCCAATGCCACTTTTGATGTCAGAGAAACTGATTTCAGAGACTTGATTGCCACCTGACTGTCCACATAAATTACGATATCAATCAAGGATACCACATTATGTCTTAACCAATTCAAGACCTCCTCAGTCGCTATCTCCTTTGTCTCGTACACACTGGGAGACGAACTGTTATATCTACTTTCAATTTATTACAGAAGACTCCAGCTCCTTTACCGTGTAGCTTGGGGCCGTCCATAAATAAATAAATAAATAAAAAACTGTAATGCTTCTGTTTCCGATAGCGACCCGCTTCTCCAAGATCCTCTTGAAGGGCACGTTGTTCGAACCCTTTCTCGAAGCATAATGTTGGTGTAACGTAGTCTAGATTTGCCAGTTCCTTCCTTAAAGAAATAATTATCGTCGAGTGTTCTGTCTGAAGACATTTCCACTGAGATACGGCTAATAGTCAGGTGAAAAGGTGAAACATAACCTCTAAGGCGCGTGTTGGTATTGTCCTCTGTGCCCCGCTTATACAGATACAGGCCATTCTTTGCACCTTCCCGAAATGTCGGTTACTTTTTCAAGAGCTGGCTACCACACACTCACCCCATACATAAGTACAGGTCTTACTAGTGTACCAGCACTGAAGATTACTTCCAGCCAGGGGAGGATAATCGACGAATTGTTTTGAATTTTCACTGGTATAATTCGGTCAGGACCAGCTGATTTATAAGGTTTGAAACCGTCAAGTGTCCATAGGATCCGTTTTTTAGTTACGATATCTTCTATGCGCAACGAATGTGTTTCTCGATGAGTACTAGTCTCTGTCGAGTCGACAAAGATCCTGGAAAGTGAGTTTCGATGAGAAACTTTTTAGATTTCTCACTAGAAGCAGTCCAAGATTCGTCCGGTTGAATTAGATAACTGGGAGTGGTTGGATTAGTAGACAGTATCTTTCTAAGGCGAGCGTTCTCGGAGACTTTCTTCAATTTATCACAGAAGAGTCCCCACGACCTCCTGTGTGCCTTCCTTACTTCTTTTTTTGTATAGTTTTAAGTCCTTCTTATAGTAGTCCCAATCCTGAGCCTCTCTCGTACTTTTGGCTCTATTAAAGGCTTTCCTATATGCCTTTCGGTAGGTTCCTAGTTTCTTGGACGACCATGCTGGTTTTTGCTTGCCCCCATATGGGCTTAACTAATGGGCAAACAGCATTAAAGAACCGGTTGCAAGGACTTGTGATAGTGTCCACCATGCAGTTCAGTTCCTCCATTGTGGTTCAGGGGCCACAGGCGTTAATAAATGGTTTAGCATTTTCCTATACTAGCTCCAGTTTGTCCTTCTGGGATTCAGAGAAGGAATGTTCTCCCGCCACTCTCCATTCCCTGACCATAGGATACATATTATCTGAGGCGAAGGTTACATCTAGAACCTCTTGCCGATTTTTAGCAATAAATGTGGGTTTTTACTCAATATTACAAACTAAAAGGTTTGTATTTAAAAAGTACTCAAAATATAACTCACCCCGTCTGTGCTACCCAAGCTGGGGATGCGCATTAGCATCACATCCAAGAATCACACAAATCTTACTTTTTTCAGCTTCGAGAACCAGGTCTCCCAGCTTATCCGGCGGCACCTGTTTGTCCCGGTCGATATAGGCTGAGACCAGCCAAATTTGGTTGCCGCCAACCTCTAGGCTGATAGCAGCTGTGTCACCATTCCTGTATTGAGAGAGTAGAAACATATTTAAATTTTTGTTTCCAAGAATGCAGGATCTGATTTTAACAGTTCTGCTTGAGTAAATTGAAAGGTTCTTGAATAAGATTCACGTCTTCTCCTGATCCAGTCAGTCTGAGGAGTAAAGCGGCCGACGCCGCGTTTGTATGGTGCAGGTTGATTTGAATGATATTTAGCATATTATCATGTTGAACCTACTGACTACTTTTCACTTTTCCAGTGGATTCGCCGGTGTCGCCCGTATCACCTCCCCTGATACTTGGTTCCGAGATGCTGGCAGCCCGCTCCTACCGTGAGTCTGACAGGTAATCTCCATCCGACACCACGGAAAGGCGGCTGCCCATCTGCTCTCCTTGTGCAGCTACCTCGGAAAGCTCCATTGGATTGCCTCCCCTTTAAGTACATCTGTCTATGATGAGTGGAAAACCGAAGTCAATTACTCCTTTAGTCATAGCAAGAGGAGCCAGGGACTCATTGTTGATTACCATAGTGGATAATCTAGAGCCCCCTTCGCGTCCTCTTGTCTTACTATCTTCCAGTTACCGGTTAGAAGGCTTGGATTGCTGATCCTAATTATTTTCAGGATCTCGTCTGGGCTAGCCGGTTCGGTTGGTAGCCAGACGCGCGCTCTTGGCGTGCTGGGAATCTCTTCCCGGCTCACAGCGGCCAGTCTTGCGTACTGCTAAACCTCCCTTACCTCCGCTACTGCCTTATTATATAGATCCACTGATCTGGAATCAGAGCACGTCGTTAGCTTAACGCGCTTTTGATACCATCGCGCTTCTCTGTAGGATGGAGTGGGTCCTGGATTCTCTCCTAAAACCTTAAGAAAACCCGAGTTCAGTGCGTTATATACTAATCTCCATTTTTTCAATGTCGCTAAACAATTTATGTTTAGGCATCTAGTGAGGAGTCTCTTTATCCGCCTGTAGTTTGACCTGTTTGATGTCGGCCGCTTCCAGCTCATCCTGGACATCCGTCTTTTCGACACATGGTCGCTCTCCGAGCTGTCGCAGCCGTCAGTTTTCGTAATCCATGCTACGGAATCTCTCTGTCCAATGTCCAACTGTCATTTGCCCCTCCGGGGTTGTAGGCCCTCTGGCCGGAATTCTGAACGTCCAGCGTCTATTTCTATAGCGCTGCTTTGACACAGAGACGTTGCCCGATTCTGCGTGGGCAGTGCTGGATTTACCTTGGGTTCCGATTGTTCCGGCCTTTGGTGTCATGGAATCGCCCCTGTTGAGGGGGCCCCTCCTTTGCGGTTCTAGTTCTCCCTCGATGTTTCCGTCCTTTGGAGAGTGCCGGTCTCGTTTTTTTTTAAATTTGCTGACATAGTAGTCGCACGAGTAACGGAAGAATATTGGTCCTCCTGCGCAGAGATCCGCTTGCGCAGAGATCCGCATGCGCAGGTAAGGCTATTTACAAGTGGAGGTCTCCAGTAATCCAGAGGGCTCCGTTTGCGACTGGGCTTTGTTAAATGGGCCCCCTATAGTCGCACGAGTAACGGAAGAATATTGGTCCTCCTGCGCAGAGATCCGCTTGCGCAGAGATCCGCATGCGTAGGTAAGGCTATTTACAAGTGGAAGTCTCCAGTAATCCAGAGGGCTCCGTTTGCGACTGGGCTTTGTTAAATGGGCCCCCAGCCTGGTAGTTAGGCCCATTTGCCGTTATTTAGCGTCACCTCACATCTAGGTCACTTTTGCTCACCCGTTCATAACGAACGTGAAGCTGGAGGCGATGACATTTTTGAGGCAAAAAAACAAAACATCCCAGCAAAACAACCTAGGAACAAAATATGACAGATAATATTTGAACAAAAAACACCAAAAAGGTGTAAAAGATAATCAAAGATAATTTGTCATAGGTAGTTCAAGGTTTTGATAAAAATTAAAATGTTGAGTCAAATTTTTTGAATTATTTATTCACTTATTCATAAATTTAGTCTTGTATCAACACATTTTTTTATAATTGTTTTAAATAATTGACACACGGCCTAACTGACACTAAAATTACAGTCATGCTGAAATAATATAAAGTACAGTTTTGAATTATGTTTTGAGTTTACTGAAAGCTTAGAGTAATACATATTTAAACTTTTGACTATATATAATATAATTTCACGAAAATGTCAGGTATTTATTACTGACACTAAAATTACAGTCATGCTGAAATAATATAAAGTACAGTTTTGAATTATGTTTTGAGTTTACTGAAAGCTTAGAGTAATACATATTTAAACTTTTGACTATATATAATATAATTTCACGAAAATGTCAGGTATTAAAATGTTGAGTCAAATTTTTTGAATTATTTATTCACTTATTCATAAATTTAGTCTTGTATCAACACATTTTTTTATAATTGTTTTAAATAATTGACACACGGCCTAACTGACACTAAAATTACAGTCATGCTGAAATAATATAAAGTACAGTTTTGAATTATGTTTTGAGTTTACTGAAAGCTTAGAGTAATACATATTTAAACTTTTGACTATATATAATATAATTTCACGAAAATGTCAGGTATTTAAATGAATTTTGTTTTAATGTTTCCGTAATTGACTTTTACAAAGGCCTTTCTGTCATGGCCTTACATACTCTTTACAGTCATCCGTCTTTTCAAATCGCCTGAATTATTAACTCGATCCGATCATTGTATCACCGAGTTAACTCTGTTCTAACAAAAAAGGCGTTATATATGCCGGGTTGAGTCGAAAGAAATAATAAAACTATTGAAACGTTTTAAATAAAATAAGTTATAGGAAATTTCTTCAAAAAAGTTCCTCAAGTGTACGCGGGCGATCATGTGGCAGATATTAATTTTCATTATTAATTTCATAGTTTGTACTTTTAATTTATCGCATCACGGCTCTTGTTGAAACACCCTTTATAATATGTATACTCTTTGAACTATGCTGATTATTAACTTTTCATGCTACTTGAATATTTAAATAAATGGTTGTAACTTAACATTAAGTTAATTAATCCCGTTTTTGAGGACTTTCGATGATTGTATGTTAGTCAATCTCAATATTAGTAAATTAATTTTTAAATTATGGACCTAAAGAATTTCAACTAAAGTATCTGAGTTGCAAACATTAGTCGTTACCCGAAATTTGAACTCGCTATCGTCAATGTGACCTTATTAATAATTAATAATTCACTCGCTGTATTAATTATTGAAAGTAGTGAACCGAAAATATAAATTATGGAGAAATGGATCTTTGAAACAAAAACTCATAATAACAATAATTCCCATTCAAAAAATTTTTGTTGCAAAATTTGTATTAGATTGTATCCAAAAAATTTGATCACGCGATCGCTTACGCTGGTTACGCATCTATTCCAAATATTTATTATGTATTTATGTATTATTATTGTACCATATGGCCTAGAATTATCTATTAATATTAAAAAAATTGGTGTTATGAAAAAAGATCATTTTCTTTTTTGTTCCCGATCTATTTTGATCTTCCATGTAAATTAAATGAGGGCAAATATGCACGAAACACAAGTATGTATTAACAATATTTATTGTTGACATAATTTTCCTATTGGTATTAAATATTATTATCCAGAAAAAATTACATCAAATACAATATATAAATCTCAAAATAAAAAACATCTTTCAGCAAAAAAAAAAAAAAAATAATTGGCCAGATCACAGTCTAGAGCTAGAGAATAAATATCGCTACACATTGTTGTAATATAATGCTTATTTTATATTTTTATTTTAAAGCGTTTAAAATAGATGAGAATTCGCAATTAATACAGAACGATATACGATATGATTATCGCACTAATTTAATTTTTGTGGTGAAACAGCAATCCTTGTTATCATCCCCAGTAAGTTTCATTTTGATGTTAAATGTTCTCTGAAATAGAAAAAAGTTGCAATGTTGGCTATTTGAAATTTCTGGAATTATGAATTTACTTACAAGTGGATATGAACGCGAGGTTATAATTGAGAAATTATATGTTTGTTGTTGATTGGGAACCAAAGGGCAACTGGTGAAATCACAGGCTTCCGTATTCATACCAGCGAATGGAACATCACCGTTGGGAGCAACCCAGAAAATTTCTCCTCGTAAATTTCCAGCAGTACCTTGAAAATCGGGAATAAAATCAAATTCTAATGCGGCTGAGCTGCCCCGTTTAAATTTGCATGGTTGTGGTGCCGCACTGCATGGATTCATACGCACCTCTTTGATTTGGCAAGACGTTTCTGAAAATGATTTTTGAATTTTTTTTTATAACTTTATAACTTTAATCACGTTTATAAAAATAATATATTATCCATATTTAATTTTTAATTTAACACTGAATAAAGAATATATCGATAACCCCGAATTTTGAATACACAGATTAAACTTTGAACTCTACTCATAAATAGGAATTTCAATAAAATCTTATATAACTTACGTGCATCACATTCCGCCCATTCGACCACTTCTGTATTTACCAAACTAATTACAAACGTAACCAATATAATAGAAATAATTTGTTTAATCATTTTTAAATATAATTTAATTAATTAATTTTTATTAAGTATTCTGGGATATTTAATCTGACTCGGCCAAATGCTTTATTTGAACTGACAAGAAGAGTATAATTCTTACAACAATAACAAAAAAATAAATGTACACGAGTATTATTTTGAATTTGTTTTGCTACTATCAATTGACAACCGCATATACTCGTAGGCAACAACAACTGTTTTATGTTTATAAGATTAGCTGATTTAAATAAATTGAGAAATACATATATCTTATGAGTAACTAATCGAAAAGAGTGTACGAAACATTTTAGAATTTTTTTTTATCAATAACTACCAATAAAGTATTCAGTTCGTAACGTCTAAAATATAGAACAATCAGTACAATTATTGGTTTTCATTATCATTTTTCATAAAACGAAATGGCATCGTTCAAATTATAATTTTGAGTTCAAAGTTTATCATTAGACTTTGGTTTTATGAAAACATTGTACATTCCTGCTTAATTAATGTTTTCAGTATCAGAATTATTGTTAAGTGAATTTTTCTCACTCATAAAACTTGAAGCTTTTAGTAATATCTATTCAACTAATCATTTTCCATATTTTTATTAATCTGTTATCTCGATCTCTATTTTGTTATTTGTATTTATTAAATCTCACGCCTTTGAGTCATTTACAGAGAAGAGACATCTTATGTTATCACAATATGCATTAATGTTTAGTTTGTTTGGTGTATGTTTGAACACTGAGACTCTTGAGCCATTGATCTTTATTTCCAATATTTGTAATCAATCGCAATTGATTTTTTTTCACAATATCAGTTCTCGGGATAATTTTACAACGTTGATACTACGATAAGGTTGTTTTTATTAGTCATAACAAATGTAAGTCTCAGTGGCGCAGGATTTTTTCTAAATACGTCATAAATGCATTTTATTTAGTATAATTCATTTATGTACATACATAAATGTCTGCGTTTAAACAATCATCCTATACATATATTATGTATGGTTAAACAATTAAAAAACTAATATTTATCCTCCGTTCATCCTTCTGTAAAATTTTTCACTTGAATGCTTTAATTTGGAAAATTTTTAAGCCCACTAATTTAAATTTGCATCGCCATAATTCTTATTACGCAATTAGGACCTGAAAGGTGCAGTCTTTTAAGTTCAGAGAAATTTGAATGACAATGACGTAAGGCAAAGGAAGCACATAACCAAACTGCGAAAGAGTTGGGAGTGCCTTGGTCCCCAGAGCCAGTAGAGATCTAAACATTTTGATTGTAAAATTCTACATAAAGGTAAAGTACATGAAAATAATTTTTCAATAATGCCAACTGCGTTATGACAAAACTTGGTTTATAAAATTTACAATTAGCTACAGGCACATAGGTTTCGTTTTGTTTCGGTCAGTTTTATTTTTTATTTTTAATAAAACGGTTGGAACCTACAGAGGTTCCTCACTCAATGCCATAATGGGCTCATGGTGCAAACCTTGAAGATCTATCCTAACTCGCATAAGCGCACTGAATCCTTAGCAAACTGTAAAAGTTTGAACCAAGAGATGGATAATAACTGATCTACGTTCAAAGATCCATACGAGAACACTTGGGATCTAGCTTTGACAAAGGCCGGACAGTTGCAAAGGTAGTGTAGACAGTCGTCCACTTCCTCCAGACAACCGTCACAAAGATCTTCCTGAGCTAGTCCCATACGTTGGAGATGAACCTTGAAACGTCCATGGCCCGTAATAAGTGCAACCAGAATTCTGAGTTGACTCTTTTTTAAGGATAACACATATTTAGTGACCCTCACGTTGGGTTCGATGATGAACCGTTTTGCCTTTCACCAGCTAGGCGTAGAACGCCACTTCTGCGCCAGTTCAAGTAAAGCGAACTTCTTAATAGCATCCTTACCACCGAGAGGAATTGCTGAGTCGGAACCACAACTGCGCGAACCAGCTTTCGCTAAAAAGTCAGCAACCTCATTTTCCACAACGTCACAATGAGCAGGCACACACACGACCCTTACTCTTGAATTAGAGCAAAGGAAATTAATGAAGAGTTTGCACCTTTGACCAGTTTAGATGTAGTCAAAGGGTTTTTAAGGGTATTGAGCACGGCTTTACTATCCGTGCAGATAATAATATTCTTGCCTAAATCACTAAACTTAAACGCCTCAATTGCACTATGGGTAAGTGCAATTAATTCAGCTAGAAAAGCCGTACAGTGTTTGCCCAGACTCCCCGAGAATCTGAGCCCATACTTTGGACAAAAGAAACCAAACCCTGCCCTGACTTCTGAACGAGAGTCATCCGCAAAAAAAACTATCGACTCAGACAGCTGTTTATAGAAATCCTGAGAGAGCCACAGTTCTCTCGAAGGGAAAACGACAGAGAATGAATTGGTGAAGTTGAATTCGGGCAATAGCCAATCATTCACCATTTCCATCTCCTGAATATGTGACTTAAAGAATCTGTCTATGCCCCGAACAAGTCCCGAAGGCATTCCCTGCCTCAATGCACTTCAAGAATGTAAAACTGCAATTCGGGCCAGCCTAGAATAGACTGGAGTCCAGAAGGCAAGCAAGAAGTAGCAAGAAGGGGAGTAGACGACATAGCCCCGGTTATAGCCCTACAGGCTGTTATCTGCAGTCCATCCAGCCTTGCTACAGAAGACGTCAGTTTTACAACTGGCCAGTGGCCACCATACAACTGCTGCCTACGACAGTAAGGTTAACATCAGTGATTTGTAGATGAATAACATCATTTTGGGGGTTAGACCCCAGGAATTTCCAAAGGCCCTTCTGCATTGCCAAAAGATAGCAATGGCCTTTTGTAGCTTATAATCAAAGTGAAATTTCCAGGAGAGTTTACTATCTAGAATAACGCCTAGGTGTTTCACGTGCTCTGTTCTTGTAATTGCTCTACCAAATAGAGTAGGAACAGATATATTATCACTGTCTCTACGACTGGAAAACACAACTAGATCAGTTTTCGAGGGATTGACGTGCAACCCCTTTCCAACACACCAAACTTCCACTATATTAAAGGCGTTCTGCATCAGATCAGATAAGACGTTCAGGTATTTCCCAGAAACTATGAAAACAAGATCTTCCGCGTAGCTGTGCACGATGAACCCAGATCGCCACAATTTAACAAGTAATTCATCGATAACCATGAGCCACAGCAAGGGTGAGAGTACTCCTCCTTACGGACAGCCTTTGGCTACTTTGACAGACACTGATGAGCCATCTAACTCAGTCTCAATTATACGGGACTTGAGCATTGAGTCGATGAATCTAACAATGATTTGATCAATATTGAAATTGGTACACGCACACGTGATCGAAGAAAACGTACCTACAAGAAACTCTTTGTAATTAAGTGATCTTTCGATTCTTGTAACGAGTTCATGTATAGTGCATTTTCGCAGGACTTGCCAGCTCTGTAAGCATGTTGCATGTTACTGAGTTGGGAGGTAGTTAAATAGGTATCCCTAATAAATCTGTCGATGATCCTCTCTAAAGCTTTAAAAAAAGTAGAGGTCAGACTAATGGGCCTAAAAGCTTTAGGGTAGGTATAATCCGACTTGCCAGCTTTAGGTATGAAAACTACTCCTGCTCCAGGATAGTGGTACAGTACGGTCAGTTTAGTTTTCTTTCAATTTTAAATCCAGCAAACAAAGGTTTCGTTTTGATTTTATTGGCAGAAAGAAATATCTAGTAGTCAGACCTATTATGTTAAACAGAAAATTGGAAAATAGGAAGTACGTTTACGAAGAAGTGGTTACAAATTTATAATCTAAACGGTCTAAACAATTTTATTTTCCTTTATCGTAAAGTCGAGAACTGTTTAACCTTCACTCTAAATTTTATTTCATCATCTTCTGATAATGATTTTGAAAATTAAATAAATGAACTTAACTCACACTATGAGCAACACACAAATGTCAAACAACATAGTTTGGGGTTAAATATTTAAGTTCACCTTCATATTGAAAATTGATCAACTCTTTCAGTTCGTTCTGTAAGTTTTGCCATTTTCCATAACAGATTTGCCTCTTTTTTTAGAGTTCCACGATTTATTTACGGGTGAATTTTGAAACGCCTTCTATTGATGCACGACTTTTCTCTTAAACTTATTTTGTAAAATGGAAGCTATGAAAATATTGCGATTTGCGAACCATGCTTTCGAGATAAAATCTACTTGTGTGTTACCCTACGTATAGCTTTGTCTTGTAGGAAAATAATTTATAATTTTGGTATCCATATCGTTTTCATTACCTTAAAAGACCATAATTTGTAATAATTTACTTTTAATTGCTTTCTGACAAAAATCTGCCTAAAATTTAATATAATATTTTCATTGAAACTTAGTTTTTTCCCAAAATACCCTTTGACTGACGTTCATGTCGAGTATACGCGTTTGCTTTTTCTATATTTTTGAGGTTTGTAGTTTCACGATTTTAATAATTTTTTTAATGGATTTAGACTTGAGCTTGGTTCACGGGGACTTATATTTATACCCTAGCTATTTGCATTCTCTAAACTAGTATAATGTTCACCCTTTTTAGCTGCGATCTTCTTATATTATTGAAATACAAATTTATAATTAACCCGACACTTGCTATCCTATCCCATCTGGCCGTACATATTTTTAATTAGTAATAAACAATAAACAACTACGTATATTACGGTTACTGCAGCAGAATTAAACTGGGCCGCTTGTAGAGTTTTCAGCTTTTGGGAATCCAACCAAATACATAATCTTTGGTTATAGGGACAACCTAACACCTGATATTTGTAGTGGCCACTACTGAGGGAGCGAGGAGATTTATTAAACTTATTTATTAAATATTTGGGCTCTCTTATCACACACGATAACAGTGTGGGTGAGGATATTAAAGTTCGACTGGCAGCCGGCAGTCATGCTTTGTAAGGCCACTGCTAAAATATAAACACTTATCAAGTGCCGTGAAGCTGAAGCTTTACAAAGCGTTGATCAGGCCTGTTGTTATGTTTGAATGTGAAAGTTGGGCGCTGACGGATGAGTACGAGAGATGGCTCAGAAAATCACAATTTTCTGACGTTTTAGTTACGATTATTCAAAAACTAAATTTTTTTAGTTATTTAAAAGTTCAACCGAATCAAGCACACTTCAAATTTCTTGGTTCCCAACTTGTATTTCTCCTCTGGTTTCTGTCAACTTTTCTGAACCATAAATTTAAAATGGCTTGAAACAAGAAAAAACTTCTGAATTTCTATATGGTCTCCATCATGCATGGTGGTTGTTGCGTGGTGATTTACTGAAAAGTTGAACGTAACCCGCTTAAAAGATTCATTTATGTACTATTTTTGTTTAAATTCTAAGTGGTGTATTTGCCCCTCGTTAAAATGCTCAATTATTGCGTACTTGATACCGGCCCATTTTCTGCACTCTAACTATTTCTCTAAGTTATAAATATTCAAGTGTCAGCCATTAAATAATTGTAGAAATTTGATTTGGTTTTAATGTTTTTAGAAAGATATTTTTACAGATTGATCCATTATTTATTTTATTACATTAATTGGTACATTCGTTTTTAAATGGAGTAGTTTAGTTTTTAAACTATTTTATAAAGTTCTGGAAAGGACATTATTTTTGGGAACGATAAATTGCTACAAATATGAAAAGTACTTCTTAAAACCGGAAGCCTGGCAGTAAAGCCTTACATATGTAGATTTTTTGAATTTGATTATAAAATACTGCCAATCGTCTTGGTACTTCAAGGAACTTCATTCTGTTCGTAGTTTTTAGGATCTAAATTTACAGAAATTCCCTTCAAAAAATATTTATCTTAAATTTTAATTTAATAAAAAAAATGGATACTGAACGTATCTGTTGACATTCCAGATCTTATCACGCATGGCATCAGACCAGATCACACATGGTACATTTATGTAGTAACTATCGGTGCTTGGGTTTTTATTATTATTGTTTAGTGGACTAAGTCGGCAAATGAAAAACAATTTATTTAACACACCTATGTGCCAATTTGAACTTTTATTTCGATTTAATCGTTTACATTTAACAGTATGTCGTATACCAATATGTTATCAAATAAAATATTTGCTAAACCATATCAGTTTCGTTTGGTCTTATATTTACACACAAAATGTACGAGATGTTCCAAGCAAAATACAACAATAGATGCAACTATACCGATCACAAAAAATTGTTTTATTAATACCACATCTGTTAATTTAATTGATCGAAATGCTTTTTCATTTTGGGGAATAAAACCATCCTTTATTCGTCGGATATGGAACAGTTTTTGTTGGTGCATTACTATCGCCAATTGGTTATTCATAGCACCGCTTTCAACAAAAATCCGAGTAATATAATTAAATATCCGTGTATATGGACTGTTTCGTGCGATTACATAGCTCACGAATAATGAGACGGGTGCTTCATGTATACTATGTACTAAATCCAAACCAGTAGTTTTATTAAAATATCGCACTGAGTAAGGCCCGTGAAACATAATCGGCATCAAGAGAGCAAATGTTTTATTATAAGCTACAGCATTCATACCCGTAACGATCGTTTCGAACTGGATAACATTTCTGTGTCCCAGTTCGCCCATCATTATTAAATTATCCGCTTGCTCATTCTCGTCACCATCGTCCGAGTGTTTCATATATGATAAAACTGAAATATTTAAATTACTCGAAAATAAATCGTTTAACGTATTTATTTGTTGTGGTTTTAAAGGATTATTTAGTTGCTGAACTACAGTCCCTTGATATATACTGGTTAGAAATAAACCAAAGGAAGCTATCGTTAAAAAAATTATTTTGTTAAATATTTTCTTCGGGACCTTTATTGATATCCCATGCATTAAAGCTAATACTTTAAATGGAATACCAGCTGTAGCAGATTCTGCATTTTGTTTAAGCAGTTTTGTACCCAAAATCCAAATTAGGGTTAACAGTATTAAACTCACTCCCGATAATATTCGGGATGTAAAATCAAAATAATAGTAGGCAAGTATTTGGAGCGGTTCTTCTTCATAATTTATTGGCACAATAAACCATAAAGAGACTTTATCTATAGGATAAAGAAAAACGGTATTATTGTAAGTGACATCCAGTATAAATCTACCATTTAAACCAACTTCTGCTTCTCCATCATCAATTATGTTTGCTGAGGCTAGAAATATAACTAGTTATTATTCAATTCAAATAACATGAACGGACATGTCTATGTACCTAATGCCGATACAGTAGCGAGGTTATCAGATTCATCACCCACAAAATTTGGAGTAAAATTCATAAATTGCTGGCACATTTTTAACATTTCACCATCAATACCCAATCCGTCGATCACGTTTCCAGTTGAATTTCTGATAAGTGTACTTACTAGCGGAAAGTCAAACATGAACACTTTTATCTCATATCCAGACATATTCGATAGAAAACGTCTAAACTGCTCATTTAAAAATATACCAAATTGTTCAATGGACTTTACAGTATTAATGGGATACTCATAAAATTTCGATTCAAACGGATTATGCTGAATAATTCGGTTCGTTTGTCCTTTTTGGCTGGTGACAAATAAACCAACTATCGCGAATGTTTTATATCGCGTCCATAAATTATTCATAATTTTTTTGATGTACGCAACTTCTAGATCGAAAAATACTATCACAACTTTATTATTGATGCAGGATTTCACTAAAAAGTTCAGCATGTATATGTCACGCATGATTATGATGACACCGTATCGCGTAGTAGTGGCAAACGGATTTCTACGAAATATATCCCAAAACTGAGTAATTCTATAACACAGATAAGTATATGGAATAATTTATATTATATATGGTTATTATCATAACTATTTACACCATCTCTTACAGTGTTATATTATTATAGTGGTAAATGCCAAACCGGTAATTATTCACTGAATACTTGAGAATTCGATCACTTTGATGTCTGTAACTATATTCTACAAACAGAGTTACAATGTGTTGATCGCTCATAAACGCTGCAATTATTCCCCATTCGATGGTCAAATCTCTTTGCTGTTCAGGTTCATCGTTAACTTCAAGTTTAGATAATACTGCTCTTGTTATAATAAATCCAATGAAGATTAAATTGTAAGGCTTCATTGAATAAGAGAAGGTTTTCCACCACACGTGTGCTAGTGTCTACAGAAAATTTTATTTTAATTTATTTTGATGGGTAAAATTTTGCTGTATACAAAAGATAATTGATCCCAAATGAATCGGTTAACATTTGGATTTTAACACTCTATGGGAATACTCTTTCTAAAATGAATAATGTTCATTATGGCTGTCTATGTTATGGCTCGTGCGTTTATGAACATGAATCAATAATTTTTTTCAAAGTTATTAACAACTCTCGTCAATCTGTTTGGTGGCTCTTCGTCGTGTCTAGCCAAATAGCCTGATTTCAGGCAGTACAGTAGGAAGTCGAGAGAATTTCAGAATTCATGGCCAATTTATCAATTTATTGATTCTTTTATTATAACATTTCAGAATTCTAACATTTTGTTTTAAAATTTTGACTACAATATCATGTTGAATTCCACTTTATTCAGAGTTACGAGTATATATGAAATTCAAAATTGCAAATCGTTTATATTTTCCAAATCTCGAATTAAAATTAAAAATTCTGAATTTTATGCGTAAGATTCCCAAGTTAATAAAACAAACTTTCCAATTTTAATTTTGAAAAATGATGCGGCTTGGAAATGTCCTGGAACTTTAAAAAAAGTTGAATATTGTTAAAAATTAAATTTTTCGAATATTTTTAAAAGGTAAGTTAAATTTTGAATTGTAAAATTCGCTTTAAAAAGGATTAATAAATTTAAAGAAAAGAAAAATCGAAAATTCGCAGAATTTCTATTGATTTATACATTAAACTCAGAATTGCAAATATTCGTAATTTCAAAAGATTTATGTATAATTTTCAAAATTTGAATTTCCATGATCACAAAAATCAAAACTCGAAAACGTATAATTGGTTATTTTAACTTTGAAAATTGTAGGTATATTTGGAAATTACCAGAAACTCTAAATTACAAATGAAACTTTCAAGTTTCGCGTTAGGTTTTTGCCAAATAAAAGACTTGCCGTCTGACCCAAAGAGGTTAAGCTTGTTCTCATCAGCACAAATTACAGAGTTACTAAAACTTTCTTTAATCTTTATCTTTGTGGGACACGATTCGGAGGAGATGTCATAATGGTGTGTGGCGGCATTCATTTGGAAGGTAAAACTGAGCTCGTGGTGCGTGATCAGTATATGAATTGAATTATGGGATTTCATATCATTCACAGTTTATTTGAGTGTAATTTGGTTCAATTAAATTCAACTTGCATTGCGAATAATTTGTGCTTACTTGTGCTTAGGCTTATTTATATATACAAATTGATTTTCTGATTTGATTTGCTTTAATTAATTTCTAAATCAGTTCTCCTTCTAAACCATTCAGTTTGTTGTTTGCATTTCAACACGAAATGTATCACATGCTCCAACAAAAATACAATTATACCCAATGACCAATTAATAATGGCGAATAATCGTAAATAAATTATGTCTGTTAGTTTAATCGGCCGAAAATGATGTTTATCTTTTGGGGCATATCCGTTCTTGATTCGTCGTATATAATACAAACGTTGCTGGTCTGTTGCTACGGTAATCTCATGATTTAAAATTCCACTTTCGATAGAAAGCCTTATGACATGATTGAATATACCAATATAAGGACTATTACGCGCGATCACATAGCTAACAAGAATTGATGTCGATGACTCTTTTATGAGATGCAGTAAGTCAAGGCCAGTGGTCTTATTAAAATATTTAACACTAAATGGTGTATACAAATAAATGGGCATCATTAAAGCTGTTGTTTTGTTATAGCCAACCATATCCAAACCTTCTTGAATCGAGTCGTATAGCATTACGGCTTTTCTGCCCATTTCTCCCACCATAATAGCGTTGTTCGCCTTATCTCGCTTACTCTTCTCAACCGAATGACTAAATAACGTCAATGTACTTATATTTAAATTGCTATTGAGCAAATCTTTTAACGATTCCAATTGATGTGGTTTTAACGGATTATTCAATTGTTCTACAACAGTGCCTTGGTATACGCTAGTTAATAGTAAACTAAAGAATGCGATAGTTATGAAAACAATTTGATTAAATACGGATCTTGGACTAATTACGGACACGCTATGAAGCAGAGCAATTACTTTCAAGGGAATCGTTTCCGTTGCAGTTTCCACATTTTTGTCAACCAACTGTCGTCCAAGCATCCATATTGCTGATAAAAAAATTAAACTGAGTGCAATTGCTATTCGAGATTTTAGATCAAAACAATCATACGTCAATACTTTCAGTGGTACTTCTTCATAATTTATGGGAACTACATAGGACATCGGTATTTTATCAGTTGGATATAGGAACACTGTGTTATTGTAAGAAACCTCTAGGATAAATCTGTTATTGATACCGACTTCTGCATATCCATCATCAATCACGTTTATCGCACCTATAATGCGGAAGAAGACATATATAATTATCGTCTACTTATAATTAAACTGGAATTCATATATGTACCTGAGCTAGATATAGTTTCCCGTTCTATTGCTATATGGTCTGTTATATAAATTGGAGTAAAATTCATGTATTTTTGACACAATTTTACCAGTGTACCATCAACGCTAGAGTAATCGATCACATTCCCGGAAGCATTTCTAATCAGCACGCTGAATAGTGGAGCTTCAATTATAAATACTTTAATCCCATATCCGGCCATGTTGTTCATGAATATTTTATATCGATAGTTTATCAGTTCTACAATTATTTTGCTGCTATCGTTAGAGTTAATAGGATATTCGAAAAATTTCGACTCAAATGGATTCAGTTGAACAATTGTATTTTGCCCGTTAGTATGAATCGACAAGGTGATCATTTCGAAAGTTTTTTGTGTGTCCCATATATTGCGCATAAATGTTTTAATCTTATCGATATTCACATCGAATAATACCAATACTAGTCTATTATTTGCACTAGAATTTATAACTATATTCATCAAGTCTAGATCGTCCATGACTAGAATACCGCCATATAATCGATTGGTGAACACAGCATGTTTTTGAAATGATAGCCAAACTTGCGATATTCTATAGAATAGAAAGAAATATGTCTTCAATAATTTCTAAAATAATTTTAAACACTGTATCTCTTACAGTGTTTTATTATTGTAATGATAAAATCCAGCTTGATGATTTTTAAGGGAGTATTTGAATATTTTATCTGCAGCGTCTTCATAATATTTTTCTACAAATAATGTTACTACGTGTTGATCCTTAAAATAAATCAAATAATTTATTACAGTTATTCATAATACTGAGACCCCAAGTGTTTACATACCTTCATAAATTCCGATATAATTTCCCATTCAAATTCCAAGCCACTTGGATCATCATCAAGTGATTGAATGTCGATTTCAATTTGAGTCAAAATTGATTCCACCAGGATAGTGAATCCAAAGAAAATAAAAATTTTCAATTTCATTCTATTGTTGTATGTTTGTTGTGAAATATAAGATGCTTGAATTGTGTTTGATTTGGACAATTGTTATATATTATTAATGAATTTGTATAACGATAATGTTGGATTGTCTGAAAATCATCATAAATTAAATTTGTCTGGTGGCTTGTACGATGCATCCCATGTGAATTGTTTAATTTCATTATGTATTGTTTGTGATTATCACTTTTGATAAATGTTACCGAATATTGATCGATTAAATGAATAAGGTGTAGGCGTGTACTATGATGGCATAAACGTTAATGAATCGTTAATCTCTTAAATTTTTAATTATTTAGAACATATATTTTTTTGCAGAGTGTTTTACAACCTACGAACAAGCGGTCCGTAGCAATCTTTCTTACTAATTTTCTTTTCAGAACTAAAATATAATTGTAAACTTGGCAACATTATAATTTAATAAATTCCAATAAAATACCCAAAGCTTGAACTCCATGGAATAATTTAGCTGATCAGTAAACCAAGAATAAAAAAACTATATATTGCTGAGTGTGAGATGAGACAAATCAATAAAATTATGCTGCGTGTTTTTAACAGTGTTAATGCGAGACAATTTCGATTTCGAACTATCGATTTTTATTACTTTTGGTTGGAACGTAAAGGCTAACTTTAACAATATTTAAAATTTTAACAATTATACTTTGCAATAAAAAAATAATCAATTTTTTTTCTTTGTCACTCTATAATAGGAATTTTATTTCTATCATCCTCTCAGTGAATTCAGTATTATTACAACAGTTTTTAAAGGCAATTACTGGTCTCTGACTGTGTCAACAATTTGACTCCACCGGTTTCGAACCTGGTCTTTGATGATCGATTCAGACGAAATACTCCTTGATATTCATCGACCAAGGGGTCTGCTAGAGGGATGATTCTAACTAAGCGGTCTCCTTTCTTAAGGATGGGGTATATCATATTTGTAAAACTATCGAATACCCTTGTTATATGTCAAAATCGTCAAAGTGTTTCAATAAAAAGATATTCTCAGAATTTATGGCTTTGACTTTTGGCGGTTTAAATTATTAATTTTTTATTATCATTTATTCTTGGTTATTTGATATTCTAACACATATCAAAATAATTGATGTGGAGTGGCTTATTAGAGATTCTGCGAGATATATTTTATTATGATCTCTACTCTATTTTGGTGTGCTTAATTTAAAACACAAAGTAATTGATAAAAAAATATTTTTTTAAAAGTTAAAACAAAATATGAGAGGAGTAGCCATTACAATCGTAGGAACTTTACAATTTTTTACATTTTAAGAAGCTCTCCTCAGTCATTCCTGACTTCTTGAAACCCGTACATTCATTTGGACCGTTTTCAGTTTTTAAAATCTACTGCTAAGCATCTTTAGTTTTAATTTTTTTCTGAACTTATTTGGAATTTAGTTCTATTGGTATCCAGTTAACGATTTGATTGATGAAGTTAACGTACGTTGATTTTTCTTCATTTAGCTTAATGCGCCATTTTTTCGTTCAGTTACTTAGTTGGTTCGTAGCCCGTTGCAGTTTTCTGGTTGCTTCGTCTACTTTATAACCAGTAGCTAAAATAGCAGTATCGTCCGCGAATGTTGCTCTTGTTGTCCCGCTTGTGTTTGGTAAATCGCTTGTGTAAAGTAAATACAAGACTGGCCCCAGCCAGAAAATTCTTCTTCACATCTAACGCGAAAATATCTGTTATCAATGTAAGATTTAAATATCTGAATGTATTCTTTGGCAAATCTCGATGCAGTTTATATTCCAATCCAGGATGCCACACTTTATCGAAGGCCTGTGCTACATGCAGAAATATTGTTGAGCAATATTTTCTTATTTTCAAGTGCATCTTCTATAATACTTGTAATCCTGTGAATTTGCTCTATGGTGGAGTGGTTTTCTCTAAATCCGAACTGATTAGATTTTTTTGTATTTATGTTATGGTTAATTTCATCTTTCAATTCTCGTAGAGTTACAGGTGGTATTTCCCTACAATCCTCCTTGTGCACTGGTATTATATTTTCATCTGCTGATTGTCTAGTATATATGGTTGGAACGTTTCTTCAAGATGAGATGCGAACAGTGCTGCTTTCTGTTTGGCACTTGTTACCCAATTTCCCTCATCATTTTTTACTGGCGGTATTTGATAATTTGATCTTTTAAATGCTTTTGTAGCTTTCAATAGAGAATACTCAGTTTCTTTACTGTAAGACTATACGAAGATAACGAGTGACCGATTCATTTTTTAGTTCTCTAATTCTTTGCTTAAGCTTATTGCAGAGGTAATTAACAATTCTTTTGCTTTGTGGTGCTCGGTTTCTCTGCCATGTTTTCCTTGCTTTCCGTTTTTCAATAACCAACTCCCTGATCTCGACTGGATAAATGAAATTATTACGCTCCTTGTTTTGGATTACAGGGGTGGTATCCCATGCTGCTTGTTGTATGTTATTGATTAATAGTTCCACTTCATCTTCTAATTGAACCGGATGCTTGATTGGTGTTGTCTTCAACCAATTTTCTAAATAATTCCCAATTGGTTTTGTTATTTGTTTGACTATAGGTGGATTTTCCTTGTTAACAATCGTGGAACTAACAGTCATAATGACGGGCGAGTGGTCCGATGAGAGACTTTCACTATTTTCTAGAAAAATGTGATTTTCGAATATACCTCTTGTAATGTAGAAATCAATTAGATCCGGAGTTTTCCTTGTGTCAGTAGGCGAGTACGTTGGTTTTCCTCCTGAAAGAAATTCACAATTGTAAGCTCGACCAGCGGCGTATAGTTCTCTACCCTTTGGAGTTAATTTTGACCTCCAGAAAGTATTTTTTGCATTAAAATCACCTCCAATGATAAAACTAAATCCGTGCTGGTTCAATAACTTTTTATAATCCTCTTTAAGTTGAATGCTGATAGTAGCTACCTGCATACTTTCTTCTTCAATTTTTATTTCCTCATGATGTTGAATATTTTATTTCAGAAATATTGGTGATACCTCTCTTGCTCTTTCTGCTGGATGTAAAGTGTGATAAGAAACGTAACCACGTATTTTGGTGTATGAGGTTTAAGTATAAGATGGCTTTCTGATATGAAACATATATCAATTTTTTCAGTATTAAAAAAGATTTCTAACTGTGGAATATGTTGGATTATTCCATTTGCATTCCAGATCACCATTCCATAGATATTTTCTTAATGTTTTATTTACCATATTAGTTTAGTATAATATGGATGTTATTGCATCAACTGTTTCTCGGCTATCTAGTCGCCTGATCAAAGCATCTATGGAGCTCTCTTGTCTTATAAGCTGTGTATTTAGCGCTTCGATGCTTTTGAATATTTTTTCAAGCATAGATAGAAGACTCCAAAGATACGTCTTTGAAATTTAATGATTTGTGTGGGGTCGTACTTTGTAGCCCGGATGCCACCACTTCACAAAACGACTTGCGATCAGTTACTTTATTCGATATAGATGTGGTAAAGTTTCCTAGGTTGGTGTTTACGCTATTGGCTATCGGTGTTTTATAATATGATGGTCCTTGCCGTGATTTGTCTCTAATTTTTTGTAGTTCTTCAGCTACTATGCAGCCTCTGTAGTTTGCAGGATGTTGCTCTTTGCAGTTCACACATAAAATTAAGATAAATGTTTTTTAAAGAACTTCTGTAAATTTAATTTTAGATGAGAGATTTTATTCAGACTTCGTACCACATAGTCGTACCAATCATATGTCGATTTAAAGTCAAATTTCGTGGTAGATTACGACGTCTTTACTAAAAGTGTATTAACTTTTTATTTACAGTGAATGTATTAGTGACAACATAATTTTGCGTACATTCGGGCTGAAATATTTTATTTTTTGTTTTAATTAAGTATTTAAATCTTAAGCTGTCTAATTAATAAATTACAACTAATAATAATAATAATCAGTTTATAAAGGCCATTACTGGTTCCTTACTGAGTGAACAATTTGATTTTAACGGTTTCGATGCTGAGCTTAGTCTTTTTACTGTAACAATCTGAGGAGGCCAAGTCGTTCTCTCGTTCTCGCCTGTAACGATCTCTGCGCCTACAATATGGTGATTCTAATTTCAGAGATCGCTGCACAATTCGTTCTGGAACGTGACCGAGCCAGCATACTCACTGAGATCTTATTTCATGTACAATATCGTGGTACTTCATCAGATCTCTGATCTCGATATTGTACAGAGCTCGGTATGTACCATCTACTTCGTATTTTGGGCCGTAAATCACACGCATGATTCTTCTCTCAAATGTAAGGAGCCATCTCTCGTACTCATCCGTCCGCGCCCAACTTTCACATCCAAACATAACAACAGGCCTGTACAATGCTTTGTAAAGCGTCATCTTCAAGGCACTTGACAGATGTTTAGATTTTAGTAGTGGCGTTAGAGGATACAAAGCACGGCTGCGTTCTGCCAGGCGCCGTTTTATATCATCGCCCACATTGTTATCGTGAGTGATAAGAGAGCCCAACATTTTGAACCATCTTACTTATTCAAACGTGTAGTGGCCACTACTAAAATCTGGTGTGCCATTGTATCCAGCGATCCAATGCGGATCAAGTATTTCCTTCACTCCGTTGCTATCCAGTCCAATCACGCATATGTCATCTGCATATGCACGCACCTATTTGGATTGGCGATATAAGATGTTGCGCTGAGGTATTTCAGTTTTACGAAAGATGTACTCCAAGATGAGATTAAAGAGAATCGGAGACAGAGTATCTCCCTCCCGAACATCCGAGTAAACTGCAAAAATTCTCGATAGCCTGTTCTCAACTTTAACACAGCATTGAAACTGTGTCATTGTCATTCTACACAGTCGTACCAATTTTGTTGGCATACCTAGGTATTCCAGTCCAGACCATAAACTTTCTCGATTGATCGAGTCATAGGCCTGCCGGAAATCCAGGAACTCCTGATGTACCGGGATGGGACTCTCATAATATTTAAATAGAATCAACAGCACAAAGACCTGATCAGTAACTGATCAATTCGGACGAAATCCTCCTTGATAGTCACCAACCAAGCCCTCTGCTAGGAATCACGAGTGATTCTATCCAATATAATGTATGACAGTAACTTGTATGCTAAGGAGAGCTATACCGCAATAATTCTCACACGTCTGTGACGCATGATGAACATCAAGCAGCTCAGTAAAGTGTCCACTCCTTTCGTCAAGTACTTCGTCGATGTTGACACAGAGGTTTCCATCTCGGTCCCGAATGGCGGTTGACGTAGGCCTGAAAGTATGGTGCAGTCCAGTAATTCTTTAAAGAATTTACGCGAACTGCGCTCATTGCTGAGTTGTTGTACTTTCAGAACCTCGGCCTTCCAATCCACCATTCTCGCTTCTTCCGTCTTCAAATCCCGTCCTTTAGAAACTAACACGTGGTCAATTTGGCTGCGGGAAGTTCCGCGAGGATGTGTCCATGTCTCTAAATGTATCAGTTTGTGAGGGAAGAACGTGCTTGCTACTTTAAGATCATTGCAAAGTACATCATTCTCTCACCATTATCGGTCGCAGTTTCGTGTCGGGAGTACGGACCTATGTTTTCACACAAGTCGGTCTGATTTCTGCCAGCTCTAGCATTTAAGTCCCTAATTACCATTTTAACATCATGTTCGGGTATAGATCCCATCAGATCGTCCGAGTCATTGTAAAATGAGTCTTTATCTTGGGGCTGGCTGACTTCTGTGGGCACATGTATACAAATTATTGACAGGTTGGCTAACTTCATGCGCAAGCGAAGCTTACACAATCGGTGATTGACTGCTTGGAAATCCAAAACAGCGTTCTTTACCTGCGGCCCAAGAAAAAATCCAGCTATAAGATTTCCGAGGTCATCTCCACTGTAGAGCCACGTATAGCCCTGGGACACATGGTCCCCACTTTTAGGCCAGCGAGTTTCTTGAAGAGCAGCGAGTTCCAGCCGATACTCTTTCATACACGTGATTAGGCCCTCTAACGCTCCTGGTTTTCTAAGTGATTGCACGTTCCACGTTCCGATCCTAAATCTCGTATCCAGGTACTTGAGCGGGGGTCCGGTTTTTTTTGGCGGTATCCATTTTTCTTTTTGTTGACTTTATTGATTTTTTTTTACGGATGCGGGTTGTCAGCCCAGCGATCCAACCGTTTAGTCGCCTCCTACGACAAGCAAAGGATACTGTGGTGGTATTCTTGGGAAACATGTTCGTGTAATTTAGATTTACGAGACATGTGAGTGCCCCCGACCACAGGGGCCAATAAATTAATACTACATATTTTTTATATTCAATTGTCAAGAACAGATAACCAAGGTTTAAAATCCATAGAAGTATAACCATTCAAAGTAAATTTCCCAATGTTATTGACAGTATAAAAATATTTGATTCGATCGAATTCAGAAATTCCAATTCATTTTTGTTTTCTATAGCATTTTCGTATCGTGTAACGATACGTCTTCTACACAGAAATTGGGACCCTGGTAAGCAGCTGGATCTAATCACGGTCTTTGTTGCCTGAATTCATTAGTCATTGGCTGCTCCAAAGGCTCGACGTACATTTTTGATTCTCATGTTTTTCTCTGGTTTCTAATTTACTCGGATATATTGACTTGCCAATAATTGGTAGTATCTTATTAATTTGTTTTAATACAGTCGTATCATTTAAATTATGCTCTTCACTATCATTCCTACTAGAAATAGCGAGTGGTTCCGGCGTAACTGGTGATAACTCTGTTTTAATTTTTCGGCGTTTATAGGTACTACTTAATTGGTACGATGAACAAATACATACATTTTGTTTTTGCTCAATCGGTTGCGGCAAATGATCCTTAAGATAATCAGTAACTTTTCGTAGCGTTGTCGAATACTTTGTTATAGGAAAAGTTTTACAACATTTTGATATTCTCTTCATTGCTAAATTTAATATTATATTACTTATTAGTCACTCACATTTAATCTTAAAGCTATTTTCAAATGACGCTTTTCGCAACAATTTTGCTACCGCCGAGTAAACATTAAATATAATTTACTTATTACTTGTGTGAAAAGTTTAATCAGCAGTTATTAATTTTTTATAAAAAAAAAAAAAATTTTGATGTGAAAAATATGTGAAAGCGTGATGTTCCACTATTCTCCACCTCCAATAAGAAAGGCTGGGCCAAATCTGCAGAAAGCGATGTCTGCAAGCGATTTTGTGCTAAACGCCATGACCACAATCAAAATCAAATGCATCAAAAATTACTTTACCAGGTAATTTAATATCAAGTGAACTAAAAATTAACGTAAATGAACTTAGTGCGTTGAACAATAAAAGTGCATTGTCGACAAATTTTGACGATGAAAAAAACAATGAAAGTGCATCGACAGTTGATAATAAAATAAGCAGTGATGTAGGTCAGTGTTTAGTGCAAACAGGGCTGGAGATATATTACTGTCACATCAAAGCGAAGGAGAAGCCCTAGATCTGCGGCTAATGCAAACGTGAGTAAATTCACGAAGGTAGCTAGCGCTGAATTAACTCAAAGCAACCGGTATTCTTGTTTGGTTGTTGAAGACCCGCCGGCCGAAAAAACTCCAAAACCAGAGAAACCGCCACCAATCTATTTGAGGGAAGAATCAAATATAGAACGCGCAAAGACAATCGCGCAAATGAAAATTTTATATCTCCGTGCTAAAAAGAGGAGATATAAATGAAACAAAAATTCAACCGCTCAATATTGACGCTTACAGAGCGTTAGTTAAGCATTTCGACGAAGTTGGTAAACCTTACTACACTTACCAACTAAAAACCCAAAAAGGATTGGTCGTCGTGTTAAAAGGCATAGAAGCGTGGATGCAAAAAAATAGTTATGTTTAAATTACTGTTCAATAAATCTTTAAGAGAATTCAATTGATATGGTTTTAAGGGGTTATTCAGCTGCTTGACTACCGTTCCTTGGTATACACTGGTCAATAATAGTCCAAAAAATGCAATTGTAATAAAAATAATTTGGTTGAACAATTTTTTCGGAACTTTTACTGATATACCATGAACTATTCCCAATACTCGGAAGGGGATGGCTGAAGTCGCAGTTTCTGCATTCTCCTTTATAATATATGTTCCGAGCCACCATAGAACAATCAATAATAATAAATTGAGCGAGATTACCAATTGTGCCATCGAATCGAAATAGTAGTAAGCTAAAATTACTAATGGAGCCAGTTCATAATTTATAGGAACTACGAACATCAATGGCGCTTTGTTTAACGGATACATATATACTGTATTATTATAAGGGTTATCTACGATAAATCGAGCATTTAGTCCAACCTCAGCTTGGCCTTCATCTATTACGGTACTTGTTGTGGCTGGAAATAAAATTCAACAAGTGTTTTTAATAATTAAAATCACGTTTGATCTATTTACAAATACATACTTAGTGTAGATAAATTAGTTGAGTAAATAGTCGGCCAAGCGACAAAAATTGGCGTATAATTCATAAATTGTTTACTCAATTTTAGCATGCCCCCGTCGACCCCACCATAATTAATTATAAGTCCGGCTTCATTTCGCTTAAACTCGCTTACTAGTGGAAATTCAAATATGAACACTCGAATACCATATCCAGCCATATTATGTAAATACGCTGTAAACTGAGAGTTTAGATGTAGTGCAAAATTTGTGCTCGAATCTATATTCTTTATAGGATATTCGAAAAATTTCGCCTCAAATGGATTATGTTGAATAATTCTATTACCGTTGCGATTTTCAATCGACAACGTGATCAATAATAAATGTTTATGACTATTCCATAAATTCTGCATGATCTTTTTAATGATCTTAACATCTTGATCGAAAAACACTAAAACTAATTTGTTGTTTGCGCTAGCCTTTACTGCAAAATCGATTAGATATTGGTGACGCACTACAATAATTGCTCCATAAATTCTATTTGTAAAGATAACCCGGTTTTGAAGTGATTCCCAAAATTGTGATATTCTAGAACGATTACAAAATTGGTGGATATACATTTGAATTATTTAGTTCATATCGTAACCTACAGTGTTATGTTGTTGTACTGAAATACGCCAAATCGATAATTGTTTATAGAAAATTTAAATAATTTATTTCCAAACTCTTCATAGTTTTGCTCCACCAATAATGTTACTGTGTACTGGTCCTAAGAAGAAAATATTTTTAATAATGAAATGTTGAACTTTTTCGCAAACGTACCGCCAAGAATTTGGATATAATTTGCCATTCAAATTCTAAATCAAATGGTTCTTCACTTATGTTCATCAGTTCAATTTTACATGCAACTGGTATTATCAGAATAAATCCAATTATATATGGTAGCTCCATTATAATGCTTACCAAAAACAAGTTTGATTCTTTAAATTAAAGACAATATGTTTGCAAGTGAATTTTGAACAATCATAAATCATATTTTTCGTTGGTCCCAAGTGATTGAATTATTGTCCTAAATTTAATCAATTACATAATTTTTTTTTACAAATTGTCATTATTATTTTGTGTTTGACCAACCGATTAAAACAATTAAACTATGAATGAAAAATTGAAACGGCCAATTTGACAGTGGTCAAAATATTAGTGGGGTTGTATCTGTGTACATTAAATAATGTGTACTAAACTAAATAAAGACCCTATAAAGACCCTATAAAAACTATTTAATTCTCGTAATAATATGAACAGAAACTTTATTTTATTATTCGTTAAAACACTTGTTTATCGACCAAATAGCAAATTGAGACATCGAGTTCGAATTCCAATATGCTACTGCAATGTACAGATAGTCAATTATAACGGACTAGTAGTAGTGAGTTCTCAATTTTGCGTCCTTAACTGATTGCTAAAGGAAACTACGAAAGAGTCAGAAAAGCCTCGAGCACAACCACAAAGAAAGAATTTGCTTGTGTTAGTCGAATCGAATGCCTTCTAGAAATTCATGTTGTGTATACATATAGTGATGAGTTCAATTCATTGGATAATTTGATGATTATGTAAATTATGGTGATCTGAAACTTTACTGAACCGTACAAGAATTATTATCGCTAACACTTTTATTGTATACTATTGACGAGTGAGGAGAGGTCACTCAAGTTTCTGCAATTTCTATAAGTAACGTTTCTTTGGGATTCTTATCGTTTCTATTTCTGTGAAATTCTACGCAGTATCCCATAATTCACTTAATAGTGGTATTAGGGTTACTGCTGTTATACATACATATGCATCGTCATTGACAAATTCTTCAGTTTGTGTATGGCATGTCTAACTTCCTCCGCGTTTGGTGGATGAGTATTGTTATTGGTTCTTTATAAATAGATATCATATGAAATCTCATCACTTTGTTCGTTGGCGTTGTCTTGGTCGTTGATATATCCTTTATGGGTGGTATGTTTGTACGTTCTTACACATTGATCGTAGTGTGCAGTTGTGCACACGTTTGTATATTTGCTGCTGCTGCATTCTCGAGAATGTTTCCATCAAATTTTCAGGGTATGATCTTCAGGATAAAATTCCATATTATTAAAGGGGAACCTCTAATTTGTGTAGCTATGTCTATATACCATCATTCTATACTATTCAAGAAGCTTCTTCAAACACCTTCAGCAGTTGTGGCGTCGAAGTTTGTTCAACGCGAATGAGGAAAAAGTGAATCTATCCTATATGTATCTGTCACCCTATACTCTTTGGAAAACCTAAAGTGGCCGCTGATCAGGAACACCAGGAAAATATCAATTTTTACGATACTTATGTGCTCAAAAACGCTGAATCCTATTCCTATTTCCAGCAACACCAAAAACATTTTGAAAAATTCGTAATCAATTTTTACAATACTTTTCCTCAAAAATGCTAAATCCTACGTAACACCGGGAAAATTCTATTTATCAATGTTTTATTTTAATTTATTTTATTTTTTTGGCTCAGATGCCGTGGATTTGGTTACACGCAGAAGTGAAATATTAAGGTAACACACCCTTATGTTCAAATCGCTTCGTAGCTCCAATCAAGCTTGTTTATTTAGTGTATTCCAGGGTCGTTCTCTCCTAATTAAACATGCCTTTCCTATCCTTATTTATTGTTACGTGTAAAACGATTGCATGGGTATAGGCCCGACGTTATCCGGTAGACTTGCTCAGTCTTGCTTGGTCTTATATCTTGGTGTTGGTTAGGAAACTAACAAGAAGAGAAAATATTTAACTCATACTTACCTGGTGCCTACTGTGATCAATTAGGCGGTTACTTTTCATTTAACAGCGGTTGGATAGAACTTTGCTAACTTTAGTTATCAGAAAGGTTAAATTAATTAAATGCATAATAATATGAGGATCATTTTACAATTGATTGTATTTGATATCCCTCTAAATTTACAGGTTGCACCGATCTCAAATAAATAAATAAAATGTTTTTTCGTTTTGATGTAAGTGGAAATCTTGTAAACGTCAATTTCTCTTCGAATTATATTTATGTATAAAATATACTGCATGTCAAGCAAAACACCACAATGAATAGAATTTTTCCAATCAGAAGAAAATTAATTTAATTTGATCGGTCGAAATATTTATAAGTGTTTGGAATGTACCCGTTTTTTATTCGAAGCATGTAAAAAAGTTTCTGCTGGTATGATGATATCTCAATAGAATGTAGAAACACAGTATTTTTGTACAAATATACCATGTGTACCAATTTCTGCTAGGTATCATTTGCTGAGGCTAAAAATGTATTAAATCAGTAAAAATGACGGTTTAGTTGAGATATTGAAACACATTTAAACCTAATGATGATATACTTACAGCGTTAGTAGGGCCATGTTGCACAAGAATTGGAGTAAAATTCATAAATGTTTAGCTTAATTCCACCATTATATTCGAATAATCGAAGAGGAGCGCCGTTGCATTTCTAACGAATGTGTTTAACAAAGGAAAATGAAATAAAAAACATTTATTCCATATCCAGTCTTGTTTGATAGAAGCAAAATCTAAACTGGCCATACTATGACGTTTTCCAGTTTACCATTTTGGCTGGTTATTGATAAAGCGATCATCGTAAAAGTTGTAAGTTTAGCCCACAAATTGCTCATAATCGTTTTAATGTATGCAACATGTAGATCGAAAAATACTAGCACTACTATATTATTAATGAAGGATTCTACTAAATGGTCCAGTATGTAATTAATAATTTTTAGCCGTGCGTATCTTACATTGTAACATTGTTGTAACAAAAATTACCGAATAGATAATTTTTTAACGAAAATTAGAGAATTTGGTACTTATAATTATGTTTCACGAATATAGCGTTACAATGTATTGATCTCCCATAAATTCTGCGATAATTTCCCATTCGAATTGTAAATTTGTCTGTGGACCTAACTCATTTCGTCATTTTTCGATAAAACTAATTGCATAGAAACGACTCCGAGGAAGAATATAATTATTATTGACTTCATTATCGCGATTGAATTTGACTATAATGATATACGTTTTATTAATTTGAGCTACGGGCGTTACGATTCGTAGTAAATTGTTGTTTTAATTTAATTGAATGGATAAATTGCGGTGTAATCGCGGTGTTTAATAAAAATTCTGGTGCGTGAATTAAATGTAGTGTTTTCAACATCGAGGGTCCGATATCCAGATGTATTTTTAGTGTTATTAAGGAATAACAGATAACTTTCACTATTCCCTTTTACTACTAATCACTCTATCACGGTTAAAATACAACTAAATAACTCCACTCTTTTGACCACATGTTTTAACCTACTAGAATATTCTACAATATTCGAGAAGTGTCTAGTCTATTCCTGAATAGTCGAGACACATACATATTCTACTACCGTTTACATCTACGGTATTTTCTCTACTCAAACAGAGATGTCACCACAATCATAACACTACCTCTACCTAATCCTAGTCCCAAATAGGATCCAATAATCTCTCTAAGTGCACTACTTTTGGTGCTTCTTATACCACTACATCAGATGAGCTGAAACTCGTATACTCACCCGTGCAACCGTTTCCGAGTTCGATGGATGCTTTTTCCCAGATTCACTACTACTGTCCTGAATGTTTCACATTATTTATGCGAAGTGGCAGTCGAATCGGTTGCAGCAAAATACTCCTCGCTCAAAAGCCATTACGAAGCCATTTGCCCTCATGAAGTTCATACCCAAAATGACTTCATCTATTATATTTGCGACCAGTACTTCATGTTGGAACATGTAACTAAGTATTGTTGATCCTTATCGCCGCAATCTTCATATCCGTTATGACAGCACCCTCTCCTGTGGTTGTTTTTAGTCATACAAAATACCCTCCCGTACCCTGCGTGACAACATAGCTTCTCCCGTCTATATCGGCTTTAACTATTAAATTTCGTTACCGGAATGGAATAACAACTAACAAATGCTTCTTCATGTTTCTGTTTTTCCCTCTGGGCCAAAATTCGTGCTTTACTCAAGCCCCGCTTCACAGCAAACAGCGATTTTATTCGTTTCCATCTTGTTTCACAACATCCCCATCATATGTGGCCTGTTATGTAACATGCGACAAACCTTATGTTACTGTCACCTCTGGTTCTCGGTCGTCTATACCTTTAAGAGCCACTATAAACTCGATTGCTCGATTTTCCCTGTTCCAACCATTTTGCTTGATCGTCGCTATTAGCGTTTTTCGATTGTCATTGAGAATATTTTGCACCAACTTTCCATGTATAAGCTTCATCTGGAAGCCTAGAACAACTCCAAATTTTGCATCTTTCCAATACCGTTGAGATTATTGATTGCATTTTCTCCACCTCTCCATGTGGAAACTCCATCTCGCGGCCTACGATGTTCTTCTCCAATTCTTGCACTCTTCATCTTACCCTGGAAAGCAACACACATCTCTTGGGATTTGTCGTCCGTATTTTGATTGATCTCCTTAATTATTTGTTCCTTTTTTTAAATTATTGTCCCCGATTCTGACTCCACCGATAAATTTTCTGATTTAATTGATGTATGTGAAGATAGCCCAATTTCCATCCCCGAAAAATACGATGGCAACACTAGCGAGTACTATCACGACATTTTTTGCTCTCATCCCAGAAAAAATTTACTATCACGATAGTATTATGATACTTTTCTACTCTCAGCCCCGAAAAATTATACTATTATGATATATATACCAAAATAAATGTACATAGTGTACATAATTTACTCTCAGCCCCGAAAATATTTGTTTTCATGATACTTATGTATTAATAATTATAATTGTACACATATTTATACATATTATTTAGATATAATTTTAATAAGATTATAGACAATAAATAAAATTACATTGCGGAAGACCTATTGTTACATGAACTCAGAAACTATTCGTTGGCCGGATCAGCGGAGTTTACCATGTGATTAAGGTTTGTATGTGGAGGATCTGAAATACAGTCGCTAGAAATCAGAAACCATTCGCTCCTTAATCCTGCAAATTCACTATTTATAAATAAACAAATTCACTATTCGCTATCTGAGTCCTGCAAAGAGTGGATTGCCGGCTCAGATGAGTAAAGCATGTGATAGTGGATGGTTTGATAAACCTGTCGTAATTTTATTAGAATTTTTGTATGTCGGTGAGCTGCGATATAGTCCCGCAAAGTCACGATGGAGTGGATTGCCGGCTCAGATGAGTAAGGCATGTGATAGTGGATGGTTTGATAAACCTGTCGTAATTTTTTTAGAATTTTTGTGTGTCGGTGAGCTGTGATATAGTCCCGCAAAGTCACGATGGAGTGGATTGCCGGCTCAGATGAGTAAAGCATGTGATAGTGGATAGTTTGATAAACCTGTCGTAATTTTTTTAGAATTTTTGTATGTCGATGAGCTGTGATATAGTCCCGCAAAGTCACGATGGAGTGGATTGCCGGCTCAGATGAGTAAAGCATGTGATAGTGGATGGTTTGATAAACCTGTCGTAATTTTTTTAGAATTTTTGTATGTCGGTGAGCTGCGATATAGTCCCGCAAAGTCACGATGGAGTGGATTGCCGGCTCAGATGAGTAAAGCATGTGATAGTGGATGGTTTGATAAACCTGTCGTAATTTTTTTAGAATTTTTGTATGTCGGTGAGCTGTGATATAGTCCCGCAAAGTCACGATGGAGTGGATTGCCGGCTCAGATGAGTAAAGCATGTGATAGTGGATGGTTTGATTAACCTGTCGTAATTTTTTTAGAATATTTGTATGTCGATGAGCTGTGATATAGTCCCGCAAAGTCACGATGGAGTGGATTGCCGGCTCAGATGAGTAAAGCATGTGATAGTGGATGGTTTGATAAACCTGTCGTAATTTTTTTAGAATTTTTGTATGTCGGTGAGCTGCGATATAGTCCCGCAAAGTCACGATGGAGTGGATTGCCGGCTCAGATGAGTAAGGCATGTGATAGTGGATGGTTTGATAAACCTGTCGTAATTTTTTTAGAATTTTTGTATGTCGGTGAGCTGTGATATAGTCTCGCAAAGTCACGATGGAGTGGATTACCGGCTCAGATGAGTAAAGCATGTGATAGTGGATGGTTTGATAAACCTGTCGTAATTTTTTTAGAATTTTTGTATGTCGGTGAGCTGCGATATAGTCCCGCAAAGTCACGATGGAGTGGATTGCCGGCTCAGATGAGTAAAGCATGTGATAGTGGATGGTTTGATAAACCTGTCGTAATTTTTTTAGAATTTTTGTATGTCGGTGAGCTGTGATATAGTCCCGCAAAGTCACGATGGAGTGGATTGCCGGCTCAGATGAGTAAAGCATGTGATAGTGGATGGTTTGATTAACCTGTCGTAATTTTTTTAGAATATTTGTATGTCGATGAGCTGTGCTATAGTCCCGCAAAGTCACGATGGAGTGGATTGCCGGCTCAGATGAGTAAAGCATGTGATAGTGGATGGTTTGATAAACCTGTCGTAATTTTTTTAGAATTTTTGTATGTCGGTGAGCTGCGATATAGTCCCGCAAAGTCACGATGGAGTGGATTGCCGGCTCAGATGAGTAAGGCATGTGATAGTGGATGGTTTGATAAACCTGTCGTAATTTTTTTAGAATTTTTGTATGTCGGTGAGCTGTGATATAGTCTCGCAAAGTCACGATGGAGTGGATTACCGGCTCAGATGAGTAAAGCATGTGATAGTGGATGGTTTGATAAACCTGTCGTAATTTTTTTAGAATTTTTGTATGTCGGTGAGCTGCGATATAGTCCCACAAAGTCACGATGGAGTGGATTGCCGGCTCAGATGAGTAAGTATAGTGAATCTTACAATTAACGTCATAATTATGTCATTTATATAGCTTACTCGAAATTTCTCGTGGCGGTCTGCCTTAATTGCGTCACGTGGAAACAAGTTTAAGAATCCTTGCTATATGGGATAAAATCATAAAAATATTTACTGTTGTAATTTAAACATATATGTACTTATATCTCTCTGTATTATGAGTTTGAAGTTTACAATACACACATATATTGTTTTATGTTTTTTTTAAATGTAGAAATTGGAGAGAAACAAAATCTATACCGTTTTGTTTTATTCTGTATGTATTGTAGGCAGAACAAAAATATAATTTTCATCATTCTGTAAAAGCATTTCGTTGCGTTTGGTTGTTTTATTGTGATTTTTGTGATTATTGATTTTTTGTGGTATTTGAATTTTTGAAGATATATTTTGAACTCGGCATTCCCCTTGACATTCTTTTTGTGATTTTTGATATATTTATAGACCTCGGCATTCTCATTGACATTCTTTTTTAACGATTTTTGGACCTCGGCATTTTTCAGGATATTCTTTTTTAACGGCTCTAGCGATTTGTTTGGATACATATTTTGACCTCGGCATTCCCATTGACATTCTTTTTTAACAATTTTAATGATTTTTGGATACATTTTCGGACCTCAGCATTTACTGGATATTCTATTTTAACAAGTTTTGTTTGAATTTGATTTGTTTTATATTTTATTGCATAAGTTTGGATTTATTTTGCTCTTAAAACCATGCCCTTCACATCTTTTAAATTCACCAAAGAAGATTTGGACATTATTATGGAAACTGTTTTAGATAATGTGCAAACTTATGATGAAATTATACTTTCGCGAAATTCAAATCAGCCATTATTGTCACTAATTTGTGAAAACATTTCAGTTAAATCCAGTGAAAGTATGAGTTTTAAGTTAAGATATCTTCTGTATCAAAATAAAGCTTTTGTTTCTAAACTTTTACTTGCTTTTGAAAAAATAAAAGAACTTAGCAAAGATATTATCTGCAACGACGTTGGTATATCAAACGATCGTGGAATACAACAATTAAATTATTTTGGAAATTTTAGTAATTCCTTGAATCATTTTGTTAGCACGATTGGCCTTCCTGGTGTAATTCAGCAAGAACCGAATAACATTGAAAATGATGAAGTATGTAAGATTGAAAATGATAAGGAATTGGTTATTGAGAAAAGCACTAAATCACTATATAAAGAACCAATTATTCAAGATAATGAATACACAGAAATGGGTAATTTATTGACGATCCCCATTAATATTTGGGATGATATTTATGATTCAAAAACTTTTAAATTTGATAAATATAAATATTCTTCAGTATTTTCCGAGCTGCTTAGAAAAATGACTGGTTGTTTGGTATATATTAAAGACAGTCGAGTAAATAAAAATTCAATTTATATTCGTGCTTATTGCGGCCATCGAGATTATAAAACTGGCGAAGAGTGTCGAAAGTTTAGATTAAACAACAAAAATTTGGCCACAAATATTTTTAAAATTACATATTCGTCCAATGAAATATATCATCCACATATTAAAGCTCGAGCGATTAGTCGAAATCTTCGCAAAGAAGTGAAAGATTCTTTATTAAAATCATCCGTAGAACAATTGTCGGAGGAATTATTTTGGAATGAGGATAAAGATTTTGTAGAAAAAACAAATACAATTGTAAAATGTACCAGTGTAGATGTTTTGAGAAAAATAAAATCGGAAGCCCTTATGGCCCAAGATAACCATGCAGATGATATAGAAGATATTTATATTGAAATTAAAAGTACGAAGAATTCTCCTGATCAATATATACAACATCTATCAAAATGGCCATTCTATGTCATTAGTTTTAGCAAAATGCAATTGGATATGATAAGAGTTATTATTAATAATGATGCTTCAAAAAAATTGGTTGTTTATATGGATGCCACTGGTGGACTCGTCCGACCACCAAATGTAGAAACACCAATCGTTTTGTATTATGCTCTAATAGTTTCCGTTAAAAAATATGACCCAAGTGATCCATTTTCAATTACTGATAAGTGCGAGTCATAGTTCTCTAACTATAGGAAATTGGCTTAGATCATTCAAAAGTTTTGTATTAAATCACACCCATAGATGGCCTATTTTTGATACTGTCGTTACCGACTTCAGTTTTGCCGAAATTAATGCTGTATTAGAATGTTTCAATAATAATTTAACTATTATTGACTACTTGAAAATATGCCGGCAATATATTTCTCATAAAAATCAAATAGATTTAAACAAATATGTAAAAATTCATCTCTGTTGTTCCCATCTTATGAAAAATCTAGTGAATGATGTAAATCAACATTTTAGAAAGTCATCATCAATTTCTAAGTATGTAAAAGAAATATTGGCATCATTCATTGTTTGTAATGATTATAATAATATGAAATTAAATTTCAAAAATTTTATGGTATTATTAAAATCAAAATATACAAGTCCTGAGACAATCTCTGCTTTCAGTCAAATCATGAAAACCACATTAATTGACATAGAATTAACAAAATCCAAAGATGTATATAAGGAAAATGTAAATGAGTAAGGCGATTTATTTGTTAAAACAATTTATGAACAAAGCCCTTTTTTCCACGATTTTAATGCTATTTATCTGGAATGTAAAATTAGCGAAAACAACAGTAATAGAAATCAAGCTGTCAATAATTTCTACAATCCTGGGTTTGCAGAAAAATTTATTAAAAAATATATGACTTACGTACCATTGTGGTCTCAGTTAATATATAATGAGGCGAGGTTAAGTAATAGTCATATAGAAAACTATTTTTCTATAATAAAGAGGCGATGTCGTGAAGCATCTCATTTAGGTAAATTACCCACGAAATGTCTTCGATTTTTCAAAGAACTTAATAAAAGGAATAAGTTAATTTTTGAAAAAACGCATTCATCTATTCCCAAAAGATCTGTAAAAAATTTATCATTTAATTTAAAACGAAAAAAAACAGTATTGCAGAATCTTTAAATAAAACCGAAATTTGGTGTAAAAGAATTAAAATAATAAAAAAAGAGGAACACAATTATTTTAATTTTAAAAATATTAATCAGTATATAGAACAATCTGAAGATAAGCAGAATGAACTGGCTGCCAAATTGCAAATAGTTCCTTCTGAGTTTATATTACCACAGCAAAAAAAAGAATGTACTTGGCTGCTCCGCAATGGCAACAATTTGAAATCGTCCTTTTATCAAAATACTTGTGCTTTTGATGCGGCTATTCAGTGTTTTGCAAATTTGAAAAAAAGTTTTAATTATTTGTTTAATGATAGTGAATGTTCAATGAGCAAAGTCGTAAATGCGTTGTATGAAGGTAATGCAACATTAGCAGAAATAATCCGATACGATGCCCTCTATTCTTTAAAAAAAAAATTTAAATATGATTTTGGCCTCAAAAAAAACTGTGAATCTAATATCACGGCAATAACAGATTACTTTTTCAAAAAATATCCAACATGCACAGCTGAGTTCGTATGTGGAACGTGCAATAAAAGAGTGGAAGAAAAAAGACCTTATATATCTATAGACACTGATTTATTAGAGCTACACGGAATTCAAAATATTGAAAAATCCTTGTCTCCAATTCCACCTAAAAAATGTTGTGGTTCTGCATTATTCCCTCTCAATATAATTATGGGCCAATATGCCATATTCAATACAGAATATCGCACTAACGAGAAACAAAAAGCTATTTCGTTACATCATATTCCAAAAATTATTAAAATTGAAAATAATGTATTTGAAATTAATTCCATAATAAATTATAAAGTCAATCATTACACTGCGTATTGTAAAAATTCTGAATATTGGGAAGAATTCGATGACCTAAAGGAAAACATTATAAAAATACGAAATTCTTCCAAATTAGTTTTACCGCACATACTTTGTTATATGAGGAAATAATTGTTAAGTGCCAATTTTTCTGATACAAACTACAAAGCACACTATTACAAACTGCATACATACAAAAATTCTAAAAAAATTACGACAGGTTTATCAAACCATCCACTATCACATGCTTTACTCATCTGAGCCGGCAATCCACTCCATCGTGACTTTGCGGGACTATATCACAGCTCACCGACATACACAAATTCTTAAAAAATTACGACAGGTTTATCAAACCATCCACTATCACATGCTTTACTCATCTGAGCCGGCAATTCACTCCATCGTGACTTTGCGGGACTATATCACAGCTCATCGACATACAAAAATTCTAAAAAAATTACGACAGGTTTATCAAACCATCCACTATCACATGCTTTACTCATCTGAGCCGGCAATCCACTCCATCGTGACTTTGCGGGACTATATCACAGCTCACCGACATACACAAATTCTAAAAAAATTACGACAGGTTTATCAAACCATCCACTATCACATGCTTTACTCATCTGAGCCGGCAATCCACTCCATCGTGACTTTGCGGGACTATATCACAGCTCATCGACATACAAAAATTCTAAAAAAATTACGACAGGTTTATCAAACCATCCACTATCACATGCCTTACTCATCTGAGCCGGCAATCCACTCCATCGTGACTTTGCGGGACTATATCACAGCTCACCGACATACAAAAATTCTAAAAAAATTACGACAGGTTTATCAAACCATCCACTATCACATGCTTTACTCATCTGAGCCGGCAATCCACTCCATCGTGACTTTGCGGGACTATATCGCAACTCACCGACATACAAAAATTCTAAAAAAATTACGACAGGTTTATCAAACCATCCACTATTACTTGCTTTACTCATCCGAGCCGGCAATCCACTCCATCGTGACTTTGCGGGACTATATCACAGCTCACCGACATACAAAAATTCTAAAAAAATTACGACAGGTTTATCAATCCATCCACTATCACATGCTTTACTCATCTGAGCCGGTAATCCACTCCATCGTGACTTTGTGGGACTATATTGCAGCTCACCGACATACAAAAATTCTAAAAAAATTACGACAGGTTTATCAAACCATCCACTATCACATGCTTTACTCATCTGAGCCGGCAATCCACTCCATCGTGACTTTGCGGGACTATATCACAGCTCACCGACATACACAAATTCTTAAAAAATTACGACAGGTTTATCAATCCATCCACTATCACATGCTTTACTCATCTGAGCCGGTAATCCACTCCATCGTGACTTTGTGGGACTATATTGCAGCTCACCGACATACAAAAATTCTAAAAAAATTACGACAGGTTTATCAAACCATCCACTATCACATGCTTTACTCATCTGAGCCGGCAATCCACTCCATCGTGACTTTGCGGGACTATATCACAGCTCACCGACATACACAAATTCTTAAAAAATTACGACAGGTTTATCAAACCATCCACTATCACATGCTTTACTCATCTGAGCCGGCAATTCACTCCATCGTGACTTTGCGGGACTATATCACAGCTCATCGACATACAAAAATTCTAAAAAAATTACGACAGGTTTATCAAACCATCCACTATCACATGCCTTACTCATCTGAGCCGGCAATCCAATCCATCGTGACTTTGCGGGACTATATCACAGCTCACCGACATACAAAAATTCTAAAAAAATTACGACAGGTTTATCAAACCATCCACTATCACATGCCTTACTCATCTGAGCCGGCAATCCACTCCATCATGACTTTGTGGGACTAATATCACAGCTCACCGACATACAAAAATTCTAAAAAAATTACGACAGGTTTATCAAACCATCCACTATCACATGCTTTACTCATCTGAGCCGGCAATCCACTCCATCGTGACTTTGCGGGACTATATCACAGCTCACCGACATACACAAATTCTAAAAAAATTACGACAGGTTTATCAAACCATCCACTATCACATGCTTTACTCATCTGAGCCGGCAATCCACTCCATCGTGACTTTGCGGGACTATATCACAGCTCATCGACATACAAAAATTCTAAAAAAATTACGACAGGTTTATCAAACCATCCACTATCACATGCCTTACTCATCTGAGCCGGCAATCCACTCCATCGTGACTTTGCGGGACTATATCACAGCTCACCGACATACAAAAATTCTAAAAAAATTACGACAGGTTTATCAAACCATCCACTATCACATGCTTTACTCATCTGAGCCGGCAATCCACTCCATCGTGACTTTGCGGGACTATATCGCAACTCACCGACATACAAAAATTCTAAAAAAATTACGACAGGTTTATCAAACCATCCACTATTACTTGCTTTACTCATCTGAGCCGGCAATCCACTCCATCGTGACTTTGCGGGACTATATCACAGCTCACCGACATACAAAAATTCTAAAAAAATTACGACAGGTTTATCAATCCATCCACTATCACATGCTTTACTCATCTGAGCCGGTAATCCACTCCATCGTGACTTTGTGGGACTATATTGCAGCTCACCGACATACAAAAATTCTAAAAAAATTACGACAGGTTTATCAAACCATCCACTATCACATGCTTTACTCATCTGAGCCGGCAATCCACTCCATCGTGACTTTGCGGGACTATATCACAGCTCATCGACATACAAAAATTCTAAAAAAATTACGACAGGTTTATCAAACCATCCACTATCACATGCCTTACTCATCTGAGCCGGCAATCCACTCCATCGTGACTTTGCGGGACTATATCACAGCTCACCGACATACAAAAATTCTAAAAAAATTACGACAGGTTTATCAAACCATCCACTATCACATGCTTTACTCATCTGAGCCGGCAATCCACTCCATCGTGACTTTGCGGGACTATATCGCAACTCACCGACATACAAAAATTCTAAAAAAATTACGACAGGTTTATCAAACCATCCACTATTACTTGCTTTACTCATCTGAGCCGGCAATCCACTCCATCGTGACTTTGCGGGACTATATCACAGCTCACCGACATACAAAAATTCTAAAAAAATTACGACAGGTTTATCAATCCATCCACTATCACATGCTTTACTCATCTGAGCCGGTAATCCACTCCATCGTGACTTTGTGGGACTATATTGCAGCTCACCGACATACAAAAATTCTAAAAAAATTACGACAGGTTTATCAAACCATCCACTATCACATGCTTTACTCATCTGAGCCGGCAATCCACTCCATCATGACTTTGTGGGACTATATCACAGCTCACCGACATACAAAAATTCTAAAACAATTACGACAGGTTTATCAAACCATCCACTATCACATGCTTTACTCATCTGAGCCGGCAATCCACTCCATCGTGACTTTGCGGGACTATATCACAGCTCACCGACATACACAAATTCTAAAAAAATTACGACAGGTTTATCAAACCATCCACTATCACATGCTTTACTCATCTGAGCCGGCAATCCACTCCATCGTGACTTTGCGGGACTATATCGCAGCTCACCGACATACAAAAATTCTAAAAAAATTACGACAGGTTTATCAAACCATCCACTATCACATGCCTTACTCATCTGAGCCGGAAATCCACTCCATCGTGACTTTGCAGGACTATATCACAGCTCACCGACATACAAAAATTCTAAAAAAATTACGACAGGTTTATCAAACCATCCACTATCACATGCTTTACTCATCTGAGCCGGCAATCCACTCCATCGTGACTTTGCGGGACTATATCGCAGCTCACCGACATACAAAAATTCTAAAAAAATTACGACAGGTTAATCAAACCATCCACTATCACATGCTTTACTCATCTGAGCCGGCAATCCACTCCATCGTGACTTTGCGGGACTATATCACAGCTCACCGACATACAAAAATTCTAAAAAAATTACGACAGGTTTATCAAACCATCCACTATCACATGCTTTACTCATCTGAGCCGGCAATCCACTCCATCGTGACTTTGCGGGACTATATCGCAGCTCACCGACATTTAAAAATTCTAAAAAAATTACGACAGGTTTATCAAACCATCCACTATCACATGCTTTACTCATCTGAGCCGGCAATCCACTCCATCGTGACTTTGCGGGACTATATCGCAGCTCACCGACATACAAAAATTCTAAAAAAATTACGACAGGTTTATCAATCCATCCACTATCACATGCTTTACTCATCTGAGCCGGTAATCCACTCCATCGTGACTTTGTGGGACTATATCGCAGCTCACCGACATACAAAAATTCTAAAAAAATTACGACAGGTTTATCAAACCATCCACTATCACATGCTTTACTCATCTGAGCCGGCAATCCACTCCATCATGATTTTGTGGGACTATATCACAGCTCACCGACATACAAAAATTCTAAAACAATTACGACAGGTTTATCAAACCATCCACTATCACATGCTTTACTCATCTGAGCCGGCAATCCACTCCATCGTGACTTTGCGGGACTATATCACAGCTCACCGACATACACAAATTCTTAAAAAATTACGACAGGTTTATCAAACCATCCACTATCACATGCTTTACTCATCTGAGCCGGCAATCCACTCCATCGTGACTTTGCGGGACTATATCGCAGCTCACCGACATACAAAAATTCTAAAAAAATTACGACAGGTTTATCAAACCATCCACTATCACATGCCTTACTCATCTGAGCCTGCAATCCACTCCATCGTGACTTTGCGGGACTATATCACAGCTCATCGACATACAAAAATTCTAAAAAAATTACGACAGGTTTATCAAACCATCCACTATTACTTGCTTTACTCATCTGAGCCGGCAATCCACTCCATCGTGACTTTGCGGGACTGTATCACAGCTCACCGACATACAAAAATTCTAAAAAAATTACGACAGGTTTATCAATCCATCCACTATCACATGCTTTACTCATCTGAGCCGGTAATCCACTCCATCGTGACTTTGTGGGACTATATCGCAGCTCACCGACATACAAAAATTCTAAAAAAATTACGACAGGTTAATCAAACCATCCACTATCACATGCTTTACTCATCTGAGCCGGCAATCCACTCCATCATGACTTTGTGGGACTATATCACAGCTCACCGACATACAAAAATTCTAAAACAATTACGACAGGTTTATCAAACCATCCACTATCACATGCTTTACTCATCTGAGCCGGCAATCCACTCCATCGTGACTTTGCGGGACTGTATCACAGCTCACCGACATACACAAATTCTAAAAAAATTACGACAGGTTTATCAAACCATCCACTATCACATGCTTTACTCATCTGAGCCGGCAATCCACTCCATCGTGACTTTGCGGGACTATATCGCAGCTCACCGACATACAAAAATTTAAAAAAAATTACGACAGGTTTATCAAACCATCCACTATCACATGCCTTACTCATCTGAGCCGGAAATCCACTCCATCGTGACTTTGCGGGACTATATCACAGCTCACCGACATACAAAAATTCTAAAAAAATTACGACAGGTTTATCAAACCATCCACTATCACATGCTTTACTCATCTGAGCCGGCAATCCACTCCATCGTGACTTTGCGGGACTATATCGCAGCTCACCGACATACAAAAATTCTAAAAAAATTACGACAGGTTTATCAAACCATCCACTATCACATGCTTTACTCATCTGAGCCGGCAATCCACTACATCGTGACTTTGCGGGACTATATCACAGCTCATCGACATACAAAAATTCTAAAAAAATTACGACAGGTTTATCAAACCATCCACTATCACATGCTTTACTCATCTGAGCCGGCAATCCACTCCATCGTGACTTTGCGGGACTATATCGCAGCTCACCGACATTTAAAAATTCTAAAAAAATTACGACAGGTTTATCAAACCATCCACTATCACATGCCTTACTCATCTGAGCCGGCAATCCACTCCATCGTGACTTTGCGGGACTATATCGCAGCTCACCGACATACAAAAATTCTAAAAAAATTACGACAGGTTTATCAAACCATCCACTATCACATGCCTTACAAATCTGAGCCAGCAATCCACTCCATCGTGACTTTGCGGGAATATATCACAGCTCATCGACATACAAAAATTCTAAAAAAATTACGACAGGTTTATCAAACCATCCACTATCACATGCCTTACACATCTGAGCCAGCAATCCACTCCATCGTGACTTTGCGGGACTATACCACAGCTCACCGACATACAAAAATTTAAAAAAAATTACGACAGGTTTATCAAACCATTCACTAAATCATGCCCTAAACATTTGAACCCCCAATCTTTATCTTCATTTATCTATTCAGTGAGTGACTTAAAAAATATTGGTAAAATATAACAACTGTCGTGATATTAATATTTTTCGGGGCTGAGAGCAAAATACAGAAAAATATTGTATTTTGTAAACTTATATTTCTTGTAATTTGAAAAATTTTAGTTTTAATGTGTTACTTATTTTTGACATATAAATTAAATTAAAATTATTATAATTTATTTATTGATAACTTTTTATTCTAAATAAGCAATTTTTTTTTCATAATATATTTAATCAAATTTCGAAATTAAATGTCGTGATAGCTTTTTATATATTTTATGTATTACCATATGCAAGTTTTTTAATTTTCGGGGATAGAATTTCGGGCTAACTTCACAAAGGTATTTAATTGTCTAGTTTCTTGTTTTGTTTCCAAATTGGAGCAACCATTAATACCGCTATATCGAAATTTCCAGATTGTTCCGGTACAACCTCCACTTGTACAGTGCCTTCATTCTTTTTTTTTCGGAGATCTTTAACTCGTCTAGAATCATTTCTTTATTCAAAATTCCACCGCTGGCACCAATTGTTACATTTTAGGCTTGTTACATTTTATAGTCTAGACACATATCTAAGTTTACATTTACGGCAGTTTCTCTACTCAAATAAAGTTTACATTTACGGCAGTTTCTCTACTCAGTAAAACGAAGTAATTGTATACATTTTTAATTTTTAATCAACTTTTTGATTAAAATTTAAACTTTGCAAACCGTCAAAAAAATTCAAAAACTTTGCCATTCTCTCTTATCTTAGAATTGGAAATTTTTAAATTTTAGACAATTATGTTACTGGAATAATCCAGAACCTCAAAATTTATGTACATATTTTAAATAATAGAACAATATCTATATATCGACCCAGATCTTTGCTGCAACAAATTTTTATATACACAACGATGTACAATGCAAATTGCATACATCAAATCTTTAAAAGCAACTTGCCATAGTTTGTTTCAATTTATAAAAGAGATATGGAATATTTTAAGAAAAACCAATTTTTGAAACATTGATGTTTTCGGGTTACCTTGACTTCGGAACTCTTATCTTTTGATATGCTCACCAATTGACTGAAAGATCCGTTTTCTTAATGATATTCATAGCCCTTGGAATTTTAAAGCGGTAGTTTTGTTTTGCATGTGGAAGCAATATCCTTAAATAGAACGTACAGTGAAAGAAAGAAACGTACAAACAAAAATCATCGATCCCTTATTCCTCATGTTTTCTGCCAATGGCAGGGCATAGGGACACAATTCCCAAAAAAAAATCCAATTGTTTTTTTATTTTAAAAATAAAAATAAAAATTTTTTATTCCAAATTCCAAAAATCCAAATTTCAAAATTCTATTTGCCAAAATTACGAAAATCTAAATTCTAAATCTAAAATTCAAAACTTTGTTTTATTTTTTTATTAAAACAATAACCTTCGCTTTTGTAAAAAGTCCAGTGGTTGAATTGTACCTATCCTGTTTTTTTAATACCCGTATCAGAATTTTCCATTTAGGCCGCGTGTGAATTAGTTAAAAAAATAGATAAAAATTGAAATTTTGACAGAAAACTTAAATTTAGTTTTGTTTGTTTCAAGGCCAAAGAACGGCCTGCTTGTGTATAAATGGGGCTCTTCGAAGCACATCTACCCTAGCTCTGGAGATCCTCTTTCATTTTGTTCCCTTGGACATTGCGGCCGACCAGTTTGCATCATGCACAGCCTTTCGGCTCAAATCCATATCTATGTAGACCTGTAACAGTATAGGACACTCTTCCATCCTATGGAACAGAGGTATTTTTGAAACTACCTACTACACTATCTGCCATCCGTTGAGGGGAGATTCCAAACTGAGCTTCCCAGCAGAGAGGACTAGGTGAATGAAACGGTTATGAAAAATGAGGCGATAAGCTTCATAACGTATGGCTCAAAAAGGGATGGTTAACTGCGGGTTCTTCTCGACTTGCGTGTGCAGTGTTATTCAAGCTGAACTTATCGAGATAATAAACTAGATGGAAGTCATGGACTGGTTGAAGTATAATGTAATATCTACGAGGGATATTCGCATTTTTAGCCCAGAACTGTCTGGCATCTTTGAATGAGATGGCTGACTACTTCAACATCCGCTTGACGTGGGTGCATGGGCACATAAATTACGCAGGGAATTTAAAGGTAGATGAGCTGGCCCGCAAGGGCACAGCACGCCTTATGTCACGTTATGGATATTATGTTATGGATATAAAGATACCGATTTATTCCTGTAAACTGCTGCTTCCGGAAGAACCCATAAAAGAAACGAACGTAAGATGGTCTAACGCTAGTTCCTGTGTAAAAGCCCGACAGATCTGGGCTAGTCTTGCCCGGTTCAGATTCGGCCAACTGATATCGCTTCGACGGCATCATATAGGTATGGTCATGAGAGCTATAACGGCACACTGTCTACATGTGAGCAGACTGGGTGCCCCCACCGAAGATTTCTGCCGTAGCTGCGGTGATGAGGAACAGGAGGAAACGGTGCTCCATCTGCTCTGCACCTGTCCTAGTCTAGCGTACAGCAGAATACAATTTATGGGAACTTCCCATTTGAACGACCTGACGGATCTTAATAAGATCGATGTCAGGGACTTTCAACGCTTCTTGGTAAGCTCAGGATGGTTGCTCGAATGTGAATAACCTAACCTTTGTTTGTTCACCACAAAGTGAATAAATTGATCCAAAAATGTCCCTGTAGAAACATTTTTTCTGTTAATTGGTCGAATATTTTGCCCTGCTTCAAGTTTTTGTATATTATTAATAGTAAGAATTAGTTCTGGTTTTAATTCTTCTATTATTTTATGGAAGCCACTGGGTTTTTTTTATTTGCGACTTTTATCCGTCCATGCCACGCCTCAACGGAGATTTGGGGTCTTAGGTAGTTCATTTTTATGGAATCATAAATCAGAAACTCGGGTGAAATTTTGGTATTGTACCGATGTATGTTGTTTTTTCATGATCCTCTTTAGATCTTCGTCGTCGAATGCCTCTTCAATTTCATTAAAAGTATTGTAGAATACAGTTTGCCGGTTAAAACGCTAGTGCTTTTTTTTGAAAAATTCTTCACGATTTCCATACTTCTGACTTATTTTAAGGTTTTGGATCCTCCCCTCCAAATTAACTGCCCGAAATGAAAAAATCATACTATTAATTCACTTTCCGGGAAGTATTTTATTGCGCTGCGTTGAATTGTAATCTCAAAATCGGTCACGATTGCTTTAGGTGTAGTTGTTGTATTCAAGTCTATTGCTAGCCGGTGCAATTCCTAAAAAATCTCACTGTAGCAATGTTTTTTTTTGGTCATTAGACAGAATATCAGAGCAACCACCTGCCCGTGGATAAGCCAATGAATACTCACCATTTGGCGAAAAATTATTGTTATAACATAAAATGTGACGTCCATCAACCATCCTGATGATTGCGATAAATATTTAAAACTAACGGATGTCCCTAAAATAATAATTAGTGCGCCCTTAACCTTTCTGTCAACACACATGGGTTTGTATTTGAGTTTTCCAATGTAATGGAAAATGCCTTTAAATCTCAGTTTTTCAGTAGTCGCCTAAATATGGAAAATAAACATTTTTCTAAAAAAAGCAAAATTAAAAACACCGTTCTAGTATATTTTGAGGTCTTGTTTTTCTTTCTATATCCTACATACAATACGAACACACCCAGGTGTACAGTGTTATAAAATATTGAAATAACTTTATAATTATAAAATTATAATTACTTCTCTAGTACTTAATGTCCAAAAAGGAAAATAACGGTTTTTTAATAAGTTACGAATACATTTTTTGTAAAATGAAACAGTTGTGAACCACTCATGATATTCATAGTAGTTACTGATGTTAGTCATAGTAGTTGTGGCAAATATGGCAAATATAAGTGATCAAGTTCATAGCACCCGTTATATGACCCATGAAGAAAAGGAGGAATAAGTAAGACAACTAATTGATGAAGTTCCGTGTAATGATATTGACTCTAACGATTTTTCCGATTCTGATACAGAAGGCAGCCATTTTGTCCCTAATAACGCCTCACATGCAGAATCCACAAACCCGGAACCAGATTTAGACAGAGATGATAATGATGAATATACAAACCAAAATATTGATGATGTGATGGGACAGGATGGACAAAAGAAAGAGTTCGACACATATTTAGGAATTCTTCTGACTGCGGGTGTGTCAAGGTCGAATTATGAGCACACGACCGACATGTGGAAAACCTTTTCGAACTCGTTGTATCGAGCATGTATGGGGATTCGTCGTTTTTGGAGTATCACACAATTTATAAGGTTTGACGATGAAAATACACGAGCAGGACGTATCAAAAATGATAAAACTTCACCAATCAGGGATTTACTGTAAATGCTCAATGCCAATTTGCGAAAATTTTTTACACCATATGAGGGAGTAACGGTCGATGAACAACTTTTTCCTTATCGAGGAAGGACTAAATTTACCCAATTCATTCCCTCGAGGCCGGCCAAATATGGCAGCAAGTGCTGGTGGATACGCGATGCAAAAACAGCGTATCCATTGCAAACCGATTTATACACCGGTGAAAGAGTGGTGTCACAGCTAGTTGAATTTTACAAGAACACTGGACGTACTGTCAGCATCGATAACTTTTTTACTTCGTTACCATTAGCACAATGTCTTATGCGATGGAACTATGCGGTTATTAGCACACCGAGGAAAACTAAAACAACCTAACGAATTTCAACCATCAAAAGAGCGTGACGTTTGGTCTACCGAATTTGGTTTTTATATGACAACTCTACATTATGCTCGTATGTTCTAAAACAAAAAAAAACCTGTGATATTGTTATCAACCTATCACAATGATAAAGCCGTTAGTGGTGCTAAAAATAAACCAGATATCATCCACTACTACAAATCCACAAAAGTTGCAGTTGACACCATATGGATAGGCGAGTATACCACTATACATCAAACCCAACTTACCCTACCATCTATAGAACAGCGTGCATTTTGTATTTTCATACAAAACGCTTTATAAAATTAAATACACAACCGGGTATGTTCGTGTTCATGAAAAGTAGTTTGAGACTCGTGTTGAAACAAAGGTTATACGATTTTTTTTTGGATAGAACCAATAGTTCACAAACACTGCAAATCGTCTCGAATGATCTAAAGTTTTGGACTCTTTACATTTTTTAGCATAAGTACAAGTAATGTTTTGTCTTTAGAGCGAGTTGGTTGGGTAAATCATATCACGTATAATTTGAGACGGTGAATTAGGCGATGATATGGCCAATTGTTTAAATTTTTTATTAACATAGGAGACATGAGTTAATGATGATTGAGGAACATGAACATGATAAGCACAGAGTACCTTTATTTGTCGTTGGTTCAATAATTTCCAAGTCTAAAATAGAAAAATGTTTATATTTGCAATTAATTAATATAATTTGTGTAAACATAAATATGCTCTACAACAAGTAAATTTTACTTACAGATTTTATTTTAAGAAAATATTATCAATTATTTAATTTTTGCTATTTATCTAATTCGATTACCACATGTTTAGACACCTCATCTGTGGAAATATGAGCCAAATCAAACAATTATTTTATAATGATCTCAAACTGTAGACATATACTGCAAACATTAATTAACAGCTGTCAAAATCAATGGTATCGTAAATAATATAAATTCATATAGATGGAATGTTTGTTTGAAACACAATCACACCCAACCACATACACACCTAATCAATACCAATTTTCATTTAACAATAAAAATTAACCTACCTCTATTTTCACGGATTGGGATTTTTTCGAATTTTGAGTTTGGAATTTCGCATTTGAATTTTGGAATATGGTATTTTAGAATCTGTACCCAACCCATTTTGAAAATGATTAAATCAAAATATTCACTAATATGCCAATACTTAGGGGTCTCTTCATTCACTAATATGTCCATGCTAGGTATAAACTGGGAGACTTGCTTAATGCTTTACAATCGTTGACTCAAATCAATTAATCAATGCAAACGACTAAATGCTTATCGAAGACCATGAAATGATATAGTCTCGCTATTTGCGTACAATGGAAATGGTATTATGAATACATATTGAAAATCTATATAGAACTTATATGTCAAATACTAATAACCAAGTGTAAATAAATAGTTTATGCATGTAAATAGTTTTGAATACTATGTACATAAACCAAACAAAATAGTGCTTATTGATTTCAAACCAGTCATCAGTATTATAAACATTGACTGAGCATTGAAAATTGTATAAAATATGTATATATAGTTGTATTGCGGTGTGTCGTTCAAAAGATTGTTAGCCAACATTTCGATCTAAAACTCTAACTCATTTTCGATATGACCCCATGTATAGGAGGTGGTAAATTGAACTACCAACTCTCGATATAAATTTAAATTACTCAACGAAGTGTAAAAGTCAACACCATAAACTATAAAAACGATACTGTATACATACTTAAAAATCAATTATTTACTTATTTTATTCACAATAAGTAATTATTAACTGCATCGCATACCATTCACTTGTGTTTGTTTATCGTTTTATAAAAATTAATTTAATCCATTAAAACCTACGCAAATAGCTAGTCTTAATTATACCATAAACTATGTCCACATAATACATATTTAAATCCAGTAAAAATGTGTTTAGTGTCATATGTACATATGGGTACATCAAAATGTACGCACTCGTGCATTAACAAAAACTCCAACTGGGAAATCGCAATCACATGAGACTGATTAACAACAATTTGAAAAAAACTATAATAATTTATCAATATTAGACCACAATCAATTAAATTAATTTTTTTTTATGTAATCAAAGTGGTAGAATAATAAAATCGTATTCAATCGCACGACAATGAAGAGGCTAAGAATAATAATTTTCATTGGATTCATCCTAATGAGTTTGGCATTAGGTAAAATTCATCTCGACAAGGAAATTAATTTGAAATTCGAATGGGAAATCATCGCTCAATTCATGAAGGTATACATTTTTGAATTTATTCATTAAAACCAATGTTTAATTCGTTTATACTTGGCGTCATACATGTAGGATCAACACATCGTGACTCTGTTTGTCGAACAAAACTACGAGGATTATTCACACCGAGTACTAAAGTATTCACTAAACCATTTTCATTTTGGCGTCTTCTGCTACAACAATATATCATTGTAAGTAATACAGTATCTAGTCTCAGTGCAAACCAACCGTTAAAAATATTTTCTGTTGATACATTTTGTAGAATTTCACAATTTTGGAGAACATTCCAGCGTATTGCGATGTATACCGAAAGAATATATGGCGTGATAATCATAATGCAAGACATTGACATGATCGATTTACTGGTGAAGGTCAGTGCCAATAATAAAGTAGTGTTGGTGTTGTTCGATCTAAATATAGAACAAATTAAAAATGTTATGAGAATGTTTTGGGACAAATATAAAACATTCACCATGATCACTTTATTGATTAAAGCAAATGGGACCAATCAAATTATTCTACAAAATCCGTTTCGACGGAAATTCTTTGAGTATCCCATCGAGAAAATAAACTCGAGCAAAAATTTTGTGCAACACCTAAACGAACAGTACACACGATTTATGTCGAATATGTATGGATATGAACTTAAAGTGTTTATATTTGATTTTCCCCTAATTAGTATGCCAATTATGAATAAAACTGGACATGTGATCGGCTATAGCGGGATGCATGGTACAATGTTAAAATTGACCACACTTTTAATGAATTTTACACCGGTTTATGTGAGAGATCCCACCGGGCCTGGCAGCATGTTTGGATTAGGTTCAGCTAATGTTATCGAGGATGGCCGAGCTGAAATTGGACTGAATGGCAGATTTATACTTGGTAAATCGTTTAATAACACCGTGTATCTGTATCCCATGGCTAAAGTTCCATTCAAATTTATCGTTCCAATAAACTATGAAGTGGAACCGCTTGAACTATTTGCGTACTTTTTTTTCGATGTAACCTCGAGAGTAAACATAGCAATCAGCTTAATCCTAGCCACTTCAATATGGTTACTTGGGGTATATTTTTTTAAAAATAACGCAGAACCAGCAACATCTGCAATTCCGTTCAAAGTAATCGCAATAATTCATTGTGTTGCCGTTAAAATACCAAACAAATTATTCAACCAAATTTTATTCGTAACCATTGCATTTTTTGGCCTCCTACTTGCAAGTGTATACCAGGGAATGGTTGTTAAACATCTAAGTACCCCGTTCAAGCCCCACCAACTGGAAACATTAAAAGATTTGTTAAACAGTAATCTGGATATAGCCGTATTTACGTACAAGAAAGGTAAAATAAAAAATAATAGTATCCAGTATTCAAACAACTTACTCATTATGGGAGACATTGGCCGAAAACCTGTTGTACAATACGACCAAATTAAAGACGGAATGGATATAGTGGCATACAATAAAACAACCGCATTACTAATGCCACTTATGTTTTATACGCCATTTTCTGTTAAATATTTTAATACAACAACGGGTCTCGATCTTTTGCACAGCATTACTGAACCGTCAACAACGATGTTCGTAAGCTATGTAATAGCACGGAATAGCCCATATATTAGCACGTTTAATCGAATTTCAAGATTGTGTATTGAAACTGGTATGATAAATCGTGATATTGCAAGGGCGGCCTACAATCAGCAGTTGTTCTATATACGTCGCATCAAAAATGGTTATATTCCGGAGGAGCAGAAAAGAACGCGTCCGATCAAATTGTCAGATATGGTATTGGTGCAATATTTTTTTCTAATCAATATTGGTGTGTCAACTGTTGTGTTTTTATTGGAACATGTAGTTCATTTCGCGGTCAAATGTTACTCCAGACGGACACTATTTAGCAGAGTGATTTCTTTGAAAAATTAATGTTGTTTTGCTGTAAAATATAAAAATTTTATTGAAAATTAACAAAACTCATTTGCATATTTTAATAAAATACATTTGCTGCACCAATTATATTTCATTTTTATAAAAAAAATTATTTATTTTTCACGAAAACATTCAGAATGCTTCTGCGAGGATGATTCTTTCTATATACTGTGAGACGTCCATCTTTGTATATCAGGTGTTCCTTCACTGAGTTCACTGAGTCCCCATTACTGTACATGAAGTGTAAGACCATGATCAGGATCGAAACCGTTGGAACCCAATAGTCGACACAGTAAGGGCCCAGTAATGACCTTTAAGAGCCGTTTTATTAGTTAATTGCTTCTTGTTCCATTTGCCATAATATACCACAAAGGTTTTCAATACGGTTGATATCGCTGATATTTCGCTGACGGCAAAGATTTTATTCCAATATTATTTTTAATCAAATCTAAGAAACTTATAGGTCTCGCTTATTTATGGCATGGTGTAGAATCATCTTGAAATACCGCTTCCGACCATACAGAGAATTCTTCATTAGTTGGTACAACGCCATTATTTATGATCTCTATACGTGTTTCTCCGCATTCACTAATCCAGTAATTAGGCGAATATTTCACAGTATAGAACGATTACATTTTTTGTACAGCCTTCTCCAATTTTACGACGGACTCTCGGCGTACCACCTGGATCAATCAAATTAAATACATTTGGAAAATATTAAATATTACTTTCTGCCAATCGATAAATTGGACTATCGCTTCATATTTATGTTCACGTCACCAAATCAATCATTTTTCGTTTTTGTTTGTTAATTGTGGCTTCTTTGCTGGGACTCTTGATAGGCTCATTCCGAACAATCTTTTTCGTATCGTAGCTACACTAAAATAAATAATTGTGATTTCACCATAACCACTAAAACTATTTAATTCTAAGATGATCTCAAGCTCGATACGTTTATGACGCTCAACATAAACGTAACGACTATGTTACCATATATCTGTCTTTAAAGTAACCGTCGGCCCACATGTTTACCTATGAGACAAACTCCCATTATAGCTCCCACAACCATGCTAATATGGTGCCGCTGAACCGATATCAACTGGCCAGATATGTGGATCGGTCCAGTATAGATCAGATCTTCTTAGTTATTCTGCTTCAGAAAATAGCAGAGCTTCACTTATGTATATACGCAAGCAGGCTGTTCTTTCATCTTCCATCAAAAACTTCAGGTTGACCATAATTTTTAAAGCTGGCCACCAAATGACAAACCCTTGTAATAGTAAGTCAGTGTGTAATCCGCCTATTCCCAATGGAATTTTGACAGGAATACAACGCTATGGTAGGTTTCATTACCCTTTCTAAAATGTTGGATTTCCAGCTGTCTAAAATAAGGTATTTCGTTATATCCGTAAAGATGTTACCATGTAGTGTTGGCCATTCGATCTGAGGAAGTCCGTTCCTCTTAGTAAAGAGGACTAATTGAGTTTTCTGTGGATTTGTGTTTAGTCCACAGCTGGTCCACTTAGAGAGAAAACCGAAAATACCCCTGTGCACGTAACCTTTATTAATGATCAAATTACAAAGAAATCCCCTACTTGAGTGTCAGAAAACTCCACTTTGCGGTGTGCTTTCACTCCCAAATCTCTTGTCGGGCGACACATCCGGATGACCTGTCACGTTACCATCCTGTCTCTATTTGTCTAACCATTTGATCTATACTGTTTCTCAGTGACTCGTCGAGAGATTTCCTAATGGGACCTGTAAGAGTGAGGAGTGCTGTTCACCGCTCTTCCTCTACCAGTACGCATGTTGAGATATCTACAGTTCTTCCCTTTTGATTGAGCCTCTGATTTAAAGTTTTATCTGCTGCCTCCAATAAGGACTGTTGTATTTTACCACATCAGCGAATCCAAGCTCTTGTTTTGAAATTTCTTATCCCAATCCGCAGCAGCCTTTGTTTTCTTAGAATTTTTGAAAAGTTTCGAACGAGTGCCTTAGAGTTTTGTGGACAATACAGTATTCTTAATGAAATCTAAGACAAGTGTAATGTCTAACATTTTTGGTACAGGTTTCGAGCACTTATAGGTTTCCTCCTCAGTTGGTAGTGGGCTGATATTAGCCACCACTAAATCACCCTTGCTGTAAATTTGTAGTATAAAAATATTTAGTTTATTTGTAGCGAGAATGCAGGAACGAATCTTACCTTCTTACAATTTATAGTTGGTCTGGAGATAATATAGTGATCACTTTAGTCTGGCTCTTCTTATAAAGGATAATCCAACTTTGATCGGCACATAGGCTGTTCACTTAATGTGACCCCAGTGCCACCCTCAATCCCGGCAGGATGAAGCAAGCTCATGATTTTCCCTCATAATTTTAATTGATGGGTTTTTCACCTTACTCCAATTGAGGGGCGTTATACTACAGTTTCCCGCGCCCCATCTATATCGGTTTTCAGCACTTCATTGGATGACAGTTTTCGACGTGTCCACATGAGATCTCTGCTCTAGACTGCTAGATCTCAGATGAACCAACTTCATTCGTGCTCATATCCCGTATTTTTTTGCGCCTTCAAGACTGGAACTAAAGGTCGATGTTCTCGCAGCTTTGAATATCATGGATTTTTAAGAGCACTGGACTCCTGGGTTTTGGTTTATTTGTCATATTCATAATTAGTCATACTTAGAAAAGTGGAGAAAGGAAGGTTCATCTGTGCAGAGATCCGCAATGCACAGATAAGGCCATATGATCCAGTTTTCCGGATATATACAATTTTACAGATTCTATATTCAAATTTCACTCCAACTTTCTTTAAAGGTTGTCTTGTTAATTTCCTGCATTCATTCGTCATTCGAAATGTAAACTCTGCAATACAGTGGGTGTCTACTTTATTAAAACTCTTCACTTAGTTCCATATTTCCTTCTTATCCAGTTGATTTTCGAATACCTGGTATAGTAAACTGCTTCGTTAGCCTTCCGCAGTAATAAAAAATGGTCCAATAATATTATCAACATGCCTGTCGCAAACATGTACATTTTCTGGGCACACTGTATTTCCTTCAGTAAACCATTGAAACTTATGATCACTTCTGTATCGACTAAAAAACTACCTTTGTCTACCTGGATCTTTAGACAAAGTTTAAATTGCATTTTATAAGGTTGAAATTTATATATAGTGTTAAGGCCGTGTGGATAGTGCCAGTCGACACACCACAGTTCAATTCATCTAATACTCTGCAACTTACACGTGTTTTGTTTTTATTAGAACCGTTTTCACGTAATTTTGACAACAAAATTTATTTGTTTCTCCCTAAACTACTCTCATTAAAGCCTGTACCACAATACTAGAGATAAGAGAACTGGTGGAGGTATTGCATAAATTTGGATTTTACTCTAGGTGATATACATAACTTGGATGAAAATCAATGTTTATATATAGACCACCGCACACATGTCATCACACATTTTTATCTTTTATAGATAATCGGGTATCGGTTTATAAAAATCAAATTATTGTAGGTGATCTTAATTTAGACATTTTATGCAGGACGTTCACAGACCCAAATAAGCAACGATCATTCTGTATTATTTTTGAACAATTACCTTATCATAAATAAACCAAACGAATTATATACCACTTAGATTTGCAGCTCTACTAGAACAGGAATTGATCACATTTTATCCAACCACAAAACAGAATTGTACGAGTTCTATGGGGATTCAAGTCTCAGTGACCATTGATACATGATAGTTAAATTTGTATTACCAAAAAAGCCAGTCTGCTTAACTCGAATTAAACTAACATAAACCATAAAAAAGTACTGTTAGATGTTCAACATAAACTTGCGCCTACACCGTCATCACCTGACTTTAATTTTTTATCTAAACAAAAGGTTAATTCAATTAAAGAACACACTACTAGCTCTACCATTAACGTAAAAATGCCATCTTATAAAAAGCTATGGTTTAATACTCAACTTATGAAACATGCTAAACTTGTGACAATTATTACCGCAGTTACTTAAGGCATATCCGTTTAACAATTTTCTCCAACAGAATTTTAAACAACTCAATACAGAATTCAAACACTTAATTAAAAATGCTAAAAAATTATTTTATGCTAGCCAGTTAAATGGGAACACGAGCAATCCTAAACAAATGTGGAATATATTTAATCAAATTTTGAGCAATAATTCGACTTCTGCTAGGTCAGATAATCATAAGAATTCTATTCAACTGAAAATTAATAACACGATTATATCTAATCAACTACTTATTGCGAATAAATTTAACAGGTTTTTTGCTACTATTGGAGCACTAATTCCAAATTCATCATATTCAAATCATCCTACTATTGCAACTCGTACTGAAAATCTTAACAATTATATAAACAAACTCAAAACTTCAGCTTCTCCAGGTTATGATTATATTACTGTCAATATGGTAAAAGGTTTTGCCCATATTATCTATCCTTCATTAATAGAAATATTAAACTACTGGATCAATTAAGGTGAATTTCCAATATCTTTTAAAGTTGCTCGTGTTACACCCATACTGAAATCGAGTGATAGTTATTCCTGTCTTTTCCAAAATTTTTGAGCGAATTATTCACACAGCATTAGTATATACTAATGCTGTGCCTGTGTGAATAATTCGCTCAAAAATTTTCAAAATATAGACCACATAGACTTCAATCATCTCATCGACAAAAGTCAGTTTGGGTTTACCAAAAATTGCAGCACTTCTTCGGCGACACTTAATCTAGTAGAAACTGTTTACAAGTTACTTAAAAATAAATGTGTCACTTCATGCCTATTTCTGGATTTGACAAAAGCTTATGACTGTGTGAATCATGCTATTTTAATCGATAAACTAAACAGTTTTGGGATTTTTGACAAGTTTTTAAAGTTACTACAATAGAAAATTACTTAACAGATAGGAAGCAGTCTGCATTGGTCAACATGAATAGTTATATTTAAATAGTTCCGTTGGTGTTCCTCAAGGGAACATTTTGGACCCAATTTTACTTTTAATTTATGTAAATGATATTTTTAACCTAAAAGGCAAAATTCAAATATTTGCAGATGATGCTGCCATAATTTATAGTTCAACTTCTTACGAACAACTTGAATTTGATATGGAATCAGATTTGTCTATAATAAATGACTGGCTCAAATCCAACAAATTATTGTTGAATGCTGCAAAGTTTAATTTTATAGTATTTTATTTAAAACATAAACCATAATTATTATTCAATGAGGTAAAATTCGGAAACGAATTGATTAAACATGCTGAATCTGTTCGATATATCTTGGATTGTTTATTACTTAATCCACAACTTTCTTGGACTAGTCATATTAATGGGATTAATCGTAAGAGTCTTTCGGCGAGTTGGTCAGTACATACCTGCTTCATTAAAACACAATTTATATTTTAGTTTTATCCACTCTCATTTAACGTATCTAGCTCAGGTGTAGGGTTCCTCGAGCGAAGTTCATTTATAACATCTACATATTTTACAAAATAAAGCATTGATCTCGTTAAGAAAGCTACCTATGCGAACTCCAAGTAAACTTCTTTACAGCGTTAACATTCTTCCTCTTTCATCCCTGATCGAGTATCGAGTTGTGTTTTTTTTTTGGAAAACAAAAAAATAAAAATATAAAAATATATTTATTGGTTGGACATCAATTCAGTGGGAGAGGCAATATCCGAATGGTTATGGACGGCAGTGGCCTGATGATTTCGAAAATTGATAACGACGCCCAGGATAAAGGTTACAAATAATTTTGTTATTCATCTAACAATAAACTTCCAGCTGCGAGAAATGAAGTAGGTTGTATAGAAAGCAGCATTACTAAAACTGGCGAAGTGATCGTTATATATTTGCAAATGAATGAACATATGAAGACGCGTTGTTGCCAATTTTAAATTTTTCGACGATGGTAATTAGAACCTGGAGAAAATGAATTGATCACGAGTTATGTATTCCGAATGAAAAAAAGTTGAAACCGACGAGAAAAATGAAGAGGTTCAAATAGACTTCAGTGATGTCCATCAATCATTATAGAGCTTGATCGCATATGCAACTTGAAACAGTTGGGCCTAAATAATTTATCTAGTTTTATAATTGTTCTTTTTAGTCATAAACTAGTGCATTTCGACCGTATATAGACGCTCTCCTAGCGTATGCTGATAGTATTAAAGACATCAATTTTCAGAGTGGATATCATCAAATTCTTGTCGTTAGAGAAACTAGAAACTCTTTAGCCTCTGAATAGTTATGCCTGATGAACACTACAAATTTAATTGAGTGAAGTTTTATTTTAGCAATAATCCAGCGGTCATTCAGCATACTTATAAGATGTAATTATTATTCCGTGTAGATCAGTAGAAGACGGCTTTTCAAATTTGTAGATAATTTATCTAATTTAAAAAACAAGGTTGATATTAAACCTGAGCAAATGTAAATTTTTCTACATAAAAATTAAGTACCTGGGGTTTGGGGTCTTATTCAATTTAATTGAATCAGCGATATTTTAATATGATCACGGGACTGAAGTGCATATATACGGACTTTGGGTGTTGTGTTGTTATTACAATCGAAAATCACCTTAGAAGAAAGCAGGTAGTTCGAACTCATTGTAACAGTCTCGAACGTCGAATATACTTTAAGACATAGGTTGGAAAGAAACTAGAATTTTTGCATCCATTGAACGATTATGAGAGATCTTTCGTAACCGTCCACCTGTAATAACTGACAGGGGTGGCGTACTAAATGTGACTTAAAAATAGTTAAATAACAATTTACTGTACAAATATGAATTATGAAAATTAGGACATTCTATTTATGCTAGACGACTAAATATTTTAATTGCAGCGCTAAATATTCAATTGGGTATGTATATTTTTATTTTATGAAAATCGATTTAATTGTAATAATCCATTAAATGCTACGCAAATAGTCAATTACATTAAATCCACATAACCTATCTGTATACAAACAATTTCAATATACATACATATTTCAAGACAGTTACTATATTGTAATAGACACATGCGTACATCAAAATGTATGTACTCGTATATTAAAATGCTTTACAAGAACTCCAACTGGGAAAATGGAATCACATGGGACTGATTACCAGCAACAAATTGGGAAAAATAATTTATAGCTCTTATACCAAAATTATTTTAATTTATTTGTTTGTGATCAAGGGAATTAATCGCGCAGCAATGAAGCTAAGAATAATAATTTTCATTGGATTTATCCTAATGAATTTGGCGTTATGCAAAATTCCTCTCGATAAGGAAATTAATTTGAAATTCGAATGGGAAATCATCGCTCAATTCATGAAGGTATACATTTTTGAATTTATTCATTAAAACCAATGTTTAATTCGTTTATACGTGACGTCATACATGTAGGATCAACACATCGTGACGCTGTTTGTCGAAAATAACTATGAGGATTATGGACACCGAGTACTAAAGTATTCACTTAACAACTTCCATTTTGGCGTCTTCTACTACAACAATATAACATTGTGAGTATACAGTACCTAGTCTCAAAAAATACTTTCTGTTTATGCATTTTGTAGAATTTCACAATTTTGGAGAACATTCCAGCGTATTGCGATGTACACCGAAAGAATATATGGCGTAATAATCATAATGCAAGACCTTGACATGATAGATTTATTGGTGCAGGCCAGTGCCAATAATAAAGTAGTGTTGATGCTGTTCGATCTAGATATAGAACAAATTAAAAATGTTATGAGAATGTTTTGGGACAAATATAAAACATTCACCATGATCACTTTATCGATTAAATCAAATGGGACCAATCAAATTATTCTACAAAATCCGTTTCGACGGAAATTCTTTGAGTATCCCATCGAGAAAATAAACTCGAGCAAAAATTTTGTGCAACACCTAAACGAACAGTACACACGATTTATGTCGAATATGTATGGATATGAACTTAAAGTGTTTATGTTTGATTTTCCCCTAATTAGTATGCCAATTATGAATAAAACCGGACATGTGATTGGTTATACCGGGTTGCATGGTACAATGCTTAAATGGACCAGACAAATAATGAACTTTACACCAATTTTTGTGAGAGAATCCGTGGGGCCTGGCAGCATGTTTGGATTAGGTTCAGCCAACGTTATTGAAGATGGCCGAGCCGAAATTGGACTGAATGGTAGATTCGTGCTCGGTAAATCGTATAATAACACCGTGTATCTGTATCCCATGGATAAAGTTGCATTCAAATTTATCGTTCCAATAAATTATGAGGACAAACCGGTACAAATATTTGCGTACTTTTTTTTCGATGTAACCTCGAGAATAAATATTTCAATCAGCTTAGTTTTAGCCACTTCAATATGGTTACTTGGAATATATATTTGTAAAAATAACGCTGAAATTGCAACATCTGCAATTCCGCTAAAAGTAATCGCTATAATTCATAGTGTTTCTGTTAAAATACCAAAATTATTATTTAATCAAATTATATTCGTAACCATTGCATTTTTTGGCCTCCTACTTGCAAGTGTATATCAAGGAATGGTTGTCAAACATTTAAGTACTCCGTTCAAGCCACACCAACTAGAAACATTAAAAGACTTGTTAAACAGTAATTTAGATATAGCTGTGCTTACGTATGTTAAACGTAAAATCGAGAAAAACAGCATCGACTATTTAAATAATTTACTCATAATGGGAGACATTGGCCGAAAACCTGTTATGCAATACGATCAAATTAAAGATGGATTGGATATAGTGGCATACAATAAAACAACCGCATTATTAACTCCGGTTATGTTTTTTTCACCATTTGCTGTTAAATATTTTAATACAACAACGGGTCTGGATCTGTTGCACAGTATAAAAGAACCGGTAACAACGATGTTTGTGAGCTATGCAATAGCACGGAATAGTCCATACATTAGTGCGTTTAATCGCAATACAAGAATATTTATTGAAACTGGTATTATGTATCGTGATATAAAAAGGGCGGCCTACAATCAGCATTTGTTCCATATACGTCGTATCAAAAATGGTTTTATTCCGGAGGCGCAGAAACGAGCGCGTCCCATCAGATTATCAGACATGATATTGGTGCAATATTTTCTAGTTGTCGGTGTTGGTGTTTCAACTATTGTATTTGCATTGGAATTCGTAATATATTTTATGGTGAAATATTACAACAAGCGACCGATTAGTGGAACTATTTTTTGAAGAAACAATAATGTGTTGTTGTTTGGTGGGTGCCTATCCGTAAAATGTATGGCGAATATACTTAAACTTAAAATTAAAGCTTGTTAAGAACTTACTCATATTGATGTTGTACAAATTAATAAATCAATTGCTACACCAAATAATTATTTTATTGAGTTTAACTATTTATAATTAATAATTCCCTTTTTCGGTTTTGCTTGTTTCCAAATGTATAGACGGCCGTAGATAGACCTCAATTATTAGTTTTTGTGAGAGATATGTACCCGAACATATGTACATGGATGTATATGAACTGTATTCAACTTGCGGTTCATACTAAAATTCTGAAAAATTTTCGGGATTACTATGGATTACAATTAATTTTTTTTGGGGAAGCAAAACAAATTTTGCTTGTTTCTTTGGTTATTACAACTGGATATCTATAATCTATATAATCTTAAAAAGAGCGGCACAAAATTGTCATACATTATAATCTGTTCAACGACATCGTGCATCATTCCTCGAAAACCAGTCTATATATATGAGTCTTTTGTTTTTTGCTGAACAAAATTTGTTCAATGAAGCAAAGTGCAACATTCGAAGTACGAGTTAAGTTTATTTTTTCTACTAAATTCTCGAAATCCAGGGACTTTTAAAGGAGGAATCATACTTAAAACCCAGGTCATGAAAATTTGTTGTCCTAAGTTGATCTTTCAACAAATGTACTCGTAAATTTAAAGAACCTAGAAATTCAAAGAAATTTTGTTATAAGAAGCTATTTCCATTCTGTAGTTCACAAAAGAGTTGGGAACAAAAAAAAACGGAACATGTTTGGTTTCATTTTAATTTCTAATTCAATAATTCACACATATGAAAAGTTTAGAAATTGAGAGAAATTTAGTGTTTGAAGTAATTTCCGTTTTCTTGTGCAGGACAGAGTAGGCAACCCAGAGATGTATTCGAGTTGAGAATGAACAACATTTAGCAAAATTAATTTAATTTAATTAATTTAAAATTATTTGAGCCCCAAATTTTAGTGAATTTCTGTTTTTAATAAAATAGGCTATTATTGAAATTTTAAATAAAACCCTCATAATCTTCCAAAATCTCAATATCCAATCCTCATCGAGGCTCAGCAGGTTCTGTATATTTATAAATGTTTTATTATTAATCTGCAATGCAGACCTTGTAAATTGTTCTTCTCTGTCCTTTCCTATAGATACGTCATGTTTTACTCGCGTGATTATCTGGCAGCTTTATAGATTTAGATATGGGAACGTGGATTCAACGTGGTTCAATAATTATACCGCCTTTCCGGCAGTATAGTTAACTGACTGAAAGAATTTGGATGGCTACAAAAAGAAAACGCCACCGACGTAAAATGCAGAATTTGTTTAAAAACATTTTTCATAAGTATTAAATGTGTAACGGCAATTAAGCAATATTAGCAAAGCTAATACAATTAAAGTGAGTTAAAATTGCGCATATCTTCCACACAATAAATAAAGCCGAATCCATTATAACATAAAATTATAGATTTTTATGAAAACTCGAATGAATCAATGTAGTTCGAAGCATTTGTTGTTCGATAATTGGTCGTCATCATTCACTATTTACAAATTTTAAAACCGTGAACAAAAACATAGTAAAAGCGAACTGTTATGCTCATATTTTGCACAATTGTCTCAGATCTTTTCTGGAAGATTTAGAAGTTGATATCGAAAATATCGTGTTGAAACTCAACTCTCATTTCAGTGTGTCATCGAAATGAAGAGAAACTTTTAAAGAATTTTGCGTTTTTATGAATGTTAGTTTTAGTGAGTTTTCAAAACACGTCGTAACTCGCTGGTTATCTGGCCTGCGTTAAGTAATATTTTTTAAGCAGTTTAAACGATTTGTTAGTCGCACTGAAAAATGTCTTACCCATAAAAAATGATGAAATTCCAATTAAAATCGAAATATATCTCCTCCTCGCAAGCCATACAAAGGGTTTTCCAATAAGCGGTTTCATTTTGATATTTAAAAAAAACGAGTATTTTTTAAGAGAAATCAATGAATGTTTATTTCATTGTAAATAGGAAGGTATGCCATTAACATTTGAAAACGATATCAGCCAAATGGCCGCCACGGCTACGCTTGTGGCACCATATCCTTTTCATGAAATTTTCTATGACCTATTCGCACATTTGCGGCTGTATGTCCCCGATAACTACACAAATTCCATCTTTAAGGTCTTGAATCGATTGTGAAGCATTGGCAGAGACCTTATCTTTTACGTGGTCCCAAAGAAAAAAATCTAAAGGTGTTAAATCACAAGATGCGACAATTCTGCTTATTAACGTAGCCTCAGAGTTAAAAATGGGCTTCATCACTGAAGATGATTTTTCGATGAAAATCCGGATCATTTTGATGCATTTGAAGGACCAAATCAGCGAAGATACGACGTTTATGGTGATCGACCGGCTTGAGTGACTGCAAAATTAAAACGATTTTTGTATCATACAATTTTTAGTAATGGCATAGTTTTTACTTGCCATATGTTAAAAGAAGTCAGCTTCAAATTGACAGCTGCCCAAATAGCAGCCTTATCAAATGAAACCTCGTATTGGAAAACCTTTTATATAAATTGGATAGGTTAAAATTTATAAAGTTTATTTAAAAAAAAATTTTTTTTTTGGCTGATATTTAGTTTCAGAAATCTATTTAATTTTTGGCTTATTTATAACTTAAAATCGTCAAAAATACAGGTACATACTTTGTAAAAAAAACAGAATTATTGCACAGAGTATATATGCTTCAGTATACGGGACAAATTTTTAAAGAAGCATAGTACATTCGACGCATCTAATTATGATTTAAAAAACAAAAACCGCCGGAATGTATGCTATTTTTGCAAGTACATGTTTCACTCCTGTCAACAAATTCATAAATATTTGTGACATTCCAGAATCCATTCGTAAATCATGAAAACCTCGATTGGATCACAGCACTGTTTTACACCGGCAGCTCAAACAGAGCACATACCGGCTCCTACTATAATTCATCAAACTGCCATCTTTTTACGAGTTCAGTGGGTCATCCCTTAACAATTGCATTCTTGAACTCGAGATTGGTCACAGAAATTCCCCGGATTTTTATTAAAAATTAAATTAAATAATTATATCATTTTGTGTCAATAGGCGCTTTCATTTCTGCCAGATCAAAGTGTTGAGTAAGATATACGTAATTCAATAAAACATTTTTTAAAATTAAAATGTAATTTCAGTTTTGATTTCGACAACTTAAACAAGAAATTTGACAAATATTCAATCGTTTTCATTCAGGGGACCTATTTATCGAATTGATATTATTTTAGAAACCGACAATTAATTATTAAAACATTTTTATCGAAATGGCAAACCAAACACAAATTTTTATTTTTCCTAAGTAAAACTTGCTCGGAAAAATCCGATTCGATTTTATTTTTTAGAACCAGATCGAACAATAATAATTTGAAATTTATTTCTTTTTCTAAATATAATACTTTGTTGTTACAAAACAAGTAACAATAATTAGTCTCTTATGTTAAAATGACATTTTCCATTAACTAAAAAGGCCTATCATACAGACTCCACCAATAAAAAATGCGAATGGGTGAACCAGAAACAATGAACAAAAAGCGATAAGATTCGCAGATCTTCTATAAAGCATATTTCAACCGAATACGAGACAGAATGAAGATGTGTACCCCGGTCAATTTCATGAAGAAATTATCTAAACCTGTCCAGCTGAAGCAAGAAAAGAAATACTAAAACATATCAACCCAAAAAAAGCTCCTGGATTCTATCTAATAACAGATCAAAATACGAGAGAACTCCCAAGAACACCTTTGACAAAATTTACTAATTTGGGTAACGCATCATGTAGGCGCAAGCTTGTACCGCAACTATGGGAAGTATGGAAAGGATCTGAAAATTGATCGTCAATTTTGAAATTACAAAAATTTCTCATGACCAGATATTATACCAGCACGTTAACGTTGAAGCAATCCAGCTTCTTGAAAATAACAACATAGTAAAAGGGCTCAGAAGGGTAAAATCGTTTGGACTGGCAATGTTGTGAAGAACAATAAACAATTAAAATCAAAATAACATATTAAAGCCGTGCTAAAATAAGTCAAAACCTAAGACATTATCAACGGATGCTTAGATAATTGATGTAAACAATTTAGCAAATTAAGTCAAAAATAAATCTCGTATTAGTTTTAATGCAACTAGATTGTATTGGACTAATTGAATAAAAAAGATTAATTTATATTAAAGGTAAATTTATTAGTAAAAAATAACTTTTAGTAAAAAAGTCCGTTTCAAAAACCAAATCACCACCTAAAGCCATAATATCAGTCATCAACTGGGTCATTTGCAAAATGTACTGTCAACCTATTATCACAACTCAAAAATTCGTACATAATTTATTCTAAATCGATCCCATACTCCTCAATGCTTCTGATGACATCGTCAACATAACTTAGTTTGACATCGTCATTATAACAGAAACGTCCAGTTTTAGGACCGTCCTTTTTGAAACATTTTCTACTTCCCGAAAATAATATCCTTCCTTGTCCTTTTTTGACAACATTTGAAAACTGAACTACTCCAATTAATAATGGTATATATTTCTTTTGAAAAATATATTACGAACAACCAAATACTAATTTTTAGGAAGCATAAAGAAATGCAAAATATGTATTTTTAGAGTTGATGGCCATATTGAACACCCAGTAAATGAAAATTATCGGAGTTGAACTTTCTATTAAATTTCCGAAATCCAGAGACTTTTGACTTTTTGACTGAAAACTTAGAAAATGAAATTCTTTTTCCTTAAGTTAAACTTTTAATAAAAGTATTCGTAACTTTAAAGAACCTTATAGAAATTCAAAGTAATTTTGTTATTTTAAACTATTTATATTTTGTAATCCATAAAAGAGTTGGAAACAAAAAATTTGAAATTTTTTGGTTTTATTTAAACTTAGAGTTTAACGTTTTCTTGTGGAGAATCGGCAACCCAGAGAGTTATTCAAGTTGAAAACGAATAACATTTTCTAGTTTCAGTCAAACTTTTAAGTAAATTATTTGTAATTTTGGAGGGCGAATCTCAGAGAAAAATGTTTTTATTATATGTGGTTTTTGAAATTATAAATAAATCTCTTACAATCTTCCAAAATTTCACTATCCAGGTCCCATCGAAACTCTGTATGTTTATAAAAGTTTTAATGTTTTTTATAATTCAGCCTTTGTCCTTGAAATTGCCCTTCTCGGTCCTTTCCTGGATACAACAAATACCCAAAGCGTCCTGTTTTATTCGAGTGAGTACCGAAGCCTAAGATATAGATATGTGACTGTTGATCGAATATCATAAGTCGAATAAGATGTGAATCTATTCTCTATACGAAGCTGTTCTCTATACTCAAGTTCTCTAGACATGGAGAAATGCTTATTTTTAATCTATTATACCGGGTGTTTTTTTTAAACTGAGACGATCAAATATCTCGAAAAATAGCCACTCTACGGAAAAAATGTCCATAATCAAAATTTAATCATACCGCGGGGGAAATACATAAGTGCAAAAAAAAAAGTCCCCCCACCCCCGCTTTGTAGGTGGGGCGGGGGTAACTTTTAAACTAAGATAGGAAGCCATATTTTTTATTGCAGATACGGATTCTACGACTAAAAGTACGTATGATTTGCATAAAATATTTTATTCGGTTCATGATAGATGGCGTTGTAATCGACGAAATTCAATTTTTTCAATTTCTTCTACTTAGAACACACGCATTCGATTCTGCAATACGTTTGAAATAAAAAACATCACATTTTCATTGGAAATACTCGATATTCGTCATCAAAACAATTTATTCAGTTTTGTAAATCTAAAATAAGTGTTCAAAATGATGGCCTGCGACTTCAATGCACTTATTAATCCGCATTTCAAATGATTGTACACAACTGAGAAGTGTGTCTGGTTGAATTTCAGAACACGCATTTCTGATTCGCTCAATCATGTTCTCACGTGTTGTTGGTTTTTGTGTGTAAACTTATTATGAGCCACTGCTGCCAATACAGCAATTTCATTATTTTCTCCAGTGACTGTTGCTCTACGGGTCCTCTTTTTCGGTTGAACATTTCCATCAGTAATAAATTGTTTGATAGTACGGCCAAATGAAGCACGTGAACGAATCCTATCCGGAAAACGTTGAGCGTAAATAGCAACAGCATTTTCAAGATTTCTGCCAGCTTCTGCATAAACCAAAACCATTTCAATTTTCTCTGGCACAGTTAAACGCTCCATTCTAAAGTATTTTGTCGTTTATTTTGCAATTACGAAAAACATGAAGATAAGAAATAACACAAACGTTAAATGTGATTTACAAAACTGAATAAATTGTTTTGATTACGAATTTCGAGTATTTCCAATGAAAACGTGATGTTTTTTATTTCAAACGTATTGCAGAATCGAATGCGTGTGTTCTAAGTAGAAGAAATTGAAAAAATTGAATTTCGTCGATTACAACGCCATCTATCATGAACCGAATAAAATATTTTATGCAAATCATACGTACTTTTAGTCGTAGAATCCGTATCTGCAATAAAAAATATGGCTTCCTATCTTAGTTTAAAAGTTACCCCCGCCCCACCTACAAAGCGGGGGTGGGGGGACTTTTTTTTTTGCACTAATGTATATCCCCCGCGGTATGATTAAATTTTGATTATGGACATTTTTTCCGTAGAGTGGCTATTTTTCGAGATATTTGATCGTCTCAGTTTAAAAAAAACACCCGGTAGATTAACAAGACATTCAGTTAATTTTAATTTTGTCGAGTATTAACCGTATTTCAACGAATATCAGGAGGTTTCAGCCAGTTTAATTCAGTTAGATTTTAATAGGGAAGCGGGACCAGATGTATTTCTTATTCTTTATTCTGCTTCATGTTGAAATGTGCAAATTTTTTTGCGACTACCTTTACCTATATTTTTAACTTTAGACTTCGTTCGGGAGTTTTTTCCCAATATTAAAGTCAGGTGGACGTAACGATTATCATAATTCTAGAGGAATTTCTATACACTTTCTGCTATCCTGCAACTTTTTGAAAACCTAATTAGCCAGTTGACTAAAGCACGTGTCGATCCGTGGAACCCACTTTTCGATGACTCGGCCACACATTTCGACGGAAACGGCCGCTATCTCTCGTTCAATATTGGCTCTGAGCTCCTCTAAAGACGCCGGCCTGTTGGTATAGACCAATGATTTAACGTAGTCCCATAAACAAATATAGAGGTGTTAAATCACACGATCTAGCCGGCCAATCAACAGGACCATTTCTGAATATAACACGTTCATGGAATTTAGATTTCATTAAGTCGATTGTTAGAGCCGCTGTATGGCATGCCGCACCGTCTTGTTGAAACCACGTATCATTAATGTCTAGCTCATGAGACATGTCTCTGTGGCGATCTCCATTGACACACCATACTGTTATTTTTTGTGGATGAAGTGGTGTTTCTTGAAGCACATGAGGGTTTTCACATGACCAATAACGCATATTCTATTTCTTAACGAAGCCGTTTAGCCAATAGGGTGCTTGACCAAAAATGCTAGGTTTTTATATAATGGGAGAAGCCAGTTATTAGCACTTGAATCGCTTAGTGTTCGTTGTTAGGCGGCTATAACTATGTTTGCACATAACGTGGTTTGGGGCATATTGATTGTTCTGAATTATTATAGCTTAACTCTTTTTGTGTCTCTTCTCGTAACATTAGAAGACGAGAGTGTTTGCCGCTAACTAAAAGAAATACAAATTATGGAAAGAATGAATATAGACAGAAATGTCTAATAATCATAACATTTTATGCTGGAATGCCAATGGACTCCAATTTTGAAAATATGTAACATTACATCTTGAAGACACTGCTAAAGGTGGTACTGAAGGTGGTATTCATCTCTACGAAGTATTAAAATATGAAAGAAGGAGACTTTAAGGAAAATATGTACAATTCAATTTTATAGCCAACCGATCTAAAAGAATACCAGATCTGATTGACTTCTTCATACCTATGGACATACCATATACTATGTGAAATTTGAAAGCTGGGACTTAGCTCAGATCATTCTCTAATATTACTGACCTTAAGTGAAAATATTATATAGAAAGAAACAATGTACCTTTTAGTAAATGAACATTCTAATTTGGGAAGGTTTTTGACAGTCCTTAGAAGGAAAAATTAACTTAGAATTTCTAGCATATAAAAAACGAGTAAGGAGAATTTGGCAGCAAAACTATGGTAAACTTAGCAACTAAGAAGAGAAATTAAAGAACTGAAAGTTTAATCAATTAGTAACTATTTAAGTAAATTAGCCAATGAAAGTTGTAATGATTATTCTGTTTGGAGAGAAACTAAGAGAAGCTTATGGATAGTTGTAGAAGTAACCATGATTCGAAAACCAGGAAAACCATTAAACAAAACATCGTCTTGCAAGCCAATTTCATTATTACCAGTTATGGTTACACTCTTGGAGAAATCTTAAAAAAATTAATTCCGATAAGTGAGAGTAAAACCTTGATCTCAAATCATCAGTGCGATTTCCGTACATTTAATAATCGATCAAGTTCACAGTAAAAACTTGCGCAATAATAATTTTGGACATTGCACAGCCTTTTGACAAAATTTGAAAAACAAATTCAGTCCATTGTCGTTTGATAGAAAACTACACTGCTATCCCGTAACTTGCTGAAAACATAATTAATGACTTATTATTTTTTACGATAAAATGTTTTTCTGTGAGTGGTTTCTATTAAGGTCGAGAGAGTGTTTGCCGCTACCGAAAAGAAGTAGTTTCTCATTATGGAAAGGTTAAATTGATCTACAAATCGACGTCAGGTTAATTTTAAGGTATGCCAGTGTACCTTTACCATACTTTAAGAATAGCTGATCTATAGGAATATTAAATAAATTTCGTATGAATATTTTTCACTGACGGTTTTTGACTTAAATGAGCGAATTCTTTAATTTAAATGATTTAGGGTTTTCAGACGTGATCTCGAAGTGTCAATCAACATTTTAGCTTTGTTGAATTTTTATTGGTCAATTCCCTTTTCTTAACGTATTTGTTACACAGTTTCGCATACATATAGAATAAAAATTGGAACATCCTGCTAACTTTGTAATAATATATTTATTATTTATTTATATAATAATAATAATAATTTTTAATTGTAATAATATAATATATTTATTTTAATTAAATATTTCATTGTTGTTAGTTTTAGTATGTCAGTTTATTAATTTTTTTAAAAATATTTTTTAAATTACAAAAATAATAATTCTTTTGTTAATTAATATTTAATAAATTTAAATTGAACAAAAATTATAAAATTATATTCTTTTTTATAAACAACAACATAAAATTTTTATTTATTTATTATTATTATTATTCATTCATTTCCTCGTTATTATTATTATTAGTATAATGTTTTATTTATTTATTTATAATATTAAAAATAAATTAAAGTTTTCATTACTGAATAAATATGTTTTAGAAATACATTTTTTTTTATTATTTATTTATTTTTTAAAAAGATTTTTGCTTTTATGTTACATTTAATTTAATTTTTAAAATAATTTGTTTTTTTTATTATTATTTTAATTAAAAACGAATTTAATTTATCCCCATATTGGTTGTAGTTTATTCCATTGGGCGGCACGTTTTCCCCATAATCCTTTTAAGTTATTCCATCCTGGTTCACGTTTTCCCCATGATCCTATGAAACGCAATACAACAAAAAAAAATTCGTTTTAATACAAATGTTAAATTAATTATTTATAAATTAAATTATGTGGTTTACCTCTGAAGTTATTCCAATTATTCACACGTTTACCCCAAGCACCGTTCATCGATTTCCAAGCTCTTTTATTCATCTCACGTTGGCTGTAATCGTAATCGCTGTTGTTATTATTATTGTTTTCATCAATTGTGTTGATTGATTCATCCCAATTGTTTTCTAATTGTTCCATGCTGCTGTCATCGGGGAATTTTTCTTTTTGTAGCAAATTTGGATTTGTGTAGTATACATCGTCATTTAGTCCTTCACCGCTAACCGCGCGTTTACCCCAACCGCCATGTAAATTACTCCAGGACGATTTTTTCAGTTCATTTGATTTCATTTGGTTTGTTGGTTGTGCATTTGAATAATTTGTTAGAAATATTATTAGGATTAACAAAATCTTTGCGTTGATTAGTGTTCTACTCCAATGTTGGCTCATCATTTTGTCTAGTTTGGTTGTATCTGCGGATAAAAAAAAGTTTTTTTTGTTAGGTTGGGTGTGTGTATAAATTGGTTTACAAATTTGTTAACTTTTCATATTTTCATAATTCTGTTATTTTAAAGTAGTAAGAAATGTTTAAAATATTCATAATCTCTTTAATGAACCATCAGAACAAGTGAACATGTTAATAGAATTATTTGGTCAGTTACTCAATTATAAGATATAGAGGTTTATATTATGTCCTCCTATTTACAGTTATCAAAACCACAACTCTCAAATTTGTTGGGCAAATTCGATTATTAATGCAAAGGTAAAAAATTGGGTTTTGTGGCTATCTGTATAAAATGAACCTCAAATATCAGGCCTTATGTTATGACATTTGAAATAACAGTATTTAAATTTTATTTAGGTTGAAACATAATTAGGGCCTTGTTTTTATTATATAATCGTCCATGACTACGTACTAAACAAAATTATTAGGTTTTTGTTATTTAATTTGTTATTTCAATGTGTCTTAAACGTATTAGGAAATCTTAATATTCTTTATAGTTTTTACTAGTGCGGGTGTGGTTAAATAGTGTTGGAATTGACCGAATACAGCGGTGATTAAACGTAATCTATAATCCAAAATTACAACTCTGTAGACCACTAAATGTGTCTAGTATACCGCCAAGTGGTAACACCCGGGTAACGGTAAGAAATATCGGCTACTAGAAGTGAGTGCAATACATTATAAATAAGTAGAAACAAATGAGATAATATACCTCAGGTAACAAACCTCATAATCATGAAACTTCACATTGGAGGTCGGTGAAACAGAAGACGATATGACAAATTCCTTCAAAGCGTTTTAAAAGGTAATAAGATCTCCTACGAGAGTCAGACGTCCTTTCCCCAGAAACCATGCTAAAGTAAAGCAATACAATGAAAAAATAACACCACAAAATGCAGAAATGCAATCAACAAATGCACTATTGCAAGAAAACTGTAATCGTTCCACAAATGAACAATGTGAAGCAAAACAATATAAATCAGCAAATGAAGGATACAATTACTAGGATGCATGGAGCTTATTAAAATGCTTGAAGAAGTTAAAGATCATAAAGCCAAAACGAGAATCCTGGTTCTTCTACTTCTAAACAAAAAACAATGGTAAATACCATACTCGAATGAAAAAATGCTAGCTCAAGAAACTGAACTGGTAAGAATAAAAAATCAGAGAAAAAAAAGGAAATGAATGATACACCCATTCCACCCTAATTTAAAGAAATAGTTTTTAAAATTACCCATAATTTTAATTAATAATATTTATCAGGAGGCAACCAGACAAGATAAACAATGCTGTAGTGTTTCAAGAAGACCATCGTGAAAATTATCTTAAACTCTAAAACCCTTGAAAATTGTAGATGGTCCTGGACACAGAAAAAGTTCGATGTATATGCATCATCTCGGAAACACATTTCACTAGACAATCAATAATGCAAATTACAAATTATCAAACCCCACATTATACATCCTAAGATCACTGTTAAAGGGGATAGAGGTGTTATAATTAATTAGAAGCATTATTCATCACAACTTAGAATTAAAATATGAAATAAAAAAAAATACACATAACAGGTTGAATTCTTGGCGATTTCTTCAGTAAACTAGAAAAATTTGTCATTGGAAGAGACTTACAAATAACTTCTCAATTCAATTAGGAAATATGGTTGCGAAGCCTTATAAAATTGAAAATCGACCTTCTCGCCAACTGGTCCAAACAAAATATCAGATTTCATTGACGTCTTTATTGTTTAGAACATATCTGTAAATTATGTGCAATTAGATGAAAGCGAATACTTAAGTTCACATCACTCTCCGATATTACTGACATTAAGTGAAAATATCGTATAGAAAGAAACCAATCAAACTTTAGCAAATAAGCATTGTAATTAGGACAGTTTTAGACAGTCCTTAGAAGCAAAAATTAATTAAATGGTTGCACTAAGCATAAATCAAGAAATAATACCTTATGCGAACACAGCTAACTATCTTGACATAACCCTAGATGCTAAGCTCCGTTGAAAAACATACGTTGAAACGAAAATAGAAGAATTAGTACTTAAATACTGAAAGATGTACAGGCTGATATATAAGCTGAATTGAACTTACTGTGTTTAACGCTGGGGCTATACCAAACAGACCAACTTAGATACCATCCAAAGATTGCAGAATAAAGTATTAAGGAGCGTCATTGATAAGCTCTGGTGTCAGGAGTAAACATTTTTCAAATCAGCAACATCTGAACACAGAAGCTACTCTGCTCTTAAATAACACAGATATTTATATGCTGGAATTAGTGCAACCATTATAATGTAGCTGATCTGAAATCCACTATAAAGATGTGGTTTATTTCATTCTACCAGAAACTATGGATTGTCAATGCGGAGGATCGCCTTAAGGCTCTACTTTACTCAATTTACGAAAACATGTGTATCTTACAAATCGTTTTATGGCCACATAAACTTAGGCATTGACTTAATTTTTTTTTATAGCAAAGTTAAATATATTTGCAAGCGAGTAACACACGCTTTTTTTTAAATTCGCTATAGTTTTCTCGTAATTACGTCTCAAAGTTGATGCATTTTTGACAAAAACCATTCATCTCACAAACCAAATTTATCAATATTTTTCCACTAATCTGTAAAAGTTTTATATCTGAGTACGTTCAGGACGATATTATCTAGCGATTAACACACGTTTTTATAAAAATTCGTTCTAATAAGCGAGAAAATTGAAAATTTAATTGAAAACTATTTTATATCGATAAGCAGACAAATCAATTTGTCGTGTATCTTCGATGAAAAAATGGTTTAGGAATCAACTAAATATCGTGTATTTTTTAGTTCATCCCTTTTTAATTAGATGTCATAAGTGTCAAAAAAACAATTTTTTCATGGAATGTTTTGTAATTTTCGATAGCGGAGATTTACACTATTTCAAATTTTATTTTAGATGCATTTTTACATTTAAATATCGACAACAATTTTGATTTTTGTTCTAGGTAAAGGAGAGCCTTAACACAGTTTGGATTAATTTAAAATTTTAAAAGCTATGACAATATTCTAAATTTTACAAGTTTAAAATATTTTAGAAATTTAATACAAATTTCAAGCACTAATTCAAATTCTGTAATTTGTCATATTCTTAAACTATTTAATTTTTTATTTCATATTAAAATTCTGAAATTCTGTAAGCATTTAATTTAAAAAATTAACCAATCTGTGCAAATTACACTTATTAAAATCATTATAAATTGTGTACGTTAAATTTAAAAATTCTTTAAATCCATAATTTCGTGCTTACTGTAGAAATTATTTTATAACTTCTAAAATAAAATTTCCCGAAATTCTGAAAATTGAAGCGTGTATATATGTTGATTTAAAAAAAAAGAAGACATTAACTGAAAAAAAGTATATTTTGATAATTTTTAAATAAAGGAGTATATTTTGAAAAGAGTAAAACGAACCACAAAAGTACTAATTTTCTTGGAAAGAGTATATCTGGTCTCCGTAATCATGCATCCAAACTCTATGTGCAATTGTGAAATCCGTAAAACCGAAAGTCATAAACTCAGACAACAATGGAGTTGAATATTTAGTCCATTTTAAGCAATTAGCATCTCACGCAAAACTTTAGGGCATTGCACGATATATTGACTTCAAAATTTTTGCCATAAATAAAATTTATTGACTAAAAAATTTAAATTTTTAATTTAAATTAACTTCAATAAAATTGGGTTGTTTGCAATAAGTTTCCAATCAAAAAAATGTATCACAGCAGCTTAAAATTAAATATTTTATGGATTACAATCATATCCCGCGATACTAACACCCAACTGCGACCATAATATATAGAAAACGTTTTGACCAATACAATATTCATATGTTACAAGCTTGATACAATTAATATATGTATTTATAGACGCTGGGGTAGTGGTGGGTTAACACGTAACAAACTTTTTTACGTCCATATCATTTCAAAGTTATAATAAATTTTCAATCATTTTATTATTTGTCTCGTTAAGCTTTTTCTGGTTTTAGAGCTTTATTTTATTAATCGGTTTTGAGTTTTTATTTAAAACGCTGGTTATATATTTGGATAAATTTTAATCAAAAATATACATAAATAGATAAATTGATTGGGCATATATGTATGTATTTACGATAAGAATATATGTCTATAATCCTTTTCCCCACCCTACATGTGCAGGTTTATTTATAATTTGACTTTATTTCACAAACCGCTACTGTCTTTACCTGACATTACATTTGCATTTACATATATCATCGTTGCTCTTTTAAACCTATATTTTATGGTCGTTCTGCTAAGAAGAAATATATAAACAAAAATCTAAACCAAATATTTACAACACAATCTTGTCGTGCTTAAGCAAATACAAATTTTCTTCCCAACCGACAAACAAAATTGAGATTTAACCTTCTGTTTTTGTAAATTGTATTATAAAATAAAATTTAGGATTTATCCGTATCCCGTGGCGGGGTAGGATTGGCGCACATTTAACCTTTAATTTTATGTTTTATAATGTGTATTACGTTACCAAAATGGTTTTAATTATTTTTATGCACCGCATACCGTATACCGAGTGCCGCAAAGTATTAAAGAAAATTAACTTCCTAAAATACTCTTTAGTCAATTTTATTAAATCATTTATTTAAATTCCGGTTCATTATTCTGTTTGTATATATTTTGTGCTAATCCTCTTTTCGGAAATCGCGTTTATTGTTTTTCATTTATGGCATTTGAATAAATTAAACTTATAGTGTTAAGATGTAAACTCACGAAAAGGTGAGGAAAAATAGATGGCAGTCAGGAATATAATATAAAAAAATCATTTTTTTTATGGTTGTCGACAGTATAATAAAAAAGCACGACGGGAAAAGTAGCATAAAATAAAATCCTGATTTTATTGTGGAACGAGAAGGTATTAAAATTGAAATAATGTATCGAACTTGTGTTGTGAATGGTAAAGGAAATGTTTTAATAATAAAGGTTATCCGGTATATTATAAAAAGGAAATTATTTAATTAGCCAGCGAGACAGTCGATTATTATGAGGCACATGAACGCCTAAGTAATACGAACGAATCGTTGAAGAAGTTGACAAATTGAAATAGGATTTTCCACAGTTAATTTTTTTTTAGAAAACCAAGAGTAAAATTCAACAGTGTCAGTTGTGGTTAGATCTTACAGATAAGATGAATATAGTGCACAACCTTTATTAATACGAATGTTAATATTATAATTTACAATATTTTTCATTATTGTGCAGTTTTTGAATGGAAAACTGATTGAATTAATATAAAGTACTGAGTAATGACATAAATTAATGAATCGATGTAGCTGTACGACCTAGAAAATTGAAATTAACAAACAGGTAATGATTAAATTAAATTGGTTTATATTTGCTTTGAAAAGTCTTTAAAAGTAGAAATTTAAAATTAATATGACTAAAAATATAAGGGTCGGGCGCTCCTTTACCGCATTAGTAATTTAAGACTACTAGACACACGAAGAAAAGTCTTAGTAAAGTGTTTAGTAACACTAATGGAACAGTCTATTCTGATGTATCCTAAGATTTTTTGCTGGAGCATTTTAGTATTAACGTAAAAATGACATATTGAGAGTTAGTATATATATTCAGAAGGAGCGCCTCACGCTTATATTTTTAGTCACATTAATTTTAAATTTCTTGTCTTTGTCATATTTTGTATTCAATTTTTCAACCACTTGCGATAGTCCAATTGAGCTGAAATTTTGCATGCAGGGGCAGGCTTAACTCCGATAACAATACAAGATTCTAATATTTTTTCGGCCTAAAAGGCTTTGAAAAGCAGTTAGAATCTTGTATTGTCATCGGAGTTAAGCCTGCATGCAAAATTTCACCTCAATTGGACTATTGCAAGTGGTTGAAAAATTGATTACAAAATTTGACGATACAAATAGACACACAGAGTGAGGTAACAATTATTACATGTAAACCAAGAATTTCTATTATTTGTGTGCGCCTACTTTAAAATCTCAAATTGCCGAATTTCACTATTGACTGTAAAAGTATGAGCTAATCAATCGTGCTATGCTTGGTTTGCACGTGACAATCTTATTTACTGATATTTGTGTCAAGTGTATAACGCTAAATTAACAGATTTTTTCGTGAATTTTCTAAATGGCTGTTTGCAGGAGGTAAAATATTTTACTGACAGCATAATCCAAACGCGTAATATTGCTTAAAGTTTTCAAAAACCAATATATGTATATATCAGGCGGGAAAGCATTAGAAAATCATAAACTCTAAAGTAAATCTAGCAGAAACCTACAATAGTTGCCATTAAATCTACATAAGTGGTCATTTTCACAACAATTTGTGATTTTTTTTCACCGTATTTTATCACGGAACGAGAATCGACACACTGGAGGCATAATTATTAGAAGTAGAACTTAAAAGCTTAACAACGGACATTTTTACCGTGATCAGTTAAGAAAAATGAATTTTGGTTTTTAGTGTCTTACGGAAATTTATAAAAATTATTAAATTTTGTAATATTTGCATAGCACGTCCGTTCGTGTTCTAAAACACAATACATCCGCTCCACTTACGTGCATATGTGTTTGCTTTCAATAGGTCAAAATAGGTCTTCAAAATTTTAAACTTGTGTTTAGTATCCGTTCCGCTTTTTTCCTCTCCGTTCATTCTGCTGATTTTTTCATTTTTTCATACCAATTGACAGTTCTAATAAAAAGGAATGAGCGGAACGGATACGAACTGTTTCAACCTTCAACTAACTTTAACTAGCCTTAAAAAATTCGGTAAATTGCAATTTTAGTACAAATTTACTTCTTATTTCATGCCAAATTTGAAGTAACTTTTTTAGTAAAAATTGGCTTTACGGGAAAAATATACTGGTTTGAAGGGTTAAATTCACTGGTTTATAGGTGGCAAAATAAACGTCAAATAATAATTATTTTTTATTGTTGTCAAAATTTGAATTTTAAAACGTTAATATCTGTAGATATTAATGAAAATATTATATTAATATACTTAAGTAGTTATTATATTTGAAATCAGTTTGACTAATGTCAAAAAACAGCAACAACAATCAATTACCTTTTATTTGCACTATTTACCCTACTTTTTAGTACAGTATTTCAATTTACTAATTTTTTTTACCGAAAATGTCATTTACCTTGAGTATGGCATGCATAGCCTAAAAAGAATTAACTGGATACAGTACAGAACGTCTTTACATTTTGACACCCGTGCTGGGATGTTCTAACATCACTTCGATTCGTTTCGATAGACACTTGTGTCTCTTTTTTCACGAACAAAATTGTATTCTATTTCGCAATTTATATTGTGATCATAGCCTACTCGATTATATTTCTATAAAATCATTCGATAAAATATCACCAATATTTTTATTTTCGATGGCAAGCGAAAAGCGTAAAAAGAGATAGTTTGCAAATTTATTCTAACAGGCTGAGATCGCAATAGACTAAACGTAATTCAAAAAACGCAATGGAGCACAATTTTGTTCGTAAAAAAAGAGACACAAATGTCTATCGAAGCGAATCGAAGTGATGTTAGAACATCCCAGCACAGATGTTAATAAATCATAGCCTTCTATTTTAGTGTCGTGGAACGAAAAAATTTCAGAGCACAGTGAAAATATATTGGTCATCTTTTCACAGAGTTGGATGAGTGTGAGGGCACTCCACCGGCTACTATGACAGCATATATTATTATATGAACAGTTGGATGTCGGTGCATAGATTATGATTTAGTGATGTGCGGACCTACTACCTGGCTCTTAACATAATATTTAAATTTTCCGGACTATCAATTGGGTACTCTTCAATTTATCCGGATATTATTTCTCACTTCCCTTCTTTGACTAAAAAAACAAATAAGATTTTTTTTAGTAGTTCACTTGCTTCCGGAATACGTATAATAAAAATGATGAGACAAAAAGAGTACAATACATCATAAATCTCTGATACTTTTCGGTAAATTGATACATTTATTCAATCGCGTTTTACATTTTCAATTTCATTTTTGAGTAACTCGGTATGAATGAATGAAACAAGTAGCATATACTATATTTATGTTTGTATGTTTTTCCTCTTTTCGCATTTCCATATCAATTTAAAAAACCGAAGGAGATAGATAAGTATCGTAGACATCGTATATGTATTTTAATACTTTTGGATTTGTGTTGTGCTTGTGTTGTCACTTGTGATCGTGAGCATTTTTAGTGTTTTGAATATTTCGGTGTCTTACGATTTTTGATGTTTTGAGTGGCATTTCCATCGTTTGAACCAAATTGAAACTCTTAACTTTTGTACAAATATGACATAGTAAATAGTGTTTAGATTAATTGTATATATTAATTAGACTTTCAAATTTATGTATAAAAAATTCATTTTACATATTTGATAGAATTGATTCAGCGAGCCTGGAGTAGAGGTTCTTCACCATATAGTGGTGGCAGGCATCCTCGGAACAGGAAACTAGAGAGAGATGGACCGGGACACTCATCGTAAATTTGAGCTCGTGGATTGAGCGGGGACATGTGGAGGTCGGATACTACCTGACTCATATAGGATGTGAAAGGTGATGTCTGTGGAATGCCTGTACTGCCAAGCAATCACGGATGACACGGAACACACGTTTTTTGTGTGACAAATTGATAGACCGTATAAGAACACTAGAGGCAGAGTGGGGTCTTTGGGCCTGGAGCTTCGCGAGACAGAACGTCGAAGGCATCTTCAGAGCAAAACAGAGTAATATGGATAGGAGGCCAACATTTTTATCTAATTTTTTATTTAATCATATTCACACACGGCCTGCAAAACTTAATCGATTTAAATTTGCAAAGCATGCTTTAATTAGAATTATTAAATTAAGTAAATCGTAGTGACAGTTCAATTTTTTCCATGGGTTACCATGAGAAGAAATAAGTCGACAGAGGGAGGAGGGAAGTAAATCATGGATAATATCCATAACTACAAAGTAAATCATCTTTAGTTTAGATGCATCTTTGGAAAGTGTTGGTTTGGAATGACTTGTGGAATATAGGCGTAATTGGCTCGTATTTTTTTGTAAATAGTTCAACTATATAGGGATTGCAAAATTTTTATAAGATGAAGAATTTCTAAATCGGTTTTAAATAAAATGGTGATGTGCGACTTGTGATATAGTTGAGAGGCAAAAAATAGATGTCGTTAGAATACGGTATTAGAAGAAAGGAAAGGTAAATATTGAGTGATTCTTTTTCAACGTAAATTATTTATTGTGTTGGAGGTGCGGAACAAGCTACGAGTAGAATTTAGGAAAATAGGGTCGAAAGGGTGACAAACATTCTTCTAGCAATGTAGTTTGTACTTTTGAACATAGGTTGATTATAGCTTAAAGGGTTATTAAAGAATCTGAAGAAATTATTTACCAAAGGGAACGTCGCAGAGGAAGAAGAGGGAATTGTGGATCTACTATGAAACGAGGAGATGTATTTAATGTTATCTAATAAGAAAATTTAAGTAGAAATTATTACATTATACATAAATAAGAGAAATAATTTAAACAAAAGAAAACCAATTACATTTTTAAACCGTATTTATTGGAAACAATTCAAGAAATCATCGAACGGTTAAAAACGGTTTTTCGACAGATTTATTGATTAATTGGTTGGTTGATTAATCGATTATTGATATAATTTTTTTTTATCTCCGATTTTTAGAAGCATCGTCTACCAGACCTGACTATTGGACTCCATTTGATGTAATAACTTTCCGTACTTGCCATGTTTTACCGAGCTGATTTGCTTCTGTTAGCACGGTTGCCCTCATACTTTTCTTTCCCTTTCAGATTTCATTCTAATGATATCATTGTTATGTCATTTTCAGTTTTGGAGAAGTGCTTCATTTGTTATGGTGTTTGGTCAGAAGCGTTTTATTAATTGCTTAAGAATTTAGTCACTAGTACCTGATGTTCCTTGTGCATTTTCTTGTAGTAGTTCCGATTGTTTCTCCATAATCCAGGTTATTGATCCGTTTTGTTAGCAGTAGACACCAATTAGTATGAGTTGTAGTATATTCATTGTAGTAAATTCATCACTCAGCTTCCTGTTGTGTAGAATTTTATTTGCAGCTCTTTTCTTTGATGAGTTTGATTATTTTCGAAATGCAGCTTTATTGTTCTTCATCTTATGTGTGGCATTTTTTTAACTTCCCGCTCCGTTGATGGTTGTATTAACTGTTTCTTTATATGTACCTCAATTTTGTTCCAGGTATCATCTGTAATCTAGTAGCAGTTTAGACATATATAGGCTTCTTCTATTTACTCCTATTTTTGTCCGATAGTGGCGGTTTTGCTGCTTGGTAGATTCAGTTGGAGCGTTTACTTGAATATATTGGTTGTGTAATATTTCTCAACCTATATCGATGTTGAATTTGTTCCGGTTGGATTTTGTATGTATCACAGTGGCTGGTTTGAATGTGATTATTGCTATTATCAGTTGGTCATTACTGTGCTTATATATTCCTTTCATTGTTCTGTTTTTTTGTAAGCGAGGATAGGAATTTCTTGTTTACCAGTACATGATCGATTTGGTTCTACCATCTAGTAATGTCCAAGTGGATTTGTGTGTATTTTTGTGTGGGAACTTATTCCGATGAGTCGATCTCCATGGTCATTTCGTATATAGTGTTTGTTTACTAATAATTAATGCTGGACCGGTATTATCGATTCCAATTTTTGCATTGAAGTCTCCTTGAATACTAGATATCGTGGTTTGTCGCCGCTTCTTGAAGTCATCTTTAGCTGTATATCATTTGTTTAATCCGCATAGTTGCATGGTACTAGATTATGATTGAATTCCTTATTTTCGAGTGGAATCTATCTGTTATTATTCTACTATATAGTAGAGTACAGTGCTTCTTTCATCTAGCTGTTCTTAATATTCCTACGCCTCTTTCGTGAGTGTCTGCTTCATTTCACTTTACTGAGACCTAACTATTTTTCCCAATGGGGGAATCACGATATAAACTGGGAAGGTACTTCTTCATCAGATCAATCCTCTGCTTCCTCATGAAAACTAATGCAACGAAGGAATATTAATTTTTATTTAGAAGAAAACAAACAATTTCATATCCATTGTATTATTATTAGATTCTAGCAAAGATGATTAACCTAACAGAGTAGATTCTAGACTAATGAATGAATCATCCAAATAATCACTCTGAGATCTCTTGAATTCTTGAAAACAACGTGCTTATCTACAAAAGATTAAAGGCCACGATCACGATGCACTTTTCACTGGATAATAACAATTAATATTGTACTGGCGTTATATATATATATATATATATATATATTCTACCTTCTACCTTAAAATTTTAAATTCGAAGATACTCGTAGATCGTTAAATTTATTGTTTATGCTGATTACTAATTTTTATTTCTAAATGTTAGAGATCCAACTATCTTGAATGGTACAAACACCGTGCAGTCGTACACTTCCGGTTTGCTGAATGCTTCGATGACAAATAAAAAGTTTGTATCAGTTTCCCAACTGAAAGTTTTTATCGTCGTTTTAATCAAAACTATATATTCATGTAACCTTTTAATAAAAATGCAATCGTCATTCTATTTTAATAGTTTGTGTATAAATGAATACTCTCTAAAAATAAAATATCAATCAAGAATCATTGTAACATCCCCACGAAGTATATAGTCATAACATGAAAAATGAATCACATTAAAAAACACTATCCATTGAATATTGTAAAATAATTATTTTTAATAAGAAATCATTAAATATAATTATTTTAGTTTTGACGTACAGTATATATCGTGTCTATATAACGATACGAATAAAAAACTATGTACAAAAGCAATTCCATGTAGAATCAGCATGATGTGTATGTATATATGACTTTGACTTATCATTTCTTTATATATTTGTATGGCTATAACATATCAAACTATATAAGGTTTTCCATATTAGACAGGTTTTAAAATTTTAGTGCGAGAAAACTATAAAACCACACTCATATCGAATTGATGTCTACACTATCGTCGTAAATATTTTTTAACAATCTTTGAAAAGAAAATCAGTTAAATTCATTTTCCATTTATAATGTATACATAAATGCTTACATATATGATACATATATATATATACATACATACATACATATTATATTATGTCTTCGCATGTAGGAGGCGATTGGGTCAATTAACTTGAACACATTTTAAGTAACATTTCTTTTCGATATAAATCAATCATTAATCAAGTTAGTATGAATATAAATGCTTTAGTTTTTTTGTTGCTTGGTTTGTTATTGTTTATATACAATGTTTGATTAACAATTGAAATTTCGTCGACTCATTAAATATTTAAAGTAATTTGGATAGATGTATATAGGGAGTAATATGAATTTGTCAGAGAATTTGACGTTCACCCGAAGAAAGTCAAGGAGCTGCGGTCTAAATTATAAATAAGGTTTAAGGAGGATTTATCTGATATGAGCATTTCAACTTATTTGAATTATTTTTTTTTTTTGCTGGAAAATTAAAATCTTAAAAACTAACATAAGGAATTGATCTGCTCTAATTTTTAATGTATGTGAACGAAATAGAAAATTTGGCTTTGGACATTTAATCAAAGATGGTTTGAATTTCATAAGAATTGTTTGTAAAACTGTTAAATGACGGAAGCACATATGGGCTTCAAAGCGGGTATATATTCTCAGTCCTGCGCATTATTTAGGCATATCGCCATGGTACGATTTTCTTGAAGTAAGCTGTTAGTATATGCAAATCTCAATACAATATAGCTTTGATATGGCAAATTCTTATATTACAAATAAAATACAAATCTGTGTTAAAATATTCTTAGCCTCGAGCATAATCTAGGCACATTGTCATGATGTGTGATTGGATGTGTGTCTGAATGAATTTGCACCTGATGTCTCTGACCTGGGACATGAAATAATTTACCACCTTACCTTTTAATTTATATACGTAGAATATATCTGAATATTCGCTAATCAGTTCTAATAAGGTGGTTGATCCTTCAATGTTTAGATTCTTATCTAACGTAGGCTTGGATTGATTTGAAGTAAATCGAAATTATCTAAGCATGAGAGTATATATTGGTTTGAAATATTTGATAATGATTTCTGCTGGGTTACAATCAACTATGCTAATCTGGGCTTTATATATTGCTTGGGTTTTATGACACAGTTACCTGAGAATACGCCTGGGGTTATTTCTTGCGAATGGCATAAATATTTGTTCCATGTAGGAAGATGTATTTCTGATAGGTCACTAGAGAAGTTGATTATATTACCTTGGATTACTAGTTGATTTGAACTGTAAAGTATATCAATTTGGTTGTTACTTGAGAAATCTCTTCCAAGAATGCCATATTGGATTGAGAATTCGTTTCCTATTACATTGAAATTTTGAAACATTTTGAGTCTATGAGTGATGTCGAGGTATGTGTAAATGTCACCAAAAGTCACAGTGGCCTTTCCGCCTATTCATGTTAACTTGGCTCGATTAGCTTTGTCGACTAGATTCATAACGTCATGAATCTTTCTTTTATTAACGACTCTGCAGTATCGGAGTCAATTAGGAATTGTATAGTACTTTCATTGTTGCTCCTAGTCTTAGACTTATGACATCGTGAGAGAACTTATGATTAAAAACTAGATTTATTTTGTAATTATAGGAAGGGGAATTTTCTTGGTTTACTACGTTATGGACCTGTGCTACCGTGACGAATGATACTTTTGGTTATTTGGGCTTTTCTGTTCATTATCTGAGGTAAATCCCGACGGATTACTTGTTCGGTTGTTCGAGGCGGAACTCGATTGGTTATTGATTTTATTATTCGAGACGGAACTCGATGGATAGCTAAAATTATTTTTCGAAGAGGTTTTCGATGGATTTGTGTTAATATTTGAGGACGATTTCGATGGATGACTTAAACTACAATTTCCTGTGGTTCGACGAGTCCCTGCTCGTTTCCCTGTGGATACTGTAATTCATCAGTCACGTTTTGTATAAAATTTATGGACACTCCCTAAATCATTTGTTAGTTCGTTTATGTTTGGGTTTAGTTTTCTCTGGAAGTTTTGTTGACCTTTATTTAGGTAACTTGATTAGTTTCGTGGAGGTGATGTTCCGATTTGTCTTCGAGGTGTGGATACTTGCTGGTTTTAGATTGGTTGGATATGGTTTATGAGCTAAAAGTTGGATCTGTTATAGTATTGTTTGATTGGATGACCGTTATATCTTTGGATATCAGGAATATTTACTCGTTGATTAAGTTAGATATTGTTTGGTTGATTCGGCTAGTTATGGTGTTTTTGGATGATGTTTTGTGCAGATTGAGTGAAGTTATTCGTTATTATTGGGCGTGTTGAGAACTCCCTTCTCCTTGCACCATTCGTTCTTTTGGTGTTGCAATGATCCAGTGTATGACCGGGTTTTTTGCAATACCTCCAGAAACTTGGAGGTTGGTAATGTTTTCTGTGTGTTTGATCTCTAATATTGGAGCGGCATTCTCTGGCCTTGTGTCTTGTTCTTTCACATAGTTGACATCTATTCCATTTCCTGGTCTTGGTTTTTTTCCTGGTTGGTATTTGCTGAAACCAAATTGACGTTCAATTCGACCAGCCAATGAGGCTTATAGGGCTTTCGGAAGTGAATTATCTTTTCCATATTTGATTTAGATACCGTAGCAGCTTTGAATGCGGCTTCCAAATTCTTCGCAGATTTCAAATTTGTTTTGTTTGGCATTATTGAGTCCATTTGATAATATATCGACTGTGTATAAGTAGGCAGAAATTTACTAGTTAAGGTACTTGAAATAAAGCAGAATCAATACAGTGGCTTTTTCAGATTCAGCGCTGTGTCGTATATTGTCTACAATATTTAATATACCTGAACACGTAGTATAACCTTACCTATAAGCAGATTGATAAGGATTTGGTATCTTACAAAAAAATTAAATGCGAAATAATCTGATCTTCCAAAATCTTTTCAAATACATTGGGCAAACAAGATAAATGGATATACGATAGAATTTTACTTTTAGGAAGAGGAATCAATTTTGCACGCTTCCATGCTTCCGGAAAATGTAACTGAGTAATAATACTATTTATAATGAACAAGAGAAAACAATGGACAATCAGTCACTGAGTTATAAGAGCTTTCTCTAATTTGAAAAGATCAACACATTTAAATGATAACTCAGGGCTATTCGTCTTATTATTTATGGAATCACAAATGTTTTGATGCCGAAAATTAGAAAGATTTTATTAATTATTATTTAAGTAAATAGCTTTTTGCGAACGAATCATAGTGGCAACCTTATTGCAGATCGTAGAATATATATTTCTATCTCTGGCCGTTCTATACTTCTTCCACTTATTTAATGGAAAATCTCTCTAAACTATATACAATTCTGAATATTATCAGTAAGCCACTGTGGTTTACCTATTTTAATCCTGATAGAATGAAGTTGCACGTACTTATTGAACATTTATTCGTTCCAACCAACTCAATAAACAAATCAAGATGATAGTTAACATTAGTCCTTAATGTATATAAACATATATTATTATAAAAATATGTAGGCTCTCTATTCAATAATTCTAAAGAATATGTTCTGAGTAAACTAAATAATTTGCCAGTATTCTTATTGGAACCATGCAACATATCATAATTCAAATCGCCGTTTAAAATAATTTCGCTATATTTAGTGGAGGATTTTTCCAAAACCTTATTTAATTCAACAAAAAAAAATTACTTATACTCAGAAGTTCTACAAGCAGAATTTCTAAATTTATATATAACTTTTGTTGTTCGGACATACCTGACATACATACATACATAAACCACCGCCTATATACAGTTATATACACAGTAATTAGATCGTTGCGATATAATAAATCAATCCAAACACACCGATGAATTATAATTATGGTCCCTCAGCCAAGTTACGGACATACATACATATAACATCAAAGCTGACCCCATCAATTAATAATTTATCTTGGTTCATTTATTCCTAATGCTTCGAGTTTTAAAATAAAAAAATTAGAGGCCGTGCTTTTTATTAGCATAGATATTAATATGTTAGACGGTTTGCCTGAATTAGAAACTATCCACAAGGCCAATCATATGCAAGTCGCGGAAGGCAAGAAATCGAAGAATCTAAACTCCAAAAACCAAGTTTTAAGTAAGTTAGTATTGTGGCTATGTAACAATCTTGTGTTTGGTTCAGATTCTGGTTTAACAGTTGCAGTTTGTGGATTACGTTTAAACTGATTGATTCAATTTTCTTCACTGAATCAGTAAGTAGTTTAATAACGTTACTATTCGCAATTTCATTCAATGAATGACAGCGTGTAAACATCAATGGCGCAAACTACAGAGCAATGATAAATAAATGTTTATTGCCAAAAATTCATGATATTGGTGTAGGTGACTTGTGGTTTCAACAGGATGGTGCAATGTGCCACACAGGAGGCCAAACCATCGATTTATTGAAAGAAAATTTTAATGAGAACCACATATCAAGAAAGGGACCCGTCAATTTGCCTCCAAGATCTTGTGAATTGACTCTGTTAGATTACTTTTTATGGGGATATCTGAAATCACTTGTTTATATCGATAAACCACAATCGATATGAACAGAACACGCGTTATTAACGGACTATCGGCCTAAATGCTCGAAAGAGTGCTCGAAAATTGGACCCTTGGAATGGATCGTCTAAGAGCCAGTCGCGAACAACATTTAAAAGAAATTATTTTCAAACATTAAATGTTATAAACCGAACTTACGTCACAAATACAATTTTTGATTATTAAATTGATTTTAATGCGTTTTATTTAAAAAAAACTTCCGGAAGCCCTTATTGGATCACCCGTTAGTTATTTTAACTATAGGAACATTGTTAGAGACCTAGAACAGGATTACCATTACGTTGTACAATAACATACTTAAACCCGAGTTGAAATTGTTTAGCACGATTAAATATTATTTAATTCCGTTTGGTCATCTCATTATTACATTAAATTCTGGTATCAAATTCATGCCCAATGTCTTTTAATTTAAGATTACGGAAGCCCCTATGTATTTATCAAATGTTATCAAATAACATTTTAATTTCAATATAAGTCCAAACTTTGTATTAAATGAATTCATCACATCATCAAACTTTCCAAGTTCACCATTTTCAACAAGATTGTATAAGAAACAAATAATTTAAAATTATATATTTTTGTTTCACTAATAGCTTAAATCACTATTACTATAAATTAATTAATCAGAAAGGTATAATTGAGTTCCTTCCAGAAAGTGTATTAATTTAAATTGTTCCAGGCCCATTTATTTGATTTAACTTTAATTAAATTACTCAGTCTCCGTTATATTTTTATCGTTTTCGCAATAACTTCTTATCGTTGTAAACGCCATGGTAGGATTTTCATAAATTAATTTTAGAAGTAAGCTATTGTTATGCCCATCTCAAAACCATATAGCTTTGATCCGACAAATGTTTAATTTCGTTATCAAATTCTATTTAATTCATGTTATCAAATTCTATGTCCCTATCAAAAATAATTTCTAACGATAATTTGATCAGTTTGTGCTACATTATCCCGAAATTTAGAAAGTGTGCGTTAACATGGTGCTATTAGTATAAAGGCGGTTAAATAATTTTTTTATTGATCAATTTATGTAAATTTATCAATTATATTCGATAAGATTAAACAAATGCTCCTCCTTTTGTAAGAAGATACACAAAAAATAACAAAACAAAAAAATGCTTGTACTTAAAAGTTACGAGAAAGACCACCGAATTATTATTCATTTAATATTTGTTGTTGTTGTTGTTTCATTTTAATTCAATTGACCTTTCCACCGAAAAATATTTGCATTTTTTAAAGAAATCGTATACAATCTTAAATTTAATGTTTATGTCCCTTTTTTTTTGGTATATATTTGGAACCGCAAAGTAAAATGAAAACAATTTTCCGATGGATTTTCTCTCCGTTTTAAAGTTAAAATAATTTTAAATATAAGCTTTATGTTATGTTGGGATGTTTTTCTGTTTAAAAACAGTTTTTCTAAGCTCATAATCCATTAGCGTCTGACATTTTTTTGTTGTTCTATATGTGTGTATGAGTGTGTTTGGGATATTTTTAATAATATAAAAAATTAGCTAGATGATTTTATCGAAAAGGTTAATTTATGAATATATTATTTTTGTTGAAATATGCAAAATATTTTTTTATCTAGTAAAATAATTGCGAAGGTCATGTTTCTTAATCAACACTTAATTAGATGTTGAGATAATGTCCTTTGGTTTGTTGTTTTATAACGAATGTAAAGTATGTAGACTAGACCTGTCAAATTCTTATGAGGTGTAGTCACAATATATTCGCATAACCGAAAGCCTTCATGTTTGTCTTAATTTTGAGAATAATATAAAAAGGCTTGATTTGAATTTAAAATTACACAGCCGTAGAGTTTGAATGAAATTGTTTAAATTCAATAGAGAAGTGAGTACATCGGGCGTTGGCATTCGCAGTTTATTAAAATAATTTAGCATTCTGCAATATGTTTACTTAAAATTATTATCGAAGTTACATTTTAGTTTTATTTTAAATTGAGTTACAAACGTCAACATGGGTTGACCAAAAAGCCACTTTTAAACTTTTTGGGTAAAAAAGGATTTTTGTGTCACAAAAAAGTGTAAACACCAATTATTTTGTGTTTTGAAGAAATCATGGAGACAAATTAATACTAAAACGCCCGAGAACGCCGAATCGTTCATCCATTCTGACCTTGAGAATATGTGGCGATCAATCTTGGATATACCGAATACCCGAGTAGTTCGAGTACAATGTAATATTTCTGTTTTTTTTGAAAAACTAGTTAACTGAATTTATGACAAGTGGGAATGGAAACAACTATAAAGTTTCGATTTATTAAAACTAGTTAAATTTACTTAAAATTTAACAAAGTGTCCCGTAATTGTTAATAAAACTATCTATCTGCAGATATCAACTTTTTGTGAATAAATTTCCCTAATTATGTAATATATTTTTATGTAAGGTGAATGTTGCTGTCTTCTTAAATTAAGAAAACGAATTCAATAAATATTAAATAGTTTTAAATTAATTTAATAACCGTTCTTTTTGTTCTTTCATTAAAAAATGGCATTTCCCAATGAAGCCATTACCCAAATATTCGTTGATAACTAGTTTCTCAAAAAAGCTACAGGTTTTGTATTATTTTCGAGTAATTGTCAATAAATTTTAAAATTAAATTTTTTAAAAGAGAATCGCTATAAGAGATTTTAGTAAAATATGTAAGAGTTGATGAATTTTATCTAGAGATTAGGAAATTCCGAAAAATCATGTAACTATACAAAAAACTGTTTAATGAAATTAATTCAACATATTTGATCTTAGGTTAACCAAAATTACTGGTTCATGTGACGCCACAGAAACGAAAAAATACATATAGAAAGTGCGTCAAACTGCGGACATTATTATGATGGTGCTGTGGTTATGATATTGAAATTAAAAGATTTACTCGTGCCAAAAACAGGACAAAATTCGGGCTTTGAAGATGATGATGATGGCGAACATAATAGAGCACACTTTTTTTTGGTGGTACTGTAACATTCAATTCAAAACCGGACGAATCTGCAACTCTTAAAGTTTTAATAAATTTAAAAGGAAATTGATCTCCGTTAGCACTCCATATGCTATATCAGAACTGCAAGATAGAATTAATCACTGCCGGAAAGTTTGCAAACGATTATTTCTTTAATCAAAAAGATGAAAATGAAATTCGTACTATTATGCAAAAAAAATTCCGCAAACAAAATAGAAGCAAGGCATGTTTTTGAAATATGAAAAAGATTTTAAAATTCTAGAAGGCTCCGATAAAAACCGATCTACAATATTATAGAGAATCTCAATCACGTGCTACTGACTTATTGTATTGGCTTTATAGCCAATTTCTGTAAACAGCGAAAGAACTTTTTCAATAACTGAAAATTACTAAAATTCGGTTTCAATTAGCACCAACAACTTTACAATTTAATTTTTTTAAAATAATTTATTTTTAAAAATTCAGAAAACCATGAGATCACAAAAAATTTTCTATACATGATGCAAAGATTACTAACATATTGGTCAAAATGGTGTGTTCAAATTTTTTATGAAAGAAAATGAGCCGTGATTTACTTATTTTGAAATGTTTCATTTTTTCAAGCCCAAGGTAATGTAACAACCAGAAAAACGGAAAAACCAATCCTAAGATGTATACTAATTTCTATATTATATTTATTGTCTGCAGTACATTTGCTAACATGAGAAGAGAGAATACTAGCAAAACAATTGTAATCAAAGATATCGAGGTACGTGAAGTCAATTTCTAAAGCCAATATACCTAGTGTTGAAATAGAGTATAGATGGTACATTTTTATTTGAAGAACAATAGATCTAAAATTTTCACAACACCTATTCAAAGAATAATTTAAAATCCTCTCTCTTTATAATATTTTTATAATTAGGCCTAACTGAAAATGAAAATGTTACAATTATTTAGTAATGTAAATAAACATTTTATTTCAGACTTGATATAGTTACATCCAGAGTAAAAATATAAAAATTGAATCATGTCGAAAAAAATTAGGACGTTTTTATTTTATAATAACCATAAGAGCGTTATTTAATTTGTTTGATTTGAAAATATGTCGGCGTGGCTTATTGATATAACTGGATCATTTTTTAATGTATAAATATTCGAAATTAAATCAACGCCCTAATTTTTCTTGATCCAATTTTAATTAAATATAAACTCATATATCTTTATATGATATAATTGATATATAATAACAACGTTGTTGTTGAATTTAGAAAAATTTAGTTTTTTTCATCAAGTCTCTCAATGTAGCCACCGAGAATAAATGGGAGAAGTTGAAATCGAGCTGTAATTAACCATATCGATTTCTGCTAAACAAATTTAATTTAATTGGTCTCTGCCCCATAATAGATCCTAGAATATTCCACGTAAATTTAATAATAAAAATATATAACAAAAATTGATCACATATTAGAAGAATAAAACCTACCGGATAACAAATTCCTAAATAAATAAAATAGCTAAATGGTTTTGGGAAATTTGAAAAACAAAAACAGACAAGCACAAAACTAAAAAGTACCTAAACTACACCCTAGATTAGAACAATACTTGAATATGCGGAAATATTTGGCTATCTGTAATCTGTAACCCACTTTGTACAAACAACTAAGAAACCCAAAAACCCTCTAACTAAATGTTAGTTCCATGAGTTTTTTTAAAACTGACTATTATCGAATAAATTAACGAACCTTGGAGAAACATACTAGTAAAGCAAGATGTATCTAAATAATAATTTTTTGTAAACTATATAGTCGATTGTGATTTATTAGTGTTTAAGAAAACCCGTTGGACAAACAAATTATATATATACTATAGATAAGACTTCATCATCCAGTGAAATATTACTATCAATAGAGCCCTAATCTAAACTTCTTTTATATTGGGACATCGTCAGATCGAATGAACGATTCTATGTCATTATATTCATGTAGAAAACAATAAAGGGATAAGCATAGAATTTTAAAGGACGCCGCGAGCGAGACAGTCGGATAAAGAATTGTGGTCAAAAACTAACTGAAAACGACCCGGAATATTGTTAAAAATCACTTTGGCGGCATACATGGAATATGTTAATTGAGAAAAAAATTTATTAAACAATTTTTTGTGATTAATAGAATGAAAGGTTTTGGAAAAATCTGAAAAGGTGAAGAAGGATCAGGTCTTTATCACTCATACTGTGCCGAATATCATCAATGTTCACTGTAGATGGGGCTGATTTGTTAATAAATATTTTGATACTAAAGGGGAGACTCGTTTCACCAATTTTAAACTGACCCTGTCAAAGTCAGATTATCAAGAGGAATAGTTGCAAATGAGAACCAATTAGGGAATCCGAATAAATTAATTTAATTAATATAGGAACTATTAATAACTTTTGCATATATATATATATATATATATATATATATATATATATATATATATATATATATATATATATATATATATATCGCGGCATGGCTCATGAACATTATACCAAAACATTATATAGGTGGAAAGGACGGGTCTAACTAGTTGAAAAATTACGCTTAGCTATTACGACCTTGACTATTAAAAGTCAGACACTTTGAGACATTGCCTTGGTAAAAGTTCTCACCGGAACAATATTATCAAAAACAGAATTAATAAAGGATGCGCCATTTATAAGTTTAAATTTAAAAATACAATAAAACAAAAACGGTTTGAAATTGTGCCAAATTAATTTTTTTGTTGTGAAGTACAATTGTTCCGGTTAGAGATGGAATATTATTTCATTCCTATGTCTGCCGCGGCTGGCCTCACAGTACTCCATTCGATCGGATTAATTTTCGAGCACTTTTTCGAGTGTAAAAAAAATATGTAAATGTGTAAAATTACCGTATTTGTGGCTCAGAAAACCCACACGTGGTCTTACAGAAGCCAATTCACCCATTACGAGTGACTGTTTATCGATTTATTGCGTCAAACGTTTGATGGCCGTTTAATTAGCTAAAACGGTGATGTCAATTGGCCGGCAAGAAGCTGCGATTTAACACCATTGGACTATTTTTTGTGGGGCGCTGTTAAAGAGAAGTGTTATGCCGACCAACCAGAGACAATTGAGCATTTGAAGGCGAACATTCGTGATGCCATCGCCGAGATACGACACCATACACTCGAAAAAGTGCTCGAAAATTGGTCGAATAGGGTACTGCGAGGCCAGTCGCGGCAACCATATGAATGAAATAATATTCCATTTCTAACCGGAACAATTGTACTTCAAAACAAAAAAATAAATTTGGCAAAATTTCAAACCGTTTTTGTTTTATTGCATTTTTAAATTTAAACTTTTAAATGGCCCACCCGTTATAAAAGGTCGAAGAACTAATATGTATAGTTTAATATGGAAAGTTCAAATTGGCCAATAGAAAAACCAAATAAAAAAATATTTTAACAAGGAATAGAGCATAAATTAAAACGATAATGTCAATTTTGAAGAAATCCCTAAAACTAAAACATTTTGGTTTCTTAGAGGAGTAATAATTAACAGGGAAAACGAGAAGATCTTGATGGGAACCGAGATATCGACAAAAGAGATAACATAAATATGGTCAATAAAGATATGAGGCACGTCGTTTGCGATAGGCCAACTATAATATTATAGAATTAATATACTATAGAATATTACTTGTAAGATGAATATTTCATCATACTCAAAATCAAAATAACTATATATACCAAAGCTCATTATCCACCAGGACCTTTTTAAATTGGGTATAGGACCGATGGCGTAACTACAAATCATGGGTCCCTCCGCAAACATTATGCATGGACTAGTCTCAATTCAACCAATAAATATAAAAACTAAATATAATAAAAAAGCATCGTAATTGAATCACAATACTTATGTTACAAACTAAACAAATATAACTGGTTGAACTTCGAAAATAAAATAGTTGCGCCTTACTCAGCTTCCTAAAAAGAAACGTAGTGTTAAATAGAGTAAAGCGACAACATACGAGTACCACAGGGACGTTTACAAAAATCATCATCGGCATATTGCAAAAAATCGAAATGTGATGACCTGCTATATACATTGGGTTAATAAATGCTAATTAGAATAGGTGCGCGAAATATAGTACTATACGTGGTTTATAATTATTGTTGGCGTCAAAACTCAATTCTTCACATACATAACATACACTCATCCTTGTATTTAAATTATGTATTATAAATTGAACTTTTAGCTAAGATTTATTACTGTCACATAATCCCCAAAACCTAATTAACAAAAATGTATACAAACAATTTTTTTAATCAGAATTAAACAAATCTAAAATTATAAATCCGCTAACTAGTATATCATACGAGTATGTATGTGTATACATCCATTATACAAAATAGAAAATTAAAAATCTAGAGAAAATTTGTTTTTCCATATTTGTTCGTAATGGATTTTCATCTTCACACTCTCTTACTAATACATAGTAATGTATGAGTATATATGTAAGTAATTTTCCGTTTTTATTTATTTTTCTATTCTAAATGATGAAATTTTATGAAAATCCCTATTTATTCGTATATACGTACATACATACATACATACTCGTACTCTCATAAGACACGACTCTAAAAAATAATTTTTATTTATGATATTTGTGTAGATGGTGTAATTGAATTAAAATACAATTGTTCTTAAAACAAATAAAAAAATAGCAACAACAAGTGTATATTGTTTATAAGATATGTTTTACGTTTATCATTTATTTATTTATCTTTGAATATGAATATTTTTGTTGCTATTTATAATTTTACTTGGGTACGAAATGTACACATATACATTTCTTATTTGTTTATTTATTTATAATTTTCTTGTATAGGCCTATAATTTTTCATTTCGGTACTCGGTGCGTGGTATATTTTTTAATTTTTTATTTTGTTGCTTTTTTTTTTAGCGGTATTCCGTGATAAAGAAATAAACATGATAATTGTAATAGCATGCGGAAAAATAAGAAAAGCCGTAAAATGTAAGCACAAAAAATGGGTGGTTTTTGGTGGCGTTACCGCATACAAAAGGCATAATATTTATATACGTTATACAGTGATTAACATTTGATGGATTAAATTTATTCTGGTTGTTGTTTTATGTAATCAAACTATAATTTATATAACATGGTGAGAAACAAATCATAATATTCATATAGACAAAAACCCTCCCACAGTTTCATTAAAATAAATCGCATCATCAGCGAAAACCTGAATAAAATAATTAGCGAGCCAGTTTATCGAGGAAAATATCCATGTAATTGGTAAAGAAAAAGTTGATTAATTAGCCACTTTTCGAATTTTACGCATAATTAATTGAGTTTGATTTGAATGTAGAGGGATTAACCGATAATTAATGATTCTTGTGTGTCGGAACAAAATATAAAACTTCATAAAAACAAGAATTCAATATACACATTTGTTATTTGAAAGAAAGGATTCCCGCAATGAACTTTTTGCCTCGAAAATGTATTTTACAACATTCATTTTAAAACGATAAATTAATGAGGGTTACTGTTTATAATCCATTTCCATCATCACTTTCTATTCGATAATTAATAATGGGTGGCGGCCGGGTAGACTGATAACGATATAAATCGGTGTATCTAAAACCTTTCCACACAACAAAATATCGAATTGTAAATAAAATAAAGAAACTGTGCTGGGATGTTCTATCATCACTTCGATTCGCTTCGATAGACATTTGTGTCTCTTTTTTTACGAACTAAATTCTATTGTATTTCGCAATTTATATTGTGATCATAGCCTACTCGATTCTATTTTTATAAATTCATTCGATAAAATATCACCAATATTTTTATTTTCGATGGCAAGTGAAAAGAGGAAAAAGAGATAGATTGCAAATTTATTCTAACAGGCTGAGATCGCTATACACAAAACGTAATTCAAAAAACGCAATGGAGCACAATTTTGTTCGTAAAAAAGAGACACAAATGTCTATCGAAGCGAATCGAAGTGATGATAGAACATCCCAGCACTGTTACTTTTAAATCTAAGTAGGCTTGATTTATGTCGTTTTGTTTTCTCGAATAAAATTTTGCACTATAGGAAATACAAAAATTTACCTAACATCGGCCCCACAGTAAGTTAAATCTGCAGAAGCTACATGTAACATTTGACTTAAAAAATTCATAAAAATTTGTTTTCGTATAACGACATAAAGTGCATTACTTATGAGTTATGATTGTTTTACATTCAATGAATTTTTTATCGGGTACAAAAATGAGATACTCGTGCAACATTTTATTAAAGGTAAACAGAGAATATATTTAAAAGATGAAACCCGAGAAACACACCCAATAAAATTTATATTTTGTACCGCAAGATGACGATGTTCATCTATCTGCTATTTTCATGTCAGGTGGTCTCTCTCTCTCTCTCTCAAAAGTGAATTCGTCAAATAAAATTGTGTAATAAACAATTTATATTGGGACATATATTTCCCGAGACAGATTCTTCGCTTAATCTTTGTTGATGATAGATTATCAATTTACACTCGACTGCAATGCACTTACCACATACATCCACTTACCTGCCATATTTTGGCAATGTAGAAGAGCTTTTGGGAAATCCTGGGGCCATAGGATGTTTACTTTCATTTATAAATCACTGGTCCTACCGCTACTATTGTACGCTTCTATCTGTGGTGACCAGTGTTTGACCTGAAGGTTTATGTAGCCAAGCTTAACGGTCTACAAAATCTTGCTTGCAGAGCCACAACTGGGACTATGTCCTCGACTCCACTTGTTACTATGGAATCCGTTCTTTCCTGGCCTCAGTTACGCACCTTTATTTTAGGCACAGCCAGTATTCTACTGTGTTGTAACAATAAACGGCCATGTGGATACCGGCTCATTGTGACATCGTAGGCAAGGAGCTCGCGGACTGTTTAGCTAAAGCTTTAATTGGTCCTGAACCAGCGGTTCCTTTATCTTTCAACTAGGGGAAGAAAGCTATAAAGAACTACGCTTTGAAAGACCTAAGGATGAGACTTTTAGTTGTCATAAGGCGAAGTACTTCATAAAGAAGTACAATTTTAGGTCAACGATGTATGCTTTATCTTTAAAAAAGGTTAAGTATCTTACGGGTTATGGCCGATTTAAAGATAATCTATATCGTATGGGCTTAGTTCATGATGTTATTTGAGGGAACTACGTTGAGAAGGATGGCTGCCTCTGCACTTCGTGTGCAGTTGTCCAGGTTTCAGTTCTATTCGGCTTAAGGTATTCAACTTTAGGTCTTTGAATTTAGATTGGTTGTCCTCTCTGCCTTGGTCTAAACTTATTCAGTTTGCGGAGGCAGCAATGTGCATTTGCGAATTGGGATAAAATTCTGGGTTTGCACCATGGGTCTTTGTGGCAACCATTTTTAATAATACATTTTCAAATAATGTCAATCGTTATTTTGTAATGTAACGTTTTCCAATCTCTGAAGCAAAGTGACTATAATCTTGATTAAAGCAGCTTGCTTTATTTTTAGAAATATTTGATTGCACGTCATCGCGGCTCTAGAGATATTGTAAAAGACCTGTTATGGAAATTTTGTTCACCGTTCTTGTATTCTATTAATTCACGCAGTTTTAAGTTGTAGGGCGGATAGAAGAATATTATGTACTCGTACATCTAAATTTTGAAGCATGAAGTTTAATGTTGCATCTGATTCTGCTGTCAAAAGAGTAGAGTCTTCTCGGCACAAAGGCTTCACATTATAGTATTCTGAATACAAGAACGTTATTGATGTTTAGCACACACAAAAAAAACATAGAAGAATAAATAAAATTGTGTGATTCGAAATAAAATGACATAGAAAATTGAGATAAATGGTTTTTTTTTTTTATAGGTTAGAAAAACCGGTTTTCGGGAATGCAAAATAAAAGATTAAACTGGAAAACCCAATTTCGGTGAAACCGGATTTGCAATCACTATATATGTAACTGATTAAAATTAATTTTAATCGTTTTCTCTTAATTTAAGATTATGTTCTGGAAAATAATTATTTGCAGGAAAAAAACACTGTTTGAAGAAGTTGATGTAATTGCTTTAACTACCCTTTTCTTCTTCGTAATTTTTGCTGTGTCTTTCAGGCTGAACTTATCGCGATAATAGACCGCATTATCGGTAAACGATTAACCGAGTAACCTCGGTTATTTTTGGTAAAAAATATCAGAAAAATGAGTTCGGGATTGAACTAATATTAATCTTCGATTGTAATTCCGCACATGCAGCAGCCTGTTAAAAAAACAAATTGGCATAGTGGAATAATTAAGTACGGACGATTTCATTCTGCGGGTTCATAAAAATACGCAAATCAATACAAAATTAAAAGCTAACTTAAATCTTTTAATAAAACAAAGACATTTTATAGCTATTCTAAATTTCAGACCTTCTACAATTTGTACACAACCCCATAAAATGACGAACAGGTAATGCAAAGGACAACTACATTATGGTACGCGGAATAACTTCTAAATAACACATCTCATTTTAACTTTTGGTAATAACTTTTTTTAATAATGAATTTGTCAACAATTTCAGGTGACGATGAACACCATCAATCACCATGAAAGAACTTTTGCAACTATAGTGATCAAATAATAAAATGTAAAAGAAGTTGGGCGAAGTAATCAAAGACCAAGTATAATTTTACCGATGCATCTACCAGTACCGTTTATAACGTCTAAACCTATAAAAGTGTAAAAATCGAGTCTGTATATGACATCTGAACTATAGTTGTCAAATGTCGTACTTATTTGTCTTTTTAATAAGAAATTGGTTATACATATACCAGAAGATTTTAAAAATTTGAAATAAGTTTTCAATTTAAATATTCCAATTGATAACCGTTTACCGATAAATGAAAATTTCAGTAAATTTGCGGTCCGTAGAAGTCATAGACTGGCTGAGTATAATGTAATATCTACAAGGGATATTTGCATTTTTACGGAAGTCGGGCTGATATTAAAACGCTACAATCACACCTCGTTACGTCGACGTTAGCGCAGAATTATCAAAGAATTATATCAAAATACCGCTAGCTTGATATAAACTGATACTTCAGGAGGCAGCTATGAGAGAAACAAACAACAGATGGTCTAACATCAACTCATGCGATCAACATCAGACTCATTCAATACCTCTTGGAAAGCCCAGCATGGTTTGATGAGAGGGACGGACGAAACATAAAATATGGTTTAGCTACGAACCAGTTTATGTCAATGCTTTAGTCGATGTATGATGCAAGCCTAGCAATTGAAATTGATTCAGAAAGCTTTGACGATAGTGATTTGGATCCCGATTATTTTCCAACCAATTCTGAAATAAAAGTAAAATATTTAACTAGTGATTTAAACCTATCTGTTATGCATATAGATAGTATTGTGAAACAACTCCAGTCAAGTCTAGTTTTTTTTACTAAATATCTACAAATTTTTAATATTTTGAATCTTAAATTCCTAATCCTGCAGTCAATGTGTTATGTAATAAAAATTAAAAAGCTGTTGTATATGAAGAAGAAAAAAGAAGCTCTATTATTATAGCAGCAAAAAAATACATCACAATGAAGGTAAAATGGCATATGACAGCAAAGCTAAGGCAGAATTTATTACGCAACACAGAAAGTTTTAAAATTTGATTTTCAACAATGTCTGGCCACACCTATGTTAAAATCTTCTGTCAGCTTTTATAAAAGACCATTATGGACATTAACTTGACAGTTCATGAGTTAAATTCTAATGATTTGGTATTCATTTCTCACCTCAATTGTTTGCTACTAAATTTTACATCTAATGCTTTATAGTGATAACTGTGCGGGCCAGTATAAAAATTAGTTTGTATTGATGATGTGGTTTATTTATTCCTACAATCGAATTGTAGCATTTAAATAATACAGGGTGATTCATCTAGAAGTGATTTTTTTCAATTTTTCCTTTTTGGCAGATGACGCATGTTGTGTAGTATCAAACTGTTATTGTTACAAACAGACTGTTTGAAAATCAGTGTTCTGTGAGGAATATGTTTTGTGCGCTTAGACTAAGTTATGGTCAACATAATCGGCCTATGTACGCAATCACGGTGATGAATCGACTGCCTTGATTTAAAAGTTTACAAAACCCAACTCGTGCAAAAATTGAAGCCGTCTAACCTTCCTGTGCGTCACCGTTACAGTGTTTGGGATCTGGAAAAGCTCGAACCCGATCCGAAAGTTTTGTTCACCGAGAGGTTTCAACAAGACGGCGCTATTTGCCATACAGCACGTGAAACAATTCATTTATTTCGAAATCGTTTTAGCGAGCAGTGTATTTCACGCTTAGGAGCAGTGAATTGGCCACCTACATTGTGTGATATTACACCTCTAGACTTTTTCCTTTGAGGCTATGTAAAGGCCAAAGTATAAATGAATATACCAGCTACATTTGAGGCATTGGAAACCAACAATACGCACGTCATTTGCCAGATACCAATCGAAATGTTCGACTGCGTCGTTGAAAATTGGACCTTCAGAATGGACTATCTTAATCAGAGTTGCGGCCCACATTTGAAAGAAGTAATCTTGAAAAAATAAATGGCAAGAAATGTTCTTTCGAGTGATAATAAAAATTCTACGATTAGATAGAAATTTCTTAATTTTTGCGAGAGTTTTTTTAATTTTTGCAAAAACTACCGCTAGATGGATCACCCATTAGATCATAAGTTCTTAATTTCAGACAAGTTAGAAATATCACGGCATAAAACAAACACCAATGGAGATAGATTTTACTGGAATACAGTAAAATAGTTAAGATATACCAATGACTTTGGTTCGATTCAATATAAACCAACATTGGACACTAATGAATCCATTTATATCACTTAAATTAAGTCGCCGTGAAGTACATGCCGTCATATAGCTGTAGTTTTGTATAATTCTGCTAAAAATTAATTCTGGAATTAATAGAATACATATGTAGCAGTATATAGTATGGTATCATTATAGTATCTTTGCTAGTCTTTCATCATTCAGTTTTTTAACCTTGTGTGCCTGTATTGGATTTTGGAGTCCATGTACCGTAAACGTTTTCCTCCTTCCATCCAAACATGGCGGTTTTTGATCGAGGTAGGAATCCTCCCGCATTTTATACTTACTAATCTGACGCTTTTGAAGGCCGCACCTCTTGGAGAACAGACGATTTTCCCAAGTTTTGGTTTGTTGGTAATGTTAATTGTATTTGCCACCTATTGTATGTATGTGATTTGCCTGTATGTGACTATAGGTATGTGTATGTTGATTTTATAAAACAAAAAATTTAAAAAATTACAGAAATTTTTAAAATAGAAAATTATAAAACATAGTTTTTCGGAAAAAAATAGAAATAACAGAATTTTTTAACCCCTAAGTACTGATCGCCTTAAAAAGCTAAATAATTTTGTTTAATTGACAACATTTAAAATAACAGAGTATCTTAATAATATAAAATAAAATATTTGAATTGGCAAAATTACTTAAATACTATCACTCAATTTCTCCTATAGCTAAAAATAAGAACTTTAAGAAATTAACTTTAGGGTCATAGATTAAATTCAATTAATTCGAAATCATATTTATTGAATTAAGATAGTCTAATTAGATACCACTTTTTGAAAAAAATTTTGTGATTGGGATTGAAAAATATGTTTAGGTAATTTTTTTAAGTGTAAGATTTAGCTTTTTTAAACTTTTTTTTTAATTCAGCGCTAATATTATTCAGCGCGGATCATGGTTCCGTTCATTCGTTCGTTCAGTCATTTTATTATGACCATATTCACGCTTGATGAAAAAAATCGCAGAACAAATTTTACACGTCAGTTATACAAAAACTTGTTGGTTTAGATACCATTTTTTTATAATTAAGCTTTCTATGAAATATTGGGGTCGATTTAAGAATTATATTCTATCTGTCTTTTCTTTTTTAATCTTCTATTATTTCTATGACAGCCCGATAAGCATAAAAAATTATCAACACAAACATTTAAATCTTGTATCTAGTTTTCCTAGAAATAAAAGAAAATTAGAAGAAAATCGACACCATTAATTAAGTGTTACGGATGTTTTTCGAAATCGATAAATTTAATTGACGTCTGTCACATTTCATCTTATGATTTTCGCTTTTATATCTTTTTTTCCTTGTTCGTTCAGTTAAAAAGTTGAAGTGGCAAAAATAGTGATTAAAGTGAGTAGTGGCAAAAAATAATCGGATGAACCATGCATGAATCGGCCATTAATTTCCCCATACAGGAAAGTGTTAAAATGTCTAACTAAAATGTTCCAATTCATTTTCCTATTGGATAGTATTTTCGTATTGTGCAATCAAAGGCATAATCCCTACTAATACCTATTCCATTAAAACTATATAAATAAATTATAGCGTGAGTCAGTAAGAAGATCCGTTCATTTTTATCGTTTTTAATTTAGACTTACGAACGTAACTCTTTGCGCTACGACTATTATTTTATTATTATTATTTATAAATTATAGTAAATAGAATTTTATTAAAAATAAAAAATCGATACCAAATTGTCGTCGACCTTGCCAAGCACTCACACAGTAAAACACACGAAAAATGGTCTAGCACTGATGCAAGACAATTTTCCGTGTATTTTACTATGTGAGTGCTTCACAATGTTGGATAAAATTGGGTATCGAACAATTTCACTATTTTTTAATTATTATTACCGAGGCGTTATATTAGTTGATTTTTGATTTTTAAATTAACTGATTGATGACATTTGAAAATTTAATTTCTGTAACTCAAAACTTTTATTTTGTACTGACGACTGTAATGTGATTTACGGCAATAACGTTGGACACAATTTTAATACTGAATTACTGAATGGTGAAATCCAAATATGAAAAATGTTTGTATCTAATAATAAAGATCCACAGGCCACTACTCACGGCAATGCAGAATCAAGCGCAATGTCACGTTCCATTACTATCCTATTTAATAAAAGTTTCATTGATGTTATGCTGTTGTTCCTATGTTGTTCGGTGATAATTTTAGATACATATATTTGAATATTTGAGTAAATCTTTGTACTTTTTCAGTAAATAATAATTAGTCACTTGTTATTTCCAAAAATATGAAAAAATCTCCTGGCTATGATTTAATTACAGGTGAAATAGTGACGGCACTTCCTGAGAAAGAGGTGCGAAAACTTTTTCTTATAATCAACGTTCATTTCGATTGAAATATGTACCTCTGAGATGGAAAGTAGCAGAAATAATTATGATACCAAAGCCGAACAAACCATATCTAATCATAAAAAGTCATATAGGCATAATTGCTCTGCTTCCAGTACTTTCGACAATTTTTGAGAAACTTATACAAAAGGATAAAATTTATAAAACTTAAGAGAAAGCTAATACCACCACATCAGTTCGGATTTAGAGAAAGCCACTCCACCATAGAGCAAATTCACAGGATTACAAGTTTTATTGAAGATGCACTTGAAAATAAGAAAATATGCTCAACAATATTTCTGGATGTAGAACAGGCCCTCGATAAAGTATGGCATCCTGGATTGGAATATAAACTGCATCGAGATTTGCCAAAGGAATACTTTCAGATATTGAAATCTTACATTGATAACAGATATTTTCGTGTTAGATGTGAAGAAGAATTTTCCGAGGTAAAGAGGGTATCTGCAGGGGTTCCGTAAAGTAGCGTGCTGGGACCAGTCTTATATTTACTTTACACAAGCGACTTACCAAACACAAACGGGACAATAATAGCAACATTCGCGGACGATACTACAATTTTAGCTACTGATTTTAAAATAGACGAAGCAACCAGAAAACTGCAACGAGCTACAAACCAACTAAGTAACCTTACCAATCAAATTGATAACTGGATACCAATAGAACTAAATTCCAATGAAGTTCCTTATGCTAACACAGCCAAGTATCTTGGCATGTTTCTCGATGCTAAGTTAAAATGAAAAGAACACGTTAAAAAAAAGGAGGAACTACACAATAAATATAGAAATATGTATTGGCTAATTGGAAGATATTCAGAGCTGTCAAAGTGTCAATACCTAATAAGTGGCTACTATACCAACAAGTTTTAAAACCTATATGGGCTTATGATATTAAGCTTTGGGGCTGTACTAAGAAAACCAATATTAAAATAATACAAGATTTTCAAAATAAACTGTTACGTGGAATAGTGAACGCTGCTTGGTACATAAGAAACGGTGACCTACATAGGGACCTCCGGATGCAAAACGTCAGCGAAGAGATAACAATTTATGCAAAGAAACACATACAACAGCTTGGTCAACATCAAAATGTTACGTGGTATGCTGAGTAACACAAATGGAGTACGAAGGCTCCAAAGAAAGAAACCCCTGGAATTGGGAAGACCACAATAGGGTGGCCAAATTTTTAGAGATTAACTAATGGGTTATATCTCTGCAAAATTAACATAAGAAAGATAGACAAATTACTAGATGATATATGTAATCAGTTGTAATATTTAAAATAATAAAAAAAAAAAAAAAACTTGTTCTTTCAAGTGCTGTAGAGATAGACCAGCACTAATCTATCATTGCTTGCAAATATCATCTCATGACTCATTTCATAAACAAATTGAAGGTTTGTTTTTAAATTAAATTAAACATCATTGCTAAAGCGAATTCGATGCTGGAATTTGTTAAAACGTTCTCGAAAGAATTTCACTATCCATTTGTTTTAAAAACTCTAAATATGTATGTATCGTACGCGTGACCGCAGCTGGAAAAAATAATATATTACAAACACATAATTTTTCGGAAGGTCGAAAGATAATTTTAACTCCGAACAAACTGAATCTAAGATAATTATAGCCTAGAACCTGTTGACGACCTGCATCTCAACCATTAATTAATTCAATTTTTGATTTCTTAAAAATAGCATTCTATTCTAATTCGTATTTAAAACTTCTGTCAAGCATTAGTCATAGTCTAGTCAACATCATATAGTTTGACTGAAATAAGACATTAAGTTTAAGGAGTCGGTAAGATCGAGTGTAAATTAGTTTTAGTTTTTGGAGTAAGTTTTTGTGTATTAAAATAATCAGTCAGATTAAAACAAAAATAATGAACACCTATACGGAAAGTACCTTAGGTAAGCAAAATAACCCTACATTTGGGAATTGGTACTTATTGATCTATTTTAAATATTTTTTGGGTTCTATGGTACTGGAATTTTAAGTTTTATTTAGCTATTTAACTTCCTAAATATTTCCGTTGAATATCTGAAACTCAATAAGTATCATTACGCATATCACGATTTTACATATTTTTTATTATGCATACCTGATTTGGAGTAATTGTATGTACAGTTAAGTGCAATAAGCTTATTTTATGGTTTGGTTGAATTAAATTGAAATAAAATAAGTGTATTAGCTTTAAAAGCGAAGCTGGTTTACAACAGTGGTTCCACGATAATAATGTATCGCTTATGCAATGGCCAACACAATTAAATGCAGCTTAGTATACTATGGAAAAATGTTAAACAATTTGCATGGCCGTACCACCGGAGTATTGTCAAAAATTGGTAAATTCTATATGTGCCGGAGACGTAATGCAGTAATTGAAAATAGGTGTTTCACAACGCAATATGCAAACCGTGTTCACAACCCATCATCCATCGTTCGACCGTTCTAATCTCCACCTTAAGATTCGAACCCGGTACCTCTCGATCCAGCCGTCACAGCTTATCAACATTTTCTATATACCATTATAAATTTTTTGTTGATTTAAAATATTACCAATTTTCAACTACGATTTATCAGATCTATCGAGCTATATATACCAACCATAATATAGTTTTAAAATTGAATTTATATTATCTGTATATAGAGCTATAAAATTTAATCAAAACATCATATGGTGCGTCCTTTAATTTAGATGACAATTGTTATGTTCAGGCAATAAATTCTGAAACGTACAACATATACATATTTAATGTTTTTGTGAACACTAGAGACTCGTATATAAATGTATTCTAGAAGCTCATAACTGCACAAAATATAAAATGAAATATAAATCACATCATGAATAATTTATAGATTTTTTGTAAAAATCTTGAACATAATGTGAGATTAATTCTCCTTATTGTGAGATTGAGAAATGACATAAATATGTTCATAATTTAAATTGTAATTGTTGCAAGTCTTGATACGATCGGTACATTATGTGGATTTAAATAAAGTTACAAACCCGAATCTCTCGCCTTTCAAAGGGTTAAAATGTTAACTAATTTCTAAATAGTTTGGCTACATTATCATACTAAAGCTGTTTTTAGATCTGATTATTAACCAAATTACATGTTTACCAAAGACAAAGTTTCCATTTCATTTATGTATGTATACAAATATATGAAATCATTGTATTTGTATGTATGTATATATTGATAATAATCGAGCTTTAGCTTTAAATGCGTAGGCACTTAGAGATAAACAAAAAAAAATTTTCATTCGATTTTACCAAACAGTAACACAAAAACCGTACATTTATATATCGGTTCGACTAAATTAAATTCCAAGTATAACGATTATTATTTACGAATACATTTTAAATATTTTTTTCCAACATCAACAAAGATGGGAGGGGAAAAACAAACAGTTTTCCCAAAATTTAGAAAGGCAAGAATTATAATGAAAAAAAAAACCAACATTTTTTATTATTTCTGAATAATATAAAATGTAAATGCAAGGGAAATCATTTAAACAATAATCTTTTGATCAATCAAAATAACAAAAACAAGAAAATTTGTAAAGTCAGAAAAAAAACGAGAAAAATTGAATCGCGATTAGTGGAAATTGATTTCTTGGCTTGTGTGTTATGGGTACAACATATAGATTTGTAACATTTAGATGATTTTTCTTGGTTAATATACAGATAAAAATTCACATTAGAGTCAATTTAAAAGTCTGATTGATGTATCTAGCTGCGGGGTGTAGAAAGTTTTAAACCATCGTATTTACATATACTCAGTAGATATAAAAACATTCTTTTTAAAATTGATTGCCGTATCATTATAGAAAATACCAATAAATTATTTAAGACCATTGTTCTAATTAAACTAATTAACGTTTCTAATAACTGTAGACAATCTTTACCAATAGTCGTGATCTAATACCACTCTATACCACTAGGAGCGTCGAATTAATTTGACGGTTTTAGTAAAAAAATTGAGTATACAGTCATTATTGCCTTAAATCACCGATGTTCATTTGGACTCGGCTAATTTTTGATATTAAGGCAAATTACAGACAAGATAAAAACGATAAATTGGTAAATCCATTTTTCCGATAGTAAACTATAATGTAAGAATTCGAAATTTTGAAAAAAGCAAGGTTTGTTAAAAACTTAGCACTACAGATAAACTAGCCCAATTTCTATTGAGCCATTTTTGATTGAAATTTAAAAATAAATTATTCGATTTGGATTTTGGAATAAAATACAGGGGGCCCCTATTATGAAATTTTTCGATTTCGGATTTTTTCGATATCTAAAAAATTCGATCCGCCGCGGATTTGCCTTATTATGACACTTGTTATCGAATTTTTCCGAAATCGAATCTGCAACTACAACACTCAAATAGTTAACAAGCATTTACCAACCAGTCGAACGATCACATTTGAAATTCGCCAAATAAATAGTAGTCGAATTTTACCATGTGCGTTCAAAAAATTTCGATTTGATGTTTTATTTTTAGTTTCATAATGGGGCGAATTTCTTGATATCAAAAAAATCCCAAATCGAAAAATAGGCCCCCAGTGTATACGTACATTCCACAAAATTTTTATAAATTAATAAAATTTACGAATCAGATGGATGGATTTAAAATGTTTACTTGACGAAGTATAATCAAATAGAAAAGTAGACTAAATATTTACTAGAATTCCAAAACACTGTCCTTTAAACTGTTTTTATATTTCAGGAGTGTGTTCATAAACTCGACATTATAACAATATTGTTAACAATGACAGTACTAAAGCGTTCATAAACTGCGATTGTAACAACAGCCATGTGCTTTTTGTTGTTCATAAACCCTAACCAAAACTTCCCCTTATTGTTAAAATCATCATTACCAACTCTACTCGGTACTGCCTTTCTATACGTCAAAAGCATTTGTTATTTGCTAAAATGAATAATTCCGGCCAACTATCTATGTAGGTCATCATATAGTGTTTTACTTCGTACAATAATCTTGTAATCTTATGCCTTTTTTGTAAATATTTTGTAATTATTAAATTATTGCAATACGCCTTAATTTTTCTTTTGATGTTTACAACAATATCGTTGTTAACTATTTACGTCATTTAAACAATAACAGTCGTAAGTCGTAACACTATTGTTACAATGTTTATGAGTTTATGAAGTTTATGAACACACTCCAGACATATTTCAGTGCTGGGATGTTCTATCATCACTTCGATTCGCTTCGATACACATTTGTGTCTCTTTTTTCACGAACAAAATTGTATTCTATTTCGCAATTTATATGGTGGTCATAGCCTACTCGATTCTATTTCTATAAATTCATTCGATAAAATATCACCAATATTTTTATTTTCGATGGCAAGTGAAAAGAGGAAAAAGAGATAGTTTGCAAATTTATTCGAACAGGCTGAGATCGCAATAGACAAAACGTAATTCAAAAAACGCAATGGAGCACAATTTTGTTCGTAAAAAAATGAGACACAAATGTCTATCGAAGCGAATCGAAGTGATGATAGAACATCCCAGCACTGGGCTCTGGACCCGTATTCTTGAATTCCACATCAAATTCCCCGTATCTGTCAAAATTCCCCATCCAGTTCCCTTAGTATTTCCCTATGCATATTCCACATGCAACCAAAAGCCGTATTCTTCAAACATTCGGAATTTTTTATTCTCCACTGTTAAATATTAAATTTACCACTTGTAACTGTGACTAACTTCATAATATAGTAGATTTATTGTAGAGATATGTCTATGTTATAATTGTCAAACTGACAATTCTAAGCTAGTTCTTACTTCTAACTTCTAACGCTTTGTTGTTTAAAATAAATACAGCTAGCTGTCAAAATTACCTGTGGGGAATTTTTTTTCACACACCCAGTCGGAAATTTTCCTTTAGGCTGTGTCCGAAACCTGTAATAAATATTTTTTAGTACAGAATTTTGACATTATTTGAGAATTATTCTCCTACATTTACAATTTTTTATTATGCCGTACTAAATGTGTAATAAACCGTTGTTACATGCTGTGTTGCTGTGTGTTCCACAATATATGTATTATTGTAATACCACAAACGATAATATCACCATAGATTGGTCAACTCTGGAAGAACCGGAACCAGAAATTCATCAACATTTAAACGAAGTTATTGAGAAAAATGCCTGTTCGTTTAGGCAGAGAATGGGATAGTTTATGAAAAATAAAAAAATTGGATTTAAGTTTAAATTTGAACTTTCAATTATTTTTATTTATCTTTTATTTATTTCATTTTACATTAATTCAGTGTGTGTCGTGTGTGTCATTCATATGTGTTCATATAAATGTATATATATAGTATAATCCCGCCAAAAACATCATAAAATTCCGATCAATCCGCCATTTTACATGTATACAAATTTTTTTCTATTGCTCGGCCCACAACACAATGATATAATTTATTTCCACGGATCTGTCAAAAATTATGATAGCGATAGACTATAATAATTTGGGTGTATGAGGTTTTTGCATATAATCAAACTTCTGTACTAAAAAATATTTATTTTGGACACAGTCTTAGGGTCTATTTTTTAATTCAACCCGGGGGAGCAGTGCGATGTCAAAAATGTGCACTGCGTTTTTTAATTCAACCTGTGTAATTTTACTCCACACACTGTATTTTTTAATATGAACTGAGCCTACTCGGTGCACCCATCGAGTGAAAATTTTTGCTCTGAAATGAATGTAAGTGTCAAGAATAAGCAAAACAAAACGTTAGTTGAAACATTTTTATAAAAACATTTTATTTATCCACGCTATTTTTACTCTGAGTACACCGACAAATTTGACACTGTACTCTGTGTACACTGGTTGAGTAAATACACTCGCTCGGGTTGAATTAAAAAATAGACCCTTAGTGTGATATTCAAGAATATGTACTAGATTTAGAATAACATATATTTTTTTTTGAATTTTGACAGATATCCACACGGGGAATTCGATGTGGAATTCAAGAATACGGGCCAGTTTCCAGAAAGCTGTAAATTGTAATTAGTTTACTACTTTTGGTATAATGCATACCAATAGGATAACTTTTGTATACATTGTATTTAAAAATAAAATTATGAAGAACAGCTATAGTTTTCAATTTTCTCATAGTGAAAGTGAGTGGCACAACCGAATTAGCTGAAGAGCTATTTCAAAATACGAAAATAATCAAAATCCTCTAGCAACATCTAATACCTTACCGTTCTTGAGTCATATATGGCTACACGATGTTGTCATAACAGCAATATTGAAATTGAAAGCAGCAATCGTTATATGAACTCCAGAGACATTGATCATAAAATCATTAAAGGTTTTCTTATCAACATTTAATGCATTTACATTTTGACCGAACCATTATACATATTAAAAACTAGATGTGGACTGTGCAATGAAAGATTTTTTTTATGAAATTGTCTTATGAATCAAATGAGAATAAAAGAGCCAATGAGAATTATTTGTGAAGAAAAGATACCTTTGGAAATAATAAAATTGAATACGAAGAAGGAGACGGTTATGAAGGAGACTATTGAACTAGAAAATGTCTTCTGTGTGTGGTGATTTAAAATATTAGAGGTGACGGATGAATGAAAAAATCAAATGATCAATGAAGACCACCAGAATACTTAAATTGTGAAAATAAACAACAATAATTTTTAAATATATAACCTGACTGTTGTGTAAAATAGTTCGTAGCCATTCCGGTAAACTCTGTATGATATATCTGCAGTTTCGCTTAGCTCAATTCAATTCGCAAACGCCATGTAGACTACACCATATGTAATCTACGCGGTTGTCATTACTTGGCAGTGTTTTTTTTATCAACGTCGACAGTTAAACTAATATCCTATAACTTTCGAAATAAATATTAAAATAAAACAAATAATAAGTTTAATTAAAGATTGTTTTTTAATGCACTAAACGTTCGAAGTGGTCTAAATTTCAAATTTCGTTATTATGGATAAAATCCAGCAAATGTTGTTTGATGCTCCCCATGTGATTTAGGCACAACTTCCGGTGTGAGTTTGGCATCAAAACGGTTTCATTAATGCATCCACCGTCAGCAATTTTTTCACTATAGCACAATATTTTTGCGATAGGTCGAAAGCATATGAACTCAGCTTCTTTGAGAGAACATCGATTTGATTAATCTCGTACCAATTAATTGCTTTTTTAGAGCCGTGCTAAACCGTGCTGAATGTTACTGCTGAATTGTGTTGATGGCTAAAACGTTACTGCTGAATCGTGTTGACAAATTTGCGGCCTACATTACAGAGGTTATATTTAGCATGAGCATTGCCACGGTTTTTAGTAAGATACATTTTTTGACCTGGTAAATGTTTTAAAACCAATTTCACGTACGTTCATAGAGCAGTCTGGCACGTTTTTTTTTAAACAAGTTTTGATTATCTGAAGGATTGAACTTTTTAATAACTTGGTAGCTCTTATAGCCTTCCTGAGCTCGAATTTGTTTTAAAATGGAGCGGGGTGTGAATGAAAGTTGTAACCTTCTTGTATATAGATTATTATCAGTTGTATACATGTTTCTGATGTTTGTGAGCTGTTCTTTCCGATTTTTACGAGCTGTTTTTTTCCAAGGTATAAAGATGGTCTGACGATATATATATCGTTGTTTTGGGCAAGTTTAATAAATTTTACAATAAATAAACCTTAAGTCGAAGGATTTTCATGGTATTTGTGCACAATTAGTGTTCAGTTATTTAATTCCATCTTTAATAACTTTTTATTAGTTTTTACTATTACAACCGATTTTAATAGCGCTTTGGATAATTATAACTCACACATTGCAATGTGTGAGTTATAATTATGTAGACTAACAATTTATGTTACATGATTCTAGATTTTACTATTCTTTAAATAAATTTCTAAATTTCTAGAGATAAATTATGGAAACTTAATAATTTAAAACTTTTCTAACCTAACTCAACTTTCTTAGAGGGTAAGTGTAAAACTATCTAACAAAATTTACAAGTTCAGCTGTAAGAAAAAACTATCTGATATGACCGCTCTTTTTGAAAATAGATTCTATAAATTGATCCTAAAAAGAAATTTGGTCACCCAAGTTTAGTACTAACTGACAAAACCACTCTAGGATTTGTCTACATTATGGACGTTGTGTACGTTGTTGACGTTTTCTACGAGTATATACAATATTCATATGGTATTAGGTCACCAAACCTAGCAATAAATACCAAAACTCGGACGTTATATGCAGATCATTATTGGACAACTGTTTAAATTCCGAGGGCCGTGGCCCTATTGAAGGCAAAACGATGCGATTGGTGTTGAATTTTCTGATGGGTGTTTTTGTGAGTTTTTGAGGTTAGATTGTACCAAGCTGGAGCGATGTAGGTCGGATGTGTAATTTGTGAATGAATAAGTAGTTACTATGAGTTAAACTGCTGTTAGAGTTTAGGAATGGGTAACGCTTTCTAAATGGTAGAAACATTTTATTTATCGGTTCTCCATGTATGCTCAGAAAAGAACATATATTGCGGGTTCTGGTGAGTATAATACCAAGGTATTTAATGCTATCAATCACCCCGACAATTTGGTTCTTTTTTCAGATAGATTTAGCGTTTAAAATTTATTGGTGAAGTTTCTATGGAAATTAGGGATAAAAAGCTATTAACTGTGTTTTGTTTGGATATATTTTAATTTTACACTTTTTGTAAAATTCTGTCAGAGTATTTTACTAAGCTTGGATTTTATTGGCACTTGGAACACACTGTGACTTGAGCTGTAGATCGTGATATGATCAGCGTATATTTTCTGTCTATTATCAGATGACGGAGGAATTGGGATATCAGAGATGAAGATGGTGTAGAATATGGGTAGAAGATGGGTTCAAGAATAGTCACGGTGTCGAAGCTTAAAATAGCAGGCTTAAAATGGTTAGTGAGACGCATGAGAGCATCGGTTGTTGATCTCGCACACATGAAACCAAACTGTTCCTTTGTTCATCAAGTTGTGGGTAGAATCCAAAACCGTTTTGTTATAATACGCTCAGCAATCTTATTAACATCACTCAGCCGACTAATAGGCCTTGTGTTATCAAATGTTTTTATTTTTTCGCTTTTAGGAATAATCTTGAAGATCTTCCAGCAGGCCGGAAAAAATTCTCGTTCGGAGAACTTTTTTGATAGTCTTATTCGACACTTCGACAGCGCCTGGACAGACTTTCTATTCTTCAGTTTTAAAATAATAATTTTGACCTAAAAGGAATAAATCTCCGGACTCTATATATTGTAGCGTCAGAACCGAAAGGCTTACTATAGATATCTCTATAATGGGAAGTAGATCAATGAATTTGCCATATTTGTCTTCCAATATTATTGGTTCATTAAGCGAGTTTTTTATTCGCTTGGTACAGCTTTGCATTATCTGCCCCAAGAACATAAGCCATATAAACTACCCTCTATATATTATTTAATGAAGATACATTGCAATTCTGAATTAGCGAATTAGTTTACTTATTCACCAAATTTTCTTATATCGTCTCTTATACATAATTAAGATAATTGTTAAATTTCAAATTTTTTTGTGCGCTAAATTAGAATTAACTAGCAAGCACATTTTCCTTCACAAACAGATACATTTGGAAACATGGATCCATCCTCGCAAAACTTCCCACAGCCAAATTGGGCACGTGTTAATAACGAAAGGGCGAGCAACCAAATACGTAAGCAGCGATCATTATTTGGTTGCTGCAAAGCTACGGTGGAAGTTTTCGTACAAGTCTGGGAACACAGCGAAACGCATGGAACGCTTCGACTGTGAAGGTCAGTTAAATGAAGATAAAAAAAAACGATATCAGGATCTTGTCAGCGACAACATTGAGAGATCTAATTACCAGTCTGACTGTGTGAACTCTGTCTGGGAGGCACGGAAAACTTTGGTGGTCAGTGCAGCTCAACAGACTTTAGGTATAGTGAAAGTCAGACCCAAGAATGATTGGTTTGATGACGAGTGTCGTCTTGCAGTTGAGGAACAATATATAGCCCACAGTGAAGTGCAACAACGTCTCACAATCGCGAGAAAAAACAAGGTTGTTATTACAAGGAGGGCAGCTAAGCGGATAGACGGAAGAAGCGAGAATGATGGAAGGCCGAGATTCTAAAAGTACAACAACTCAGCAATGAGCGCCGTCCACGTAATTTCTTTAAAGGAATTACTGGATTGCCCCATACTTTGAAGCCTGTTTCAACGGCCATTCGGGACCAGGATGGAAACCTCTGTGTCAACATCGACGTAGTACTCGACACATGGAATAGACACTTTACCGACCTGTTTGGTGTTCATCATGCATCGCACACTGTAGTTGAGTCACCTCAAATACAGACTGCAGAGATTTGCATTGAGGATCCATCCCATGAGGAATTCACTAAGGCCATGCAAAGACTAAAACGAAACCGCTCACCTGGAGTGGACTGCATTAATTCGGATTTCTTAATATTCGGAGGGGATACTTTGTGGAACTGTCTTTTCGACCTTATTCGATAAGTATGGCGAACCGAAGACATGCTTGACGAATGGAAAGTGGCCGCGATATGCCCCATCTTCAAGAAGGGAGACCCCTTGAAGTGTGAGAATTATCTCGGTATAGTTCTCCTTTGCACAGCATACAAGTTACTGTCCTACATTATATTGGATAGAATCACTCCTATAGCGGCGGGCTTGGTTGGTGACTATCAAGGAGGATTTCGTCCGAATGGATCAGTCACTGATCAGGTCTTTTCGCTGTGGATGATTCTATCTAAATATTATGAAACTTCCATCCCCGTGCATCAGGTGTTCCTGGATTTCCGGCAGGTCTATGACGAGTCTGTGGTCTGCGCCGGAATATCTAGGTATGCCAACAAAAATTGTACGATTGTGTAGAATGACAGTGACGCAGTCTCAATGCTGTGTTAAAGTTGAGAACAGGCTATCAACAAATTTTGCAGTTAGGTAGGGTGTTCGGCAGGGAGATGCTCTGTCCCCGATACTCTTTAATCCCATGTTGGAGTACATCTTTCGTAAAACTGAAACACCTCAGCGCAACATCTTATATCGTCCAATCAGGTGCTTGCTTATGCAGCTGACATATGCGTGATTGGACTGAAAACCAACGGAGTGAAAGAAATACTTGATCCGCTTGTAGAGTTTTCGGCTTTTGTTGGACTCCAGATCAATGAGTCAAAAACGAAATACTTGGTCTCTGGTTACAGGGACAATGGCACACCAGATTTTAGTAGTGGCCGCTACACGTTGGAAGGAGTGTTGAGGTTCAAATATTTGGGCATTCTTATTACTCACAATAACTGAGGATATTAAAGTGCGGCTGGCAGCTAGCAGCCGTGCTTTGTATCCTCTAAGACCACTGCTAAAATCTTAACACCTATCAAGTGCCGTGAAACTGAAGCTTTACAAAGCGTTGATCAGGCCCGTTGTTATGTTTGGATGTGAAAGTTGGGCGCTGTTGGGTGAGTATGAGAGAAGGCTCCTTATATTTGACAGAAGAGTCATGCGTGTGAAATAGATGGCACATACCGAGCTCTGTACAATATCGAGATCAGAGATCTGATGAAGATCCCCGATATTGTCCACGAAATAAGATCTCAGCGAGTACGCTGGCTCGGTCACGTTCTGCGTACTGATCCGGAACGAATTGTGCAGCGATCTCTGAAAGGAGAGCCACTATATGGTAGGCGCAGAGGTCGTTGCAGGCGACGATGGCTCCACGGTGTAGACAATGACTTGGTTTCTTCTGGTTGTCTAGGACAGTATGAAGACCAAGCCCAGGATCGAAACCGTTGGAGCCAGATTGTTGACGCAGTAAGGGGCCAGTAATGGCCTTTAAACACTGTTTTATTGTTATTATTTCAGTCCTTTCATCAGGCCAAGGCGACTGGAAATTGTGTTTATAGATCAAATCCCTTGATCATGCGATCATAGAATATTCAAGTTAAGATATTGCGTTTACAGTTTGCCAATTCCTGCCTGTTGTAGTCATAGTGTGTGGCAAAATAATTTAGTTATGCAGAATGTGGCACAACCAAAATATGTCGAGATCCGTAGTCCGTTTATACTTATATAGGAAATATATGGAATTTTTGTTGTGGTAATCAGATCAAAACCCTTTGTATTTCTTAAAGTACGCTATGCACAAACTATTTAGCTTGAAGCACAAAATGCCGCAATCAAAGCTAAGTATAAAAAAATTCGATTTTCTAAAATTAGATTTCTGGCTTGATACACGCCAGTTTAAGAATTCAATACAGAATTATTTATGAGTTATTATCGATATTTACATTTTCATTGTCATCGATGGTATAATTATATGTACATAAGTATAATGGTTTTAACCGCCCAAAACAAGTATGAAATCATTTAATAGTTATTTATTTTAGTTTAACTCCACTATATTTTTTGCGTTTTATTGTGACTATATATTCTTTAACTTCATTAGTCTGTGTTAAGAAAAAACTTTAAATTAGAAAATTTCAAGATCTCCAACGAAGTATTTTATCACACAGTGTTTGATTTATAGATTTTGTCACAAATATTTAGAATGGATTAAAATAAATTGTCGTTTTCTCGTATGAAACGTATATGAACCAATGCAACGGAAAACTTACCATCCAACTTATTCAACGGATCATATATATATATATATATATATATATATATATATATATATATATATATATATATATATATATATATATATATATATATATATATATATATATATATATATATATATATATATATATATATATATATATATATATATATATATATATGTATATATAGAGCTATGTAGCTATGCAAATAAAATTGAAAATGATTTCTCAATTACAATTGCTTGAATGTAAAACTAAAACAAAGCATATATAGTTTGATTCAAATACTGGAGTATATATACGTACATACATATTACATACATACGTATATATAAGTTATTGCAAGTGGGAAAATGGAAAAATTATATTCATTTTCCAGTTTTGTTTATAATATTATATAATATGTCGTCACAGTATACGATGATGAAAATATTTTTAAAAAAATAATGTTTTTATTTTAATTGTTTTATACGATTTTTAATTAAAACGACTAAAAAATTGTATATAAAAAGCTAACAAAAGAAAATGCATAAAGCTTAAATAACGCAAACTTTTGTCGTTTACTACTTCACTATTAGATAAGAGGAAAATGAAAAAAAAAAAAACTAACAAAAGACAAGAAAACTGGGAGTTTATTTTATTTTATTTTAATTGTACATTACGATTGGGAGCAGTGCAAAATGAGTGTTGGTTAAATGTTTTTAACGATTTTTAAATTCACGTTTTTTTTATTTGTCGCTTCATATAATTATACATATTTTTTTGTGCGCGGTCTAAACTTAATCGGTCTCCGGCGAACTGTGTATATGACTTCTTTGTATAAATCCAGATTTGTTTATATATAATCTATATGTGTATTGGTGTCGTAATCCATTTGAACTGCAACGTGCCTGTACTGATAACATAATCAAAAAAAAAAAAATTAAGAATGTTTAAGTACATTTAAGTACATCGACGTCGCTTGAAGGTCAATTTTTAATTTTATATTTAAAGTATATACTTTCAAAGTTCATTGCGACACAATATTATAACGCATGTGGTACGAAGATTTTTTTGAAAACCCACTCACAATCAGAATTAAAAACCGTTTTCATGTTAAGCCGATGCTAGTATTTATGAATTTATTATATGTTAAGATTAAAACAAAAGAAAACTTAATGCTATATACACCTATAAATTTCAACGACAATCAAGAAAATTACAAATCCCTAACTCACTTTATGTAATCCTTTAAATATGTTTCGTTCATTCATTTTTATTATCAAAACATGTATTGTTATCCGTGTACATATACATAGGTAAAACATGAATGAATTATTCATAAATACAATTTCTCAGTTTTTATGGTGTTGTACATACACATATAACATACTTATGCGAGGTACAAAAATAGGATAAAACTAAAAGAGCATAAAAATACTTGTTGAAACAACGATTTAGGCGTGAATATGTATATGAAATGTAATCGTTAGGGTTAGCAACAGGTCTCTGTAGTGTCGCGATTTAAGTTAAATTATGCCAAATACAATTATGGTTAAATTTAATAAACCCTATAAGTTCAGTTTACACGAAACGAATATCATGAAGTTGTAATTTATGATTGGAAGACATTTTAACTAATAAAACTACATTTTTCGTCATAGGGCAATTTTTGTTGCAGTACACCATAGAATGGTGTTAATAGCAGAGATGGACGGGGTAGATTACGCCATGTAATTTCCGGAATTGTTGACACCTAGAATATAACGTAGATTACTTGGCAATATTTTTTATCAACGTTAACAATTAAGACAACTTACGATATTTTTACATGTTGAAATTACAAATAGAAGACTGCTCAGCGGTCGTTGATAATGGATTAAAATTGATCGTAAACAATTATTCGCAATTGGTTTTCGTTTACTTAAGACGATGCATTAATCAAATCACAGATATTAGCCGAAAACACTTGCCAAGCTTTTATGTGGCTCTGCTTGAATACAACGAATTTTGGACTTTATGATTTGGCCAAATTGGGTGCTACTTTAAGATATTTCTCGGTCGCCAAATGCAACATAATATCGGATGCTGGCTTAAAGCTAATTGCTAGAAGATGCTATATATTAGGCTATTTAAATTTAAGAGGATGTGAAGCTGTTAGTGAAATTTGTCTTAAATCTGTCCTCTAAAGCCACAAAAACAATTTCCAAACTAACACCATAATGCTTGCACCATGGTCCTTTGTGGAATTGAGCGCGGAATCCTCGTAGGTTGACACCAATTTTTAATAATAGCACCATAATGACATTTATGTACATACCACGATGTAATTGGTTCTACGTTATCCGAAAAATAATTTAATTTTTAAAAAAGTTCCTAAATCTTCCAATAGTTTAGACCCATAATGACATATTGGAATATTCGGTATTATGATGTTAACTTCCTAGGATTTTTCTAAGAAAATCCGAAAAAATCATTTAATCGATGTACCAAACTTGGTTGTACTAAATCTCCAAATCCCCAAGTGTATCCAAAATAATTTTTTTTCAGATACCTTAGACCAAATGACATCTTGAAATACACGTCATAATGGCGTTAGCTTCCTAGGGACTTACCAAGAAATTTTGCAAATTTATTTAATTGACATACATACATGAGTTGTAGAAAATTCACATAATCGGTTAAATTATAAGATTTATGGGTTTATCCGAATAAACTTCTTGCACATGTAAACATTTTTAGGACAAACTTTGTGATGTTTGTCCTAAAAAAGTCCTCATTTTTGTAGACATATTTAAGACAGTGGTTTAGTTTTAATTTTATCTTCCTTAGTTGACATTAATGTCAGAATTTTAAAAAATAAAATCTAATTTTGTGAACATTCCAATGTGATTCTAAATTTCTAGAGATAGATTATGAAAATATTTTGATTAAAATGTATCGAAAGGGATTATAAAACTGACGCCATCCGTATCGCATTAAACCTAAAGAAATCGGGTATGACGTTATCTGAGCCAGATATTTTGCTGAGAATGCAGTTGGGTCACCAAATATTAGTGTTAAGTTTTGGAACTATGCGTGTCTTCGATAATTCGGTTTGCGCATCTTTGATAAATTCTAAACGCGATTGGTTTTAATACAGTCCACATTAAGAGGCAATATTGAGCACGGAACTAAATTTAAACTAATATTTGGTGGCTCCACTGCATTGTAAGCAAAATATTTCTGGGTTGAGTAACGCCATACTTACTATTACGAATAGTCTACGTTGTCTAGAAAATAATATATGACGCGTAAATACTTATCCCTGGTTAATAGCAAAAACTTTCTAGAAATGATTTTCTATTAGCTTCACAAGCCAGCTTCAGCACACATACGCGAAATTAAAGAAATTTATCATTCGTCCTTCAGAACGAGTTTTCGTTCTGTGCATTTTTAATTCAATTGTACAAAGTGTTTTTATAAAATAAAATACACGTACAAATCGGAAATGAACGTCGCAAAATCAGTTTTAAAAAGGAACCAGAAAAGACATGAATGCAGTTCTTTGTGATATTCTACCGAGCAAATAGTACAGTGGTTGAAGCTATGACGTTTGGATCGGGAGGTACTAGGTTCGAATCCCAATGGAGGCAGGATGCAAAAGTGATTCTTCATCCATGATTTCGATCAGGATGATGAAGAACACATCTATGACCTTCATGTTAGTACAGGCTGACATGGACCTATACGACAAAAGATGGTAACTTAAAAGTCGGACCTGTACACGTTAAAAGTTAAATCTCTTAATTCTCAACTCATATAGGTAGGCTTATTTCAATAAAAAAAAATGCTGCAAAAGCAAAAAACTTGCAGATGTTAATAAACATGTATTGCGTATAAAACTGGCTTTAAAATATCAACTTAATTTGTATAAATCTGCTATGGACAACGACGAAGAAGCTTTTGTATATGAGAAAGATGTATGCCAGGCCCAAAACCGGATTTTTTCTATAGAGTATCTAGATTTAATATTTTTCACTGAACTATAATTAAACATTTTAATTTCTGAAATTGAAGTGCACCTTCTGAACACTCGTTGAGTGTTCCAGGCACACTATAAACCTGTAAACTAGATATTTCTAAATAGTACATATATGATACGCTGAGCAATTTTAACCTTGATATAGAGTAACAATCTGATTGTGAGAGCATTCCGGCATAACGCCAACCTTTATTTTCGAGCAACATTGCATTTAATAAAATCGTTCGGAACATACGGCACCAACAACGATGACCTTACTACTAAGGGGCTGGACTAGCACATCATTCAATTCACTATGAACAGATAAGTTGATGGAATTACAGCAACTCCAACAACTTCCGCAGTTCTTGGTTTTTGTCGATGGCATTAATAATTTTGTTGAATGCTTCAAAGCTCAAACTGTTGATTATTGAGAAAACTACTTTAATCATAGTATAGATGATATTCGCTTCAATTGGATTCCATGGATACCATGAGAAGTGATCAGTTTTGGCAAAACATTTGCCACGAAAATGCTTGTTCCACAACTCAATAGCATTTTATTTAATATTTCATATTGCTGAATTTAATAAACTTCAATGAAAAAGTGCTGCCTTGTAAATGCTGTAAATGATTCCTGTAAATGCTTCCTCGACTTTTTCGGTCGTCTTTTATTTATTTCTCATATATGTATGAATATACAATACACATACACTCTACAATTTCGAGCTCTCCAGTTCATAAGGTTTTCCTCGTAAACAATTAGGTTAATGTAATGGCAATTGCATCACTAATCATACATTCATGAAATAAATAAATAATGTTAAATTGGTGATCAACAAACCGTTCACACTTTCTGGTACACTAATTATGTTAGCATTGCTTTGACCTTAGATATAGATCGTATGCGAGAATTACTTGTTGCCATCACTGTTGCGTGATTATATTAAATACCATTCCTTCTCGTCGAAGATACATTTGATATTCAATTATATTTTATTTAAGCTTCAGGTTAAATAAATCGGCAGGTTGTTCGCCAGGTTGTAAGTTTTCCAAGATATATTTCCATCTCCAGATTCACAACAACATCCAAATTTTCAAATCCTTTATGTTGTGCAATTCATATACTTGATGAAGTCCGCGAAGAAAATTGTTCGCGTTCATTATGTGCTGATTGCAGTTTGTGCTAGGTTTGTTTGAACGACAACCAAATAATAATCACACTTCCAACTTGCTTACTAGGCTGCCCGCCTGCTTTACCGTTTAGATAGAAAAGTGGATATTAGCATCTATCAACTATTTCTGAATAAACACGAATGGGAAGATCGATTTACTAAATTTAACCAATACCCTGAATAATTAGATAGGGCTACGAAATAAGTATAACTGTATACTTCACAACACTGCGGTGTTTACTATGTATTTATTTTTAGGAAGACGAACAAAATCTCGGAAGTACCAAAGCCCAAACTTTGAAAAAATTCCAAGGTTGTAAGATCCCGTGGGTACAAAATACCGAAAATGCAAAATACCGAGGGTACAAAATGCCGAACGCATAAAATTCCAAAAATCTAAAAAAAATCGAAATTTTGGTATTTATTTTTATTTATAATAAGAGAATAATAAAACTGCTGATCGGTTTACTGAACTTCGCTCCTAAGTCCACCAGTATAATAATTCAATTAGAATCGGGAATTCCTCGGAAAAGATTTTGTACTCCCAGATTCAGGCGCGAGCCGGCACATTGGGCATTGTCCACATCGGCCATTTAGTGCCGACACGATTTATTGTGATGATGGCATCTACTATGTGTTTTACTATGCGAGTGCTGTGAAAGGTCGCCTAAAACTTGGTATCGTCAAATTGTATCATATCAATTGTATCAGCTATAATACTCAATAAATCATCTTTTCTGACGAATCACATTTTATGACTACGATATCAAGCAAAACCGTAGTATTTGGAGAGAGTAACATTTAAGATTATTCAATTGAACTTTTAATTTATGCGATGATACTTCTAATTCTACCTCTAAAACTCTTGGTTTGCTCCAGAATTTTATTCTAACTTAACCTATAGAAGCAAATGTTGCAATAGTACTTACAGTACTAAGATATCTGTAACATTATCTTTAGTGTTTCTTGAGAAGCGGTTTAAGAAATATTAGTTTAAGTTGTACTTTAAATTTACCACACCCATTTTGTGTCAAACAAAAACATTTATTTTTTATAAAATACAAAATTTCGATACTAGGTTTAAGTCGACTTTCCAACATTCACATAATAGAGCACACGAAAAATTGCTTAACACTGATGCAACACAATTTTTCGTGTATTTTCCTATGTGAGTGCTTGGAAACGTAGGCTAAAATTGTGTAGAGAGAAATTTTATTTTTAATATTTTTATTATTGATTGAATACACAGTAGATCAGTTTGATTGATAAAATTGATAATTTCAGGAGAGGTTGTTGCGATTTATATTTGAAAGTTCTGTGATTTTGAAAACTTTTATTTTATATTGAAGACTGGTAAGTGGTAATGTGTTTTACCCGTAAACAGTACACATATATAGAATTATTCAAATGAGCCCTGTGAATTTTTATCATTGTGGTTGCGGCAGACAAATAATAGACGTAAGTGACCGAATATGAATATGAATTTTTACAGCTTATTAGAGGATAAATAAAATTAAATTAAACATTTTGGATTATGTGCTACTTGCGCGAATAACTTCTCTGACGAACTGCTCCGCCTTATAGCACGACTGCCACCAAATTGTTATATCACATCATATGAAGAATAGCTATATTGGAAAAATACAAGTACGCGAATGCAAATCATAACCATTCTATACAATTAATCAATTTTCCCACGCGCAGCATCGATAACATTGAAATGTAATATGAAACCATATTTCCGTTCGTATATTTTATGCAAAATTAATGCAACCACAGCTAACATATATTATAAATGCACTAATATTTATTTTTTGTTCTATATACATGCATTTCATTTTATCGATAATAAATAATTTAAGAAATTAATAGACACGAATTTCATTAATCGTAATCGTATATAATACCATCGTTATACTATAAGCGATTTATGAATATTTTATCAGAGATTCATGATAAAAAAAAATAAAATTGGTTATGATTATATTGTAACATGTGTACGCGTTAAGCATTTGATATAATAATAACATTCAGGAGATAAATTTATTTTTACCGGCATTGAATTGAATCCAGACAGGGGTATGGGCGAATGTGCCTATATCTGTTTTGTCTGTATATAAAATTTTATTGATCCTATCAAGGGTAGCATATATAAATATTTGTAATGTATGTACATAAGGGTTCGTCGCTTAACGTAACAACTCGTACATAAAACAATTTGTAATTACATTTAGTTTAAAAATTGTACCGCATCATTATTTGTCGCCCGTCCCATAAAGCTCATAAAAAGCACACATCGAATTTGTTTAATGCGTACGCTGTATATACTTACAGTTAAAAATCATTTAGATTACCATCTTTAGTCCTTGTGTGCATTATTTTTTATGATGTTCCAACTCAAAAGCCATAAAGTTTTATTACACCTCTTGCGAACTTCGATAAGAAACATATGGGAGTGAAGGTATGATTATGCCTCAACCTACATCCATTGACACGGTTTAACAGGGTAAAAAACGACGCGTTTTTGTGGAATTAGTTATTTAATTAAAATTTAAAAGATTTTAATCGTACAATTTTTGGGGAAAGGAAATGTCCTTTTGTGTATATATAGAAAATTATACACACACACACATACACAGTCAATGCCAAAATGGCAATTAAGTGGCTGGTTCTATACGACGCTATAAAACAATCATTTTTAATTTATTCATTCACGTTTGAGAGATTTTTGAAGGAAATAAAACAAAAGGATGTTGGAAATATAATTGTGGTATTGTATACATATCCTGAAAATTATGGAATATTATGGTGAGAGGTTGCAATCTCTAATTCAATTTTTGTAGTATTACAAAAATATGGCGTAGTTAGAGTCGTCAAGAAGTTCGAATAAGGATGACATGATTCGGTTACGACTGGTTCATAAACTCTGTAACAACTTTTAAATAGACTACTACCTAGACTTTCTAACATTTTTATTTCTTTACAGTAACTTACTGATTTAATTCACCGTCCAGGCTGAAATTATTCCACCGGTGGAAAGTTAGCATGAGAAACACGTTGATAGCACTTATGGATTGCGTCAGGGATATTGCAATGTTTCGTATCCTTCCAAGTTTCAAGGCAACTTTAAAATCCTTGCTATGAACAATTTATATACAATACACTATATACAATTTTAAAAAATTTTCTGCGTAACCCGTTTAAGAGTACTGGCGACTTTCAACATTTTGACAATCCCAGATCCCACTGAGTTATTTAAATTAGTCCTTATTGTTATCACATTTTGAAAAACATACACTATAGAAATTTGTTCAATAACCCATTAAAGACTATTAATCTTGCGAAACGAATTAATACTTGTTGAATAAATCAAAATTCTAAAATGAATACCATCGAAGAGTATACTGATTAAATTCTACACAACGGGTTTATGACTATTCTTAACAAATAGAACATCCTGTTAAAACTATCAGTCGAGATAGTTGGATACACGTTCATTCAACACAGAATGTGGCGAGTTTTGTTCATTATGTTCCAAAAAGAACTAGACAACACGGGAACGTGGGTGATCAAACCATTTAAACAATGTGCATCAGAGCTGCTGGGCAATTAAATACCAAATATGATATCTCGCAAAATAATTCGCTAAAGTTTTTTTGTGGACAGACATAAAACATTCCATCGAAATTCCAGAGTTTTCATTCAAAACAATCCTATTGTACCATAGGAGTTAATCGGATGTATCACCTGTACAAGAAACATGACCGAGTGTAGAATAATTTATCGGTGGTATTCAATCAACACGAGTGGATTTGACACCCGCTCTGTAGGAGCCGCTTGAATACAAAGCCTGCTCAATTTGCAATTTAAATAAATTTACCAAATTTTGGGCCTTTGCAAAGTAGGGAAGTTGATTAAAAAATGTTATGTGAAATGGACTGGTATGGGAACCCTTAACTTGCGGAGCCAACCATTTTGAAATTTCAATTAATTGAATTGTTCAGCTAGCTAAACCTAAATATCTAATAGTATATCTCTGTGACATGAGAATGATGGTTAAAGGCACTTGAATAAATGATCACTCTATTGCCCAATACCATAGCAATTTTGAATTTCACTTCACACCAGGACGAATTTTTATGATATCATTAACCATTAACGCAACTTATATAGATCTTGCAGACTTCAAGGAAAATTGGTTGCCAGATAGACTGGTTAATAGACCCTCAAATTTTCCGACACATCTTGGAAGGATGACAGTTCTGTATATTTAAGGGGCAACAAACCAACTGCTTTCATATTCCGGCAAAAGAAAGAGCTAGTCACGTCGAGACAAATTAAGTAAAGATAGATTACGTCAGTCAGATCACAACATCGATAGTTGTTATATTCCTGTTTCGGATAACAACGGTTGATTCGGTCGATCAACTATTCAAGTTTTACCATGCCAAAAACTATTATTAACATTTATTGTGATGCTTTACAAAATGGCACCCACCTATCTATTTGTTCCTATATGGAATATCGTTAACCAATTACTCGGAAATTAATCGAACTGGCACATCTCGGTGTTAAATAATTGGTGAGCAATTAGTTGAGCCTTCGATAAATAAGCATTGTCTTCACTATCAGCGTGCAAAAGTTACATACATGCCAGAAGGAATCTCCATATTTGAGCATATTAACATCGATCTGAATCTCAAAGAATGAATGTCGCTGTCAACCGGGAACTGATATTGTTTAACTATAATGGATCGTTTCAGAAGATCGTAGTTTGGGCTGATCGTAGTTTGGGCTTATCGTAGTCCCAACACATTGAAAAATTCAACTGTGAAGACTACGTGTCGAATACAAAGGGAACATTAAATGTCCAGCACTTGTATTTGGACAACCAGGGACAAACAAAATGACCATCACTCTTCATTACCACATAAAACTATTCATTCAAAACGATTTGATTGGGTTACTCATATGTGTTCAGATACGAAATGACAGCATATACGTGCGCCATTATAATCGTTTTGGGAAATATTTTGAAATAAAGAAAACATTTTACGTCAAAAATTTCGTTGTTGTTTCTAAATAACAAATTTTCAAATAATCTTCTTTTATCTAAAATTCGCAGCATCCTTCAAGGTTTTTTAGATTTCTTACGATGTTCAAATTTAAATTATGTTTTGAGATTCAGAATTTAATAAAATTTGTGCGGATTGTCGAATTTGTATCTTTCAGTTTATTAAATTTCGATATAACCTAACAAGAACATTGGACACCGAATTTTATAATTCTGAATTCTAATATTTTGGAAATTGGGAGTTTTTGAAATTTCTGGGTTTTTGAAATATTAAATTTCGGTGTAAGTTGATAATTTTTAACTCGAATCAATATTTAGAGTAACCAACCTAGAATGTTACAAATTTTAAAATGTTATGAATGAAAATTCAAATTTTAAGAAAATTTCTTATGGTACTGTGGAGTTAACCCATTAATTAAATTTCGATTTAATATGTCGAATTCCAAAATTTTGAGGAACCCACTCATGTTGCCATGGAACTTTTAAAAACAATTTAATAAAATCTTATCACTTAGATTAGATTTTTATAAAAATTTAAAATTTTAACTATTGATATTGTTTTGAGACCCAACACAAATATTTGCACATGGACCACCAAGCGAAAATCTTCCGCCACTTGTTAATGCTAAACATTTGAATTCAACTTAGGTTTGGATCGCCAAAAGTTTTCTTTAACAAATAGATTCGCAAACTCACAATAATAAGTAGTTTGAGAATCGTTGTTCTAAATATAACTAACAAAACAGCTAAAAACTTCATTAAGCGCAATATTAGCGTATGGAATGCTAAACCATAAAGGGTTGATCGAAACGCTTTCGTGTCCTACGAGTACTTATATTGGAATTCGAACCCGGTTCTTCCCGATCCAAACGTCACAGCTATAATCACTGTGCTCTTTGTTCTTTATAATTCGAATGATATGCTGAGTGTTTATAAATCATCTTAATTCCAAAATTTGAAAAATACCTAAAAATCCTCCTAGTTAAGGTTTCTTTAAATATGTGAATTTCGAATATTGGAACAATTGGAGGAATGATATAAAATTAAAAATATATCCACAATAAATTGGAAATTTTCATGAAAGTGATATTATTAAAAATGTTAAACATTTAGCTTTTTAATTTTAATTTTCAGAATTGTATATTCGTATTCAGAATTAAAAAGTTGAAATTTAGAATTGTAAATGTTCAGAATTTAGGAATTAAATTTACAAAAATATCGATTTTTTAAAATTAATTCATCGATGTTTTGCCACGTGAAAGTTTGAGTATTATTTCGGGAATTTTATAAAAAATTGGTGACTTAAAAATTTGTAAAATTTTTATGATTCAAGTGATATTCCGAAAAACTGTCTCGCATGAAAAATTTCGCACGAAAATTCTAAACTTAAAATATATCTCAATACTGTTTTTAAATTGAAGATTTTCGTGAGCTCCAAATTTTAAAATTTCATTTTTAGAATCATTAACGTGAAAAAGATATTCAAAATTTTTCGAATTTTCAAAGAAATTTCCAAGTTTGGAAAATTTTAGTTTATCTAACCGTCTTAAAATTTCGAGTTAAAATTAAGAATTGTGAATGTCAAATTTGACTCCGAACCTCGATTATAGGTATAACCTCTTGTAATATCGCACCTAATCGTAATTCGAAACTTAGAATGTAGAAATGACGGAATTTACAAATGTAATTTTTTTAAACTTGTCATTCGACGAGATCAATTCTATTACAAACCATTTCCGTTTTGTGTCGGTGTATTAATGTATGTGGTATTATTGCCCTTTATTGTGTTTACGCAGCTGATTTAGCCGGACCCTACAATAAAACGGACCCTTTGCGGCATACTATTCGGAAAAGCAACGAGGGTCACCAGTTACAATGATCCCTTTATTTTAACATAATTTACTTTATTATTTGTTTTGTTTCATTTCATTTTGATCAGAAAGTTGTATATCTAGTTTTTGTGTTAGCTTAAAACAATAATTAAAATATGTATTGATTAATGTAAGCTCAGATTTTTTATAGTATGGATCTGTACATTATATAGATGACTCTGGTATTATGTCATTGAGTTAAAAAACAATGGTGAGGCAATGTTCGTATATAGCAATTGTTTTGTTAGTCAATATTCTGTGAAATATCAAAACTAGCATTTAAATATAGCATTGATGTATACTAGACTGCGTGATTACTAAGTACACTAACATACTGAAGCAGTCAACCAAATCTACTGCTACTTCACATGGCAAATCACACTATCGCGTCTAACTAACATTTCTTTATAAAATAAATAGCCATCCAAAACCACAAAGGCATTACCACAATGCCATTATGTAAGCGTCTGAGCGTCTATTTATGTACAGTGTATAGTGTAAAATATACGTATATATATTATACAAAATATACATCTAAGAATACACCCCAAAAACTAAAAGAAAACATTAATTTTATAAATTTAAACCCATTTACAATAAATTTTTGATTTATTTTCTGTTTGAGGTTTTGAATGAGTAATAAAGCTTTTTTTGTTATTGGAAAACAATTGTTGTTATTTTTGTTGTAATTTATTTTTTTTAAACACAGAAAAACAAATTTAAATTTCAAAATCATTTCTAGTCCTTCTCTGTCTATTCGATTACGATGATTACATAATTGTAAAGCTGGAAAGTTAGAAAGCTAGTGTTCTTTTATATATAATTTGCTCTATGTAGTTGATTAATCTATCGGTATAGTAATGATGTTGGTTTATGGGTTATGTAAGATTTTATACATATTATTATTATTATTCCTTAAGGGGTGAAATGTCAAAGATTAAAATGGTGTACCTACGTAGGTATACGTTTTAATTGTTTATTAAGAAATGTAATTTTTTTTTATCGCCATTCATAAAATAAATTTACTTCTGTATACAAATTTGATCGTATTGTTCCGGGTAAATGCATAAATAAGTATGTATGTACGCAAATTTTATGATAAGCACGTTAAATAACATTAATGCGAGAAATGTGATTGTTTGCGTAAGTAAATAAAATATAACAAAACTTAATTGTGTTAATTCTACGAAATTTTTTGTTAACACACAAACATTAATTTTAATGCCAACATTTGTTATGAATACTTACAATTGCCCAAATTTTATTATTAAAAGTAGAGTATGCTTGGCTTACCTGAAATTACAAAGAAAAAAATGTTTATTAATATTTGTCTGCATAAATATAATTAAAGGTAATAAAAATGATATTGAATTAAAACATCTCAAATCGCAAAATCTCCAGTAATGTATTACTACACTACCAAAACATTTTATCGCTAAGACTGTATTAATTAAACAAATCACGTATGTAATCACGTTCATCCTACATTTGTTGCATCATGTTAGTAAAATTCGATATCAAAAACTTTTGAAAAATTATTTTAAACAGTAAAGTGAGCCTTTTAAAATGACATGTCACCATTTAAATAAAATGTAACGATTTTTGGAACTTATATACATGCAGAACTTCTTTTAGAGTATTTATATTTGCCATATAGACAATATATTGGCCGTATATAAAATTAAACAATGCTCACTTTTGAATTTTTATCACTGAATTACTACTGGCCTATACTTGTAACCAATAACACTATTTAGACTGTGTCCGAAACCTGTGATAAAAAATCGTAAATTAATTTTTTAAAATTTACTTGAAAATACCGAACACACCCAAATTATTCGAGTCTATTACTATGATAATTTTTGACAGCTATACACATACATAATTTTTGTTGTTGATTTATTTGTCAAACTTGACAAACTTGGCTGTGATTACACCAAATAATTATCCGAATTTTGTGAATAAAATGGCGAGGAACTTCGAAATAAATTCACAGATCTTAAAAGCCGCACTAAGAAACGTTTGGCACAAATAAAAAATCAATAAAAGGAAACCGGTGGCACTCCAACACATCATATAAAACCATATATATGTATATCATATAAAATATGTAGTTGAAAATTCAATTTAATTAAATTAACTACGATTATTTGTAAAATTATAATTAACTAAAGTTTGCCTTATTATATTTCCCCTGTCTTGAAACGACGAACTCTCATCAAATTCTAGTACTTTTTCGAATTCGGAATCTAATAAATCATTTTCTAGAACAAACTTTACATGTGGAACGTTTTTTATTTTTGCAATGTTATGTAAAATAAAACAGCCGTAATTATTTGAACACATTTTTCAAGACGATAGCACATAAAACCTCCAGTTTTGTCAATAATATGAAACCGGTAATGATTGTCAATAATATGAATATTGTAAACAATACACCGAACGCTTGCTCCATAATATTTCTGGTCGCCTTATGTTGATTATTGTAGCGAATTTCCGTACTCGTCGTTGGATTTATAAGCGGAGTCATTAGACAATGCATTAAGGGGTATTCACTATCACCGAGAAGCCATGAGTTCTCCGGAAGTCTGTTTGAAAGAACTTTTTTTGAACATGTATGAGTCGCGACTGTATCCTCGCCAACGAACGACAACATTAGTAAATAAACATTCTGCATTGCACACCTGTAAAATAATAAAATACAAAAAAAATTCGTTTCATGCTTTCGAACAGGGCGGAATCGCTTTACTCCTTCCAGTATTTCTTTGCAGCTCTTTGCTTAATTTCCCAATAATAATTTGAGTTGCTAATTTTTCAAATCGGTAACGCCTAAAAAATGTTTCATCATCATATTCAAATGGATTTCTTCTGTCTCTAAATATTTTCCTTGAAATTCGATTTCTTCGTCGCATTACAATTATTGCTTCCATGATGCCTAACCGAAATATTTTAAATTACAGTTATTAGTAATTCCTCGAACTCAAATCACTTATTTTACAATATAATTAATATTATTACCTCTTAACTCTGATAAATATAACTATTTTATGACATTTGAGGTTATGAAAACTAAAATTGACGTATATGACGTGGGGAAAAAATTTATGAGGTGGGGAGATTTATTACACATTTCGGACAGCATAATAAAAAATCGTGAATGTAGGAGAATAATTATCAAACAAATGTTTCATTCACGATTTTTTATCTCAGGTTTGGGACACAATTATACAATGCGTTCAAGACAAAAATTATATTTCTGTCAGCGCCTTAAAATCATTTGCTACTCGAAAATATGCCTACTCGATTAATTCTACCATGCAAATTTGAATTAAATTTGTTTTTGGAGTAGTGTGGTACTTGGTACAAAATCATATTGCCACCAAAATTTTGAAGTTGCCAATAAAACATAGGAAGTCAAGACAATATGAGTCGATAGTCTTTTTTTTCATATATAAATTGTTTATTGACCATTGCATTATGTGCATTCATAATTTTTATGTATGTTATTGTTGCTTGTTCGTAGAAAAGTGTGCTGTGCCATTAGAGGATAAATAAAATTAAATTAAACATTTTGGATTATGTGCTACTTGCGCGAATAACTTCTCTGACGAACTGCTCCGCCTTATAGCACGACTGCCACCAAATTGTTATATCACATCATATGAAGAATAGCTATATTGGAAAAATACAAGTACGCGAATGCAAATCATAACCATTCTATACAATTAATCAATTTTCCCACGCGCAGCATCGATAACATTGAAATGTAATATGAAACCATATTTCCGTTCGTATATTTTATGCAAAATTAATGCAACCACAGCTAACATATATTATAAATGCACTAATATTTATTTTTTGTTCTATATACATGCATTTCATTTTATCGATAATAAATAATTTAAGAAATTAATAGACACGAATTTCATTAATCGTAATCGTATATAATACCATCGTTATACTATAAGCGATTTATGAATATTTTATCAGAGATTCATGATAAAAAAAAATAAAATTGGTTATGATTATATTGTAACATGTGTACGCGTTAAGCATTTGATATAATAATAACATTCAGGAGATAAATTTATTTTTACCGGCATTGAATTGAATCCAGACAGGGGTATGGGCGAATGTGCCTATATCTGTTTTGTCTGTATATAAAATTTTATTGATCCTATCAAGGGTAGCATATATAAATATTTGTAATGTATGTACATAAGGGTTCGTCGCTTAACGTAACAACTCGTACATAAAACAATTTGTAATTACATTTAGTTTAAAAATTGTACCGCATCATTATTTGTCGCCCGTCCCATAAAGCTCATAAAAAGCACACATCGAATTTGTTTAATGCGTACGCTGTATATACTTACAGTTAAAAATCATTTAGATTACCATCTTTAGTCCTTGTGTGCATTATTTTTTATGATGTTCCAACTCAAAAGCCATAAAGTTTTATTACACCTCTTGCGAACTTCGATAAGAAACATATGGGAGTGAAGGTATGATTATGCCTCAACCTACATCCATTGACACGGTTTAACAGGGTAAAAAACGACGCGTTTTTGTGGAATTAGTTATTTAATTAAAATTTAAAAGATTTTAATCGTACAATTTTTGGGGAAAGGAAATGTCCTTTTGTGTATATATAGAAAATTATACACACACACACATACACAGTCAATGCCAAAATGGCAATTAAGTGGCTGGTTCTATACGACGCTATAAAACAATCATTTTTAATTTATTCATTCACGTTTGAGAGATTTTTGAAGGAAATAAAACAAAAGGATGTTGGAAATATAATTGTGGTATTGTATACATATCCTGAAAATTATGGAATATTATGGTGAGAGGTTGCAATCTCTAATTCAATTTTTGTAGTATTACAAAAATATGGCGTAGTTAGAGTCGTCAAGAAGTTCGAATAAGGATGACATGATTCGGTTACGACTGGTTCATAAACTCTGTAACAACTTTTAAATAGACTACTACCTAGACTTTCTAACATTTTTATTTCTTTACAGTAACTTACTGATTTAATTCACCGTCCAGGCTGAAATTATTCCACCGGTGGAAAGTTAGCATGAGAAACACGTTGATAGCACTTATGGATTGCGTCAGGGATATTGCAATGTTTCGTATCCTTCCAAGTTTCAAGGCAACTTTAAAATCCTTGCTATGAACAATTTATATACAATACACTATATACAATTTTAAAAAATTTTCTGCGTAACCCGTTTAAGAGTACTGGCGACTTTCAACATTTTGACAATCCCAGATCCCACTGAGTTATTTAAATTAGTCCTTATTGTTATCACATTTTGAAAAACATACACTATAGAAATTTGTTCAATAACCCATTAAAGACTATTAATCTTGCGAAACGAATTAATACTTGTTGAATAAATCAAAATTCTAAAATGAATACCATCGAAGAGTATACTGATTAAATTCTACACAACGGGTTTATGACTATTCTTAACAAATAGAACATCCTGTTAAAACTATCAGTCGAGATAGTTGGATACACGTTCATTCAACACAGAATGTGGCGAGTTTTGTTCATTATGTTCCAAAAAGAACTAGACAACACGGGAACGTGGGTGATCAAACCATTTAAACAATGTGCATCAGAGCTGCTGGGCAATTAAATACCAAATATGATATCTCGCAAAATAATTCGCTAAAGTTTTTTTGTGGACAGACATAAAACATTCCATCGAAATTCCAGAGTTTTCATTCAAAACAATCCTATTGTACCATAGGAGTTAATCGGATGTATCACCTGTACAAGAAACATGACCGAGTGTAGAATAATTTATCGGTGGTATTCAATCAACACGAGTGGATTTGACACCCGCTCTGTAGGAGCCGCTTGAATACAAAGCCTGCTCAATTTGCAATTTAAATAAATTTACCAAATTTTGGGCCTTTGCAAAGTAGGGAAGTTGATTAAAAAATGTTATGTGAAATGGACTGGTATGGGAACCCTTAACTTGCGGAGCCAACCATTTTGAAATTTCAATTAATTGAATTGTTCAGCTAGCTAAACCTAAATATCTAATAGTATATCTCTGTGACATGAGAATGATGGTTAAAGGCACTTGAATAAATGATCACTCTATTGCCCAATACCATAGCAATTTTGAATTTCACTTCACACCAGGACGAATTTTTATGATATCATTAACCATTAACGCAACTTATATAGATCTTGCAGACTTCAAGGAAAATTGGTTGCCAGATAGACTGGTTAATAGACCCTCAAATTTTCCGACACATCTTGGAAGGATGACAGTTCTGTATATTTAAGGGGCAACAAACCAACTGCTTTCATATTCCGGCAAAAGAAAGAGCTAGTCACGTCGAGACAAATTAAGTAAAGATAGATTACGTCAGTCAGATCACAACATCGATAGTTGTTATATTCCTGTTTCGGATAACAACGGTTGATTCGGTCGATCAACTATTCAAGTTTTACCATGCCAAAAACTATTATTAACATTTATTGTGATGCTTTACAAAATGGCACCCACCTATCTATTTGTTCCTATATGGAATATCGTTAACCAATTACTCGGAAATTAATCGAACTGGCACATCTCGGTGTTAAATAATTGGTGAGCAATTAGTTGAGCCTTCGATAAATAAGCATTGTCTTCACTATCAGCGTGCAAAAGTTACATACATGCCAGAAGGAATCTCCATATTTGAGCATATTAACATCGATCTGAATCTCAAAGAATGAATGTCGCTGTCAACCGGGAACTGATATTGTTTAACTATAATGGATCGTTTCAGAAGATCGTAGTTTGGGCTGATCGTAGTTTGGGCTTATCGTAGTCCCAACACATTGAAAAATTCAACTGTGAAGACTACGTGTCGAATACAAAGGGAACATTAAATGTCCAGCACTTGTATTTGGACAACCAGGGACAAACAAAATGACCATCACTCTTCATTACCACATAAAACTATTCATTCAAAACGATTTGATTGGGTTACTCATATGTGTTCAGATACGAAATGACAGCATATACGTGCGCCATTATAATCGTTTTGGGAAATATTTTGAAATAAAGAAAACATTTTACGTCAAAAATTTCGTTGTTGTTTCTAAATAACAAATTTTCAAATAATCTTCTTTTATCTAAAATTCGCAGCATCCTTCAAGGTTTTTTAGATTTCTTACGATGTTCAAATTTAAATTATGTTTTGAGATTCAGAATTTAATAAAATTTGTGCGGATTGTCGAATTTGTATCTTTCAGTTTATTAAATTTCGATATAACCTAACAAGAACATTGGACACCGAATTTTATAATTCTGAATTCTAATATTTTGGAAATTGGGAGTTTTTGAAATTTCTGGGTTTTTGAAATATTAAATTTCGGTGTAAGTTGATAATTTTTAACTCGAATCAATATTTAGAGTAACCAACCTAGAATGTTACAAATTTTAAAATGTTATGAATGAAAATTCAAATTTTAAGAAAATTTCTTATGGTACTGTGGAGTTAACCCATTAATTAAATTTCGATTTAATATGTCGAATTCCAAAATTTTGAGGAACCCACTCATGTTGCCATGGAACTTTTAAAAACAATTTAATAAAATCTTATCACTTAGATTAGATTTTTATAAAAATTTAAAATTTTAACTATTGATATTGTTTTGAGACCCAACACAAATATTTGCACATGGACCACCAAGCGAAAATCTTCCGCCACTTGTTAATGCTAAACATTTGAATTCAACTTAGGTTTGGATCGCCAAAAGTTTTCTTTAACAAATAGATTCGCAAACTCACAATAATAAGTAGTTTGAGAATCGTTGTTCTAAATATAACTAACAAAACAGCTAAAAACTTCATTAAGCGCAATATTAGCGTATGGAATGCTAAACCATAAAGGGTTGATCGAAACGCTTTCGTGTCCTACGAGTACTTATATTGGAATTCGAACCCGGTTCTTCCCGATCCAAACGTCACAGCTATAATCACTGTGCTCTTTGTTCTTTATAATTCGAATGATATGCTGAGTGTTTATAAATCATCTTAATTCCAAAATTTGAAAAATACCTAAAAATCCTCCTAGTTAAGGTTTCTTTAAATATGTGAATTTCGAATATTGGAACAATTGGAGGAATGATATAAAATTAAAAATATATCCACAATAAATTGGAAATTTTCATGAAAGTGATATTATTAAAAATGTTAAACATTTAGCTTTTTAATTTTAATTTTCAGAATTGTATATTCGTATTCAGAATTAAAAAGTTGAAATTTAGAATTGTAAATGTTCAGAATTTAGGAATTAAATTTACAAAAATATCGATTTTTTAAAATTAATTCATCGATGTTTTGCCACGTGAAAGTTTGAGTATTATTTCGGGAATTTTATAAAAAATTGGTGACTTAAAAATTTGTAAAATTTTTATGATTCAAGTGATATTCCGAAAAACTGTCTCGCATGAAAAATTTCGCACGAAAATTCTAAACTTAAAATATATCTCAATACTGTTTTTAAATTGAAGATTTTCGTGAGCTCCAAATTTTAAAATTTCATTTTTAGAATCATTAACGTGAAAAAGATATTCAAAATTTTTCGAATTTTCAAAGAAATTTCCAAGTTTGGAAAATTTTAGTTTATCTAACCGTCTTAAAATTTCGAGTTAAAATTAAGAATTGTGAATGTCAAATTTGACTCCGAACCTCGATTATAGGTATAACCTCTTGTAATATCGCACCTAATCGTAATTCGAAACTTAGAATGTAGAAATGACGGAATTTACAAATGTAATTTTTTTAAACTTGTCATTCGACGAGATCAATTCTATTACAAACCATTTCCGTTTTGTGTCGGTGTATTAATGTATGTGGTATTATTGCCCTTTATTGTGTTTACGCAGCTGATTTAGCCGGACCCTACAATAAAACGGACCCTTTGCGGCATACTATTCGGAAAAGCAACGAGGGTCACCAGTTACAATGATCCCTTTATTTTAACATAATTTACTTTATTATTTGTTTTGTTTCATTTCATTTTGATCAGAAAGTTGTATATCTAGTTTTTGTGTTAGCTTAAAACAATAATTAAAATATGTATTGATTAATGTAAGCTCAGATTTTTTATAGTATGGATCTGTACATTATATAGATGACTCTGGTATTATGTTAGTAAAATTCGATATCAAAAACTTTTGAAAAATTATTTTAAACAGTAAAGTGAGCCTTTTAAAATGACATGTCACCATTTAAATAAAATGTAACGATTTTTGGAACTTATATACATGCAGAACTTCTTTTAGAGTATTTATATTTGCCATATAGACAATATATTGGCCGTATATAAAATTAAACAATGCTCACTTTTGAATTTTTATCACTGAATTACTACTGGCCTATACTTGTAACCAATAACACTATTTAGACTGTGTCCGAAACCTGTGATAAAAAATCGTAAATTAATTTTTTAAAATTTACTTGAAAATACCGAACACACCCAAATTATTCGAGTCTATTACTATGATAATTTTTGACAGCTATACACATACATAATTTTTGTTGTTGATTTATTTGTCAAACTTGACAAACTTGGCTGTGATTACACCAAATAATTATCCGAATTTTGTGAATAAAATGGCGAGGAACTTCGAAATAAATTCACAGATCTTAAAAGCCGCACTAAGAAACGTTTGGCACAAATAAAAAATCAATAAAAGGAAACCGGTGGCACTCCAACACATCATATAAAACCATATATATGTATATCATATAAAATATGTAGTTGAAAATTCAATTTAATTAAATTAACTACGATTATTTGTAAAATTATAATTAACTAAAGTTTGCCTTATTATATTTCCCCTGTCTTGAAACGACGAACTCTCATCAAATTCTAGTACTTTTTCGAATTCGGAATCTAATAAATCATTTTCTAGAACAAACTTTACATGTGGAACGTTTTTTATTTTTGCAATGTTATGTAAAATAAAACAGCCGTAATTATTTGAACACATTTTTCAAGACGATAGCACATAAAACCTCCAGTTTTGTCAATAATATGAAACCGGTAATGATTGTCAATAATATGAATATTGTAAACAATACACCGAACGCTTGCTCCATAATATTTCTGGTCGCCTTATGTTGATTATTGTAGCGAATTTCCGTACTCGTCGTTGGATTTATAAGCGGAGTCATTAGACAATGCATTAAGGGGTATTCACTATCACCGAGAAGCCATGAGTTCTCCGGAAGTCTGTTTGAAAGAACTTTTTTTGAACATGTATGAGTCGCGACTGTATCCTCGCCAACGAACGACAACATTAGTAAATAAACATTCTGCATTGCACACCTGTAAAATAATAAAATACAAAAAAAATTCGTTTCATGCTTTCGAACAGGGCGGAATCGCTTTACTCCTTCCAGTATTTCTTTGCAGCTCTTTGCTTAATTTCCCAATAATAATTTGAGTTGCTAATTTTTCAAATCGGTAACGCCTAAAAAATGTTTCATCATCATATTCAAATGGATTTCTTCTGTCTCTAAATATTTTCCTTGAAATTCGATTTCTTCGTCGCATTACAATTATTGCTTCCATGATGCCTAACCGAAATATTTTAAATTACAGTTATTAGTAATTCCTCGAACTCAAATCACTTATTTTACAATATAATTAATATTATTACCTCTTAACTCTGATAAATATAACTATTTTATGACATTTGAGGTTATGAAAACTAAAATTGACGTATATGACGTGGGGAAAAAATTTATGAGGTGGGGAGATTTATTACACATTTCGGACAGCATAATAAAAAATCGTGAATGTAGGAGAATAATTATCAAACAAATGTTTCATTCACGATTTTTTATCTCAGGTTTGGGACACAATTATACAATGCGTTCAAGACAAAAATTATATTTCTGTCAGCGCCTTAAAATCATTTGCTACTCGAAAATATGCCTACTCGATTAATTCTACCATGCAAATTTGAATTAAATTTGTTTTTGGAGTAGTGTGGTACTTGGTACAAAATCATATTGCCACCAAAATTTTGAAGTTGCCAATAAAACATAGGAAGTCAAGACAATATGAGTCGATAGTCTTTTTTTTCATATATAAATTGTTTATTGACCATTGCATTATGTGCATTCATAATTTTTATGTATGTTATTGTTGCTTGTTCGTAGAAAAGTGTGCTGTGCCAATATTTTAGTTTGCTTGTGTGTGTTAAATTAAAATAAAAGCTGAGCATTTATAAATGTATTGGGTGAAATTTAATATAAAAAGGCAAGCAAAATTACCAAAAGAATCATTCTAGTAAAATCGTTAAGATGAGTTAGATGCTCAAAACCCGAAACAAAAAGTTGTGAAGATTTGAGTGCCATAACCCTATGTAATGGTTTATATTAGTACGACAGATGAAGCTAGGGTGTCAGTTGGCGGCGGGGCCCTGATAACCTGATTAGTGGAAATCATTGCAAATCAATTCGAATACCTGGAGGCTTCTTCATCAACGCAGTTGGCAGTGGCCGGAATAACACACGCACATTGACGTAAACACACACGACCGTAAAAATATGCAGGTGAGTCACCAAACTAATATTAGTTCTTTTTGGAAGATGAATTGATTTGCTCCACCTACATGGTGAACTAAATGTTGTGCATCTAAAACCTATCGACAAATCGATATTTAATTTCCATTTTTGTCGGCATCATATTTACATTATTTATCCAATTAGGAAAAATTGTCCAATTAAATTTAATAATCAATCTAATACTCTAGTAGATATTTCAGATTTCAGAAGTTATTTAATTCAAGCGAAGAATTTTTTTATTTTATTGTTCAATAACTGCTATTGATAATAGCAGGGTGCAACTCACCGATTTGATATTTTTATCATTTCGTATAGTGACGCATCAAAAGTGTATTTTATTAAAAATTAATAAAATATATTTAATGATATTGGAACAGTACAAATTCAAACAGTTTCTTCATAAAATAATCATCAAATAACGTTTAAATGTGCATTACTACTGTATTACGCTGCACTGTTGTTCACGTGGAGCGTGTTTGATTGTAAAATCACCATAGCGTCTGTACAGCTACGGTTTAGATTTCATTAAAGTAAGCAGAAATCAGAATAGGAGATGATATCAAGTTCCAATGATTGAAAAGTATTGTACCAGAGAGCTTTCCAAATAAAAAGAACGATCTCACCGATTAAGAGGTTAGCTTATAGTACTCGTTCATGAATCTTTAGCTTCTATTTTTGTTCGACCGGGCTTTACGACATGATTTTTAACGATATGACTAAGTTGTATCACTTCTATTCGAAGAAAATTATATTTCCGTTGTTGCAGTTTAAAATTGTAATTTTTGAAAGATGGCAAACCGCTAATCATTTTTTATTATGGTCATACGCATAAACATATAGTTACGTCGTTCATTTGGAACTTGATTAATTATAAGTGACAACCAGTTGGAACCAAGAGGAAATTTCGAGTACGTTCAATATGTTCATTTTCGATGCCAAATCTTAATTGGCTTTTACTTGTTTACTTACTACATTACTTGTTTCTGATGTTCAATTTTTTTATTTTCGATTCAAGTTATATCTAGTGGACTGCATATTTCGATGAAAAACTAATTATTTTCAAATACATATAAGTGTTTATTATTTAAAATTATATTTAACAAATACAGAGTTTGCAGAGTACAAAATAAAATTCACAGAAAAATGTGCATATCACGAAAATTTAAAAATATTAGACAATTTGGGATTCAGTCAAGCACAGTTTGCATTTTGAGAACTATTAGCACTTGGAGCAACAGATCACAGTTGGAATAATTATACGAATCTTACTCTAATCTGAAAGCGTATAGGATACAACAAGAAACTCTGATGAAGATGTATCAATGTATTGGCTAACATTTTATTTTCGTCGAGTGTTGTTGGCAGTAGAAGACTGAATAAATATCAAAGCAAACAAATATGACATTTATTTTAGTTTCGTTGGGTGTAAGTTGAAGCACATGTGACTTTTATACTATAGTGCTTTCTGTTTATTGTATTAATGAACTCGTCTTACTTTAGTTAAGTTAGTTTAGTGGATTAAGGAATATTTTTTCTCCACCTTTGAACCATACAAATTTTATTACTACTCTTCGCCGTAAGTAAAATACATTAAATTCACTCACTCGTTAAGAGTACTACAGACGATCCAACTTGTCGGACCAACTGTCGGATTGGATGTAAAATTGGATAGTGTGTATGTATGTCGGTCCGATAAAATAATAATAATAATTAGTTGGATTTATCGGATGAAGATTCCATCCAACCGACCAACCCACCAACCAAGTTGTTTTGTGTGTATTGTTGTCGGACCGACATTTTTTAAAACGTAAATATAAACAAAAAATGAGGAAAATCATGAAACAACCGGAAAGGCGTGTTCGATTGCATTCGTGTTCGAATAATAATTCATTTTTAAAGCGAAAACAAATAGTAAAATCGAATGTTAAGTTGAATTTTCTGTAGAGCATATCCAATTTGGTTGGATCGACAGTTGGTTCGACAAGTTGGATTGTGTGTTGCGCTCTTAAGGATGTGTCCAATTTCAGTAATAATCTTTCTTGGAATAATTAAATCCCACGTAAGTGAAATGATTTGCGCTTCCACTTTTTGCGATAAGTTCTATTGCTGTCGAAATCTGTAAGACTTTTGACATTGATACATGGAATGTAACGTGAACAGTATGAAATCAATAATTGAAGTAAAATTTGGCTCGAATTATTATTGTACCTACTCGTATAATGTTTACAAATTTCTTAAACCGTTTTTAGGTTTTCCGTGAGTGCTGGTGAAGTATCTTTCAAAACATTCCGATGTATAGCGCAAAGAATCTGGAATCAGTCATCACCTACTCAAGCTAATATTTTATTGTTTGGATAGCGACAAACAATGTATACAAGTGCTTTCGGTTCGTGCTTTCGTTGGTTGCAATTATTTGGTTGCATACAAAATGCTGTCATAATTATTACAGTAAATAATTATCACAGAAATTGGACACGGCTCAAGGCGCTTTATTTATATCAGTTAATGCCTCTATAATTTAGCGTCCACTCTCGTAAACATCACGCGAGTACCAACGCCAGCCGTTTTAACTAAAGGGCAACCTCCCAAAAGTAACCATAAAAGGGACCGATCCATTCTGGTCACATTTAAGAGGTAGTCACTTTACAAAAAAAAAACCTATTCACAACTTCAACAATTATTTCTGTTTTCAAAACGAATTCAACCATTGCTAGACATTTCACTTTTTAATTTTTTTTTAATGATTGTAACAGTGATGCAGCAAGCGCCTGTGACGGTATAGAATTTCCAAAGCTCACTTCTATGTCATCTGCTTCACCTTCCGAACTACAAATCATTGGTACACGTGTTACACTTAATTCATCGAGAACTGTTTGGAAAACATGGTGTAGATTTGGTTCTTCGCATACAACTAGCTCATCATCATATAGATTCAAAAATTTGACTATTATACCGTGGTAAATGAAGTGTGTCGATCATCGTAACTTCCTCATCAGAATTTTCGAAGCTAGCGTTTTGCTATCATCAAATATAAACTCGACTTTTTTGAAGCAATCAATAATGGTTTTGATTTTAACATTGTTCCATGCATATCCATTGAACTGCACCAACACGTTGATGTTTTTAGTGAATATCGAGACATTTTCTACAATTGTCTCAGCTACAATGATTTTAATAAAAGTGGCCTATGAAAATGTTTGAAACTTTCAATTATCCTTTGGTCTAGGGTTGGATTATCCAGGTAATGTTAGCAGGAAGAAACTTAAGTGTGATATTAGGTAAACTTTCTATACGTAGGATGTGCTGGACAATTATCTATAGTGTAAGTAAACATTTTCATTTTCGTTTCTTCATTTGCCGATTTACAATGTTTAAAAATTCCTCAAATATTATTCCGGTCATTCGCACGCTTTATTAATAAATCTCCATATCACCGGCAAATTTTCCGCTTTCAAATTTTTAAATGCTCGTGGAGATTTTGATTTTCCTAAAACAAGGGATTTAAGTTTTCCACCAGTGGCACTTGTGCATAAAAATACGGTCAATCATTCTTTCGACATCTTGCCGATTTTGCAATGTTCATTACGAAAAACATAGCTCGTTTAGGCATGGCTTTAAAAAAAGAACACATTATTTTAACATATTTATTGGTCACAATTCAGAATAGGGAGATGGCCAATATATTGAGAATACAATTCCCATACGTTTAATATTAAAGGTGCTCCGTCAAATGAAAATCGGTCAACATATAGAGGTGGTAGCAATGTGAAGGGGTCATTTTTGGGAGGTTAGACTGTATATGTTAAAGTCCAGAGTGTATAATTTTGTTCATGGAATTCTATATTTTAATCGCTAATCCATCTTTAAACTATTCGTGCTGTTTGAATAGCAGCCTTATCATGAACATTACACCATCATATTAGTGGTTCAAATAGCTTCTTATTCCTTGGAAATGCTAATAAATTCAATAGTGATTTTTATGAATTACAGCCGGTGTTTTAGTAAATATTTTGAACATTTCGACTTATTATTTGTACTATATGACGGCACGATTTTTCTTCAATTTCTATTTTCAAATTGGTTCAACTCAGCTTCTGTTAAAATTTAAAAAATTTTCAAATCAAGATGGCAAGTGTAAAGAAGCGTGTAACAGTAATGAAACTTTACGGCGGTAGTTAAGTAAGCAGAGCCATTGGGTGAGGGTTCATGAACGTGCGCTCAAGTCTCGTTTATAGGGCCAAAACTTGTTTAATTTAGTTTCTTCTTTCAAATTAGTTCAACTAAATCAAGAGAAATAGATTTGTTGGCTATGTATAACACTTCGTTTTGTAATTTTACCATAATGTATAACACTGTGTATTAAAGGATAGCTTCATTGACTTCTTTTCGCCCGTCAACCTCATCTCATTTTTGTAATTCCATTATTGCTACACCCATACTTTACACTTGCTATTTAAATAGAGGAAACTCAAAACCTTAACTGAAGCTGAGTTGAACCAATTTGAAAGAAAAAATTAAATTACAAAAGGTTTGGCCCTAGCCAAGGCTTATCCACGAAACCGAACATTACTGCTACAAACATCTATTACAATTGCCGCAGAGAGAATCGAATTGTTCTCGTCGGTTATATCGCCAAATTTAATTTTCATTTTTAGTTAACCATGCGTTTAAGAATATTATGATGGCATCAAATTCATCTTTTACCTGCAATTATGTCATTTATCAAAAACCGTGTGGCTTAAAAAAATTTGTATGTTTTTTTTTATATATGTACCAATTTTGAATTTATAAACATGAACATACCGAGGTATGTTCGTGTTGAGTATTAGACGTATTAATGTAATTGGGTCCAAAAACGTCCTAAATGACAAAACAAAAATTTTTTTCGAAATTATTTTCTGTGTTTATGTAACAGTTCAACTCGAAACTCAGTTCGATTTTTACGATTGAACATTAAAATACATACTCGGATATGTTGTGTTGGCATATTGACAAAAGGGTTAAATTTGGATATATGTATGTGAGCGCTTCGAACATTGATTGATTGGGAGTAGAGTGGGGAGAAAAATGTTAACAGATTGCGAAATATAAAAATGCAAATTATATCACGATTTTAACCCAATCAACAACTTACTCTAAACACTTGAGCTAAATAACGGGAAATAAGAAACATAACGCATAATTAAGCTGAACATAGTTTTACGGTATAAATAAAAAAAAATAATAATTCAATATTCTCGGCACAATTTCTTAATTTAGTTTTCTCACGTAACGGGAATTGACTGCTCATGTCGGCTCCAAATTACTCTTTGTTGAGTTATTATTTTGGGTTTATGAAAGGTATGTTTTGGTCATATCCCCAGCCCGTTTTTTTAAACAGGAATATCAGAAAGATTTTTTGGACGCTTTCGATTCTTTTGATGTGAGGATTCCAAACGATTGCAGAATATTCCACTTGAGATCTTATATAAGCGAAAGTGTAAATAAAGTTTGAATTTCCTTGAAGTTCCAGTCCATCGCTTGGCAAAGCCAAACATGGAGTTCGCCTTACCAATACAATTATCGATGTGCCTGTTGAAACTAACGTTTTCGACGAAGCGGACTCCCAAATCAGTAATCTCTTGTACTCTTTGAACTTCATTTTTATTAATTATTGGATTCTTTTTACGATGAAAAAGACATGATTTTGCATTTCTTGATATTTAAAAGTAATGAGTTTTGATCACACCACTAAGCGAGTGGTCTATTTAAGTCATCTTGCAGTTTGTCAACATCACCCATTTCTTCAATTTCTTCAATCGTATGATAAATTTTTACGTCATCAGCAAATATGAGAACATTTGAGTTTTTTATGATCTGGGTTATCCGATCATTAAAAACTATAAAGATGCAGGGTCCAATATATGATCCTTGAGGAACACCAGGCGGTTTGTTAAATACGACTTAAACCATTTAATATGATCGAATCAAAACCCGAATGCATATAGACTTTGGAGTGTTTATGTTGACATTTAGAATCAAATGCCTTAATAAAGACAGTATAAGCCACGTCCTTGAATTCAACTAAGTTAGTAGATATTGATTTGCCAGGCATAAACCCTTGCTGGTTGACAGATATATGACGTATTAGTGTGGATTTAAAAGCATTGCACACTACTAGTTCAAATAATTTCATGTAACATGTAACGTCATCAAACCGAGCAAATTTTACCGAGCAAATAGCGCAGTGGTTAAAGCTGCGACGTTTGGATCGGGAGGTACCGGGTTCGAATCCCAACAGAGGCGGGATGCAGAAAGGGATTTTTCATCTCCCGATTACGATCGGTGATTAAATTGAAAACATCTATGACCCTCTGTTGGAATGTAGAACTCATGGGCCGACCCATCTTCCATGTCACTGTACAGGGTGACTTGGAGCTATGCAATGCGCAGGTGGTATACTTATTGTGTACTTGTGTGAATGGGATGAATGGGTTGAATGAATTAGTGTGAATGTGGGGGTATTGCACCGTGGGCCCATTAGTAGTGGCATTGAGTACTGGAGTAAAATCCGCCCAATTTTAATTTAAAATTTAAAAACGTCATCACGTTTTCCGGATTTAGAGAAAAGTGTTATTTTAGAGACTTACAGCAGTGGTTAAGGACTGATTATTGAACAGTTTGCACAACGGACATACCAAAATACTTGCAAACGTTTTTAATATAGATGAGAGTATATCGTCAGGCCCATATCCGTCTCCAAAGCACTTCAATGCGGATAGAATGTTTTCTTCAGATATGGCTGGGAAGTGATTAATATGTTGTTACGCTTGATTGATCGATGTACGCAGTATGACGTTTGATCGATAGACAGATTGAAAATGTTGGAAGTTAATCAAATCAAAATTATAATTACGACTGATTTTTTTTGAATAATTCAATATCATGTATGTACGTATGTGCATATATATCAAGTCCTAATTTTTCGTTGTAGAAAATGCATCAAAATATCTCATCGAGAGCACTATAAATATTCCAAATTCCAATTCAGTTTTCATTCAACTCGTAAATCATCAATAATTCAAGACAGATTTTCATTTCCAATTCCATTTTTACTACTATAATGGTATTACACTATCACCGTTTAATGCGATATTTTTCATTTGGTAAGGTACTATTTGATTCAATAAACTGTGATAAAATTTCGATATTTTTTTTTTTTTTTTATATCTTCACTGTACCACAATAGATATCATAGCGATATACTACAAGACACACTCAGTATATATTTTATTGTAAAGAAAAATTCTATTATCAATTTTTTTATTTGGCACAGGAATCGGAATGATTGTTGATTTTATGTATGTATGTATGTCTGTATGTATGAAATGATGTAATAAAATCTGTCTCCTTGGTATAAAGAGCAACAAATAAAAATGGAAATCGAAACATGTGCATATATACCGAAGAAGATGAAGATATTCTGATGTAATCCGTTTATCTCTAAGCTGGATAATTTACTTGTTGATGTGTATTGAGATTTGTTTTTTTATGTCGTTTTATTATTTAACAGGAATACGTATAAGATTGTGATTTATGTCGTTATTGATCGTAATTATAAATCAAAAAAATAATGGAATTTCTGTTTTGCCTGTTGTGTTTGAGGGAGCATGATATGAAAATGTGAAAGTGCAAAAGAAAATTCCAGCGGATATTCTAATTGATTGGCGTATATATCTCGTAAATATTATTCACACAATATTTATGAACGTAATAAAAGTTGACATTTTACAGGATTTTAATTACAATAACAATAAAAATTTCACAAACTCAATTAAACGAGAATAATTTTGATGGACATAAATTAATACTTATACGAGTATAAACACATGCATATGTATATACATAGAGAGGGGATAGAAATAGAACGTGGATATAAAGCATACATATCTGGGCCCGGAATATAAAATGAAAATTAAAACAAATTTCCAATTTCAATTTTGAATATACCCGGTACACAAGAGGTGTATGAGGAAGGTAACCAAATATTTTTATGGATCATTGAGTTTAGATTTGTTATTGGTATTTTATGTCATAATATCGTTAAATAAATTTTAATGTGCTCGTTTAATTTTCTCTTCTTTCAAATTCGATTTGTGAGTGAAATTTTGGAAAGCAAATTTCCCTCTGCTCTTAAATTTATATCCTTATATGTAAGTATGTACATATATATATATATATATATGTATATGTAGTTAGTATGTCTATTCTTGTATTATAATAACATGCGAATATATTTTTGGATTGTTGATAAAGATCAGTATAATTTTATAATTAAATGGAATCATAAAATGATAGAACTTAATTATATTCGTTTGATGCTATTAAAACGATATAAATATTTATAATTTGAGAATATTTGACATATGGTTCGGTCGTAAAAAAATTACATGACATCATTGTCTAAAGTCTCTATTTAGTATTTACTTAGTATTGTTTCCTTTTTTATATTTATAATCTCGCTGGGTGTTTATTACCGCCTAGTCAAATCTTATTAAACATGGAATTCGGTTCATGTCCTTTTTATTTCTAAATATTTAATATTGTCTTGGAATAAATTGATTCTTCTTAACTGGAACAAATATAATCATATAATAAAATCGTTAATTACTTTCGCAAACCAAACCTCGGATTGTAGGATTTTCGAAAAGTTGATTAAATATTTTAAAATGGTTTCTGATTAAAATTCTCAAGGGACCAAAGTTTCCTAAATTTGAAAATAATTATGGGTGTTTTAGAATTTTACGACATCTACAACGGTAAACGACGTTCGAAAGCGTCTTCGATTAGCTGGTTTACTAATTTAGTGTATTGAAGAAAAGAAAACCAGCGAGAGGCTCGTTTGGACTGTTGAGGCTCAGAAATCAAATCTTTAACAGCAAGAAGATGTTACAATAAATGTTAGAACCAATCCAAGTTTTTTGAATTTTTTACGAATTATGATGAAGCTTTCAAAATTTGCCCGCAGTTCCGAGGGCCTACAATTAGTGGTAGCTGCAAGTGTGTGCCTTGTTCATTTTAAATACAATTTCTTGTGCTATTCATGCAAATATTTAAAAAAAACTTAGAAATTTGTTCGATTTCATAAAGTGTTATTTTTTTTAAATTATGAAACCGATAGAAGATGTGTAACCAGTAACCGCTCTGACATAAAACGTGTTCTCTTAAACGGAAATAGAATAAATAGACAAAAAAAAAAGAGATTCCGTTCATTATTCTATAATCTATACGTCCGAATTGAAATTTAAGTAAATAATCAGGTAAGGTTTAGTATCGCTCACGACTGATAGTTCTAGTATGCATAAACTTCTATACGCCCCATAAATTCATCATTCAAAATATTAAATAATAGAGCTTTCCGTAAGTATAATATAGATAGTAATTAAACGGCCTGTGGATTTTAAACTAAAATTTCTCGATACCTAATTTAAACCGACTTTTCCATGCACTCATATAGAAACACACGAAAAACATGTCTTGCATCAGAGCTAGACAACTTTTCGTGTGTTTCAATATAATGTATGAACATGATAATAAAAAAAATTAAAATACGAGCCGTCTTAATTTTACATAGAAGGTTGTCAAATTTTGATTTAAGTTTCCAACGAAATAATTGGTTTAATAAAATTTTTTAGCCAAATTTACTATCAAAATTTGATGTCCAATGAACTTTTTAATTTTGTTCGAACTTTAAAATACTAAACGGAAAAGGCAGCGATTAGAGCACGTAAGACTTGCATTTCACAACCCCCTAATTTGGGCAAACTAATAAGGCGGATTTATATAACATTTTATAGAATTTGAAGTTCTTCAAAGGAATTTAAAAAAATTGAATTACGACAGTAGTAAATAATACTTGGAATAAAATGAGAAAACTTTGAATCGAATATGTTCCAGTGAAATAACTGACATCTGGCAAGCAAACATGTCAAAACATTAAAATTAACACTTTTCATCCTTTTGGTATGGTGGTATATTGGTAAACCATGTATATTGGTAAACAATGTACGTTATGATATGTTGCATTACAAGAACTTATAATCCAAGAGGCCCGATTTTGTTTTTTTGATTTTTGAGAGTTTTCGTTTCCCCGTAACAGACGAAATAGTGCAATTTATAAATATATTTGGTAAACTGATGTGAGAGTATTTATTCTATAATAAAAATTGCACAAGAATCAGCTTTTATTGCAAAAATCAAAATAATAGAAGATAGTGTTTTAAAAATAAAACGAAAAATTGTCTTGCTATAGTGCTAGACACTTTTTCGTGTTTTACTATGCGAGTATTTGGGAAGATGGCTAGGCTCGCCGGCCTAAATTGACAGTACAACTTAAGGTTGATTTAGATTCAACGAAAATTTTACAAATTAAGTTATCTCGAAGCAAGATGGCATTAATAAAATCATTTTGAAACAGAATGAGACACATAATTTGCCTCGGCTGTTTATAGTAGATAATATACTAAATCTTTGACGTTTCGAAGTAGAAACATAACAACCAATTATTGTTTTAAAAATGTGTTTGACCCCAGAGCAAATAATTTTAATTTGTATTATATTCTCGAGTATCATGTAGTAGTAGTGATGTCCAAGAGGAGTTTAAAGGCATCAACAGTAAAAAATCGTCGTGTGAGGTTATTCAACGTATATAATATATACTATTTAACGAGAAATGAAACAGGGGTTCATCACATCCCTATGCGGTGTTCCTATAGATGACCCAACAAAAAGTCCAATTATTTTCATATTTTTCAATTATTTGCATATGAATTTGGAAAATCTCAATTTCCCAGGATCCCCACATGAAACTGGGACCAAAACAATTTTCTAGTCATAGCTATTGGAAAATCACTTCAAATTAAGCCATCAGACGTAACACTCTAGAGGCTGAATTTTAAAGTATAAACGATCGTAATATAGATGTTCACATATCTGAAGTTGATTTCAAAATTATGCATGAAATAATATCAACATTTCCCATTAAACTGCCGGTAAAAGCGCTATATTCAGGTGAATTAACCCAAAGTAAAGATGATTTATAAAACAAATAATTCGAATATATTGAAAAATATTGTTGATCTATAGACAGACTTAGATGAGAACTCAATCTTCTGAAGAAGAAACAGAAGATGTCATTATTGAAAATCCCATTTTAACCATGAAACAGCGTTGAGCTAGAGGGGATCAAGTTTTAAAAACCTGAGATGTCTTTATCGTGGTAGACAAACAGACCAGCAGATTTCATGACTTGCCATAAAATCATTTTCTCACCGTAAAATCACTGAGCGTGGAATTCGAATGATTATTTTCAGTTTTGGACAAATATGCAGCAAAAGACGCGGTCACTTTAATTATTAAGAATTCATTAGTTAATTATTTCAAATTTTTGCTTATAAATTTAATTACTTATTTAATAAATTTTAAAACAATTCTGAATTTATGATGTGGTTTTAATTTATTTTTTATAAATTTATCGGTAAATTATCGATGAATTACCGACCTGATCAAAAATTTACATTCAAAATTCGGTAAATTTGTATTCCATATAATGCAGACTGCTCTATGATTAAGTTATGACTAAATTTGTCAAAAAAAATTTATGAATTTGTTAGCACTTCACGTGAGATAAATTTGCAAAAGAATTATTGGTTGGCAAGAAATTGTTCATACTAAACCTGCACTGAATTCAAATAGCAAGTTAGGTAGTTCGCGCTAGTCTAAATTGGTACGAAACTAATCAATTTATTGCTGTCTTAAAAAAGCTGAGCCCCCCGGTTTCGAGCTCCAAAAATAGTCGGCAATAGTGAAAACAATGTTGAAGAATTTTGTCGGATTGGATAAGGTGGCTGAAAACGTGCGTTCTAAGTGGAACAATATTGCTGCCAAAGTAACACCGGAAGTGGAAATAACAACATTTGAAATTTAAACCATTTCGAACGTTCAAAATATACAATATGCAAAATGGTACGATGAAACTTTCGTAATTCCCAAAGCCGTCTAATAGATGTCCCTGTTGCAAATTAAAACTTTTGTAAATGTAAAATGCATTAAAGTTTGCGTATAAACTAATGAACTTTCAAAACTTTGCATTTGCTTGACGATAAAATAGTAACCGAAACAGAAAACCAAAACAGTTTACTAAAATGTTTTGCACTGAAACTCACATATCTATGGATAGTTATCGAAAATACAAACGGCGCCCTCCATAGAGTTCTGAGACTCTGCCCTATCACGCTCAAATATACCAATTGATAATCGGTTTATAGTTCCCTACCAAATATTATTTTTAATGTGGAGTTGTGCTCAACCGTAAAAGCCATTAAATATACCACAAAAGGACATGATTGTGTTCTAATTGGCGTTCAGGTGGATGATGTTAATAACTCTTACGATGTGGTTCAATATATAGAAATTACTCAATTTCTAAATTGTCGTTAATTAAGTTTGCAAGAAGCAGCATGGCACGTTGTCATGTTGTCCATTCACCTTAGAGAGGGACAATCAATTTTCTTTAATGAAGACAATATAGACAACGCATTACGTCATGAAACGGTTAGAAGAACCACCCTAACTGTTATTTTCAATCTAAATTCAACGTGTAACGAAGCTCATCAATTTTTATGCCAAGATATACCAATGCACTATGTACTTAAAAATAATAAATGAGTAAAGCGATCGCCGAATTCAAATTTTGGAGAAAATACTATCGGCAGAATCATCCAGTTTCTCCAAGATATTGAGCTGTACCATCTAAGATTTAGTTCTTTTTGTTATAGGGACCGAAGCAATATCTTACGAAAGTTTTAAAATTTTAAATGTAGTTTGACACATCCAATTTTCAAAGGAGCACCTCGAGCAAGAGGTTTGATCAACGATATTGTGTTACTGTAATCCTGCAAATCCATTGGAACTTTGCAATTATTATAAAAATTATATGATGGAAGATTTTCAAAGTCAATGTGTGTGTTTATCAGGACCATTTTTTTACCTTAGTACCAATTTCTGTTCCTGCAGAATGGGCTATTCCTTTAAATTTTTTATTTAAATAAGTCAATTCCAATTGACGAGTTTAAATTTCTCTTACTGAATAAAATAAATACACTTAAAATAAATTACTTATTTAATTACATAATCAATATGCACATACAAAACTGGTTAAATTTAGCGAACTAAATTTATCGTAGATTCGGCCCCGTAGAGGTCGCGGGCCACTATATTATTCTTTATTTAAAGCTATTGTTTGTTTTCCAGTGTTTTAATTTGAATAAATATTCAATTTTTTCTTATACGACTTAACTGCGCATCGCCCTTTTACAAAATACAACTTCAAACTGGCTCATTCGGTTTCAAGTCACTAAAATATTGTAAGTTGTTGACAATATTTTAATTGTCGACTTTAACAAAATACATTCCCAAGTAAACTACGCAATATTTTACGCATTAAAAACTGTCGAGATTACATGGCGTAATCTAGCTCGTCCATCCCTGTTTACGGGTTTAATGGTGTAAACAAATTTACAAATACATAACCATCTTATATTTATATTGTATTAATATAAAATTTAGTCGCAGGATTCCAGATCCTTGTGACGTTGTGCCGGATTTCATAAATGTTCCATTCGCTCTTGTAGCCGATGATGCCTACACCTTGGGAGTGAATCAACAAGCTAAAATCCTATTTGAAGCAGAAATTAGATATTCCGTTTCCCGAACTCATTAAAACGGGAATTATTGAGTGTCTAGTGTACACAGTGGAGAGAAAACGCATTCAATAGTTTTATTTATAAAGAAAAGCAAAATTTTGTAAAACTACTCCTAGGCTGTGTAATGAATTGGTGAGTTATTTTTGAAATACAAATTCTAAGACTTTGTTGTTGTGGCCGTTTGTACACTGCTGCCATAAATTATAAATATATTTTTTCTTTAATTAATCGAAGAGCCAAATAAATTATTAATTTTATTAATTAATGTAAAATATAAATATTATCACTATTGCGGCAATGATCTCCGAATTTAAACAGTTCGGAAATTCGCAATTATTAAATTAATTAACCAGGAACTTTCACTTAAGGAACAGTTTTAGAAACACTGAACTGAATTGATATTAAATTAGTTTTAACCATACGTGCCACATTCAACCAAAACCTTTACTATCAAACTGTCATTTCGATTGAATTAATCAAATGTCGTAATAGGTTAATTGATTTTAAAATCCTCATTTTCATCGTTACAGCGTAACTTCATATACGATAAAAATCGTTGATCTATTATCACGACATACACAAAATCATTATATATAGAAACATGTATAAATACAAAACGATAGTTTAGAAATCACTTAATAAATAATAACTCAATTGTATCGTATGTTTATAGATAAAAATCAATTTGGTATAATATAAATACATACTTACATACATATACAAACATATTCTTTAAAAAGGATAGAAAAAACAAAAGGATATTGATTTTGTCGTATACATACATAGTACATAATATCTTCGATTATAATCTATATATGTCCGGCACATAAAATTGTTAAAGATGATTATATTAATTGTGTATAGTGTAATTTATATGAAGTCATAAATCAAGATAGTCCATATAGATTGACGCTGGTTTTATTTATTACTATGAGTTGGCGGTTATATACTATTTTTTTTTGATGACTCGGAATTAGGCGCATATAATATAAATATATGTATATGAGTACAATCCGTATTATTATTGTTCTTAATAAAATTCAAATTAATTATATCCACTCTTTGCTAAAAGTTATAAACTATATAAACAAGAAATATTTTTCAGTCATATATAAAGCAATGCTGAAATGTAAAGTAAGTTATTTTCTTCTTGCCATCTTTTCTTGTTTTATATAAATTTTCAATTTTGATTTATTTTCCATAACACTGTGGGTTTTCATTTTGGTCGAAGAAACATTCCAACAAACATAAAAAATTAGTTTTTCATTAAAAATTTTTCCATTTATTATAATTATAACAATTTTCATTTAGCTTTTTCAGTTCCTTGCAAGCAAAAAATAACTTATATATTCCAATGTGTTAAGACAACACTATTGTGTTTATAAAAGTTTTGTTATATATACACTGCGCTGAACTTTTACGTTTTCTTTATGGTAAAATAATACTAAAACTTAAGTTATTTAAATTTTTTAATGGTAATGATTTTGATGGGATATAAGCTCATTAACTTGATTAGCTTTGGACAGTTTTCGTATATACCTATAGGGCTTCCGAACAAAATATACTGCATTTGATTTGAGAAGACTTCTTAGTTTAATTAGTATAAAAAGTTGGAATAGCCATCCAAGAAAATGAACAAACCATCAGGATTTAAATTTCTGCCATAAAAATTAATTGAGTTGCAAAATACTCCCGTTGATTTTAAAGCACCTTTTAAACAAATGTTTTACTTGAATACAAATTGAATGTGAAAAATTAAACTTTTCATTAATCTTTTTGGATTTATTGAGTACCAACTTCAAATCAATTGACTGATGAGTTGATAAAATACTGACTAAGATTTCGATGCAGGGTATGAATTTAAGTTTAGACCTGCCCTATACTAAGTTTTTATTTTATAAAATTATTTCAGAAATTTTGCTATAATTATAGTTAATTAATTTATAAAGCATATTGTCGGATAGTGAATTAGCTAAGAATGTGAATATTATAATAAGCAGAAATTGTTCAAACGTGGTTGTCCTTCAATTTTGAATTTATTTTTTTTAAGATTTTTCAAATTTAATATTCATATTAGTATTTTTTAAGAAGATATAAAGGTCACAATTTTTCAGTCCTTCGATAAATCACAAATGAATTAAAACATAGGTGTTTTACTATTTTATAAGTTCTACCAAAATTGGGACAGGTTTTCATACTCAATTTTGTACTGACCTGTTGTGTGATCTAAATCAGGTAGTAGGACAGACATGCGAAAATTTATAATTGAGGGACGCTGTTCATCTAAACACCATTTGTCAGTGACGCGGTCAGGTTGAAGTAGATGGTAAAACTGTTTTGATTAAAAATTTAGCTTTCATCGCATAAAATCAAACAACGTACAATTTAAAACTGTGTACATCTTTACATTAGCACATGTATGTATAACAAAATGTTTGTCCAATGAAAATAATCTTCGTCCATGAACAAATTGTGTGTAAATAAATCAGCTTTTACGAAAGCCTTTAAAATCGAATAGGAATGCTATCAGACACGTCAATTACAATTTCAAGTTATTGTTAGTTAAAGGTCACCAAGAAAAATTTCCTACATAATATTTAATCATATACGGTGAATGTTACAAAAGTATTTCATTAATGAATTATTTTAGGAATGCATGTTTAATTAAATAAAAAGCTAATTTTTTTAAATTTCTTAAAAGCTTTAAAATTTACTAAAAAGTGTATATAGGCTTTCATAAGCTTTCCATATAAAATTTTTAGTATTTCAGAAGCACTTCGGTTTTAGTTATTTAAGCTATTGATAAGATTTTAATCATAGCTGAAAATCTATATACTTCTAGAAGTTTGACTAAATTATGTATACTTAATTATTAAATTTTAAAGAGCTTTTAGATATTTTAGTATATTGTAACTATTAAACTTTTTTAATAAATTTATTAATGTTTTAAATGAGCTTTTTCTAACATAAAAGCTTTTGAAAATCGTGAGGACTTGATAGATTTTAGTAACTTTAAAAAGCTTCAATAAAGTTTTCATCCTTGAATCCGTATAGAATCGCATTCAATTTAAATGAAATTCAGACGTTTTTATGTTTCTTGAACCAGCTCCTGTTAAACGAAATTCCATTCATTTAATGGGATTTGAAAAAATTAAGCTTTTGGTCATTGGAATTTTTTTAAATAGTAATCGGGACTTTATGGAAGAGAAAGCTATACCAATAAAGGCGTTTTTTGGTAACTCTAGCATTAATTGTCGAGGCAATTTCCTATTGTGAATTAATAATTTTATATAAATCAAACAATTGCATGTAATATCGTAGTTTGATTTATTTAATGAGATTGAAGTTCATCGTTACACTGCAATTGTTAAATTGCATCCCACGAAATATTTTTCGGCATTATTTACATTATCGGCTTCCAAATGTATTGTGTTGGTTGTATTTGATTGAGATAACGTTAAGCAAGTTGATGTGACTGGAGCAGAATTTGATTGTAACGGTATAGAAATACCTGATATGGATGTACTGCATTCAATTGATGTTTTTGAAGCATAGGGTTTTTTATAAAAAAATTGATCTGTCTTTTGTTTGATAACGATTCATCAATATAGCCTTCCACTACACTGGATGATCGTCACCCACCGTGGCGTTTAAGGGTTAGGAAATCGGTACCACTATGTGATAATAATGTTGCAGATGTGCACCGAAAACTATGGCCTGTGTAATTGTCGACATCTTCAAGTTTCAAAAAATTTGCAATTTGTTTAGGTGTACTTAGAAATTTATTTCTTCCAATTGGTTGAATTGTGCATTTTCCATTTTAATAATTGACGAAGAATCGATTATGACCAACAACCTGGGCTAGGCGAGGTAGACTACGCCAAGTCATATAGACGGTTGTCGACACGTAATGTATTACTTAGATTACCTGGCAATACTTATCGTTATGTAGACAATGTCAGCGTAATGTAGACAACATCAACAACCTACAATAATTTTAGCATTTTTAAATACAACAACCCAGCTTTTGTGTTTAATAAAAGACCGGCTTTTTATTACACAAACGTGTCAACATTTTTCGTTGCTCACCAAGTATCTCAGGGTTATCAGGAGACAGTACTACTCTCTGTGAAATGCAAATTTTTAAGAGCCGTCATAATAATTTAAATTAATAATTTAAATTTCTAAAAAACCAACCAAAGCTTTTATATTATCTTGTTAAAATCTTAATTTTAATTTAATTTTTAAATACATATAAACGAGATAATATAAATGGATTTTGGTCTAATTAAATTAAACATTCAGATGATTTGCTAGAAATTTACATTATTTTCAATTGCTATTGTTTTAACAGCTCTAAAAAATTTGCAGTTGACAGAGAGAGTAATTGTCTCTTGAAAATTCTAAAATATTTGGTGTGCAACGAAAAATGTACCTCCGTCTAGACACGTTTATGTGATACGGTAATGTAATAAACACATCAGAATTTTTAACACAAATTTGAACTTTTGGAATTGCCAGGCAAATTTATCGACAACCGCAAATCAGCTGCGTCTGGAATAAAGGCGTTACTTAATTGATATATTTGGCTAATCCATTTTGAGTTCTCATAAATAGCATAACTTATTTGAATGAATTGTTAGCACTCAGATATTTTTTTTGGTATTCATATTTACATTGAAGATATGTCAATACCACCATAGCTGAATTAATTGAATTTGGTCCCCCTTTTTAAATAATGGAGTTTTGATAATTATCATTTTGAATATTTTGAAAAAATTGTTGACGTTGTCATTCAAATTCTTATCCGTTAATTCCTTCCTAAAACATTACCAAGATCGCAAGTTGTGTGCGATTAGGGCTCCTAAATACTAGAATATTTTAGTGCCCGGGTGTTGGGTGGTTATTAAGCCGAATACCCCAATTAAATATTTTTAATATTTCTTTGTTAAATAGCAAATAATAATTGTGATTTAATTATTTCAATGTAATCTTAATTTAAACAAAAGAGCTACGTTCCTTATTTAAATCTGTAAATAGCGTAGTTTTGTATATCTGTAGTTCATTCGATCTGATCAGTACGAATCCGGATTATTTATACGAAATATTGAAACTAAAATCAATCTCAGAAATCGGTGTAACCAAATCGAAAAATTCGATCTAATCAATCTGATAAAGAACTAACGAACAGGAAACAAATGGTTCATATCGATCTGAGCGAGAAGCGCATAGCGATTTTTATTTGTTGTAAATGTATTTTTCGCCACTAAATATACCTGTTTGTTGTCTGTTGATCTAGAATTTTTTATAAGGAGCAATTGTCTAATATTTCATTTCGCGCGTACCATTTAAATTTTCTATTCGAAGTTTGAATGATGCCCCACAACAGAAAATCTTGTGTGGCCCACGGTCATCCTCTTGTTATTTTGACTCGGATATAAACGTATTAAAAGCTATTCAGACAGATTTTTCGTTTTAACTTTGTAAGAATAATTAAAAACACGTTTCGGAGATACTCGTCGTAATTACCCGGAGAAAGATATCCAGGTACTCGGGTCGTCGATACCCGGACAATACGAGCCCTATGTGCAATTTTAATTATAAAAATTGTAGATATGAACAATTTCAGTCCATTGATTTTTTTATTGTTGTATAAAATAACAAACAGCTTATCGATTTTCAGAGATTACTCAGAAATCTGAAACATTTATGAAAGCTTCCTATTTATAATTTGTATACAAGAGTTTTATACCCCATCAAAGTATCAAATTCACTCTACAAAAATTGGAGCACAGTAGTTTTGAACTAGTTCACAAATAATCATTCCAAATTTTGTTTGCATATTCGACGTTGTCTACATTGCTGTTACTATGTCGACGATTTGTTGATAATCCCATTCCTGACAACAACATGGACCAAGTTTGATATACTTTCTGATATATGCTATGAATACTGCTCCTCCACAGTAAATATGCGAACCACATTTGATTTTGTTTCTGGAATTTTTATAAAGTAAACATCTCCTTTTTCACACACATCATTAACATCGGCTTTGTCATAATTCATCCGCTCGAGTTGCACCATATACACCAAAAATCGTATTTAATTTTTCTAATTTTATGATAAATAATTGTTCTGGGGCTCAAGGCTCTCCCGGGTAATTCGCAGTTCGTTAATTTGCGTCCTTGCCTTACGCCATTTTGTCAGCCAAATCGAGGACGCACGGCCACAGGTCCGATTTGTTTTGACCATCTCTACACCTTGCATATCTCCATGCCAGCCTGCACTGACATGAACGATGGCTCGGCCCATGAATTCTGCACTCATCACCAAAAATCTTTAATCACCTACGAAAATAATGCTGGAAAATTGATACATTTGTTTGCAAGTGATCTGTTACCTGCATAGCTAAAAAGTTCGTATCGTTTGCAGCAGATAACAATTTCCTTATGTCTTCCGGTTGGAAAATGGTGGATTTTTTGGGCGAAATCAAACATAATTCTTTTTAAAAATGCAGTGAGCTTAACATATTTTATATTGATATTGTGATTTCTTGCGATCATGGGTTTCAGCACCAAGTATCCTACCTTCTTTGAACTTGCCTTATATTTTGCGGGGAAATGTGTTATTTGCCAAATATCAAATTACTTTCGTAATGATATACACTTACTTGTTGACCGATTCACTAATGCATTTTTCGTCAATGTTTTGTTTTTTTTCCACTCCATAAACTTATCATACGAGCGTCAGCAGACTTTTTGGGAAGTAAGTCTAAAGCAATTAACTCTGCTTCATCATTAATTTTAGTTAAATAATTTAGTAATAATAATTTAGATGCAGCCATTTTTATTCGCAATTATGAAAAACTTATTCATTTAAAATAGTGACAATTAAACAATTTCTCCATTTCCGCCAACTGTAGTTGTCAGAAGTAGTCGTAGCTCCAATTAATTTTCAAATAATAAGCTGAACACTTCAGAGGTTCGGCAACCGTAGAATTTGCAAAATGTATATCAAGTTTACTTTGAGCAATCAATTCATAGAAAATCTTATTGGCATTTTTCTGGAATACGGAAGGTCTATGTATTTATTTAAATACTCGTACCGTCTTATGTGTTGACTTGATTTTAAACTTTTTAATTCTATTTATTTTGAAATTGTATTGAAAATTTGCTAGTTCTAACAGAATATTTTATTTATTTCATTTAGTAAAAAATATAGTTTAGTCTTAAATCGAGCATCGTAATAGAAATGTAAACACTTTAACTTTGGCACTACCAATTGCTTCATCTAATGCTAATATTTTAATAAAAAAATAAATGTTACACAAAAATCACATTTTCTAGATAATGTACACAATCAATTAAATAGGATTTTGTCGTCACTCACAATCAAATTGGCGACTAGACGACTTCACATACTAATGGCAAAATTATTAACAAACACAGTAAATTTACAACAAAACTTAAATTGTGTCATCTACACTATTTCTATATACAATATGCACTCTCTTATCGCACCATCGCATTATTTTGTGTGTGCGATTGTACGTTATGTATACATATGGATATATGTGTAAACGATTTATTCATTTCAATTAAATTTGTCACAATTTCCGCCCATTCAAACACTAGATATATAGATTCGATTTTATCTAATCCATATATTTTATTGATATGATACATATTAAAGGATCTAGATGCTACATATATAGACATAAAAAATGTATACGTGTACGGATTTATTTCTCGAGAATGCGTTCGATGAATTATTCGCGTTCAATCAGAGCGCAAAATACATTTCAAGAATAAAAATCCACTGTAATTATTCATTGTATCCCATACATCCTCCATACATACATATAGAGATAGTACATATCGAATCGAATAAATAATTCTCGTTTAAAGTTTAACTCAGTTTTATGTCGAAATTTATTTTCTTCATTTATTATGTTTGTTTAGGTTAAAATTCAATATTAGTTTTGATTCAATTTGTATCAATTTCTGTTTAGAAATACAAAAAAAGACAAAAAAAAGGGTTCTACTCATACATAGGCCAACCTTTTCACCAATTTTCCCACTCACAATGATTCGGTGTATCTTCAAATTGATTTCAACTCGATTTTTTATTTATATTTATTTTTTAAGTTTATGTTGAGAGTGTTATTATAGGCAAAGTTAATTAAATTAAACTAAACGAGTAAACGGAAAAACAAAACAAACAAATCGGAAAATGAAAGCCGTGCGATAATTATTGTTTAGTTAATTATTATGTAATACGTTTGGGTAGGTGTGTATGTGTGAATTGGTGGTTTGGCAAGGATAATTTTTGTTACCGATTTATCATATTAACATTAATTAAGTATAATGATGATGGTTTATAATTTAGATAATGATTAGAAAATTAATTCGGTAGCTTATGTGATCGTTGACACTTGATTTATAAACATAAAATTTCAGTTTTCGTACTTTCGAAAAGTAGACATTTTTCTGGTCCAATGTTGCGTTAGAAACTTTTTCAAGCAACACAGATTTTTAAAAACCTTTATTTTAGAGTTACAAAGTTAGAAAGCATTCATGAACAAAGACGCATCACTATTATTTATCAGCTTTTCACGGCTTCTGTTTGTTTATCAATGATTGAATTAAATTTGAATGAATACAAAACATATAAACTATATATTCATTCAAGTTCAATTTCACTATTAAGCAACAAACCGCAGCTCTGCTATAAAAAGTGCTGACTTTTCTAATAAAGCATTACTCTAAAAAAAATTAGGGCGTTGTTTTTATTTTCTGTAATAACAAATAACGTAGAGTACGTACTAAGGGAAATTACTATCATTTAGTTGTTGTTGTTTAATTTATAGTTTTTTAATACGAATTAAACGATATGTATTTGCACGGTTTACTGATATAATCCAAATTTCCAAGAATACCCTAACAAAGCAGTAATTTCTCCTCTTACAACGCCCTTATTTTTTTTTCTGCAAAGAAAGTTTAATTCTTTATTACGATATAAGTACAATTTATGGTGAATGATACTATGATTATGATATTCTTCGACTATTTTAATTTTTTTTATTTATTTGTGAAAATATTAAATGATTACATGTGCCGTGAATGTTGCAACATCGAAATTGATGTTACCAAGCTTGAAATATCTTAACCTCATATTTGAATTTAGGAGTTACAAGTTACATTCCTTTAAAAATTCAAAGTTCTAGCTTTCACATTTGACGAAATATTTATAAAATTATTTTAAAAATCTTTCATAAATTTTCAAACTAGAATTGATTGACTACTCAAACTTGATACACATAATTTGTGCAAAAAGAAGAACTTCAAGGAAATGAGTCAAAAACTCTCTAGTTAAAATAGGCATTCCAACATCATTCAGTTTTATTTGGATGAATATGTCTTTCAAAATTAATTGAAAATGATTGTTTTCTTATCAAGCAATTTTGAAATTAATTCAAATTCTACTTGAAATTTCGAAATATTTTTAATCCTATTCAAATTTATAAATGAAATTCAATTTCTAGTCAAACTTGAGTAAATTGATTCGATTATATTTTATTGCATTTATTATTGATGTTTGTTTCAAATATTACTTTATTGTCTCATAAAACATCTGCTTAACATCAATCAAATCAATTATTAGCCTAATCAAATTTCACTCAAATAAAAAATCCAATTAAATTCATATTTTAATTAGAATTTAATAGAAATTTATATTTAAACTGTAAAGTGGCCATAGGACTGAATGCAAGAAAATGATTTGAATTTTGATTGGCCTAGATCAATTTATAGCGAACAAAAACTCACTTTGACTGAATTTATTATTCTATTATAGGCATAATCATATAGATTGAGAATTGGATCTTTAACAAATTTGTTCTGAAGGAAATATGTAGTTGACGCCAAATCCAATAATTGAATTAATTTTCGAGTGATTATACGCAAACTTAACAGTCTCTAACAATCCATATTACTCTTCGCTCTTCGTCAAGTAACTTTGAAAATATTGGCGTCAATGTTCGGTTGACTCCCTCAATTTGACCGTTTATTCTGTTTGATAAAATTTTTAATTTACAAACAATAGAATATTCTTGGTAAATCCATCGATTAAGTATTCCAAGTATGAATCGCTTTTTAAACCTTGTCAATGTCAGTAGTCTATAAAATTCGGAATGCAATACATTAAAGGGCTTATTTGTAAGCGACCGATAGACTCCAAAATTCTGGTCAATCCGAGATGTGCCATCAAGTCTTGTGAATTTCAGATTATTTGAATCTGTATAGTTGCCAGAACATAAAATTATAATTCTCGCTTGTTTGTTTATCGAAACACAAATTAAATCTTGCACAAACTGTCGGAAGTAAGAGTACATTCTTGAATAGATTTAATATTTATTTAGTTGAGTAGTACTCCATTTCTGTCCACCGAGAAACACTTCGCGCAAAAACCACGAAGAGAGTAATCTTATTCAGGCATCTGTAGTCTACACACATTTCATGTTCTTGATTATTGCGTTTGTTTGGTAAAGCAATTGGTGAACAATAAGGGCTTTCACTGCTTTGTATGATTTTCTTCTTTTCTAAATCGTCAGGCATGTTTGCTACTATTTTGCGCTTGGCATAGAACAATATTCGAAGTGATTGCGTCATTGTTTATAATTTCAATAGTCATTTCAAAATCAAATTTAAATTTATCTTAATATTATTTAATTTAATATTTATTAAGATTTATTTTTTTTGTGCAGTCACTTTCAAAATAAGATGTATCGATATTCAAAATATCATTTTCAGACACCCTTTCAAATTTAATAGCATATTTTAGGGTTTTCACCAATTATCTGCTTTTGCAATTTTTTTTAAATATCTAGCCAACAAAATATTATTTATCGTACTATTGGCAACACCATGAAAATTTCAATTGATACAATTTTTCAAAAATTCAAAATATTTGCATCAATTGTTCTATAACATTTAATCAAATTATTATTTACACCTCTAAAATCAGTATTAACCGGGTTAATGAATTCTTTCTTTACAAGGTTAACCTTAACTAAACATATCGGGCTGCCTGAACACTCCCTCTGTTACCTTCTCCTCAACAAAAAGCCTTTTAAACCGTTCGGCGGATCTATTTGCATCTCGCCACAATTATAACATCAGATTTTTGAAGAACTCGGTACAAATTTTCTTCACATCCGTTCTTCATAAATATTTTCTTAGGAGGCTTAGGAGATTGAATTTTCACAAATACATTTAGTAAATCTTCAGGTGTCTTCAACATCTATGATTTGAATTTTTTATGCCATTCAATTTGAAGGTTTTTCCAGTATAATTTTCGGCATGTATGTAACTCGAGACCTTAAGTACGATAACATTTTGTGGTGTATTTATTTGTCAGGGTTCTGAGATACGCCGGACACCAGTATCTCATGTATAGGAGTATTTCTTAATAAAATATATTTAAAAAAAACTTTTTAAACAACCACGCTTATGCTTTTGCTTTGAAAAGGCTTTGAAAAGTAGAAAATAAAGTTTTACCACGCTTATATTAGCTCACGCTATGTATCAGTGGCTGTTTGTATCGTCAAATTTTGTAATCAATTTTTCAACCACTTGCGATAGTCCAAATGAGGCCGAAAAAATGTTAGAATCTTGTATTATCATCGGAGTTACGCCTGCATGCAAACTTTCAGCTCAATTGAACTATCGCAAGTGTTTGAAAAATTGATTACAAAATTTGACAATACAAACAGACACACAGTGTGTGCTAATAAATGAGCGTGGTAATAATAATAATTCAACACATATGTACCGGTGTATTATAGAACTCATTACAAAACAAAAATGGTAACATGGCGGTACTCACGCTACAAATTTGGCATGACGTCTCGGACTCTCGGTCATACACTAGTTTATAGCACTGTGGTTCATGCGATGCAGTGTTGTTATAATATACCAGTACAAAAAATAACAATTTTACAGCCCCGGTATTATAGTAAGCTTCACCGGTTTATAAAATGAGGACTGGGTATTACAGTGAGAGCTTCAAACAGGATCTGAACCGTAATTAATTAGTCCGAATTGTAACCGTTTAAATCCGGCGTCGAAATCGGAACCATAAATGTTTCTGTTCTGTTTCGGTATTTTTTTCGTACAAAAATGAAAAAACTATATTTTCAACTAAAATAAAAATAAGTATTTGTTGAATAATTATCGGTCGAAAACTAAAATGTACTGTTTCGTTAAAAAATTTCATTTACCTCAATTTAAAAAAAAATCTAAGATTATAAATAAAACTTGAAAAAACGTTTAAACGAAATCTTTTGTATTAGGTTTCATGGACCCTTGCCTTAAATGTAAGAACATGTTTTGAAATTAAATCAACTGAAATTGTAACGAATATTGCATGAGACACAGTATTACATAAATTAAAAGTCGCGAAGTCCAACTTTTAAGAAAACCAAATTCTGAATTTACAATTTTAATTTAAATCGAATTCCATCGCTATAATATACTGAATATGGAATAAAATGAAATACAATTCGATCGATCGAATTTTCAAAATCGGATTTCGATTTAATTCGTTAAATTTTAAAACTGAATTTTTCGTTAACAATTCAGAGTGCATAGTTTTAAAAAAATTGTATCTTCTTGTAATCGTTAAATTCTTTTTTTTTTAAATACATATTTGTTTTAATTTTTAACCCATTTTTCGTGTACATTCGTCAATTCGTATTAATGAAATTGAAAAGGCTGAATGCATAATTGAACTGTTGATTGCATTTTGATTATTTTTCATATAGTTGTCGAAATCCAATGTTTATGAAATTTGGGTTTAACTATATTTTAATTTTATAGTTCATTTTTGGCTCAATCGATTTAAAAACAACCATTCGTTTTGAACATTTCTGGCTATGGAGTTGCCTTGTTCAACCAGACGATTGAACTGGCCATTACGCTCATCCAATAAATCAAATTTATTACGAGAAAAGGTATTCCTGGTCGCGTTTTTTTCGAGCAACGATAATGTGAATTGGCCAACGAGATCAAGTGGCTTGCCTCCGTCATAATTTTTTTTAGGTTATTTGAAAATTGAAGGAGATATAAAAAAGTAGAAGGACGCAGCTGATTGATTGAAATTCTTGTGACAAAACTAGCCGAGTGAAGTAGACTTCTGACTGATGTTCTAGAAAAAATTGAACGATATCGGTTGAACGAATAATTACGCTCGAAAAATAATCCGAGGGTGAAACGTATAATTGAAACAGATCGAATTTAGTATTATCTCCACGTGTTCTGAGGCTGTTTGAGATTGCTAATCGATTTACAATTTGTAAATAAAACATTTGCACAAATCATCAATGTTGGATGTAAAATTGTATATGTACTCTCTCGAATTAGAAAAAGGGTTAACATGAAAATCAATTTGGTACCTAGATCAATTTAGACAGGACAGTTATAACCTATATATAACTATGCAATATGTATATTTCTCGAAAATCATGATAAATAGATCGTGTGCCGTACAAAGTTTAACATTAATAATTTTAATCGAAAACAGTAAAATTCTTCCTCATGAGTTTTTTTTTGGTTATCTATAATCCTTTTATGATAATGTTTATATCAAGAATACACGGATTTTATTTTCTGTCTCATAACCTTGTTCAACCATTTAAACGTAATCGATGGAACTTTAAAATCTATATATACGACAGTATAATAAATTCATATGTGGACGATTTTTTTCGTATTTTTATCCAGCCAACGAAAAAAATAAATCTGCAAACATCAACTAAAATATCATAAAAGACTATGTTTTTTTGTAGCGCGTGCTATTACTGGCATATGGCATAAGGTTATCTGGTTTAGCCTTAAATTTATTGCTCTATAGACAATATTCATTCTAAATGTGTGTTATATTAACATTATACGTTTTTAAAAAAAATAAAAGAAATGTCCTGCTGCTAAATAGGTTTTAATTTTGATTAAATTTTTCGTATAATTTTCACCATCGCACCACAATCACAAAGCACCAAACGTAATATTTTTTAGGCGTTTTCCCGACAAAAACAACAAATACATATATTTATGAGGGCCAGTATTTTCTTTAATTCATTTTTACAATAATATTATGCTTGTTTTACATTTTCATTGTCTGCGATCGTTTGAGGCAACATTATGTTAGCTTGGATATAAAACTTTTCAAGACATTTTGATACTACATATATAGAATAGATGAATATACATAACGCGATTTAATAGTGGGAGGCCGTTTAATTTGGTCGGTTTTTATAAAACATATAATTTTATTTTATTTGTCAACGTAATATTTCTACACATCCTCTTTAAGGAGAATACATATACACCGAAAAACATTTATGTATCAACAACATACATAATGACTTTGCTTCTTAGTAAGGCTTACCTCAATAAAATTAAATTCTAATTTTAAATGATTCCATAAACAATAATACACGGCCTCCACATTTCGATATTATTGTTCTTTACAAATTTATTCCGCTTATTCTCGTCCGATGAAATCAAAATCGATATTCAATTTTTGAAATTAATTTTATTCAACCTACCGTATATTGATAGACTTTCAAGGTATTTCGATCAAATACAAATGGGATTTTTTTAATGGACCGCTGTTATAACCTGACTGCTGTCATACGATATACTAAGTATTAATAGAAAAATATCACATTAAAGCTCTTTAAACATGATAAGTACAAATATGTTAAAAATACCACCCATTTGTTATTCCCATTCAATAAATCACAATAGAGGTGACAATTTTAGGTAAATAATTACTCAATTAAAATATTTATATTTAAGAATTACATTGAATTTTCGTCACACAATCTCAACAGAATCATTAAAGCCTAAATTTAAACCGATATAACAAGTGTGTTAAGCTCTTATACATTTTTGTAAAATTTTCTTCCACTCTTTACAATGGCTATGTCCAATTTTTTGGTACGCATATTATATTATAAATTAATTACTTTAATTAATTTTTTATCTGAAACTATAGTTGAAATTTCTGTGGATTAAATGACTTAATTTCACGAATAATTTCCACCCGTTACGTGCTGCACCATAAGGATTCCGATTTATATTTTATTTTCGGAACTCTAAAAATGAAGCAATGTTTGAATGTACCGAGTTACACGTATAGATTAATGAGTGCCAGAGAAATGAGTGCCAGAGAAATGTTGAGTTTAACATATAGAATTACAATAAATCCACGAAGATCTGATTAATAAAGGTTTCAAAATAATGACTGATAAACATTTTAAATTGAGGTAGAGATTTTGAGGAATACAGTCATCTCTAATTCAACGGATATTTAGTGCCATTCAAGTGATATCTATTAGTCTATGTACGGTTTATTATCAACCGAAACACGCAATTAAAAGGCAGCAATTTTCAAGTTTCTCAAAACTTTGGGAACCAAGTCCCATGCAGGAGGTATCTACAACGGTCAACATCTCCAATGTCGAGCACGATTACTATCTCCGAAAGAAAATTCATTGTGGTATATGGTATACAAGTCGAAAATCAAGATAACGGATCTGCTGGTTACCCAACCTGCCGGGAACATCAGATAGGCGAAAAATCCCCGATTTAATAGGTTCCGTTCCAATTAGCCATAATTCAGAATATCTGATTTATCCAAAAATTAATTTATAATCAACTTCGGGTATGGGAAAATTTTGAAAATAATATGTTGAATATAACCACGAGCACGAAGGTGCTGAAATGCGATTAAATCAGTGGTTTTCGACCAATACCTTGGAAAAACATTCGCTAGATGAATTTTCAAATTATTTCATAATTATGAGCTGAAACATCTAATACTACATTATTATATCAGCTGCATCAAACAAAAGAAATTATAGTTGAACGATACAGAGATATGTACATGTTTCATATGATTTTGCCGAGTCCAACCTATTCATTTATGAAAGGTACTAAAAGTCAAAAACTATACATTGTAAAATAAAATGTTAGCTGGAACTTTTAGTTGGAATAATTTAAAGATGTTCTGATTTTTATATTTTTTCTAATCGCCACACTTTAACCTAAAAAATGAACTCTTTATCATATTATGCGATAAATACATTTTATTTTACAGTCATAAATAAAAATACATTACTTGACACCCTGTATCTATTTGACACCCTGTATCTTGCACAACAGGAACAATAATAAAAATCGTCATCCAGGAAATTTTTCTTTAGCTAAGTACTAAACAATAATGAAATAACAAACATAAATTTTGATATACCTACTTTTTCATCTATAGGGGTTCTATACGGTTCTTTGTATTTTCCGAGGTTCCCCTTGCTTCAGGTATTTTATTTTGACATTTCACGTTTTTTTGTCTCAATATCAATTTTCAATTGTTTTGCAGATTTAGCAATTTTAATTAGCAAACAAGTTTGGAATGGTAATGAGAGCGTTTTACTTCCTTAACCACAATTTATTTCAATGCAAGTGATTTAAGTGTGTTACGAAAGGTTTGTTGGAATTTAGTTTTAGTCTTGTTTGTTTGTTTTGATTCCACATTTTGTCCAAACACCAAGGTGTCATATCGAAAGTTCAACAGGAAGAAGATCGTCTTTTAAAAAGAAAAAGTAACCAATCTGTCTGGAATTATTCTGTTCGATGAGCCAATGAAGCGAAATGGAAGTGTAAATGCATTAAATGTAATAAAATAATGATTTGCTGATAGGAGGGAGTAAAACTGGTAACCGCACTCATCTGATATGACTCATAGCATTATTCTAGCTCGTAAAAGAGTCTTTAAATAAAGAAAACATCTACTCTTTGGAAAACTCGTAGAACAATTGGATAGTTCGAGTCGTGATTCATGCCTGTCGAAAAATGCATCAAAATCGTGAAACCAAATTGAACAACTTTCATTGAAATCTGGGATTGTTGCGATTATTACTGGCGGGGCAGTGGTAATGAAAAACGTAGGAATTATTATTGCTGCCGACTAGCAATTATAATTAGCACGCATAGGATACAACTATCTGTGGTTGAAGTTATATATAAGCGTAGACAAGGGCAAGGGGACCCGGAAGAGGGACCGTATCGAAACATTACGGATTCCAACGAAGATAATAAATTTGATAATGACGCAGAAGAGAGTGAAAGCGCGTTAGGTTTGCAAATTGAAAACAGTACCACTGCTGCGGAACTAGAAATCCTTGAATTTATTTCCTAGGAAAATATTGGTATACATTGGTAGATGAGATAAGTGGAATTGTAAAACAATTTCGACAATCTCTAACCAAACATGTCGATTATCACTTAATCAGTAAAGAGCTTAAGCTAACTTACAAAATCGTATTGCAGGACGACGCTTCAAATATGTAAATTTTCAAAAAAATTGAAGAAGAAGCACGAAAATTATACCATTTTCAACAAAACGTAACGAGAAAATTTAATTACTGGAATGTATATTGTGAGGCTCCAGAAAACAACATGGAACCAGAGTACACATCTGATGATGATAATGTGTTTAAAATACAAGATTTTGGGACCATCTGCTTTTTGGAAGGTGATGAAAATTTAAATTATTTGTAACTTTCCCTGGAAAAGAAACTACAAGAAACGAAGCAACGCAAACCAAACCAAGTTTTAAATTAACACGGGCAGTCAGAAAAAAATCTAAAAACTAATTGTTTAGTGTTGTCTTGTCCGTGGTGAACTGAAATATTACGAGGACGAGGCGTTAAATGCAAATATCAGAGTTAAGTTGATATGTTTGTGACAACCGTACGACCGACAAGAGTGTTGATGTGAAAAGGGCTTTTCCAACCGGAGACCAATTAAGATTAGATCCGTGATCTCGGATGGTAGCAGCGACAATATGTGTTTTTTGAGAGATATCAACAAAATGTACGATTCATGAAGTCGTATATACCAATTCTGCTTCCAACCAATGATTTTATAGGATTAATAATAAATTTGGATGGTTGGGCTACAATCGTGAGTCTAATCTAGGGATGTTGGTATTATAATATTCTGGCTTATTATTAGCTCGGCTGAATTGTACTGCAACTGATATTTTCTTATATGTTGGATTATTTTATCGTATGAAATACTTCCTGCATGCGAATAATCACATACCCGTATAATTGCGAATTGCGGTTTTCGTTGAATTGCACGGCCCTGGAACGACCAAGTGTCAATTATAATCACATACGTTCTATGGTCCTAGAGATTTAATCGCGCCTTCTGGTCGAGCCATTACTAAAATTGTTGTTTTCGGTGATTTAAGTTAATTAAATACATTATGTTAAGGTTATTTAGAGATAAATAAAATTTTAATTTTAATTTATTATCATTCCACTAGAAAAAGGTCACAAGGTTAAGAACGCCATAATCCATAATCCGTCACGTCTATTTAATTGGCATTGGAAAAAAAATGTAGTGTATAGCATATAGTAATAACTTTCCAATGAGTAATTTGGAATCGTATTTGCCATAATTTCTATTAATTTTCATTCTAATTTGCATTTTAGCAACAACAACAAGAATATGTTAATTGAATAATATATTTAAGTAGAAATCTTCTTCTTCATCTTGTTAGTATAGTATACTTATTTATTTATTTTCTTATCATTTTGCATATTTTCTGTTTTCTAAATAGGATTACAGAATTTTTTATTATTTTTTTAAGGAGACTGGATACACACACACACACAACAATTTTACTATTTGCTACAAATATAGCGGATAGGGTATATGATATATGTATATAGAGTTAAAAAGGCGTCAAGATAGACATGAATTCGAGATAAATATTTTTAATAAAATAAATAAATTAATTTAATTAAAAATAAAATTAAAAACACGAAATGGAATTTAACACTTTACATTTTGAAAAAAAAAAAAAAAAAAAAAAATTAAATCTACAGAAGCGGTTGTATACGAATTACGAGTAATGTCTGGTGCGATATCATAAATTTAATGAATTAGTATATCGATGGGAATCCGGGTTCAATTTTATTACAATCACCACCCTCATATATCTTTGTATATACATATATAGCACAATAAAACGAAAGCCATAACCATTCAAAATCACAGTCATATCGTTTTGTTTTAGTATTAACACATTTTTGTTCAAGAATAAGATGTAGCACACACAAAAAAAAATGGACATTCTATAAAACAATCTTGTGAGATTACAAAATCCCAAGCATGGATTTAAAAATGTAAATAAGCTATACATATGTAGCTGCAAAGTGATGTTTTGTTCACTTTTCTATTTTATTTTATGTCATCTTAATAGAACAGAATGTTTATGCAAACAACAATGTTAATTGGTGGTATGGGGGCTGGTGTTAGTTGGAAAACTATTTAGTATTCAAATCCGTTTAGTGTAGGAATAATTTTTATGTTGAAAATTACTGCAGAAGGGTTTGAAAAATTTAACAAATTTATGCGGGTGTACATTATTATTTTTATTTAACAGTGTATTTCAACAACAACAAATTATTCAAACGAATTCATAATTAATTTTATCTATAGATTATGTATATTGGAATTAATATGTTTTATCTAAATATGTTTATTGAATTGATATATATTTATATGTAGATAAATATTAATTAATAAAATTAACATAATTCCGAAAAATTTCGTAAAAATTACATTTTTGAATTGGTTTTGTGTTGGAATAGAACCGATACGCAAGTATTGGCTGGAGCTTTTTAAATTCGTATTGATTTGAAATATTTCAACTATTTTTTTAACGTTTCACATCACGCCAATGTACAAGAATCTCAAAGAACGAATCTTACACATCAGATTTTCATAATTGTTGTCAATATAGTAAGTCTCGATACAAACTTCGAAAAGTCTAATTATCAAATATTTAGAAATGCTAGCGACCATATGTAGTAAACTCTGGAGATTCGTGTTAATGCGCTTGACTTAAATATGACTTTTGTAAAATTTTGGATTACATTTTTTATGAGAAAACTTGAAGAAACATTTTAATTATCTTGATATGTATAGGTATGATTATCGTAATTTGTTTTAAAATTTCAGATTTTGTTAGATTTTGAATAATTTAAATTAATAATTAAACTAAAAAATTTGTAATAATTTGACCAATTTAATTCAAAAACAAGCATTTCGTGGCTAGGAATACGTAAATACGAATTGAATTCGTAAATTCGAAATAGCTTGTCAAATTTCGGATTTAGTCAGTCCGTTAAATTGGCATCAAATGTAGAAAATTTTAGAAATCGTGCTAATTTAAGACAACCCAACTCTTTCCATAGCAATTTCTAACACCAATTTAGAAGGGTTCAGGTGTTCAAAATTAAGAAATTCTAGCGATAATATGTAGAAAACCCTGAGATTCATGTTAGTTGGCTTAATATTAATTAAGAAAATCGTACTTAAATATCTAGCACAATTTTCGTAATTTAGTCAGAGGAACTTAACCCTTTACATAAAAGTTCCCGATACCAACTTAAAAAGCCAAATGAAACTTGAAAAAACTTGGAATGCTAGATTCGTGTTAATTTGCTTGATAAGTACGATTTTCATAATTTTTGCAACGTTTTAAATTTAGTTTGAAGAATGCAACCATTTCTATTATAATACCCGACATTAATTTTAAAGGTCCAAGAGTCTTCACTATTCTAAAGCAACAAAAATACTAAAGCAACCGTAAGTACAAAATTCTAAAAGTTTTGTTGATTTGCTTGATTTACTCGTATATACGATTTTTGTAATTTTTTGAAAAATTAAGTATTTTTTCAGAAGAACCTCACTTTTTTCATAGCAAAACCCGATACCAACGTGATAGTTCCAAGTGTACACTATTTAGAAATACCGTATAGTTATATGTAAGAAATTAATAATTTTCGAAATATATTGCAATATTACGAATCTATTCATAAGAACCTTACGATTTTTATAGCAATACTGGATACCAATTTGGAAAGTTCAAGTGCCCACTATTCAGAAATATGTACTACCAACCGTAAGTAGAAAATTCTGCGATTCGTTTTAATTTCACTGATGTAACTATATATGATTTTCGTAGTATCTGCCAAAATTTCTAATTTAGTGAGAGGAACCTTTTCTAATTTTTTAATTAAGCGTCTAATTTTTAAAGATCGGAGTAGAAAAGATCTAGAAATCGTGGTATTTTTCCAGAGATATAGCTCAACCATTTTCATAGTAATACCAATTCAAAAGGATTAAGGTGTTTACTGTTCAGATCATTTGCTCCACCTTTTTCAAGCGTGTATTGCTTTTAGCACTGTCCCAAATTCTTGGAGCAGAAGTAGAGTTGTTTTTGTCCCGAAATCTGGTAAGTACGATTATACGGATCCTAAGTTCTTTCGGCCTATTAGTCTATCCTCAACTTTCCTTAAAGCTCTGGAAACAATTGTCGATAGATTCATTAGAGATCATTTTCTAATCACCTCCCCACTTAGTAACATGCAACATGCTTACAGAGTCGGTAAATCCTGTGAAACCACCCTACATGAACTTGTAACCAGGATTGAAAAATTTCTTAATAATAAAGAGTTTCTTGTGGGTACTTTCCTGGATATTGCGGGAGCTTTCGATAGCACTTCGTTTGTTCGATCACTACTCCCTGTACCAATTTTGGTATTGATCGCACCATTATCTTATGGATTGAATCCATGCTCAAGTCTCCACTGTGGAGGCGGACCTGGATGGGGTAATAGTTTCTGTTAAGGTTACCAAAGGCTGTCCTCAGGGAGGCGTGCTCTCACCTCTGTTGGTTATTGACGAGTAAACGAGTTACTTGTAAAGCTGCAGCAATCTGGCTACATTGTACAGAGCTACGCTGATGATCTTGTTTTGACAGTCTCAGGCAAACATATCAGTGTCTTATCCGACCTAACTCAGCATGCCCCAACTATTGTGGAGGCATGGTGACTGATTTAAATGTCTTAGTAAACTTTCCTGGAAGAGCCACCTGGATTACCAACTTCAAAAAGCAACTGCCATTTTTTGGCAATGTAGAAGAGCTTTTGGGAATTCCTGGAGTTTAAGCCCTAGGATGCTTTCTTTCATTTATATATCACTGGTCCTACTGTTACTATCGTACGCTTCTATTGTGTAGTAGCCAGTGGTTGACCTGAAGACTTCTATATACAAGCTTAATGGTCTACAAAATCTTGCTTGCGGAGCTATAACGGGGGCTATGTCATCGACTCCACTTCTTATCATGGAATTCATTCTTTCCTTGCCTCAGTTATACTCACCTTTATTTTAGGCACAGCCTGTTCTGCAGCATATCGTCTGAGGTGTATTGCTTTATGAAATGTTTTCGGTTCTATCGTGGGACATCGACAAAATTTTGAAAATTATTCTTCATGTGTACCAGAAATCGATATGGTTAATGACAGACTAATGACCCGAATCACATTTCTCAAATCTTCTCTGGGTGGCTTATCCTTCGAGAGATTTGTAGAGTTCGCAGGGTTTTCTTAACAAATTAGATGAGTCCATAGTCTTTTTTTTCTGACGGCTCTCGTTCTAACCTCAGTGCAGGTTTTGGAATCTACCTACTGTCCTTGGACGGATCTGAGACTTTTCGGTAGTCTTGGTTCGCATTGTACTGTTTTTCAGGCGGAACTAATAGCGCTGACACGTAGTGTTATTGAGGCTTTGAATTTTGCTGTTAAAAACAAAACTATTCTACTGTGTACAGATAGTAAAACTGTACTTAACTCTTTAAGAAATCCCTTGACTGTGTCTAAACTCGTCAAGGCATGTAAACATTTCATGAACCTTCTTTGTTCTAACCATAAAGTCACGATCATGTGGGTACCGGCTCATTGTGACATCGTTGGCAATGAGATCGCGGATTGTTTAGCCAAAGCTGGCTCCCAATTGACTTTTGTTGGTCCTGAACCAGCGGTTCCTGTTTCTTTCAACTACGGGAAGAAAGTTATAAAGGACTTCGCCTTGAAGAACCTAAGGTTTCAGTGGCTTGAGACATTTAGTTGTCGTAAGACGAAGTAATTCATTAAGGGGCCCAATTTGAGGTCAACGAAGTATGCTTTATCTTTAAAAAAGAACCAGCGATTCTTACGGGACATGGCCGTTTTAAAGATCATCTACATCGTATGTGTTTAGCTCATGATGTTATTTGCGAGGACTACCTTGAGGAAGATGATGACTGCCTTCACTTCGTGAGCAGTTGTCCTGCTTTCAGTTCTATACAAATTCAGGTATTCAACTTTAGGTTTTTAAATTTAGATCAGTTGTCCTCTCTGCCTTGGTCGAAACTTGTTCAGTTTGCGAAGGCAGCAATGCGCGTTTGCGAATTGGGATAGAATCCTAGGTTTGCACCATGAACCTTTGTGGCATTGAGTGTGGAATCCTCGGGGGTTTCAGCCATTTTTAATAATAATAATAATAATTCAGAAATACTGGCGACGATATATAGAAAACTCTGAGATTCATGTTAGTTTACGTGCTGTGTACAAAAGTACGTTTTTTGTATATTTCAGAAGAATTTATATTTATCAATATCCAATACAAATTATTAAATCTCCAAATGGCCACTATTTTGAAATATTTATTAAGAAAATCGTTCTTAAATATTAAGTACGATTTTCGTAATTTAATCAGAGGAACTTAACCCATTTCATAACAATTTCCGATACCAACTTAAAATCCCAATTATGTAGAAAATTTTGAGATTCGTTTTAATATTTCGCGTTTAATCAGAAGAAGCCTACTCTTTTAATAGCAAAAGCCGACACCAACGTGAAGATTCCCAGCGCCTTGAAATATTAAGAAAATCGTTCTTAAATATTAAGTACGATTTTCGTAATTTAGTCAGAGGAACTTAACCGTTCTAATAACAGTACCCGATACCAACTCAGTTATATATGTAGAATTCTGAGATTCGTGTTAATTTGACAATTTTAGTAGTTTTTGCAAAATGTTAGATTTAATTAGAAGAACGCAACTGTTTTCTGTAGCAATCCCGACATTAATTTTTACAGGTCCAGGAGTTAAACTTAAACTTTCAGAAATTCTAATGTAGAAAAATTGAATATAAGTTTTGCTGATTTGCTTGATATTTAAGTACAATTTTCGTAGTCTTTTTGGAATATTTTGTCTTTAGTCAGAGGGCCCTTAGCATAACCCGATACCAACCTGAACATTTCACGGTGTTTAGAAATATCGTAGTTATAAGTAAAACATAGATTCTAAGATTCTTGTTATTTGCTTGAAATACAATTTTCGTAATATCTCAATTTTGAATTTAGTCAATGAAAACCATTCTTTTTTAATAGCAATAAACTGTTCAAACTTGCAAAGGCTCAAGTAGCCATCGTATACATAGAAATTGAATAAAATTTCCAACAATTATTTACAAATGGTTTTACGATGTTTTTCGAAATTATGATCATATTTTTTATCTCATACTTAATCACCTCAGATTGCCATACACAATTGAGCTGCATTACTATATATCAGTCTGTACTCGAATTTTGAAATCGGAAGAGAAAACACTACAATACAAATGTAAGCCCTTGGTTGCTGATAGCAGCACTAATTTAAATTGGACCTGCTTAATAAATCAAACCATATTTTATTGTATGATTCAACATGCATAAGCGTCCATTGGCTCAATTCATGTTAACTGAATAACGAGCCTCATGGATCAAAAAACTTACTATATATGTGATAACAATCTTCGAAACGTTGCTTTATTTTGTAGCCGCTTTCATTTCCTCCACAACTTGTAAGCTCAACAGATTATATAAACTAATATAAAATGGTCGGCCATAGGTTATTTAACCACTGGCTCCATATAAAAAGAAATGTAATCAGATTACATTGACAAAATTAATTTGTTACGAAAAACTTAACCTCGCATTTTTGTGAAACCAGGCACCAATGAGTTGATATACGTCAGCAAAACATAATTTTACACATATAATTATGTATATGCTAAGTTTGTATGACGAAGCAAAATCAATGCGTATTAAATTTGCAACAGCTAACACCTGCATATAAATACAACATAAAATATGCATTAGCGGTTGAATCGTTCATTGAGGATAATAGTTGAATGAAACGTTGAATTATTGAAACATTCGGGCAAATTTCCATAAAATTCATAATCATAATGTAGGTGAGTTTGAAATTATTATTGAGAGAACTACGTCAAAATGTTTGATGACTAGCAAAATAGTATGCTATAATTTAAACGAAGTTATATAGAAAAGAAATTATGTTAGCCCAACTTCCAAAGAATCACAAAGAACTTGCTACACTAAAAAAAAGTATGAGTGAATTTTGAGCAATTTTCAATAATTATTTGTGCAAATGAAATTTTAGCGCGATCCCAAGCCATGAGATCTCGATTTTACAAGAATCATCTTCACTAAAATAAAGTGTGGATGGATTTTTGATGGCCAATGACAGGTAATAGTATATACTCGTAGATGTCTATACGCAAATCTGAGCATGCCGTCTTATTATATGCTAGGTTCATAGATTATCTGTGCCAGCCAAATGAAATTTTAGCAAGACCCTTAAACATTGAGTTCCACATTTTTGGTAAAATATCTTACTCTAAAACACTTGTGGGTGAATTTATGATGAATTGTAAAGATGTCTGTGAAAATCTAAGTATTCCTATTCCATCATGTTCTGATGTGGACTTGATTGTTAATTCGTGTTAAACGAAATTTTAGCGCGACCTATTTTAAATTGTTAATTTTTCTTCGAAAACCTTTGATTTGCCTAACTAACCATACCAAATCCATAAGGTTTTCCTTACAAGATGTCAATATTTTTAAATATATCTGAAGTATAATCTACTGGGTTGTTTCTTTAACTAAATTATTGATTGTACGCCGAACAGCTCAATATCACTCAAATCACTCTATATTCAAAGTTTTGGAATTTGAGACTAATCTAGATGGTTTGCAAAATGCTCTACTACATATTTCAACGGCCAAAATAGTATAGTTCTTATGTATTTAAGTGTTGAGTAAGACGTGATTTTCTTTTATAGATTCTTTCAAAATTAAAATTTAATTTCATTATTAATATTTTTAATTTATTATTCTTAAAATAATATTTTTAATCTATATTTACACTAAGCAATCTCCTAAATAACGAAAATTCGTGTCACGTTTAGAAGAACTTAGCAGCAACACCAACGAAATGTCAGGTATGAAGTTGATGTTTCAGACTTTATACGATATGTTTGAACGTTGCAGTTCGAGGAACAACCTAGTACATACAAAATGATTGGTCAGATAATGGGGTTGTGGAAGAAATAAATGTTGTAGGATAGCGAAAGATAAAGCCAAATTACACTAATTATGCTCAAACCTTACAAAAAGATGAAAGGATTCAACTACCAAGGATACTATTCGTCAAACATTAAACATACGAGTATTAAATATGGAATAGAAAGAACGAACATTAGGTCAAAAGTACTACTTTAGTTTTCGTTGACAATGTAAACTATTAACTGAGGATGTGTTAACTTCTTAATCTAACAGGACGAGAACAAAAATTCAAAAAAATTTGGAAACATAGATTCAAACCCAAAAGTTATGCTATTTAGTAAAATAAATTTCTAAAAACGGCTTTGTATGGAACGGTTGGAACTAGAAGAACTAGACCTTTTTCTATAATCATTTAAAAAACAATAATAGAGAGTTGTTGTAGGTATGCCAACAAAGCCTCAACACGCTGAGAATAAAAAAAAACTTGTTCGCGAATTTTACTGAATTTTTCAATATTGATTTGACATAATTTAGATTTTAAACACGGTAAGGCCATCCAATAAACACTCAAAACCACAAATGATTTCTTTCGAGAGTCAAAACCAAAGTTTTACCATCCTTCGATAGTGAATTTTACCAAAACATTTTCCCAATGTTAATAGACACTATATAAGAGCCATTAGCAAATTTATTAGGTTAGGCCTTAAACTTCTACGTTGTTTAAATATAAAAACTCATGCATCTCAAGAACAATAATATAAGATATATTAATCATTTCGTTCTATTGGATCCAGCACAATGGATGCTGAAGATGGCGAAAACGAAATGTTCGTTAAATTTGTACAAGCTTTAGAAAAGTTATTTTGACCAAAACGCTATTTAATTACGCGAGTTACTCAATATTTTGCAACTGATAAGGCTATAGCGGTAGAGGCACTAAGTGCTATACAGCTAGCGACTGTAACCTGATAAAGAGCGAGGAAATTTTTAATTTTTCATTTAACTCATTGAAGGAACACAAATTCGATGTGTTAACGGGATCTGCTGATCCATTAGGGAAACGAATAAATAAAAGGCGAAACTAAGATTTTGTTCTTTGCAAAGAAAAATTGATACATTCCATGCCATACCAAATTTTGAGCAGGTCGAATCAGACATAGGCGAAAGTTCGGTTGAAGAGATGAATCTTGGTTCAACGAAATATTTCAGATGTTTTGTGTTCACTGTTAAATGATAAATTCGTCCAGGCTATCAAAGAGCCAACAGTAAAGAAAAACTTTAGTTACACAAGTTTTCAAAAAGAAATGATAGCATATTACTGGTCAATTATATCCAACTTCATTTAAACTTTTAAAAGCTTTAAAAAATTTCAAATCCACTTCTACGAAAATCGAAATAGTATTTTCGAATTCAGCAACGTTCTGTACAAAAAGGAAAGCTTCGTTGAACCCTTAATACATTATGTTTAATAAAAAGTTATTTTTTACGAAAGAGTGATTTAAATTTAATAAATTTTAAAAATATTTCCTGTAAATTCTTGGGAATTTTTAATTTATCATTCCCGGCCTTAAAACCCTTTACGCATATCTGGTTAAAAAGTAGTTTACCTAAACCATAAAAAAATCCGGTTGATAATTCTAACAGACGATAGGAAAAATGTTTGTTCTCCTGATAAGTGTATTAATGATAAGAATTTGTAGCAGCCCGAATTACGATTATATTTCAAGTATCAAGAAAGTGCAAAGGAAACGGACACCCGAAACTTGGCTGCAAACCGAATATAAAACATGGCTATTGCCAGTTAAAAATTATAAGACGAAAGCTTTTTGAAAAGTATGATAAACAAATATAATTTGTAGAAGCATGGGAATTAAGCGACTTCACCGGCGAGAAACATAACATTAATGTAAAAAAATTGCTAGAAACAAAAAAGTCCATTTTAATCACCATGAAAAAAAAATTAAGTCAGCGGAAATTAAACTTGCCGTTAGTTAACTCATTGGTTCCCTAACTAAACCTATATGATCATTTTAAACACTGATTGCAAAATTGCAACATTCCATTGTAAAATATAGTTGGAATGGCGTCTGATACTGCGGCAATAATGATTAGCCATAACAACTCAGTTTGCAAGATGCTACACTTCGATGTTAACCATCCAGTAGTGTTACTCAAAATTCATCTACCATTCGGCTTCATTAAGATCGAATTATTACCATCAGAAATTGAAATTTGCTTGAGAGACATAGGAACTTATGTTTCAGAAAGTCCATAAAACGCAACAGTATTAGGAGAGTTTCTAGGATATTTCGGAAACGTGGAATGAACAATTATATCATAAATCTCAGCTAGATGGCTTTCTATGCTACCAAACATTATAAATATTTTAAAAAATTGGACAACTTTACATCACTTTTTTGTTTGTAAGAAATTTTTACAAAGCTGCTCAGATTTTGAATCTTTTTAAAAATATTGAAATCTGTTCAAATTTTGAATCTTTTTAAAAATATTGAAATCATATGAAGGATCCAAATAATTTTTACTTGTAGTCCCTAAAATGGTTCTAGAACCGGAAGTTATTGACGAAATATTGTCTGGCAATATTATAATTGTTTCAACTCCGTAAATCGATAAACATTTCTGTTTGCTTATCGGTAAGTTGAGCAACAATTTACAGTAAGAATCAATTGTGCTAAATTTACACAAAAATGTATTTATAAGATTATACAAAAATTGTCTCTAAATTATGAATTTTTAAAAACCGTCGCATTTTTTAATCCAGAAGTTGCTCTGAATATTTTTAATAGAAAATTTTCCAAATAATTCAATTTCGTCCGCACATACGTTATTTGAAGTTCCTAATTTGTGAAAAATAAAGATATTTATGTTACTTTTATTTAAAATAATAATACGTGAATTATTTAGGGAGATTTTACTAATATGAACAAGAACAACCGGGATTTTTTGGCACAATTTTCCAGAAATCTGGCAACACTGCTGGTGAATGGTCGGTTGAAACCATTAGAGATACTGGGTACGTTGGACTATTTCGCAGCCTAAATTTAACCATGATTTGCCAAATTTCATTTCATTGGAGAAACGTGAATGACAAATTAGTAATTTCTATGTTGTAATTTCTATCCAGCATCTGAATACCACCGCACCATTCGACAATTTAATTTAGCCTCAAATATTTTAATTTTAAATTTTACTCAGTTGTACCTTAAATAGGATAATTATCGATTTCAGAATTTTTTTTTGTTTCAGACAGCCGAAGACCTAGCTAATTTTCAAATGGAAGATAGGTATTTATCAATATCTTAAGTTGAGTGAGATATTTGTGATTGAGTGTTTTCTACTACCTAAACTTAAAATATTCCACTCAAATTTTCAATCAAGTTCATTTTTATAATATTACTGATTCAGAAACAATTAATTTTGGATAATTTTCTACCTAATATTTTTATTTAAAAAAAAAATTTGACCTTTAAAATTTTTCCAATTCTTTCACAATTTTATACTTCGAAGCACAAAACATACTATTTAATCACATGAGCTTTCTTAACATGTAAAACTTGTATTCTGTCTTATTCCCAATTGCATTATAATTTATCACATTATTTTAAGAGCTTTTCCAAAAATTTACGATTCACCTCAACAACAAAAAAATTTGTCAATTCTAAAATACAATAAATCACACTTTACTTGCCTTTTTGCTGTTAATAAAAAACAATCACACAAATATTTTATTTTAATTTTTATTTTTTTATTTTCGATCACAACTTTTTGGCTTTATAACAAACTTTTATATTTTCTACCTTTTGTTAATTATAATTTTTCACTAAGCTTTCTTTTCAATTTTTAACAGTTATTTGATTATTTTTATAAACTGATTTGAAATAAAATAAAATAAAAATAATTAATTGAAGAAATTCTTGTGTCGGCGTTTATTAAATTATCACTTGTTGAACAGTTTGAAAAAACTTTTTAATTTTTAACGGAAAAGTATTTTCTTTAAAAAAAAATTCAAAATAAAAAATAATTTTAATTAATTAAATTAAAAAAAAAATTTCGTTTCGTTAATTTTACAATTTTATTTTATTTATTTTAAAAATAATTTTTTAGACTTGTATACCGCTTGACTGTATGTTGGCAAGTAGTTTTTATACAAAACTTTAATGAAAAACTGCCGCCAATAAAATAATTTTTAACGTATTTATAGAAAAACAAAAAATGCTTTTTGCTTTTTTTTTTTTTGGTGAAAATAAAAAACAAATGAAAATCAAAAGAAAAGAAAGAATGAATGGTATGCGCATTAGTTTCATATACCAACGCGATAAAATCAACAACAACAACAAATACTCGTGTATAAGGAAAATCTTGCATATTATTGTTTGTATTTTGGTTTATGATTTGGTTTTTCACTCATCCGATAATTTTTTCCGAGCTTTTCGTGTAGATTTGGTTTAAAACAATCAAAAATATTGTTGTTTCAATTTTTTATACCATTTGATGATTTGGTGTTGAACGGTATATACATACATACATAGTATCATATTGAGCGGAAACAGGTGATTTAATTTGACAGATTGGCGGAAGTGTTTCTATTTTGAGGATTCATTTTGTGTATAAAAATCACTATAGTATAGATGCAATGATATCTATAAATAATTTTGTATTGGTGGTATGTAATCTGGTGCATTAGAATGATGGATAAAAATTATTGAACTTTTCAAGTAAATAAAATCTTTTGAAAAGTTTTAGAGTAATTTGAATTTATTTAAAATTTAAAGAAAACAAAAATTTAAAAAGTTTATGGCTTTGTTTTTCTTAGAAACAGTTGGTTTTTTGTTGTTGACTGAACATTTGAATTAAGTGGGAGACGAGACTATTTGTATATAGTCTTTTTAGCTTATATTAACAATAGTGGTCATTCATAAATTTGTGGTGGGTGTTATTGAGTATAGAAGAACTGTAGTACAAACTAACTATAACATGATTAATTATACAATTTATATTGTGTGACTTACAAGGCTATTTTACATAAGTTTTTTTGTATGAACCGGTTTTGATGTTGCTGCGGAGAGAGAATTTATTAACGAACTAAAAATGGTGATAAGAATATAATTTGTTGAAAAGATAGATCATACATTTGAGTTTATTCTGATTTGTGTCTTGCGGTGATGGTTGGGCTACAATCGTACGTCGAATAGGATAGGATTTTAATTAATTAAATTTTAATTACATCTTTTAATAGAGTCGCAATTTAAATTGTTGTTTTCGGAAGTGCGTGAAGTTATCTCAGAATTTAAATGTTCATCAGGCAATACTATTCTTATCCCATCCCGGGATTTAAAAAACTTCCCAAAATTTGATATGAGCATTGTAAATAACCCTTTTGATTATATATTCTTGACGTATGAGGTAATTAGTACTATAGAGGCTAGGAGAGTCATATGATTATGCCATGGTATTATATGGCATGGTGTTTACTTGAACTGATAAATCGTTGAGGTATTCCACCAAATACAACATATGAAAATAAGTAATTGTTCACGCTTCTTTTGATTCCCGAGAACCATTAATTTAAATCCCATATCATATGGGACCATACACAATTCAGCAAATTGCGCCAATTATACAACATACGGCTAGTTTTCGGCGATTTCTCACACCAATTGGCTAAGTGGCAAACATAAGGTTCCTGAGAACCATTAGTTAAAATTCAAATTTAATATATTGGGCCATAATCATAATTATCGCTCTCTGAGCCTGTATAGTGTAAATTATTTCGCACCACAAAGATATATACTCAAAAAGGTTGTTTACAATTTTTTAGAATGATCATATCAAATTTTGTGATGAATTTCATGGAAATAGTGATTGCCTGGTAAATATTTTAAATTTTGTAAGGATGGGATTCTGAGATAACTTCACACACTTGATTTCGGTGAATTTACATTTTAGTTAAATTATCATTTTCGGCGCATTTTCGTTTCTTCGTAAATTGTATAGCATTCGGTGAATTATTGTTTTCGGTAAATTGCTTTTCGTTGAATTATTTTTCGGTGAATTACTTATCAGTCAACTGTTGGTTGCGTTGAACTATTATGCTACCCTCTCTCTCTCTAAAGATTTTGAAGGATGAATATAGCATTGATTTATTTAAAAATTTAAATCTTCTTATGGGAAATCTGGTTACTGTCTTATTCATAAGTAGACAATCACACTTAAGTAAACAGTCAGCTCTAACTTGAACTGTCAAATACCCTGTCACGTTAAATATATCTAAACTTGTATTTTTAATGTGTCATATAATCCTCATATCCTTAACCTCTACAGGACTAGTGGACTTAATTAATAAATTCCATTAATAATTTACAGCTTTATTTAATAATATTAAATAAGCAGACTTCTTAGGTGAAATTAATTTAATCGTAGACATTTTGTCATGTTCAATTGACCCCCAAGCTAACTCAAAAATTATAACACTGTCCCAACACCTTCTGACAGTTATACATGACGTAGCTCGTATATAAAAGACGAATTTTATTAGTCGTATTTGATCGATTTTAGTATTTTTGTGACACTAGTCCCAATATTAAGGAAGCAGTCAAGACCAGTTTTCGTGTTTAGAGATTCTGGTTTATTTAAATTGTACAAGACGAACAATCTCAAAACTCAGCGAATTTATTTATTTACGCTGGCGCTACATCCCATGGAGGGATTTGGATTCGATTTCCTCATCGATGCTTCTCCAAATAGGTCGGTCCACTGCAAGAGAATGCCAGGCACGATGACCGAGTATTATCAGGTCTCCCAGGACGTCGGCCATCCACCGGTAGGCTGTCTCCCGCGAGGCCTTATTTTCGTTGGTGCTTACTCTAAGGCCTGTTTGGTGGTCCGATTTTGTGAACGAAGAATGTGTCCGATCAAGTTTTTTGATGTGTTGCGCTGTTAGTGTTCGAGACTCGCAACCAAATGTGATTTCTGGCCTTATCAGCGCTTTATAGATGTCCAGTTTCACTTTGCGCGATATGTAGGGAGACTTGAAGACCCTAAAATTGGCGTAAAATGCTCGGTAGCCTGCAGTAATCCTCGATGCGATGTCGACAGAAACGGAGTTATGCTCACTGATCGGGGATCCTAGATATTTGAACTCTTCCACTTTTTCATACTGTGCGTGTCTCCAGAAAAGAAATCCCCACTTGGGTGCCTTCTGGCAATCACCATGTATTTGTTCACCAGCTTCATTGATCTGAAGGCCAATTTGTTGAGCTGTCATTTCCAACAGAAGGGGGACTTCTTTCAGGGATATGATGTTGCGACCCAGAATGCAAATATTATCAGCGTACTCAACTGGGATGATTTGTAATATAGGCAGCTGCGCTGTGCCATATTAAGCTGACGAATGGCATATTCTAATGATTAGTTGAAAAGAATCTGAGCTACAGGGTATCCTTGCCGCACTGCAGATATTATTTCGAAGGCATCCGAAATTTTGCCTTCTATTTGCACCTTACATATTGAGCCATCCATTAAAACCTGACACAAAGAAACCAATTTTGACGGTATGCCTAAATAGGACAAGACGTTCCATAACGTATTCTTCTTAATACTGTCGTATGACTGCTGGAAGTCTACGAATAGACTGTGCACTAGGATGTCGTTTTCATATAGCATTTTTCTAGCACCATACTCAGAGTGAAAGTTTCATCGGTTGTTGATCTATTCGGGCAAAAACCGCATTGATAATCACCCATAACTTTGCCGCGACTATACTTTGATGAAAACCTTGTAGCCTGTATTCAGCAAAGCTATACCGCGGTAGTTGTTGCAGTTCAACTGGTTTCCCTTTTTATGAAGTGAAAAGCTGTATTCCACTCTTCTGGGATGCCTTCTGTATAGACCAAATTATTGATATGAGCTCAAACATGCGGTAAAACAAATAATCGCCACCATATTTGAACATTTCGTTGCAGATACCATCCTCACCATAGGTCTCTTGTAATTTTTCATCTGCAATATCACGTTCCGCACTTCGTTTTATGTTGGAGGGGCCGGTGGAGTCATCTCGACGTTGATAACGCGTTTAAGAAAGAGAGATTATTGCTCAGAAGGTGGTGCCTGTTTGTTTTAAAAGTGAGGAAAATTACCTCCACCACACTTCGAGGACGGTTTTAGTAACCATCAATAATTCACCGCGACGTGCGCGATCTTGCTACCGAATGGCGCCTATAGACTTCCGTCGTCCAACCAAAGATTTTTAGGTCTGGATGGAGTTCGGCCTATGGTGGCCGTTGAGGCATCGGTTACCGCCGTTTTGATGATGTCCCACTGTTCTTGAACAAAGTCAGGAAGTGATATTTATCCTCCACGTTTCCCGATAAAGTAGTCTCGAAGGCGGTCATGATAACTTCGTGGTTCAATATAGCTGTGTTCCAACGAGTGATACGCTGAAAATGATGATTATACGTGGTGGAGAGGTGAAATTTTAATTCAGCAACTACCAGGAAGTAGTCGTTTGGTTCTAATGTCATTGAGGCTAGAGAAATGCCTTTCAGACAAGAGGATGTGGTCGATTTGGTTGACCGTTGTCCCGTCGTTTAATTTCCATGTGGCTTTATGGAGGCGTTTATGTGGGAAGTATTTGCTGGCGACCACCAAGTCGTAGAGCAAAGCTAGCTTTTATGTCATGTTGCGGATTTGTACTCAAGATGGTTTCAAGATCGTCGTAGAAATCGTCTTTGATTTGTTCCGGCTTCTCCTCAGCAGGAGCATAAAAGTTCACAAATGTGATATTAAAGTGACGCCCATGAAACCTGAGTGTACACAAATCCGATTGTTGACAGCGATGAAATCTGTCACGAATTGGCGACATCGGTTGAAAACCAAGAAACCAACGCCGAATTCATATTTATTCATGTTATTGTTGCGGCAGACAGTTAGTCTGTAATGACTGTATTCGACGATGCCGTTGCCGATTAGTCTTGTTTCCTGCGGCGCTATGAGGTCGAAATTATATTTAGATGCTTGTTCGAAGAGTTGATCGAAGCTCTCCGGCCGATTTAGGCTAAGTATGTTCCATGTTCCAACTTTAAAATCGTTGCCCTTATATCGTGTCCGAGGTTGTTGTTGTGAATCCAAACACTTGCTGAAGTTGTACGCAGTTACGGCACATGAAGTTAGTCTTGAAATTAGTGTTTAAACCCCCGCATACACATCAGCCTGACCACCAAACTCAGCGAATGGTTCAGGGCTATTTCAGTGCAAATCGAATTTTTGTTGAGAATGCATTCGGTCGATTGAACCACCATGAGGAAGGTACTTTTGATTTCTTATATGCAAGTTATAAATAAAGAAATATTCAAAACTAATTGGCTCGAGGAGACGAAACAATTGACAAAAATAATTTGTGTGGCAATTCCCAATTTAATCTATTAACTTATCTTAAAGTTAAAGCAAAATTCGGATATACCGGATATCATAAACTACATAGCATTAGGTTCATCCAGTTATTATTGCTTTAATACACATAAAATCTCAATATGTTCTCTTTAAGTGAACAGAAACATTATAAATTTAACCAAGTGATAAATTCGATACTTAAAATATGTTACCACATTATTTATATATTTTATTTAAATTAATAATAAATTTTATATTAAAGCTCGATTATTTTTAAGTAAATTAAATTGAATTCCTATATATACAGATATTAAAAGAACAAAATATATTTAAGTAAGTTGTGAACTTAAATTAAAATGATAAAGTGTTGGCTGTTTCTTGAAAATATATTTCTAATATAATTTGCTACAGTTGTTTTGCTTCGTTGACAACAAATGTTTGAGTATAAAGTTCAATTGGAACGATATTCCATTAATTTATCCAACATTTTCATCTCTATCAACTATATATCTATATATGTTTTTTTTGTGATTATATTTTAAAAATAAAATTTAACCACTTATTAAAAAATATTTTTGTGCACATTTCTTAAAATTATAAATTAATTAAAAGAGATTGTAATTTAATTATTGGTAAATAAAACATTGAGTTTTTATAAATAGAGTTCAGTTCAGTCTGTTGTCACGCAAGTAATACATAACAATAGCGAAAATATCTTACATACGTACATATGTGTATACTACTACTATAGTTTAGTGTAATGTCTTCTTTAGCTAAAACTCAATTAAAATCCTTTCGTCTTATTACGTGTAAAAAGTAAAATGCTGAAATTTTATAAATTATCATTCACTTGTTCTCAAATATATTCTTAGATTCCTAAATTTATAATATTTTGAAATTTGATGGATAAATTTTCACTTTCTATTTGAATTTAAGGATTCTACTAAAATATGATAGTGAAGTTAATACTAAATACTAAGTAGAGAAAGTTACACTGTTAAAATTTGTTACGTTTAACACATTGTGAAAGTTATCTATAGGTGACACTATTGTTACGGGATCATATAATTGATACCACAGTAACCCGCAATGCCAATTCTGGTTTAAAGATCATTCCAGATTCGGCCCATCTTTGCGATGTCAAACAGTTGGAAGCATTCTTGGGTAAACTCAATTACTATAACAAGTTTATTATGAATAAACAAATTGAGACGGAAGGACGCACCATTCGAATGGGGTCAAGCTCAAAAAGAAGTCTGTCATTCTTTAAATACAAATAACAGTTTTTCGGTGTATAAGGGGACGTTGTTGCTGCATACAGACTATTTATTAGATGTTATTCCTATATACATAGCTCCGATCAAAGATAATAAACATTCCTCATTAATGCCACTGGAACACAGTACGAATAAAACAAACGGCAAGACGTAACTGTTGCTACAGCGAAATAAAGAAAAAATATCAGCCCACTGCATGGTGTGCAAAGGTTCACAGACCAACACAAAGAGAGAATTCGTCGTTTGGCCTGCTCTCGCAAAACCATGGAAACGAATTCATTTGAACTTTGCAATCCCATTTATTAATTTTATCTGGTTTATTAATCTCGAATGGACTGCAACATTTAACGTCCGCCCCTTTCATTCGGCATCGGATGGACAAGCGGAAAGAACGGCACAGATATTTAAGAAGTATATGGAAAATATTCTACCGACCATCAAATTTTCTAAGAATCGTCACTATCTTGTCTTGGTAATCGACAACTATCTTGTCTCTATTATTTCCATAAGTTGAATATGACAAAGTTGGAAGAGTTCTAGATTTCAAATACGGCAGGAAGGGTTCACAAAAAACTCCTCAAGAGGTCGAGATGAAAGAATGAAAAAATTGAAAAAAAATCTGGGCAAAATGGTCTATCTAGTGAAGACAAACCGTGGTATAATGAAGTGATATCAAAACTAGATTAGGAAACTGGAAATGGAGAAACAACCCTCATCAAAAAATAATGCAGCAATTCCAGAGCGATGTGGGCAACAGTTTGATATTCCTATTAATCGTTCTTAATTTTAGTGGGTGAAGGTTCTACCAGTACTGAGCAAGTTAATTTATCTTATATTGAAAACTATACCACCTATACCACACGTAAATTTCGAGTATAGAAAGAATGTGTTCCTTAACTGATGAATGATGTTCCTTAACTGATGAAAAAAATTTAATTAAAATGTGTATTAAATACGCGAAACCAACCTTTGACTTATAGAATTTTTTGATACAGCTGGTCATGCTGGTATGCATTGCTTACAAAACCTATAAATATAAACATTAATCAAAATAAAGCCTATGTGATTTAATTATTAAAGGTACTCACTCCAATTGTACAAATTCAAGTCAGAATTCCAAAAACAACCACTACTTGCGATTGGATTAGATAGCGCTCTGCTATAGCACACTGATGAAAAATATTCAATCACTTCACTTTAGCGATGAAATTATGGAACTTTGCAGAAAAATAAAGAAGTTAACAGAACATGCAGTACACGCTTTATAAGTTCATTCCTGGACATTCAAGGTCTACTACGTGCAGGTGATCGAATCCATAATCCCACAGTCAATAATGTTTCAAAATTTTATATACTACCACGGTCGATATCTGTGGCTTGATACACACGGGCAATTATGGTACAAAGGTCTTCGACCGAAATATTCCGAATTGAGAAACCTAATTTTTGATAGAAAACTGGAACAATGAAATGGGGATAAAAACATTTAAAGGTTCACCAAGACTAATGAAAAAGCTTTGCACAAATCGTATTTTTATTTTACTAGTTTACGAAATCCCAAGGCTGCATCCAATTGGGTAATCTATAAAATTTCTCAGTTGATATAAAAGATCAAACGATAGATTAGGTTAGGTGAGGACGGCCACCAAAGGACTAGCATAGACACAATTTGGTCCGTAGCTGTACCACATTTAAATTACCTCCTCTTCACTTCCTTGTTGGGCCAGCTCATCTGCCATGTTAAGGCTGTACGATATTGAAGTGCCCTGGCACCCACGTCAAGCGGATTTCGAACTGATCAGCCATCTCATTTAAAGATGCCAGACAGTTCTGGGCTACCTTCGACGTCAGGAAGTGTGATTGTAGCGTTCTAATAGCAGCCTAGCTGCCCGTAAAAATGCGAATTGCCTTTATAGATATTACATTACACCATAATTATCAGTCCATTGAAAAACAATGCAAAAGTCGGGAAGACGAAAGGAGAGTTTGATCTGACAGCCAACCCCTTTATTCCTTTTAGAGCCATCCGTGAATAAGCTTAGCGCATGATTATCCATAACCGTTGATGTTTGGCCGCGAGATTCAAGGAAGTGGGATGAAAGAGATTCTCCACAGCTTGGGTAGGTGCGGGCCCCACTTATACACACGCAGCAGGTACGTCATCTTCCAGGTGGCCGTTGGCAGATCCGGATTGCTGATTTTCAACATTTCCAGGATATCCCTAGGATCACTTGGCTCCGCTGGGATCCAGGCTCGCGGCCTTGGCCTGCAGGGAATTTCTTCCCTCGTCACTACTTCTAGTTTGGCCCCCGGCCAGACTTCACCCAAGCTGCCGATCCCCATTTTGTAGAGGGTCACTGACTTTTCATCGGCACAGGCAGTCAGTTTAACATGACCCCGATGCCACCCTCCGTCTCGGCAGGACGGAGCAGGTCTTGGGTTCTCCCTCATGATTTTTAGGAAGATGGCGACTATGGCCTTCTCCACCTTCCTCCAGTTAAGGGCCGTAATGCTCCCATCTTCTTAAGCCCTGTCAACGACCGCCATGATCAGGTGATGCTTTAGCACCTCGTTGAAGGGCCTGGTAACATTGTCCGGAACCCGCTTCTTTTTAGCCTCCGTAGGCGGTTCATCATCAGACCTCAGCCTTTTCGGCTGTGAGATCAGAACGGAACCCTTCTGCTTTGCTCAGTGATACGTTTTACCCACGCAAGCGTATCCTTGTCTCTATCCGTTCTCTGCTCCAACGGAATGTTGTAGATCTTAGAGATCATGCGCCAGGCTCTCTTCCTGGTATGATAGTTTGACACTGATGGAGGGCCAGCATTCGTGCCTTTGCCCTTTGGTTTTGATGGGCCAGCCGCATTTGGTCTTATGCCCCTAATTGCACTTTGGAGACCGGGCCTAAAGGACGATGTCTCCGCAGTACTAGATTCCGGTTTTTTAAGCACCGGTCTCTTTTTGTTTAGTATTTTGATTTTCCACAATAGTTCCCACGAGTAGCGGAGAAAGGAGGTCCACATGTGCAGAGATATGCAATGCACGTAAGGCTACATGATCTGGAGGGCGCCAAGTATACGGATACACCATAGAGACTGGGCTAGTTTTTAGACTGGGCCCCCAACCTGGCCGGTTATCAGCACGGTACGGTTAACACCTTAACCCGGTCCCGTTGTTTAGCGCCGTGTTTTCGCCTAGTACACCACATGGTGCAATAGTTTCCCGGTGGTCACCACGGGGAGGTAACACGCACACTTGTGGAAGCTGCAAGTTACGGAGCTGGCAACAAGTACCAAATTGATTCCCCCAGACAGCTTCTCACCAGACACCATCGATAGCATAAATTATCATTATGGTTGATGCCGAGATGCAAAATTAAAAAAAAAATTTTTTTTTCAACGCACCGTGATAAGTTTCATACGTATAAGACTTATTAATTCCTTTCTCTAACTAACTAGTATTTCACTATGAGCAAATGTCAAATCTTGCTGAACTATAATTTCAAAGAAACAAGGACATATCAAAAATTTAGTACAAAAAATAACACACCGAAAACTCCAAATTGTTTGAGAAATAATAAAGCATCTGACAAAGTGAACAAAGAAGAGAAAATCGAGTTTCATCTTATTATTTCGGAGCCTCAATAAACTATTTATTCAATTGATTTTTAATAAAAATATAATGCCTTTAATACATCACATGACCCGTATTTCAATTTAAAAAAATTGGTTCATTAAGTATCTATATAGCACCAAATGTTTGGAAAATTGGTTACCTATTCAATCCAGTTTATAAGACATAACAGCATAATTTCGCCTACCGCCCAAATGTAAAATCAACATAATTTTATCAAATTTTTTGCACAAAGAAAATAAAATTTCCAATGAATTTATAAAGCAACATACACGAGTTTTAATCTTCGGGGATATAAACGCTAATCTTCTTGTTTATCGCGCGCGTACTTACTACTTCGCATGTGTACAGGTACACGACGTATACAAATAAATTTTTCTAATAAAAAACCACAACAAAAACTAAAGCAATAATTTATGGCCCCTTTGCCGTATATTTATGAATAATTATTATTGTGAATGTCAATTTTTGATAGAAAAATCCATCAAAATTAGTTTCCATCGATATATGTACAACGTATACGTACTCGTATATACATATGTGTATATACATATATCGTGTGTAGGTGGTTTAGTTTTATGTGCGGTATATGGTTTGCTATTTGTGGTTTAATTGCTTCGATAAGTTGTTACGATATAGTTTCAGATGGGAAACAACAAGCAACACGGATTTTTGACTTGATTCCAACTCAGTTGTTTTTGTTGGGTTGGATTTGTTATTTTAAACCGTATTTAGCTATGCTATGTTCTACATATGTTATGGAACAATTTTTTTGTAGAAAGGATTATATTTATATAACAACACCCAACAAAAAAAAAGGTTACGATCTCTAATATTTGTACAACCAAAATTGGAAGGTGTCACCGTATAATAAATTGTGTTGAACACCAACAATTTTCGGTTACACTATTTAAGATTTTATGGATATTTGATTTGGCGAAATATGTTTGTAAGTTAATACCCGCAGTACCGCACCACCACCAGGTTCAGTCACACACATTTTATATTTCGGAAAACAACAAATCGATTTTTCGACATACAAAAGTTTTAATGGTATATGTACATGTATGTAAAATGGTTTTTATGTTAATTAAGGGACTGCCATGTCCGGGTGATATATAAATAAGATTTACGTTTCTGCCTAAATCATCGTTTTATTATCCTCACAGGGGTAATTGAAATGAAAACCGCCCAGAGACTCTTGATAAATATACATATCGAGATGATTACAATTTAGAAATGGAAATGTCACCGCAACAGGTGGATACTGGTATATGATAAAATTTTCCAAATAACTCATCCAACCTTAATCTTTAAAATAATGAGATAAAAACCACCAAGATTTCACATAAAAATACTGATTTTTTGTTTAATGTATAAAGTTGTGTGCCAAAAGTGTGATTGTTTAAATATACATGCGGGATGGAACCCCGACCAAATCAAAATAGCTTCTTTTTTTTTTACTGTGGGTTGACATGAAAAAAAAATGTTCCTGTAGTTTTATCGATTTTCTTGTTTGATTTAAACTGTTGTTGTTGTTATTTAAAATTATGTTTGTTTGTTGGTGTTTTGATGGCAAAAAAAAAATAATTTGATTATTTTTTACGGATTTGGTGACGTTTTACGATACGATAAATTCTATTTTATGGCCTTAGCGATAATGTAGTTATGACTGATATATACACAATATATTTATAGTATATATATGTACAAGAAATTTCGGCAAATCCTGTTATTGGGTTTTAGTACACTTTATTTGTGGTTAATAAAAATGCATTATTTGTACTTATATATAGATTGACGTCATAGACATGGCGAGAAATCAAAAATTCTAATTAAATTTTATTTATTTATTTAGTTTTACCATTTTACTATCGCGGTCGAGTATTGTAAATTTAACTAAATACAGACTAAAGCATATACGTTGAAGTTACAATTTTCACTTCAACCAAATAGAATATGTCTCAAATGGCAGAGTGCTAAAGATTTTTGTCCATCATTGTATCAGAAGTTCCTAAATCGCTTCGTCAATCTTTCAGGCACAAATGTTAATAGTATAAAAATATTCATCGTTGGCAGTCTTATAGAAACACCTTTACTATATCGTTTAGTTGAAATGTGTCGTGTCGTTGTACTCCCGTCGATGTTATGCTACCAGCCAATTTACTCCTGTATAAGACCGTAAAATAATAGAAACTAAAGTGAGTTCTAGTAAGGCAGTAGTGAATAAAATTTAAATGTCAAAAAACAAATTGTTTCGTATTGGCATCTGTCATCTACAGTCATTAACAAGGTTAGTCATGTAGTTAGATACACGGTGACACAATGCGTTAATATTATCGAACAGAGTTACCCTTCAGAATAGGATGCAGAAGAATTGAACTTCCCTTTTGCACTTTTGTAATTTGATATTGTATTTGGATTTGTATTTTATTGAGATAAGACTACATATACGACTTGAGAATTAAGAGATTTTAACGGCACAGGTCCGAGTTTTTTAATTGCCCATCTTCACATTGTATAGCTCTATGTCAGCCTGTACTGACATGAATGATGTTTCGGCCCACGAATTCTGTACTCCAATAGAAGGTCATAGATGCCTCTATTGGGATTCGAATGTCCAAACGTCACAGCTTTAACCACTGTGCTATTTACTCAGTAACATCAAAATCAACATGATCATCATGTCTCATTTAAATTGCCTTTAGATGTTCTAATTAATGATTCGCGATGAGATCTCTTTCTTTTCCATCGTCATCTTGAATGCCAAACAATCGATTACGATGACAAACTTATAGCGCTGTTCACACGGTGTAGTTTTGATTTGATTGCTGCAATAAAATAGCTCTTAGTCCAAACTGCTTGCGTCTGTATGTAATTCCGTCTGAGCTGTCAGAGAATATAACTTAAGTAGCGCTATAGCGTTTATTAATTATTAAAACAATTTTAAAGGCCATTACTGGCCCCTTACTGAGTCAACAATTTGGCTCCAGCAAATTCGATCCCGAGCATGATCTTCATACTGTCTAAGACAATCTGAAGAGGCCAAGTCGTTCTCTACACCGTGGAGCCATCGTCGCCTGCAACGACCTCTGCGCCTACCATATGGTGGCTCTCCTTTCAGAGATCGCTGCACAATTCGCTCCGGATCAGCACGCAGAACGTGACCGAGCCAGCGTACTCGCTGAGATCTTACTTCAAGTACAACATCGGGGATCATCAGATCTCTGATCTCGATATAGTACAGAGCTCGGTAGTTACCTTCTATTTCGCGTTTTGGGCCGTAAATCACACGCATCACTCTTCTCTCAAATGTTAGGAGCCATCTCTCGTACTCATCCGTCAGCGCCCAACTTTCACATCCAAACATAACAACGGGCCTGATCAACGCTTTGTTAAGCTTCAGCTTCACGGCACTTGATAAGTGTTTAGATTTTAGCAGTGGCCTTAGAGGATACAAAGAACGACGCCAGCTGCCAGCCGCACTTTAATATCCTCACCCACACTGTTATCGGGAGTGATAAGAGAACCCAAATATTTGAACCTCCTCACTCGCTCAAACGTGTGGTGGCCACTACTAAAATCTGGTGTGCCATTGTCTCTAAAACCAGAGATCAGGTATTTCGTTTTGGACTCATTGATCTTGAGTCCAACTGAAGCTGAAAACTCTACAAGCGGATCAAGTATTTCTTTCACTCCGTTGCTATTCAGTCCAATCACGCATATGTCATCTGCATATGGAAGCACCTGATTGGACTGGCGATATAAGATGTTACGCTGAGGTGTTTCAGTTTTACGAAAGATGTACTCCAACATGAGATTAAAGAGTATCGGGGACAGAGCATCTCCCTGCCGAACACCCGAGTTAACTACAAAAATTGTCGATAGCCTATTCTCAACTTTAACACAGCATTGGGACTGCGTCACTGTCATCCTACATAGTCGTACCAGTTTTGTTGGCATTCCTAGGTATTCCAGGGCAGACCACAAACTCTCTCGATTGATCGAGTCATAGGTCTGCCGGAAATCCAGGAACACCTGATGTACGGGGATGGATGTCTCATAAAATTTAGATAGAATCATCCGCAGCGAAAATACCTGATCGGTGACTGATCGATTCGGACGAAATCCTCCTTGATAGTCACCAACCAAGCCCTCCGCCAGAGGAGTGATTCTATCCAATACAATGTATGACAGTAACTTGTATGCTGTGCAAAGGAGAGCTATACCGCGATAACTCTCACACTTCAAGCGGTCTCCCTTCTTAAAGATGGGGCATATCGCGGCCACTTTCCATTCGTCAGGCATAACTTCGGTTCGCCATACTAATCGAATGAGGTCGAAAAGACAGTTCCACAAAGTATCCCCTCCGAATATCAAGAGCTCCGAATTAATGCAGTCCACTCCAGGTGAACGGTTTCGTTTCAATCTCTGCATGGCTTTAGTGAATTCCTCATGGGATGGCTCCTCAGTGCAAATCTCCGCAGTCTGTATTAGAGGTGGCTCAACAACAGTCTGTGACGCATGATGGACATCAAGCAGGTCAGTAAAGTGTCCACTCCATGCGTCAAGTACTGCGTCGATGTTGACACAGAGGTTTCCATCCCGGTCCCGAATGGCGGTTGACGTAGGCCTGAAAGTATGGTGAGTAATTCCTTTAAAGAAATTATGCGAACTGCGCTCATTGCTGAGTTGTTGTACTTCCAGAACCTCGGCCTTCCACCATTCTCGCTTCTTCCGTCTACAAATCCGCTTAGCTGCCCTTCTTGCAAGAGCAGCCTTGTTTTTCCTCGCGATTGTGAGACGTTGTTGCACTTCATTATGGGCTATATTTTGTTGCTCAACTGCAAGACGACACTCGTCATCAAACCAATCATTCTTGGGTCTGACTTTCACTATACCTAAAGTCTGTTGAGCAGCACTGACAACCGAAGTTTTCAGTACCTCCCAGACAGAGTTCACGCAGTCAGACTGGTATAATTAGCTTCATTAATGTTGTCGCTGACAAGATCCTTATATCGTTTCTTTTGATCTTCATTTATCAGACCTTCACAGTTGAATCGTACCATGCGTTCCATGCGTGCTATAGCGTTTCTGTGAATTTCTCCGAACTTAAATTCCACGTCTTAGATCCGACAGAGGTGTAGCAATTCGGAAATATCCAGTTAGGCCCAAAAATCGCTGAATTTGCTTGATTTGCTGAATTTGCATTCGATTCTGGAAATTGGCAATTGCTTCTATTTTTGCGGTCACCGGTCTAGTGTCTCCGTGTTCGATTTGACTACTGAACCTCCAAATTAATCGATTTAATTCTCGATGAGAGGTAATGGAAATCGGTCCATATGGAAATCGTACCTTATTCAACCTCCTATAGTCGACAAATAACTTCTTCGTGCCATCGTTTTTGTTCGGCAGGCATAGGATGAGGTACTTTTTCGAATAATGCCTGTACGATTTGTTTCTGTACGATCTCTGCCTCCAAAGATGAAAGCCGTCTCACCTTTTGTGAAGTCGGTTTGGTATCGTTACCACTATCTTCATCTTGATCTCGTTGCCGCCGAGTGGGTCCTATAGTTGACGACCGTTTTCTGAACCTCATGGGCAACCATTTGGTTCATGATGTGAGATAAACTTAAATCAAGGTCACTTGTTTGCACTACCATGGCATAATATCCGGACGCGAACTTCCTCATGATAACGCTGTTGGGAGTTAAGATCGTCATAGTTTGTTTAAGTAATTCTTTACCAAGGATTAAGTCAACCGGTAAAACACCCTCGTAATTTAAATCAATTCCGTCATTTCCACATTCATCACCATCAACTTTTTCATGGCGCTCTTCTTACAATCTCTGGAAATATGGCCGAATTAATAAGATATCCTTCTCGATGGTTTTAATAGATGTCCTTTGGTTAAGATTATTTAGAGATTCACTTTCTTCCCCGCAATTACCAATTTCATCCGAACTGTGCACCGGCATCATATATCATCAGATATTTCGTCATGCAGTTCCTCTACTGGGCAGTTGTCAATTAATATATTATGAAACACTTCACATGGATATATTATATTTGCAGCTCGGGAACATGAATAATGTAGCTACTCGGATGGTTTTTTCTAGGCACCGAAATGTGGCTTATAAATACAACCCTAAAACATCGTTCAATGCCGTTTCTAATTTCATCGTGCATCTTGTTCAATTTTTATTTACCATCGTTTTAAGGCCACCATCACAAAAGGCTTTAGTGCATAACCGTAACAAGCTTTAGTGCATTGAAGGTAAAGCAATGCAAACAATTTTGAATAATGCAACAAACAGGTGACTAATTAATTCATACTTATACGTAACAATTTAAATAACACTTCTTTTGAATGAGTCCCTTGGCATGCGAAAGCTAAAAACTTCAAACATTAAATTAAAAATCCGCGAAGCTTTCAATACTGGTGAAAAGACCGTAATTTATTGATAACAATACGATGAGTAACAGTCCATCGAGCGTTAACCCATACGATGTTCGGGAACACATAAATTTAGGCGTACGTCTCTATATCTCGATAGGAGAATCAACGTATGGCTTACGAAAATGCCGCTGAAGTGATGATTTACTTCGAAGTACGTACATAACAAACTTCTAAGCAATCTCGATTCTCTCAGAATGACGGTGATAAGATGGTGATCGAAGGAGACGTAAAGTGAAAAATAGAGTAGTTGGGCCACTGAAATTATTATAATTCCGCTAAATACGCCTATAACATAATTATTATATGAAAGCTTTTGGGATAATAATGTTAATATGCATATGGTACAAGAAGTGCCGGTCCGATGTTCTGATTTCATTGTCGTGATCAGCGTGTGAATACTCGCACAGCCATTCAAATCCAAACATGGAGAAACCTCGGGAAGCATGATGTCGTTAGCAAATACCAGGTCTAGGAATTACTCTTGACTATTGCTAGTACGATTTAGGTGAGTGATTGAGATATTAGCAACGTTGGGAAGTAATATAGGTTTCATAAATTCGTCAATGATTAATGATTGAGTTGTAACAATACAACATATATAGCTACGACATCGACCGATGAATTGACCACCAACACGAACAACAATGGCGGTCGGATCAGGATGAAAGGCCACCAATGACTGAAGCTTTCAGAATGTCTCAGTTCTTATCTGTTCTTTCTGTGGATGACAAAGTTGTATGGAAAGTATTCTTCGGCGCTCGAATTAATAGTAGGGCAGGTTTTGCAGATTTCAATATTGTTTTAATTATTGTTGAGCGCATGTTCAGTCAGTGAATAATACACAAATCATTATGTCAGAATCCCACTTTCAAACAAACATGCTAGTAAGTTTCCGCCTGTTTGGTACCAACTTGACTACAGCATTCGATATACCGAGTTGTCGTTCACAAAATCGAGTATTAAATCGAGTATTGTATAGCTTGAATAATACAGAAGCTAGTACAAAATGAGTGAAAAAAACCCTCAGACATGGATAAATTTAAAAATTTACTTAAAAGATCGTTTTAAATGATACTTAAGGTGTCGTTACAGAAAATCCGAAGTCGAAAGCATCGCTTCGTTCAACTATTTGGCTATTCGGTTGATAGGTTCATTCTCACAGTGCGATCGATGTTGGCCCAACTGTTGAAACATGAAGGGTAATGTTTTCCAGGATATTCAGTTAGTCAATGTATCATTGCAGAACATTTCCAAACATTGATCCCGTAGTTTTGGCTTTGACATAAACAAAATAGAGAATGAATCTAATATCCGTTAACTATCATGACCACTGCTTAATAATCTCATAATCATTCATAATCACTCTTAATAATCATTCATGATAGATCTTTCTAGAAGGATGCCGGGTCAAGCTGCTGATAAATTCGTCAACTCATTTAAAACGACGTGATATAGTCGTCTTAAATGAGTTGACGATTTTAAAATCGTCTTAGATGACCTGAATTGTTTGTGAATACATGAAAACGGTGAAATTCTCCTCTAGCAATATAAGTTGTTTTTCATTGTAACTCGCCAGTTTGAAGAGGCGACAAAGCAGTCCGACTACCTAGTTCAGAGCCGAAAGATTTCAGAATCAGTCATGGTATTTTAGCATCACCAAATGCATTAACAGCTTGTAATATACCATTGCAATATTCGGTATCTGTATATTTAACCTAGATTTGAAACCTAATTCGTTGGCATATCAGCCTAGGTATATAGGTATGACCTATATTACGACTGACATATTTACGATACACTGGTGGTCACATGATTGTTTATTTTTGTAATACATGCAGGCAAGTTAGTCTTTGGTCTAGCGTTTTATTTTAAATAAAATAATGTATTAAAAATGATGGTATTTTTTTTTTAAATTATGATGATGATCTGTAAAGTAGACCATACCCTTTCGAAGTTTCGGACCATCCCGAATGATGGTATTGAAGCAGTTTTTTAACTCTGTTACTTTAGCTTTCCTAAAATTGAAGCGATTATCCACATCAGTGATTGGTAAACATGGCGTGACTCCAGCCCAGTTTGGTCGCATAATTGGCGTTTATGACAATATAATTTAGTGTATGAATAGGCAAATCCTGCTCAATGCTATATAGGGTTTGGTGCGAAACTGTTATTATACTCTCATCCTTTATATAGTTAAAATCAACACAATTATATGTAGATTTTATTTTCCGGTTTATATTCGATTTCCCTATACGACAAATTTCATAAGCTTTTCACAAGAAAGAGATTTGTTATTTGCTATCATAACTTTAATATCAAAGTCGCGGTAAGATTAATTTTCTAATATTTTTAATTGTATTTTTGATTTTCACGAAATTTTTAATTTTCTGTGAATTGGTATACTATTATTAGATTTGTATAGGTGTTGTTAATGAGAAATTTAAATTTAAATTTAAATTTTTGCAAATTAACCTAAATAAATAAGGCCTGGGTATATCAGGATATACGAAACATACTGATGAGAATGTAATTTGTCCTCATCTTTTGCGAGTGTTGATATTGTTTAATGCGACCAGATTGTCTTTTGCTCTACGTACATCACAGTGAAATGGTTTGCGACTTCTTTATGTTACAATGCAATAAAGGTATCATAGAATTCTGGCAGAAACATTCCCGAAAGTGTGTTTTTTATTTAGATCAAAAATTCGGTATTTTGATTGTCCTTGATTATTACATCTAATAACAACAGTTTATGATGATTGTGTAAAAAGGATTTCACAAACTAGAATTTATATCGTCAACTATATTGACCTTTTTCATTACAATGAATCTTATAATTTCCATAAGCAACCAGTGTACAGTTTTTATTTATCGTTTTTTTAATTTCATTTGTTTCTTCTATACAAATTATAATGCAAAATATTGCACTCTGCACCTGTGGATGTGATCTGTGCAAATTTTGGGTTTGACAATAACGTTCTCTTTTGCAATGTTATATTTTTATAGCAATGAACTTTATCTAATTTAATAGCATGAACTATAACATATTTTTCATATTTGGTTGTTACACTTTTCTTTTATTAATTTTGGTTTCACAGTCAGTGTCACCATGAATATAATCATAATTTTATTTCTTCTTATTCTTCGTATCCAACGATAAATTGTTTCTTTATCGATTTATTATTAATTCTAAATACTATATAATCTATGACGTATATATGTAAGTATGAATCTGTCAACATAATTTTTTTTACAAGATAATTCAAACTAACATAACAACATCTGATTTTACAAATCAATAAGCCCACTTGTCTGTTATTTGTATTATTTTTAGAAAGAAAATGTTAATCAAAACACTTTATTACATTTGCTTTAAAGTACATATAACAAAATTTATTTTATTAAACTTGTGCAAATAAGGATTCCTTCTTCAAATTTTGCAATTTTCAGTTTCTACTTTATCACACTTATTACAAGGATAAAGAATTGTAACAAGGATAAAGTATTGTAATCGAAAAATATGTTTGTCTCATATTTTGTTATTTTCACATGCCTCTATGTCTCTTAAATCCAAATTGGTCAATATTGGAAAATGTCTGTATGTCTGGCTGTGTTTTGCAACTACATACTGTATTTTTTTTCACACATCGATATTTTTGTGCTATACCTTGTCTAATACTTTTTGATGAGATTTTCTTAAGTATTTGTTCCCTATAAGCTCATCTGAATAATATTTTGGAGCAACTTTAACACCATAGACTGAATTTGAACGTCTATACCGTTATAAATAACGCTATTTTTCGATTTAATTAAAGCATCCATGTACGCATACAATTTTCTATAAAACCAGTGGCTGGAAAATGTTGTTTATGTCTCGATGAAAAACTGGCGTGCGTGATACGAATCCCAAAGGTAACGCGTAAAAATTCATAGTGGCCATAAGCAGTGTTATGAAAGCCGTATTTTTTAAATCCTGAGTCGAAAATAATCTTGCTCCATATAAATTATCAATCCGGTCTTTGATCAAATGAAGTATTTGTAGTGATCTCATGAGTCAATTTAATTTGCGGTAGTGAATGCATAATCGGCGATCTCCGCCTATTTTATTAGCAAGTACTATCAGATTTCCGAAATTTAACTTGCTAGTCCAAATGATTTCTCCTTTGATCCACTCACAATTTCAATGGTGATACTCCTCTAAGCTCATCCCGAACTCATCGTTTAGTTTTTATAAGTATCCACTTTGCACTTTTTATAATTGTTTACTATTCTTTTTATTTGCTCCGCTATATTCGGAGCTTTTGTCTGATCAAAATCTACATCTGAAATAACAAACAATTAATTATCAGCTATCTTGCTCATTAAAATTTGTTGATATATTTTTAAAGTCAGAACATTTCTTTAACATTATTTACGATCATAACGTATACGGCATATGATTCGTACTGTCCTGTTGTCATTTAGTGGAAATGTTGCCAAATTCGTTACACTTACAGCATTTAGGTCCGTGTTCGGACATTTTTCCACTGCTTTCGTCGCTACGACCATAACACTGTATCATCCCACCTATCCTCCGAAAACCTTCTATCACGCTGCCTTTTAAAAGTCATATGTATATCCGCAATATAAAATAGACTTATATTCATAATCGGGAATACGATCAATACAATATTTAATGATCGCTTTGTCCTTGTCGTTGTTAATTAATACTACTATTACTCTTATGGTAATTAAATAAGATTTAAACGACTTATCCTCAGTTTTTTCTTTTGTTAACTTATATTGTGATGAATTATGCGCCACTGTTCGTTGTTTGTTTAAATTCCGATCTGAAGAACTTCTGTAATTTTTCACAACTGTCGGTTCTAAAACTTGCTGCATGGAACCAATCAACGGGCGTTTCGCGTAATTAATTTTCTGCAGATCCAGTTCAACTTACACATCTGGGAATATCATCGATTTTTTTCAACTGCTTACTTCCAAAGGACGCTCGTAATTGCCGCTAAATTTTCAATAAACTTAATTAAATAAATAGAAAGGGCGGTTTCTTTTCAGTTCAATTTGTTTTTTTTCGGCTTATCTTAAAGTTGTAGAATTTTGAAAATTATGATACTCTGGTCCATCCATTGTGTAGGATCAATTTTTTTTTAATGGAATAGTGATACCTCATTTGATAATTAATTGTTTAATTGTTGTAAAATGAGAACAGCATAGCTTATTTTTAAAATTCAAAATGTAATTTTTATTTAATTAAATTTACATATAAGAAACATGCGATATTATGGAAGTAATAATGCATGCAATTTGTAACGTCAACGGTATAATCGAAAGGTCAAACCAAAATGCACTATTGAACTTATTGATCTGTCTTAAGTATAAGAAGAAAGAAACAAATCTCCAGGTAGATGAAACACTCTTGTTGGAAATGAATTAACATTTCAACTTCATGGAATATTTCGTGATGCTTGTTCGGGAGTTTCTAAATTAAAATTTTTCCTGGCAGATTGGTGGGAATAGCTCCGTGGGATGGCCTACCAAATCACTTGATTTAAATACATTCGACTTTTACTAATTTGAAGTCTTTAGTTTATTATAAGATTATACGGAAATACTTGACGAATTGAATCATAGATCACTTACTCAAGAATGTTTTATTAAATCTTCAAAATCTGTACACCGTTGTAAAGCGAATTGAAATACCTATATAAAATGAGGAACATTCGACCAACTTTCTTTTAAAAACAAATGACACGCGTCCTCTGAGTGGAACAGGTTGCATGCACCATCCGAACAATTTGTTTCGGTGTTTCAATGATAACTATATAACTATAGTTATGGTATCCCAATTAAAACATAACACCTTAAATAACAAAAGTTTTAACTGGGACACTCTGTATGTAGCGGCGTATATACCGAGTAGATCACTTAAAGTGAGACAATCGAGTGAATCGAGAACATTATGAATATTCCACGTTTTCAAGGTTATTTCAAGGTCATTTTATTTATAAAATACCTATATACATAGATATTTTGTATTATGTAAAAGTTCTGCTTGATAACTAAACGCATTTTTTCATCCAGCAAAATAATTATTGAATTTAATTAATTGAATTCAATTAATTTAATTAAATTGCCAAACTTTGTATATTTCTATTATCAAGATTTGAGAATAATTTCCATCAATCGTACCAAAAGTCAATTAATTTTCACAATATTTTATTTTTTGATGAATTTACTGTTGTTGGCCTAAATGGACAAGTTAGTGAAAGTACTACCACGACATGACAGAAGGAATATTTGGTTACAATATGATAGATGTCTAGTACGCATTATTAACGTATTGCAAGAAATGCTTATTGGTGCATAAGGCATTGAATTAATGCATGCTCGATTACCGGATTTGATTTTTTGTCTCGATTTTTTTTATGATGACTGTTACGTCCCATACTGTAGAGACCAATTAAATGTAAATTTTTGTGTGGGGAAGCTGCCATATGGTTGACGCATGTACTTGGATATGGTTGAAGAAAGATGAATTACAAAATTCATTATTAAAACCCACCAAAATTATCTTCCTCACCTTTGTCCATTTAATTTTAGACCATTTCATCCCTCCCAAAAAGCTCACCGTTCAATCAGCATAAGGACAACTCCATCGTCAATAATAAATGTAAAAAATTAAATTAACAAGATAACCAACATTCTAAAACACAAAATAATTTTTTTGTGCATAAAAGCATAAAATAAAGCATTTTGACAAGTCGAGTAATGTCGTAAATCTAATTGCATTACTCTTGTAAAATTTGAACTACAAGATGTTTTTTTTTGTTGCTAAACTTATAATATGCTAATAATAAAAAAATAATAATTTATTAATAAATAATTTTTGAATGGAAATAAAGAAAATATAAAAATGGAATTGTTGATTTTTAAATAAATATAAAAGTCAATTGTAAAATAAAATGAATGGTTGAAAATTGTTTTTTTTTTGTATTCATTTTATATTTTTGATGCTCGACCATTGTATTCTTGAAATATATTGTTAAAAATAGCAGTGAGTCATTCTTGTTCTATTATTTTTAAATAAATAAATCACTTCCCACCCGTTTTCTTGGCCATAGAAGAGCGTGCGCGTCGTATTGGTGGTAGTTTTTCGATATCGCGTGACTCCGCCCGAGTCGACCTGTTCGCAAGCTTTTGCCGGGAAGGGCACGTGCCGGTAGACTGGCGCCCAATTAATTATTTTATATGTTTTCTATCCACACTACCACTATAGTGTGTATGGCCCGTTATGTGACCTCTAAAAGATAGGTAATGTGGATACACCAACGAGTGCAAAAAATATGAAGGAGCGTATCAATAATTTTTGAGCAAATATCGAAAGAAACCATTTCAGAAGTGATTGTTAAATGTCTTTTCTATTGCAAAAATAATACAATTTATTTCTACAAAAAACGGTGAATTTAGCAAACAGACGAAGGTTCTGTAATACAAATTAAGATATTCTCCAAAAATGATAATAAAAATGTAAAAAGTTCGTAATTCCAAAATTGCATGAAAATATTACTTAGTCGGCATTTCAAAAATTGTATTTTTGACAACATTTCTGGCAAGACAACCTGATTACATTTCTTTTTTTATATGGAAATATTTAACCAACGTATAAACAGTTATTTGATGGCCGGCTAACCGGTTTGTTGGTTAGCGAACAGCCGATTAACTAATATTTTCAGGCAACTGTGCATAACTATTTTGCTGAATATCATGAAAAACCGATGTCGAAGAAAAAAGTGTCTTCGATAAAATGCGTTTAAATAATCTTCATTTCTCTTTTCCTATGATCTAAAATACTTAGAAGGAAACGACCTCTCTATGATTGCCCATCAAAAATCCGTTAATACTTTTTTAGTGTAGAACATTTTTGTAAAACCGAGAACTCCTTTCCTGAGGATCACATAATGTCATCTTCATATTTGCATAGACATCTTTACGATTACATGTCAATGACTAATTCACTTAAAATGTTGTCACTCCAATTTTTAAATTAGCTTTGGTATAATTGTAGCAAATAACTGAACTCCAAAGGAAAATCGAAAAAAATATACCAGGCAAATCTAAGTGAATTCATTATTTTGATTTGTCATGAAATTGTCATCAATATAAACCCTCTTGAAGGGGGGATTCCTAGGATTTTTAAAAAATACCTCTGACAACACAAGCGTAAATAATTGATCCCAAACTTTTTAAAAATACATATATAATTTATACAGTTGGTTCATCCCAGGATCTTTTTTACATTTCTACTATCCCAGACTTTTTCGTCAACAAAAAAATATACAGTTGGTACCAAAATACTCATTCCAAACTTTTAAATATATAAAATTTATTTGGTGGAAAATAAATTGTTCTGGGCAAGTCGTTGAAAGGACGGCTATTTTGTCTTTGAGATTAAGTTAAGGATCCTGTTACCAACCATTACGCCAGCATTGATCATTTTTATAAAAATTTTATCATTTCGATAAAAATCGAATGGAAAAGGGTCGGATATTTTCTCATATCGGTTGAGTTTGGGACCTTGTGGGCCACCACTGTGCCAGCGTTGATATTTTTTTGACCGTTGCAATTTCCGCAATGTCAATATAAAAGCATGGCTTAATTTGATATAAAATGAAAATTGAGTTAAAAATTTGAAATGTACTGAATTACACCTGCGAAATAACACCCGGAGTCGGTTGTGCCATTTGATAGCAACTCAGAACTCAACTCTACCAAAAATAAAGCGACTCCGACTCCATAACCCTGATTTAAGTCTATATGCATCACATTACACGGGGGTGCAAGAATAAGACTATAATACAAAAGTTTTAGCTAAGACTATTATATAAGTATACTGCGGATGTGTATCAGAATTGCTCTGCACTGAAATTAGGCCGCTTCAAATGACATAAAACGGTTTATCTGCACGTAAGACTATTCAAAGTCCAAATGATCATGTGTTGATTTCAAACATTTGACAGAATCTAGGGTTTAGTGCAATAAAAACCCGACCAATGATTGGTTTGTTGGGAACACAATGTACTCTATAGAAAATTTGAAGGGAAAAGTAACAACATTTTTCAAAGATCCCAAAACATCTTTAGACTTCCAACTGCCCAAAATTTAATTATGATTTAAATAAAAGAGAAAAATGATCCTTAAATTATTTGTTTCTAGCATGAGTCATAACAGTAATCAACTAGCGTTTTTCGGAAAGTGTGTGGGAAAATATAATATTCGATGTTATGTTAAGTTTCTAGATTAAATTATTAGAAAATTTTCTTTAGAACAATATGAAAATATCTATTTTTATTACAATTACGCATATTGACATTCGTAGAAATTAAAGTTTTATGATGGAAAATTACATTACATAACATTTAATCAAATAAAATGTATACATGGTTATTGTAAAATATGCAGAGGTGTTTTTTGTTTAACTTTCTGTTTACATATGCATATACATATATATATATATATATATATATATATATATATATATATATATATATATATATATATATATATATATATATATATATACATATGTGTATATATATATATATATATATATATATATATATATATATATATATATATATATATATATATATATATATATATATATATATATATATGTATATATATATATATATATATATATATATATATATATATATATATATATATAGCCATTCCACACGAAATCAGACACCCATCCGGAGGCAAGGTGTCGAATTATTTTGAAATTCGGAGAGATGGTAGGTCTAGATAAAAAAAAATATAATTTGAGTAAAAACCCGGTGGGGTCAAAATACGCGGAGTTCCGTTATAATTTGTTTTTGTCGAAAACTCAAACATTCACATTCGTGTATCTTAAGTATTCTTTGTCCGATTTTCGCGTGTAATAGCTCATTGGAAATACAATTGTACATACTTTCAAGCGTTTTAAACGTTGGTGTTAATGTGCAATATATCGTTTAAATTTCAGTTTTAAATAGTATTTTGCTGAAAATTCGAACTGCTCCCCCTTTTATTTTTATTTTGGTTGGAAAGTTAATTTATTTACAAATTATTTTAATTTAAATTTATAAAAATTATCAGAATTGGAAAATCGACGCGCTGTGATGTCGTCGTTACCATTGGGAACAAAGCAATGATAATGAGCTCCTCTGATGGCTTTTACTAAATCAAATTTCTTTGCTAGTGATGTTATTTGATCAGCGATGGTCACTGAAGGCTGGCTTTCGTTTTGATTTTTAACCTCCTCTGATATAGAAATGTATAAAAATATATAATCGTACCAAAAAGGTACAGTGAGTTAATGTATCCTCAAAGTTAATTAATAAATATTTTATTAATAAAATAGCGGAAGGAAACTTGATCGACAAACTCCTTAATGTATACGGTTGTTAAAAGCTTTAAATTACATAAAGTATGGTTCTATAAAAAAAAAATATGCTTGTTGGTTATAACTTGTATAAAAGCTCGATAGAAGCTCAAAATTTCAAACAAATTTGTCAGGCAATGCAGTTCGTTAACGTAAAATGTGAATATATACGCTTTTTCACTCTTTTTTACGATTGTTACCAATCGACTCTATATTAATCCTATAATTATTTTGATTTGCTTATTTTAATTTCTTACCTATAATTTATTTAAATTAAAAACAATAACTTACCTAACACAAACGAAACATTATTTAATCAAAAGTGCTAAAGAGTGTTAGTAAGCGAGGTTAAGAAAGCCATCAAAATAATCATGGATAGTGTACCTGGATGGATGCCTAATCCAAAATGGTTTGAGCGCTGCAGAATTAACTCTAATGAATCCAATTCATCATGATATATCTAATTCAGCTACCGAAGTTGGAAGAATTAACCAGACCAAAGTTAGTCTGATGAGTGCCATCCGAGCCATTCCACCAGCTCCTCTGCCTTAAGAGAAACACCTTATTACAAGATCCCAGTCGAAGCCAGCCTGTCAATTAAATTTAGCAGAACCAACATCGGCGATATCTTATACATCATTACCAAGAACAGAATTCAACATCGGTGTTACCAATACATGAAATGCACATTATACATAAACGACGGAATAGGGGATGCCTTCAAACGAAATGCCACGAAAGCCAGCCTTCAGCGACCATACGCTGATCAAATAACGGCAGCACAATAACTTTTCGATTGGGCTACAAAAAATGAATCAAACATTACTTTAGCCATCAGAGGAACTCACGATTATCAGTGCTTTGTTCCCAATGGTAACAACCACATCTCATCCAATTCTGATAATTTTTATAATTTTAAATTAAAATAATTTGTAAATAAATTAACTTTCTAACCAAAATAAAAATAAAAGGGGGAGCAGTTCGATTTTTCAGCAAAAGACTATTTAAAACTGAAATTTATACGATATATTGTACATTGAAACCAAAGTTTAAAACGCTTACTTGAAACTATGTACAATTGTCTTTCCAATGAGCTATTACACGTGAAAATCGGACAAGGAATACTTAAGATTTACGAATTTAAAGATGTGAACGTTTGAGTTTTCGACAAAAACTTACTTAACGGACCTCCGCGTATTTTGACCCCACTGAGTTTTTACTCGAATTATATTTTTTTTTTATCTAGACCAACCATCTCCCCAAATTTCAAAAAAATTGCACATCTTGCCTCCGGATGGGTGTCTGATTTCGCGTGGAATGGTTATATATATATATATATATATATATATATATATATATATATATATATATATATATATATATATATATATATATATATATATATATATATATATATATATATATATATATATATATATATATATATATATATATATATATATATATATATATATATATATATATATATATATATATATATATATATATATATATATATATATATATATATATATATATATATATATATATATATATATATATATATATATATATATATATATATATATATATATATATATATATATATAGTCTTAGTCAACAGGTGAGTTACCTGAACTTTTTCCCGTCAATTTCTTCCAATCTGAGTTCAGTTCATAGGAATCCCTCCCGACACTTCTATAGAGTTGAACTTTAATGTGTAAAATTTAATGAAATTCGGTTTAATTCCTTTACAACTTCATTTGTCGGGATAACTTCTGCTTCAGTTGTGAAGATTGACTACCTTTTATAGTCCACAACATGGTTCCACCAGAGAACTTCGCAGTAACTACAGTCATAGATCGTCCTGTTTTCTTGTCACCGGCAAAGCCAGCATAATGACTATAAACATGTAGCTCTTCTTCTTTGCTGTAAATTATACCGGCCCGCCTTTCAGCTACAAACAGCTCTATTCACTGCAAATGTTGAAGATATAGAACGAGAAGCGGATGTAACATACTTATTTTAAATAGCCCGTACTGTTTCACGATAAGGTACATCAAATTAAACTGCTTTGTCGAGGTTACTTTCGTCACGACCTATACTGGAGGTTGGCCTATATTTGATTCTATAACATTCGACATCTTTCCAGTAATCTTCTTGCAATAGAAAATTTTAGTTTTCATACCAAGAAAATGTTCGAACGATCCCGATGTCGTACCAAATTCTTTTCTTAAAACCTTAAAAACCTTAAAAAATGCATAATCGTCTTCTTGGCACTTTGAACCATCATCGCAACAAGACCATTATCGACATAAATTATACAACATACAGTCGATTTCCAATAAGATCTCGATAAAAAAGACAAAGATTCATTTGAGCGTGACATGCTGCATTGTCCCGTATAAAGACTTTGTTTAAGTGACATTCGACCAGTACCGTCAACCAAATCTTCCGTTTGTTCTAGGTATAGCTAACCATGTTCGTATAGCTAGTATCATATCGCCCAACAGGAGTAAACATTTCTTCCTATAGTCGATTCTTTGCTTTGGGTACTGCTCCGCTACAAAACTTAGTTTTTTACGTATGTTGAAAGTTGTCATCGATCTTTGTACTATGACCATGTGCTGGTACTCATACCTGGACACTACGCCGCCCAATGTCCCAATATTACTTGCATTTATTGGACGGATATATTTTTCTTGCTCGTTTGATTAACATTTTTGATTTTGCAGATTTTTTTTCCAATTTTTCTTCTGGTTTACTTTGATCAGGTCGTTCCAATAGAATCGTGTTCCAAAAATACTAAAAATGTTCATTTATGTTTCTTATAGTTGATGAAATTCGGCCAAACCGTCGCACCCCCTTTTATCTGAAAAATGGATGGTAAATTGCTCAGAACTTTACTCCAGTGAACAATTCAAAGAAAGCATTTAAATTTTAGACAGAAGAGAACAGATTTTATTATTTAATATTCTATACGGGCCCTGTGATCGGTAGGCACTCACATGTCTCGTAAATCTAAATAACTTGTCCAAAGCGACTTAGGAGGCGACTAAACGGTTGGATCACTGGGCTGACGACCCGCATCCTTAAAAAAATAACCTGTTTATAAAGTCAACAAAAATAAAAATGGATACGGCCAAAAAAATACCGAACCCCCGCTCAAGTACCTGGACACGTGGTTTAGTATTGGGACGTTGGAAGGCTTTATCTCATGCATGAAAGAGTATCGGCTGGAACTCGTTGCTCTTCAAGAAACCAGCTGGCCAAAAAGTGGAGACCATGTGTACCAGAGCTATACGTTGCTCTACAGCGAAGATAACCTCGGAAATCTTGGAACTGAATTTCTGGGAACCGGCACAAAATAGCGACCGATGTAATGGTGAAAGAATGATGTACTTTGCTATTTCTCACGATCTTATAGAGTAGCAAGCAAGTTGTTTCACACAAGTAGATACATCAAGAAATATGGACCTACCCTCGTGGAACGACCTGCACATATGGTTGTCAGAGTTTATCGGTCAGCAATAAAATACGTATAGGCAGCAATCATCATTTGGTCGCTGCAGAGCTGCGATGGAAGTCTTGGATCACGACTGTGAAGGTCTGATAAATAAAGATCAAAAGAAACGATATCAGGATCTTGTCAGCGACAACATTGAGGAATTACCAGTATGACTGGGTGAACTGAGTCTGGGAAGTACTGAAAACTTCGGTTGTCAAGCGTATTCACGGTTGTGTTGTGGGTGCCAGTGTATTACTAATGTTTTGAATTTTACATGAGGTCCCGGTATTATATTTTAATTTATACATTTTTACCTTGTTGCACTCAATGGTGTAAGAATAGAATGATGTTTTTGTTGAATTCAAAGTTCACTCATTAATTATGCAATAGGCTTGGTAAACGTCTGAGTTTACCCTGTACACCTTATCTGCGCCCAATAAATTTCGTGTTAGCCCACGTTTAGCCCGTTCTTCATTTGTATACAATATATTCGACAAATGAGTTGTAAGTTTTTTCTGGTTTTCAATTATATGCATTTGACATTATTCCGTTTATATATTTCTCTTCTATATAATTTACTCATTAACCATCGTTACCATATAAATCATACACACGAAAACATTAAAATGACGCAAATTTCAGTCACCTGCAAATATATATTAGATAATATTAAATTTCACTTAATTGGCGAAAGAACAAAAAGCAATAATAAAAGACAAAAACGAAGATATCCTAAAACTTTCCACAAAACCTTATTTTTTACTTTATCCTATTTCGTTTTATCCCGATATGAAAATTACTCTACCGAGAATTCACACAAACCAAAAACTCTTGAAACTTGTATGTATCGCCCCAAATCTACAACGAAACTTTCTACTTTCGCTGGTGTAATACAACTGTATTGACATAATTTTACCGCATATTCGTATACAAATGTCTAGCTATCTGCTATATACATATAAAGATATAGGCATGGATTAACATAAATCTTTCGTGATAAGTGCAAAAGTGTATACGTAAGAAGCACAAGAGAAATTAATATGATCATGAAGTATTTATGTTGTGAATTTGTATCGAAATATGGTTTATCACATTATAGAATCCACAAAGTCACATAATTTTGACATAATCATAATTCATAGACCGTATACCTAGAGAACATGTGAAACACCTACAATATACCACCCACAGGATAAACATACATACATATATAGGGTGTTTAAAACTAAACAACCAGATAGATTTTTAATTAAAACTAACATTAGATTTGAGATAAGATCTTCATCTTGTCTTATTGTAATTTCAATAAAATCCTTTTATTGTTGATTTTGGTATTTTATTAATATTATCCTGGTAAGGACGTACATTGGAATGTGTGTAATCTCATTAAAATGATTTTTTTTTTTTGTGTTTTTGGGGTTCGTCTAAACATGGTTTTTTGTCCTAAATGAGGGCGACAATGGTTTCACATTACATACACAATATTAAGATCTGAGCATTAATTGTCCGAAACAAATGTATTTTTGTATATAGATAGCGATTATTGGAACACTATTAACCGTGTTGTGATTAATCTGAAGGTGATTATAGGAACTTTTGTGTAGAGAGTGTATTATGCTGGTTGGATAACTATATTGTTAGGGGGAGATACGTTGCACACCTTTGTATATGGAATATATTCATGTCGTTGTGAAATTTTAAAATTGCTTCATGTATAGTTGGTATATAGCAACGAAATGTTTTGAAACAACTGTTTCTTTTTAAATATGGTTTTGGCCAGTAGAATTTTTTTCTATAGAAATTTTTAAGTCGTCAGAGTGTAAAAACTATTCATTTTTAAAAAATTTCCCTGGAATGAAAGTCTTTGAGATCTTCAAGGCGGTGTTTCGAAAAATAACATTAATATGGAAGAAACTGGAGTTAATTTATTATTAGCATGAAAATGTTTTAAATAGCAAGCTACCAAAATTTCAAATAGCTCAGTAAAGAAAAAACTCAACATCATCAAATCAACAAACTGTTAAAATCAACCGAAAGGAGCGAAATGGAACTTGCTAACACAGGTTATACCCTGTCTTAAAATATTTCAAATCATTCAGTCATTTTTAAAGTTTATATTATCAGTCAGTTTTGATTTCAACTGTCGTGATATTTTACTGATTTCTTTCAATTTTAAATATTTTAATTTTTTTATTGAGTGTTACCGAGGTTAGGTTAGGTTAGGAAAGGGTGGCCGTTTTAAAAGTCTAGCATAGACAGAAAATTGGTCCGTAGCTATACCACATTCGAGCTGCCTCCTTTTCACTCGTTAAACCATCTTGAGCTTACCAAGAAACGTTTAAAGTCCCGGATCTCGATCTTACTAAGATCCATGAGGTCGTTCAAAGGGGAAGCTCCCATAAGTTTTGTTCTGCTGTACGCTAGACTAGGGCAGGTGCATAGCAGATGGAGCACACTTTCCTCCTCCTCCTCATCACAGCAGCTGCGGCAGAAGTCATGGGCAGGGGCACCCGCAGTCTGCTCGCATATATCCCAATGAGACAATGTCCCGTTCTAGCTCCCACGACCATACAAATATGGTGCCGTCGAAGCGAAATCAGTTGGGCTGATCTGGACCGGTCAAGCCCAGGCCAGATCTGCCTGGTTATTACATACGAACTGGCGTTAGACCATCAACGGTATCTTTATATCACAGATCATCTGCCTTTACATTCCCTGCGAAATTGAAGTGCCCTGGCACCCACGTCCAGCGGAAGTTGAACTAATCAGCCATCTCATTTAAATATGCCAGACAGTTCCGGGCTACGTTCGACGTCAGGGAGTATGATTGAAGCATTTTAATAGGAGCCAGGCTGTTTGTATAAAAATAGGAATATCCCTCGTATCCCATTACATTATACTTCAACCAGTCTATGACTTTCATTATCGCGATAAGTACTGCTTGAAAAACACTGCAGAAGTAGGAAAGACAAAAAGAGAGGTTGATCCCTAGTGCCTCACAGAATACCCCGCAGCCAAACCCGCTATCTTTTTTTGAGCCATCCATGAAGAAGCCTAGCGCCTCATTGTCCATAACCGTTTCGTTCTCGCAGTCCTCTCTGGTGGGATTCTCAGTTTCGAATCTCACCTCAACAGATGGCAGAGGGATAGCGTAGTCGGTTGCTTCCGGAATACCCCTGTTGCATAGGATAGGTGAGTGCCCTATATTGTTACAGGTCCACATAGATATGGATTTGAGTCGAATGGCTGTGCAAGATGCATGTTGCTCGGCCGCAATATCCAAGGAAGTAAGACGAAAGAGAATCTCCAGAGCTTCAGTAGGTGTGCTCCTGAGAGCCCCACTTATACACAAGCAGGCCGTCCTTTGGACTTTCATCAATTGTTTAAGGTTGGCGATCATTTTTAACGCTGGCCACCATTCGACAATCCCATACAGCAGTATAGGTTTGACCACTGAGACTTAGAGCCAGTGTACTATGTGAGGCTCCATACTATGTGGGGCTCCATACCCTTTGTGCGAGGTTGTTATAATATATAATCAACATATGGGATCAACATATAATCAACGCTGTGTTTAGATACTAAGATACGTTCCAAGGCAATGGAAGGTGGCAGAGGTAATCGTGATCTTAAAACCTAACAAACAATGTAACGATAAAAAGTCCTTCAGACCGATATCCGTACTCCCAACCATAGCCAGGATTTTTGAAAAATTGCTCCTCAAGAGAATGAAACCTATAATGATTGACAGAAATCTCATTCCTGACCACCAGTTTGGATTCAGAGAAAACCATCCGACTATAGAACAAGTTCATAGGATAACAGATATAATAGAGCGAACACTAGAAACTAAAAAAATATGTTCAAGCGTTTTCCTGGATGTAGCGCAAGCATTTGACCGAGTTTGGCACAGCGGATTGGAGGTCAAGCTCAAGCGAGACCTTCCCAAACAGTACTGTGAAACTCTGAAATGATACATAACCGATAGACACATCCGTGTAAAATATGAAGACGAATACTCGGACCTAAAGAAAATTTCAGCTGGAGTACCACAAGATAGCATTTTGGGCCCTGTCTTGCACCGCCTATATACTCGGGATATACCACCAATGGAAGAAGCAACTATAGCAAGATATGCTCATGATACCGCGATTTTGGCAGTTGGGAACAATGTAGAAGAAGCTATACTAACAAATTGCACAAATCGACAAATTCAGTCGACTGGATGAAAAAATTGAGGTTAAAACTGAACGGAACTAAATCTGTGAATGTGAACTTTACTAATAAAGATATTTCTAATAGAATCCCAATCATAATCAACTCTAAACAATTTGCCTATGTAGATACGGCGAAATATTTAGGTATGACGCTGGATGCCAAGTTGAGCTGGAAAGAACATGTCAAAAAGAAAAAGGAAGAGCTGTTCATGAAGATGTATTGGCTCTTAGGTAGACATTCTGAACTATCTATACACAATAAATTGCTTTTATACCGGCAAATACTGTACCCGGTATGGACCTATGGTATTCAGCTTTGGGACTGTACCAAGAAAACGAACATCAAGATGATACAGAAGTTTTAAAACAAAGTACTTCGGAATATTGAAAATGCTCCATGGTACATTAGAAATGAAGACCTCCACCGAGATTTAAAGATGGAATGCATGGATGAAGTTATTACGTGTCATGCTCTCAAGCATGATTCACGCCTCCGACAGCACGAAAACATCGAGATATGTAATATGCGGGACAGACCGTTGCCAGTAAGACGTCTCCAAAGGACCAAACCAATTGATCTAGTGAATGGAACATAAAATTACTATTATAGGAAATATTTACCATAGATTAGGAATTTAGCGGTTTGGGTTTTTTGTGAAATTTGGGCCCGATAGGTGGCGCTGTTCCCAAGATATAACGGTTCATATAACTTCATATTTTAACCATAGGTTTTTTTCGTTGCTATTTGGGTTTTTGTGAAATTTGAACCCGATAGGTGGCAATTTATTGTTTTCAAGATAGTAGGTGGTAATACCGCTATTTTTGACATTTATTTAGTTTCATTACAGCACGCGCAAGAATACATCGTGGACGCAAAATTAAAAATAAAATTAATAATTAATCGTAAAAAACCGTTATTACGTAGTGATTTTTATTAATTTACACAAAATAACCGTTAAAAACAAATTAATTAGGATGAATGAAATATTAATTATCAGAATTAAAGACACAAAGGCAGTGCAACTTACAACGACAAGAAAATATAATCGAAATTATTATCGGTGAAATGGAAAAAGATAATGCAATTATTGTCATGCATTAAAATTTAAAAATGAAACTCTTGGGATGTGTGGCTCTTCAGGTAAGTTGTTTTGGACATTAACCACCCAATTCCCCCTTTTTAATCCCTCCTGTTCTTGACAGGAAAATCAAGTGATTCAAAGCTATTTTTGTCAAAAATAAGGAAATTTAATCAATGTTTCCAAATGACACCTTTTGGCGCAAAATAAATTACCAATATTGATTCTCTTGGTCGTAATTTTGCATCAATTTTTAAAATTAAAGGCCAACTTTATCACCACATTGGATCAATGTATCCAATGTCAATTTTTTTTTTTTTGACAATCTTATTTATTCACTTAAAATTTTACAATGTACCTAGTCTATAGACTAACAACATTTCTTTTTTGACCTAAATTGCTAAATTGTGTTTAATTAAGGTATCCCCATTGGTTTTCTTTATGTTCTATTTACTGGTGTTACTGCCTTCCGCTGACTATAGTGCTAACTCAAAAGGTTTTACTCTTTTCAGTCTTCTCATTGCTTCCCTGTGGTCGAGTAGTTTGTTGGCCTCAACGTTCGGGTGATTCTGGAGCCTCACTTCATGCTTCCGTGCAGCATTGTTTGCTTCTCTGATGACAGTTTCCACTCTAAGGTCCCTGTGGAGGTCGCTATTACGTATGCACCAGGGGCATTTACAATATCCCTTAGAACTCTGTTTTGGAATCTTTGAACGATATCCATGTTGCTTGGTTTAGTACAACCCCACAGCTGAATTCTATACATCCAAATGGGCTTTAATATCTGCTTATAGGTATAGCATCAATTTATTGTTTATTGATAGATTGGAGTTCCTTCCCATCAGCCAATACATCTTTCTATATTTGAGTCTGAGTTCTTCACTTTTTTTCTTGACATGGACCTTCCATCTAAGTTTGGTATCTAGATTCATCCCTAGATATTTTGCTGAGTTAGCATGTGGTAATGGGACATTATTTAATACCACAGGCAAATGATTTATTTTTCTGTTGGTGTAGTCAACACGTATGGATTTTGTTTCATTTAACCTGACACGCCATTGCTTCGTCCATCGATAAATTTTGTTCATCGCACTTTGAAGCTTATTGGTAGCTCCTTCTATAGTATCATCTTCTACCAAAATAGCAGTTTCGTCTGCAAATGTGCCAATTCTGAGATAATGGAATATCGCTTGTGAATAATAAATATAGAATGGGTCCTAAGACACTTCCTTGTGGTACTCCGGCTTTGATCTTTTTAATTTCTGAGTATGATTGTTCCTGTTTAACACGAAAGTGTCGCTCTGTAATGTAGGGTTTTAATATTTGGCAGAATTGTGAAGGTAGAATGTTCTGGAGTTTGTGCCGAAGACCTTCGTGACAAACTTTGTCAAACGCCTGGGCCACGTCAAGGAAGACTGCTGAGCAGATTTTCTTTTCTTCGAGTGATCTTTCTATGATATCTGTTATTCTATGAATTTGATCGATTGTAGAGTGTCTATCTCGAAATCCAAATTGATGTGTGGGGATTAATTCCTGCCTTTCAATTATTGGTTTCAATCTTTTTAAGAGAAGTCTTTCAAATAGTTTTGACATAATAGGCAGTAACGAAATCGGTCTATGGGATGTTATTTCGTTTGGTGGTTTTCCAGGCTTAGGTATCATAATCACCTCCGCGAACTTCCATACATTTGGTACATATTTCATCCTGAAAGCTGTATTGATTAGAGTTGTTAATTTTTTAATGCCCTTCTTCGATAGCTGTTTTAAGATTTTTCCTGTTATAGCCTGGCGCTTTGTTCGGATTTTCATTTTTCTTTATTTCATTAGTCAATTCCGCAGGGGTGGTCAGAGCGATTTCTTGATCAATATTTTCCTCTACTTCTTGGAATTCTTCTCTCTCTCTTGTACTTCATTAGACTGAAAAATACTTTCTAGATGGTCAGCGAAAGCTTTTGCCTTTTCTTCATTGCTTCTGGCCCAATCCCCATTGCTTGTTCTTATGGGTGGTATTTGAGTTATTGGTCTTTTCATTCGTTTGGTTGTCTTCCACAAAGAATAGTCAGTAGCCTTTTCATGTGTTACTGACTGTAGATATGAGTTTATTGTATCATTTTTAATGTACTGGATTTCCCTCCTGAGTCGCTGTGTCAGGTTATTCAGTTTGTTTTTATCTGCAGGCATCCTGGTGTATTACCATTTCTTCCTGGCTCTCCTTTTTTCTTCGACAAGTTCCCTGATTTCTTTGGGTAATTTGTACTTATTGTTCTTCTTTTGAACTCCGGCGTATTATTCCATGCTGACTGTTGTACGTCATTTATGAATTTTACGATTTCTTCATCTAGTTGTTCTTCTGTTTTTAACGGTACATTAAATTTTATTCTACTATTCAGATTCTTCTTTGAATCCCTCCCAGTCTGTATATTTATTTGTCAGAGTCGGGTTGCATTCTTTTGAGATTATTTTTTCACTGAGAGTAAGTAGTATTGAAGAGTGATCGGAGCTCGAATCATACCCCTCTTCGATTTTAACATAAGTTGCTGGTATCTTTCTAGTTATAAAGAAATCTAGTAGATCAGGTATTTTGTTATTATCTGTTGGCCAGTATGTCGGTTTGGCAGTAGAATGCCAATTACATCCAACTTCTGTCATTGCTCCAAGAAGTTCTTTGTCTCTAGTAGTAATTATTCTTGATCCCCAATGAGTATGTTTCGCATTGAAGTCTCCGCCAATGATGTACTTAGCGCCTAAGCTTTCCAGGAAGTGTACGTAGTGTAATTTTTTAAGATTATATCGCGGTGGGCAATAAATTGCCGTTACGGCTAATAACTGATTTTTAGATTTAATGCTGGCGGTAGTTGCTTGTATTTCTTTTGTTTCATATTTTTTCTCTTCGTAATGTTGTATATTACTTTTTATTATTATCGCACTTCCTCCTCTGGCTGTATTTTCTGGGTGTATTGTATGGTATACTTGATAACCTCTAAATTTTATAAACGATTGTTTTGTATGAGATATGAGGCAGATATCAATTTTTTGAATCTCCAATAATAGTTGCAATTCTTGCTGATGTTGGAATAACCCATTGGGGTTCCATGCTGGTATTCTAATGTCACTATTCATTCTAAAATATGGGTGACAGGAGCAGTCTTGATGCTGTTTTCTAGTTTCGTTAGTCTTTGAATGATTGATACAATTTTACTTTGTTTTGTTCTTGCTCATCCATTCGGTTTAGAATTGATTGCAACATTTCACTATAACGGTCAAAATCGTTTTTCAGTTCTAGTCCCCCTTTAGCAACTTCAGCATATGGGATACGTGGAGCTTGAATTATTTGATAAGCAGGTTTTCTTATCTTTTCTATTTGATTTCTTGGCTCCTTTAATTTGCCTTTTGGTATCTCCTTTTTGTTGTTATTATTTTTTCTCATCTTCTGTAGTTCTCTGGCAACTATACATCCTCTATAATTTGCGGGGTGTGACTCTCCACAATTTACACACTTGGCCGGAGTTCCTCTGGTTTTTGTACATTCTTTGGAGGAATGCTTAATCTTTTATTTTCAAATTTTTAGAAAGTAATTCTTCCTTTATTTCTTCTGGCTTGCAGGACGGGTGCAGCTTTTTTCCCACAACTTTAATCGGCCTGGATCTTTTGTCCTCATAAGAGTACCATGTATTTCCCTTTTCATTAAGTGAAAGGGTCTGTTTTCTATAATTCTCCTCGTCTGGGACATTGACTTTAAGATCTCCACTACTGAGCATCGTTGTTTGGTATTGTATTTGGTTTGAATCCATCGTTATTCGTATATCATTGTAGTTTTCAATCTTATTTACAATGACTGGTGGTGGTTTGGGTTGTTGCACCTTTTTACTCTGATTTTTTATTCCCCTATTTTCTTGTATTTGTTCTGGAGATACAAAGGGTGATTTGCTCAGTCGTCGCTTTTTTCCTTGTTTCTTTTTTTTAGCACCCACTTCACTTTAGGAATTAAGTTCATCTGAGTCCGTGACATATTCATTCTGACCGATGGCTACGTTTCAGCCAAATGCTACGTTTTTAGCTACGTTCTGCTCTTCTATTCTTGATTTCTCTTCTGTTACAGCAGGTGTTAGAGCTTTTCTAAGTTCCTCATTTTCTTTTTTAAGTATCATGTAATCATTACTTAGCTTAGTTGTGATCTTTTAAAATTCGCATAGCTTTCTGCGTAGTTCAAAATTTTCCTTTTCATATTCGTTACCGTATCTTTTTGGTGATCTTGTCAATTTGGAACTCTTTCCAAAAGGGTTAGTAACGGGGTTTTCTTCGGTAAAGTTCTCCGATCGTGATCTTTCCTTTAGCAATGGTTGGTTCCCCCCAGAATCCATAGAACCGGCCTTCTTCGAGAAGGGTGGAATTTCCAAGTTAAAACCTGGATTACCACCTGGGGTAATATTTCCTTCCGTTGATGCCATTGCATTTTCCTTTATGTTTGGTCCGCGGGGGGAGTATTTTATTTCCTCCCTACCCTTCGCTACCCGTAGATACCGATGAGCACTGCCAAATGAAAATGCGAAATTTTTGCAAATATATTTTATTGGATCAAATGAACAGCAAGTTCGAGAACGTGGCGAAATACACCGTATAATTGTAATTCGAGATCGTGAAATCATTAAAACAATTCAACAATTTTTAATGGAAAAAATCAATTAAATTGTTCCAAAAAATTACACCACAATTGGAAAATGATAATTACATGATCATCATTAAAGCAGATAAAACACCAACAGGTACCCACGTCCGTAGATATAATGCACCAACATTGATTGATTAAGTTGCTATTGTAATGGTTGGGGAGGAATCACGTGACATAGTTATTAAGCGTAGAGATAACGTCATTCAGAAAATTGAAGACACCCGTCGCTCTTACGACGCATTGCAATACCCATTAATTTTTTGGGAAGGTGATGATGGATATCACATCAACATAAAACAAACAAATCCATCGACCAACGCAGAACTGACCAAAAAAGTTAGTGAAGACAATCACATTCTAAAATGTTGATATTTATACCATCAGTATGTTGTCGATATGTATCCCAAAATCGAGAGTGAACGTCTACGATACATTCGTTTTAATCAGTTAAAATTACGAAGCGATGAATACATCCACTTGTGTGATGCTATAAATAGAAATGTAGACATAAGTATATTAATGCCAATGACATCGGTAATACTGTTTGAAATTTTTTTATATTGAGCAAGTCAAACTGACGAGCAGCGCGAAGCGCGAAATGAAGTTGAACGGAATCGAAATCAACAACGTAGAAATGAAAAACGAAGCCCCTGGATTGTGTTTCGCCAGTGGCCGTATGTACGTTATTATGCAATTCACAGTGGACAGAAATTGATAGCCATGACATCACCGTAAGGGTATTCAAAAAAATTTAAATCACTCATGGATTTTATTTAAAGTATCGCGTGTTCGGCGAGACGCGCTGTTGAATGTATCCAAGTCGAGTGGTGAAAACGCCGATTGACACATACAAATATCCTCATTTGGTTGGTTGAGAAGATATAAGACCGAATGAAATCGATGATGTGATATCAGCGGAAATTCCAGCTAATGACGAACATCCACTGTTACATGAGGTTGTTACAAAAAATATAATTCATGGTTCCTGTGGAATATTAAATCCCAATTCTCCGTGTATGGCTGACGGAAAAGTTAGGGCCGGCAAAGGGGACCGGGCTCATCTGTTTAATATATTTTTTTATATGAACGCAAAATTACGTTTTCTGTATCTGGAGGCGTCGCGATTAAATGTACCTGGAGGCTTTGGGCTGCGTAAATGTATTATATAAAAAAAAATAATAATAATAGATGACGTCGTTTTAAAGTAACTACTTTTGTCAATATCGAAATCCATTAGGCTAGACTAATTAAAAGTAAATATAAGTAAAACTATTTTTATGACCTATGACCATACTGCAGTCTCATAGACTTAAAATACTAACACAAGTAGTTAGGTATAATATGTATGTATTAATAGTAATTTTTCAATTATCGTTAAATTTAAAATGACGGCAAACAATAGAAGAAATCTAATAAAAATAGTCTTGTTAAAAGCATTTTCTAACTGTTACATGGCTTAATTGTTATGTACTTATATATATATATATATATATGCTGTATAAATGTACGTATAACAATATATGCATACAATTTTGTAGCTTGAATTGTTTAAGTGTTTAGAAAATGTATAGTTAAAAAAAAATTCCCGCCTAGTATCACAAGAACAAACCATGTGACGTGATTGCGACATTACATATTTTTATAATACATTTATTTTAACTCCTCCGTAATTAGTTGTACCGACGACAAAAACAAAACTACAACAATTATAGTTACATAAATTGGGGTAGTATAATAATGCATACATTGTAAACGCTTTTAATTAGAGTTCCTTCTCTATATTATGTATATGGTTCCGTGAATTCAAGAGCACAAAAATACAAAGGAAAACTTTTCGAAAAATTCAAGGTGAAGTAATAATCAACAGGTAATAGAAAATAAATGAACAATTAAGTTTTTAATATTAGTCGAACCCATGTATGTTTTCTTATATACCTTTTGTATATTATGTATGTTATACTCTATTGTGTGTGTGTATGTTTTTGGGATACATATTATGACATTGAAACAAGTTTTGTTCAAAATTGTAAGACGTTACTGTGGATTCTGTACAATTCCTTGATGCGCTGTAATCTCCTAAATAATTAAACATTTTTTTTTTATTTCCAACTGTTAAGCTGGCTCATTCAAACTGGATGAAAATGTCCATTTATGACATATTGTGCCTACATAAGGATTTCCACCATGATATCTTTATCCTTTACACATGTTATCATCATCCTTTTCGCGGTTTTTATTTAATTGTTTAATTTTTTATTATTTTGTTTCTTTTTTCAAACAGCTTTTCACACTTTTCAACTTTTCGTACTCTTGGAGTTGGGGGTGTTTTTGTGTTATTTTATGAGTTTCCCATTCATAATAAATGATGATTCCATCTTATTATATTTACCGCTTTTCATTTTATTTACTGCGCGATGCTTAACACTCTGCTTTCTGATATCGTTCTTTTGTGTGCTTTTATATGGTTTGTTTAGGTGTGTATTAAAGTTGCATAGTCTTCATTCTCTATACTGTGTGGTGTTCTGTTATTAATTCATAACGTTTTAAAACAAATTAAGCTTTTTGTTGAGAGTCAAGATCATATAAATAACAAATTTAAATATTAATGTGAAAAATGATGTTAAGGAAGAATAAATTTATAGAAGGCAAAGGGTATACAAATAGTCTTTACCGTGTAGACACCAAAGTGAAAATTAAAAAAGATTTTATATGTTCTGTGTTTGCTGATGTTAATTAGGTATTGTCAGTAATAAAATGTTCATCATCTTGAGAACATAATTTGTTTTTGGGTTCCCAAAGGGATTTCGTAAAAAATATTTCAGCGATGCAGGATCTTAAAAAATTTGTTTTGCTGGTTACTCCACTAAAATTAGTCACAGCGCTAAGGGTCGAATGAATTTCGAGTTCTTATCCGTATGGAATATAATAATAATAATCAGTTTATAAAGGTCATTACTGAATCAACAATCTGGCTCCAACGGTTTCGATCTTGAGCATGGTCTTAGACAACCTGGAGGGGCCAAGTCATTATCTACATCGTAGAGCCATCGTGGCCTGCAACGCCTACCTTGTGGTAGCTCTCCCTTCAGAGATCGACGCACAATTCGTTCCGGATTAGCACGCAAAACGTGACCGAAGCTTACTCTCTGAGATCTTACTTCATGTACAATATCAGAAATCTTCATCACGACTGCAAGCCACACTTTAATATGACTGCAAGCCACACTTTAATATGACCTGACCCACACTGGGAAGTTCCCATCAATTTTGTTCCGCTGTACGCTAGACTAGGACATGTGCAGAGCAGATGGAGCACATTTTCCTCCTCCTCCTCATCACCACAGCTGCGGCAGAAATCGTGGGCTGGGATACCCAGTCTGCTCGCATGTATCCCATTGAGACAATGTCCCGTTATAGCTCCCACGACCATACCAATCTGGTGCCGTCGAAGCGATATCAGTTGGCCTGATCTGGGCCGGTCAGGTCCAGATCAGATCTGCCTGGTTATTACACACGAACTAGCGGTAGACCATCTGACGTTCGTTTCTTTTATGGCTCCTGAAGCAGCAGTTTACATAAAGCAAGCGGTTTCTTTATATCCCGCCCGCTTTGGGTTATTAGGCGTAACCCCTAGTGCCTCACAGAATACTTGAGCCATTCGGGAAGAAGCTTAGCGCCTCATTGTCCATAACCGTTTCGTTCACCCAGTCCTCTCTGGTAGGAAACTCAGTTTGGAATCTCATCTCAACGGATGGCAAAGGAATAGCGTAGTCGGTAGCTTCCGGAATACCCCTCCGGAATAAAGTTGCCATACGATTAAATTGAATTTTTTGAGGTTTGTAATTTTTGCACAAATCACCTCTATATAGATTTCGTTATTACGGATAAAATCACGCACATGTTGTTTGATGCTCCCTGTTTCTGACATAACTGACGATGTAACTTTTACACTTCAGCACTCTTTCCACTATAGCCTAACATTTTTCGATACTTCAAAAACCTGTGGACTCTGAGATAAAATTGAATTCATTAATCTCGTGCAAATTTTTTGCTTCTGTTGGAATTAGAGTCGTGTGAACGAGCGATACGGCCAAAACTTTATTGCTGAATCGTGTTGCAGAATTAGCGGCAAAATACGTCGTTATATGAAAAATGTGACAAAAACCTGGCTCCACAACTGCAAATTGCTGGCCAAATAGTACATTTTTTTGCAAATGTATCTAAGTTGAAGTGTATCAATTTCATGTACGTTTCGTCATCCATCAAAGCACATCCACTAAATTTTGTGAAAATTGTGATCAGTCTGGCACATCGATTTGACATCGATTTATCTCAACGATTTGGCTTTTTAATAACTCGGTAGCACTCATATCCTTCCTTGGTCTGCAATAGTATAACAGCCATCTCTTGTGTATGACCTTAATGAATTGTCCATTCCTGTTGCTAAAATTGTCAATTTTCTCTATTGAATTGGCAAACATAAACGATTTGTATATCACCAAATTAATATACCCCGGTGGTCCAGTAAGCAGAGTCATTGCATTTGGGATTGTGAACTTGAGTTCAAGCCTCGGTTTGGCATTAAATAATTTATAATTTAATTTCTTTAATTTCTCCCTTCAATTGACAAATATAAAGGATGAGATAGCGGAAAATCTATATATGGAAATGTTGAGGTGGTAAAGTAAGTGGTGTCATAAGATTTGGAATCTTGGATGTTGTTGTGCAGTGTTCGAACCTCGATTGAGGGTAAACAATTTTAGCGAGCATCCACATCCACACATTTCTCATTAAATTTAAAAAAATCTCTTTTTGATTTAAAAATGACCAGCAATTAAAAATATATATTGAGGCATGAACTAGTCATGATAACAATCCAATCACACAGGTTCTTTTAGCACCGAACCACCGGCATACATTAAATAGTGATATTCCTATATCGTTTATAGCTGCCATTTGAATAAAAAAATTGAAAACAACGGCAATGGACTCGGTTTTTTTGACCATTGCCGTAGAATTACATTACCGCTCTTATACCCCATGTACCCATCTTCTATACTTGCCACTTTTACATGGAGAATATTGAAGTTTTGAACAGAAGCTGAGTTGGATTTGAGTAATTTTATTTCACCATCATCAATTTGACAGGAGAAATTAAATCAAACAATGTTTGGCTCGATCGAGAATCGAACTTAGATCCACATAATTCCATAGTCTATGACTTTGTTCACTGGACCACCGGCGCTTATATATTTCATGGTGTACAAATCTTTTATATCTGTCATTTGAATAGAAAATATTGAAATTTTTAGCAAAGGCAATGAACTCTGCGTTTATTTCACCATCGCTATATAACCATCTTGTATACATGCTACTACTTGAAAAATATGAAAATGTTTACCAGAAGCTGTGTGTTGAACCAATTTGAATACAGAAAAAAATTAAATTAAAATAATACCGTCGGTAAGAGGACTCGAACCGATGTCCACAAATCCATAGTCAATCACTCTACTACCTCGGCCATTACCGTATATATATTTGATGTTATGCAAATCTTTTATACTTTCCAATTGAATTGAAAAATTTGGGGAAAATTTTTTAACAGTAGCTGAGTTGAACCAAAAATGCCCCAACATAAATATCGTTTGAAAATCAATTGAACTGCATAGTGCCAGGTGCAACATTTAATGTCAAAGTATTCCTCCTTATGTTCTTAAAAATTATAAAACTTCCGTTCCAGTCAATGATGCTTGATGCGATTTTGAGGCGGGCCATGACCACTGACCATACAAATTTTAAGTTTAAGTCAGTACATGAATAACGTCCAAATAAGAAATGTCCCTATACAAACTGAAAGTATAAGAAACAGGTATGGGTGAGTTTAAGTCTCGATTAAAACTAAAAACATATTTAATTTAATTTCTTACAAATTAATTCAATTCAGAATCTGTTTCAGTCTAGAATTTTCATTTTTCTCTATTCAAATGGTGAGTATAAAAGATGGATTTATCAGTAATGAAATTGTATGGCAGTGGTCAAGTAAGCAAAGTAATGGGCGTTTGATTAGTGGACGTGAGTTCAAGCGGCATTCGGGCTAAGGTTCTCAGCTTCTATTAAAATTTTCAAATTTGTTCAATTAATTCTCAAGTATAAAAGAGGGATGTAAGATAAGCAGAGTCCAGAAATACTTTTGGTAATAAAAAAATCGATTAGGTCAGGTATTAATCCTGGGTCGTGTTGTCAACTATCGGTTGGCGACCCCCCAAAACCACTTCTTTTACTAACTTGGATTCCTGGTCCGCCTGAGGATCCATGTGTAGTAACCACTAACATCAAGCTGATGAATCCAGCTATTGCAAGTGAAGGATGGAAGGTTGTCCGATGCAAACGTGAGGCAAATCGCCAATCGATTGTTTTCCGGGTTGACCAGAAATCCTTCGAGAGTATATCTGGTTCCGGTTTGTTGTTGCAGTACGTTCTGGAGAGGATCTCTTTCAAGATTATCTCTGGTCCGTAGGGAACTTTTATTCTTCTTTTTGCCCGACTCTACAATGTCGTCCATCCTTAGAGTAAAACAGATCAACTTGCAACACAGTAAGTCTGCTTCTTTTGAGTTAAGGAAGTTGCTTTCTGTAATGCATACAGATATTTGTCTAATCCAGGAACCATATCTTCTTGATAATGCTGTCTCTGGATTAGACTTATTTAATGGCAGAATCTTCTGTAAGAATTCTGTCAATAAAACTCGAGCGTGCATTTTTATTGGCAATAATATCAATGCAGTTCTTATTCACGAGTGTAGCTCGGCCGATATTACGGCTGCTCTTATTACTCTGGTATCCGCTAATTCCTGCATTAAACTGGTCATCGCCTCAGTTTATTTGCCGTATGACTCTTCTTCACCTCCTCCCTCTGAGGAACTCACTAATCTTGTGACATGGTGTAAGAACAAGCGTACCCCTTTGGTGATCGGTTGTGATGCTAATGCTCATCACTCGATATGGGGTAGTACGAACATTAATCACAGGGGTTCTTCGCTGTTTAATTATATAAGCTCCTCTGAGCTTGAGATTCTCAATACTGGAAGTGAGCCTACTTTTGTCAACTCCATCCGGCAGGAGGTGATTGACATTAGTTTGTGCTCCATGTCCATTATTGATTTAATTTTAGACTGGAGAGTGACGAATGACATCCTCACCTCTGATCACAGGTGTATTTCGTTTAATATCAACCTTAAACGACCACCTTTTAAACCTTACCGCAATCGGAAATTAACCGATTGGGGTCTTTTCTCTCTCGAACTTGGTTCTTTACTTGCGCCACCGAGGGTTATTCGGTCGAGGAAGGACATTGAGGATCAAGCATCGTCTCTTGCATTGGCAATTACGATAGCCTTTGAAAAATCATGTCCCCTTATCACTAATCAAAAGATTCGGAACAAACCGTTTTGGAACTCTGACCTTAAGAAATTAAGGAAATCTACTAGGAAACTGAAGAACAAAGCAAAAAAGTCTAAGCAGCAGATTGACTGGGATAACTTCTTGTTAGCTCAAAAGGAATATAAAAAAAGTCTAAGATCCGCTCAAAAAGCCGCGTGGTTGAGCTTCTGCGAGGAAATCAACAGTCTTTCTGCTTTCGCTGGACTCAATAAAGCTTTAGCTAAGAACAGTACGTGTAAACTGGATTCTCTTCGTCTACCGGACGGACAGCTTACCTACTCCAACAAGGAAATTGGTGAGCTGCTCCTTTCGGCTCATTTTCCTGGTTGTGATATCGTCAACTCGGATGATGTTGCAACCGATCTCACTAGGACGTCTGTTGCAAGTCCCGATTGGAGTCTGGCTCACAAGCTGATCAATCATGATGTCTTGCGATGGAGCCTATTTTCCTTTGCATCTTATAAGGCTGGCGGTCCTGATGGTATCTTTCCTGCTGAACTTCAGCGGGGTTTTCCTCAAATTCAGGATCATTTGCTCCACCTTTTTCAAGCGTGCATTGCTTTTAGCACTGTTCCAAATTCTTGGAGCAGAAGTAGAGTTGTTTTTATCCCGAAAGCTGGTAAGTCCGATTATACGGATCCTAAGTCCTTTCGGCCTATTAGTCTATCCTCAACTTTTCTTAAAGCTCTGGAAAGAATTGTCGATAGATTCATTAGAGATCATTTTCTAATCACATCCCCACTCAGTAACATGCAGCATGCTTATAGAGTCGGTAAGTCCTGTGAAACCGCCCTACATGAACTTGTAATCAGGATTGAAAAATCCCTTTATAATAGAGAGTTTCTTGTGGGTACTTTCCTGGATATTGCGGGAGCTTTCGATAGCACTTCTTTTGCTACGATCACTACTGCCTGTACCAATTTTGGTATTGATCGCACCATTATCCTATGGATTGAATCCATGCTTAAGTCTCGCACTGTGGAGGCGGAGCTGGATGGTGTGTTAGTTTCTGTTAAGGTCACCAAAGGCTGTCCTCAGGGAGGTGTGCTCTCACCTCTGCTGTGGCTTTTGGTCATTAACGAATTGCTTGTGAAGCTGCAGCAATCTGGCTACATTGCTCAGAGCTACGCTGATGATCTTGTTCTGACAGTCTCAGGCAAACATCTCAGTGTCTTATCCGACCTAACTCAACATGCTTTGACTATTGTGGAGGCATGGTGTGTTGAGAAGGGTCTTCACGTCAACCCTTCTAAAACTGATTTAATTGTCTTTACAAAGAAGAGGAATACTCTTGAATTTTCTATTCCCTCCCTTTTTGGGAGAACGATCACAAAATGTGACCACGTCAAGCACCTTGGTGTTATCCTGGATAGTAAACTTTCCTGGAAGAATCACCTGGACTACAAGCTTCAAAAAGCTACTGCCATTTTTTGGCAATGTAGAAGAGCCTTTGGAAAATCCTGGGGCTTAAGCCCTAGGATGCTTTCTTTTATCTATAAATCACTGGTCCTACCGCTGCTATCGTATGCCTCTATTGTGTGGTGGCCAGTAGTTGATCTGAGGACTTCTGTAGCCAAGCTTAATGGTCTACAAAACCTTGCTTGCAGAGCCATAACGGGGGCTATGTCCTCGACTCCACTTCTCGCTATGGAATCCATTCTTTCCTTGCCTCAGTTACGCACCTTTATTCTAGGTACAGCCTGTTCTGCAGCTTATCGTCTGAGGTGCATTGGGGCATGGAATCTCTTCGGTTCTATCGTGGGACATCGACAAATTTTTAGTAATTATTCTTCATGTTTACCAGAAATCGATATGGTTAACGACAGACTACTTCCCGAATTCCATTTCTCAAATCTTTTCTCGGTGGCTTATCCCTCGAGAGATTTGTGGAGTTCGCATGTTTTTCTTAATAAATTAGATGAGTCCATTGTCTTTTATTCCGATGGTTCTCGTTCTAACCTCAGTGCAGGCTTTGGAATCTACTGTCCTTGGACGGATCTGAGACGTTGCGGTAGTCTTGGTTCGCTTTGTACTGTTTTTCAGGCGGAACTAATAGCGCTGACACGTAGTGTTATTGAGGCTTTAAATTTTGCTGTTAAAAACAAAAGTATTCTACTGTGTACAGATAGTAAAGCTGTACTTAACTCTTTAAGAAATCCCTTGACTGTTTCTAAACTCGTCAAGGAATGCAAACAATTCTTGAACCTTCTTTGTTCTAGCAATAAAGTTACGGTCATGTGGGTTCCGGCTCATTGTGACATCATAGGCAATGAGATCGCGGATTGTTTAGCCAAAGCTGGCTCCCAATCAACTTTAATTGGTCCTGAACCAGCTACTCCTATATCTTTCAACTACGGTAAGAAAGTTATTAAGGATTACGCTCTGAAAGACTTAAGGTCTCAATGGCTTGCGACTTTTGGTTGTCGTAAGGCGAAGTACTTCATTGGGGAGCCCAATTTGAGGTCCACGAAGTATGCTTTATCTTTAAAAAAGAGCCAGTTAAGAGTCTTGGTAGCGATTCTTACGGGACATGGCCGTTTTAAAGATCATCTACATCGTATGCGTTTAGCGCATGATGTTATTTGCGAGGACTGCCTTGAGGAGGATGACGACTCCCTCCACTTCGTGTGCAGTTGTCCTGCGTTCAGCTCTATACGAGTTCGGGTATTCAACTTTAGGTCTTTGAATTTAGATCAGTTGTCCTCTCTGCCTTGGTCTAAACTTGTTCAGTTTGCGAAGGCAGCAGTGCGCGTTTGCGAATTGGGATAGAATCCTAGGTTTGCACCATGGGCCTTTGTGGCATTGAGTGCGGAATCCTCGTGGGTTCCGGCCAATTTTAATAATAATAATAATCCTGGGTCAGTATGGCCAATATGTTGGTTTTCCAGTTGAAATGGATTCACATCCATTTTCTTTAATGGCAATCAGTAATTCTTTTCCTTTAGTTGTAGTTATTCTAGAACCCCAGTGAGTATTCTTCGCATTGAAGTCACCACCTATTATGAACCTTTTTCCCAGAAGCTTGAAGAACTCTGAGTTTTGTTTGTTTTTAATAGAATGTGTTGGTGGACAATACAATCTTGCCACAATAATAGGAAAGTTGTTGGTTTTTATAAAAATGAACAAGAGTTATCTGAACGATTTGGGTTTTTGAATAACTCGGTATCACTTATAGCCTTCCTCAACTCGAATTCGTTTTACCATGGAGTGGGGTGTGTTACATTTTGTGGCACGGTCATAGTTAAGGTTCCCCGGATTATCTTTAATGAAAGTTATAACCTTTTTGTCTGATTTTTTGTGAGCCATTTTTTTCGATTTTTCTGCGAGATGTTTTATACCGTTACACCGTTATAAAGAGGGCCCCACTCTATACATATAACGCTATATCGTTGTTTTGGGTCAATTTAATAATTTTGTAATGGATAAACATGACACTGAAGTAGATTAATGGTATTTGAGTACGAATAGTTTTAAATTCCGCTCTTTTTGAAAAGAGATTTCAAATGCATTGACGGACATTCTATAAAACTATCATCAATAACGCATTGTTCCTAAAGAAATTTGGTTACCCTTTAGTTTAGAACTAATTGACAAAACCACTCTATTGTCTACATTATCGACGTTGTCTACGTTGTTGACGTTATCTACGGGTTGTCGACACGTCAATGTACAAAATAATAGGTGACAAAAATTTCACATCGGTCTTCTTTGTGGCATAAAAGCATATAATATGTTGATTTAAAAAAGAGGACATTAACTCTTGTATACATACTCTTAAAGAGTATATTCTGATGATTTTTGCCCAACTAAAGAGTTAAAAGTATACCGAAACAAAAAGAATATATAATCCATGGGTCACCCTAATATCCCACTACTGCGTTTTGTCTCTACGATTGGTTACATAGAATTAAAGGATTTACCTGTATTATGGATTTTCATTTGCTCTTAGAGTTTTGTTTCCATTTATTCATTTCAAATTTCCCAGTATACTTAAAGGTTTTCTGGATTAATACATTTTAGCCAAGAAACACACCATACAATTTCCGCTCGAATATTCGGGCTAACTTCATTATCTTAAAATGTCAGCTGTCAAATGTTGGGTTAATTTAGTTGGGATTCATATGCACTACTTTGGCTCTCCAACTACTGGTAATTAACGAATTTTTATATTTGATTTGATAAAAATGTATTCCATGCACCTAGATACGATGTATACAGACAGGATCACCCGAATTTAAAATTTTAAAATTGTTTCATTTTCCAAGAAATGTTATATGTCTATACATACATACATATACATGTACTATGTACATTGTACGTATATATATATATATATATATACCTATGCACAGCTTTTCAATGATCTGATATAATCAACCAACCTGCGTATACATCATTAATTTGAATTCACCCTGGTACCCCAAATCTAACCCCACATAAAATAGCCACATTTATTTTATTTTCTTCTTAGAAAATATAATTTCACAAAATGAAAAATAAACAAAAGAAAATTTTCCTCCTAATTTCAATTTATCAAAATCATGTTTATTTAAAATAAAAAAATTGACTGCAACAAAAAATTTTATAAATTAACTTTATAAGAAAAATTGCATCGGATTATTTTCGATAATTTTCTTCTCAAAAAGAAACACAAAATTTATATTTTGCACCATACTGTGTGTATTATATACTGAGCTGGGAAGAAAATCTGGAAATTTACCTACATTCATTTTCATTCTATATGTATACTTAACAATAAACGTAAATAAATAATACACAAATACAAAACTGTTTTTTTTTTTTTTTTGTTGTTAAATTGGAAAATTTATTCATTTTCATCGTATTGTTAGAGTTAGCAATATACCCGTACATATTATATAGTTTCTTCAAAATTTAAATCGAAAACGCTTAAAACGTGGAAGTTGGGTGGAAGGAAAAGAAAATCGAATACAAATGTATAGTTTTATTTTTGTACGATGTGTATTGGAAAATTGTTTGTTTCACTTAAATATGCAACAAGTACGTATGTGTTTGGTTTTTATGTGATTTGAATAGGTTTGATTAGAAATTGAAAATATGCTAACGACGCAAGCATGCAATCGAAATATTAATCGAGTTTTCACGTTGAATGAGAACGATCGACGTCCCACTTTCCAAAGTTTAGTTCCACGTATGAAATACACATTTCCAAAGAACCGATACTCTTTCAATAAATTTCAAATTTGTTCATCCAAGTAGTACTCGATTTAAATTTATCAATGATACGTTTTCTTTTGTTTTTTTTTAAATTCAGTAACTTACATGGAGCCTCATAAATGTCATCGCCTTCAGGTCCTCGTTCGTTATGAACGGGTGGGCAAAAGTGAACTAGGTGTAAGGCGGGTCACGCTAAGTGACGGCAGTTGGGCCGATTTAAAATGTTACGCGACCCGTGCCAACAAACTACCAGGCTGAAGGCCCATTTGACAAAGCCCAGTCATAAGCGGAGCCCTCTGGATACCTATTGACCTCCAGTTGTAAGTAGCCTTACCTGCGTAAACAGATCTCTGCGTAAACGGATCTCGGCGTACAACAAAACCGAGATCTAACCTGACCGGCACTCGAACCATAAAGATGAAGCCCCTTCAACAACACCTGAGGTTGGCGACTCCAGGGCACCAAAGTCAGGGACTAGCGGAACCCAAGATAAATCTAGCGCTGCCGAAGTAGGATTGACTAATGTCCCTCCGTCAAAGAGCTATAGGAATAGACGCTCGGCGTTTAGAATTCTGGCCTGGTGGGCTCCAACCCCTGAGGGGCAGCTCACGGCAGAGCAAAGGGAATCTGTGGTGCGGGCCAGGAAAACGGTCGGCAGCGACAGCTCGGAGAGGGACCATGTGTTTTGGTGCTAGCCGTCTTTGACAGGAGTCATGAAGATGGGGGTATCACCTTGGAAAAATGGAGGATAGTGTATATAAGGATAGGAGAAAATGCGGCTGTAAGCAGGGAAGAGATCCCTAGCAGGCCATAGAGCGCGCGTTTGGCTACTAACCAAACCGGCTAGCCCAGATAAGATCTTTCAAATAATTAGGATCAGCAATCCATATCTTCCGACAGGTAATTGGAAGATAGTGAGGCAAGAGGATGCCAAGGGGTGCTCCAGATTATCTACTATGGTAATCAACAAGGAGTCAATCAATAAGGGATTAATTGACTTCGGTTTCGGGTCAATTACTCTCAGAGTCTACAAAAAAGATGACGCTGAAACGCACGCAGGGGAACCTGATGAAGACTGCAGCCCGTCCACACAAGAGGCAGATGCACCAGGAGGGGAGACAATCCAACCAATGGAGCTCTCCTAGGTGGCTGCACATGGAGAGGAGATGGGCAGCCTCCTGCCCCTAGTGTCGGATGAGGATTACCTGTCGGATTTGAAGGACGAAGGGCTGCCAGCATCGGGAACTAAGTTCTGGGGAGTGAAAAGTGGTAAATAGGTTCAACTTGGTGTCATGCTAAATATCATACAAATTAACCTGCACCATACGAAGGCGGCGTCGGCCGGAGTACAAGGTAGGTTATGGAGACTCTTCGGTGATAAAATAGAAGAAGTCTCCGAGACCGCTCGTCTTAGGAAGATACTATCTACTATTCCAACCAGTCCCAGTTATTTAATTAAACCGGATGGATGTTAGACTGAGAAACACATTCACTGCACATTCAGAAGATATCGTAACTAAAAAACGGATCCTATGGGCACTTGAAGGTTTCAAACCGGGCGCCTTTAATAATGTAAAAACGGAGGAGCTGGGGCAATCCACCATTAGGATGCGAGTGGCTAAGGGAACCCCGCAGGGAGTTGTCCTGTCTCCTCTTCTCTGGAACATATCAATCAATGGGTTGCTGTTAGAGCTGGAGAGAGAAGGGATCGGAGTGATTGATTATGCAGATGACGTAGCGATAGCTGTATCTAGTAAATATTTAAATTCGGTGAAGGAGGTTATCCAAAATGCCCTCCTAATCATTACGAGGTGGGTCATCAGATGTGGACTGCCAATCAGCTCGTCCAAAACTGAACTGGTACTCTTTACTAGGAAATATAAAATCCGGATAGTAGAGCGACTTATTTTAAATGGAATGAGACTAGGTTTTATTGATAAGGCAAGATTTCTGGGCGTAATCTTGGACAGTAAGCTTAATTGGAAGCCTAACATTTGGGAAACAGTAAACAATGCTAATATATAGCCACCTACTCGTGCAGAAATGCCATCGGAAAGAGATGGGGCCAGAAGCCGGAGCTGGTACACTGGCTATTCACTGCCGTAGTAAGGCCTGTACTTATGTATGGGGTGAGCGTGTGGTGGCCAGTTCTTGATAAAGTAATCTTCAAAAAACGGATCGAGAAGGTGTAAAGAACGGCCTGCATGGTTAAAATCGGGGCGCTAAGGGCAACACCAACACGTGCCTTATAGGGTATGTTTCACCTTGTCCCCGTCGATATTTATGGTAAGCAATGGAAATGTCTTCAGACAGAACACTCGACGATAATTAGATCGCTAAGGAAGGAATTGGCGAATCTAGACTATGTTACACCAACATTATGCTTCGAGGAAAGGTTCCGAACTACCTGGCCTTCAAAAAAATCTTGGACGAGCGGGTCGGTTTCGGAAAGAAGTATAGCAGTTCTTTACTGATGGCTCCAAACTACACGATAAGGTAGGAGCTGGAGTCTTCTGTGATAATTTGGAAGTAGATATATCAGATTTTTCCCTGATCACTGCATTGTGTACCAAGCAGAGGTGATAGAGATTGAGGAGGTCTTGAATTGGTTGCGTCATAATGCGGTATCCTCGATTGATATCGCAATTCATGTGGACAGTCCGGCGGCAATCAAGTCACTGGATTCAGTTTCTCTGACATCTAGGGTGGCGTTAGGTTGCCACTTGTCTGTGATTAAGATGAGTGAACATTTCAACATTCAGATAGTGTGGGTCCCCGGCCACTCGGACGTCATGGGGAACTGCAGGGCGGACGAACTAGATAGGCATGGTACAACTCTCCAACTGCTACCGGAAAGGGCAAATTCGGAGATGCTTACATATTAAGGCACTCAAGACAGTGCTTAAAAGGGAGGCAGTAGCCTCACCGAATGAAAGGTGGACCAATACTCTCTCATGTAGTGTAGCAAGGCAAGTCTGGCCATAGCTGGACTTGAAACGCTCAACGACACTGAAATCCCTACGTAGACGTGAATTAAAAACGATCATGGGGATACTCACAGGGCACTGCTTACTTGGAGAACGTACGAGGAGGCTAGGTCTAGAAGCAAATAATTTTTGCAGAAGCAGTATGGACGAGAAGGAGGAAGAGACAGTAGTTCACCTCCTATGCTCATGTTCGGCTTTGGCACACAAATCACATAAATATATGGGTAGATTCTTAATGGACTGCCTCTCTGATCTCGAGAACTGTAAGGTGCGAGATACATCACGCTACATAAGTAGCTCAAACTGGTTCACATAAGGGTAATAGGGAATTAAGATCCTGTGGTATCACAATGGACCGCCACTCTACCTAACCTAACCTAACTTACATGGAGTTGAGCAAAAAGTATCCGATTGTCAGTTTTAAACTTTTGGAACAAAAATTTTATTTTTCTGTGATACAAGAAAATAGCGTAATGTCGACTTTTGCAGAATTTGTATAGTTTGTATAGCACAACAAAACACCATAAACATTCTATCACCTCTGTATGTTCTATTTTTAATGAGGTATGAAGTTAATCAACATCATTTGCCACTTACTTTAGAGCTAATAAATCTAAAATTAATGCCGGAAATTTAGATTTCATTAAAATATTGCTTTTATACCTGGAATGTGGATATATACTGTTATCTTCTTATCACCGATTATGTGTCTATATATTTTATATATATATATATATATGTATATATATATGTATGTCGTGTTCAAGTATTTATGCCATATGTGGTGTAGGCGATAAAATAATTAAACATAAATTTATGCTGATTGAATATTTGGTTTGATGTGAGACGTGAAGTACTTAACTTATTTTTTTTGTCATGTTTTATGAGTTAATTACCGAAATTTTATTGACCGTATATTAACATGCGATAGTGTAATAGTGGGATAGAGTATAAAAATAATAAAGGATGATTGTTCGTATAGGTAATTTGTGTGATTAACATTAAAAGCAGATGGTTATCTGCGTTGCCATATTATATAAAATCATCGAAATAGGAAAGGTAGTTTTAGTTATTTAATCGTAATACATCGGATATACGATATACTTCGAATTATGTATAATATAAACGATAACGATTTCAAACATTTTTTTCAACATCATTTGAACAGAATTTTGTGCATCACAATTACATTACTCTCAAACCACAATCAAATTCTACAATTTGGAAATTGTATTTTTACTTTACAGTTAAAATTTCATTTGCTCCCATGTCTCGGCCAATCATCTGACTTCCATTGCAAAGAAGGCGTAGTGCACTAAAAATTCCAATAAAGTTTATATATTTCCTAGTGTTCGTAGAAATATTCAGTTTAACGGATTAAATAAAAAATTTGGAATTTAAATTTGGACTGCTGCAAAAAGTAGTTCTAAGAAATTTCACTACTTCTTGTCACGTCAGGGTAAAAAAACCTGTAAAAATTTATTAATAAAGATAATTGGAGGAGAAAATATTTTTATCTGTAGCCACTGAAATCATCCTTAATATTGGTGTATACATACCAAATAAATACTGGAAACTAGACTAAAACCATATACATACATACGTATGAAAGCAAGTATCAACCAGACAAAAATCAAAAAGATTGTCCTTTATTTTCTGGAAGAGATTTCCAAAACTCCATCCAGTTTTGAAGCAAAATTGCCTCAATCTTGTTCGTTCTTCCATTAAGATAATATGCTTCTTGGTAGTGTTATCATTTCAATCCTCCTCACTCCCTGGAGCAATGCCTGGACAAACTATTTCCGATCAATTTGTATACGGTAAGGAGTACAGTTCCAAAAAAAATGATTTTGTATGCACTATTTTATTGCTTACATACAAATATGGCAAATTTCAAGAATGCAGAGCATTCCTTGACTCAGCGATGCAAACTAAATAGAATCACGTGCCGCAGAAAAACTAAAATTACCACGCATGAAAAATCTTGTGTCAATCTCAGAATTGAACCCTTCTAAATCATCAGCAGATGACGAAATTGTCACTACTGTCAAGTCTAAAGTATCAGAGTTTGACTCAATATTGAATTTCAGCGTTGTCCCAGAGATTTCGCAACCAATTCCGTCTTCTAGATTTGATATAACACGATGGGGTATGCCACCACAACTGAAACTTGCAGATCGACATTTCAGTATCTCTCGTCCTATTGATTTATTGATTGGATGAGAGATAGTATTCGAAACAATTTCCATAAATGATCGACTCGGGGAAGATCCCTTAGTGATCGAAACAGTTTTGGATTTTAACTGGAGCAAAACATTTCTGCAAAGGTTATTTAAAGCCGAACCCGTGATCGATAAGAAACACCTATCGAAGGAGAAAATTGCATATGAACAGGACAACAATTATAGTGATGAAACTGGCACATCGTGATGAAGGTACACAGTTTCAATTCCACTTCGAGAAAAATATATCAATCTAACAGAATCAATAATCCAAACTGTGAATCAATTTTTATCCCTCGAAAGTAAATTCGAATACAACTTGATCGTTAAACGATAATATAGTGAAGTTATAGAGGAATATTCTCAACTGAAGCCAATTGTATACCACACCACGCAGTAATTAAAATATCAAGTTCAACGACCAAGATGTGTTGGTATCTGATGCTTCAGTGAAGTCGTCATCAAATTTATCGTTGCACGAAGTCATGATAGTTGGACACAACAAATCTGTTTTACGATAGCAACTCAATAAAATGCATTAGGAAAATCTATTTCACAAATGGTTCTCAAATGAAGAACGAATCTTAGCAAATATTTTGATTCAGAATAGGAAAGTCTTGAAGACAAACGAACCAACTTCCAGTGAATGCATTAAGGCTCTTTTCATGCGTAGCAGCCGAAGGAAGATTGATTTACTTTTTTCGTTCCAACTATGGAAATAAGACATCTTTTGACGAATATAAAAGTGCTATTTGAAGTTCCAAAACCGTATGACCCACTTACCAGTTCTCGGTTTAGTAATAATTTCAGCCAAAATTATTATCCAACAGTTATGAAAGCAAATACTGGCTGGGATGAAAATGTGCCAAACAAAGGCGGTCCACTTTGAAAAAGTGTTATATTTGTCGTCGTTCAATCTCCATTGAGTCACCTTCAATCATTGAATGTGATAACAACAGTCTGTGACGCATGATGAACACCAAGCAAGTCGGTAAAGTGTCCACTCTATGCCTTGAGTATTGCATCAAAGTTGATACATAGGTTGACACATACATAGGTCCCGAATGGTGGTTAACGCCTGCCTTAAAGTATAGCACAATATAGTAATAAACCTCGGCATTTTATTGCCTCTTCCGTCTAAAATTCCACTTAGCTGCCATCCTAGTAAGAGCAGCCTTGTTTACTCGCGCGATTGTGAGACTTTGTTGCACTTTACTCGTCATCAAACCAATCCATTCTTGGGTCTGACATTCACCATACCTAAAATCTGTCGAGAGCACTGAGAACCGAAGTTTTTAGAACCTCCCAGACATAGTTCACGGAGTCAATCTGGCAATTAGCTTCCTCAATGTATTCGTTTAATAGAAATTTCTGTAAATTAATTATTTTAAAGTTGCTGAAAATTGGATTTTTTTTTTTGGAATTTAAGAATATCTGTAGCTTGACAAAATAAAGGCCAAACATCTAAAATGACCTTCAGCTAAGGTACGATCACTCTTCACAGCTGAAAGAGTTGGCAAATGATACCGTAGAAAAAGTGACTCAAGATGAACAGAAAAAACTAACAAAACAATGACAAGATCTAATACTGTAATATCGAACAGGTTAAAAAAGCAGGAACGATCACTTCCTAACTAGAACAAATGAACAATCAGCAAAAGGTATCAGCTGAAATAATTTAAAAGGCCCAGCTACTTGTCTTTGAGGTTGCCGTTATAATCTGTGTTTCACCCAAAATGTTAATTGAAATACAGCAGACCACATTTCAAATTACGTGAAATTTGTATGCAGCGATTCCGATACATATTGATAGTCAGTCGTCGACGGTTATACCGCGCCGTTAAACGACATTTTGTTAGTCAAATAATTTGCGGCCCACATCAGTTGTAGGATATCAGCAGTCGCGGTTACATAGGTAACATCAATTATAAGTTAAAAGCTATACCAGTGCAACATTCCGAAATAGAAGAAAGAAGTATTATCATTGAACTCGATGAAACCGTTAAAGATTCGAGCAGAACCAAAGAAACCATACCACGTTAGGATCGTTACCTCTTTGGATTGGTGGCTATTGCTTTTATTTTCGGCCAGGATTTCCCGTTTTGTTTCGCATCTGCTTACAATGTCATGGCTGGACTTCCTACATTCCTTTTCCCTTGCGGCTTCCAGTCCAATGACACTCGTATTACGTCTCTTGAAGTTTTCCTTAGTGTGTGGAACCGCCTTCTTACTTCAGTTTCAATCAGTTTTTCGTGAGTTTGCTGTTTTAGTTGTTAAGATGTTTTCCAGAAGCATTTCAGTATTCTTCTTTCTTAAATGGTAATTTGTGTTGAAATTTGTACCATCAGAAATATACGTTCAATCAACATCCAGATCCAAACTTTATCCTCCAAATCCATTCCATTACCACCAACTTTAATTCTTTCACCATTGAACATCTTCAACCTCATTATCTTCCAAAATTTATCTTTCAAATCTTTCCAGTACACCTCTCTAGCATAATTGACCATTGTGTGGACTGTGGACTAAAATACTGCCGATTTAACAAGAAAAAAATGAAACATTTGATTAAGCCTGTCTCCTCCTTGGAAGCGAGTGGTCCAACTGTAAAAAATATATGGGCCCATTTCAGACTTTGTCTGGCATAGAATTTAGCTTCTATCACCCTTGCTGAAAAAATAGCAGATCTTGTTTCGGTTACCAAAAATTCCGATGGATGGAAAACATGATATGGTCCCATTTCTTAATGCTATCGTATCCGATCATCGTAGGGTAATCCTAAAAAAAAAATATTTTAAAGCGTGTGAAGTAAATTTCGGGCAACTCCTAATAAGAGAATGCTAATTATCATTTTTTGTAAAGTTACGTGATGCAACCATCAACGATGGTAAAACTATTTATATTGGATATTTTAGCAGCCCTGATAAATTTACGTAATTAACGTAATCTAATTTAATCTTTGTGTCCTGCATTATGTCTAATGAAGTAAATTGAAATAATAAAGGTCTTCTAAACTGGTAACATTTTACAGATAATTCATTTTTAATTATTCAACAAAATTGCGCACAAATCTCAATATTTTTGATTTCCATTTAGAATCGTTAAAAATACAGCAAGTCATGATTTTTTTTTTGGCGGAAGTATGGATTGAAGGTGCGTTCACGATACCAAAAAAAAAATTTCTGGTGCAGAAAAATTCACCACGAAGTTAGCTATCTGAGTTGAAATATGCTCAACTCGAATAAAATTTCACCAGGCCAGCCATATTAACAAAACTGAATATTATACTTGTTTTGCTATTTTGTTGCATGTTTATTTGTAAATAAACAGAGAATTGTCATTTTGAGTATAGTTAAACAAAAGTTTTCACTCAAAAGTCATAATATTTTCGTTATTAACAAAGGCTACACTGATGAAATTATATTTCGAGTAGTGAATATTTCAACTTCATACAGCTAACTTCGTGGTGAATTTTTGTGCATCAGAAATTTTCTTTAGTATCATGTACGCGCCTTGAGGGCAACGAACTTAATAAGAATTTTACAATCAAAAATAACAAATTGTAATCCGTAATAGAAGAGCGCCATGATAAATGTACAATCCTTAACATATTATGTTACCTAATTTCCGGTGATTTTATTTTTATGTAATAAGGAAGCGATTTATTGATGTTGATTCAAAAATGATTTTACTTTTCCAGAGCAATGATTTACAAACTAAAATAATTTTTTTTTTCATTTCAATACAATACTGAAAGGTACAACAAAACTATGACACTAACTCGAATACTATAGTAAATACATAAAGTTAGAACCAACTTCACGCGAATTTTTTTTTTATCTACAATTTAGGAACTTAGGGCGTTTACTATAAGCACTTACTCTGTTAGGGGCTATTCCTTTAATTTCCACCCATGATTTCCCAAGTTGTTTCGCCTCGGCTAGCGTAGTTCTCTTCCATGTCTTTGCTGATCCTTCCTACTTTCCTTTTCCCTTGCGGGTACCAGTCCAGTGACATTCCGATTACATCGTTCGCTGATTCCCTTATAGTGTATGTCTCTATCTTCACTTTCGTCTTCTTATTTCGATCTCGATGTTCAACTGGTTTGTTTTCCTGTGCAGTTCTTTGTTGGCTATGGTGTTCGGCCAGAAGCATCTCAGTACTCTTCTGAGGAATTGTTAGCGAACACCTGTAACTTTCTCACATTCATACAGTTATAGTATACCGATTTTACACACGAGTTGAACATTTGTATCTTGGTATTGTGTGATAGGAAAAAAAGAATTCCAGATTTCATTTAGCATGTTGAATGCATATCTGGGTTTGTTTATTCGTTTGCTTATGTCCAGTTCTGTTCCACCTGTTTTTGTTACTGTGCAACAAAGGTATACGAATTCGTTTATTTCTTCAATTTGTTCCTGATTGATGTGCATCGGTGTGGTTAAACGTTTGTGTTGAGTCGCATCGTCTTGGTTTTCCTAATGTTTATTTTGAAACTTCGTTAGCTAGATCTGCTAGCTGTTGTACTCTAGACCTGTTAATCCCCATTGGTTGTCATTGGAAGACGTGTTATCGAATTTCATGACACTGTCTAATACTATCAAAAATAGCGTTGGCGAGAGTACGGATCCCGATACATTTCTTGTATGAGTTAAACTATATCTTCTTTGGGATATTCCCATTTCACAAAGTGTCTGCCATATTATGTTCCTATTTATTGTATCAAATTGCACGTTCGAAATCGACGATGAGCAGGTATAATGGAGAATTCCATTCGTTGATGTGATCAGTGCAGTTTTACCTGATCTGAAACCAGCTCGCTCGTTTCTTAATTTTGCATTGATCGTAGATGAGATTCTGTCAAGGATCATCATTGCGAGTATTTTTAATGTTGTATTGTGAGGGGGAATATATACCACGCCAATTCCTGCATTCTTTTAAGTAACCTTTCTTATGCATCGTAATTGTGAAGCCTTCTACCAAAGTTCCTCACTTCTTGTATTAATGGTGTTAATGCGCTTGCAGTTGCAGATGTATTGAATTTGAATATTTCGGCGGTTATCTTGTCTGTTCCAGCAGCCGTATTGTTCTGCAGTATCTCGATGGCACTTTTAACTTTCCGCTTCGTTGGTGGATGGGTGTTATTAGTTTGGTTATCGGTGCCAGTTGATAGTCCGAGATTTTCGGTATTCTTTCCATCTCTTTAATTGTGCTTCATCAGTTGTTAAGACTTGAGCAAAACGCATCCCTTATAGGTGGTATGTTGGTAAATTTGCCTGTGGCCTTTCTTATACATTGGTGTAGTGTCCGCATGTTTTGGTTTGCTGCTGCTTCTTGCCATTTTCTTTACTTGACGTGTGTATCCTTCATATCTGCGTTCGATCTCAACCGTGTTTTGTTGGGCAGTTTGTATCTATAGCTGACAATGTTTCTCAATTTTCCTCCAGGTATATCATCGCTAAATCGATGGTTTTTGATTGTGCTCTTGATAGTCGAGTACGCTCGTAGCCGTCTTGATGTAGGCTGCTTCAGTTTTAATCCATCGCTGTTCCATATTTCTTTGGAGATTGGAGCTGGAGCGTTTCATTGAAGGGGTTTCTTGTTTCCATATTTTTTAATCTTTCTGCATTAAATTTGCTCCGATTGGTCTAGGTGATGTTTACAGCGGCAGGATTTATGATGAATTTTGCTATCATCAGTTGATGGTCATTGTAGACACGTCTGGGCCCCTCATTGCTCTGACGCATTTTTAGTTCCGCCATCGGGTGATGTCCAAGTACATTATATTTATGAATATTTTTGTGTGGAGAAACCTACTGCCGCCTATGAACAGCTTGATTTGTAAAGCAGTTGGCGGAGTCTCCCTCCATTGTTGTTTCCCACTAGCTCCAACGGGTTTTTGCACATGATGGTCACGTCAGGTCTGTGTTCCAATTTTTGGGTTGAATTTCTTTGTATTAATTTCATGTCATTCCTGTGCGTTCTTGCTATTATGGCTGGTTTGTTCATGGAACTTCATCTTTCGTTGTATCTATTTGTAAATCTTCAATTGGGGCATACCACCGAATGCTAGTTGTATTTTATATTCTTGATTGGAATCTTGCCATGATTATTGTACTGCTAATTGGTTTCCAATCCATCAAATGCTTTTTTTTCTTTGGATGTTGTTAGATATTGCCTACGCCTTGTTCATATGTGTCTCGTCGCTATACACGAAAATTGATATAAAATGATATTTTCGTATCATATAGTTTTCCCATTGCTTGCATTTTTAGTTCTCCACTGTTCTTCCATCTGACTTCACTAAGGCCGAGTGAATCTCGATGTTGTAGCGTTTCATTTCCTTTTCTTGTGCTAGCCATTGATGTTTCTGTTAGAGTTCCATGATTCAGGAACTCACTTGACGTCTACTAGCTCGTCTTGATTTTCAATTGGAGACTTACAGTTATTACAATTGGCACCAGACAATTTAAAAGAATATTCGATTCTTTTTAAATCACATTCTCTGATCTTAATGTAATCAATTGGGATGTACAAATTGTTTTTTTTTGTGTGGAGTCATAAAATCCCTGAGGGTCGCGTTAAATTTTCGATTGACCCAAATAGTCATTGATGCCCATACAACATGATGGCATACTCATACGTATTTATACAAATTATAAAATGCATTTTGGGCATTTCCCAAGTAACCATTTAGAAGGAAATGATAAAACATTTCAACAGGCATATGCAGGTCGGAAATCCTTAAAAAAGCAGCTAGAGGCTCACAAAACAATCCTATTCGAAGGTAGTTATGGTGTTCATACATAACATAAGGGCTTTACATATTTTGGAATCACAACGTCATTGTTTGAAAGCGTTAACACAACTTAAACTCAATTTAAACACTTAACTGAAACAATCGCAACTATTCCGCCTTGCATATTGATTATATCATTCAATTACATAACTATAAATAAATAGGTCATCTCCGCTATATAAAGGCAATTCGTAATTTTTTTCTCCTTCTATACAGATACGTTCAATGCCCCCACGGATTACACAATCGACAACAATTTTAAAATATTCCATATAATTAAAAATATTAAAATAAGAGCAAAGTTTATACAACTTAATTCAGAAAAAATAACATTTATTATTCTTCATTTGAAGACATACAATTTTCTTGGAAAAAAAGAGCAGCAACATCAATATAAAAAAAAAGTCGCTCCAATAAAATCGGAATAAATTGACCCATGGGAAGCCTACCAAAAAATCATCAAATTATGATAAAATTAAAACTTAATGTAGTAATTTGACATATTGTATATTTAATTAATTTGTTTATTCATTACGCCAGTCTACCAATCAAAATTAATTTTTTACTATAATTATTTTAGATTTTATGGTTTTTCAAAATGAAACGTTTTAACGTAAAAATGTAAAATGCACGATTAAATAAAGTTATCAGATTCCTCAATAGGTGTCACGAAAATCGGTTAGATGACCAAAACATGTACAAACCTACAATAATATTTAACACCTTGTCGTTTTGTTATCTGTCAAATTTTGATATTTTCCTTTTGAAAGTGTCACTTTCATACAATTTTATAAATTTTTGTACGAATTTCTACCAATTAAATGGTGAAAATAATTTAATTAAGTTAATTAACTGTACAAAATGCCCGCATCAATCGATAAAGAAATGTTTCGTAAGTGAATACAGGATTTATAGTTAAACGGTGAATACATAATTTTTTTGTTTTCAGTCGCGTCCGGTGAGAAGCAACTAAAAAATTTCGGAAACTTTCTGGAAAATCATCGCAAATTAACCAAAACGATTTTATACAAAGATGAAGAAAATTATGTTGAATATTTTAACGATATAACAAAGCTATCGTTGGAATTATGCTCACCTGTTAATATGGTGTTGAATTCACAACGTGAAAACCTCAGTTTGTTCCAGCTGATTGAGACCGATAACAAAATTCTGAACAAAACCCTTATCGTATTCGGAAAATTGGGCACGGAAATCAAAGAGCTGACGGTTAAATCATCAGTGTTACAAAAGAAACTATTATTCTACGATGAAGATTTGATGATTGATGAGGGTTGTGATGTGAATGTGGAGCCTGATGTAAATACAACACCGTCGACGTCATCGTCGTATCAGCATGTAGAAGCTACAGTGGCCGAAACGTATATGAAGAATATCGTGAAGCTGAGTAAAATGTTGAATTTTTTGTTTGAATTAAAACATTTTTTGAATCGATGTTTGGCTGTGGCCCATAATTTGTTGCAACAATTGGGGTCGTTGTACGATAATGAACGGCAATATTTCAATATGCAACCGGGTGCTACATTTCAGGTGAGTGATTTAATGGACTAGTCTTATCTAAATGGGCTATCCTGTTTCAGGTTTTGCTCAACCATTAGCAATCTGTTGAAATGACAACTCTCCGTAATCGTCTTTTCGGTGATTTGTAATAATACTGATCGCTCGTACTTTGTAAAATTTCGATCAATTTTCGCATTTCATAACGTTCCCGGCCTTCATAAAAAGTGTCTGCTATTTTGTGTTAACTAACTACCTCCTTGATTCGTATGAATTCCTGCAAATTCATTGAGGTTCCAAACATCATCTCGAAGGGCGAAGTGTTAATAAACATCTGTAGGCGGCAAACGTACTTCCACCACTCTTCAGGTTTATCTCTATTTAGTTTGTCAAGGTAGAGATAACAATTCGGTTGACTCGCTCAATTGTTCCGTTTCCAGATGGCATTACTGTTGTGATAACATGCTGTTTGATTTTCTTATCTCGACAGTACTCTTTGAATTCTAGCGATGTAAACGTTGTCGCATGATCTGAGGGCATCCGGGGCTGCCATCCATTTGCTCTTGCACTTATAGCTTCCCAATAAACGCTTTCGCCGTTGCTCCTTTTGTTGGGTAGAGCCACACGAATTTGGTAAAGGCATCGATTACGCAAAAGTTGTGCCTCGCGTCTTGGTAGCCCAGATGGTCGACACTGTTGATAATGATATACTCTACGCAGTTATTGATCACCGCAGCAACACGTTTCATTAGATTCGGTACATAGGACTGTCTCTCGATTAGATCTTCCTACTTTGTGCTGAATTACCCTTGGTCATTGGGTTTTCCTCAGCAACTCAGATACGAGTTTAGCCCCTAATGAATAACTCTCGACGAACTTCTCGAAGCACCCATTAAGCCAAGAAACTGTTGAAACTGGCGAGTATAGGGATACTTTGATATTGCTTTCTGTTTGTCTCTGGACGATCGGATTTTGCCATTCTCGATTGACGAACCTCTGAAAAACAGCCGGTGAATTTCACAGGCATAAAGTAGGACGGAGAATTTCTTTTTGTTCGGATTGTGTGATAAATTACGTGTACTTGATTGACTCTTCGGCTACTGGCACGTGAGAAACCTCGTTGCACAGATTCAATGTGTTGACATATTTCACTCCTTGCAGCTAACCATTTTACACATCATGCTACCACCTTTCTATGCACCGTAGGAGAGGTTTGTGCCGACTTCAACTGTTCAGTCAAAAATGTCCTTAGGATCTATCCCATTTCGAAATATGTGTTGTTGTTCGTAACAATTTATTTGCATCACCTACGATTAGTCGCTTCGCGTATGTGGCGGTTTGTACCTCGGTCCAACAATAAGTGGCACGGGCGTCCTCTAGGTCTCTGAACATCGAATCGTCGATATTCAGATATGAGAATAACGGTTTCTTAGGCCCCAATGATGACGAAGGTGTGTTCATGGCAGTGGCCGCCGCTGATGCCCTCTCGCATCTCGTTAGTTCTAGTTCACGATTTATTAGCAGCAAGTTCAACAAATCCACCTGCTATTAATCCGTTAAGCTATTTGATTATTAAACACTTGCGAAATTTTTGCCTCACCTCTTCGTAGCTTCGAATCATCATCGTCTGCAGATTCAATTATATTCGATTGGTCTTCCGCATTGAAGCACTTCACTCGATCCATGATTAATTGTATTCGATTTTCCACTTTGCCATGAGGATAAATTGATGTTGAAACGTAGCATAGAAAATGCTATCAGTACCTTTAATTTTAAATGAGACAAATAAGAATATGTAAATCAGCCTAGGGGCTAAGTCCCAATTCGGAGTTCCAACAAAATCATCAGGAGGCGCCCTAACCTAATCCTAATCAATAATGTCACAATCGGGGAAAGTGTACAGACAACTGTATAGCCCATCAGCTTTTTTAGAGGTTGTTTTCGTTAGTACAGTTGCCTGCAGTTCAAGATGTGTGATAAAAATTATAACTTTAGGTTCTGAACTGATTAGTTTCCTTTTACTGTATAGTTTAACCGGTGGTCTAAGGTGATAATATAATACGTCACCTTCGAAATTAAAATTAAATCAACCTTCTAACAGAGTTAACAAAAGTCGGTTCACAACCAGCATTGAGAATCTCTAGCTCAGATGAGTTAATATAATTCAACAAAGCGGATCCTAAAACAGCATACAAATTATTGTATAATGGTATAAGGCCGCAACATAAAAAAATACTTCGGTTGGTGAATTTTTACATTGTTGTCTATTTTCGTTTTTCTTTCAGCCTGTGTTCAACAATCTTGGAGACGTTTTGCTAATTTTGGTAACGTTCGACGAAATTCTCTTTAATTCAAATATAGCAAAGTATTGGCCAAAATATATCGAATCTGTGCAATCAGTAAAAAACAACCTCGATCAATTTAAAAATAAATACGATAAAGTCACATTAATTGGACTACTAAACGTGCTAAACGAAATCGATGATATATTCAATGGACATCTTTTGCGCGTAAGTAATTTCTTTAAACAATATTGAATTTGGTTAAATGTTTTATTCAATTCCAGAATGCAATCGATTTATTTTCCACCATAAAAGGTGACATAACACCAAAAGCATTTGGTACGTTTACAATAAATTTTCAATCGTACATACGAGCAACCTTATCCGATATAACAAAATATCCGGCAGACATATCAGAATACATGGAAACCTCGAACATAATTAAAATTACTGCTATGTCAATTATTTATCACAATACTTTCGGTAATTTAGAACAGAAACTGTTTAAAAGCTTAATCGAGCTGAATCTAAAATATTGTAGCATTACTCTAGCCGGTAATATCATGTGGTTACCGTTTCATTTCATTCGTAAACATTCTGAAACCTTGATCAAGGGTTATGAGAAAACGTTTAACGATGTACAAAAAGTCCAGCAACTTTATTTACAAACAAAGTTGCAAAATTTACAAAAGGATACACATGCGTACTGCTATCAGATCACAATGTGGATAATGAAATTTACCGAGACCATAAATATCGGGTGTAAAGATATGAAAATGGAACATTTGAGAAATCGATGTACCATGATATTACAAGGGGTTCAGTATGCGGGCCAAATAAGTCATTTGGTTAAGTCGATTACGAATTTGCATATTCTGTTGAAACATAAAATGCAAAAAGGGACGCTAATGTCGATTTGTAAATTGATTGAATTTTTGAAACTGATCCATATGACGTTTCAGCGGAATATCAATAATTTATTGGATACAGTTTTATGTATTATCCAGCATTTACAGTATCAGGGGCTATTTATTATTGGATCGACGCGAAAAAAAATTATGAGCGAATCGTCTAAGGTGTACGACGAGAAAAGTTTGGATGTTATTTCCGCTTTACAAATTATTGAAAAATGTTTTTATGGACCAGGGACGCAGCAGCGCATACTAGTCATACGGCTGGCATTAAGTTTGTCGAATCCGAATCAATCACTCGCAGTCGATTATTTACAAAAGTTTGAGAAAATTTTGCAGCGTCTCGACGGCATTGTTAATTTGCAGGATAATTTGAAGAATTTATGCGAACCAACGTTTATGTATTGGCATCAGTCGATGTTGCCGATTTATTTGAAACAGATTATGGAGCAAAATGTTGATGTGATGCGGATCGTGGTGAGTTAATTTATATTCATGTTTGTTCTTATGACAAAATTATCTAAAAGTTTTATTTTCAAATTTTATTAACCAACATTTCTCGATAAAAATTCGATTAGGTAGTTTGTATATTATTTGAATGAAAATTGAGATAAATTTTAGATGAATAATTTAATCAAAACAAACTCGTAGATTTTATATTAAATAAATTCATTTAGAGACGTGACAACCTATATGTAGGAACTTTTATTTGATTTTGCTACTTCAAATAAATCAATTTGTCCATCCTTCCAGTATCTCATCTCATCTACGAATGACTGCCGCAATCTATTCAAACAACTCAACTCAAATAAATTTCAATGCCTGGAGCTACTGAATGACAATCTAAATACCGATCTCAAAACGGAGGTGATACAAAAAATTTGCAATCACATAGAAACATATTTACGATTAGATTTCCATTCAAATCTTCAAGTCAATCCTGATGATCAAAATCCGTTTAAAGTTCAGAAAAATGATTACCAGCAACTATTAAAATTTCAACCGATTCAAATATCAGATAGCTATGTCATCATCAAGGATAACGTTGAGAACTATTTAAATAATATGTTTTACAATTTAACCACGATTTCGTTACATGATTGGAAAACGTACGGTGAAATGAGACAATTAGCGATGTGTAAGTATAACTTAAACACGGTCGAAGATCATTTACCGCAGCAGACGTTGGAGCAGGGACTTGATGTATTGGAAATTATGCGAAATATCCATATATTCGTTTCGAAATATTTGTACAATTTGAACAATCAAATATTCGTTGAACGATCAAGCAATAATAAACATTTGAACACGATTAATATTCGGCACATTGCAAATTCGTTACGAACGCATGGCACCGGAATTATAAACACGACTGTTAACTTTACATATCAATTTTTACGCAAGAAATTTTTTACATTCTCACAATTTATGTACGACGAGCATATAAAATCGCGTCTGATGAAGGATTTGAAATATTTCCGGGAGAGTCGAGAAAAAAACCAAGTACAGTTTTATAGCTACGAACGGGCGGAGGTGTTTAATAAGGGAATAAAAAAATTGGGTCTCTCGGAGCAGGGCCAAAGTTATTTGGATCTATTTAGATTGTTGATTAGCCATATCGGAAATGCAATGGGATATGTTCGAATGATGCGATCGGGTAGTCTGCATTCGTGTTCTAATGCAAGTGTATTTTTGCCGGTGATCGACGATAGTCTTTTGAATTTTAAAGGTATGTGCGAGGAGAATGGTTTATCGAAAATTACGTGCGACGCTGCGAACAATTTGGAGTTTGATATAAAAAATCTCTCCAAAAATTATTCCGATGTTACTGACTATTTTAAATTGCTCGTCGATGCGTTCGCCTCGTTCTTTCGTAATCCAAAAAATATTCATCTGAAAAATTTCTACTTAATCGTTCCACCGCTGACAATCAATTTTATCGATCACATCCTCATTTCCAAAGATAAAATGTCGAAGAAAAATAAAACCGATGCGTTATTCACGGACGATGGGTTTGCAATGGGAATCGCGTATATACTGAAGCTACTCGATCAAACGAATGATTTTAATTCGCTGCATTGGTTCAAATCGATTCGGCACAAATATAATGCGGAACGTGAAAATATATTGCGGCAGCGGGAGCAGGTGAAAACGAGCGATGACGAGAAATTGCAGCAGACGTTGTTGTTGACCGAGAAGCGTATAATAAAAATTCAGCAGGAATACGATCTGTTGTATTGTAATTTGAGTAGTGCGCGTATATTTTTTAATTAGTTTTTATTAATTATTTGTATTTGAAATCAATATATCCATTAAGCATGTTAATTTATATTCGAAATATAAAAAAGAAATACTTTTATAATCGTTACCGCTGTTTGTTTCAGTTGTCACAGTTGTTAGCAAAAGCTGATCGGCCTGGTTGCTTGCAAAATTTGTATGACATTGTCGCGTAGTATCGGGCACATTGATTCTTGTTTCTCTTTGGAGAGACGATGCGAATGTGCTTGGGCAAGATGATGCAGATCGGCATAGTACTGAAAACAAAAAATATAGTTTGGGTAGAGAAAAATTCAAATCAAATTTGTAAATAAACTCACATCCATGCCTGCAACTCCTGTTGAATTAAATGCAGTTGCAACCTCCGTGCATTCGACCACACATGCTTTTAGTGGCGTTACATATAATGTAGTTTGGGGTGGCTGAAAAATAATTTAACAATGATTAACCAGTCACACAGCACTCTTCTTCATAACACGGCTTTACCAGCTTCTTACTATCCAACAGCTCTCTCATTAGAATAACAGCCGTTCGACTTCCCGATAGTAAATTCCATCTAGACCATGAAAAATTATGACTCAACGCCAGGGCCCCCATGCAATTGTACAAATGAAACTCCATCGCATTATTTTTTTCGCGTGACCCCTCCGTGTAACAAAACGCGTCGTCATCCGGGAACAAGTCGAGCGATTTTTGTTGCATAATTCGGATTAAATTGGCCAGTGGCATAACTACGCCAATGGCTGATTGTAGTGGAGTTATTGGTCCACCTTGTACACTATTCAATCGCACCCCTTCCGACAATATTTGTATCTCAACGCTAATCACGGACGCTGTTAAACTAAATATAACATTTCCAGTATTTTTAAAATCAGGTTTAACCTCCCACGTTTGATACGGCAGATTACTATATCGATTTGCAGCCAATCCAAAGTAGCCTAGCCGACCAGTTCGAAATTGTAAGGTAAGCTTATCCTCATTGAATTTTTGATCGTGCACATCACGCGTGGTCCATTTCCCGATCGGTTGGATTTTATTCCGAATCGCATTTGCGGCTTGGTCATCAATCTCTTCCTCGTCATAATCGGATGGGTCGTCATCCATAATTCCGTCCTCGCTTGGTGCTGATTCTGATACTTCCGTGTTTGGTGTTGCCTCATCTCGGATCAGTGACATCGCAGAGTGACGCTCACTTTTCAGGTCGTCTTCGGATTTTTTGTCCGGCGATAAAATTCGTTCGATCTCCTTCATTCTCTTTCGCAGTTTAGGCTTTTGCAGTTTAAGCAGATCATTTAGATCAGCCATAAATTTCGAAAACATGTATATTGGGTTTTCGGTCGTTGATTCGACTTGTTCACTCGGAATAATTCGTAATTTATAGCGACATTTTGATCTCGGATAGTAAGTTCGCGGTGTATTGGTTTCATACAATATTGTATCAATGCTGTTGCAGGGTTTCGTCGATGCCGCGTTCAGTAAATCGTTTAAGTTCGCTTGCTCTTCATCTTTTCTGTACTTTAAAATGGAACTTTTTCGCTCACGTCCCTTATTTTCGATTCGAATAGCATAGCCATCGGGTAATTTAGGCACCACAAACTCGTTCATTAATGTGTACATATCGATTTTGGGTGGAATGTCGAGTAAATTAAAATCTTGAATTTCCTTGACTTCTCGATGTGGAACAGCAACACCTTTTGGTGTGGTTGTTAGACGGCGTAAGTGGGACGCAGTATCTATATCGCGATCGAGTGTTGTTTCGTCATCTTGTTCTTCCGTTTCGATAACATCTTCGGTCATTTGCATATTTTCTTCTCGTGCCAACAATAGTTCCCGGTATGCTTCTTCGGCGAATTTTGCTGTTTCAACTATAGAAATTGCGGTTTCTTCCAGGGTCTCCCAACGGCAAACAACGGGTGGTTCAAACCAGAAAACATCATCTGTTAACTGAATGGTGATAGCTGAAAGTTTTTCAAGATTTTTTTCCATGTATTTCATTTCAGCTTCGATTTCTTCGGGCAGTCGACGAACACCCGGAAGTGGTGCTGGAGGTGGAATGAATGCTTGATAAAATGATTTTCGGGATAATTGGTTTGGGTATGTCACTAAAATTGAGAATCAATTAGAATTTAGAGTTTAAATACGTCAAATATCCACATACCTGTTCTCAGATATGTCTTAATCCGGATCTCGTTATCCTGTCTTGGTTGCTCTAGATAATCAATGCCATAAATTCCACCAACAATTCGATACTTTCGCAAATTCACCTCGAATTCGGTTAAATGCAAAGCCTCCGGGCCTTTTTTCTTTCGTTCGTGCTTATTGATATCGTCCTCGTAATCCAAATAAAGTTTATCAACATCAATGACCCTAGTTTTCAGGGATTCATTTTCCATTTCATCATACATATCGAGATCGGTAACCTCAGGTTCGATTTCATCCGGTTGATCTTCCAATGTTGTTTGCAGGATTTCCCATCGTTTTACCCACTCCTTTTTCGTAGTGATTCGCAAATCACGTGATGGTCGTTTAAATTGCGGCAAATAATAACTCGGACAGTAATCACTGTAGTTATCGAAGTTCAACCAAATGGTGCGAAGTGCAGAATTTTTAATTTTTACAACCGGTGGTAGAACCAAATTGATACCAAGCGATGCAAAATTTATTTCGAACGGACACGTTTCTTCTTTGAGTTTTTCTTTTGGATTCAGTGGGGGCTGTGGAATGTCGCGTACAGTATACAATTGGGATTTAAATATGTCCGATTCATAGAAATGAACTGCAATCGTTGGTGTCTGTAATCTAAGGGCTAAAATGATAAATAAATTGTTTCAAACTGTAGTGAACGACGTATCTTACTCCATATCCCGGTTTATATTGCACAGCACTTTGAAGGAATACTCGTCAATGTGTGAATCCAAAATATTTCGGTATTCGATTTTCAGTTGATGCAGATCCAAAATAATCGATTTCTTGTTAATTTCTAGATTTTTGATTGCTTCCTGCATTTCATTTAGTATCTAACAAGCATATTTGATATAAATGTTTGTAAACTATGTAAATCTTCTATAATACTCACCCCTAACACTTCTCGAATCTGTTGTGAATAAATATCACCCAAAGTAGGAAGTTCCGATCGAATATGTTTCTCCGTTAAATTAGTGATCTTTTGATCTTGCGTCAGTATACTATTCTCCTTAATATTTAGCAACCAATTACGTTCCTTGTTGTTATACTCCTCGATGCGTTTCAACCAAATGTGAATGTAGCGGCGCAAATCGCACGGATCGGTTGCGTTTGGTAATCCGTTACACCGCATGTATTGTTCCCATTCTTTTTGTAATTTTTGCTCTGAGTATATCTCACGAATACGAGTTTGAAATTTTTGGAAAAACTCCGAACTATCTTTCAATTGAACGCGGCGAAATCGATTTTCGGTAATTTCTTGCTTTTGTCGTTTCTCCGCTTCAGCATGTTCACGCTCCTTCCGTTCTTTTTCTTCTTCAATTTTTCGCATCCTGAAATAATCAAATACTTAAAGTTTTTACTAGTTTATACCAGATTATTGATTAGCATACTCACTTTTCTCTTTCCATTTCAACGCGTTGCATTTCAGCTTGCTCCGCTTCCATGCGGGCTCGCTCCTTCTTGGTAAGCTTCTTTTTCCCACCCTGGAATTTTGAACGTGTTTTACAATTCGAACTAGCGCTAATTTAATATAATTTACCATTTTGTCGAGATCACTTGTAACCGCTGCCTGATTGAGTTGACTACTGTTGGTTTATTGATCAAACTTTTTCCCATTTCGTAATTTGGTTATCGAGCACCAGTTGACTGTTTATTTATATTTCCCCTTCTTATTTGTATGTTACCAATGCGATACAGCATAAGAATAACGAAAAAAAATTATAGGTAAGTTTATTTTTAAACAAATTCGGAACTTAACCATCCGGGATGATGAAAATGATTGGTGTGGTTTGTATTTTCAAAATCAAATCAGTGATCGTCAACTGATTATAGCATACTTTAAAATTAAGCCAATCTATTGTGCAACGCACGAAAGCAAATCGGTAGGAAATTAGGAACCCTCTCAGATTGATATTCATGATACTGTAGAAATAACTTCAATGAAATACTCCAATGAACCCGTAGATGAAAGATACAGGAACAGATAGAAAATGCGTATACATCAAGACTGCCAGGAGCACACTCACGAATGAAATTAAGATTTGATGATGCCTACTCAAGTGGACAAATCCCAGCAGAACACGGTGGAAATGAGACGGAAATACAAAGACACAGCACGCCAAGGTGGTATGGAATAATTACAAAAATCCAACAGAATATATTCTCTTACTAAAAATGCTACAGCCAATAGGAACATGCTCATGCTATATCACTGTGTAAGAAACGTCACAGGAAAAATCACCATCATTCATCTGGATAATTACTAACAACAAACGTAAGCACAGTTCAAAAGTTTGGGAAACCACGTAACTGTAATTTTGGAGCTGGTACTTCTGATACCCTTATTCTGCCTACTTCGCCTAAAACGGCGTTGTTTTTTATGCACTTTTATTCTATGGATTCTGGTATCTTATCATCACCAGCCAGCCGACAGAATTAAAACTGGCAAAAGAAGACGTTTCGTTGGTTCCTACTTTGAAAAATGTAGCCTGTTTATGTCAAATTCAAACGTGTCATGTTCTGGATTATAGAGAATCCCTGTATTTCCACATCTGCTGTTAATACAATTCTGTGTGTTTGCTACCTCAAGATAATATCAGCTAGGTCGCTTTAAAGTTTTCGTCCATTCACCATTATGTTTATATAATACTATTCTTAGTTTGGATTTTAGTACACATTCGGGTCTACTCTGTGATAAGGTAGGTAGAATACTGTACTGCCATTTAACCCATCAATCACTTGCTGCCTGTAACCTTGTCTTAGATAATCTTCCATGAACTCGTGATAAACTCTGACGAATGGTTTATCTTTCTGAAATCTTCTCTCGATCTGCAGAAATTGTGCAAATGTCCTCTCTGAATTCTCGTGGCATAGCAGATTCTAACTCAAATGGTAAATGCACCATTTATTTTCCATCTGGTAGCCGCGTTGTTGTTCCTCTTCGGTGTGGTTCCTTTTTTGTGGAATAGTATCATTTTCTATGAACAAATCTTATTGTTGTCAAATTGTCTCAGTAGTTACCTTTTGATTTTTTGACTGTGTCCTGTGTCTCCCATCAGTTTCCGGCAAATGGATCTTATCCGCAACTGCGAAAGCACCTAACACTAATATTATGAAAGACAGTTAGAATTCCAAAGGAATACAAAGAATACTTGACCATTACGATCCAGAGAAAATGTGATATATAAATTTGCGAGGTTGTCCTTCTTAATACAACATTGAAAAGATTAGTAATGATCATTCTTGACAGAATCTTAGCTATACAATCAATACAAAATTCAGAGATATAAAATCTGTCTTCAGACCAGGAAGAGGCCTGAACTGACCACGTCAACTCAATTTTGGGTTGAGAAATCCAACTTTAAATCTCGCATCGTTATCTCGGTGCTAGATGAAAGCTCGGTTTCTGTCAAAGTTCCTTTCACCTCTGTTGTGGTTTTTGGTCATTGACGAGCTCCTTGTAAATCTTCAGGAATCCGGTCTCATCGCTCAAGGTTACGCTGATGACCTGGTTCTGACAGTTTCTGATAAGTATTTGAATGTCTTATCTGATTTAACGCAACACGCTATTCTTAATGTAGAACAGTGGTGCCTTGATAAGGGTTTACATGTGAACCCTTCTAGTTGCATTCACTAGACGTATGAATACTGATTTATTTTCTGTGCCATCTCTTTTTGGGTGTAAGATTAAAAGAGCTACGTCAAACATCTTGGTATTATTTTAGATAATAACCTCTTTTGGAAGTATCATTTGGATTATACAAATAACTGGTTCTACCAATGCTAACATATGCATCTGGGGTTTGGTGGCCATGTATAGTCAACTTTAAATCATCACTTGCCACACTCAACAGTTTGCAAAATATCTTATGTAGGGCTGTTACTGGAGCCATGTCTTCGGCTCCGCTTCTAGCTATGGAGTCTATTTTATCTCTGCCCCAGCTACACTCATTCATTCTTAGCACAGCTTCTCGGTATCTGCTGCCCATCGCTGGGTCTGAGAACTTCTGGCAGTTTGGGTACTTACTGTACTATTTCTCAAGCGGAGTTAATCGCGGTTACTCGCTGTGCCATTACAGCTATTAATTTCGCGGTTAATGGTGAAGACATTATTTTCTGTACTGACATCATTTCTGGTATACTTATGATGTGCACATTTTGAGGGTCTGCTACTACTTCAGGCCATAGTTTATAGCATACATAGCATTCATTGTACTATTTTTGATATTAAACCAAGCTAATCCAATATTTTCGATAGACTGTTTTAAGTCATACTTTTTCCACACCTCAATTAATGATAGTTCGCGGTTTTTCTCGCTCTCATCTATGATTAACTTCACAACACGTCGGAGATAGTTGGCCTTAAATGCTATCAAACCTTGATCCATGGGTTGAATAAGACTTGTCGTGTTTTCTGCGGTAAAGAAACTAATTTTCAATTTTTACTGATTTCCGATAGGTGTTCGGGATGTCCGGGGTGGTTTTAACGTAATCAATACAAAGCAAACTAGTCATCCAAGCTTTGGAATTTGATTTATAATAAACAGGTAATGTTGATTTCAAAATATTCTTTGGAACTCGGCGTGGATCCTCGGATCTACGGCTTAAACTTAAAGTCACCTGATGCATTACCACCAAGCACAAGGGTAATTCGCTCGTTTGAAGCCTTATACATAATTATGACAGCCGATAAAAAATTTATATAGCCGATATACAGCCGAAAGTTCTCAGCCGATGGTTCCAGCCGATTGTTTCCAGCCGATATGTGTCGATAAAGAAGATTTCTAATTCTTAGATACAAATGAAACGATAAATTGGATTTTGATACAATTGTAAGACAATTTTTACATAAGGAAAATTTCAATGAGGGGTTCCTGGGAAATTTAGATTTTCCAAAATCATATTGTTACGAATTTCGGACTCTGCTTAGGATTCGTAAGAGATTTTTCAATAAAACTGTTGAACTATTTGTTATAATACTGCACAATTTCTATTTCACAAGTCCAATTATCTTCTTAATCGATTTTTTATCAGCTGGAAACGATCAGCTAACTTGCAGATTCGGCAGATTTTTAAATGGAATGTAGATGGTAGCTTCTTATTGAAATTGATGCTACAAGGTTGATGGTTTCTCTAACTCTTGTTGTCTTAGCTCATCCCAAATTCTTAAACCTTTTTCTTTTATTATTGTTCCAGATACTGGGTAGTTACGTACAGTTTGGTGATTTATCCATTAATTTAGTACTTTCTTCATTTCATCGAGTAACTGGCTCGTTTTCTATAGTGATAATGTGACTGAAATTCATACTGGATTGGTTCATATATTCGATTGCAATTTATGTTGTCAAACGTTTCTAAATTTCAATTGGGGATAAATATTTCAAAAAATCCGTAACACATGTAGAGGAAGGTTGAATAACTGAAATGGCAGCATATATACTCAGTAACCCAAAACATATTTTAAGTTTGTAGACTGGAAAAATCGTATTCTCCACGTACGTACAATGAAAAATATATGATAATTGCCATCGAAATGGAAAACAAATAAATCAACAGGTAAGCTATACCGTCATTAACAATACGCTGAGTATTTTTTTATCTCTAAATCGACTGCAGGCAACAATTTACAAAAAATAATATTTATACAGAATTTCTAATAAACAAACATTGAAAACAAGTGAAGAATGATTTTTCTCGCGATATTACAGTTTTCCATCATCATAAAAATCGCCGCACTATATTATACCCAAACTACACAAGAGGGTGGTTTAGAATCAACAAAACAATATGAATGATTTAACCTGGGTATTCTTTTCCTACTATTCCTACTCCCCTCGACTCCTTTTGTCTGTTGCCAACTCTTGAGCACGATTACAAACAAGCATACATATATACATATTAGAGAATTAATTTAAAATGTGAAATGGCACAAAACTATAGGGGGTAGCTCCTGATGCTACTCAATTTGAATACATATTCATTTAAGAATCATATTATGATTATTTTGTATTGCGTTCGGATATAAAATAAATAAAAATTATTGAAAAATGCAAATAAATTGTTTTGATTGAAATGTTTTTTCCCGACAGTACGCTTTTCATTATCATTGGAGAAAATTATAGAAAAATTATTGAAAATAAATTGTACTTATATAGAAGAGAATACTGCATTGAATTTAAATAATTAACAGACGAACAACACATACTGTGATTTCTATAGACGTTATATAGCGTTCAATAGCACTTCATTATTGCATTTATTTATCGTTATTAATCGATAGCATCGTACATCTACAGTTCAATTTGATTGTGCGAAGTGCGAGGAGGTTGAAATATTTGGACTCTCTTATCACTCACGACAACAGTGTCGGTGAGGATATTAAAGTGCGGCTGGCAGCTGGCAATAGTGCATTATACCATCTAAGGCCACTGGTAAAATCTAAACATCTAAACAATCTAAACACATTTCAAAGAAGAATCGTAGTGAGTACGTTGGCTAGGTTCAGCGTGCTGATCCGTGGCGAATTTTGGAGCCGTCTCTGAAAGGAGAGCCGCCCTATAGTAGGCGCGGAGATCGTTGCAGGACTTGGCTTCTTCATATTACCTAGGACAGTATGAAGACCAAGCTGACGATCAAAACCATTATAGCCAAATTGTTGACTCAGAAAGGGAGCAGTAATGGCTTTGTGTTTAGAAGTTAAGAGCAAAAAACATCAAACGAATAGTTCGAAGGTAGGAAGGATTATTGGCATTCATTAAAAATTTCATTAACTTTAAACTCAATTAATATTTAGTAATGTTTAGCTCCTGTGGTCGGGCGTCGTTAATCTAATTTGCAGGAAAATGTCTTCCAAGAGTACCACCACAGTATCCTTTGTTTGTCGTATAAGGGAGTTTTATTAATTGGCTTAATTTTATTTTTATGTTTTTTTGATAGTTCTAACTGAAACATTTCTTACTATTGTAGTTCAAATATACTTTCCTTCAACAACTCTTTTCCTGTAGATCTGACAGATCTGAAGGAATTGTGATGTTCATCACATTCATTATAACTTAAAAAATATTTCGGGGTTCAATCAAACTAGTGTATGTGGGATTTATAGACCACCTAACTCTGACACTGACTGCTTTTATGATTTTTTAAATATTTTCTTTCTGGCATCATTGGCACATCGGATTTCATTACATTTGGTGATCTGAATATCCCCGTTAACAAGAACTCAAGTCAAGTCTCTACAATTAATTCTACGTTATTCAGCCATGGCATAATTGTTACGAATACATCTCTGGAATCTAATTAAATAATCGCATTACTAATTCAAGCAACACACAAACAATCATGTGTTAAACGACAGGTAGGAATTCCTTGGAATGCGGACTGTTCAGGTAACTCAAAATGTTTTAATCTTTTGAGTCTTCTTATGATACCGTCTTGATAAAGTAGTTTTACAGCTTCGATGTTAGGGTGATGATGAAACCACTCCTGATGTTTTTAAGCACTTCTTTATTTCACTTACGACTGTGTCTATTCAGAGATCTCTATGAAGGTCACTATTACGAGTAAACCAATGGGCGTTTACAATCCCTCTGAAAACTTTATTTTGAAATCGTTGAACTATCTGTTGTTTGCTGGTTTTGGTGCATCCCCATAGTTGAATACCATATGTCCAGACCGATTTCTCTATATTTTAATGCTTTCTTTTTCACGTGAACTTTCCATTTTACCTTTGCATCAAGGTTCATACCAAGGTATTGTGCTTGATTTGCATGTGGTACAGGAATATTATTGAGAGTTACAGATAGTGGTTCTACTGGTCTATTATAGTGAAGTAATGTGAGTAGACTTCGATTCATTCGCTTTAATTCTCCAGTTACCTAGCCAATTTTGTATATTATTTGTGGCTATTTGTAGTTTGATGTGACTTCACCGATTGTGTCACCAACAGCTAGAATTGCAGTGCCATCTGCAAACGTGGCGGTAGTTGTATTGTTCGTCTGCGGTAAGTCGCTTGTAAATAGCACGAACTCCTATTTTAGCGGGACTCCTGCTTTAGCTTCTTTTAAGCTGGAGTAAACTTCTTTCATCGAGCAAATAGTGGTTAAAACTGCAACGTTTGGATCGGGAGGTACCGGGTTCGAGTCCCAACAGAGGCGGGATGCAAAAGGGATTTTTCATCTCCCGATTGCGATCGGTGATAAATTGAAAACATCTATGACGCTCTGTTGGAATATAGAACTCATGGGCCGACCCACCTTCCATGTCACTGTAAAGGGTGACATGGAGCTTTGCAATGCGCAGGTGGTAAACTGTACTTGTGTGAATGGGATAAATAGGTTGAATGAATGTTAGTGTGAATGTGGGTATTGCACCGTGGGCCCATTAGTGGCATTGAGTGCTGGAGTAAAACTCGCCCAATTAAAAAAATAAAAAAAAAAAAAAAAAAAAAAACTACTTTCTGTTTAACTCTAAAGTATCTTCTTTTCAGGTATGACTTTAGCAATTCGCAATACTCAAATGGCAGAGTTTTCTCCAATTTAAATATTAAACCATCTATCCGGACTTTGTCAAATACCTGGCTGAACAAATCTTTTTTTTTCTCTAAGGATTTCCAACTTCTAGTTCCATTAAATCTGTTATTCTATGCACATCGATTGTGGGGTGTTTCTCTCTAAATCTGAACTGATGGGACTGAACAGCTGATTTTACAATTTCTGGTTTAATTCGTTTTAATAATAGTCTCTCAAACAGTTTTGCCATAATTGAAAGCAGTGATATTGGCCTGTAGGTTAATTCACTTGGTGGCTGACCTGGCTTAGGTATCATTATTACTTCCGCAAATTTCCAAGATAAAGGAACATAACGGAGTCTGGAGGAAGCATTAATCATGTCCGATATTTTTTTAAATAGCTTTATTAGGTAGTTGTTTGAGAATCTCTCCAGTTATCAAGGCATATCCTAATGATTTTTTAAGTACTACATGGTTCGTTATTTCTTGTTCCACTTCTTTAGCATTAGTTAATGAGATTTCCTGTCTCAGGATAGTTGTATGGTTTTCAATCAATATATGCCGTTAATTAAGTGTTATTAAATTGGGCTGAAAGGTACGCTCGAGATAATCCGCGAAACTTCCTGCTTTTTCTTCTTTCATTTCAGAACCATATTGTCTTCTCGAACTTTGGATTAGTTCTTGATAGCTTGTTTAATGTTTGGTGTGGCCTTAACTTTGTGGATATTCTTGTTGAGGCTAAGTTGATTTCTGGCCTGGTACTTATTGAAGTTTCCCTTGTTTTGTTGCGAATTTTTTGCAGCTCTTTTATAACAACGCAACCTCTGTAGTTCGCTGGATGTACCTCTCCACAGTTGACACATTTTGGTGGGGTGTGTTTTTACGGTGTATTCCTATACACAAATCACGCATCTGGGCTCATTATTACAAAAGTTTTGCGTGTGTCCGTAGACTTTGCGCTTTTTGAACTGGGGAATCAGTTTATATTTTTTAACTGCTTCTATTTGCACTTTCATATGGAGTATTTTGCTGACTGGATACATATTTTTATTGTCTCTGTTCTTTCAAAAGATAACATATATAATGGAAGAGGTGTTTTGTCACCTCTTTTTAAGCAGCTGGGACATTTATATTGATATCACCACTATTTATCGCTGTAGCATGAATTTTTATCCGATTGCTGTATCCATGATGTTTCTAATACTCTGATGATAATTATTTCAATTAAATATTATAACTGGAGATGGACACTTTTTTCTCCAGCTGTATAATCTTACTTCCGGTTGAGAGTTCTTTACTTGATTGTTTCTGTTTCGGTGAAACCTGGGTTTTTTCTTCCTGTTGTACATTCCTACTTCCGAAAGTTGCTCAATTGATTGTTTCAGCTCGGGTGAAACGGTGATTTACTCATGTTGCGTTTCTTATTTTTTTGTTACGGTTCAGAATCTATTCCGTATCTCTATTGAGTTCTTCCTTGTCTGTTTCATGCATAACCTCTATATGATCATTGGTATCATTTTCTTGGTGTACCTTAGTGACTTCTTTCTCAGATATTACTACATTTAGAGCATCTTTTAACTCCTTGTTTTCTCGCTGTAAGTTTATGAAATATTTGCTTAGATTTAACATCAACTTTTCTATGTCGTAAATCTTATTGCGCAGTTCCGCGTTATCCCTTTCCAAGGTGTTCGCTAATGGTGTTGGTGATCTTGCCCCCTGGGTTTTTGTCCAAATGGGTTGGGTTGCTGATATATTTAATGTAGTGATCGTAAATCGCCTGAAAATTGCAAAAATATCACCTATTTTTAAATCTGGAAACTCCCATGATAGAATATCTTAATGATAGACATTTTTTTATTGTCATCAGTATGGTTTTAGACAGGGGTCTGGTACTGACACTGCATTAGTTGAAATTACCGATTGAATCTATAGGGCATTTGACAATCATGAATATATATGTAGTCTATTTTTGGACCTACACAAAGCATTTGACTCTATTGATAATCGATTGTTTCTATAGAAAAGCTATATTGTTATGGTTTTAGGGGCATATCGTATAAACTTCTAAGTAAAACCAAATTTATTATATTTCACTCCCCATTTCTACCACATTTTGATTCACCTATTTTGCAGGTTTCTAATGTTGTCAGTGAACGTGTGGACGAGTTCATGTATCTTGGAATAATGCTTGTTCAGCATTTGTCTTGGGATAAACACATTTGTATGTAGAGCCTGAAAATATGTCTGTTTATCATTTTGAATAGAAAACTAAAAAATTTAAAAACAATTAATTTTTCGGGCCTGATCAACGCATTGTAAAGCTTCAGCTTCGCGGCACTTGATAGGTGTTTAGATTTTAGCAGTGTTCTTAGAGGATACAAAGCTCGACTGTCAGCTGCCAGCCGCACTTTAATATCCTCAACCACACTATATTATCTTGAGTAATATAAGAGAACCCAAATTTTAGAACCTCCCCACTCCCTCAAACGAGTAGAGGCCGCTACAGGTCGCTAAAATCAGGTATATACCATTGTTCCTATAACCAGAGATCATGTATTTCGTTTTGGACTCATTGATCGGACTCCAGAACAGAAGCTGAAAACTCTACAAGTAGATCAAGTATTTCTTTCACTCCGTTGCTATTCAGCCTACCTGGAAGCACCTGATTCAACTGGCGATATAAGATGGTGCGCTGAGATGTTTCAGTTTTACACAAGATGTACTCCAACATGAGATTAAAGAATATCGGGAACAGAGCATCTCCCTGTTCTCAACTTTAACACAACATTGAGACTGCGTCACAGTCATCCTACACAGTCGTACCAATTTTATTGGCATTCCTAGGTATTCATTCCAGGGCAGACCACAAGCTCTATCGATTGATCGAGTAATAGGTCTGCCGGAAATCCAGGAACACCTGATGTACGGGGATGAGAGTCTCATAATATTTAGATAGAATCATTCGCAGCGGAAAGACCTGACTAGTGACTGATCGATTCGGACGAAATTCTCCTTGATAGCCACCAACTAAACCCTCCGCAAGAGGAGTGATTCTATCCAATATAATGTAGGACAGTAAATGTTTTGCTATGAGAGAGCTACGAGTATACCGCGATAATTCTCACACTTCAAGCGGTCTCCCTTCTTGAAAATGGGGCATATCGCGGCCATTTTCCATTCGTCAGGCATAACTTCCGATTCCCATACTAATCGAATAAGGTCGAAAAGACAGTTTCACAAAGTATCCCGTCCGAATATCAACAGCTCCAAATTAATGCAGTCCACTCTAGGTGAGCGGTTTCGTTTCAATCTCTGCATGGCCTTGGGAATTCCCAATGGGATGGATTCTCAGTGAAAATCTCCGCAGTCTGTATTAGAGGTGGCTTAACAACAGTCGTGACCCATGATAAACATCAAGCAAGTCAGTAAAGTGTCCACTCCATGCGTCAAATACTGCGTGGATGTTGACGCAGAGGTTTCTATCCCGGTCCCGAATGGCGGTTGACGCAGGCCTGAAAGTATGGTCCAGTCCAGTAATTCCTTTAAAGAAATTACGTGAACTGCTCTTATTGCGGAGTTGTTGTACTTTCAGAACCTCGGCCTTCCACCATTCTCGCTTCTTCCGTCCACAAATCCGCTTAGCTGCCCTCCTGGTAAGAACAACCTTGTTTTTCCCTGCGATTGTGAGACGTTGTTGCACTTCACTATGGGCGATATTTTCTTGTTCAACTTCAAGACAACACTCGTCAGCAAACTAATCATTCTAAGGTCTGAGTTTCACTATACCTAAAGTCTGTTGAGCAGCACTAACAACCACAATTTTCCGTACCTCCCAGACAGAGTTCACGCATAGTCAGACTGGAAATTACCTACCTCAATGTTGTCGCTGACAAGATCCTGATATCGTTTCTTTTGATCTTCATTTATCAGACCTTCACATTCGAAACGTTCCATGCGTTTCGCTGTGTTCCCAGACTTGTACGAAAACTTCCATCGTAGCTTTGCAGTGACCAAATGATGATTGCTGCCTAGGTATTTGGTTTGCTACTCTAAGCCTATGAGCAATCGTAAAGTACATCATTCTCTCACCATTATCGGCCACAGTTTCGTGTCGGGAGTACGGACCTATGTTTTAACACAAGTCGGCTTGATTTCGGCCAGCTCTAGCATAAAAGTCCCCAATTACCATTCTAATATCGTGTTCGGGTAAAGATCCCATCAGATCGTCCAAGTCATTGTAAAATGAGTATTTACTTTGGGGCTGGCTGACTTTTGTGGGCGCGTGTACACAAATTATCGACAGGTTGGCTAACTTCATGCGCAAGCGAAGCTTTCACAATCGGTTATTGGATGCTTGGAAATCCAAAACAGCGTTTTTTACCTGGGGCCCAAGAAGAAATCCAGCTCCAAGATTTCCTAGGTCATCTCCACTGTAGAGCAACGTATAGCCTTGGGACACATTGTCTCCACTTTTAGGCCAGCGAGTTTCTTGAAGAGCAACGAGTTCCATCCGATACACCTTCATGCATGTGATTAGGCCATCCAACGCTTAGGGTTTTCTAAGTGACCGGGTACTTGAGGGGAGGGGGGGGGGGTTGGTCCAGTGTTTTTTGGCGGTATCCTTTTCTTTTTAGTTGACTTTATAAACAGTTGATATTTTTTACGGATGCAGGTCGTCAGCCCAGCGATCTAACCGTTTAGGCGCCTCCTACGACAAGCAAAGGATACTGTGGTGGTATTCTAGGGAAATATGTTTGTGCAATTTAGATTTAAGAGACGTGTGAGTGCCCCCGACCACAGGGGAGCTGAAAACTTAATAAGTTTCTTATATAACAAAAAAGTTTTAAAGTTAAAAAAAAATAAGTAAAGGCAACTAAACGATTAAATCGCTGGACTTATGAGCCGTATCCATAAAGAAATAATCTGTTTAAAAGGCAACAAAAGGAAAAACGGATACGTTTAAGTATTTGGACATGAGATTTAGGATCTTCACGTGGAACGTACAGTCACTTAGGAAACCAGGAGCGCTGGAAAGCCTAATCGCAACTCGTTGCTCTTAAAGAAACTCGCTGAAAGTGGAGACAAAGACTCATTGACGATCTGATGGGATTTATACCCGAACACAATGTTAGAATGGTATTGTAATTGTGGACTTTAATGCTAGAGGTTGCAAAAATCAGGCCGACTTATGTGTAAACATAGGTCCGTACTCTCGACACGAAATTGCGAACGAAAATGTTGAGAAAATTGAGAATCTATTCCATGAGGAATACCTCTTGATGTACGATGGGGGTACTTGGTGAAACTATCTTTTTCACCTTATTCGATTAGTATCGCGAAGCGAAGTTATGACTGACGAATGAAAACTCCCTAATCTTGTACTTTTGCAAAGAAATATTTTTGGTATATACGTCGTTTACCACATTTTATACGTCATTTTGGTGTTAGCTTCCTATGAAGTTCCCAAGAAAATTCGGAAAATTATACATGTGTTTGACATAATTTTATGAGGTTGTACCAAATTTTGTGTCCTTATATGATAAATGAGGAATTAGTTTTTGTTGCTATTTAGATCAGATTTAGGACACATTTCACATACGCAATTTGTTAATTTTATAAAATATATTTTTTACCTTCTGCCATAGGGTCTTGATGATGGTTACATGTAAACCACATGTATTTGTCAGAATATCTAAAAACAACTTACCAACACTCTTCATTTTAACACGCATATAAAGGGGATAACATACACTTTGAAAATATTTCCACAACCATCTCCATATATCTAACGAATTCAACAGGCAAAATACCACACTCACAAATATTAAAAAATTTCCAAACTTATCTCCCATCAACCTCCTCCTCCCTTCTCCAAAACCAAAAATAAAAATATGAATATCTATATATCGCCCAAATTGCGATATTTTACCACACAACACGAGTGAAATCCTATTAAAATTCAATACCGGTCCCGCATTCTCTCGCTCCACATTGTGATATATGTACGAGTTATAATATTGTAAAATTGAATTTGATTTTGTACGTACACAGAGATGTACGTACATATTATACGAGAGATGAAAATATAACGTCGACGTAAAAATACACAAGTCAATTGATTTTGATTTTCATCGGTCGGAAAATGATTTCATGTTTTGATTTTTATCATTTATGACATTTAAAGAGGATTAATGTGGTATCAATGTTTAAATATGTATTTGGTGTGAGGGTGGAAAAATGTTTACGACGGCACGCCAAATCTCATGGTATTTTCATATCAGCGCATTATATAACTAGCTATATAAATATTCTAGTATTTACAACTTAATTTTTCATAAAAATTCTAACCTTTTGCCATATTTTCATTACGGTATGTCACATTTGCATATATACATTTATTTACCAATTATAGTTTTTGTTATCGTTCAATATTGTTGTTGTTATTCTAAATACGATCTGTGTGTATATGCGATACCTTTCCCCAAATATTTCATTAATATATTAAGACTAAATTAGGTTTCTTTGTTTCGAAATGAATTTACATTTTCGATTTCGAATTCACGTGACTTCAGGTTTGCGATTGCAAAGGTAAAGTTCTCTGCACTCGTTTTGGGTAATATAAATATGTATGGGTATGTGTACCGAGTCATTTCCAAAGTTTTTTGAAAAATTTATAGAATTTTTAATTAAAAATGCAATTTTTCACTTTAAACCTTTTTAGTTTTGGAGTTTTCCATTTCTTCGGGAGAGAATATTAAAATACCAATTTTCCTCACCAACTATATATACCATCAAAGTTTAGTTTTAGGATGGTTTTTGTTTTTTACGCTCACTAAATGGTAATTTTCCATCTTATTTTTATCATTATGTAATGGCGAAGAATAAGAATAAGAAGTATCCTATAAGAATAGTTAAGTTTTTCATGAATATTAGGGAAATCTAAATTCTTCATGATGGTGTTGTTGTATTTCCCTGTAGTAGCACATAAAGCTCTATATGGTATAGCTTTCGGTATACAAGTGATAGTATTAGTCGAAAAATCACGTAGAAAAACAATTCATTATCAAACACAAAAATGGTTTAAAATTTTCATGTAAGTTCATAAATTTTGTGTTACTGTTAAAACGATGAATACATGGATGGAAGAAGATGAAAACAGCAGAAAGAAAACTTTATGGTTTTTCGTTTGTAAATTCTTAAATCAACTTTTTTATTTTCTCATTTGGAATATAATTTTATGAAGATATTTTCATTTCCGGATTTTGATTTAAGACTGTAAGTGATTTTTGTGAGCAACCAGCAAAACGAAGTAAAAAAAAAAATGATTTGTAATGTTTAATACACATAAGAACATGGAGATGGTGTATAGTAGATTGGTTAACAAGATTTTATTTTAATTTGCTTTCTTGGTACATTGTGGCAGAACTAAAGATTTTAGATTCAAAGTTTTGCAACTTGAAAGTGCTGTGTTGTAAATAAATTATTATCCTTCAAAAATTAGCAATTAGGTACGACGAACTAACTTTCTTAAATAATGGGTTTCAATTACACGGACAAAAATAAAAGAATGAAAACAATTCTAATTCAATCAAAGCTGGCAGAAAAGGAAGAACTTGATGAATATCCACCTTCAGATAAACGAAAAACGAAAAAACCGCCACCAATCTATTTCGCACCTTTTAGTTTTCGAGATCAGAGAGGTAGTCCATTAAGAATCTACCCATATATTTATGTATTCTGTCTGCCAAAGCCGGACATGAGCATAGGGGTTGGACAACCGTCCCTTCCTCCTCTTGGTCCATACAGCTTCGGCAAAAATCCTTTGCTTCTAGACCTAGCCTCGTCGCATGTTCTCCAAGTAGGCAGTGTCCTGTGAGTATCCCCACGATCGTTTTTAATTCACGTCTACGTAGGGATATCAGTGTCTTTGAGCGTTTCAAGTCCAGCTTTGGCCATATTTGTCTTGCTACACTACATGAGAGAGTGTTGGTCCACCGTCCATTCGCTGAGGCTACTACTCTTTTTTAAGGACTGCCTTGAGTGCTTTAATAGGTTTCCCCAAATTTCCGGTAGTACAGTTCGCCTAGCTAGTTCGTCCGCCATGCAGTTCCCTATGACGTCCGAGTGGCCGGGGACCCAGACTATCTGAATGTCGAAATGCTCACTCATCGCATTGAGAGACAACGATATCAATCGAGTATACCACATTATGTCTCAACCAATTCAAGACCTCCTCAATCGTTACCACCTCTGCTTGGTACGCTGTAGTGATCAGGGAGACAAACTGATATATCTACTATCTTTTCTCGAAGCATTATGTTAGTGTAACGTAGTCTAGATTCGTCAGTTCCTTCCTTAGCAATCTAATTAGCGTCGTGTGTCCTGTCTGAAGACATTTCCATTGAGATATGATTGAAAGTCGGGTGAATAAATATCGACGGGGAGAAGGTGAAACATAACCTCCAAGGCGCGTGTTGGTGTTGCGCTCGGCGCCCCGTTTATTAGCCAGCAGACCGTTCTTTGCATCTTCTCGATCCCTCTTATTCAAGGTTACTTTATAAAGAGCTGGCCACCACACGCAAATTTGTAATTTCGAGTTGGAAAAAATGTTTTTTGGGAATATTCTTGTTTATTTACGCACTGTTAAAAGTGGTTCAATCTCAAAAATTGTATTGCTTAAATGATTAAATGATTATTCTTGCCCAAAATTTTACACAATATGTACACTCGCGTAAATTTATGTTCAAACACTTTTTTTTTGTCCAAAAACTTCACATCGGTAGCCCACTTACACATTTTTCAATACCTAAAGGATCATCGTCCTATGCAGCTAACAAATTTGAGATTATTACAATATTATTTGGTTTAAAGTTTTTGATTGTGATGGTTGATGTAAATACTGCATTGTTTTGGTTTTAGATCTACTAAACCTCCAGCAAAAAATCCAATCCGTTAAGCCTCTATTCCATTGTGAAAAATTTACTGTCAGCAAAACCAAAATGGGATAAAAATATAGATTTGCTGGTGGTGCGAAAGAAACAAAAAATTTCATCAGCAAAATTTTACTGGAGAGAAAAATGTGTTTGTGTTAGTGTGTTGCCATAATTTATTATAGAAAAGTATCAAGTTAAGTATTTTTTATGGCAACATTTACACACATCGACATAAAAATTGTGTGCGAATACGAAATTTTTTTCACACACACACATGTTTGGATATTTTTATGGTCAAATGTTATTTTGTTGTACATTTTTTTTTAATATTTCAGACGTTATAATAATAAATTATTATTATTATTATTATTAATTATATTGCAATAAATTATATATTATGTAATAGCATATGAATAAATGAATAAAATTATGTTCGCACTCTAGAAATAAAAAAAATTATGAAATTTGTTGGTTATGTTACAGAAGCTGTCAAAACGTAACCATAAAAGTTTCGCTATAAAATAAAAAATAAAAAAACTACTATCTCTGTCACACTAATGCAATTTTTTCTTTTCTTTCTCCTTTCATTATGGCAACAAAAAAATGTTGTCAGTAAATTTTTCACAATGGAATACAGGCTTTACCCGTAACTCGCAAGCAATCGCGTTCTAATCGTTTCTTTTTCTAACAATATTTTACGTGTTGTTCGCTTGCAGAACTTCACCCATGAAGCCTTGGGTGATAAACCACCAAAGTATAAACTCTCATATGGTTCCGCATCTCCGCAAAACTTCGTTCGTGAAGTTTTGATCATTCTAACAAGCTGGCAATTCGAACAATTTAAATTATTTTTCACTTATGTCGTTTTCGTTTGATTTTTTTCCCCTCATTGACAGAGTACACTGATCTTGTGTGTCAATCGAACATGAAACCGATTTACCCTCATTTATATTTGTGTTTGTGTTTTCTGAAAAAAAAAAAAATGAATATTCACAAACAAAACCGTCTATAGATAGACGGTTTTGTTCACAAAAGTCAAAATGGCAGCACAGTGACAGATAGCTAATAGTATTGGTGTAAAACAGGGGTAACTCTGTCGAAAAATCCAGAGTAGACAAAATTGCAAAAAATTTAGCTGTCAGGCAATTTGTTTTTGTTCAAACGAACGGTTTTCGAGTAATTTTTTCATGTTCAAACGAAAACCACATTAGACTGTGTCCGTATCCTGTGATAAAAAATCGTGAATTAATTTTTTGACATTTGCATGATATTTATTCCCCTACATTCACGATTTTTTATTATGCTGTCCCAAATGTGTAATAAATAAAGTGCCCACCTCATAAGTTTTTTCCCCACGTCATATATGTCAATTTTAGTTTTTATAACCTCAAATTTTTTGTGACAAGTGACAACTAATAAATTTCATAGAAAATTTACAAAAATTAATATTAAAATAATGGATCCAATAATACTTTTAATGGTTCTGTATTATTATTATGTGTACATACACCACAAAGACAAAACCCAATAATAAAACGAATTTTGGCATACGATGACAGTGAGACCCGTAAACAATTACGCGTGTTAAGCCAAAACCTTTCAGCAAATTGAATTGTTTTTATAATAAATAAAAAGTGTAGTGGGCGGTCTCCAGAACTTGAACTGATGGCATTTTTGTTATGGCTGGGAAGTGGCAGTTACAGAATGGTCAGTGGAATTATGGATATACCGAGGTCAACAATAAATGACATAGTCCATAAAATACTCGATTTTACGTTCGACCGTATAATGCTGAGGGTGTTTAGATTACCGTCTACCAGTGATTTACCAGATAGAAGTTTTTATGAAAAATTGGCTCTACCAAACCAAACCGATCTTAAATGAGTTGGAAAGACAAAATGGGAAAACAAAACGGTTGATGGATTTATCATGGAATTTAAAAGTTCAGTTATCATCGGTCTGATGTAAAAAAAAAAATTCCGGTGGGATGTATCGAATTTACATCCAGCAATCAGGAAAGTATGCAGCATGAGATTATTCACGTAGAAATATTACAACTCTATGAATATTTAGAAAATGTTCAAATTGAGTTGGATTTGTTGAAAAAAAAAATACTAATTAGATGGTTTATACACAATGTTTATTCGTCATTTATAATTGCATGCCGACCTGCACTGGTCGAAGGTTCTAACGCCGAAGACATTTTTGTAGGACTTAAAGTGATCTCCGCTACAGATGCTCCAGCTGTTATTAACCCAAACGCGCCCTGTAAATTTAAACATTCCATCGTCAGCTCTTCTTCGATCTTCAATCGGTTCACCAGATCGAGAATTTGCTTAGCCAGTTCGGTGGAAAAATCTCCCATACACGTTTAGAAAAACCTCGATTGCATCCAGTAGAATTTTTGTGAAACGTGACTCACTTATATATCGTTTGATAAATCGTACAAATGCTGCAATAAACTTATGGTCACGTCCGAAAATTGCTCCCTCCAAACCCTTGCGTCTAATCCAGTTCCTGTATTAAAGCAACAGTAATATGTGGATTCTTGTTTACAACATACGCCTTTATTACACAGTCTAAAGATTTTCCGTATTCAAACTTTCGCAGAGATTTATCGTATCATAAAACTGGCCGATACTATAATTAGATTATATCGTATATAATATAATAATTAATATATATATATATATATATATATATATATATATATATATATATATATATATATATATATATATATATATATATATATATATATATATATATATATATATATATATATATATATATATATATATATATATATATATATATATATATATATATATATATATATATATATATATATATATATATATATATATATATATATATATATATATATATATATATATATATATATATATATATATATATATATATATATATATATATATATATATGTATATATATATATATGTATATATATACCGTGTGTTTCTTTTAAACTGAGACGATCAAATATCTCGAAAAATAGCCACTCTATGGAAAAAATGTCCATAATCAACATTTAATCATATCGCGGGGGAAATACATTAGTGAAAAAAAAATAGTCCTCCACCCCCGCTTTGTAGGTGGGGCGGGGGTAACTTTTAAACTAAGATAGGAAGCCATTATATTTTTTATTGCAGATACGGATTCTACGACTAAAAGTACGTATGATTTGAATGAAATATTTTGTTCGGTTCATGATAGATGGCGTTGTAATCGACGAAATTCAATTTTTTCAATTTCTCCTTCTTAGAACACACGCATTCGATTCTACAATACGTTTGAAATAAAAAAACATCACGTTTTCATTGAAAATACTCGAAATTCGTCATCAAAACAATTTATTCAGTTTTGTAAATCTAAAATAAGTATTCAAAATGATGGCCTGCGACTTCAATGCACTTATTAATCCGCATTTCAAATGATTGTACACAACTGAGAAGTGTGTCTATGGTTGAATTTCAGCACACGCATTTCTGATTCGCTCAATCATGTTCTCACGTGTTGTTGGTTTTTGTGTGTAAACTTTGTTTTTAGGTAGCCCCACAAAAAAAATCTGGCGCAGTAAGATCTGGTGATCTGGCGGGCCAATTTATTGGATCAGCTCTACCGATCCAGCGACCATTGAAATCACGATCAAGTATTTCACGTGCCATCAATGAATAGTGTGCAGGACAACCATCATGTTGAAACCACATGTTCCGTCTCATTTCTAAGCTCAAATTTTCAAGTAATATTGGCAGTTCATTTTCCAAAATGTTTCGGTACATTTGACCATTCAAGTTGCCTTCAATAATGTGGGGGCCTATGAGTTTGTTGCCAATTATTCCACACCACACGTTGACAGTCCAAGGACGCTGATGTTCAACTTGACGAAGTCAGTGCGGATTAGTACACTCCAATAATGCATGTTGTGTCGATTAACCGTTCCATGGCTTGTAAAAGACGATTCGTCGGAGAACATTACGCAACCAAAAAAATATTGGGGTTTTGTTGTATTTGTTCACGTGCCGATTGACAAAAAGTTACCGGATTTTGGAAATCAACGCCATGAAGATCTTGGTGTAAAGACATATGATATGGATGATACTTGTGCCGTTTTAAAATTCTCCAAACACTGGCGAACTATTTCTCGTGATGACTAATATGATGATTATGAGCCAATATGATGATTTGCTGCCAATACAGCAATTTCATTATTTTCTCCAGTGACTCTTGCTCTACGGATCCTCTTTTCGGTTGAACATTTCCATCAGTAATAAATTGTTTGATAGTACGGCCAAATGAAGTACGTGAACGAATCCTATCCGGAAAACGTTGAGCGTAAATAGCAACAGCATTTTCAAGATTTCTGCCAGCTTCTCCATAAACCAGAACCATTTCAATTTTCTCTGGCACAGTTAAACGCTCCATTCTAAAGTATTTTGCCGTTTATTTTGCAATTACGAAAAACATGAAGATAAGAAATAACACAAACAGTAAATGTGATTTACAAAACTGAATAAATTGTATTGATGACGAATTTCGAGTATTTCCAATGAAAACGTGATGTTTTTTATTTCAAACGTATTGCAGAATCGAATGCGTGTGTTCTAAGAAGGAAAAATTGTAAAATTGAATTTCGTCGATTACAACGCCATCTATCATGAACCGAACAAAATATTTCATTCAAATCATACGTACTTTTAGTCGTAGAATCCGTATCTGCAATAAAAAATATGGCTTCCTATCTTAGTTTAAAAGTTACCCCCGCCCCACCTACAAAGCGGGGGTGGGGGACTATTTTTTTTGCACTAATGTATTTCCCCTGCGGTATGATTACATTTTGATTATGGACATTTTTTCCATAGAGTGGCTATTTTTCGAGATATTTGATCGTCTCAGTTTAAAAGAAACACCCGATATATGGTAGTACGTACTGACGGTTCTCTCTGTATGCATGTAGATGGATCTGATTACAAAATGGGGTTGATCTCAAAAATTAATATGTAGAACCCAAAAGAAATTTATTCTAAGGAGTATTATGTTATAGACATATCTTGTAAAGAAATTTTTTATTAGAGTCGTAATCTAATCGGAGTATGATTGATCAAACACAAACTGATATTTTAATAAAATTTGGATATTATCAGCGTTTAAAGGTGGTATTTAAATTTAAAATAACGTTTGCATACCGTTAAAATTATAAAGACCCTTAATTAACAAGTGCTATGCTTGGCTTGGGCTATTCGGGCATTTAGGAATTTTTCATTTTAATTTCAATGGCTTTAGCTATTACGGAAGGATTATACATAAATGGAAGGATTAATGGCATTATTAATTTGACGAATCTTAGTGGAATGACATCAACAGCGTTTGATTTTATACAGCTAATTACTGATTGATCAATAGTCGATAAGAAATTGCTAATTGAATATCAATTATATGACAATAAAACTACAATCATCAAATTACATTAATGAATTTTGTTTTATAAAATAAAAACAACGCCCTAATTTTTCTATTCCTCTCTAGTATTAAATACTTTTTAAAATGAAGTTTTCTTTATTCCGAGACCACGTAGTTTTATTTTAGTAGTTTTGAGATTAAATATTTAATTGGAGTATTGTAGTTTGGTTCAGAATAAATGTCAGATTAAATGTGCCGTCCGAAATAACTGATACAAAAAATTTGGATTTAAATTATAGTTTAGAATTTGTTTCCGGAATGGGACTATCGGTTAATATTCCAATACTTTATTCAGAAACCATAATCGTTTCGTTCCAATTCGTTTTGAAATACACTTTTGTACTTTATTGCGTTTAAAAAAAAAATTGAGTGGGTCTGCGTCAAAATCATTTCAAAGAAGTAATATTATTTAAATGTTAGCAAATCTATGTTCTATACCATACCCATTACCACACATTTATCCAAAAATGAACTATCATCTTCGCTTATTGAAATAGAAAAATAAAATCTTAGTACACCCAAACTGAAAGATTTACATTTTGATTATCATGGCAAGAAAATGAATGATTTTTATAAACGATAAGAAAACGGATGTATCTATATCGACCAGATCACCCTTTTCAATTGAATCGGAAATTGAATGAAAAACATTGTGGTTGGATGGAAGGAAATATATAAAATTTTATTAAAATTGTTCCATGTGCCTCCACATTTAAAATATTTGAATACGAAAAGATATTTCAATGTTGTACAATGACACGCAAGATCACCAACAATAATTGCCAAACTAATATCAGCTACACATGTCAACTCGTATAAAAGGACAACAAAAACGATGAGGTATGAAAAACTTTTCCAAATCCTTTAACATAAGATTATTTTGTTACAAAGTCATACAGTTATAAAAAAAAAATAAAAAAACATTTTTTAGGATATGTGAAAGTCTAATCCAACCACGAATTATTTATATACTTTAAGGATTTAACTATATACGTATGTATGTATGTATGTAATTTTTGTTAGTTCTGTTGGAATGGATATTTCTAACACCAAACAGCATAAAAAATAAATGAAAACATTCCGAAAACCAAACTATTATTTTATTCTAATATTTAAGTCTGGGGAGTTTAGAAATGAAATATTTAACGAATATAATTGAGGGAGTTATCCAAATTTTACGTATATAGTATATACATATGTATATGTAAAGGATGTCCCAAAATTAACGCAATATTTGAATTTTTTTTTTTTTTTTTTTTTTTTAACTAAGTTTTAACTAACCGATTCATAACTTTATATGCAATTATGAGTAATTCTCTTTTTATAACATCCGGTAGACATAAGGACCGAAAACTTTCAAAAACCATTGCAGCGGGTAAATTAAGGATGTTTTTAATCGGCCGTTTTTGAAGCACATTAGATAGAGATAGAATGTATATGCGTTGTATATTTGGATTAATATAGATTTTGGAAGCACTGCTTTGGTTCCGTACAATGCGAATATGTGTTGAATGTCGATTTAGCACTCCGTTACCAAAAATACGATGTTACTCCGTTGCACCTTTGGTAAAAGATAATTTGCCGCTTGTATACATTCAAAGATATTCAAATGAATATCTGTATTTTATAAGATTCTAAATACACTTTATAACTTTATTGATTTTATTATTTTGCTTCGTACTCGCTCGATAGCAAGATCCTCAAGAAATATATTAATAGGACATCTTCAGTATAAAAATTTAAGCTTAATTCTAATGTCTACAAACTCTACAGTAATTACATCTCTTAATGTATAGCTAACTCATTATTATAATTATCAGGTGTGGACAAATCATTATTTTATTTTGGGTGACGTGAATACTTGATCTTACGTTAACATTCCGCCGCCCATGATTCGGTTGATTCATATGATTCAACTGGAAGTTTACACAATTTGTGTATAGCACGCTGAACTATTTTGTTGCTGTTGGCTAAACGGAGGCTTACAATACGTACTTTGACATCATTTGATTGGTGTGCTTCAACGACTCGTGCTAATCCCCAACAAGTTGATGGTAAGTTTGCTTCAGATACTATAATACCACGTCTCCAACTGCAATATTGTCATACTCTTTGGCCCATTTGGTCCTCTTTTGTAGGATGGTTAGATAATCCTTATGCCAACGATTCCAAAAATGCTGTTGCATTTTTTTTTTACTAGCTGCCATTTGGCCAATGGTGAAATATGTTGCTGCTGCAGATCTTCATCTGCCATATCGGTGAATGTACGCCCAATTAAAAAATGAGCCGGGGTCAAACAATCGATGTCTTCTGACTGGATCACTGCAATTACCCTCCCTAGATGTACTTTTGCCTGCTTGACTGCCGCCTCCCATATTCCACCCATGTGAGGTGAACCAGGTGGGATAAATTTCCATTAATTGAACTTCTGTTTTCGGGTTTTGTTTGATACAGTTGATACACTTGTGGACTATCATTTTCGATAATATTTTGCCTCCTGGATGATTATATAGTATATGCGCGTCTCCCAATAAGCATTTTACTACATGGTGGTTCATTGGTAGGATAATGGGATGTCTTGTATTAAATGGAACACAAGAATTTTGAATTCGGCCTCCAACCCGAAGAATACCCTTGTCATCTAAAAACGGATGCAAACTTGTAAGATTGCTTCGCTTTGGTAGCGTTCCCTGGTTTTGCAATTGAATTATTTCAGTCGAAAAATGCGATTGTTGAATTTCTCTTATCAGAATGTGTACGGCTTGAACGATCTCGTTGCGATTTGTTTCACTCCAACAAATCGTTTGATGTTATTACGTAGGTATCAATTATTGAAGAGCGAAGTTCTTCAGTCGTCATAATTTGTGCTCGTGTGCTCTTTGTTTGCATTGCTTTCATTTGTTCGGCATCGGCTAACCATTGAGGTCCATGCCACCACAGCTTATTTTCAGTTAACTCCGTTGTATCTGTACCTCGGGATGCAATGTCAGCCGGGTTATCCTTGGAAATAACATGACATTACTGCTCACGTTTATATGACTGTATTACTTCACTAGATCTGTTCGCCACAAAAGTTGCCCATCGTCTTGGATGTTCCGATATCCAGTCTAAAACTATTTGTGAATCTGTAAATAGTGAAACATTAGAAATTTCCACAGTTAAAGACTCTTCCACCCGCCTTCATGAGCTTTGTCAATAATAAAACGCCCATTAATTCCAAACGAAGTAGGCTGATCTGCTTCACAGGTGCTACTCGTTTTTTGCTACTCAAAATCTTTACCCTTATTATTATCGGAGACAACCAACCAAGCGCGTCGTATATGCGGCTAGCGTCCGATAATAATGTGCGCTTCGTGTGTAGCTTGCGATCAGGCATTCTTACTTGGAACTGGAATATGTCTTCAGATGGATTCCATTGAATACCTAATACCTTTGATGAATCCATAATTTCCCCTATATCTTTGACATCTAACGCGTTTGTTATTTGTTCTATTAATCTTTTCGCACATAGTATTGAACTTGCTCCGGTCATTATGCCATCTACATACATGTCTTGAAGTATGGTTTCTGCTGTTTCTGGCTGAGTTGACTGTAGTTGCATACCAATAGTTATTAGAGAACGAGTTGCTAAAACGGCTGCAGATGCCATACCATAAGTTTTTAGCGTTTTTAGTTCATAAGTCGATGGTTGATGAGTTGGATTGACCCGCCATAAAATGTTTTGATATTTTCGATCCTCTGGCGACACCAACACCTGTCTATACATTTTCTCTACATCCCCACATATTACGAACTCATGTTGTCGAAATCTTAGAAGAATATTAATAAGTGATTTTTATACAGTTTTTATACAGCCCACCATTAGAATATCATTCAGCGATAGACTAGTGGACGACTTGACGGAGCCATCAGAAACCACGCTAAGTTTTGTAGTTGTACTGCTCGGTTTCATGACTCCGTGGTGTGGCAGAAAAGATCTATTTGATTTTTGAACCTCTTGTACTCGTACCATATATGTACGTACCATATATAATATTAAAGTCACCAATTATTAGGCTTTGAGGGAACTTTATAATTACTTCATTAAGTTTACTTAGAAAGTAATCGATATAAGTTATATCGACCTCCACAATATTTAACTTGAGATCATTAAGTTTCACTATCATATGAAATTGTTATCCTCTTAACATTCACTGTGTATTAAATTTGAGTGTAAACGATATTTAATAAATATACAGTATCCACCATATTTCCCGCTATCTCTATTGCATAATGGTATGATTGAAAACTATCCAAATTGGTATTTGAGTTTTCATTTTCATTTAGCCAAGTTTCAGGTAATACTACTACATCTATATCACAAATACCTAAATGAATTAATTAATATCCCGACATCTATTAATTTATATCGTAAACTTACGAATATTAATGTTTAGTATGTTATAGAGATCTATATTATCGACGTTCACAGATATGTCAAAATCAGAAAAATATTTATTTCTATCTCGCCAAATGTGAATAACATCCAAACAATTCATATTGAGATAATAATGAACAGTTTTAAAGGTCATTACTGTCCCCTTACTGAGTCAATTATTAGGCTCCAACGGTTTCGATCCTAAGCATGGCCTTCATACTGTCTAAGACAATCTGAAGAGGCCTAGTCGTTCTCTACATCGTGGAGCGTAACATAACAACGGGCCTGATCAACGCTTTGTAAAGCTTCAGCTTCACGCCACTTGATAAGTGTTTAGATTTTAGCAGTGGCCTTAGAGGATACAAAGAACGACTGCCAGCTGCCAGCCGCACTTTAATATCTCTGTTAATATCACTGTTATCGTGAGTGATAAGAGAACCCAAATATTTGAACCTCCTCACTCCCTCAAACTTGTGGTGGCCACTACTAAAATCTGTTGTGCCATTGTTCACTCCGTTGCTATTCAGTCCAATCACGCATATGTCATCTGCATATGCAAGCACCTGATTGGACTGGCGATATAAGATGTTGCGCTGAAGTGTTTCAGTTTTACGAAAGATGTACTCCAACATGGGATTAAAGAGTATCAGGGACAGAGCATCTCCCTGTCGAACACCCGAGTTAACTGCAAAAAATATCGATAGACTGTTCTCAAGTTTAACGCAGCATTGAGACTGCGTCACTGTCATCCTACACAGTCGTACCAATTTTGTTGGAATTCCTAGGTACTCCAGCGCAGACCACAAACTCTCTCGATTGATCGAGTCATAGGCCTGCCGAAAATCCAGGAACACCTGATGTACGGGGATGGATGTCTCATAATATTTAGATAGAATCATTCGCAGCGAAAAGACCTGATCAGTGACTGATCGATTCGGACGAAAGCTTCCTTAATAGTCACCAACCAAGCCCTCCGCTAGAGGAGTGATTCTATTAAATATAATGTATGACAGTAACTTGTATGCTGTGCAAAGGACAGCTATACTGCCATAATTCTCACACTTCAAGCGGTCTCCCTTCTTGAAGATGGGGCATATCGCGGCCACTTTCCATTAGTCAGGCATAACTTCGGTTTGCCATACTAATCGAATAAGGTCGAAAGGACAGTTCCACAAAGTATCCCCTCCGAATATCAAGAGGTCCGAATTATTGCAGTCCACTCCAGGTGAGCGGTTTAGTTTAAATCTATGCATAGAGATGGCTCAACAACAGTCTGTGACGCATGATAAACATCAAGCAGCTCAGTAAAGCGTCCACGCCAAGCATCAAGTAATGCGTCGATGTTGACACAGAGGTTTCCTTCCCGGTCCCGAATGGCGATTGACGTAGGCCTGAAAGTATCGTGCAGTCCAATAATTCCTTTAAAGAAATTACGCGAACTGCGCTCATTGTTGAGTTGTTGTACTTTCAGAACCTCGGCCTTCCACCATTCTCGCTTTCTCCGTCTACAGATCCGCTTAGCTGCCCTTCTTGCAAGAGCAGCCTTGTTTTGCTGTTTCTTCGCGATTGTGAGACGTTGTTGCACTTCACTATGAGCTATATTTTGTTGCTCAACTGCAAGACGACACTCGTCATCAAACCAATCATTCTTGGGTCTGACTTTTACTATACCTAAAGTCTGTTGAGCACCACTGACAACCGAAGTTTTCAGTACCTCCCAGACAGAGTTCACGCAGTCAGTCTGGTCAGACAGCCCCTCAATGTTGTCGCTGGCAAGATCCTGATATCGTTTCTTTTGATCTTCATTTATCAGACATTCACAGTCGAAACTTACCATGCATTTCGCTGTGTTCCCAGACTTGTACGAAAACTTAAATCGCAGCTTTGCAGCGCCCAAATGATGATCGCTGCCTACGTATTTGGTTGCTGACCGATAAGTTCTCACATCCTGCACAACCCGAGCCCGTCCTTTAGAAACTAACACATATAGTCAATTTGGCTTCGGGAAGTCGCGCGAGGATGTGTTCATGTCTCTAGATATATCTGTCTGTGAGAGAAGAACGTGCTTGCTACTTTAAGATCATGAGCAATTGCAAAGTACATCATTCTCTCACCATTATCGGTCGCAGTTTCGAGTCGGGAGTACGGACCTATTTTTTCACACAAGTCGGTCTGATTTCTGCCAGCTCTAGCATTAAAGTCCCCAATTACCATTCTAACATCGTGTTCGGGTATAGATTCCATCAGATCGTCCAAGTCATTGTAAAATGAGTCTTTATCTTGTGGCTGGCTGACTTCTGTGGGCGCATGTACTAAAATTATCGACAGGTTGGCTAACTTCATGCGCAAGCGAAGCTTACACAATCGGTTATTGATTGCTTGGAAATCCAAAACAGCCTTCTTTATTTGCGGCCCAAGAAAAAATCCAGCTCCAAGATTTCCGAGGTCATCTCCACTGTAGAGCAACGTATAGCCCATATGGTCTCCACTTTTAGGCCAGCGAGTTTCTTTAAGAGCAACGAGTTCCAGCCGATACTCTTTCATACACGTAATTAGGCCCTCTAACGCTCCTGGTTTTCTAAGTGATTACACGTTCCACGTGCCGATCCTAAATCTCGTATCCGGGTACTTGAGCGGGGGTCCGGTGTCTTTTTGGCGGTAACCATTTTGCTTTTTGTTGACTTTATAAACACTTGATTTTTTTACGGATACGGGTCGTCAGCCCATCGATCCGACCGTATAGTCGCCTCCTACGACAAGCAAAGGATACTGTGGTGGTATTCTTGGGAAACATATTCGTACAATTTAGATTTACGAAACATGTGAGTGCCCCCCGACCACAGGGGTCATATTGAGGTAAGTATTAAAAAATGTTAAAGTACATTTTAAGAATTAAATAAAAAGCTAACCATTTACCATTCTATTTTCTAGATCCAGTAAGTCGGCTTTGTTGTGAATTTTATAGATTTTGCTGTTGTCATCCTTCCGAATATGTATTTTTTGTTGATTAACCCACATATACTTCAGCTGAAATCGATTTTTCAAAGCAATCGATTCACGAAGTAATTTTGCACGAAAACTGGTAAGTTCATCACGCACAAAGATCGTATTCGTTTTGGTAGTTAAGTTCAACTTCTTTCGTAAATAAAGTTTTTTTTCTTTCATTTTACCTTCAAAATGTATTTTGAATTCATTGTATATGAATTTGTAAACGCCATTTCGATAAAACTGGATACGATCGTTTTATTGCGCAGAATCGGACGAGATCTTCCGGCACAAAAGATTTATCACGGAACCCACTTAATAATACTATATTGAGTAGTTTTTTTTGATTGATATCATCAACTTCACCCTCCAATCATGACATTGTTAAAATGTTTATATGTTGTTGATCCTTAAGATCAATAATTATTTTATTAAGTTTTATATTCTCGGCTTGCAAAGTTTTTATTTCTGCCAAAGCGGCATCAAACTGAATCGATAAGAACTCTTGAGATTCTTTAATATCCAAATTATTTATTGAATACTTGACAGATAAGTTTTGTTCAGTAATTATTTTTCATTTTGTACTTTTACCATCAATGTAATTAGATAAATTTGCCTCACAATTATTTGAACAAAGCCATGTTGGTATGGCTGGAAGCCTTCGAATGTGCTTACCTCTTATCTCCTTACAAGCACAATGGTAATATTTATGGAAACCATCAAACTCGAAGCCTCCTTGATTTTCTGTAAATTTTCTTTTACAAGTGAAGCGGCAATAAAAACAGCAGAGCAAAAACATATGTACGTTGACAGCGCGCTCAAAAAAAAGTTATCAAAATTTGATGCCATTTGTGCAATAAAGTGTTGGCAAAAAAAAAAATTTGACAGCTGAGAGGTTAGGATTATTAAAAATGTGGCGATAGAACAACATATTTTCATTATTCAAGAATATCTTAAAAAGAAATGATAGTTTTGGCAGCCGCAGTTCAAAAATTTCATACAAAATATGGTCGGAATAGTGTTTTAACTTCGTTAACGTTGGTGGCTTTGTTAATCGCCAAAATTGTGATTGTCGAAAAATAAATGCATTCACAGCGTGGCACTGTTCGGTGCGGATTTTGGGCTGGCGGCATCATTGGACCATACTTTTTTGAAAATGATGCTGGTCAAGCAGTAACTGTTACTGGTGCTCGATATCGCGACATGATAACACACTTCTTTCTGCCTCAGTTGGATGATATTGACATAGACGACATGTGGTTTCAACAAGATGGTGCCACATGCCATAAAGCCCGTGAAACAATTCAATTAGTGCATGAGACATTTCCTAGTCGTGTACTCTCTCGTTTCGGTGATCAGAATTGGCCCCCTAGATCTTGTGAATCAACACCATCAGGGATTATTTGAAGTCAAAGCTCTATGTCAACAAGCCCACAACCAGCCGTGCATTACAGGAGGAAATTAAACCTTGCTTCAACGAAATTCAGCCACATTTATTCAAAAAGGTCATGGAGAATTTCGATAAAAGAGTGCATATGTGATATTCCATAAATAACCCTATCTTATGTATTTTATGATTCAATAAAAAAACACAATCTGAAGACTAAAAACTGTGTTTTCAATTTCATTCAAATCTTGCGTTAATTTTGGGACACCCTTTATGTTAATATTAAACATCTTTGAAAAACATCCGTTAAAAATTTAATTAACCTTGAAACATAAAACCGAGGTTAAATCCAGGTTAAATTCAATCGACCGATATGTATACGTTATATAAATCTTTTTGAACAATCTTCAGCTAAACGAAACCAACAAAAAAAAAATCTAATTAGGCAAAATGTTTTTCTTACGACATTTTCATTTAATAACGATTAAAATATCATTTAAATTAAATAAAAATGAAAAACACAACCATCTGTTATAATGATAAGAACAATTTTTCGAGAGAAAATTTATTTTATTTTCTTGTCTAAATCGTATAAATGTAGATATATATGTATGTATGTATGTACAAGTAAATTTATATATACGTATCTATATAACTGAATGATAAGAAGCAAGTAACTTTATATCAATTTAATGTTCCTTAAAATTAAAATAGTTGTTATTAGACCGACAAAAAAAAATTGCTATACCCTACATAATCCACCCATGTACTCGTACAGTAACTATTCAAGCACGAGTTTTTTTTTTTGGTGCTCGAAATTGAAATGGAAATCAAATTTAAATTTAAATTGATTCAATTTTGTTGTTTCGTTTATTGTTTGGTGCCGATGAGATAAGATCTAAAATCTAAATTGAATTTGATAAGCCTGCATAATATATTTAGAAAATGTTCAATTATTCCAAATTGAATTGTTTTATGAGTGAACCCCTCCAGATTTGTTTCTCCATATATGTATATACCAAAAATATGTTGTCTTATTTACAGCATATAACGATCGCTCATCTCCATCTTAATCTTATGTTGTATTAAATATTTATCTTCTTGAGATTCAATACTTCACATGTCTGTCATAAAGTCAGAATAAACCTGTTCATCCATTTATTTAAAACATTTATTTTTTATTTTTATTTTTTTGAATACAAAAAGTTCACCCGTCTAATTCAATTCTAATAAATTTTCATTAGAAACGATTTCCACCGATTGTTCCCCGCCAACTAGAAAAAAATACATAATCATAAATCGAGAAGTATGTAAATATGTACGTGTATGTATGAAAAGTGGGTGGCTGTATGTAGTTATTTTCTCATTATCTCCAATGTTTTTTACATTTTTAAATGAAATATGAAAGCGGAGAATTCCGTTTCACACCCACGCAATAAAATTGCAGTAATATATTACAATATTCTTACTTTTCTACTTATATACTTATACCGGAGTTTTCTTTTTTAATTTTATTTTCAAAAAAAAATTATAATTTTCTTCTTTTTTTTTTGTACGCATAATTCATTTAACTGTTACGTATTTTTATTACCCAGCACTAAATTTTACCTTGCCGTATATATATCGTTCGTATATATGCCACATAACACTATAAATTTTACCTCCGCCTAGCGGCACCGACACCGACACTTATTATTAAAAATTGGAATATTATAAAGTTTGTGTTAGGCTATAAAGTAATTTGTTAACAAAAATATGTTTTGGGCTAGATAAATATCAATTACAGGGAGAAGGAAGTTGTATGATAGAACAAGTTTAAATACTATTGTAAAATAACTAAACCAGAGAATGAGATTCTGTTCTGGTTGGTAAAACATCCAACAATTAATTTAGATTATTAAGGGAGGTTTCACCATATTTTCAAAAAATTAATACCTGGTACGCGAATACTTCATTCTCTCTTCAGACTCAATACCATAACCGCGTTACGAAGGCAAAACGACACTTCACCATTCACCAGGCAGCACAGTTTATTGATCTTCCTCTGGCAGGATTTATTCTGCCTTATGGAATGTCGGTTCAATCAAAAGAACACTACAAGTTTCCCTTGCACTGAAAAAGGTAATGCTGATAAATTTATTTTCCTTCTTACTAAGTAATAGTCATACTTGTGAATAAAACAACAAACACCCAGAAATTACTAACAGGTCGAATAACATTGAAATCATTAAAATGCTCAGTCAAATTCAAAAGACACTTGGTCACTTAGCAGAAAGGGTGGGAACAAGAGGATATTCGGGAAAGCTATATGCAAGCAACGGTTATTTCAATTCAATATAGTGGCGCAGATCTATATACTGCGGCAGCATACTGTCCTCCACAGCATACACCAACGAATTTAAATTTACAATTTAATAACGTCTTCAATAAACTATAGGTTCAAGATTTATCATTGGAGGGGACTACAATATAAAACATACATCTTGCGGTTCCGAGATAATTTCTCCTGGAAAAGGAAATGCTCTGTTCAATGCCATTTATGAAAACAAATGTGAATATCTGTCTTCAAGGGGGCCAACATATTGGCCAACAGATGCAGGAAAAATACCAGATCTTCTTGATTTTTTATCATAAAGAGTATTTCATTAAATTACACTAGAGCCGAAGGGATTAACGACTTAACATCTGATCACATTCCTGTACTGTTGTCAGTAAGCGCTATAGTAATCAAAATACAAAAAAAGCGAAACCTTTACTAATAAATTTACGGATTGGAATCTCTTCAGAGAAAAGTTAGAAGAGGTAGTTGAATTAAAAGTGAGTATCAAAAGTAATGAGGAATTGAAACATCAAACAAAGAATTTCATTGAATACACTAAAGGCCGCCAGCCTCGTTACTCCAGAATTAAAGGAAAAAGCAAACATGGAAGTCATATACCCTGCTGAGATCAGGGAACAAATCAAGAAAAGGAGAAAGGCAAGGATAATTTGGCATCTCACCAGAAATCCCATTGACAAAACAGCCTTCAATCGGATAAGTAACAAAGTCAATAGGCTAATCAAAAACTTTAAACAAGGTTGCTTCGACAACTACTTAAGCGGGCTAGATCCAGAAATAGATAACGACTACTCGTTATGGAAAGCCACTAGAAAATTTGAACGACCTGTAGCTCGGATACCACCCATATAAGAAATGCTCAAGGTAGTTGGGTTCGACAAGGCAAAGAAAAAGCAGAACTCTTTGCTCAACACCTAGCAACAGTATTTCAAACCCATGACATTCAATCCAACATCGACGTAACACCTGTTTGTCAACCAAATCGGGATTTTAAAAGGGTCACGCCAAAGGAAATTGCCGAACAAATCCACAAAAATTTTAACCACAAAAAGGTACCATGAATTGATGAAATATCACCGGGTCTATTCAAGGAACTACCACGTAAAGCTGTCATCATGATCACATACTTATTAAATGCCGGTATGAGATTGAAGTAGGTACGCAAATGCATCAAAACGGCCCAAATAATGATGCTGAAGAAACCAGGCAAACCAGATGAAGAAGTAACATCGTACAGACCAATCTCACTGCTTCCGATCTTATCAAAGCTGTTTGAAAAACTACTCCTGAAACGTCTCAAGCCAATGGTAAACGTTCCTGATTTTCAATGTGGATTCAGGAGTAACCACTTTACAATAGATCAAGTCCATCGAATCACTACGGTGAAAGAGCAAGCGAAAGAAGAAAAGAAATATTGCCCCGCTGTATTTCTGGATGTATCCCAGGCCTTTGATAGGGTTTGAATGGTCACCAACGCTAACCGATTTGTGACTAACCGCGAATTTGCAATCAAACATGAAAAGAGACTTCTCATTCACACCAACGTTGAGGCCGTACAACTACTGGATAGTACAAGCGAAGTAAGGCGGCTCAAACGAACCAAGCCACATGAGCTAACCGAATGAATAACATCCCTCAGGGGAACTGAACACTGGTGCAGCAAACAAAAAAAAAGACTTGGGAACGTCTCGTCGCACTTTATGATCCTCCATTAAGACTTCTGACGTAGCGACCTGATCGATCGACATGCACTATCTTCGCTCTCCTGTTAGCCTTTTATAAAGGCGAACCATCAGATAGTTCAGCTTTTCGTATGGTGCATTCCAGTCACACTACAGTTTTGAACCAACTCCTTTTTGTTTCTGACTGATTTGTGCAGCCACACAAATCTGTTTTTTCGCACCGAAAAATTCTATTGTCTTATTGAACACGGCCGCCTCGAAATTGCGACCTTGATCCGAATAAATTTTCAGAGAAACACTATAACAGGAGACAGCTTCTTGGATTAAGGCCTCCGCCACAGTTTCCGCAGTGTGATCGGATATTCCAATCGCCTCTGGTCTCAGTAAAATAATTCATGATCACTAGTGCATAGCGATTTCTTTTATCGATGACTGGAAGGGGATCCTTAATGTCAATCCTAATCGTTAACCAAATGGCGTTCCATGCGTCCTCGAATTCGACGGCGTGATTTCCTACATTTCTTTGTGCCAATACAATTTTTCTATATGACTCGTTTTCTAGTTTCCCTTAGACCAAAGTGTCCAGAGATCAATGCTAGGGCGGATGTCCCATCAGCAGACTCAAACTTCATTTTAGGATACCATCTTTTAGCCCTATCGAGTCCCATTGTACTCAATATCTTTTGGTGATTGCAGGCAGTGAAGTAATTTGCTTCCACGTCAGATGGGTCCCAAAAGGGTCGTGCACCCGCCCTAAAATATCATCATCCTGTTGTGCTTTAGAGAAACGCACCTCCCGGTGTCTAGTCACTTTAATTGTGGTTTCTACTATATTGGGGGATCAATCCGACTATATTCTTGGCATTCGGTCGAACAAGTACGACTTGAAAAATCGTCCGCATTTCCGTGAATCAGTGAGTGGAAGTATTGGAGATTTTTTATCACTGCTTACAATTCCCGTCGTCAGGTGTACTAGTTTCTTTCTGAAGGTTGAAGGTGCGCGAGATTTTTCTTGATCATACATTTCTTGGTACAGAACACTTTCTATCACGAAAAGACTCGAATCTGCGTCGACAGTAAAAGGTTCATCGAGTTGAGGGTATACTCAATTTTCAGAGACCCTCGTTGGCCGAAAACGCTGATTTTCGTATGTCTTGTAGATCAAGCTAGAACTGCCAGTAACCGGATTCCATGGGCAATGGTACTTTGCAATGTGGCTTTATGTGGCCTGGGGTCTTCGACGTCGGTTCCGTGTTTTTCACCGATGTTTTTCTGTAATTTCCAGGAAAACGGGCAAATCATCTCGTTTTTTATTCGTTTAATAATTTTATGATTAAATGGTGTGAGTTTCTTGACACGCTTTTCAGGGATTGTCAAATCAGTTCATCAATTTGGTCTTCAGTAGCGGGGTCCCATCTACCGAAAGGAATGATCTCTGGGCCTTTTATGTCATCCTTGTCTATGGTGACTTGTATCGATATGTCCTCTAACGATCATAATTTTCCCGGGCGGGTTTGACATCTCTGAATCATAGTTGTAGTTAGTTGGACGGACGGTAGCGGTTCCGAGCTCGGATTTAGCTTAACCTTTGACTAGGTGGGGATAGCAGGGATTGCTCATTCCACAAATTGTTCCAGTTATTCGTCCGCCAAATTTTTTGAAGTAGTTGGTGCAAAGGATGGCCTCGTCTCTTATATCGGCGATGATGAAACTTGCGGATTCGGTGAATTCTCCTAGTTTGACGGTTAGGTCAATGATACCACTAATCGAGCAGGTATTTCCCGTCACTGTTTTAATTCGTAGATTACATGGTCCCACGATTGGAGGCAATGTTTTTTCTAATTTACTGTTCACTAGACCCATCGTGGCACCAGTATCGTTGAACATATATGTCTGTTGGTTCAGGAAGCCGCGTCATCTGTTAAATAGGGACCATGCGTGGCCTGAATTATTATTTCTTTGGGAACATTAAGTTTGGATTTAGTAGCTGGGAGCCCTGCAACAGAAATTTTTTTTTCAGAAGGTGGATTGATGCTAGATTCACAGCCCGTTCTGACCACGCAATCTACTTATCTTTATACCTATACCGTTGGTACTTCTATCTTGGCTTACGGGAGGAGATTGGATGAATCTTGGGGATTTCTGATTTATGTAGGTTGAATGACGCCCCGTCGTTATACTTCGATTGCTTTGAACAGTTCACTGTGGGGATATTCAGGTCTGGCCATCCTGTTCAGGTCGAATTAGGAACGCTTTACGAGTCAGTTTTTCTACATTCATAACAACTACAAATAGGCTTTCTTTCGGTTGTATAACGGAGTATGACTGATTTGGTACTGTCTAAAAGCGAATAGATAGCGAGCTGCACAAAAGAACGGCTAGCGCATCGCCATGTAATGCCCCACCAAGTTGTAAGGCTCGTTGAGATGTGGCTAATCTATTTGCCATCACTTTTGGATGACTTGAGGCGATGGTGAAGACTGAATATTGCAAGTACCAGTCGAACTCTTCTTTATATCTTCCAGAAGTAAGGTATCAAACGCGAGAGGTCTCCATGGTGCTTGCATTTTAGCCAGGAATGAGACCTTCTTTGACAAAATCAACACGCCCAGAGGTAACGTATCGAAATGCTCCAACTCCTTCTGAGTCTTCTCCATTTCTTCAAGCGCGGATATTTTTGCCTTCTTGGCTTCCAGCTGTTGTTGAACCGCTTCCGTCCTGATTTCCGGTCTCGGCCTTATGTTATGAACTTATAATCATGGTAAATGAGTCAACTTTTTTCATTGTCAGCAACTTATTAGGATTGTCAGCGTGGGTTCTTTCTGAGTCGTTCCACCACTACTCAAGACAGTTTCATTAAATTTACATTAAATCGCAGAATGTGTGTGAAAATTGAAAATATAACATCAAACTGCTTCAAAATGTTTTTAAACAAGAGTTTAGGACCATTTACTATTTGTTATTCTATTAATGATGTTGGTAAGAACATGTTGGCGAACATATCTTGCGAAACCGAAAGCGATCCTTTGCAATAAGATTTAAACGCTTTCTGCGAGTGCGGTTGGCCGCAAACCTTATTTTAATGGTCAGCTGCTAAAGAGTTGTGTTTATACTTCAATCACTTTATACTTCAGTCGTTCGTTCGCAACTCGATTCTGCAAGTATTATTTGGTCTTTGTTTACGCTTTGCGTTTTGATTACAATGTTTGAATATGATTAAGTCTTTAGCTTTCTGTTAGTATTATTGGTTTAGTATTTTTTTATAAATTATTTTGTTAGCTTAAAGCTATATTGGCTCGCGACCGTGTAGGTTTTTTGAAACGAACAGGATAAATTGGTGTTAGTGTATGCCAAACTTAAAAAACACCCGAGCTAATCCGACACTTTTACCTAATTTACCCTGGGGACGATGGAACTTATACTAAAAACTCAAAAATATCTGTAATCCGACACTTACCTAATTAACTCTGAATACAATGGGACTGGTGAAATAATTAAAAATATATGAAATAGTTAGCTTAAAGCTAAATTGGCTCGCTCACGACCGTGGAAGTTTTTTGAAACGAACAAAATAAATTAGTGTTAGTATGCCAAACTTAAAGAACACTCGAGCTAGTCCGACATTGGCTCGAGTGTTTCGAAGTAGTGGTTTTGGTTGGCTAAGTTTAAAAAACACTCGACTTCGTACGTACTTTATAACAATATTTTCTGAATCCGACTTAATATATCAAATCATTGAATGGTTCGATTTACAGTTTTTTATGATACTTATTTGTGTATTTTTTTTTCGTGATATTGAGATGGTTTGGTACGAAATTCCAGATTATAGTGATTTCCTGGGATGATAGTTTTATAAAACTATCGCGACATTAGGACATATTTTTCCTGGGATGGGACAAAATTATAGGATGATAGTTAATCCTTGGCTGATATAAAAGAGTGACTATAGTTATGGTGTTGCCATTGCGTTTTTCATGGGATGTGTAGTGGCAGAATGCACGACCGAATTGTAAGCCCAATTCTAATTAATATTTGTGATATTCCAGATCAAAAGCATCTGTTACTCGAATTTTGTTCATTTTAAACAATACATTACATTTAGAGATAAGAAACAAAAAATACTTTTAATTAAAATTAAAATTTATTTTGTGATTTAAAATAGAAATAAGATTGCATGATCCAACGCTAAACAGTGATTGTTCAGTTGTAAAGAATTAATGCCCTGCTAGAGTAGCAACATAAAACTGCAACATTTAAACAAAATTTATTAAATACTCTCACCCCTCGATGGATACAAAATATGTATGTATATGTTATGTACTCATATATTATACATTACACGTCTTAGTACACAAGTATACATATCACACAAAATTCATACGGTATTATTTGCCATCTAACACCTTTTCTATTTTTATAATTTAATCTACGATCTTATTAAAATTCTTAGAAAAAATAAATGTAAATGTTCTCACCTCTTTTGTATTCAAATTTTCCACCTTGTTTTTCCCCCCATACATATAAATATATTAACCAAACCATCTTAACTTTTACAATACATACTACTATATACTACCACTACTGCTACTATACGGTGTATAGTACACAACTGTGTTATCTCAGTAATCAAAATTAGATTTTAAAATAATAATAAAAACGAGACAAAGGAAAATTCTTTTGCTTTCTTCGTCGTCTTTTGCGTTAAATTCGTACATCTTCTTATAAGTAAAAATAAAAAATATATTACCTACCAACAACCCAAAAAAACAAACACAATTAACGAGTTCTTAATTTACTACTTTTAATATCACACAATGTAAGGTGTTCTCTTATTTTTTTTATTTTAATTTCTTGTCTTATGGTTGAAAATGTTATACTTTTTAACACACACACACACACTCACAATCACACAATATTTTCGGTACCTTTAAAACAGCAAAAATTAAAAATCTTTAAGACGAGAATGAGATGTAATTAATTACGAATAAAAAAAAAATATATTATTTTACATTTAACACCTTCTAGTCTTATGGAAGATTTTATGCTTTTCGGGTTTTTGTACTTTAACAATTTGTAAATGAGGGTATAACATGTATGTCGTACTCGTATGTGCTTGTATTTGTATATATGTATGTAGTACGCAACATAGTAGACGTGTGAATTGTATAGTAAAATTCTTACTCCTGTCTCATTAGGATAACAACATTACACAAAATTACGACAACGTGGAACATAAATTTGAAAATAAAAAAATTGTAATTCTTAAGTAAAAGAATTTGTTATTTTCTGTAATATAGAAATATGTGCCGAATTCTATGTATACAGCATGTAGAGATGGAATAACATGATACATTACACCTAAAATGGGGTGAATGGAAAAATTGGATTTTTATCGTTTGGCTTTTTGGTTATATAACTTTAGGGTGGCATACATAATATGCATTTATGCATCTCAATGGAAATATCTAAAAAAATCATATAATTTAATTTTAGATCTTACATAATTAGGTTGCCAAGTCGAGCTTGATATTCAAAAATTGACCAAATCACAAACATTTACCTATCTGCGAATAATTCGCTTCACAGTTTATTGCTTATCGAACACATTAATGAATGAAACAAATATCAATTATCTTTAGCAATGCCAAATATTTGTTACTTTTGCGTGTGTCTATTGACCGACAATTGATGGGAATAATGTTTCGAGTATAGCCAAAGCACTAGATCCGCACATATAAATCAGATACTGCACATTCATGGATTATAATAAAATTTAGGGCGTTGCTTATTTGTTCAAATAAAATATAAATTAAATAACAAAACAAATAAAATAACAATACATAGTTTAGTTTCGTAGATTTTTTACCTAATTATTTTTTATGAAATAAAAACAACGCCCTAATTATTTTTTATTCCTCTCTAATTTCACATTTTTGTTTAAAATGGATCGTCTTTTGTGTGGATTTCATTAGTCATAAATGAAATTTTGTAAATTCTGGCCTGTCGTCAATCATGGCTCAACAGGCTAGATTAAGAACGAAATAACAAATATGGAAATACGTCTATTGAAAAGAAATTATGGCAAAACCAAGAACCTAATGATGATAACATCATAGGTATTTACCGAGTGGCCAAACTAGTGATATATATATGTATATATATATATATATATATATATATATATATATATATATATATATATATATATATATATATATATATATATATATATATATATATATATATATATATATACCGGGTGTTTCTTTTAAACTGAGACGATTAAATATCTCGAAAAATAGCCACTCTACGGAAAAAATGTCCATAATCAAAATTTAATCATACCGCGGGGGAAATACATTAGTGCAAAAAAAATAGTTCCCTACCCCCGCTTTGTAGGTGGGGCGGGGGTAACTTTTAAACTAAGATAGGAAGCCATATTTTTTATTGCAGATACGGATTCTACGACTAAAAGTACGTATGATTTGAATGAAATATTTTGTTCGGTTCATGATAGATGGCGTTGTAATCGACGAAATTCAATGTTCAACCGAAAGCCCCTCACCAGTGTTTGGAGAATTTTAAAACGGCACAAGTATCATCCATATCATGTGTCTTTACACCAAGATCTTCATGGCGTTGATTTCCAAAATCGGGTAACTTTTTGCAAAGAAGATGGAATATAAAGAACCGAAAATCAGAACCAAAAGTCATGTATTGTCTATTTCATACTTAAAATACGATATACACATAGTGCCACCTAACAAAAAAAATTATAAACCTTTAAAATAGAATTTATATAGAAAATAGAGGTGGCGAATAGCTAACTAATTATTGGTGTATATTATACTCGTCCATATACATTTATATTTACAATAATAACAATAGAACTATAAGAATGTATTAATGTATATTATATTAGTAGATACATATATGCATAAAGTTTATAAGTGTTGTAAGGTCATTGTTCGTGCGTTTTTGTTTAGGATGCGAAATATGTATATGAATATATGATGTATGTACGTATATCGAATTTGATGATTGATGAATCTAAAATATTAAACAAAATTTAAAAAATCTTATTTGAAGTGTTTTAATTTACAACAGACGAATATTACTAACAAATCGAATTCGAAATGCATTTTTACTAAACTAATTGTTTTTATTTAACATTATTAATGTATGTGTTATAATACTACACATTCGAAAAGGAAAATAATATTTAAATTTTGTCGATTATTAAATTTGAAAAGTTATGTTTCGCTGTTTCTTTCTGAGTAAATACAACAAATCGGTTTGATTTGACCGCTGTGCCATTCCGACTATCCCGGTTATTAATATTATGAGTTTTTCATCCTAGTGCTGGCTAGCATCAGTTGTGTGTGTACACTAACAATAGTTAGGTTGGCTAATTTCATATGATAACATAATTAATTTTCAAAGTCAAAAAAATCTAAAATCAACGACAACGAAATTTATTTGGCAACATGAAACAGTTATTTAATTCAATCATTTAGAATTCTTAGCCTGCGAATTTTGGTCTTAGTTTGATTAGTCTTGTCGTTTAATTTTTGTAAATGCCATCCACAATGCTTTCTTATTAAAACTAGAAGCAAACACCTGAGCGCATTTTCTTTGTGTAATTTACATTCTCCTGTAAACCAAGAAGAAAACTTGTCATTTTCTTCAGCTATGTTAACACATTTATTGTATATAGATTCCAATATGTTTTTTTTCTCCATATGCGTTGCAAAATATTTTGCAAAAACTTCTACATGCAGCCAGGTTAGTTCCAAAAATAAATCTGTTTGGTTCCTTAAATATATTTTTTCTGTCTCATTAAAGTAATTTTTAAATTTGATTAGGTACTCCGATGGTAATATTAAACTTTCTTCGTTTTTCGTCATAATTTCAATACAAGAATCACATGAAGATCTTTTAATTAGTTTATGAATGACGTAGCCGAGGAAATATCGTAAGGAAGATAATTCTACCTCAAATTGGTTGTTAATAAAATTTTCAACAAAATTAATTTCCTGCAAATCCACTTCTGGTGGTTGTTCGGCTTCATTTGACCCGTCAATGCAATTAACTATCTCTTGTTCTTGTGTTCTATTCTCTGATTGTTGAATAGCTTCAGGTTCTAAAATAAAGGTGCAGTTATCGGGTTCATAATTAAGTAATGTGGAATTGAAAACAATTTTACTGGACATGATTTTAGCAATTATAAAACTAAAATCGTAGACCGATGGGTTAAAATTATTACCACCTCTAGACCGAATTTGAGAAAATAGATTGTCTAGTGCATCTTGCTGCAACTTGCTTGTTAATATATAAGTCACATTTAAGTATTCGCCGACATCTCTTGAAATCATTAAAATAGCGTCGATAGTTTGAAGTAATCCTTTTATGCCATAAATTGAATTTTTACTTATAACTTTTATTTGCTTTAAATAGCTTTTCATATCTTTCAAAATTTCAAACGGTTCATTACCATCTTCCAAAGTAAGGTCCGATTTTCCTTTGTTAGAACATAACTGACTTTTGCTATTTAATGCATCAAACAATCGATCCAATTTTTCTATAAAAGTTCCCGTAGCAAAAGCACTGTCAATTACTTTCTTACTTTTGAATTTCTTTAATTGAGCAAAAGTTCTAATTCCATTTACGCAGCTTCTGCTCAATATCTGCGTAGCCAAATTAACTCTCATTCGTTGGAAAGTATTCGGAAATATGTGTTTAGTTGTTAATTTGGGACAAACCCTCGTTATTGATTTGATATCTAAGTTATATAGTTCCTTAAGAACATCCCATGTAACAAGCCCATGCGGTGTTAAGATATCGTGGTTTAACATGGTATTTCTCACAGATTTAAATAGATGAGGAGTATCGTACAGTGCAAATATTTTTCGATTATCAATAAAAAAATAAGGTTCATCTAAAGTTACTCCTAGTTCTTTATAAGCGTTCCTATTATTTCAACCTTGATCCCAAACACATCCCCAAATGGTAATTCCAAGTTCGCGTACTTTTTCGATGTTACTTAATATCAGTTCTTTTAATTTAATGCCTGTAATTGTTCCTTGTGTTGCTACGTAACTGATTACAAATTTGTCAGAGCTAAACAATCCTCTTGACATAAATACACAAACATGTGATGCTGGAATCGGTTCTCTTCTGCCATCTCCATAATCTATAACTCCAACAAGTTCATCCAGTATCCCGTCATATATCAAATCACTCCTTATTTTGATTTCATCAAATAATAAAATTTGTTGCTTTGCTAGATCTGACATATCTTGTACTTTGTTTTTGATTTGGTCTAGTAAATTTAAATTGAACCCTGGTTTTAAGTGACTAAGAATATTCCAATTATTAATTGATTTCACACAAGGTAGTTGCAACTTTAAAGTATGTATTTCGTAAAAACTCATATGTAGAATGCGAACGAAATTCGATGGTTTGAGCTAATATTCTTTGGTTCTTCGAATAACGACTGTTTTGGCTTCGTTTGTGTAGCAGCATTTTACAGAACTCTTTGGTGTGGTCGTTGACATAGGGCAGCTCATCTATATGTTCAGATATATTTTTACGTTTTAATTTCTTATATTTGTTTAAAATTTTTGATTTTATTTTATTCTTCAAATTGATGAGACGATTCTGATTTTTAAATTTGGCATGTTTTAGTTCTAGTTTTTTTGCATTTTCTTTTAACTTCGTGTTCAGCCTTCTATAATGTTGCGTAATCTTTTCATTGTTAAGACAATTCTTGCAGTCAATATCTTGAGGATAGTTAAAAATAACTTCGGGCGGTGTTGAAATTTTTGAATTACATGGTAACATATTAAAATTTGAATTTCGAACAGCTAATCTCTTCCCTTTAGCCGGAGGATAGGTTCGAACGTTATTTTTATTTGAATTAACATCTATTACGGATAAATTTGAGTCTAAATAAGTTTCACATTTAATTAACATATTATCACATGAATTGGTAACAGTTTCAATTATTTTTTTATTTGGGCCTGCATACACTTTTAATGGTTTACTATTCATACATGTTTCTTGAGTTGAGTTATTTGAACTTACATTTAAAAACAGAGACGGAAATTTTTTTTTTGTAAGATTTCTTTTCAATAACATTTTTTTTTCAAAATGCAATTCACAAATATGCTATACATTATTTCTTTAACTGGGTCTTGATTACGAACGTTGCATATATCCTTCCATAATTTTAACCTAGTGCTGTTTTTTACTGGAAATCCGAACAATCGACAACTTCTATCTATTCGTTTAGTTCGCCCACAAATGGAACATTTACCACCAAAAATATATTTTGATTCGGCCATAGCACACAGGATAATTTTTATAGTTATTCGCGGCTCACAACAAAACATAAACTAACAAAAATAAAAAAAATAAAAAATATCACATATATATGTGTGCAGATTATTTATTAATCGACCAAAATTAAATATTATTTTCCTTTTCGAATGTGTAGTATTTCGCATCCTAAACAAAAACGCACGAACAATGACCTTACAACACTTATAAACTTTATGCATATATGTATCTACTAATATAATATACATTAATACATTCTTATAGTTCCATTGTTAATTTGTTATTATTGTAAATATAAATGTATATGGACGAGTATATACACAAATAATTAGTTAGCTATTCGCCACCTCTATTTTCTATATAAATTCTATTTTAAAGGTTTACAATTTTTTTTGTTAGGTGGCACTATGTGTATATCGTATTTTAAGTATGAAATAGACAATACATGATTTTTGGTTCTGATTTTCGGTTCTTTATATTCCATCTTCTTTGCTTTTTGTCAATGGGCACGTGAACAAATACAACAAAACCCCAATTTTTTTCGTTGCGTAATGTTCTCCGACGAGCCGTCTTTTACAAACCATGGAATGGTTAATCGACACAACATGCATTATTGGAGTGTTACAAATCCGCACTGGCTTCGTCAAGTTGAACATCAGCGTCCTTGGACTGTCAACGTGTGGTGTGGAATAATTGGCAACAAACTCATAGGCCCCCACATTATTGAAGGCAACTTGAATGGTCAAATGTACCGAAACATTTTGGAAAATGAACTGCCAATATTACTTGAAAATTTGAGCTTAGAAGTAAGACGGAACATGTGGTTTCAACATGATGGTTGTCCTGCACACTATTCGTTGATGGCACGTGAAATACTTGATCGTGATTTCAATGGTCGCTGGATCGGTAGATTGGTCCGATAAATAAGCCCGCCAGATCACCAGATCTTACTGCGCCAGATTTTTTTTTTGTGGGGCTACCTCAAAAACAAAGTTTACACACAAAAACCAACAACACGTGAGAACATGATTGAGCGAATCAGAAATGCGGGTGCTGAAATTCAACCAGACACACTTCTCAGTTGTGTACAATCATTTGAAATGCGGATTAATAAGTATTAAATAGTGCATTGAAGTCGCAGGCCATCATTTTGAACACTTATTTTAGATTTACAAATTGTTTTGATGATGAATTTCGAGTATTTCCAATGAAAAGGTGGGTTTTTATTTCAAACGTATTGCAGAATCGAATGCGTGTGTTCTAAGAAGGAGAAATTGAAAAAATTGAATTTCGTCGATTACAACGCCATCTATCATGAACCGATCAAAATATTTCATTCAAATCATACGTACTTTTAGTCGTAGAATCCGTATCTGCAATAAAAAAATATGGCTTCCTATCTTAGTTTAAAAGTTACCCCCGCCCCACCTACAAAGCGGGGGTGGGGGACTATTTTTTTTTGCACTAATGTATTTCCCCCGCGGTATGATTAATTTTTGATTATGGACATTTTTTCCGTAGAGTGGCTATTTTTCCAGATATTTGATCGTCTCAGTTTAAAAGAAACACCCGGTATATATGTATATATATATATATATATATATATATATATATATATATATATATATATATATATATATATATATATATATATATATATATATGTATATACTCGTCTATATATATATATATATATATATATATATATATATATATATATATATATATATATATATATATATATATATATATATATATATATATATATATATATATAATATTGCAGTAAGCTTTTAAAGGCCATTACTGGCTCCAACGGTATCGATCCTGAGCATGATCTTCTTACTGTCTAGGACAATCTGAAGAGGCCAAGACGTTCTCTACATCGTGGAGCCATTGCCGCCTGCAACGACTTCTGCGCCTACCATATGGTGGCTCTCCTTTCTGAGATCGCTGTACAATTCGTTCCGGATCAGCACGCAGAACGTGACCGAGCCAGCGTACTCGCTGAGATCTTACTTCATGTACAATATCGGGGATTCATATTTTAATAAAATGTAATATAATTATTACATTTTATTAAAATATGAATGTATATAATGAATGGTTCTCAGATATTTTAGTTTTCAATTCTTACAAATACAAGCATATGAGGAATAACTTTGGTTGACTTTAATGATCTATTTTTAGTGACAATTTCATTTAAATCGTCATATACTTCCCAGTATTCATGTTGAAAGCAATAACACACGTAATGAGATCCATTTGGTACAACATAATTGACGGAAGAATTTATTTTGTATCTATTTATTTATTTCATCTAAAATAATAATCTCATGGGAATTGGAATTTCAGTTATTGCGATTGATGTTGTAGGGTTCAACCAAAGAAGATGGAATATAAAGAACCGAAAATCAGAACCAAAAGTCATGTATTGTCTATTTCATACTTAAAATACGATATACACATAGTGCCACCTAACAAAAAAAATTGTAAACCTTTAAAATAGAATTTATATAGAAAATAGAGGTGGCGAATAGCTAACTAATTATTTGTGTATATACTCGTCCATATACATTTATATTTACAATAATAACAATAGAACTATAAGAATGGATTAATGTATATTATATTAGTAGATACATATATGCATAAAGTTTATAAATGTGGCAAGGTATGGAGAAGTTCGTGCGTTTTTGTTTAGGATGCGAAATATGTATATGAATATATGATGTATGTACGTATGTATATCGAATTTGATGATTGATGAATCTAAAATATTAAACAAAATATAAAAAATCTTATTTGAAGTGTTTTAATTTACAACAGAGGAATATTACTAACAAATCGAATTCGAAATGCATTTTTACTAAACTAATTGTTTTTATTTAACATTATTAATGTATGTGTTATATGTAATACTACACATTCGAAAAGGAAAATAATATTTAAATTTTGTCGATTATTAAATTTGAAAAGTTATGTTTCGCTGTTTCTTTCTGAGTAAATACAACAAATCGGTTTGATTTGACAGCTGTGCCATTCCGACTATCCCGGTTATTAATATTATGAGTTTTTCATCCTAGTGCTGGCTAGCATCAGTGTGTGTACACTAACAATAGTTAGGTTGGCTAATTTCATATGATAACATAATTAATTTTCAAAGTAAAAAAAATCTAAAATCAACGACAACGAAATTTATTTGACAAAATGAAACAGTTATTTAATTCAATCATTTAGAATTCTTAGCCTGCGATTTTTGGTCTTAGTTTTATTAGTCTTGTCGTGTAATTTTTGTAAATGCCATCCACAATGCTTTCTTATTAAAACTAGAAGCAAAAACCTGAGCGCATTTTCTTTGTGTAATTTACATTCTCCTGTAAACCAAGAAGAAAACTTGTCATTTTCTTCAGTTATGTTAACACATTTATTGTATATAGATTCCAATATGTTTTTTTTCTCCATATGCGTTGCAAAATATTTTGCAAAAACTTCTACATGCAGGCAGGTTAGTTCCAAAAATAAATCTGTTGGGTTCCTTAAATATATTTTTTCTGTCTCATTAAAGTAATTTTTAAATTTGATTAGGTACTCCGATGGTAATATTAAACTTTCTTCGTTTTTCGTCATAATTTCAATACAAGAATCACATGAAGATCTTTTAATTAGTTTATGAATGACGTAGCCGAGGAAATATCGTAAGGAAGATAATTCTACCTCAAATTGGTTGTTAATAAAATTTTCAACAAAATTAATTTCCTGCAAATCCACTTCTGGTGGTTGTTCGGCTTCATTTGACCCGTCAATGCAATTAACTATCTCTTGTTCTTGTGTTCTATTCTCTGATTGTTGAATAGCTTCAGGTTCTAAAATAAAGGTGCAGTTATCGGGTTCATAATTAAGTAATGTGGAATTGAAAACAATTTTACTGGACATGATTTTAGCAATTAGGTTGTTCGAACTGAACCTATAAAACTGAAATTATAAAACTAAAATCGTAGACCGATGGGTTAAAATTATTACCACCTCTAGACCAAATTTGAGAAAATAGATTTTCTAGTGCATCTTGCTGCAACTTGCTTGTTAATATATAAGTCACATTTAAGTATTCGCCGACATCTCTTGAAATCATTAAAATAGCGTCGATAGTTTGAAGTAATCCTTTTATGCAATAAATTGAATTTTTACTTATAACTTTTATTTGCTTTAAATAGCTTTTCATATCTTTCAAAATTTCAAACGGTCCATTACCATCTTCCACAGTAACTCCCGATTTTGCTTTGTTAGAACATAACTGACTTCTGCTATTTAATGCATCAAACAATCGATCCAATTTTTCTATAAAAGTTCCCGTAGCAAAAGCACTGTCAATTACTTTCTTACTTTTGAATTTCTTTCTTCAAAGCAAAAGTTCTAATTCCATTTACGCAGCTTCTGCTCAATATCTGCGTAGCCAAATTAACTCTCATTCGTTGGAAAGTATTCGGAAATATGTGTTTAGTTGTTAATTTGGGACAAACCCTCGTTATTGATTTGATATCTAAGTTATATAGTTCCTTAAGAACATCCCATGTAACAAGCCCATGCGGTGTTAAGATATCGTGGTTTAACATGGTATTTCTCACAGATTTAAATAGATGAGGAGTATCGTACAGTGCAAATATTTTTCGATTATCAATAAAAAAATAAGGTTCATCTAAAGTTACCCCTAGTTCTTTATAAGTGTTCCTATTATTTGAACCTTGATCGCAAACACATCCCCAAATGGTAATTCCAAGTTCGCGTACTTTTTCGATGTTACTTAATATCAGTTCTTTTAATTTAATGCCTGTAATTGTTCCTTGTGTTGCTACGTAACTGATTACAAATTTGTCAGAGCTAAACAATCCTCTTGACATAAATACACAAACATGTGATGCTGGAATCGGTTCTCTTCTGCCATCTCCATAATCTATAACTCCAACAAGTTCATCCAGTACCCCGTCATATTTCAAATCACTCCTTATTTTGATTTCAGTAAATAATAAAATGTGTTGCTTTGCTAGATCTGACATATCTTTTAATATCGTTTTAAGTGACTAAGAATATTCCAATTATTAATTGATTTCACACAAGGTAGTTGCAACTTTAAAGTATTTCGTAAAAACTCATATGTAGAATGCGAACGAAATTCGATGGTTTGAGCTAATATTCTTTGGTTCTTCGAATAACGACTGTTTTGGCTTCGTTTGTGTAGCAGCATTTTACAGAACTCTTTGGTGTGGTCGTTGACATAGGGCAGCTCATCTATATGTTCAGATATATTTTTACGTTTTAATTTCTTATATTTGTTTAAAATTTTTGATTTTATTTTATTCTTCAAATTGATGAGACGATTCTGATTTTTAAATTTGGCATGTTTTAGTTCTAGTTTTTTTGCATTTTGTTTTAACTTCGTGTTCAGCCTTCTATAATGTTGCGTAATCTTTTCATTGTTAAGACAATTCTTGCAGTCAATATCTTGAGGATAGTTAAAAATAACTTCGGGCGGTGTTGAAATTTTTGAATTACATGGTAACATATTAAAATTTGAATTTCGAACAGCTAATCTCTTCCCTTTAGCCGGAGGATAGGTTCGAACGTTATTTTTATTTGAATTAACATCTATTACGGATAAATTTGAGTCTAAATAAGTTTCACATTTAATTAACATATTATCACATGAATTGGTAACACTTTCAATTATTTTTTTATTTGGGCCTGCATACACTTTTAATGGTTTACTATTAATACATGTTTCTTGAGTTGAGTTATTTGAACTTACATTTAAAAACAGAGACCGAAATGCGTTTTTTGTAAGATTTCTTTTCAATAACATTTTTTTTTCAAAATGCAATTCACAAATAAACATTTTTTCTTTAACTGGGTCTTGATTACAAACGTTGCATATATCCTTCCATAATTTTAACCTAGTGCTGTTTTTTACTGGAAATCCGAACAATCGACAACTTCTATCTATTCGTTTAGTTCGCCCACAAATGGAACATTTACCACCAAAAATATATTTTGATTCGGACATAGCACACAGGATAATTTTTATAGTTATTCGCGGCTTAAAACAAAACATAAACTAACAAAAATAAAAAAAATTCAAAATATCACATATACATATATGTGTGCTGATTATTTATTAATCGACCAAAATTAAATATTATTTTCCTTTTCGAATGTGTAGTATTTCGCATCCTAAACAAAAACGCACGAACAATGACCTTGCCACATTTATAAACTTTATGCATATATGTATCTACTAATATAATATACATTAATACATTCTTATAGTTCTATTGTTATTATTGTAAATATAAATTTATATGGACGAGTATATACACAAATAATTAGTTAGCTATTCGCCACCTCTATTTTCTATATAAATTCTATTTTAAAGGTTTACAATTTTTTTTGTTAGGTGGCACTATGTGTATATCGTATTTTAAGTATGAAATAGACAATACATGACTTTTGGTTCTGATTTTCGGTTCTTTATATTCCATCTTCTTTGGTTCAACATTGGCTCAACATATATAAATATCGTATCATTGGTGGAAATATTTCCGACAATATTATTGTTGCAATTGCGGCACGTTGAACATCCATTTTGCTCCATGCATTTGGCCAATTCCTTATTCCCTATTTTCTTTACACGGATTCAGTTCCGCAATACTATCGGAAATGCTTTTGAACTCCAGATAAAATGGACTCTGCATGTATATAGGTTTTTTAAATTGCCGAATGATCCATCATCTATTAAAATAGTACTTGGTACTGGGCTCTTGATTATTGCTTCCAATTCATTTAATGTATCTGAATTAAGATATTTTGATTTTAATACTATGAAAAAATCTTTCAAAAGTTTTTTGATGGTTTCATATTCATCTATTAAAAATAATGATGCAAATACTTCCTTTAAGAGTTTGGAATTCTTATCAAATTTGACAAATGATTTATTAAAATCTTTAGCAATATTGTGCATCAAATGTGAAACACATAGAGATAATTTCACTAAATCATTTATATTAACAGAATTGTTTAGAAAGCCATATATAATATTTAAATATTTAACAATGTCCATATTATTGAATATTTCTAAAACTGAATTGATCTCAGCAAAACTTCCGTCATTCCGTCAGTAACTATAGTGTCAAACACTGGCCATAGTTTTAATTGATGCTCAATTTCAATTCGGTATGATCTAGGCCACCCACCAATCGTCTCCCTACTATGACTCCCACTAAGCACTAATCATATTAGTCAATGAAAATGGATCAATATATGTTCTTTATTTTCGTATACACATATGTATGTAGTTTCCAAAATATCAAATCCTAATTTAAAATAAATAAATTTTAAAATTCCAACTCTATTGACGATTGTTAAAGTAGGCTAAGCTCCTCTCGCGGAAAAAATGATTATTTAAAAGTACGATCCATTTGAAGTTTGTGTTGTTGTTTTTGTATTCGAAATTGGGTGGCTGTGTGTTTTTAAACGTCAATGGATAGATAGTTTAATTTTAATTTTAAACGTCAATGGATAGATAGTTTCATTTTAGAAAACTTCCGCTACGTGGAATTCGTGATGCTCCAATCGTCAATAAAATATAATTGACTGTTGGAGCATCATGGATTCCACGTAGCGGAATTTTTCTAAAATAAAACTGTCTATCCATTGCCGTTTAGAATCACACAGCCACCTAATTTCGGATACAAACACAACAGCACAAACTTCAAATGGATCGTTCTTTTTAATAATCATTTTTTCCGCGAGAGGAGCTTAGCCTACTTTTACAATCGTCAATAAATTCAAATTTCCCAAAGAACCTCATTGCTTTTCAATAAAATTGAAATTTTCTCATCTAGTACTCGTTTTAAATTTATCGATGTTACATTTTTTTTTCTTTTTTCTTAATTACAAACAAGGCGTCGTCCAAAAATCGACATATGTTTGTAAAATTGGGATAAATATTGGGATTCCAGGACATAAATGCCGCTTCGCAATTTGGGCGTTTTTTAAAATTGGTTCAAATAATTTATAGAATAAAAAATGTCAAACCAGAAATGCCGGTGAAGTTTATAAAAAAATTTAAAAGGTTTGACGTAATGCAATTTTTTGGAAGTCATACCAATTTCAGTTATTTGAGTTGTTTTTCATTGCGGTAAATAATCAGAAATCCTACAGACTGTTCTAAGATGTTGTAATTATGGATCGCCTTATGGTTATTAAACCAAATGGTCTATGGAAGGGATGCATACTACATTTTTGACTATTTTTTGTTAGTCGTAACAATGGCACTTGTTTGAGCTATTTTCCATGTAGTCTATAACAAAAAATCCTAAGATTGTAAGATGCTGTACTATGGAAGTGATAGTCTCGTGGCTATAGTAAACCAAATGGGCTATATACGATTTTTGAACGGAGGGGATGAACTGCACCTGCTTGAGTTGTTTTTCTTATGTGATCCTATAAGGATTGTTCATTTATATGAAAAAGCCATGTCACATTTCCAAACGGTATGGTCATACCGTTTGGAAATGTGAGTAAGTGAAATAAACTTATTTGAGTTGATTTATAAGTGAATAGTGATTAGAAATCCTAGAGATTGTTCTATGATGCAGATGTTTTTTGTATGTCAATTTTTAAAGGAAATAAAACAAATATGAGCTGAAAAATTCAATATGACGAGATCTATTTTGCTTCATTCAGACCGTTTGGCAACTGTTGAAAATCAAGATACGCGTATGACTTTGTTTTATACCTATAGTTACACAAACTAAAATATCTAGTTTCGATCATTGAGCGATTAGGACTTGGTTCCGCCATTGTAGTGCATTTAGCAAGCCGGCTTTGATCAACAAGCAATACGAGTTACTTTGACAATTATTTTGTGGTGCAAGCAACTATGAAAAAGCAATGAAGAAGAAATAGACAATATCACCGTGAATCTGGCGTCATTTTTGTATGATAAAGTAGTGAGTAGTAATAACTATATTATTAATAAATCAAAACCATACGGTCTGTTTGGCAACATATAGTGCCAAGCCATAACTTTGCCATGTACAGTCGAAATACAATTTTGGTTGTAGATTTGAATTGTACTACCCAAAATCAATTAAAAACGGATGAAACATTCCATCAAAACATTTAAATAAATCTTCAGGTAAATATCTATGAATTGCAACCCAAAGCCTATTTATTTGGTTTTGAAAAAATGTAAGAGGTTTTTATTTATTTTTTTTTTAAATTTATTTTTGTTTTGATTTAATTTACAAGGCTTGTGTGCTGTTCCCTTGAAGTTTAAATGGAAATTATAAATATTAAATAAATAAATAAAAATGCAGAAGTCCAATTAAAATTCATTCCCAAGGAGAAGTCTCCAGGCAAAGTTTTAATGAGCTCAATAACTGCATTTGGCTAAGCCGGTGAAGATAGTGGAATTGTCACCGTGTTTAATATAAAAGCGCATGCAGAGAATATTTCTCATGAAATATTTTAGTTATGGGTGCTTACGTTTTAAGAGCAATTCAAATTATGGAAGTATAGTAGAAAGTTTAAAGTTGCGGAACACTTTCGGAGCGGTCAAATTTTTATAACCTAAAACCACATATGTATAAAATCATTGAAAATGCATTGATGAAAGATCGTTAAATTTTTGATGGGACTATATACTTTGCGAATAATTAACAAACACTAATTCTATTCCACACCGCACAATCGGATTACATCTATACCATATACACTTAAATAATTATAACTTAATCTTTGCTATTCAAAAATAATACGAAGAATCTCAATTGCCCTCAAGGCAATTTTCATAAATGCGCTGTTTATCTAGCATCTTTTCACTAGCAATAAGATAAAAAAAAACTTGAATCAATTTTATTGAAATTAATGATTTTTATATCCAATTAGTTTTATTATATTCTATAATAATATATAAACGAGCGTTAAGGTAGAATACAAACAACAAAGCGTGATTCATTTTCCCTATCTCGACTGCTCTATTTATATACAAACACACCTTTCCAATTTCCACTATCAGTTTTTTCCTCCACCTTAGCGTAGAATAAAAAATCTGGAATAAGATAAACTTTGTACATTTATACGTATATCTCTATTTTCTATTTATTTAATTTAATTTAATTTTTATTAGTAAAATTAGAATTTTTTTTGTGCTTTGTGCTATCATAATGACTCACTCACTCACCTTTTGTGTTATTTTGTACATACGTATATACTTATATTACCTACCTAAAAAAACTATATATGTATTTGGAATTTTTTGTTCAAATCAATTTTCTAATCCATTTGTGAAATTCTTTTTTATTTGGAACAAAAACTATAAAATATGTTTGTTGTTCTGTTGCTTTCGATTGTATTTTGATAACAAAATTTATTTATAAACCGAACAATTTCTATAAAAAAAAAGCCAATAAAAAAACGAATTCTAAAATTATTTGGCATTTGACAATCACACAAACAATGGATGGGAGTGAAACTTTTACTATTCAATTCGGAGAGGAAAACTAAACGACACAAAAAAAATTGTTTTCATTTATTAGTTTATTGCAAAAAGTTAGCTATATTGATCGAGCTTTTGATTTGATAAATAATATTTTTGTAATTTCTGGAGATAATCTACCGTGTGAATGGTAAACTTTTTTGTTAAATGTGTATTTTTGTTAAACAATAAATAAATCAATAAACTTTAAAATATCTGATAGCCGACTACAATTACTATAACTGAATTCAAATTCAAAATTTCCAAACTTTATAAAATTTATTCGGTTTTGAAAAATTGTTAAGGCAAATTTGTCATGCAGTGGACGAACTAATTAATCTCACAAAACCAAATGACTTAGTCTCAGTACTAGGTGACTTTAATCTTCCAAATGTAATGTGGAATTATGATCAAGATATGGACTCCTTTCTACCATGCAATATTACATCAGAATCGGACCATGCAATATTACATCAGAATCCGGGCATCATATTCAAACTACCTATAATTTAAAAAAAATAAACCACATTGAACTTCAGGTGTACTTAAAAGCTACACAATGGGACGCTCCTTTAAACACTAATGACGTAAACCAAGATGCTAACAAATTATACCAAATTTTATTAGAAGGTTTTGAAACCCACATTCTATCGTGATGGAAAAAATCTAATATTCATCCTCCTTGGTATGACGATCATCTGATTAACCTGAAGAACCGTAAATCTAAACCTTATGTCAAGATGATATAATGAATGAAGAATTTGATACATACTTCAAGGAAAAGCAGCTCTCATATATTGCGGGTGTACAACGAAGCATTACAACCAATCCTAAATAATTCTGGAAATACTTTAGATCCAAACGATTAATTGATGTTTATCCAACTAATATGTATTTGAACGATATTAAAACATCAGATCCCAAAAAAATTGCTGACATGTTTTAGGACTTTTTTCAATATGTTTATAAACCTAAAACAGTAATTGATTTACTACTTAATCAACCGTAAATAATAATGTACTTATCAGTTTACCGGTTATTAGTGATGAGGATATTTTATATGCACTTTATAATCAGTTATGTGGGCCGGACAATATTCCAACGTCTATATTTAAAAAATATGCTAATATTTTAGTAAAACCATTACGGAATATATACACCCTCTCCATCCGGAATATTCATTGATACATGGAAAATATCTAAAGTTAAACCTATATTTAAATAGTGTAAAATAGAAGACCTCACTTGTTATAGAGGGATATCAACCATTTTAACCAAGTGTTTACTGATTTTAGTAAAGCATTTGACTCCATCTGCCATCACAAGGCTCTAGAAAATCTTTGCAACTTTGGTTTTGTATCCAACTTCATCAAATGGTTCAACTCATATTTGACTAGTCACGTACAATATGTGTCAATTGGAAGCGAAAAATTGGACCAAGGATTTTTCTCGTTTTCATAAATGGAATAACTGAACTCATAAAATACTCAAATCTTCTCATGTTCGCAGATGATATAACATTTTATCATACAATTAATGATAAACATAACACAAAAATATTACAAGAAGACATCGAGAGATTCAGTGAATGGTGCCACAAAAATTCTTTGCTGTTGAATATTGACAAATGTCCGCCTACCACCATACACGACAAGCTGTTTAAAGTATAAAATTTGCACTCTGGAAAATAGACGCTTTTTTTAAGGCTCAGCTTTCATCGCTAACATCCTTCTTAGCCATATTGATTCACCTTACATATTGGAAAATACAGCTATTCATGTGCCCATCAGATCGCTGCGAAACCATCGATTTTTGGAGATAGTACGCCACTCAACTAACTATGGTGAAAATAGCCCAATCAATAGACTTGCAAAATCATTCAACATCGCAAAAGAAAACTTTGACTTTCATCCCATAAAGGACTGCTTCACTTGAAGAACTTGAAGAACTATTTATTAAATTTTAAAACTTAATTTATCAGAAATTATCCGATAATTTCTTCTCAATTTATTTTTTGTCAAAAATATACTTTTTATTTTAAATCTTTTTTTTTTGACAACTTCTAACCTGAAGAACTTAACTTTTAGTTTTTAAAATTGCAAAATGAAATTTTAAATTTAAACTTAATTTAATCTTGGGTAATAATCGAAATTTGTGTTTTGCATATATGAAATCATACTTGTAATGTACTAAATCGATTTCTTTAATATAAATAAATAAATAAAACAAAGCAGGTTTTCAAAGCCTGGAAAAGACGAAACACAAGTTGTATCGTACAAAACTGAAACCAATATTATTTGAAAGACACATTATATCAGACCACCAATTTGAGTTTCGAGACTGGTTCTGTAGAGGAGGTACACATAGTTGCAAACCCAGTTAAACTTGCCTTAGATGAATAGAAATATTGTTCGGCAGTTTTCCTAGACATTGCGCAAGCTTTCGACAAAGTATAGCGTGAGGGCTTGAAATACAAAATTAAAACTCGTCTGCCAAATAAATTCTTTGCATTTCTTCAAAGCTACTTGTTTCAAAAAAATACCAGGTTAAACACAATTCAGCCATTACTGGACTAAATGACATAAACGCAAGAGTTTAACAAGGCAGCGTACTGGGACCAGTATTGTATTTACTGTATACTGCCGATCTACCAACAACTGATACGGTTGTCACATTTGCAGATGATACAATTATTATGTTTTTACGCAAAAATCCTCAAACTGCATTTAAAGAATTGCAAGATCAAATTAGTTTTCGAAATTTACACTAAGCTGTGTACCCGAGACTGGATTGAAATTCTAGCAAAACAAATCAGATATATCTACCAATCAAATGAACTAAAATGACAAAAAACGTGCTTTTTCACCCTCTTGGGCATATTTAACTTCATAGTACGAATTTTGAATCCTAGGATTTGAATTCGGCCTCGTGTATACAGCTATATAAGCCTATACTATAGTATATGTCTCCTAATATATGTCATAACACGTAAATTTTCATTTATTTCAACGTGTCCTTTTCGGGAAATCACCAAAATACTGAAAAGCCTAAATTTTTGTTCTGTGGAATTTTTTTTATCTTAAATATTATATAAATTATTTCTATTCTAATATTTAAATTAACTGAAGCTTTCAGAAAGTTTAAAAAAATGGACATACACTGGTAACTGGTTATTGAAATACGGGCAGCCATTATTACATTACGTTAAGAAGGGTACTCATTAAATTGCTAAGAAACTCAAAATGTCAGAGTCTATCGTGCAATACAATGCTGCCTGTCGGCAGCGCCAATGTTATATTTTATGTTTTTGTTTAACACAAAATATAATGTTATATTATAACCCTAATGTTATATTTGTTATTGAGAGATATCAATTTGATATCAGTGTTATTATAGAGATGAGACCTTGTTAGACACCAGTAACTAGGGAAGTGAGCGCTGAAACACTCTTATTTCTTCCCTCCTCGCTTTGCCGTGCGAGGTTCGTCCGCCAATGTTTAACAAGACCGGTGCCGTTTTGAGTTAGTAGGATGGTTTTTAGTTATTGCTGATATCCGCTTACCACTGGTGGGGGCTGGTCGATATCAGTAGTTATGAAATTATACTTACTTGAACTGGTAACTCTCGTGGTGTGAAATTGAGAACAATGTTGTTTAGTTATTTATATTGAATTTAATTATTTATTGATTTAATAAGCTTGAGAACTTAAACTGATATTTTGCTTTACTTAACTGGAACTTGATGGAACTACAACTGACTTTAATAATAATTATAATTGACTTAACTACAACTGACTTCAATATAACTGACTTAACTATATAATATAACTGTATCTTAATTATTTATTCTTCAACTATATATACTAAATATTCTATGTCAAATTGTTATTATTGACTTATTTTGTTTTTACAATTTTGACACACATTAATGTTTTAACATAAATTAATAATTGCCAAATTGCGTTTTGCAATTTTATATTTAATTATTATTATTTAGGTTATTACCATAAAATGTTAATTTGTTTCCGCCATAGGTTTCAATAATTTTATTTTAACATTCAGGCGTTTTCTTTATTTTATGGTATTCTTTGGAGTGGTCAGCAGTGGTTTCACAACACACTACAGCGATTTAATTAAACTGAGCAGAACTCAATCAAACTTCGACGTGAGTGAAATCAAATCATCACCGTGTGAAAGAGGATGATAATAGTAGAATCTTATTCAATTGCAACAGAAAATAAAATTTTCATTGATTTCGGTTAAAAAGTGCCTCAAGGATCAAGGACTAAATTGCAAAACTGCTGTGAAAAAACCACTACTTTCGAAAACAAACCGCCAGAAACCACTCACTTAAGTTAAGTTCCACGAGAAATGAAAAATTTCACAATGGAGAAAAGTTCTTTGGTCCGATCAATCGAAGTTCGAAATTTTTGAGTTAAAAAGCATAGTTTTGTTTGCGACGTCCTTGCGAAAAAATTCTTTAGGTCTATGTCATTCCTACAGTTAGGCACGGAGGTGGTTCTGTGATGATATGGGAGGACATTGGTGACAACATGATAGGAGGTTTGGTAGAAATAACGGAACGAATGGATCGATGAGAACCATGGTGTGCTAAGATTAATAAGTCGAAAATTTATGTATCAGTTCGATAATGATTCAAACAATCATCTAATGAGTATAAGGGAGATTTGCAGTAGTAATTTCCCCAGTTTCCTAAACCCATTGAGCTGTTGTCGGATCAGTTAGATCGGGATCTTCTAGAAACATCTCCAACATCTGAGAGGGATGTGTTAACTAAACTAACAAATCGAATAATATTTTCTGAATAATTGAATAAATTTCTATAGAGGGAGTGCCAAGACTCTTTTCTATAGAGGGAGTGCCAAGGTTCTTTCTTTTTTTGTGGTCTTATTTAGTATGAGTTAGAAATAAATTAAATTTAATGTAATTTGTAATAATGTTGTGATAAAAATCGACCAAAAGCTTTTGGCCTGCAGTATAGTTAGATTTTTTGCCGCCGCATCAATATCTGCTGGTGTGATAAGAGAGATATTCAGTACACAATTTTTTTCGACTAGCCTCTTATATTGATTTCAATTAGTTTGCTTGTTTGTAATCCGTTATGGCGTTTCTATTCTTAGGACGCCGGTGCTCACTCTTACAATTACAGGTGAGTGATCAGAATACAGATCATAGCTGTTGGTGGCCTTATCATACGTGGAATGCCTTTAGTTACACAAAAGTCAATTAAACCAGGATCTTTCTTTTTATCTGTGGGCCAGTACGTTGGATGACCGGCAGATAAGTAATCCAAGGAATGTTCTTCTACAGCTTCATAAAGTTGTTTGCATTTCGGCGATGTTAATTTGGAACTCCATTGAGTGTGTTTGACGTTGAAATCACCCTCCGTAAGAAATTTTTTACCTATAGCTAGCTGAAATAATCCATGAACTGCAGTTTTATTATAGCATGTTTTGGAGGACAGTACACTGCTGATATGACCCAGTTTCCAAACCACTCCTGCAGACAGATGCTCGTTGATTGGATATGTTCCTTCTCATATTTCATAAATTCATAGTGTTTTAATCTTTCAGTGAGGAATGCTTCAACCTTTGCTTTATGTTGTGCTAGGCCGTTTGCACTCCATATGGCTATTTTGAGGACAGTCATTTTTGATTTTTAATGACTGTCTTCATCAACGTGTTCATATGCTTTGCATCATGTTAGTTAACTTGGTTAAAGCTGCTGCGATGTTTCCTTCTTCGCTTATTTACACTGCAGCAGTGGTACCCTTAAGGATACATGTATATGAAACCTCTTGATGCACACTACTGTTAACAGTCGCTTTTGTTTGGTTATTTTGTGCGTTATGATATGAAACTTCTAATCGTACTTTTGTTGCAGTGGAAAGATGAAGATTAAGCATTCGTTGCTCTGCTCGCTGCCTTGGATTGATCCTTCTTTTCAATTCTACGTAAACTGGACACCCTCTATAATTTGCAGTGTGATTCCCGCTACAATTGTTGCATTTTCTCACTGATGCTTCCGTTTTTTCTTTGAGCAATATGCTTTAGTGTGTCCACACTCTTGGCACTTAACACATTGTACCGGTCCAGTTTTTTATCTGGTTTCCTCAATGGTAATTCTTCTATGCTGTAGATATTTTAAGTCAAATATTGTATGTTTCTCTTTGATTTTTTTGTTATCTGGTTCTAATTCCAGACGGAACAATGCCTGAGGCAACTTCTCAAGGTTAATAATATTGGTAGTTGATTTGCATTGAAATCCTTCCTCAGCGAGAGCGGCTCGTATTTCGTTTGCATCCATGTAGGCCTCTATATACCTTTTAACATGACAACCAAACCTTTTTGGCTTTTCAGTTGGTTAGTGTAGTAATGTTTATCAACTTCGTCGAAATGTTTAACTAACGCTCTGTAAGCGTATATCTCCTCTTTTTATCACGGAGGTATAAAATTCACTATTAGTAGTGCACTCGATTGTTTTTGCGAGCTTATTTGATTCTCCCCTCAAATAGGTTGGTGGCGTTTTCTCTGTTTTTGGAGCTTTTTCGGCCGGCGGGTCTTCAACAACCAAACAAGAATACCGGTTGCTTTGAGTTAATTCAACGCTAGCTAGCTTGGGAAATTTATTCACGTTTGCACTAGCCGCTGATCTAGGGCTTCTCCTTTGCTTTGAGGTGACAGTAATATACCAGCCAGCTCTGTTTGCACTAAACACTGAGCTATACATCATTGTTTATATTATTGTCATCTGTTGTCGATGCATTTTCATTGTTTTTTTATCGTCCAAATTAGTCGACGATGCACTTTTATTGTTCAACGCACTAAGTTTATTTACGTTGGTAAAGTAATTTATAATACATTTGCGATTTGTTGTCGTTTTGGACTATGTTGCACATTTTTGTTAGTCACTATTGTTGTCGTGGCGTTTAGCGACAAATCGCGTGCGGAGATCGCTTTTTGCAGATTTGGCCCAGCCTCTCTTATTTGGTTTCACATATTTTTCACATCAAAATGTCTTTTTTGTTTACTCGGCGGTAGCAAAATTTTTAATCCAATGGCAAAAATTGAACTTAATTTTCGCGCCTCCACTTTCTATAGTTTCGCTGTCTTTTTATAGGTTGAACTATTACCATTTTATGTTTTTTAATTTATTAATTCGGGATAGTTTTTTACGAAATCAATTAATGCATTTAAAATATATCAATTAAAATAAGCGAAAATGATTTTCATCGACTTTATACAAAATATTCACCTGACTGTTGATAACGGTTTTCGACGATGAATTTCAGTTATACGCTAATTTAAATTTTCGACTGAAATGACGTATTTAATTTGGTAGGTGTTCGTCGGTGGTGTTCGTCGGTGGTGTTTTTCGACCGAAATTCAAGAATATTGGCCCTGAACCAAAATTTTCGACTAAATTAGACTATTTGCTTACAAAATTTTATTATAAAACTATATGTCCTACTAACATTGACCAAGGTTCCCGATTTAGGTATCACGAAGATTAATAATACATATTTATCTTCATGCCATCCTAGGTTTTACAAATTTGGCATTTCAAAAACCTTGTAAGACCTCAAAAATCAAAAATCGCTTTTGAATTTTAAAAATTATCGCGGGGCTATTAGGAAAGGTTAGAAATAGTTAAAATCTAATTTTCTAAAGCTCATCGATTTTTAAAAGTAGGTTCATACTTCATAATAATTCAAATTGGAATTCAGGAATGAAAATTTTGGATTCTAAAGTTCAGAATTCGTCCAAGAACTTTAAAAAAGATTCAAAATTAGTTTCAAATTGAAGTTTAGAACACAGAATTCGGTTTAAAAAGTTTAATGGTATTGCCAGTTTTAGTTTAAAATTTAAAATTTACTTTTAAGTAATTCTTAAAATTTGAAACATTTTATATCTGACATATCGTTATATATCTGACCTTAAGGTTCGTTAAATTGAAGTCGATTTAGGACCATTTAAACTACTCAATACTAAATAATTAAAACTTAAAAACTATATCCGCCTCAAAATATTAATCTGACGACCCTCAAGATAACTCGCCTGCTCTTATTTGACAGAAATTCAATATTTTGAAGTCGCATCGTTTCAAATCTTTCTCCATGCAATTGTGTACAGTGTTATGTTCCAGTTACCACTACATGTCTGTGGATGAAATCGATATTCTAAATATTATTGTGAATCTTAGGCAGTTGGTGTACTACTACTATTTAAATCGTCAAGGCTTAACTTTTTCGCCCATAGTATTTTTGAATCCTTTGATAATTATTGATTCAAAATCGAAATTGACTTGCCGAATTTATATCAGTTATATTTTACTATAAAAGCCCAAACACAAAAATAAAAGAGAATTAATTAAATTTTTCAACCTGAGGTAAACGTGACAATTCGGTATTTTCAGGAAAATGTGAAAATGAATATTTAAAACATAATAACAGAATTTCCTATCAATAGCAGCATATAGATAAACTTAATCAATTTTTCAAAATATACTGATTTTCAAATGAGACCATAGCCAGTCCCTTCTGTAGATTGTAGATACTGTATGTTAAGTGCGTTTTTTTATTAACAGAACTTCAAGTTCTATAAGAACATCGGGAATAATACTGGGAATTTTTTTTTAGTTTAACCAATATATTTAATTTAAGTTCTATTTATTTGAATAAATTTCAACTTCTAACTATATTTTTTGACGTCTATTGTGAAATAATACAAGTATCAAGCATAAAACAATGAAAAATATTTGTTTAAAATATTTCCTTTTAAAATTTCCCTTTTTTTTCGAGTTCGTGTACTATGAATTTATCGCGAACTTGAAAAAACCAATGTTTTATCCAGAACATTGAAAAATAAAGTTAAATTTGATTTTATTTCGATAATAGTGAATTAAAATGTGTAGTTTAACATTAAATGTATCTTATTTATTGATAAAATATTAAATTCATTTGGATTTTAACTGAAAAAACGAGAAAATTCTATCCAGAACTTCATTCCAATAAGAAAATTTTTTGAATTAAAAAACACGACTTATGTTGTTAGATAAAATATTCTGTTAAACAAAAAAATTAAAAAAAAATTTTTTGTCACATTTTTCCAAACTCATAATATATAAAAGAGAATTGTTCATTATTTGTTTGTATCAAAACAACAATTTTCCAATTGAAAATTGAATAAAAAATACGTTTTTTTTTGTTTTATATAAACAACTAAATAAAATGAACAACAATGAGATCATTAAATATATAAACTATTTTATAAATAATTCTTTGTGTGCTTTTAGAAAAATTGGAATAACGAGAGAAAAATTGTATATTCTGTTAAAATAAATAAATAAATAATAAATAAAATAGAAACAATTGAATTATTGTTTATTTTTGCATTTCTGTGTTATTCATAAATATTTTATTTTTAGAAATAATCTTATTAAATTTCTTTTCATATCATAACTTATTTATGGTTGTGCATTGTTCATATAGTTTTGATTTGTGTCGTCACTCGTCGGTTTGCGGTTGAATATATTTGTATGGAGTTTTATTTTGATTTAGCCAGATGTTTGTTTTATTTTAAAATTATCCTTACAACAGTAATTAGTCTATAAGGTGGTCTGGTGCGAAGCTGGCTTGGGGAATCAAGTTGCTACTTGTTGCCAGCTCCGTATCTTGCAGCTTCCACTAATGTGTGATGTTACCTCCCCATGGTAACCACCGAACAACTAGTACAACATGTTTTATGTGGTGTACTAGACGAAAACACGGCGCTAAACAACTGGCCCGGGTGAAGATGTTAACCGTGCCGTGCTGATAATCGGCAGGCTGGGGGCCCAGTCTAAAAACTACCCCAATCTCTAATGGTGTATCCGGATATTTGGCGATCTCCGGATCATGCCAAGGTGGACCTACTTTCTCCGCTACTCGTGGGACCTTTTGCGATTTTTGCGTTGATTTCATGAAACGCGGCTATACAAATGAAATGAAAGCAGATATGATCTGACCCGGATCAGATCATACGCCAAGAAACACGGCTAATATAGAGCAGTCATTTATCCTATGCAACAGGGGTATTCTGGAAGCTACCGACTACACTATCACTTTTCCATCTGTGTAGGTGAGATTCCAATCTGGGTTTCCCACCAGAGAGGGCTGGGTGAACAAAACGGTTATGGACAATGAGGCGCTAAGCACACTAAAGGTCAACCTCTCTTTTCGTCTTCCCTACTTTTGCAGTGTTCTTCAAACTGAATTTATCGCGATAATGGAAGTCAAGGACTGGTTGAAGTATAATGTAATATCTACGAGGGATATTCGAATTTTTATGGACAGCCTGGCTGCTATTAAAACGCTACAAATCATACTCCCTGACGTCGAAGGTAGCCCAGAACTGTCTGGCATCTTTAAATGAAGTGGTTGAGTTCAACATCCGCTTGACGTGGGTGCCAGGGCATTTCAATTTCGCAGGGAATGTAATGGCAGATGAGTTGGCCCGCAAGGGTACAGCACGCCTAGTAATCAAAAGCAGGCGGGATATATAAAGATACCGTGTAAACTGCTGCTTCAGGAAGATGCCATAAAAGAAACGAACGTCAGATGGTCTAACGCCAGTTCATGTGTAATAACCAGGCAGATCTGGCCTGGACTTGACCGGTCTAGATCAGGCCAACTGATATCGCTTCAACGGCACCATATTAGTATGGTCATGGGTGTCCCTGCCCATGATTTCTGCCGCAGCTGGGGTGATTAGGAGGAAGAGGAAAGTGTGGTTCATCTGCTCTGCACCTGTCCTAGTCTAGCGTACAGCAGAACAAAATGGGAACTTCCCCTTTGAACGACCTCACGGGTCTTAGTAAGATTGAGATCCTGTACTTTAAACGCTTCTTGGTAAGCTCAGGATGGTTTAACGAGTGAAGAGGAGGCAGCTCGAATGTGGTACAGCTACGAACCAATTTTGTGTCTATGCGATTCCTTTAGGACGGCCACCCTTACCTAACCTAACGTAATCTAATTAGTTTATAATGATTTGTCAGATGAGTGGTTGTTACTTCATACGAAAGTCTTGCGTATTCCATTTGGTGTTTGGGAAAAAGTTTCGCGGGCAATTTCTCTAACTCTGCTTTTATATGGTATAATCGTTGATTTAAAGCACAGCTTGGTTTGTGTGTCAAAATAGTCTCATCAATAGAACATATATATTATTTGCAGGCATTTTCTTATCAAAATTAGCATTATCGTTCGAGTTATAATATCATGTCGAAAATACTTGACGTATTGTGAAATGCCGCAAAACAACATAATTCATTACAACATATTATTCCGTTCTCGTCTAACTAAAATAAAGTACTAACAAAACGTTTTCCATCACACCGTAATGACGAAGATCATAATCATGACGTTGATTGAACTCTTATTTCCCAATAGAACGACGAATAGAATAAAAAAAAATTGTTTTTTTTCAACTAGCGCAGAGCTGATGAAAAGGTGTGTGCAAGAAGAAAAATTTCGTTCGGTATAATATTATCGAACATCTTATTACGAATTCATATCACGTACTCGAGATGGTAAGAATAAAAAAAATAAAACCGAAACCAGAAATCATGACCAAACACTAAATCTTTCTATTTATACCTTAAGATTTTTATATCTTTACTTACGTGGTGTGTATGCTTCTATATATAAGGAAAATGGATGATACCATTCCTTGTATACATATGTACAACACTCCAAAGTTTTGTTATCTTTATGTATACGTATTTGTTCAATTTTTTTTATTAAGTCGTGATTTTGTAGGATTTGTGATTTACAGACCCCGTATATACGTATGTACGAGTACATACTGATAAATTCGATACATTTTTATCGTTTCTCATCAAATTGATAATAAAATATGATTTTCGTGAATTTATAATATCACCGTTCAAAAGGTATAGCCGCCGCACATACATATTTTGTAAATTTTATCTAATTAATCCACCTAAACTAATTTTACGATCCAAAATTGTTTAGAAATCCTAAACATACATCCATAAAAATGAGGAGATAAACCAGGTTTTTAGTGTAACCGCACACATATTTTCTGTTTAGCGATTTTTAAAACTGTATTAATATGTCTGTCAACGGCATAAATTATCGTACAAAAATAATAAAATATGTTTTATGATTATGTATATAAAGATTTGTGAATGAATTCCGCAAACAAAAAATTATTTTAATTATAAATCATAAATGTACACGACCGCAAAATAGATTTTTACGTTGAATATAATATGTCGGTATATCGTGTTGGGAACTTTGTTGATTTCTACATTAATATACATAATATATCGTAGGTGTAATTTTTGATCTGGTTGTGAAATGTGTTTCAGATACAAGAGCACCGCCATGTTACAATTTGTCGTATATGGCTATGAACCATATTCCACCGTTGCAATTATCTGAATCTACCAAGTGTTTAGCATACCTCCACGTGGTATCACCCTGGCAACGATATAATTGGTTACAATTTAATCGGCTAAATACTAAATGTCAGCGCTAGATTAGCAATGTACAATCAATTAATACTAAGACTCGAAGATATAACTAAAGCTCTAATGGACTCCAGACAAGAGAATAAAGAATTAAATGCTATAATTCAATGGATGCAGGACCATATCCAAACTCTCGAAGAGCAAGTAAAGCAACTAAAAAAATATGTTAAATAGACTACCAAACTGAACCGGAAGTCCAAACCAAAGTTATTTATTCAACAGACGAAAATCAATCAACGGAATAAAAGAAGCGAAACGTGCCACCAACTCCACCGAAGGCAAAGGAATCTGAAGAGAAAAGATCAAATAGCGAACAGAAACCAACCAAAAAAGTACCCTCACCGCTCCCAGTGATAATTGATGGAATAAAAGATTATGATTATCTTTATGAGAAAATTAAAACAAATATTCCCATAGATAAGTTTAAGACCAAAGTTATGAATGGAAACAATATCAAAATTAATGTAGAAAATAGTGTAACTTGTAGAGATATCACTAAGAAGCTAAATGAAGACAAGCTTGCTTAGCACACATATGAGAATAAACAAATTATGCCTATTCGAGTCATGGTCAAAAAATTACATCATACATGTAAGACAGTGAAAATAATTGAAAATTTAAGTGCAAAAGGTTTGAAAGCAATCGATGCTGCTATTAAACTTAAATTAAGAAGTAAAAAACCGCTAGACATGTTTATGTTAACGTTCAGTTTTGAGAAAAGGGATAGAGGTAAAGGAAGTAAAATCAAGAACAGGAACAACATGGTATAAATACTAACCAAACATTTTTATTTCAAAAATTCTGGTCAAACAATACTGATTTGAAGATTTAGGGACTGTCCCTTCCAGAAGCTTTAAAATACCCGAACCAAATCACTAAATTAATGTGGCTCTTCTTTCGTGCAGGGGAAAATATAGTTTTTTTTTCGTGTTATTCAACGAAATGTATAAGAGAGTCTTAAACGAATTAAAAATGTATATTTCTTTGTCACAAGAGGAAATATTTACACGAGTTCTCCCCTACCTCCTACCCCCCACCCCCATATTACATTCATAATTTACAACATATCGTTATAATTTCCCTCGCACTTTATACTTTAGTCAAACGCTATATACGAGTATACAAGAAAAAACCTCTTACATAACACTTATATAAACGAAAAATGTAGAAAATTAATTGTTACAAAAAACGAAGAAAGTGTTGTTCTCAACTTAATTAAAATAAAGCTAAGATAATCAAAATTCCACTTATTTCCATTAAATCATTTTGACGTTGTTGTTGGGCTGGCTTTTCTCCAGTTTGGTTGGTAATTTTTTTAATTTTTTTTTTGTGTAAATTCATCAAGAATGGAAATGAGATGGGAAATTAAGGATAACACAGCAGAATGGTAAACATTTTTTTTTATTTTAAATATCTTAATCCTTTGTATTACTTGCGTTTTTTTCGATTAGGAAATTTAATTTCTTAAAAGGTTAAGAACTATCGCACTTTGGAATAGATAGCATCTCACAATATTTTTATATGAGGATACTTTATTTTTTATTTTTAGGGGCTGTTACCCGTAATCTACAGGGATTTTAAGGTTTTATCGAACCATTTATAAATATTTTTATATTAATTTTTGACAGTTGAACATTTTTCGATATTTGTTTTTGTAATTTGATATATGCGCATCATTAGGCAAGTTTATTTGTTGCATACCTACCTTGTATTGTTAACTGTGGCTTTAGTAATTAACAATTATATAAATAGTAAAATCATGATAAAATCAGTGAAGAAGCATAAAGAATATTTATTGCACTCAACGTTCGGCGAATTTCTCTAAATTTCAAATTACGTTATTACGGCTTGTAAGGCTATGTAAGCCTATAGTACGAATTTTATCAACTCGGTAAATTTAGTGGTTGTTTATAAACTAGTTCTGCCGGGGAATATTTAATATTATCTTTTGGCATTCCACTCCGTTACATTGCAGGTGATGAGGAGCTTTCCAAATTCGATGCCTAGCAGCTTCGTTAATTCGAGAACAGCTTAGAATGGAATTGGCTTCCTTGATCTGTAGTTATGTTAACAGGTACCCAAAATCTTGATATATCATTTTCCACAAACGTTTTTGCAACAGTTGCGGGGGTAATATCCTTCACAAGGTAACCTTCTGGCCATCTAATGAAACGACTTACGGCAGTTAAAATGTATGCATATAGTGTCCAAGTGAACCAACGATGCCCAAATGAATGTGTTCAAAACGACCAAAAGTCTGTTTAATTTGTCCTAATTCCGATTTCATGTGCTTTTGAATTTTAAATCTTTGGCATGAAAGACATGACTGTGCTCAGATGTTAACACTTTGTTCATGTTAAGCCAAAAATAACGATCCGTCTTTAATTTTCTAGTTGTGATTGTGAGACGAGTGGAACCAGAAAGTAATTCCTGAAATAACTCGTCAGGCTTCTGTAATTCCGAAATAGATATATGAGATCTAGTGATTTTTCGATAAAGCCAGTTGCGTTATCGCTTGTGCATGACAGATTGTCAGCGACAACATTATCTTTGAAATATATTGAATGTTCGTTGAAACCTGCAAAATAAAATCCAAATGACGAGCTTGTCGTGAACTTCTTTCTGTTTTGGAGATTATGAAGGTTAGGTGTAAATCGTAATTTCTTAACCGTCTACAAAATATCGAAAATGTTTAACCGTTAAGTATATGGCGTGTAGTTCCCTATCGAATGCTGAATATTTCGTTTCGGCTGATGGTTGTAAGTCTATGGAGAATATGCTAGAGGTTCCTTACATCCATGTTTGAGTTGCTGCAAGACGGCTCGGATTGCGGTATTCGAGGAATCAGTAGTAATACTGAACACTGCGTCATCTAAAGAATAACCCAAAAGTATTGCATGAGCAAGCGCAATTTTATTCTAAGCGAATGGTTGAACTACCCATGTCAATAAATTGTTGAATTTGTCGAATGGATGTAGGCACTGAAAATACCGATATAGCTTCAACTCTTTCTTCGGATCGGAATGTTCTCTTAGGGGTAATTTTGTGAATTAGAAAGTTAAGAGCATTAAAACCAAAATTGCTTTTTGATATTGATATCAACAACGACAAGCCTTTTAAACAGTAGTTGCAAATGCGATTTGTGCTCTTCTTCTGATTTCGAAGCTACAAAAATATCATCTATGTATTTAAATCCGAAGTCCAGTCATCTAACTATCCCGTTCATGACCCTTTGAAATGTCAGAGCAGTGTTGCGTAAATCAAAAGAAATTCGCGTGAATTCGACGAATGGTAATTTCTGTCTTAGCCATTAGACTAGATCAATTTTAGAAAATATAGTATAACCGGTAAAGTTCATAGAGGAATGTTGTATGTGGAGTAAAGGGTAACGGCACTGACGTAATGTATCCAGAAGAATTATTGGGAAAGAAAGTTAAAAGAACCCAATGTATTTTATAATAATTTTCATTACTGCCATCTATTTATACAAAGCAGAAACATCATTAAAAATTGCCAAATAACCAAAAAATCATCAAAAATTACCAGATAACCAAATTACAAAAATAAAACAAATTGAAAGATTGGTTTGTATGTAATAGCAATGCATATATATGTATGTATATAGATTTTATTGTGACGATTTGCCCTGTCAATTGGATTGTGAATAAAATAAACGATGTGAATGCTAGATAACACTAAATTTATTTATTTCCGAATAATGGCACTAAACACTAATTTAAATGTTTATCGCGCATTTATACCAAATATTCTAACCTAGAAATGTCCGCAATATTCGAGAGTGTCTAGACTAGTTTAGACACATCTATTTTACCACAGTGCCATCTTCGAAATAGCTAATTGGGTTCCTCGATTGCAGTATACATACAACCACGTCTTTATTCGTCAATATTTCGTCTGTGAAATCATATAATTATGTTATAAATTTTATACTGATTAAAAAGATTTTTTTTGAAAGTTTTGATTAAAATGCATTGAAGGCGCAATTCTATAAACTTTACAATTAATTTATAAAATCACTCTAGGAATTGTCTACATTATCGACGTTGTCGATGTTGTCTACCATTTGTCGACTCGTCAACGTAGAAAATAATAGATGACGCGTAAATGCCCATTTCTGCATCCAAGTTACAAGTTTAGGTATAATAAATTTATTGGTAACTTTTAAAAATTCACGGAAATATCCAAAATTATGTTTTAATTTTTTTATATTTCAACTAATATTTCGAAATTCAAAAAATCATCTTGATCTCGAATGAATATTCAAAATTTTAAAAATCTCTCAAAATTCTAGCTAAATTTCTCTTAATTTGTTGATTTTGAAGACATATTGTAAAATTTGGAGTAATGCTCGTAACTTCATTTCATTAATATACGAAATTTTAAGAAAACAACTATTCTTCGAGTAATTTGAATTTAAAATTGTAACATGATTGGAAGGAACACTCTGAAAACCTCGTACTAGAATTTTCCAGTTGTAATTTTCAGTTAATAAATTTAAAGTTCAAAGCTCCGGTAATTTGTATCCAGCTCAGTCTATAAATTATAGATTAAACCAATTTAACAATTTACAATCGCGATTTTCCAACTACACTTGAAAACAAACATAATAATAAATCAATAATACTAATTAATTAAAATTTATGTTATTTAATAATAAAAAACAACGAGTATATAAAATGTTGTACTTTATTATTTATAGCAATAATTAATGTAAATTATCGTGAATTGTTTTTGTATTTTTTTAAAATATTTACGGAACCATTAAAAAAAAAAATCTAATAAAAATAATAAAATACAACAATAACATTACAAAACATCAATAAATACATAAATATATATAAATAAATAATTATTTGGCGGTGATATTTTATTATTTTAATAAATTTTCTATTTATTTTTATTTATGCTATTTCCGTTAACAAAAAAATTAATTTTATTTTTTTAATTTTAATATGAATTTAATTGTTTATTTATGTAATTAATCGAGTTTATCATTTGTATTGTATTTTATATATACTCGTACAATTAGTTATTGTGATCTGTTAAACACATAAAATACATATAAATTAATTACATTATTATTGATCAATTACCGACCCACCCACGTACACACGATTTTAACTTACTGAAAATATTCATGTCGATATGCCACAAAATAAAATTAGCTTAATTCCAAAAAATATTAAAAAATTATTTTATACAGCCGAATTATCCTAAATATAAGAAAAAAATGCTACATAGTTTTTTAAGTACCTCGTATAACAGATGCGGTTTTCCGAGGGGAGTTAAAATACAATTTCCTTTTTAATATTAAGATTATTTTTCATGTATAGTATGTCCATTTCAATTTTTTGTATCCCATTTTCTATATTTTAAAACTGATTTTATGTTTTTCCTTTTTTTTTTACCATTTTCTATGGAACTTCAGTTTTTTAACACTTCATTGTACATATACTCGTATGTATATGAAATTTGGTAGTTGGACGAGAAAAGGAAATTTGAAATATTTTTTATCTGACCAATGATTATGGCGGTCAAGATATTTGATTTCAAGTATGATTTCAAAAAAATATGTTAGGTTGAAACGAAAGTTTAAAAGTTTTTATCCACGATAAATAGGGATGGTAATATTTATAAGAATATAGGATTGTATGTATTTCTGAATTATGCAAGTTTAAAATTAATTGTTCAGTATAACGTTACATATTTGAAAATTTATTGTGGGCTGATTAATTCAGTATAGACACGCGTGTTTATCCTTTACTATATATCTGCGTACTATATCTAGATGCCTAGACGAAGTCAAGGTGATCAAAATATCTCACCAATAACATGCACCAATAGCAATTAAAAATGCTACCAGAAAATGCTTAAAAAGTGATTAAGGCCAACTTTTTCAGTATTTTCTAGTAGTCAAACTGCATGTTAAAAAAATTTGACGAAAATGTTTTGGTATAGAAGGAACTTGCCGCAATATAAAATGATTAACTACACCAGAGAAGGTTTCTCGATACAAGATGATTTAAAAAATTATTTAATTAATTTAAACCAATTTAATTTTCAATCATGTAAAACAAAAATTGATTAATTTATGGATTTCATTTTCTAATTTCCTAAAATCCACTGGTGGTATTTTCTTTTCTTCTGAGCATACCTGGTTTGCCATGGGTAAATCGGTGTTTTTCAGTTTTGATGAATTATTTCAATTGTTGCATTGAATTTTGTTGGGAGCATCAAATATGGTTATTTGTAAACTGACCAAATGCCAGTTTCGTCTCTCCCGGGCGAACGAATTTTTCATCAATTGCTTCAAATCTTGGATGCTAGTGGAACTTATAGATGGATATAGAAAGGATGGGGACCGAGATGGATACTATAACTTAATTCTACATCGGAACTGGAGTTGGTTATGTTGGATTTTATAAAAAGATTTAGTTAGTTGTGGTACCTGTAATACTGCGGATTCAACTGGTTCTACTGTGCTGCTGTAATCTATTAGACCTATTTCCAAAGTAATTATTTTTGAATTTTGTTTATAATTATGCTATTCTACTTGTAAACACCGCCATTAAATCCACAACCAAAATATACCAAAAAGTTCAACTAAATTCCGAGTTTTCTAAATTGATGATAAGTTGTGCTGCTATATTAATCACAAAAAGACCATTGCCAACTGACCTTAAAATTATGCCGAATTTCCTCCAAAAAGGATATTAGGTCTTACAAAACCTATGCTTTAACCAGAATAAAGCCAGTTTCCTAAAATAAAAGTGTGACAGAGTTAGTTTTTGAACACAGTAAGTAGCGTCCTTGCTTTGTTATTCGAGGGTCTCGGGTTCGATTCCCGGTGGTGACCAAAAATCACTGTTGGGTGTTTTTAATGTGTAAGTATGTGTGTTTGTCCGGGTATTGTACCGTGAGCCCATGTGGCATTGAGTGCTGGAATTAATCCGCCCAACTTTAATTTAATTTTAATTTTTAGTTTTTGTACTGAACATCAGTAAATGATGAAAACAAATATTTACTAACACATACATACATTAATTAGAGACTGTTCGGCTATTGTATTGTCCTTTGAAAGCTGAACAGTATCCCTATTTTGTACATGGCTACAGCTCTGTCTTTTAATTGGCTATCTGCACACTGCATAGCTCCATTCTAGCTTGTACGAACATGAACGAGCTCATGAGTACTAAATTCCAACATACGATGTTTTCAATTTAATCACCGATCGTAATCGGAAGATGAAAAATCCCATTTTGCATCCCGGCTCTGCTACAATTTGAAACCGGTATGTCCCGACCCAAACGGTCGCAGCTTTAGCACTGCGCTATTTGCTCGGTCAATAAAGTTAACTAATAAAGTGTCGTTTGAAGTAAGCAACTTTTGTGTTTCTTGAAAAATGGAAAAAAACGAATTTCGTGCAGTGATTAAACACTATTATTTGAAAGGGAAAACGGCGAAAGAGACAAAAGAAAAGCTCGATACCCATTACGGTGAGTCTGCTCCGTCATATTACATGGTAAAATATTGGATTGCTGAATTGGAACGCGGCCGAAGAAGCACTGCAACAACACCATCAACAGGAAGGCCAAAAAATGTGGTTACTGAAGAAAATATCAAGAAAATCCTCGATATCGTTATGAATGATCGCCGAGTCAAGTTGCGTGAGATTGTTGAAATGGTAAACATATCATATGAACGTGGGTTCAACATTTTTCATGAAAATTTGCATATGAAAAAGCTATCGGCAAGATGGGTGCCGCGTTTGCTCAGTGTCGAACAAAAACGAGTTCGACAGACGACTTCACAGCGGTGTTTGGGCATGATAAAGCGTAATCCTGTTGATTTTTGGCGTCGATTAATTACTGTTGATGAAACGTGGGTCAATCAATCGAAACAATGGATGGAAGCTGGTGGAAGTGCTCCGAAGAAGGCAAAGGCAGTGAAATCTGCTGGCAAGGTTATGGCCACTATATTTTGGGATGCACACGGAATATTGCTCATCGATTATCTTGAAAAAGGATCCACAATCACAGGAAAGTATTATCGTGCATTATTGGATCAATTGGTTGATGCAATCAAGGAAAAACGACCACATTTAAAGAAGAAAAAAGTGCTCTTTCTTCAAGACAACGCACCGGTTCACACAGCATTAGATACGATGCTAAAATTATGTGAAACACACTTCGAATTGGTTAAAAATACTTCTAATTATCGCACATCCCTCTTCCTCCCGAAACTTTCTTCATTAGGTGGTGTAGCGATGGGAGCGCAGCGATCCGGCAATTATTATAGTCCCCACATGTTTGATGATCACCGCCCATTTGCCCCCCCGAAACTTTCTTCATTAGGTGGCGTGTCGACGGGAGCGCAGCGATCCGACAATTATTATAGTCCCGACATGTTTGATGATCCCCGCCCATATGCCCCCCGAAACTTTCTTCATTACGTTAACTTACAAAATGACCTGAATAGTATCCCGCTCTCTTAATATTAAGAGAAATCCGAAAATGTTTTATATTTAAACTAAATTTTCACGATTTTTTTTGTATCGATAAGAAAATCGCTATTGGAAAATTTATGATCTTTATCTCATAAATTGATTGAAAATATTTATTTTTCGATTATGCTCTCTAGTATTGTATTCGTACATGTACATATGTATGCTACATTCAGATTTCATTTTTTTTTAAATGAATGAAATATGAAATGGCATATACGAGTATAAAATAATGTTATGCTTTATGTATAAACGAGTATGATAATAAAAAACCATAAATAGATACATTTATTTTCATACTACTGATATACATAAATGTAGGTACATATAAACTAAATGGAATGTTTTATGATTTGCAATGGTAGTATAATATGTATAGTACGAGTATCATAATAATAGTATAAATGGTAATGTCCAATTTTTATGATTTATTTAAATTATCTTTTGGTTGTTTTGTTTGGTAGACAGAATAATTTTTCTTCATTTTGTCACAAATAGTTTAAGATGTCAATGTTTATGTTTTTATATATTATGTATGTATTTATTTATAACAATAAAAAGATTATTTAATTTGTATTCAAAATACTTATTCTGTATTCATGTTCGATATAATTAGAATTAATTCCATTGTGGGTTGTGAACTGTTGGACCTTTCGTCACAAACTTGTGTACATTCCAAACAATATCTGCAATCTCCGAACGATTATAATTTTCTGTTGTTTTTTTTTTACTTCAAACATATGTACATACATCATAGATATTATAAATTAAAATTGCCCACAATATTTTCTTTATTACCATAAGTAATTTGTTTTTGTGTTATAATTACATATTATATTATTACAGTTGGGTGTATAAATATTCCCACGCTCGTTGAAAATATATGGGGTGTTGTTTGGGCTTTTATTTCTATAGGGCACAGCAGCAAGAAAGGTAAACATGAAGGTCATCTGGCTTTAAAATGTATTATATAGGCATACTGAGTACGAGGTTGCCTTTTATATTACGGGATTAGAGAAAAAAAGGTTTTTTTTTATTAAAACGGTTGGAACCTACAGAGGTTCCGCTTAAAATGCCACAATGGGCCCATGGTGCAAACCTTGAGGATCTATCCTAACTCACATAAGCGCACAGCAGCCTTAGCAAACTGTAAAAGTTTGAACCAAGAGATTGATAATAACTGATCTACGTTGAAAGAACCGTACGAGAACACTTGGGATCTAGCTTCGACAAGGGCCGGACAGCTGCAAAGGTAGTGTAGGCTGTCGTCCACTTCCTCCAGACAATCGTCACAAAGATCATCCTGAGCTAGTCCCATGCGTTGGAGATGAACCTTGAAACGTCCATGGCCCGTAATAAAAGCAACCAGCATTCTGAGTTGGTTCTTTTTTAAGAATAACACATATTTAGTAACCCTCACGTTGGGTTCGATAATGAATCGTTTTGCCTTTCGACAGCTAGGCGTAGAACACCACTTCTGCGTCAGTTCACGTAAAGCGAACTTCTTAATAGCATCCTTACCACCGTTGAAGGAAAGAGGAATTGCTGGCTCGGGACCACAAAATTTACTGTGCGATCCAGCTTTCGCTAAAAAGTCAGCAACCTCATTTCCCACAACGCCACAATGAGCAGGAACCCACATGACCCTTACTCTCGAATTAGAGCAAAGGAGATTAATGAAGTGTTTGCACTCTTTAACCAGTTTGGATGTCGTCAAAGGGTTTTCAAGAGTATAGAGCACGGTTTTACTACCCGTGCAGATACTAATATCCTTACCTAATTTACTAAACTTATACGTCTCAATTGCACTATGGGTAAGTGTAATTAATTCAGTTTGAAAAACCACTGACTTCAAAACGAGAGCCATACGCAAAAAAAAACTATCGACTCAGACAACTGCCTATAGAAATCCTGAGTGAGCCACACTTCTCTCGAGGGGAAAACGACGGAGAATGAATTTGTGAAATTCGGGCAATAGCCTGTCATTCACCATTTCAACCTCCGGAATATGTGACTTAAACTTATTAAGAATCTGTCTATGCCCTGTACAAGTCCCGAAGGCATTCCATGCCCCAATGCCCCTCAGGCGAAATGCAGCAGAGCACGCCATACCAAGAATGTAAGACTGCAATTCGGGCAAGCATAGAGTAGACCCCATAGCAAGAAGGGGAGTAGACGACATAGCCCGGGTTATGGCCCTACAGGCTGACATCTGCAGTCCGACCAGCCTTGCTACAGAAGACGTTAGTTTCACAACTGGCCACCATACAACTGCTGCATACGACAGTAAGGGTAAAACCAGTGATTTGTAGATGAATAACATCATTTTAGGGGTCAGACCACAGGAATTGCCAAAGGCCCTTCTGCATTGCCCAAAGATAGCAATGGCCTTTTGTAGTTGGTGAAATTTCCAGGAGAGTTTAATATCTAGAATAACGCCTAGGTGTTTCATGTGCTCTGTCCTTGTAATTGCTGTACCAAATAAAGTGGGAACAGATAAGTTAGCACTCTCTCTACGTCTGGAAAACCAAACACCAAACTTCCACTATATTAAGGGCGTTCTGCATCAAATCAGATAAGACGTTCAGGTATTTCCCAGAAACTATCAAAACGAGATCATCGGCGTAGCTTTGCACGATGAACCCAGACCGCTGAAATTAAACAAGTAATTCATCGATAATCATGAGCCACAGCCAAGGGTGAGAGTACACCTCCTTGCGGACAACCTTTGGCTTGAAGTCTTGACCACAATAATCAGTTGTTTGTGCCGATGTGTGAGAACTCGTATGTCGTGGTGTTCCTTATTGTTGGTTTCCCTTATTTTACGAATTTTTTTTGTTGTATTTGGCTCATATTGGAATACCCATACCGTCAACAAAGTTGGGTTTCGGGCTCATACGCACATATCCAAAATTCGTCACCAAAGAACAGCGTTTACTTCAACATATCGACAACCCGTAGACAACGTTGATAATGTGGACAATTCCTGGAATGATATTGTGTATTAAGTCTAAACTAAGGTGACCAAATTTTTTTAGGATCAATGCGATACTGGTGGTAATAATGTAACAGGATTTTTTTCAATGTATTATAATCTGCAAATTTTAAAAAAAGTGGTCATATTAGGTAGTTATTTTAGACAAGACCGGTTGCCGACCTATCCAAAAATATATGGCACTAGTGAAAAGAAGAATGGCGGATACGATAAGGTTCCCTAAAAAATGTGTTCTCATGGAACAATATTATTGCCAAACTCACATCAGAAGTTGTGTAGAATATCACGGGGAGCATCGAACAATATATGTGCTGGATTTTATCCGTAATAACAAATCTTGACATTTAGATCAATCCGAACGTTTAGTGCAATAAACTTTCTTTAATTAACGGTTTGGTTTATTTTATTTGTGGTGTGTGATTTTCGATTAAATTAGAATCTTTCTTTAATTTCTTGGATCACTCTGTCGACATTGTCTTAATTGTCGACGTTAATAAAAAAACTTGCTAAGTAACCTACGTAATATTTTACCTGTCGACAACCGCGTAACGTGTCGTTACGTGTTGCCAACCGTGATATTTATTGAGCATTTAAACCAACGGACAAACATTAAGGCCAAACGTGCATGCAATATTGAATGTATGCTGCGGTCCCACTAATGCCCATACGGATTCCTCAATCTCACGATAAGTCACATAACGATCTTGCAGTATCAGTTCATGCACAGTATCATTGTTTTCCAAAACAACAAACGATTTGGACGACCTTCACGAAATTCGTCGTTCAGCGAACTGCTGGCACGATTGAATTCTGTAAACCAACGATAAACACTGGATGATATTTCTTGGCCAAAAATTAAGTACATCAATACACTGTTGTTAAGTTAATCCACTTCAAAAGTTGCAAAAATTGTCGCACGACGAAAATGATGACGATTTAGTTCCATTTTTACACTGATATAGATAGAAATACGTTCTGAAAATAAGAATTTTAAGATTTTCGGTTTATCAAAAGAAGATAATTTTCCCCATTATCAACCGTATTAACATTTTTAGTAACGAAATTCAATTAAAGTGCCTTTGAAGAGTTCCCTATTTTAATGTGAGTTAGAAAATAAGGTTTTGAAGAGTTTTCAATTTCAGTATGTATTTTCAACTTAAACAACAGAAGAAATTTAAGGCTAAACGAAAAAATATCTTATTAATTAAACATTACTTTGCATAGTGGTGTATAAGAAAAATTTAAATTAAGATTAAGATTTTAACGAGATAATAGAAAAATTTAGATCTAGGTCTAAATTACATTCAGATGGTGTTTTGGAAATTTAAAATATTCTAAATTGGTAATTTTAACAATCCTGAGAATTTGCTAAGCAACGAATAATTAATTTCCATGTACATGATGCAAATAAGAATTTTTTATAATGAGAAACAAAGTGGCGAAATCCGTTATTTTAAATGGGAGCTAAAATGAAGGCACTAGACTGATAAAAATTATTTTAACGCGAATTAGGCAATGGAATATACAAACATATCCAATTAAAATAACCTTTTGCCGTCGACATGGTCCCCGCAATAGTACTTTCGCTTGCCAAATTTTGATTTGTTGATTTCCACCGTTCATTGATGAATCTACGGTATTAAATAAAACTTCATGATTAAAACTAGCCTAATCCGCACTGTGAAATTAGCGTATGATAGGAAATTCAATTTAAATTTACGTTGCTGCCCCGAAAAGACACAAATTTACAAATTTGCATCATTGGTAAATGCCTTTTAGCAAAACAAAATGAGTTGTTACCTTTTTCTGGTACCACTTATTGGTGATGACTAATCCACATCCATTTCTGTATACATTACCAGCTTTTCCCAAATTCAGCGGATTTTTGCACTTTACGGTTTTATCGTTCCCATCAACGATAATGAATACTACAAATTGTTATCCAATCATCAGTCATTTCTTGTTGTTTTGAATATTATATTCACTTTCCCACTAAACTCATCACACAGGTTTTGATGGTGGGTTATCAACAAATGAATGATGGTATTACAACTACATATATATATATATTATATATGATAGACAAAGGTATTCAGGAACTATACATGTGTGTACTCGTACATCCATATGCATATACCTAACAACTTAATTAATATTTGCAAATACTCTGCGGGCCCAAGTGCTAGCTTGTTAGTAATTATAATTAGTTTATTTGGCGTTATAGTTGACAATACGACTATCGGGAGAAAATCGAAAGTTTAGTTATTTACGTCTATTGTTTCGATACAGTGGTAGACTTTAACTCGTAATAATTCTATTGAGAACGGTAGTCACATAGCAACAACATGTAAGCCGTTGAACAGAGTACAGGCGATTCTTTAAGACAGTACTAAAATGTAAAAGTAAATATGTACTACAGGTCCGTAGCAATGCGCTAAAGTTGATTGTTAGTTGGTAATCGGGAAAGAGGCGGATATATTTACAAAGCTTCTAACTTTGTGATAAATCATCTCAGATTTTGAATTTGGTAAGAAATTAAACCCTATGAACCTCAGTTCATAGGGTTTAATTCTCTAACTTATATAACTGTGGTGTTACGACTCTAACCACTCAGGAGCAGAACCCCTAGTTGAAAATATAATAATTGAATCTAGTATATCTTAGCAATTATTACACATACATAGTTTTAAAAAAACTGTCTACACCGCAGTAAAATAGAGCATCAATGTAATTGTATTAATTATTTGATACTAATTCAATATTTCTATAATTAAAACTATTATAAACCACATATTTTTACGAATAGTGAAAAATTAGAAAAGATTTTGAAGAAAAGCCTCCGAAAAGCTGTATAGATATATTTAAATTACGCTTCGGTGAACTCTTCGTTTAAGAACATAAACTCATATATTGGTGGTCCTTTACTTCAGCTTCAATTTTCAAATACGATATCAACATGCCCATTCGCTAATGGAAGAATATCTTCCAAAACCTTGGTTCAACTTCATAGTTTTATAAAATACAAATCATGTTTTACTTCCATTCAGCTAACAGCACCCGCTCAGATATGCAATTAACCCAGAAGATTAATATTTCAAATATTTTAGTATTGGTCTAGAATCATCCTTTTATTCACAATCCCACCACTCTGATTGTGAATAAAGCACAGCGGGGTTTGTCAATTTCTGGCCATACAAATAAATTGAAGCAACAAGAACCTAAAGGCATGGAGAATGATGTTATTGATCAAGTCAGTTACGGCTGCTATAGTGAAAATGAATCAGCTATATCAGGAAAAGATCAATCCATCAATTCGGGAAATGATGAATCAGAGTAGTGTCAAAATATGTAGAAGAGTCTATTGATAGATGGAGTCGCAAGAAAAGATACAAATAATTCAAAAAATTAAGCAGTTAATGAAGTAGGGATTTCAGAAGAAGCATAATGCTTTATAGGGAAACGCGAAGAGGATGCAATCGGGTGTTCAACAGGTTGAACAAAAACCAGTGCCAGATATTCAGGAGTTGGAGCTGAAAGATTTTGAGGAAAATGGAAGAGTTCAAAATTTAAAGAAATACGCTCTTGACAAAAAAGAAACAAGGCAAAACTTAGAGGAGAATGTTGTACTTCTCGAATGGAGCGTTTACTTGGAGAGAAATTACCAACAGACATGTAAGAGTTACAGATAGATGTTCTTAAATTACTTCATACGAGACGTTCCTGTATACTAATTGACTTCTACCCGACTTAAACATATATAAAGTACTCTTATCTTCGGTTTTAGTATTCGTCTAATAAAAGAGAAAGTTCTATACTCATTTTGTATTCCAATTTCGAGTAGTCCGCATATACAATACGATAAAAGTTGATCTGAGCACATTTAATGTTTATGTTTCGATTCGTATACACAGAGATAAAAATGTACGTGAATAACAATAAAATTGTTTAAATTATATTATTTGGAAAAAAACAAACAAATGTATAAAAAAAATAATTTTTTAATGTATTTACATGCATCCTATATTCCATCGTCCTGCTGCATAGTGTTTGCTGCTATACATTCGAACAAATCTTGTATTCCTGTTAAATATCTCTTTTTTGTTGTGCCCCAAAATAATTTTGTACGAGCTTTTTCTCTATACTATTATGGTTCATACTCGTATTTAAATATACGAACTAAAATAAATACATTAAAAATATAAATAAACAAACAAATATATAAATAAATTTAACAATAAAAACATGAGTCAATTTTAATTGAATAAAAACATAAAATAAAAATAAAGTTGTATTTATAAAATTCTATATATGCAGATATATTGTTGTTGGGCCTGGTTGTTGTGGGAAATAATTTTAAAATTAAAACTTTTCAAATAGAAATAATACAAATTTTAAATAACATATCCAAATGTATCACAAAATTGTTGAACAAGATGTTTAAAGTGATGGTGACAATGGGTGTGTTGAAAATGTGCAGCAATCAATTGAATATTGCCCTTGGACATCGCCATATTATTGAATGAATCTTGCTAAAAATCTGTAGTTAAAGTAGGTAAACTGGTAATGGGCGAAACATGAATCGCTGTGGACTATTACTATGGATCGCTTGCTTCCCTCAATTGAAGAGGAAATTAAAAACGCAATTGAAAATAATTTGCGCGAAAAATCAATTAACAAACAAATTAACCAACATAGCTATTAATGTTACGCACTTGATATCGACACTTGCTACTTTTGATGAAGACAATGCTGAAATATGTCCAAATGTATATTTGCGAAAAATTTTAATTTTTTTTTTCAAATTACATACAATGTAATCTGCTGAAATATAAAGAAACAGCAAAATCCAAATTACTTTTTCAAGTTTTCAACTCAAAACCCTCTGAATTAAGAAATATCATATTTTGTTTTACCATCAAGCTGAACTTAAAATCTAAATTTAAGAAACTTCTTATTTGTATCAAACTGAGCAATTCACTTGTGAGCATATTTTTATAGATGATCGACCACAAATTCTCAGATAGCCGAATTTGTGAAGGCTTGGGTGACAATTTAATTTGTACACTATGATTGCATTAAACAAATTATATTGAAAAACGGGGATTCCCTGAATTATTTGAATTTAAAAATATAGTACATAAGTACATAGTATTCTGAGCGGTTTTTCTGACTTTCTCATATTTTTCGACTCTCATACTTTTCTGACCTCACGTGTTTCTAACTTTCTCATATTCAGTACAATTCCATTAGATATACAATGCTTAGGAGCCCACCCCAATGCAAAACATTTTACTTTTAACTTACAGGATGGCATGAGCATTATTTTGAGAAAAAAGATTTTGCTCGTTAAATTGGTGGTTGTCTTAAGAAAAAAGAATACAAACCTTTAACATTTTCCTTAAGAAATATTAGAGTAAGGTTAGCTACACTCCATAAATTGTCAATCATATTGTCTTAATTTTAAACTAAATTAATTTAGGCTGTTCGGTCGTATATTTTGATGTACGACGAAACAAGCGATATAAAAATAAAATGTTTAACGTCAATACATGACAAGGTATTAGTAAAATGATAAGCAAGCGATGAGTGCGGTCGTAAATGGGAGCAATTACGAACAACGAAAAATACAAATGTTTAGGCGAATGAGGATTTGAATGAAAATTTTTGCGACTTTCTACTTTGCTAATTTGAATTAGTAGGTTGTGGACGGTATCTTGGAAAGCTCCTGTATAAAAGCACAATAAATAAATATTCGAGAATTAAAATTATACAAACTATATCGCAACATTGGTGGAAAGAAATCACTTTATCGATTTATGTGAAAAATAGTTAAGTGGTGGTCCAACCATTTTCTTCCAGAATATTTAGAAATGCCAGAAGGAGTTCCTTCAAATAAACATCGCTTTAAATTTTTTTTTGAGATATATAGGCGTCCATTGGCGTGGTTGAATACTTAGAGATAGATCAGTTCACTGTTTTTGTTTCAGTAACTAAAGTGGAATGATATAAAGTTGCAGGACCACAAATGTCGTGATGTTAGAAATTCTAGCACAAGGTGATTATACTCAAAATAATCGATTTAAATCAATTTTGATGATTAAGAAATAGACAAAAAATGAATGCAAATAGTATTACGCATTCACATTAAGAAAAGGAAATAACATTAAAAGCTAATTCCGTTAAATTAAATTAAAGTATAACCTCAGATATTTTTATTCATTCGAACCTGAGTTGATACTCGAAAAAAATGCTCCCTCATGCTCAAGGCATATTCTTCTGAGATTATACCCTGTTAAGTATTATTAAATATTTACCGGGATGTATCAACAGAACATGAATTGGCCCAAGATCCGCGTGAAATTATTATGAATTTGAATAAAAATAAAAAATAGTTTGTGGATGAAATTCTTCTAATAAAAAATTATTCCCTGAGCATAAATAACTGGTTATACCAATGGTTGAAACTATTGACGTTATTAAACAAATTAGAAATAATAAATTAAAATTAATTAACTGAATAAATACAAATTATACAAACCAAAATTTGGTGCTCCAACATTCCAACTGATCTATTGCCAGCTGAGGGTATCATCGCGTACAAAATAATGTTTGATTTCGTCACGCATACCTAAATTATCACTTGTTGAATGTCTCGCCCTAAATTTTAAACGTGTAGTATTCTTCCTGCTCAGACCACAGCATTGGTTTAATACATCAGTGCATTTCAGCTCTCTTTGATTGGTTAATATTTTTTTAGGCCGCTTGTTTATATTGAATTCTTTAATTCATGAAAACAACGTTGAATCCGGAAACGAACCTTCCAAAGGTCCGTTTATACTGTTTCTGGCTCTAGCTAATCGATAATTCAATACTTTTTGGAATGTCGTATTTCCTGTACCGCCATATAAGTATTTAGCGCATTTCTATGCAATTGAAATACAGCATCTACAATAAAAATGAACGGGAATATTTTACCATCCTTACTTATCGGAAATGGCTAATTCGTAAGAAAATTTAATGGATTTTTTCGGCACCGCTAACAACACTAAAACTCATTTTAGAATTGAAGAATAGCGTTCTGGATTTGTTTGGGTATTGTATGACAACATTGAATGGAAACAGCATCGATACATCCCAAACAATTTTGAAAATTCCACATATTGTAAAACTCGAGGGAAATTGAATGCCACTCTGATACAGAAGGTGGTTTTTTTTACCAGATAGCTGACCAGATAGCTTCGCAACTCTAATAACGATTTTCTAACTGTAGTTTTTAACACCCGATACTTGTATAATATGCGTATCATTGAGTTCTCTGCGGCAAGGTATCTGAAATAGGGATGAAATTTAAAATTGCTTTAACCCAATAAAAATTATTAAATATTATATTTTACCTGAAATTCAGCATTAACCTGAGGGCTGGCGATACTCGTATACTTTATCAATAATTTTTAAATGTCTCTGAATATTAAAACTTCTTAATTAGAGTTGCATAAGACCCACATTGGATAAACCCGAAAAGATCCGGGCAATTAAAGAAGCTTTAATAAAACAAAGCTCTGAATCTATCAGGATCGAGGACTTGAAACGAAGTTTCATGACTGGGCCAAAAGAGGCCAAGTCAATTCATTGGGTGATAGGGGCATCCTTATCAAAAACCATCGTGTATATCTAGGCTAGTCCTCATGTAGAGTTTCAAACTTTGTAAGTTTGACAAAATGCCAGACCTTTGGACACATTGCTAAGTTCTGTAAGGAACAACACCATATTTGTGGTCACTGCGGCGACAATTTTTAATTTTTTTTTAGGAAGGACGTGGCATAGACACATTATTGGTCCATAGCCTTGCCTTACATTCACACGTCATTCACACACATTCATTAAACCCATTCATCCCATTCTCACCAGTACAGTTTCCCACCTGCGCATTGTATAGCTCCATATCACCCTGTACAGTGACATGGAAGAAGGGTCATAGATGTTTTCAATCGCAGCTTTAACCACTGCGCTATTTGCTCGGTTGCGGCGACAATAGGCATGACCAAAAATCATGCACAAAAAAGACGGATGACGCTAAATGTGCTTCTTGTAGCAAGGCAAACACGGCTTTTGACCATTCACGCATAGTAAAGTTTGTACCTCATACAAAACGGCTTTGAACCTAATAAGAAGAGAACTGTCTGACAGTTAAAAGTTAAAATAATTGTCGATTGAAGATCGCCCAGAGCTGCTAAAGCAGTTGGGCATTAAATCAGGCAATCTATTGAAAAAGAAGCGATTGACATACTCCTAAGTTAGATCATTACTAGCGACTTCAATGCTAAGTCCAAACTTTGGCACATAAGGACACACACGAGAGAGGATACCTCGTTGAAGAATTTATAGCAAGAAATCACCTATTTGTTATCAACGAAGATGGGCAGCCAAGTACATATTCTCACAACGGGGAGTCGAATATTGATCTCACTCTCATGACGGGCGGTCTGTTAAGAAATATTTTAAGTTGGTCCGTCCATGAAAATTAGACATCAAGTGACCATAGAGCCATTGTCTCGATCTTGGGTTCGGAGAACACAAATAACGATTCCCAAGCAGTAAAGAAAGTTCCTCGGTATGCCTTAAGGCATGCCAATTGCAAGTGTTTCTACAGCCAACTAAGTAGCGTCTGGCAAAGCCTGACTAAAGACCTGAAGGTATCGATCGATAGCGATATCGGTCAAGTTGAATAACAAGTTCAATTATCAAAGTCTGTAGCGCTACTAACTATACCACGTTAACGTTCTCGCAAATCTAAATTGTCTTGGTGGTCTCCGGACTTAACCGAATTAAGAAAATTGGTTCGTAAGTTGCGCAAATTATATCAAAGAGATAAAAAATTCCGAAACTCGGGAAAGCAAAAGGCTTAACTATATGGTACACCGAAAAGCTTATTTTAAAAGTATTGCAGACAAAAGCCAAATGAGCTTAAAAGAGTTCATCACGGAGCATGGTAATGTTGAACAGTGTGGCTTTGTCTATAAGATCAGCACAGGTAAATTGAAAACGAATGAGGTACTTAGTACCCTAGTGAGCAGTGGTGGACAAATAAATATTTGTTGGGAGTACACCACCAAATGCTTCCTCAATACCTTGCTACCCGCAACGGCTCATAGGAAAATGACTCTGAGAGGCAAAGAGAAATCCGTGGCGATCGTAACTCTGCACCAACTACAACAAGCGTGACCCACTTCAGTGGTGAAAAGGCCACTTTAGCTATCATGTCTATGAAAGCTGGTAAAGCCCCAGGCCTAGACAATATCGAGGTCGAACTTAGCCTATTATAGGGCCCTGTATCACCAAAAGTTGGTAAAATATGAATACATATTTGTCTTAGCAAAGGAATACTTCCCAAAGCTTGGAAATATGGTAAATTATTGTAGTTATCATTAGGAAAACTGGAGGTAGGTGTCAAACCGATCCCAAATCCTATGGGATCCTATTAATGGACATATTCCAAAAAAGTAGCACTTATAGTGACAAACAGCTTGGCTTTAGGGAAAATAGGTCCACAGAGGACGCAATGATCAAAATGATCAATATAGTCGGACCAAAAGTACAATCTTGGAGTTTTCCTAGATGTTTCTGACGCGTTCGACAACCTGTGGTGGCCCAGCTTTCTAACAAGTATTTCTCTGAAACAAAAACCACTATTATTTCAAGTCATGACATACTCAAAAAAATTGTCAATAAAGGATGTCCGCAAGGTTCCATCCTTGGGCCACACCTTTGGAATATTGTCTTCAACGGAAGCATGAACCAAGAAGTAGCATTCGCAGAATATAAGCTCTTTGCTGGGAATTCAAAACAAAGTATTCAAGGCAAAGTGAAATTAGCCATAGACAGGATGGTAAACTGGTGCAAAAGTTACAAAATGAAGCTATCCTCTACAAAGACAGTTATGATCCAACTTAAAGGTCCACTGGACATAAGTAGACCACCAATAGTTTCCATAAATGGCCAAAGAATTAAGATGGTGAAAACTGTTAAATGGCTGCGATTTGACTTCGATCAACGACTTGGAGTAACTTCACATGTCAAAAGACTTGCTAAAGAGAACTGGGGTCTCAAGCAACGTATTTTGTCAATAATATACGAGGGCCAATGTGGTCTCTTCATTGACATACAAACAGGCAAATAGAATGACCTGTCATCATCAGTGTACACTAGTTAGTGCCCAAAGAAGTATTTTGCTCGGTATTACCAAGGCATACAGAACAGTGTCGACGCCGTTCCAGTCTTGGCCGGGGTGGTTCCTATCGAATTACTCTAAAATGAAAAAATTGCCAACTACAAGATAAGAAAAAGACAAGACGTGAGCTTCGGAAACGTGATAGTAGAAGGCGATCAAATTCGGCCAAACCTCATGGGCTCGCTCAAGGGGAAAGCGAGAAAAGCGTCTATAGCAATATGGCAAGATAGTTTGTCGCATTCAATGGATGGTAAAATAACATATAGTTATCTGCCAAACATTGAAGCGAGATTAAACACAAAGATTCCTCTAAGTGTATGGTTTACCCAAATGTTAACGTAGGATGGAAGTATCGCCTCCTATATGTACCGACTGATTCTAGCGGATTCAAGTACCTGTGAATGTGGACAGGGCGAGGATACAATTGAACACATCCTATATGACTGTGATCTAGCTCAAAAAGCTAGAGATCAACTTATTATAGACTCAAGAGTTGAGTAGCCAGCAAGTAAACTTACTTTAATGCTGCCAAACAACCCAATAAATATTTTGACAAGTAACAAAATTCGATGTGTGTCAGAAGTTGGCTTTAATTGGGATTTTCCTTAACCAATGGGGATTCAATTTTTTAAGTAAAAATAAAAAGCAAAACACAAAAGTAAAAGTTTTTTCATCGGTGATGCAATGTTAGTTCATATTTAGGCCGTAGTATAAAACTAGATAAAAATTAAAATTTTGACAGTAAACTAAAATTTTTCGATTTATTTGTTCAATTCGTCGGGATAAAAAAAACGTGTGTTTATATTTATGGTGTGTAACGCCATTTGAAGGATTGCATTAAGGATACTGCTGATTCTACGAGTTCTACGAATCTACGATGTTGTCCGATCTTAATTCAAAAGATAAATGCTATATGCCTAGCACAAAACAAACGTCTAATTTTGAAGAAATCGTGAACAATATGGGTTTCGTACATGTTTGTAAGATACCTATGCAGTCTATAAATATTACGTGGCTTTTTGTAATTTATTTCTTCATATAACATATCTCTATAGTACTGTCTAGAAATAAATCGAATCTCTATCTGTATGCATCATATCCAGACCAAATTAATTGACATATATATAGCCATAATCTTTTCAAAAACTAAACAAAATTATTAAAGAGCCTGCAGAAAATCAATAAATGACACAGTAAACGGAAAAACTAAAGACAAAAAGCTCATTAAAGTTTTTTTTTTTCTTCATGCTTTTGTTCTCTCAGTCAGAGACCGCACTCACTATACGAGTACATTGTATAGTAGAAAAAAAAAAAGTTTTCTGTTTATTTTCGTGTTCTAACTAATTTAAAGTAATAACATATTTAAATTAGATGCTGAATTTTTTAGATACATTTTTATAGCATTCTTTTTTTTCAGGATTATAATAACCAAAAACAAAACAAAAATTGTTATTTTAACACTCAATTTTCATCGAACCCTCACAAAAACAAAAAAAAAGGAAACTGGAAACAATTTTTTTTTGGTTCCAGGGGTTTGAGATTATAAATTTAAACCAAAAACCAACCAACAACAAAACATATTACATAAAATGTTATTATGATGAAATGAATTGTATATTATGTGCAATTATAATTATAATTATTAATAATATAATAATATATTTATTATATTTAACGTATAAATAATTAAAATTATTATTTTCCATTATTTTTTGGGTAGGATTTTTTGTATGTACACCCAAAACCAAAATAAATTTGAATTTTTTTAACTTTTTAATGTTGTTATGTTTCTCGTATGGAATATATATGCTAACTCTTTCCTAACTCTATATAATATATAGATGAGTTCCAAACCTGGATAGGAGTATTAAAATAAAAATGTAACGAATAATGAAATTGGTATATTATAAATATAAATACACTTTAGGGTGATGAGAGTGTAACAGGTTTAACAAAATTACATACATACATATGTAATTACATATGTCTGCTATGTCATGCCTGCTTATAATTAGTCTGGATATGGCTAAGTTTAAATATTTAATATTTATATTCGGCGAATTTCTGCAAAAAAAATTGTTCAGAATAAGACTAGACCCTAGAATTTTATTAATCATTCATAAAGTTAAAATTCTAAAAATATAAACGCTCTTTCCACACCACTTGCAATTTATAGAGATAAATAATGAATTTTGTTTGAGATTTAAACTGCCCCTCCATAATAAAATCGAGTTTGACGTGTATTCGGCTACAACGTAATCCTTCAAGATTTAATTTTCGGAACATTAAAAACGATGAATATCGTTAAAGTTTAGTTTTCTGAAGATAGCAGGTTTTTTTACAAATTGTTTGTAATTTTCAAAGTTGAATAATTTTAATTTAAATTTTTAAAACTTCTTATTGCATTGAATCTTTAGATTTTAAAGTTACGATAATTTAAAATACCTATAAATAAAGTAATTAAAATTTTTTGAATTTGGCGAGCTTCTTTTAGTTGCGACCTATGATTATTATTATTAAAATTGTTTTGAGCCCACGAGGATTCCCCACTTAATGCCACAAAGGCTCATGATGCAAACCCAGGACACAATCCTAATTTGCAAATGGGCACTGCTGCCTTCGTAAGAACTGAATAAGTTTAGACCAAGGCACAGAACACAACTGACCTAAATTTAAACACCTAAAATTGAATACCTGATGCCAAATCAGAACTGAACGCTGGACAACTGTTCACGAAGTGAAGGCAGTTATCATCCTCCTCCAAGCAGTCCTTGCAAATAACCTCATGAGCAATCGCTACCAAGATTCTTAACTGGTCCCTTTTGAAGATAAAGCATACTTCGTTGACCTTAAATTAGGCTCCTTAATGAACTGCCTCGCCTTACGACAGCTAAAAGTTTCAAGCCTCTAAACCCGAAGGTCTTTCAAAGCGTAGTTCTTTAAAATTTTCTTCCCGTAGTTGAAAGATAAAGGAACCACTGGTTCAGGACTAATTAAACTTAATTGGGAACCATCGTAAGCTAAAAAATTCGCGATCTCATTGCCTGCGATGTCATAATGAGCCGATACGCACATGATCATAACTTTATTGTTAGAACAAAGAAGGTCCATGAAATGCTTGCATTCCTTGACGAGTTTGGAGACAGTCAAGGGATTTCTTAAAGAGTTAAGTACATCATAACACTATGTGCCAACGTCTGAAAAACAGTGCAATACAAACCGGGACTTTCGAAAAATCTCAAATCAGACCAAGGACAGTAGATTCCAAAACCTGTGCTAAGGTTAAAACGAGACCCATCAGAAAAGAAGACTATGGACTCATCTAATTTGTTGAGAAAATCCTGCGAACTCTACGAATCTCTCGAAGGAAAAAATAAAAAAGTGGAATTTGGGCAGCAATCTGTCATTAATTCATCATATCGATTTCTGGTAAACCTGAAGAACAGTTTTTAAGAATTTATTTATGTCTTACGATAGAACCAAAACAGTTCATGCCCCAATGCACCTCAGGCGACATGATGCAGAACAGCCTAAGCCTAAACTAAAGATGATTATTCTTGGCTACAGAAGCCTTCAGGTCAATCACTGGCCACTATGCAATAGAAGCGTATCAGTATCAGAGGTCTGTGTTTGGCAACCTTGACATAAAAGAATATTCCATTCAGCTCCGCCTCCACAATGCGAGATTTGAAGATGGGTTCTATCCATACGAAAATTTGATCAATACCAAAATTGATACAGCAGGAGTGATCGTATAGCAAACGAAGTGCATCGAAAGCTCCCGCATTCCCCAGGAGAAAACCCATAAAACACTGATTATTATTAAGAGATTTTGGAACAGTGCTAAAATAATTCTTGAATTAGAGGAAAGTCATGCTGTAATTCAGCAGGCAATACCACCAGGGCCGCACAGCCTTATAAGATGCAAAGGAAAAGAGGCTCCAGCGCAAGACATCACGATTGATCAGCTTGTGGGCCAAATTTTAATCGGGACTTGCCGCATAAGTCCTAGTGAGTTCGGCAGCAACTATATCGGAGTTGATAGGAAAATTAACAGAAAGAAGCAGCTCATCAATTTCCCTGTTGGAAGAGGTAAGGTGTCCAACCGGTAGACGAAGAGAATCAAGCTTACACACTCTGTTCTTAGCCAAACCTTTAATGAAGCGAAATATAGTTTGAGAATAACTGAGATCTATAACACTATAAATAATAAAAATACACATATTTACGAACCGATCTTTACATTTTTTTGTTTTAAATTTAAATAAAGATATTTTTATACAGAAACTTTACTAAATCACTTTATTCACTAATTTACTGAATTTCTCATGGTATTACATTTATATTAAACCGCACGATTTATGTATATAAATAATTATACATTTAATTTGCAAAATACAGTTATCACAATCTACTAATTACTAAACGCAACATTTTCAAATCAAACAAATGAAATAAGCATGGGTTTCCTTGGGATCCACCGCCTATGTTTACGGGTGTTTGGGATCAGCAAATCACTAATAAAATTTAACTTAACAATACGAAATTTAATGGTCTTTGAATGTTTCTGACCAGCGTCACTATTCATTAATTTTGAAATAATTTATTTGGTAACAGAATGAAAAATATCACGCATACTGAAGAAAACGTCAAAAACAACTCATTTTTCATAGCCTACGTTTCTAAGAAAAATTTCGATTTAAAAGTTTTGACTTTTCTATAGCATAATCGACAAGTTGTTTTTCAGGATTCGCTAGCCAGTCTAAACATTTTAATTAAAAGGATTAATTAATGCAGAATTAAAATTAAATTATTTTTTTTTATATCTGGTACTTGAGTTAATAACAATTTGAGGTAATAATTATGTGAAGCTTCAATTACTCAGATAACATCCCAAATTTTCAAAATATATTTTAACTTGGTATCAAAGATTCCCAAGATTCCAAAGATTTATAAAACTTTATACTTTAAATTTTTTAGAATTACATATTTTAATTAGAATTGATCTTATAATTAGAATAAAAAGAAATCCACGGATAATAACTGAATCTTTGAAATTTAAATTTATTTATGGGAATTTATGGGAATTTTAATCTAATTGAAATCGAGGGATCGTTTTTAAGAATAATATTTAATTTTCACTTTAACAGACAAAATTCTTTGAATTAGGGCATACGTATTTATTACATTTTATAATTTTGGAATTTAGAATCAATGAAATATTTGATTACAAGTTTTGTTTCCGAAATTTCTAAAATTTAGAATTCTAAGAGATTTTGTTGGAGGCTATGAATATGAGAACCCGACTGTTAACAGAAAGTTATCCATCCAAAGACTATCAGGCGGTCTTCTGTGGCCAACTCGAGCCCAGGGTACGGGATGGGTTTCGATGATAGACTGGATGGACCGTGTTAGACCGCAGGAGAACAAACAAAAAAAAATGAGGGAAAAACCAGCCAGCGTAACTCATCTTAATTTAATTCACCTTGATTTCATCCCGATAACTTAATCTGTAATTTATTTAGACATCATAAACTAGACAACTGAATTAAACTTGACTTTAACAAAATTTTTTTCTAAATAAAATACTTAATTATATATTTTGACAGCGAAAAATAACAAAAATAGTCTGAAATGCAATCTTTAAAACTCTTCTTTTAATCAAATAATTAACTTTAAGTCAGGACCTAGAATTCGACGAATTTGACATAGAATGCGAAGTGAGGAACTTAAAATGATCTATATCATCACAGATTACGCAACTGCAATTGTGCTTTGATAAAGAAACGGAAAATCCTGAACTGGCACCAACCCGCACTCATCAACGAGCATTAAAAACCCCTCGTAGCGAAATTTTAATTTGCACAAACAAATTAAGGTCTCTTCACCGCACCTTACAGGATTATCTAAAGCCCGACACGAATCCAGATACCGAGTTATTTACAATTATGAGTTCTCGTTTACTACATATCCAACTTCGATTGTCCCGAATTTCAGCATCAAAGTACGTGCAGAACTTAGTTACCAGTTTGATCTTGTCCTGTCAATCTTTATTAGATCTCATACCCAAACTTCAAGATGCCTCTTCACTAAATGAGTCATTAGAAACTTTGAATGCTCTTCATGTTTCTAACTCATCTCAACATCTTAAAGATAAGCGAACCGCTCAGTCAAGACAGGGTACAAAACATGTATATTTTAACAATGACAGTCCACCGGAATCAGTTTCCTCCAACAAATTCATTCGCACCTGTTCTATTTGTAACGATAGAACCTCCGCGGCTCCCATTAGACGCTGTTAGTCAGATGCCATCAATAAGTACCACTGGTACCTCAATACCAATATAAACCATCGTCAACTTTTTCACACCAACCTGAAGTGGCTCAAGGTCAGTCTTCGGTTGCTACAAATGTTAACGTTCCATTGTCATACAATTACTGGAATATACCTTATACACTTCCGCCTCAAGTATACCATCCGAGCATCCATCTGCACGTCATGACGCAGATTTCGGTGTTCAAACCCGTTTGCCTTCAGCAGTGGATATTCAGAAATGGAATATATCATTCGATGGTTCAACCTATAGCATAACAGTAGAGAAGTTTTTCGTTCGAATCGAATTAATGGCAGAAACTCATGGTATGTCACCCAGTCTAATGGTACATGATCTTGGATCCTTGTTGCATGGTATCGCCAGGGAACATTATTGGATATTACTCGAACGAAATCCAAGATGTTTTTGGAAAGACTTAAAAGATGGATTTATACATCGTTTTCAAGACGGGGGATCAGATAACTATATTAAAAATAGTCTCGATCATCGTAAACAAAAGGTTAAGGAGGCATTGGTTGATTTTTATTACAATATATTAAGCTTAGCCCATCCATTAAAATCCCCGTTAACAGAGCTTGAACTTATTGAAATACTTAGAAAAAACATGCGGGCAGGTCTCAAAAAAGCATTTGCCGGTGAAAAGTTCCAAACCATATCAACTATGGTTACCAGGTGCGTTGCACTTGAAGAAGCGTGAAAAAGCATGGGATATGACCCTGAACTTGCCATGGGACCGAGTTTCAATCGAAACGTTCATGAAATAACACTAAATCCCCAATCCAATTATCCTACTACGCCAGGATACTACAATATGCCTCCACCACAGATACAAAATTTCGGGAATATTAGCGGAGCTCAGAACTCTGTAATAGACCAGTATCAAAACTATTCATCAAACATGAGACAACCCGTAGTTTGCTGGAACTGAGGTCAACCGCTTCAGAATAATATATACCATTCTGTGCTAAGTGTAATTGGAGGCCGGAAAACCCCCAGTCGGGAATGAGAATCCCTGGGAATCCTCATTTCCAGCTGCCAGCCCCGGTGTCTCTCAGGCCGAATACAACAGACTCAGCGGCGAACACAGATCCAGATTTTTATGCGATGTTAAAGCGCGAAGAAATACTTCAAAAATTTTAAATTCGTTAACTATCCCCGTATATAATCATTAGCGTAGATCTAGCGATAGATTCGTTAACTATCCCCGTATAACCGTCCTTACGCATTGGTAAATGTCGCCGGAACTGATATGCGAGGTTTACTCGATAGTGGTGCGACGATCAGCGCCTTGGGTAAAAATTTTATTGAGTTCATTGAGCAGCATAAACTTCGGTTCTTACCTCTATCTACATGTGTACAAACGGCGAACGGTGCAAAACAGTCGATGCTTGGATACGTTTACCTACCCATCATATATAACAGGAAATCCCTCAAATTACAACAGGAATTATATCTGGGATATCATTTTTGGACTATGTTTAATTTAAGACCTACACTAATCGCAGAAATAACAGGTACTAATTCGGATAATATGGTCACTACAAATCCCAAATATCACGTCTTGAATACCGATCAACAAGCAAGAGTTCAACAGATAATTAATCTGTTTCCTAGCTCGGAGGAACTTGGACTTGGAAGAACATCCTTAATTACACATAAAATAGACACGGGTGACGCTACCCCAATCAAACAGCGGTTTTTCTCTGGGTCGCCTGCGGTTCAAAACCAAATCGATTTGGAATTGGATCGCATGTTGGCTTTAGGGGTAATTAAGGAGAGTAACAGTCCATTGTGTTCGCCGATTACTAGAGTTCTGAGATCCAATGGGAAAGTACGACTATGCCTAAACGTAAACTCGTAAACTTAATAGCGTGACAAAAAAGGATGCTTACCCTTTACCCCTCATAGATGGTTTGCTCAGTCGACTGGATAGAATGCAGTTCATGTCCAGTATTAACTTAAAGGATGAGTTCTGGCAGGTTCCACTAGACCCCGACTCAATGGAAAAAACAGCTTTTACCGTGCCAGGACGCCCGCTTTATCATTTTACTTCTATGCCATTTGGACTCTGTAATGCGCCTCAAACCTTATGCCGTTTGATGCACAGAGTGATCCCACACCATCTGCCGTAAACATTTGAACATAAACTAATCACAACAGTATTTAACAAGTGGAAATGTGCCAAGGTTTATTTAAATACTTAAATACTTAAATAAACTATTGAACATGTTATGTGTTCTAATGTAGTTTATTGGAAGTCATCGGAAGCCTCCGTTTATTGGGTATTTTTTAAGTGATTCGTATAGTTAATTTAATTTATGGTATTCTTGTTGTTGTAGTTTCATATTTATCTTCTTAGGTACATACTTATGTATACCTCATATTTGTTTTATGAGGTGTTTTCTCTATATCTTAGCCATTTTATGATATCTGACGTTAATATAAAATATACATTTTATGAATAACGTTATATAATTTTTTACATTCTTTAACGAACATGTATTCCCTTATCGCATAAACGATTAATAACACACCAAAATATCATGTAACCTAACGTCCGCACACATATTATATATTTAAGAAAATTACCAACGAACACTAAACGATGGTCTTATATGTGTATACATATATGCTACATACCAAAGATATCGTGAAAACCCATTTGTATTCTTTGCTCTAAGTCACTTAAGCATTAGAAAAAAAATAAAAAATTCCCCCAAAAATCACCAACTTGGTCTTATCTTAATGTTTGCATTCATAACTTTCCTTTCACATATTATTAATATTATTATTGTACTGTACAGTGAAAAAATAGTACAAAAACTAACGAAATAACGGTAAAAAGAAGACAAATTATACACGGACAGTAAGTTCAACTATTATATAGATTGTACGTATGTATGTATGTATGTATATGTACTTATGACATTAAGTCGATAACCAAAAAGCTTCTTTTTTATTTACTTTCGAAATAATTTGTTATTCTTACAGATTATTGTGGATGTATACACAGAGAGACGATCGACTATCAGTTTTGGCACAGAACATTGTGTGTACATAAAGTATTCTTATCAACAAATTTCCAACAATTAATTTTTACTTGTCCGCATTTCTATTATGACGAGATTCGGTCGTTAAATGAAATAAACCGTTTTTCGTTGCGTGTGAGATAATAATTTTGGAAAATTATGATTTTCCATATAATTTTTCCGATATCTATACACTATAGTGACTATACCCATGAATCCTATCATAAAGGGATGATACTATTTTTTTGGTTCGGAAATAAGCGGATATAATGATATCATACCGAATAGATCTGTTTGCTATTGTTCTTCTCTGTATCTGTGTATCGTTCGTTACATGAATAATCGGATGTTCCTGTAATTTTAATAATTTTTGTGTTGAGGAAAATGAAAATTGGTTTTTGGTTTTGTATTGTTGTCAAGAAAATGTTGTAGACCTTTTGTGTCTATTTTATACATCTAAAGATACAATGGCTTGCTAAAACATAATAATGATAATAGAAATAATGATGATGCAAATAATTACTGTGATAATAATGATAGTGATAATTATATTTGATGTGTGCGGGAAACTAGTCGTTAAAGTAATAGAAATTTTATCGTTTGTATTCGCTTATCATAGTGTTTTGTATCACGCCTTTAACCGCAACACTATTAAATGTAACTATAAACGATTGCAGGTATTTTAGAATAAGGATTATTCGTAATTTCATTATGCAAGAAATAATCGGATTGTTGTTATTTTGGGTCGGGATCTCAACAGTGGCAAAGTGAAAATCAATCAGATGTAACTCATACATTGATATACATAGTTCTTCCTCCTTTTTTTTATCTCGACAATAACACGAACAACACCAAATTAAAATTATATGAAAGTGGTAGATCTGAATGATATTGATACTGACGACAATGAATAGTTTATTTACAACGAATTTATGCGTTAGCTGCGATAATAATAATCCAAGAACTGCTGCTTTTTTGTGTATGCTGCTGATATTACAAAGTGTACATAGGTCGATATTCGTTGCTTGCATTACAGTCTTTGTTACACATTTCATGTTCAAGGTGTTTTAATCACCGCCGGATGCTTAGTAACATTAATTGAACACCCATTAATTTTGAAAATATTCTTTTTGGTGAAATTACCTTTTGACATTAACATTCTGTATATTGTGGTCGATGTATGTAACTCTGCTGTGTTTTTTTTTGTGGTGGAGGGAGGAATCTTCATAAGACCTCACATGTGGACCTAATCCATAAACATGTAAGAGTGTTAGATTCTTACCGACTAAACCCTAACCCGCAAATCCTTATGCCTATAGTTGTCTCGTGGAACTATTGCTATGTATTACTTCGCGAGAACAGGCTCAGCCTTAGCTGCTATCTAACTTTGTTGTCTTTGTCTATTTTGTTCTAGACGTCTCAGTTTCTTAATGATCCTTGCATTCATTTTACACACCACCTCCCAAATTTCTTCGGACTGCAGCATACAATCAACAACTGTTACCGGTGATAAGTCACTTCCCACAGACCTATATAACTCCAATCTTCCTTCCTAGAAGCGCGGTCAGTCAAAAAATACATGCTGTACGTTCTCCAGTTTTCCTTCGCACATTGGGCAATAAGTGGAATCATCTTGCTTAAACTTATTTAAATAAGCGTGAAACCAACCATGCCCCGCCAGAAACTGGCATACATTTAACTACTGAAGGGACTAAACGATGCGTCCACCGACCTTTTTCCGAGCTGTCCCAACGCTGCTGCCACATGTTGACGGTCTCTGTGCGAGCCACAATACGATTTCCTCTATTATCTCCATTTGCACGGCGAGAATACATTCTTTCTCGCGCCTTAGCCAATAAGTCAATTGGAGGCATACCAGCTAATAGACACACGGCTTCATCTGATCCCTTCTAAATGCACCAACCACCCTCAAAGCGCTTAACCGATAAACAGATGCCACCGGTTGTTTGTAAGTACTTATCTCCATAGCACTGGCCCAGATTGGTGCTCCATGCATAAAAATAGATGTCACCACACTACTCAGTAACAGTTTGGGGCTCTGGCGGGCCCCCCTGCGTTTGGCATAATTCGCATTAACGCCCCGTTCACTTTTCCAACTTTTTCCCCAACGGTATCCAAATGCGATTTAAAGAACATTCTAGCATCAATTATTACTCCCATAATTAATTGATTCTTTTAACTGAATCAGTTGACCACCAACTTTCACCGTCATGAATTTCAAACTTTTCCTACTGGTGATTAGCATTGTTTCTGTTTTGTGCTCAGATGATAACCAATCCTGAATTACTTTTATACTCCAATTGCAGATTTCTTCCACCTCTTCTTTGTACTTTCCAACACCTATACAATCACAACATCATCAGCCAAACCAACCACCATTGCTACTTATGGTATCGGCAGTCTAAAAATGTTATCGTATACATGGCATTCCACAATGTGGGTGCCAGCACATACCCCTGTGGTACACCTTCAGAAATGTGATAGTATTTAGTATCTTCATCGGTTTCATACTTCCAAACTCGTTGTCTAAAATAATTAGCTCAATCCCAACTAGCCGAGCTAAATGCATTTTTCACATTTAATGTAACTACCGCACAGTAGTTTTTAGAACCTCCTTCCCATCTATCACCTGATAACGAGTTTAATCGCTTGAATGGTAGAGTGAGCTTTACGGAACCCATATTGGTTCTCCGCCAAGTCCCCTTTGCTTTTAGTAGCTTCCTGTAGTCTCTCAAATATGATTCTCTCAAATAATTTACCTGCGGTATCTAGCAAGCAGATTGGCCGGTAGGAAGATGAATCATCTAACGCCTTCTTTGCTTTAGGCAATATTACCAACCGCTGTATTTCCGTTTCTCTGGGAATACTCCTTCCTCGATGCATGAGTTGAATAAGTTTACAAACAACTTTGGATATGAGCGAATCTGCGATAATTCTGCTGTGTTGTGCTAGATCGATTGCATTCCATAAGTCTATTTTGAAGAGAGTCATTTGAGAGTTTGATGATTTTGCATCATTAGATCTATGGTACTCCCCATCATTAACATGAAACTTTACATCATTTCAGTAAACTTTGCAAGTAACCTTTCTTTGTAAGTAGCCTTACCCGTGAATACGGGTCTCTGCATAGATGGACCATAGATTCTCTGGATCTCGTGGGATTAAATAGAGTATAATTGTATTTATCAATAAAGTAAAAAAGTCAAAAAGAAGATACCGGGACTCACCAAAGCAGAACTCGAACCGGAATTTGGAGCTCCCTCCACAATATCAAAAAAAGGTGACTTTATGGAACCTAAGCCACGGGGCAGCGGTATCGTCCTAGGAAAAACTCGCGCTTGCAATGTAGGAGGTGGAAACATCCCACCGTAGAAGCAGCCGTAGAAGCTGCGCTATAGAAACCAGAGCTCAGAGTTCAGGATACTGGACAAGTTGGCTGTGACCCCTGAAGGGCAGCTCACAGCTGAGCAAATGGAGTTTATGACATGGGCTAGGGACATCCTCGGCTGGTTCAGCTTGGATAGGTACCACATGTCTAAAAGACAGTGATCTCTGGATGAGTTGGTAGGAGTCGACATTAAAAGGGGCAAATTGCAAGTAGACGAAACCACTCTTATCAAACACAACAATTCTTGTGACATAGTGAAGGAGCATGTGTTGGTGCTAGCGATCATAAGGCTACAAGAATATGGGAGCATCACTTCGGAGAGATGGAGGCTGATGAATAATGCACTGAACTTCGTCTTCCTAAACGTCCTAAGAGGAAATCCATAACTTCTTCCATCCGGTAGATATACGGGTAGGTTCCAGGGGCGCGTTATACTAACGACATATCTGGATTAAAGATCGGTTGATCTCTACAGGTTAGCAATAGCCAAGAGTGAGGTGTGGCAGGGCGCGTGGCTTGCGACGATAGCTAGGGAAGAAATTTCTAGCAGACCAAGAGCACGCGGTTGGGTCTCAACCGATCCGGCATGCACATAAGAGATCCTTAACATCATATGGACCAGTAACCCAGATGAATTGGAAGATTGTAAGGCAGGAGGAGGCAAAGGTAGACCCTAGATTATCCACTGTAGTAATCAACAAATAGTCCCAAGTCCCTCTTGCTAAGTCAAAGGGAGTAATCGACTTCGTATTTGACTCGATTACTCTCAGATAATGAAGCCTTCCGAAGTGGCGATACTGAGGAGATAGTTGGGTATAGCCTTCTTTAAAGGGAAAGACAAGGATAACCTGTTGTGCTCAGGGAGTGGAGGGAACTACGGGCGTCTCGGGAAAGAGTACCACTGGGAGCGATACAAGTGATGCTATCGGATCCACAGGTACAAGTCAACAAACTACTCATCGATTATCCTCTCCTCTGTAACCTAGCGATCAATGGATTACTGTTGTAACTGGAGAGAGCGGCTTGGTGTCAGACCCTATGCAGATGACGTAGCGGTAGCTGTCTCTGGGAAATACATAATCACGAATAAGGAGTTAATGCAGAATGCGCTCTCAAAATTACGAAATGGGCCAGCAGATGTGGACTGTGAATTAACACGGCCAAAATGGAGCTAGTTCTATATTTACGAAAAAATGGACAATAAACTAAGCTGGAAGTCTAATATTTTCTAAAGAGTAAACAAGACTACTAAAGGTATGTACTCATGAAGGAGCGCCATTGGGAAAAGATAAATCTGAAACTGTAGCTGGTACACTGGCTTTTCACAGCTGTTGTGAGACCCATGCTTATTTATGGAGGGAGTGTGTGGTGGCCAGCTCTTGAGAAAATAACATAAAGAACTAGGATCGAGAAGGTGCAAAGGGTGGCCTGCATGCTGTGTGTATTTTTAATAAGCAGTTGCCCCTGCAAATCATAGGTGGACCTTTAACACCTTTACTTGTAGCGTAGCACGGCAAGTTTGGCCAAAACTGGACTTGAAGCGCTTCAAAACTTTAATCTCGATACGTCAACGTGATTTAAGAACGATCGTGGAGATAATCACTGAACACTGACTTTTCGGAAAACCTGCGAGGAGGCTGGTACTAGAAGCAAATGAATTTTGCAGAAACTGCATGGATGAGGAAGAAGAAGTGATTTTAGTTCACTTCCTTTACTCATGTCCGGCAATAGTCTATGGGTAGTTACACATTGGCCAACGGCTAGGATGTAGAAAACTGTAAAGTGCAAGATAATCTACGCTACATTACTAGCTCTGATTAGTTCCACTATAGGTAAAAAGGAATTAAGATCCTGTGGTATCACAACAGACCGTTACCTGTCTAAGTGTGCTTTGGCAGCCACTCTAACCTAACCTAACCAAAATGTTCTACTTCTATTTTAAACCTTTTGGAATTTTTAAAAGATTGTCAGTGGCTTGAGCGCAATTAACCTAGCCTGAATAATTTTTTTCTTTTGAGCTTGCCTCGAATTATTTGCTTTTGTATTTAAATTGGTATTTGCTTGAAAAAATGTTTTTATCAATCTGGAACGTATCATGAGAATTGTTAGAACAGGTCATCTGAAGTAACTGGCACTACTAATTTGTTGCATTACTAGAATTTCCTTTATACACAGGTCTATTGAAATGTCTTATCATTTCTTTCCGATTTCAATCCGTTAAGTTTTATATTTATTTGATTATACCACGGAGATGTCAGTAAAACTTTTCTAAACATTTTAAACGAGGTTACGTAATCTCTTATACTTTTACATGCAGGAAGTAAATATGATGTGGGGATATATTTTGGAGGAAACCATGGAACAAGGCATAAATATTTTTTTTTAAACCAAGATTTAGAAATAATTATTTTGAAAACCAGAATCTGGAAGGCTAGATAAGATTTTGAAAACCAGGCTTTCATGCCCAATCTAGTCAAAACCATCTTGAAAGTTTTAAATATTGGGCCCATCGAGGAATCGCTAAATGGCAGAAGATAATTCTGCAACACTGGCACAATCTTTTTTATTCATTTAAAATTGTTTTAGACATGTTCGTCTGTTCAATACCACACTTAAACTGGTTAAATCTACGAATACAGCTAAACGGTTTTAATTTCACCAACATACAAAGACCTTCAAGGTCAGTTTTGTATATATACATTTATGAATCAACCGATCTGAAATAAACTTTTCCGTTTCTATTTGTGTTTGGTCCAATTTCTACATAGCAATTTTTCAAGCCAAATAATTTCCAAGAATAGAGGAAAATAATTTTCTCGCACACAAAACAGAGCAAAACCGTAAACAAAACCTTTGAACATTTTCATGATGATTATTGTTATTATTCTCATTATTATTACTACTGTTATTGTTATTACTATATACATCTAACTTTTGTTGTTATTATTATTATGCCAACTTTTTTTATTTTGTTCTGGATTTTTAATTTTAAAACTTATAGACTAGAAAAGCATTCAGAAATTACAAAACAAGTTCATTTTAAAATACTCGTACATATACGTACAGAAAACGAGAAGTTCCCAATATATATACCAAACAAGTGCAAGAGACGAGTGAGGAGGAGCAAAAAAATTTCTTAATTACAGAATAGGGAAAATAATGTCACAACAGTTTTGGTTTGATTCTTTTTGTTTGAGGTTTTTTTTTAATTTTTGTTTTTGTTATTTACTCGAATTTGTTCTGTAATTTGTTTGTGTGTTTGTTATCAAATGCTCCAAATGCAACAATTCAACTTTTTGGTCTCAGGTTATGTACAGAAATGAGAGTAAATAGAAAAGCAATGGTAATAGCTATAATAACGACACAAATGAAAAATCAAACAAACAACTTTTTTTGTGAGCTTTTGTTTTTTTTAACTTTTAATTTTCAAAAGTTAAGCTTTTTGTTTGACAATTATTGTAAAAGTTTGATATTTGATTGTTTCTATTTATGTTTCGATTAATTTTGGTTTTTTGTGTTGTGTCCTGTATTGTACTAAGCCTACATCAAGAGAATCACATTTTACATACAGAATAAACAAGGTGATGAACGAAGGTAACTTAGTCAGATGATTCAATAGTTATAATTAATATTATCTTGAATTAAGTGTGAAAAAAATTGGAAAGCTCAATTTCATTAAAACAGAAGTTTTCAAACACTGGGTTCCTACAATCCAAGTTGTTTTCGTTATACTAAAAAATTAATTAAAATATAAATTTTTTAACGTTCAACTTGACTCTGTCTGAAAATATAAATCACAATGGTTTCAGAGTGCTAGTAAATCATTTTGATCAAGCCAGAAAACGATATTGCACACAGCAACTTAAAAGTCAATATGGACTGTGTATGTATATATATAGTTATGAAATTGAATAGAGAGCTGTGTAAGCCGCAGATATACAGTTCTAGCTGTGGAAGGCTTTCATAACAAATTCATTGCTTACATCTCATATCGAGTGAAGAGGCCTCAACTAATACTCCGCCTGGAACATGTCTCAGATGAGGAAAAAGTTGTAAAGTTGTAGTAAAATGGCGCAAAATACAAAGATTGCCATAAATAAATTTGAAAGACAAACCTAAGTTTGAGATCCGAGCAGGAGCAACAATTGCTTAAGTCAAAATCATTTTGCCCAACCCGACGTTTCTTATTTTATCCTAAAAAGTACTATCTCTACAAAAGCTACGTAAACAAATTGACCGAAAAGATACAAAAGATGCTTTCTCATCGATCAAAATATAGACAGGCAGGAAAAAGCAGGAATTTATGGATTATTTTAACCAGTTGGGTACCAATGTTCAGGTAGAAGATTAATATCACTAATGAACCACCACAATGTCTAACAAATAAATTAACTAAATCACCAAATCATATCGTCGAACTAAATATCATCTAACAGACTCAAGAAGATAGCGGTTAAAGAATCTCGAATTATTACGATTGCTGTAATGTTCATAAGCACTTGGTAAGTTAATTCAAGAAAAGTACCCAATACGACGACTATGGCAGTAGCACAAATCTTCATTACTAAAATGGAAATGAAAGCTCTGAGGGAAGACAAAAACTAAGGGATCCAGAATTACTTTAGTGCCATGGCAAAGATAAAACACAAGTTGCATCTTATACAGGTCGATAACATCCTCGATAATTTGAAATTTGTTGCAAACAAAGTATAAAAAAATTAAAACCAGTATTACCTAAACTCTAAGTGTACATAATAACCTTTTATTTGGGTTTCAAGGTTAGCATGGTATTGTAAAGCAGGTGCACGAATCTGTAAAGACAGTCAAATTCGCCGGAGAGGGGGAAAAAATGTGCATACTTTTTAAAGTATTGCATGAGGGCCTGAAATATAAAATTAAAATTCTTCTGCCAAGAATATTTTTAGAGTCCTGGAAAGCTATTTGTTCCAAATGAAATGCCAAGATTATACAAAATGCAACCACTACCGAACTAGCCGGAACACCGTGGCCTGCGTATAAAGGCTTTTAATGTATTTGCAAACAACAGCTGTGAAATGAAACAAAGTCACTTTCGCAAACAAAGAAAATCAAAACATTCCCTAGACTACTAGATTTTACTATTTAAAGCGATCCTAATCCTTTTTTTGATATATGGAATTCAGCTGGGAGATTGTACCAGCTGTGAATCTTTTGCCACCACCTCAATATAAGCTAAAGTTGTGACATTTGGATTCATTTCATTCAAAATCATCTATGGTCTGTTGAAGTGATGAGCTTATGGGCCCCATCTTTCATGTCAGTACTGCTGGCATATAGCTATGTTGTGTGCTAATGGTCATCAAATCTAAGTTTAGATTATTAAAAAATTAAATACTTTACAGTATTTCAAATACTCCGTTGTAGATCCGGAATAGCAACAACATCCGTAGAACCCTATAGGGATTAAAACGGTTGGAGATATGATTATGCTGGATGTAACCGATCGATTGAAATGTTGATTTTTACCACTAAGCGACACGATGAAATGTTTTCGAACCCGATGTATGACTTGGAACGGATCTTCATAAGGAGGAGCGAACCTTGACTGTCCAAACAAAAAGAAAATTGCATTTGTCCAGAGTTTTTGGAACAATAAGATATTATTTTGTTTGGATAGAAGAGTGGATGTTGGAAAAATGGTTTGCATATGGTGTGTCGCAGATGGTCGATGACTGTGTCCGTTGGTTGGTGTAGATGAAGAGTGATTTTCGCATGGTTTGATAGTAAACTGTTTCGGCTGGTGATCACTTCAGATTGGTTGTGATGTCAAGAGGAACACCGAACTCAGATACGTAATTTTGAATGAATGTTGTAGCAATGGTTACATCTGGCATATGAAACAGTAAGTAGTAGTTTACAGTGCGCTTCGGGCCCGCGATTGAAACTATAGTCATATGTGAATATAGATGATGTACCTTAGCACTTTCGAATGCTGGCAAGATAAATAAGAATGTTCCCAATTGGTTGCGTCCTGGTTTATACTTTGAGGACAGTTAATTTAAAAAGCTCTAATTGCAATTATGAACTATAGAGCCATGATGAACCAGAAGGTAAATTTTATTCGAGCCTGTTTTTGTGCTTTGATTATTCATGATCAGTGCAGCATGATAATGTATCTGCAACCACTTTGTCAGTACCGGGCTCATGTAAAATGTTATAACGTCCGTTATAAATTGACTAATAAAATCTTCGAGAAAAATCACAGGGGCTTCCAGCACTTATCGTTGTACTGTTGCACTATTGTCCCAATTTTCTTTTGCCAATTCAATTTTACGTGGCGTGAATGCTTGATTCGTCGGGCAGGAATTCTTGGTGGTTTTGGGTTTACGTAATAATGCTGCCAAGTGGGTGTGAGTTGAGGTGAGTATTTTAGCCAGTTTTGGACTGAATCGGAGGCGGTAATTTACTATTCCGACAAAGCGCTAAATACTTATAATTGAAGCGCGTATTGAAATGAATGAACAAGTACTTTACTTAGACCGTGTATCCACCAGTTAAGTTTTAGAGTTTTGAAGAGAAAATCACATTTTTCGATTGGTTTATTTTGTGTTGGACTTAATCTCGGAAATATAAAATTTTTAAATTATCAATCATGAAATTTTAGAAGTAGGTTAGAATTGTCAATTTATATTTTAATATTTAAGCTACGGACTAGTAGTACCACATATATACGATTTCTTGTTCACTTCTGATCAAACCACTCTGAGGTTTCCACGAAGCGTTGAATATCCCTGACGTCAGTCTCACCAAGATCCGTCAGGTCATCCAGATGGATGGCTCCCATAAATTTAATTCGTCGATCTGGACATTTCGGAATCGATCGACCTAATTTTCACGCAGTCTGGAATACTGAGCGTCTGCGGGGACAACGATTACTTTTTGTAGAGGGAAACCGTCCCGACAGCATGGAACATGTACCAATAGTTTTCCCTAATTTCCCTTTCCACCTGCCTCCAGTCTAAGGGCGTTATGCTATCACCAGCTGTTCCTTCAGAATGTCAACGAAAGGCCTGGTAACGTGTAGCCATGTGCAATGCTCAACACAGTTTCTCTGAAGACCCCACATCTAAGGAGAGGGTTTATATGAACCTGATAATTCCATTATTATAAAATAAAATACTTTACAGTATATCAAATACTTCGTGGTAGATCTGGAACAACATCCATAGAAACCTATAGGGATTAAAACAGTTAACGATATGATGATATTAATCGATCGATTGAAATGTTGATTTTTCCCACTAAGCGATACGATGAAATGTTTCCGACCCCGTTGTATGCCTTTGAATGCACCTTCGTAAGGAGGAGTGAATCTTGTCTGTTCTAGCGAAAACAAAACCGTATTTGTCCAATGTTATTGGAACAAATATATTATTTGGTTTGGAGAGGCGAGTGTATGTCGGGACAAGGTTTTGCATGCTGGGTCGCAGTTGGTCGATGACTGCGTCGTTGGTTAGTGAAAATGTAAAAATATTATCAAATAGTTTGACCGTAAACTATTTCAGTTGGTGAGCACTTCAGACTTTCCTTCACTGTTGCTCGGATACCAAGATACCAGATTTCCGAAATGTCAAGAGGAACACCGATGTATAAGCTGGTCGTTTAAAAATATCTAGTTTCATTGATGAACTCGAGAGACATGAGGAACAAGAAGGTAAATTCTGAAGTTTGGTTTTTGTGCTTTAATAATTGTGTTGTAATTTGAGGTGAGTCTCGATCGCTATTTCATGAGCGTGATAGTATTTCTGCAACCACGTTAAACTATAACTAATAAAATGTAAGTGACGCGCTTGCCATGCTCTAGACGGAGGTTTGTGGTTGGTGTAGATGGCGAGGTTCCGACAAAATATCTAGGATGCTTTATTGATAGATAAATTACGAGAATTTCCAATCGAATGCAGCGACAAAGGGCTGCGTACCCTTAATTGAAGTGCGTAATATTAACAAGTGTGTATAGTGAATGAATAATTTATTATGAAGATGCTAATAAACACCTTGATTTAACAAATGGTAATTTATAATATTTTATTATAAAAAATATTATAAATTACAATTTCGTCCTTTGTATCCTCTAAGGCCACTGCTAAAATCTAAACACTTGTCAAGTGTTGATGAATTAGTACGAGAGATGGCTTCTTAGATTTGAGAGGAGAATCATGCGAGTGATTTACGGCCCAAACCGCGAAGTAGACATCTGATGAAGATCCCCGATATTGTATATAAAGTAAGATCTCAGCGAGTATACTGGCTCGGTCACATTCTGCGTGCTGATCCGGAACGAATTGTGCTGCGATCTCTGAAACCAGAGCCACCATATGGTAGGCGTAGAGGTCGTTGCACACTACGGACTAGCTGTACCACATTTGCGATTTCTTCTTCACTTCTCATCGTTCCATTGTGAGCTTTTCACGAAGTCTTGAATATCCCTGACGTCAGTCTCACCAAGATCCATCAGATCATCTAGATGGAGGGCTGCCATAAATTTCTTTTTACTATGCGCTAAGCGTGGACAGGTGCAAGGCAGGTGGAGTACTATTTCTTCCTTCTTCTCATCTTCTCAGCTACGACAGCAATCTTAGAGTATTTCTTGTAACCAAGAGATTTCCCAATAGGACCAATGAGAAAGTGGAGAGCTGTTTCCGGTCGAAATGTCAATGCATGTTGATATTTCGACAACTCATTGGGTTTGATTGAGCCTCTAAGGTGAGCTTCTTTTAGCAGAAAGTAGGAAAAATTTACAAAAAATGTTGGGCGGATAACTACAGAACTCAATGCCACAAATGGGCCTACGGTGCAAATGTCTAAGTCTTATATGTCAGGGTCTTTAGTACTGCAATGAGAGCATTTTCTCGCCTTATGTATAAATATTACTTTCACTTTAGTTAATTTGCTAGAAATGTGGCAAAGCTCTAGGCTACCTTTGAAGATTACTCGAGCAAGGGTAGAGTTAAGTCAATAGTTTGTTGGACACCAGCAGGAATAATGCCGTCAGGTCCTGCCGACTTATATGGCGTAAAACTGTTTACAGCCCTGAGGATTTTCCTTTTATTTACTAAATAACTCTCGGGACATACAGCCCTATTTAATTTATGAGACCTTGGTGCCAGAACCGAGCACCCCAGATATTGTGTCTCTAATAGACGCTCCAGAGATTATTTTACCCATCAGCTCATTGGAGATAACTTGGGATGAAAGTACTCGAATATAGTATTTTACTTAGCCTAGGTGTCTCTAAAGAACTGCTGTATTTTGTCACTTTTTAATTCATATTTTTATCTTCTAAGGACTAATCTGCAGCAGGTTTTGATTTAGTCGTTTACATTTGACGCGGATACTTTGTTTCCTGCGACCACCAGGGTGGCCGAGAGCTTTGTTAAAAGATTCGGATATTTCGTCTATTAAGACATCAAGCTCATGTGTTGATACAGTTACTTAAAATGGTTCTAAAGGTATCCCGGTCAGTTTTCTTCCTGTTTCTGAGAATTTGTTTTCTCGTAGGATTTCTAACCAATTCATACTGAATATAGCAATTCCACCAAAAAAGAAATGGTGTTCAACGCTTTCGAATTCAGTACACCATCCCTAATTAAATCTGAGACAAGCGTTATATCTAGCATTTCTTGTCTGTTTTAAGTAATGAAGGTTGGTTTGCGCCCAATATTACACATATGTGTAGGTTAGAAGTTAAAATAAAACCAAGAAATGATTTACCTCGCCCATTTATGTCTGCTCTTCCCTAACAAAGTAGTAAAAAACAATAAGGTTAGCTTTAGGGAGAATGTAAGAACAAATTGGAAGTCCTAAATCCTATTACCCAGTCACCGCTAACAGAAGGTTCTTGGATCAGAACAACATTTATTCTCTCCATTTTGAGCTGGACAGCATCTAAGGCTGCCTGCAGTGGTGGAGGGTAATTTGCGTAAACTTTAGCATATTAAATTGTATTCCCTTCCACCACAGTTGTATAAGACTCACCTCCAGACTGTAAATGGGACTGAGGGTCCAGAGCGTTAGACACAGAGCTAATTGTTATACTGGACCCCAGTCTGGCCGGTTATAGGCACGGTACGGTTTACACCTTGCCCCGGTGTTTAGTGTCGTGATTTTGCCTAGTCCGCCACAAAAATATGATGAGCTCATTACCCGGTGGTCAACACGGGGAGGAACACGCACACTTGTCAAAAAGAGATACGGAGCTGGTAAAATATACCAACTTCATTCCCCCAGGCAACTTTAAGAATGTAGTTTCTATAAACGTCAGATTTTAATTTTCATTTTTGGATTTGGAATTTGAAATAAAAATGCAGATAGGCGATTTGCAGATAAAAGGATTTGCAAAATAAATATTTGTTTAAATTCACGAAATTGTATAAGTAGCATGCTTTTTGATAATACATTGTTGATCGAACTGATGATTTATGCGGGGTCTTATATCATTATAGCGATAGATTTATAATAAATCAAAATTGTTTCAAAAAGATGAACTACAAACATGTTACCTTTCATTCCGTGTGCATACACCAAATATTGTAACTACATAATATACTCGTATATTCTATGCACATACATATTTATACAATGTACAGAATTTTTACTTATCATCATAAATCAAAACATATAAAAAAAAATTGTTAAGTGCCTTAAATATTCTTGTAATAGCTTAAAACCAAACCAACCAGCGAAAAAAGCTCAAATACCCCGAAATCAAAACATTAAAACAACATTGCTTTATGCTTTTTGATGATAAAAAGCATAAATTATGTAATTTTTTTTTATGTTTTGTGCTGTGGTACATAATTGTATCATTGAGTGTTTCCATAAAGATATAATTTAATTACAACACACATACAAACATACAATACACAATAGTTGCAAAAATATAAACCCACAGCCAAAAAATAAAAACTATTATTTTGGTCGCGGCATAATGTGGCTTTATATGTGTATATGCGAAACTATGACTTCATCATCTATCTACCACCATTCGCACCCAAATCGTATTAGTAGTCGAACATTTTTTTATTTTATTTTATTGCCGCTTTTATATTTTAATATAGTTTATTGCGTTTTCATCTGATATTGCATTTATATAAATAATAATTAAATTGTTTATAATTAAAAGTCGTATATCATAGTGAAAATAATAAAAACAACAATATTAAAGCTGTGCAAATATTTTGGCGCCAAGTGATTATGGATGAGATAATGTAAATTGCTTTTCTTTTGTGATAACAATTACGTTAGATTATATTCTCGTAAAAATCTTCCGACTACGAGAATTCTATGTTCTTGTTAATTTCAATTCAAAGTCTGGTAAAATTGCAACAGAGAGATCCCAGATGTCATGTGAACCAATACCATCTTCCACACCGCCATTGAAAACAGACAACCCATTGTTTTTTTTGCACACATGGAAAAAAGTGAATTTCGTGTGTTAATTAAACATTATTTTTTGCGTGAAAAAACCATTACGCAAACCAAAACTAAGCTTCATAAATATTATGGGGACCCTTCACCATCGATTAAAATGATTCAGAAGTGGTTTACTAACTTTCGTTGTGGACGACCAAATGAAGTCTCCACACCAAAAATGATTGACTAAATTCGTGAAAGTGCACGAGATAGCTTAAATAGTAGGCATCTCAGATGAACGTCTGCGGAATATATTACACGGGTACACAACATTTCAATATCAAAAAGCTATCCGCGCGTTGGATGCCGCGTTTGCTTACAATCGACCAAAAACTCCAGAGGCAGGTTTGGCGATGTTCAAGCGAAATAAAAAGGAGTTTTTGTGTCGTTTCATAACTGTGGATGAAACATGTATCCATCACCATCAAGAATTGTCTAAACAGTGGATTTATACTGGTGAATCTGCGCCGAAGAAGGCTAAGTCAGTTTTATCGGCCAACAAGGTCATGGCCATAGTTTTTTTGGGATGCACGCGGCATAATCCACATCGGTTTCCTTCAAAAGAGAAGAAGAATCAACGGCGAACGTTTCAACGACGTTTTGAAAGAAAAACGACCGCATTTGGTGAACAAAAAAGTTCTGTTCCATCAAGACAATGCACGGGTGCACACGTGTGTAGTTGCCATGGTCAAAATCCATGAATTATTCTTCGAACTGTTTCCACATCCGCCATATTCTCCAGACTTAGCCCCCTGCGGCTATTTCCTGTTTCACCGATTGAACAAACGCCTATTTTGAAGGGTTGAAGCTATCATACTATTCGAAGGGGGATCGAAAATTTGAAAAACGTTGCACTAAGTGATCCGAGCTAAAAGACGACTACGTTGAAAAATAAATTAATTTCTGGCCAAAAATATTATTCTTTGTTTCATTTTTACCAGACTTCTCACTCCGTCCTCGTATTATGCTCTCTGAGTATGCATTAAAATTCTAGCACAGTTGACCGATGCGATGGTTCATATCTCTATGAATAGGTCCCAGAACCTAACAATACCGTACGAGGGTTCCATTTGGATATTATACCAGCAATATTTAAAATAAATAATACTCACAAACAATATTCACGGAACGACTAAAATGGATAAACCAATTTTAGTCGTCCCGTGAGTACTGGCATGTATTGAAAAATTCAGTTTAGAAAAGACATTAAGTTACTTATTATTAAGTTGTTTGCAACAATCTTCCGCGCAATTTTAATACTGATTGTTTAAGCCTGATTTAAGACCCACGGCCCGCGACTGGTTTAATATATCAGATTTATAATTTTTGTCGTGGATTGCCCCGATCCCATGGAATGCTATGTAAATGAAGGTTTCTAGCTTCGTCGAAAAAGTGGTTGTAATGATACATTCTAATAATGCACACTAATGTTTACCTCATCGAAATTACAATCAGCTCAATTGGACAAGCAGGCGATAGCGATCAAAGGTGGACGAGATACCTATGTGTTATGAAGATGTGGTACGAGAAACAATTAAAGATGTTGTACTAACCAAAGTGATGTCGAATATTAAAAGTGACACATATAGCTGGTTGTGTTGCTTGTGTTATCATTATTCCTTTGTTATAGCCGACATTGCTCAACCTAATGCATGAAGATCATCCGAAAGTCGCACGGATGAAAATATTGATAAAGTCGTTTTGTTAGTGACCCAAAATAGACGAGAAAAGGTACCAGCAAATGTATGTTCCGCAATGAATGAGCGGTCCAGTCAATGAAATGGGGCCTAGATAAATCGATGGGAGAAGAGGAGTTGGTTCCAGTAGTGAATTAAAGAAAGCCTTGACAAACGTGTTGTTTAGGCTTCGCAATAGTGTATTAAAGTTCGACATGGACGCGATTATCGCAGTTGGGACCAACATTTGGTTCAGCGCCAATAAAAGGTAAACCTAATACATACCGAGTGTTTCTTTTAAACTGAGACGATCAAATATCTCGAAAAATAGCCACTCTACGGAAAAAATGTCCATAATCAAAATTTAATCATACCGCGGGGGAAATACATTAGTGCAAAAAAAATAGTCCCCCACCCCCGTTTTGTAGGAGGGGCGGGGGTAACTTTTTCATTGGAAATACTCGAAATTCGTCATCAAAACAATTTATTCAGTTTTCTAAATCTAAAATAAGTGTTCAAAATGATGGCCTGCGACTTCAATGCACTTATTAATCCACATTTAAAATGATTGTATACACAACTGAGAAGTGTTGAAGAAGGTTGAATTTCAGCACACGCATTTCTGATTCGCTCAATCATGTTCTCACGTGTTGCATGTCTCACTTCTTAGCTCAGATTTTCAAGTAATATTGGCAGTTCATTTTCCAAAATGTTTCGGTACATTTGACCATCCAAGTTGCCTTCAATAATGTGGGGGCCTATGAGTTTGTTGCCAATTATTCCACACCACACGTTGACAGTCCAAGGACGCTGATGTTCAACTTGACGAAGCCAGTGCGGATTTGTAACACTCCAATAATGCATGTTGTGTCGATTAACCGCTCCATGGTTTGTAAAAGACGATTCGTCGGAGAACATTACGCAACGAAAAAAATTGGGGTTTTGTTGTATTTGTTCACGTGGCCATTGACAAAAGTTACCCGATTTTGGAAATCAACGCCATTAAAATCTTGGTGTAAAGACACATGATATATGGATGATACTTGTGCCGTTTTAAAATTCTCCAAGGGCAATCCGGAATCGCGAACTATTTCTCGTGTACTAATATGATGATTATGAGCCACTGCTGCCAATACAGCAATTTCATTATTTTCTCCAGTGACTCTTGCTCTACGGGTCCTCTTTTTCGGTTGAACATTTCCATCAGTAATAAATTGTTTGATAGTACGGCCAAATGAAGCACGTGAACGAATCCTATCCGGAAAACGTTGAGCGTAAATAGCAACAGCATTTTCAAGATTTCTGCCAGCTTCTCCATAAACCAGAACCATTTCAATTTTCTCTGACACAGTTAAACGCTCCATTCTAAAGTATTTTGTCGTTTATTTTGCAATTACGAAAAACATGAAGATAAGAAATAACACAAACGTTAAATGTGATTTACAAAACTGAATAAATTGTTTTGATGACGAATTTCGAGTATTTCCAATGAAAACGTGATGTTTTTTATTTCAAACGTATTGCAGAATCGAATGCGTGTGTTCTAAGAAGGAAAAATTGAAAAAAATGAATTTCGTCGATTACAACGCCATCTATCATGAACCGAACAAAATATTTCATTCAAATCATACGTACTTTTAGTCGTAGAATCCGTATCTGCAATAAAAAATATGGCTTCCTATCTTAGTTTAAAAGTTACCCCCGCCCCACCTACAAAGCGGGGGTGGGGGACTATTTTTTGTGCACTAATGTATTTCCCCCGCGGTATGATTAAATTTTGATTATGGACATTTTTTCCGTAGAGTGGCTATTTTTCGAGATATTTGAGCGCCTCAGTTTAAAAGAAACACCCGGTATAGCATTAATTTGCATATTCGTCGGAATGCAACTTTTAACTGCCTGGTGTAATCGTAAAAGTTTTGGAGTTCGATAGTTTATTTTTAAGGTGGAGGACTAAATTCAAATTCGTCTTCACCAAAGCCAATTTCGTCCAAGCGAGACCGAAGTTGGTGTTACCAATATGCCTCAGAGACAAAATTTATTTGTAGCAATTTCCAAACATTCCCCAATTTCCGATTCACAGCTGGTATAGAGCAATCACATATTTCCTCAGAAATATTATATTCAGATTCAGGTGATGGTGGAACAATGTCATTAAGTTTCATTGAACTTAACGAATTCCTTATTCTACTTTTCTCAAACTTGCAATTTTTCCTTTTTCGAAACCATTGAACTTCCCCACACTTTAATTCATTTGTCGTTCAAGCTGTTGAAACCATTTATCAACAGCAGGAACTGTTAAATGTATAATTTCCTCTGACACATTGCCCCAATTCTTGACTATTAGTATCAGCCAGCAGTAGTTGGTTATCAATATTTTCATAAGTTCCTGTGAATACCCCATCCAATGGCCAGATTAAACGAATGACTTAAGCATTTCGCTATTTCATAAATGGTAAGTACTCGAGCGAGATGAGTATAAGCATCCAATTATTGTAAGCAGAAACCATGCCACCAATCATAACCTTTTTATTCCTCTTTATTGTTACTTGTAGCAAATTCAAATGCCAGTTGAGTTAATTGTTTAGATGTCTTGCTTGCTGTAATTAAATAATCTTTCAGCTATTGCAATCGAACTAATAAATAACTAGGCAGAACCAACTAATACATTTCATCTGGTTTGTGACATAGTCTGCTTTCTAGCTAACAACAGCCACCAATATTATACGATAACAAAATTCACTTGTACCTTTTTAGATATAAGCTAATACCGACTTCAACAGAAAGTTAGGTTCAAACATGAGAATGATGATATAGATCATGCAGCTATAGATGATGGTTATTTACCCTAGCTATAGATATAAAAAAATTTAACTTGAAAAATGGGAATTGCATGGATGTTTATTGGTTATTTTTAGTGATTTTATTGGTTTAGAGCTCGAATGTAAATAGCTAAAATAAATATCTGTCCTCGTGAACTAACCTTCAATGAATGTTCTCAACTAGTACGTTGGAAATCTAGACCAGAGAATAAACAAGAAAGATATTGCGGAATGTCAAAAGCTTGTCATGAAAATGATTAAAGAAAACAGAAGTTTATGGCAGTAATGTCAACGAAAACGTCTGGCGGAAGATAAACGTAATCTAAACAAAGCGATCAAAAAATGTCAACATAATTTTGTCAACATTTATTACAACTGTCAGCAGCAGAAAACTCAGACTGTTCACTATGAAAGCACCAAAGAAGCTGTAGTATACCACTGAACAAGAAAATTGTTGCAATTTCTTACTTATATAATCCAACGCACTATACTTAATCCTGAGGATATTTCTAAATACAATGGAAGGTTTCAACTACCAGAACTACGTAAGCTTTCGGAAGAAGTCATGTTACCTTCTATTGTTATATGTACATAATGTCTAAATTATTTGAAAACCGATAATGTAAATGTCTCAGACCCCGCAATTACTGGAAGAAGGTGATTCTGGACCACCAGTTTGGATTTAAGCTAGAACACTCAACATTTGAACAAGTGCATAGAAAAAAGATTCTGGTGGGAAAAAGATATTGTCTTGCACTATTCGTGGGCATATCGGATTAGTTTAGGTATTGGTGGCAGTCATATCACAAGTTTTTACTCGCCACACCTACTCTCTACTGAAACCATTTTGAACTGAGTGCAAAGCGTTGACTACTTCTGACGTTAATCCTATACTGAGGCCTGATAGGTCATTTAGGAAATTAGTTATTTTGTCGCTACATTTTTAATCTGCTTCGTCTCACCAGTCATTAATAGGGCTTCAATGTATACAAAGACTTGAGTATGCAGCTCGTTAGGTATCACCTGATGCATGAGACTACATCTAATGCTATTTGCCAAAAGGCGTCCTTTAAGTCCATACTTGAAATATACTTTTTTTGTTTAAACGTCCCAGCAACCCATTGATGAGAGTAAGCATTATTCACTGTGACCAGGCTTACCTTTATTGCATCCAAGCACAGTCGGATCCTACCATTCTCTTTGGTACTCTCCTCTTTGACACCTAGCGGCAGCATCCGATCAAGTTCCTTGCCTACCTCAGCTTCAACGCTCGGAGACCCAGCGTAATAACGTTGCTTAACGGGTTTTACATCACCAAATTTAATAACATATGTTTATCTAAATGCGTTTCATCCAAGCCAAGCACTCTGGATAATGGAAACCTTTGCTTAACTGTTTCCAACTGTTGCTGCTGAGATGGTTTTAACTTGTGTTAAAGAGGAAATTGAGGACTAGTCGTCTCCGCTACAACTTGTGAAGAAGAGCAACGTAAAGTAGGAGAAGAAAAATCTAAAATAGCATGTATTAACAATTATTAATTTAAATATACGCCACAAGTCGACCCCGAGATGCAATCCTTCTATAAGATTCGGAGTTAAATGTAGCGTTATAAAATTTGATTGGCCAGAACACTCAACCGGAACCTTGACATCACCGATTATTTGTTCAGAGCTGTCGTTTTAGTTGACGTAGGAAGATGACGAAAACGCACTGTAGGGTCTTTGAGAATTTTTTTACAATTTTTCCCAATTATAGATACATTGGCGCCGCTGTCCAACAAACCTCTTATTTGTTTACACATTAATTCGACTTCGGCATAAGGTCGGCCATCTTTGGGGTCAGCTATTAGTTTATGACTGTATTTTGAACATTTTGCTTTAGTTTGTGGAAATTTTGAAAGGCTAAAAGGTTGATTTAAGGGTGCTTTAGGATCGAATAAGAGCCTTTGTTCCAGTTTTGGTTTGTGCATGATGCCTTTATATTGGGGTTTCTCCAAGGCATACAGCAGTTGGGTCAGTATTTCTTGATAACCTCTGGAGTGCCACATCCAAAACAGACTGTGATGTTGCACACTATGGTTACAATTTTAAAAAAAATGACAGAAGGATGATGCAGAAGGTAATATTTTGTAACCTTGAAAGTTTTGATTTGATGCAATAGCATTAAGCATTGATTTGTTGGTAACATTCTGGACTATGAGTTATTCTAAGATGCCTATGGAATTCTTCAAACATTTGAAACATGTGTATATTTATACGGTACCGCTGAAGGTGAAGGGTTTGTTTGATATTTAATATTCCTTGATTCATAAAATAATTCTGGTACAATACGATTTCGAGTCCAAGCACCACGCCGTACTAATTCATCGAGTGTTCTGAACTGTGTAACTGCAAGTCGATCTTGCTATTTTGGACGTATATTTTGATTTAGTATAAGGATATGGTCGGAGTTTGACGTGGGATTCTGCATTTGTAAAGATATAGATAATACTGTGTTGTATAAAGATGAATGAATTTTTCATTCGGTGGTTGTTTTTTGATTCAATAACTCGTCGTATCTCCAAATCAGTACGTCTATCGGGAAATCTTTTTATAAGCTCCATTCAACATTTCCATGTCGTTGGATGAAATCCCAGTACCAGTCTGCAGCGATTCCCTTGAAAAAATAACTCATGCCATTCGCAAGTTGGTTACAATTAATTCGACTAGTCATCGCTTGGTGCTCCACTTGGTTTCATTCGGTATACCGTCAAGTGAAATGGGCCACTTTATTGGATCTCGTTGTAAATGGTGAATCGTGGTATAACGAGTTTTGATTAGGAATAAAAAAATTTGGAGCATAATTTTTAGTACGATTAACTACTGGTGGATTAGGTAGAGGCTGGGTCAATTTAGTTGATTTTATTGTTGAAGCATTTAGCAATGCAAAAGGATTAGGCTCTATTTCTAATTAAGATGTAGGCACTAAGAGTTTGTTATCAACTACAGTTGGCCCCTGTGGTCGGGTGGCACTCACATGACTCGTAAGCTTAAATTGCACGAACATGTTTTCCAAGAATTCCACCACAGTGTCCTTGGCTTATCGTAGGAGGCTGACAACCCGCATCCGTAAAAAATTCAACTGTTTGCAATATGAACAATAGTAAAACTATAGAACTACAATAGTAAACTAAAAGATTTAGGATCGTGCAGTCACTTAGAGAACCAGGAGCGTTGAAAGGCCTAATCACTTGCATGAAGGAGTATCGAGTGGAACTAGTTGCTCTTCAAGAAACTCGGTGGCCTAAAAATGGAGACCATCTGTCCTAGGGCTATATGCTGCTCAACAGTGGAGATGACCTCGGAAAACTTGCAGCTGTATTTATTCTTGGACCGCAGGTAAAGAAGGCTATTCTGGCTCTCTATATTAAAGTGCGGATAGCGGCTGGTGCTTTGTATCCTCTTCGGTCACTGCTAGAATCTATATACCTATCAAGTGCCGTGAAGCTGAAGCTTTACAAAGCGTTGATGAGGCCCGTTGATGTGGTTGGATGTGAAAGTTGGGCGCTGACGGATGAGTACGAGAGATGGCTCTTTCATTTGAGAGAAGAATCATGGGGATGTTTTACGGCCCAAAAGAGGAAATGGATGGTATATACTGAGCTGTGTACAATATCGAGATCTGATGAAGAACCCCGATATTGTACAGGAAGTAAGATCTCAGCGAGTACGTTGGCTCGGTCACGTTCTGCGTGCTTATCCGGAACGAATTGTGCAGCGGCTCTGAAAAGAGAGCCACCATATGGTAGGCGCGGAGGGCGCTGCAGGCGACGATGGCTCCACGGTGTCGAGAATAACTTGACTTCTTCAGATTGTCTAAGACAGTATGAAGACCATGCTCGGAATCGAAACCGTTGGAGCCAAATTGTTGATACAGTCAAGGGCCAGTAATGTCCTTTTTAAACTGTTATTATTATTATTGTCTTGTAGAAGTATTTACGTGATTCATAAAATAATTCTGGTACAATCCGATTTTGGGTCCAAGCCCCACTCTCGTACTAATTCATCGAGTGTTCTAAACTATGTAACTGCAAGTCGATCTTATAATCCTGGGCGCATATTTTGTGTAAGTATACAGATAAGATCGGAGTCTGGCATTTTTTGGATTTTCCATTTGTAAGGATATAGATAATACTGCGCTGTAAAAATCAATGAGTTTTAATTGGGTGATTGTGTTTTTGATTCAATAACTCGTTGTATCTCGAAATCAGTACGTCTATCGGCGAATCTTTTCATAAGCTCCGTTTAACGAAATGATCAATGATCAACATTTCCAGCGATTCCCTTGAGAAAATAACTCATGTCATTCGCAAGTTTATTAATTCTAAAGTCATTGCATGGTGCTCCACCATGAAAGATAGAGAAATTGCTGGCTCGGGGCCAACAAAATTACTACGCGAATCAGCTTTCGCTAAAACCTCTTTTCAGCAACCTCATTTCCCTCAACGCCACAATGGGCAGGCATCCACATGATCCATACTCTCGTATTAGAGTAAAGGAGATTAATGTAATGCTTGTAATCTTTGACTACCACGGTTTTACTATCACTATGGGTAAGTGCAATTAATTCAGCTTGAAAAACCATGCAGTGTTTGCCCAGACTACCCGATAATCGTAGCTCATACTTAGGACAGTAAAATCCAAACCCTGCGGTGACGACTTCTAAACGAGAGCCAAACGCACAAAAAACTATCGGCTCAGACAACTATCGATAGAAATCCCACCATTTTCTCGAAGGGAAAACTACGGAGAATGAGTTGGTGAAGTTATAAATTCAGGCAATAGCATGTCATTCACCATTTCCAGCTCCGGAATATGTGACCTATACTTATTGAGAATCTGTCTATGCCTCGTACAAGTTCCGAAGACATTCCATGCCCCAATGCACTTTAGTCGATACGCAGCAGAACACGCTGTACTCAGAATGTGGGACTGCAATTCGGGCAGATGTAGAATATACTCCATGGTAAGAAATGGAGCAGACGACATAGCCCCAGTTATAGCCCTACAGGCTGTTCTCTGCAATCCATCCAGCCTTGCTACCGAAGACGTCAGTTCCACAACCGGCCACGAAACAACTGAAGTATACGACAATAAGGGTAAAACCAGTGATTTAAAGATGAAAGACATCATTTTGGGGGTCAGACCCCAGGAATCACCAAAACCCTTCTGCATTGCCAAAAAATAGCAATGGCATTGCAGCTATTTTGCAGCTTATAGTCAAGGTAAAACTTCCAGGAGAGTTTGTCATCTAGAATGTCACCTATAGGTGTTTAACTTGCTCTGTCCTTGTGATCGCTCTAACAAAGAGAGTGGGAACAGACAGATTAACATTGTCTCTGCGCCTTGTAAAGACAACCAGATCAGTCTTTGAAGGATTGACGTACAACCCCTTTTCAAGACACCAAGTTTCTACCATATTAAGGGCGTTCTGCGTCAGATCAGATAAGACATTCTGGTATTTCCCAGAAACTGTGAAAACAAGATCATCCGCGTAGCTTTGCACGAAAAACCCAGATCGCTGCAATTTATCAAGTAGTTCATGGATAACCATGAGCCACATCAAAGGTTCCCTTGGCTACTTTGACGGACACTGTTGAGCCATCCAGCTCCATCTCAACTATCCGAGACAAGCATGGAATCGATGAATCTAACAATGGTTTAAATCAATATTAAAATTGATCAATTGGTTGTTAATAGAGCAGTTTCGCGTAGAACTTGCCAGCTCTGTAAGCATGTAGCATGTTACTGAGAGGGGAGATAGTTAAATAATTATCTCTAATAAATCTATTGACGATCCTCTCTAAAGCTTTTAGAACAGTGGAGGTCAGACTAATGAGCCTAAAAACTTTTGGGTCAGTATAATTCGACTTGCCAGCTTTAGGTATGAATACTACTCTACTCCTGCTCCAAGCGCGCGGACCGTGCTAAAAGCAACGCAGGCCTGGAACAGATTGAGTAGGTAAGTGCTGATGTGTAGAAAACCTTGCTGCAATTCAGCAGGGAAAACGCCATCCGGACCACTCGATTTGAAAGGTGCAAACGAGAAAACACTCCAGCGTAAAACATCAGTGGTAATCAGCCTACGCACTAAGTGCCAATCCGGCGTACCTATAAAAATGCCAGTTGGCTCGGGGGCAACCGCATCCGAATCAACAATGTCACACCCAGGAAAGTGGAAAGACAATAGTAGCTCACCGACTTCTCGCCTACACGAGGTTAGTTTACCGGAGGCTGGACGAAGATTATCGAGTCTACACGTATCATTCTTAACCAGAGTTTTGTTAAGTCTGGCGACAACAGATAGGCTGTCAATTTCTTCACAAAAGTTTCTCCACGCACTCCTGTGCGCGGATCTTAATCTTTTTTTATAAGCCTTTTGAGCTAATAAATATCGATTCCAATCCGAAATGAGATTCGTTGTTTTGGCTTTATTTTTAAATTTACGCACACTCTTCGTTAACTATTTAAGTTCAGAACACCAGAAGGGTGTGTTACGCTTCTTCTGGTTGTTAATAAGAAAGCAGTCGAGATTGCTTTCGAAAGCAGTCGAGATTGCTTTCGTTAGTGCAGTTGCCTGCAAATCAAGATCTGCGATTGACCTAATCTGGTTAAGCAGGTCTGATACTGAAACGATCTCAAAGGTGAAAGTATCCCAATTCGTAAGTTTCTTATTGCGATATGGTTTAACCGGTGCTCTTTTAAAGTTAATATTAAAAGAGATCCACATGTGATCGATTTTTTTGGTTAAATGACTTTTGGGAATTTCCTATAGAATTTTAACATCATTTAACGGACATAGCGCGACAATAATAGAATCTGAGGAAAGTATTATACAGGAAAACAATTTGTTTTTACAACGCCATCTAATTCTGCTATCTATAATCTATGTTCATCGCTAAAACATATACTGCAGTCATTGTCATTTATATGTCATCCAAAACCCGATGCGTTCCATAGAATTATTCAAACTCTCCGCATCATATAAAATTTGATTATATTCTGATTATTATTTATTTTGATTAATTGTATTTGTTTGATTATTTATTTGATTAAACATAAAATAAAAATAAAAATTATTTGTTTTATATTTTATATAATATTTTATTTTATTTATTTTTTATTTTAAATTTAAAACCTCAAATAATAATAATTATTCAAATGGCTATAAAATTGAAATGAACACACGAAACACATTTTTTTTATGTTTTAAGCGCTGCCCGCGTTTCATTTTAATTCTTTTGGAAATTTTATTATTTTCATTTTATTTATACATATCCACTATTTTTTATTATTTAATTATTTGTTATGTACACACATACATATATACAAACATATCAATGTACCCAAAAACGTGATTTTGTATAACAATTTTCATCGATATGTGCGGATGCATATTATATATGGACCAGCATAAGTTGCTCCATAACACATACTTACACACATACTCTGAAACAAATCATAAATAATCACTACATCTGGTACAATTGAATTTTGTATTCTTATGTCCATGCCAGAAACCATTAAAACAAATTTTTTTTTATTTATTAGAATTATTGTCATTATTTCCATAATTTTACTTCTCGTCTTATCCCTTTTGATAATTCGCTTTTGGTTTTTTATTTCAACATCACAAAAAATAAAAAAACTTTTCTAAGCTTTTGCCATTGTTTTTATAAAAAAAAAAATACAAATTTTCTAGTTTGGAAAGTTGGAGAAAAACTAGAACTTAACACTGGAAAAATCTTATTGTTTTAAAATATGATTTATATGAAAAATTATATTAAACAATAATACATAGGCGTCGTGGGAGTATTTCCATATCATTATAAATTATTCTTTTTGTGTTTGTGTACCACAACCAAAACCGAAATAATATGAAAGTTGGGAAAGCACATAAGTTATTTTTTGTATGTACGTATGTCTGTGTGGTATTACGAATGGAAATACTATTGAAATTTTGTTTTTTTCGTCTAATGAGTGAAAATTAATCGATTGGGATTACACAAGTCTCTTATTAGATTTTAAGATTATATGTATGTATATACGAAGTCGTGTCCTAGAAATTAAACTTTCACCATTGAAACCATATTCTGAGGTCAATTATTACAATAATTTTTAGTTGATAGATCTCACGTACTATAATGATGATATTACCAACTTCTGACCTCTTTCAACTCATTTTGACTAAATTTAAGTTTAAATTATAGTGTTCTATGTGTAACATTAGTGTCAAAAACCATATACAGACAAAACTGACGGGCATCAAGTTACTATGGAGTTTTTATAGAACGGTACAAATGTCAAAAAACCTATCAAATGTCGAATTGTCTCATGAGAATTTATTAAACAGTTTCGAATAAAACCAATTAATTAATACAAATTTAAAATTAAAAATATTACTCAAACTACTAAAATAACTAATTAAAAATGCAAATAAACTTATAACGAATAAATTATTTAAAAAAACAGCTGTAGTGTTCTAATTAGAACGTCTCATTAAAATTGTTTATAATTTAATTTAATTTTTGTGCTGATGGTTAACACTCACAATTGTTCAACTATTGAGGAAACCAACTTCAAAGCAAAGTGGAGTTTCTAACGTAAAGGAAAAGTGTAGTTAAGCGCTAAAACCGTTTCAGAAAAAAATGGAAGAGTTGACAAAAGTTCTAAAAAGTTCTAAAGTTCTAAAATCCACTACATTAAATCAATTAAGCACAAATTTCTGTAGGACAGAAAATCCGGAACTCAGTTGGACTAGAAGTTAATTACCACAAATCTCAGAGATGGCCTCCCTTTCTAAATATACACATTTTTTTTATTTTTTTGTTTTTATTTTTTTTTTTATTTATATTACGACTGAGTCTTGTACCCATTTAGTAATTTACATTGCATAATAAAGTATTTTGAATAGTCGGCGTAATCAAGTGATTATCCCTGGTTAGTGTAACTCCTCCCTCAGATTTTTCGCCACAGTAAGGCTACTGACCTCCTGGTCGCGATAAGTCCAGTGGTTTGGTTCTTTGCAGTCTTCTTGTTAGAGATGTAGTCAGCATACAGCGTATGTCCAGATTTTGATGCTGGTGCAGACGTTGTAGGTGTTTTGTTGCATGATGCTTAATTTCATCCGCGACAAGCTCAATCTTGAGATCTCGATGGAGGTTGTCGTTTCGAATGTACCACGGTGCATTAACAATACATCGTAGGATTTTATTTTGAACTGTTTGTATGATTTTGATATTTGTCTTCTTGGCACATCCCCTGAGTTGGCTACCATATGCCCATACATGCTTCAGAATTTGTTTGTATAACAGCAGTTTGTTATGGATCGCTAGTTCAGATTGTCTCCCTAGGAGCCAATGCATTTTTCTAAATTTTATGTTTAGTTCTTCTCTCTTCTTTTTTATGTGTTCCTTCCATCTAAGCTTAGCATCTAAAGTCATACCAAGATATTTGGCAGTGTTTGCATGGGGTACTACTTTTGAGTTTATCATTATTGGTATATGGTAAACTTTTTGATTTGTAAAGTTCACTTGGATTGATTTTGCTTCATTTAATTTAATTCGCCATTGCTTTGTCCAATTACATATCAGGTTAGTAGCCCTCTGTAATTTACTAGTGGAGTCATTGATGTTCTTTGCTGTTGCAAGTATTGCCGTGTCATCGGCAAAAGTCGCCGAACTGGCAAAGCATTTTCTGGATCAAAAGTGCATGAGACAGAAAAGAAAAAACAGGTACCACCTCCGATCAATATTCTAGGAATAACCAACCACGGTAGTATTCAGAAACTGATGAAAGAAGTAGTACGAAATGACTACAAAGTAATATCGCTCAGCAATAATATTTGGAAAATAAATACAACAGAGCCTGAAGATTATAAAGCTCTAGCTAACAAACTAAATGCTGATGGTCACCAGTGGTATACCTACGAGGACAAAAATGATCGATCAATTAAAGTAATGGCAAGAGGTCTCCATTCAACTTGCTCAAAAGATGAAATTATTGAGGACCTGCAAAACAAAGGCCTGAAAATAATCGATGCAGTCAACGTCATCAGAAAAGAGAGAAGAGAAAACAGGGACGGAAATGTTGAAATCATGAGAAGAGGTCTCCCACTTTTTATGCTAACCTTCGACAACCAAGAAAAAATCGAAAATATTTATAATACTAAGGCTATCCTCAACCTTAGAGTTAGAATAGAAACACCAAAAAAGGTCACTCGACTAATACCACAATGTAAAAAGTGCCAAACCGAGCAAATAGCGCAGTGGTTAAAGCTGCGACGTTTGGATCGGGAGGTACCGGGTTCGAATCCCAACAGAGGCGGGATGCAAAAGGGATTTTTCATCTCCCGATTACGATCGGTGATTAAATTGAAAACATCGATGACCCTCTGTTGGAATGTAGAACTCATGGGCCGACCCATCTTTCATGTCACTGTACAGGGTGACATGGAGCTATGCAATGCGTAGATGGTAAACTGTACTTGTGTGAATGGGATGAATGAATGGTTTGAATGAATGTTGTGTGAATGTAAGGTAAGGCTATGAACCAAAAGAGTGTCTATGCCAATACCTTTTTATAAAAAAAAAAAAAAAAAAAAAAAAAAAAAAGTGCCAAGATTATAATCATACACAAAAGTACTGCCACCGTGAAGCAAGATGTGTTAAATGTGCAGGAAAACACGCAGGAAATGTCTGCACAGTCCCCCGAGATACAACACCGAAGTGTATCAACCATAATGGCCAGCATCCAGCCAACTACAGAGGATGTGACGTTGCAGTAGAACTACAAAAAATGAGAGATAAATCACGCAAACCAGGTACATCAATAAATGTACAAACTATAAAAAGAACCACGGAGCCTAAACCGTCAACTGCTAATCATAACATACAAAGCCAGAGAGTAAACGAAAACGTTACTTATGCACAAGTAGTTCAGCAAACAGAGGAGAAACAGTTAAAAGTGGAGCTCGTTCTACAGGGCATACTGAGAAATCTAGAGAACATTAAAATCACAAACTAGTTTCAATAAAAGAGTAGAAGATAACCTTGGTCAAGTGTATCAAAATATAAATTATATAAAATCGAATTATAAACAAAAGAAATGAATAAAACATTACGAATTGTAGCCTGGAATGCAAATGGGCTATTGCAACACATTCAAGAACTAGATATATTTTTAAACATGCATAACATAGATATATGTCTTATATCAGAAACCCATTTCACCAAAACTTCATTCTGTAAAATAAAAGGATATAATTGCTACTATGCACTACATCCTGAGAACAAAGCCAGAGGTGGATCAGCTATCCTCATAAAAGAGTATATAAAACATAACGAAGAACCAAAAGTTGAGAACCTTTCCATGCAAGTCACAACAATCAAGATACAATTAAGCAATATTAAAACATGCAGTATCTCAGCAATATATTGCCCTCCAAGATACAATCTCAAACAAGTAGATTATACTAATCTTCTGAAAACGCTAGGATGTGTCTTTCTAGTTGGAGGTGACTATAATGCAAAAAATACATATTGGGGATCTCGGTTAACGACCGCTAAAGGAAAAGAGCTGTTCGCAGCAGGCAAACAACTAAAATGCGAGTTTCACTCAGGCGATACACCAACCTATTGGCCTACGAATACCAGTAAGATTCCAGACCTTATAGACTTCTTTATTACAAAAGGGATTTCAGATAATTATATCCATATAGAGAACAGTGAAAGTCTATCATCAGATCATTCACCAGTTATTATGATACTTAGCCAAACAATTATTTTGAAAGTGAGCAACCCGAAATTAACGAGCTTCAAAACCAATTGGGATCTCTTCCAAACACAGTTAACAGAAAGAATTAGTCTGCAGAACCCAATTCAGGGACCAGTCCAAATAGAAGACGAATTAGATAAGCTCATCCATAATATCCAATATGTTGCGTGGGGAAGCACTCCAAATAATAGGCAGGAAATGAAGCGCAATGCTAGCTATCCAGAGGAATTGAGAGAACTTCTTAAAAATAAAAGAAAATCACGGAAGAATTGGCAAAAACATCGAAATGCTGAAAATAAAAGAGTATTTAATCATTTGTGTAACAAATTAAAATACCTTATAAAATACATTAAAAATCAATCAGTTAATAAATACCTCAGCACTCTAACTGGGCAAAAAGATACTGATTATTCATTATGGAAAGCAACTAAGAATATTAAAAGACCTAAACTTCAGATTCCTCCAATTAAAAATAATGAAAATTGGGCTCGAAATGCTAAACAAAAAGCAGATTTGTTTGCAAATCACCTTGAAGAAACATTCCAACCTTATCCAAAACAAACGGAAGAGGAAAATATTACACCAATAAATAAACAGGATGAAGTAAATATTACACCTGTAACATTGAAAGAACTAAAATGGGAAATCAAGAATAATCTGAATGCGTATAAGGCTCCAGGATATGATCTTATAACAGGTCAGATAATAAAACTGTTACCGGAGAAAGCGTTGAGGAAACTAGTGCATATAATTAATGCAGCATTTCGACTAAGATATGTACCAAGGCGATGGAAAGTTGCAGAAGTAATTATGATACTTAAACCGAACAAACCTCCGCATGATAAAGCTTCATATAGGCCAATTTCTCTGCTACCAACATTATCGAAACTATTTGAAAAAGTTCTTCTTAAAAGACTAAAACCAATTATCGAAGAAAGGAATCTTATCCCTTCACATCAGTTTGGATTTAGGGAAAAACCTTCTACGATAGAACAAGTACATCGAATTACTGATGTAATCGAGAAATCACTAGAAAGCAAACAAATATGCTCAACTATATTCCTTGATGTAGCGCAAGCATTTGACAAAGTATGGCACCAGGGGCTAGAATTCAAACTTCATCGAGATCTTCCAGAGCAATTTTTTCAAATTTTAAAATCATACATATCAGAGAGGCACTTCCGAGTAAAGTATGAGAATGAGTACTCCCAACTAAAAAGAATAACAGCCGGAGTACCAGAAGGGAGTGTTCTTGGGCCAATCCTATATCTCCTATATACTAGAGATATACCAATTACAGAAGAAATAAATATGCACATGTCGATCGAAAAAATAGGGTTGGGCTCAATTCAATTTGCCAATTTTCTAATTAAATAATTTTTTGAACCTTTTTGAGAATGTATGAGAAGTACTGTGTAAAGATAGAAACTAGAATATTTGGTAATTTAAGAAGATTAGAAATTTATAAAGTATATTTTGGAGAATAAAGGAATTCAGATTCAAAATTTTAGAAATTCATGAGTAAAGTTTATAAATTGCACGATAGGTTCGGAATTAAAATTTAAGAATTTAGAAATTTTTAAACTAATAAACTTAAAAAATTTGATGATTTAGTTTGAAGATCTCTATTTTAAATATACGAGTACTCTAAGCTTTATAGAGACTGAAAATTTTGAAATTTTACAAAATAATTGAAATATCTCTAAATTCTCGAAATTCTAATATTTTAAAAATTTTTAATTAAATTTTTTTAATCTTTAAAATTGTAACACTGCAGTTTTTAATCAAATTTATTGTATTAAATATTTCAGAGATTTTTGTATTCGGGAATTTAAGAAAGTATTTGTGGAATGTTCATAAAGGAATTTTGATTAAGAAACTTAGAAATCCATGATTAAAATTTATAAATTTAACATTTACAATTCAATAATTTAGAAGGATTTAAACTCAGATTAATACAAAATTTAAACTTTTCATAAATTGACAAGTTTCTAAATTTTCATCTTGAAGATTTTAACATAATTCCTAATGTTTGGTATTTTTGGTAAGACAATTTACATATAAAATAATTAAAATGCTTTTTAAACATTTTTTTAAAGAGTCTTTAGATAAATTAAAGTCGAATGTATCGCTAATTTTGTTCAACTGTTTGGCCATTCGGTTGATTGGTTCATTCTCACCATACGTAGTACAATGTTGATCAAGTTTGATTAAACTATTTTGACGCGTTATCCTGGTTGGAATGTGTAAGGAGATGTTTTCCAGGATATATGGTGAGTCGATGTACTCTAGCAGAACGTTTTCTATCATTCTAGATTAAATAAACATTTGATGTCCATTAGCTCCCATGACCAACGTTTAATAAACCCTAACATACAGTTGGCTTTGGCGACTATTATGTCGATATGCTAATTGATTCTACAAACGTAACTCCCAAATCACGAATTTCATTAGTTCTATGAAGAATTGTGCTGTTAATATGATATTCAAACTGTAATGGTTTCTTCTTTCTAAAGAAAGAGATAGTTTTTCCAGATTAGATTGGATTAGGTAGCTATACTTGTCGAGGTTGAGGTATTTTTGTGGTAAAAGAATTGAAGAAATTCATAGCAAATATGTTAACGATACACTGCTGGTCACTTGACTATTTATTATTGTAATACATTATTGCGGGATAGCCTTTTGTCTGGCGTTTTGTATTAAAAAAGTTTCAAAAATACTTTGGATCGTTCTTGATATTGTCTTGTAGTGTTGCGAGATACGTTCTGTATTTTAGTTCAAAGTACTCCTCATATAAGATGTTGTTTCCTTGAAATGACTTTTTGTTATCTTCAGTATCGCTAATGTTCATACGTTTGGATGCTTTGTTCTTCTTATTTTTCAGGTTGATCAGGTCATACCAAGGTGGATCAATGAATTTCGATACTCTGGACAAAGGAACATAATTCTCGAACGCTTGCGTAATCAGCTGATAAAAAATTTCCAGGTTCACGTCTAGGTCATGTTTAGATAGTTCATCCTGCCAGATGATATTATTGAATGAGTTTTTCAATTCTGGTAGGTTAGCTCTCTTGAAATTAAAACGGGTTTCCACGTCTGTATGATCTATACATGGTGAGGGTACTGGCGAATTCAACGATATTTCCATTGCTTTATGATGGTGGTCATTTATAACGAATGGTACCAGGGATTCTTTTACATCAAAAATATCAGGATCGTTAAATATTGTTGATTTGATTAAGGTTAAAATTGTGGATGAAATCAATAAAATATATTTCAGAATCAGATCGAAATGAATATTACAGTTGATTTCGGGATCAAAACAACAGGAAGTGTTAGGAATATTAAAATCTGGTGCAATAAGGAATATCTCAGATGGATTATTAAGGTTGATTAGTTCGTCTATGGTATCACAGAAGGTTATATATTTTTCCTGAGTGGAATAACGAGGGATGTAAGCTGTGACTATAGTGATAATTTGGAAATTATGAATATTTCAAATTTTGTAAATATTTTACGTTTCATACATCTTCTCTAAATTTAAAAACAATTATGAATTCGAAAATTTACAATCTGAGCCAAACCATTTTTTTTCGATCGACATGCTGTTATTTAAAAAGTCTAATGTATCGCCTTTCGATTGTATAGTATAGTCACTAAGCACATCTCTGAGATTTGTGTTAATCAACTTAGTCCAACTGAGTTATAAGGTGGTCCAAAACCTACATGCATGAAACACATCGGCTCAGAACGGTGACGCACGGAACGTCAAATGCTCCGTTTTTCGCGATCAGGGCTCTTCAAAAAATTGGTGAGGACAACGAACAAAATTATCCGATAATCGCCACAGTTATCAAACGGGATTTTTATGTTGGGAGCAGGCTTTTCGCCTACAGAAATGGAAACCATATTTGTTGATGATATTTCCAAAATTCCTAATGAGCTTAAGGACTGTGCCGTATTAATCTTTGATGTTAATACAATAATAATCAAGATCATATTGGTTTTCAATAGAATCCTGTGAGAGGTTTTTTTATTGGTGATTAACATATTGCCAAGCGTATCATTTTCAAAGCGAAATTTGCTCTCCGGGATCTTCAAAATGTTTCACCCTTTTGTTGGGTCGCCCCATCAACTATAGGAAAATCATTTTTCAAAGGTTGTTGACTCAATAAATCGGATGGAATGAAAAACTGCCTGCAGACATCAACCAACATTGGAACGATTTAAAATGTAATCTACCCAATCTTGAGGCTATCGAAATTCCACGACATTGCTTCGTTTTATCAAACACAAAATCAATTCACATTCACGCGTTTTGTGATGTTTCGAAAATTGCGTATGCGGCTGTTATATGTTTACGTACTGAAGTACCCTAAACGATCGCCAAAACTCTGGTCATATCCATCAAACAAATTTCAATTCCACAATTCGAATTCGGAACTCTCTTTTTGATGATACTAACAAGCTTTCGTGTGGACTGACTCAAAGATGGTTTTGGCCTGCTTATCCGATCATCTACGAAGATAAACCATACGTTCATCGGCAGTCGTACATATCCAATGATAGAAGTAGTGACTCGCGGTAAATGGAACTCTGTACTGTCGAAGGAAAATCCCGCTGACATTGCCTCAAGACGTATCAGTCCAGAGCTTCTTCCTAGTTTAGATGTTTGGTGGTCCGGCCCTTATAGCTAATAAATCGGAACCAAAATAGGCCAAATGACAGCTTAATACAATTTGAAGCACGGAAACGTCGTGGTGCCCCAGTTGTATTGTACATTCAACTCCAATCCATTGAAAGAGTTTCGTATTTTTCGATTAAAATATAATCATTTAAAAGGATCAAAAAAGAAATTTCATTTTACTGACTTCAATCGTAAGGCCGAATCATTTCTCATCAAACGAATCCACCACGAAACATTTTATGATGACATCTAAGTGCGCATCATTGCAGAGCTTATTAGTCATAAAAGTCAACTTCTTTCGTTATCACCATTCATTTATAACGACAAGACATATTAAGAGTGGATGTACGTCTATCGAATCTTAAATGTCAAATGGATATGAACCATTCAATCATATTACCCAAGAACCATCGACTTATCTGGATGCTAATCTATGAAACTCACTTATACTTAATCTGCATCCTAAGCCATCATTATTATCAAGTCTCCTCAAACAAAGATTTTGGATTATCAATGGCCACAACGCAGTTCGTAATGTGTGTCAGTGTGTGAGATGCGTGAGGCAAATTAATTACACAGCTCATGGGTAATTTACCGAAGCAACGTTTGACGGACTGTCGTCTTTTCACAGCCACTGGCGTAGACGCTGGTTCAATTTAAATTAAAATATTGCCGAGGAACGGTTTCGTTGATCAAGTGTTAATTGTGCTCTTCACCTGCTTCGTTACCAAGGCGGTCCATATAGAATTAACATGACCATTCATCGCAGCATTACGTTGCTTTATTAGACGAAGAGTAATCACAGCCGATAAAGTGAGGCGACGATGGGACAAATTTCATCGGTGCCAAATGAAAATTCCAACAGCTTCATAGATCAAACTTTCATTAAACTGTACAGGGTGATATGGAGCTATGCAATGGCGCAGGTGGTATACTGTACTTGTTTGAATGGGATGAATGGGTTGAATGCAAAAAAAAAAAAAATCCACCAAATGCAGCATTGGTATTTGATGTTGAATTGAAAAATGTATTTAAGTATGATTTAAAAAGAAAACTACTATTTAAGTGTTAGATCATAAAAAAAAAAAAAAAAATCTGAAATTATGAGATTGCCATGTTTTGAGGGACTTCGGGAGTGATATATAAAATCTATCAAGTACCACCTTCAACTAGTCACTGAAGACACCACCATTATGTTTGAGGAGATGCTCTGTCAAATTGAAGCTCTGCTCAATTCGCAACCATTGTGCCCGATATGCGCCGATCGTGATGACTTACTGGTACTTACACCAAGACACTTTCTAATTGGTGGGCCACTAACTTGCATTCTGGAATGCAGGTGGCAAAATATCTAACAAAGAGTTCAAGGTTTTTACAGAAAATGGTCTCTCGAATATCTCCATGGAGACAGGAATCACCAACTTTATCTATTGGTGATGTCGTTCTTATCAAAGAAGATAACCTATATCACCAGCTCGATGGTTACTAGGAATTATCATTCAACTTCACCTAGATGTAATAATTTATTACAACAAACCTGTTGGGGGTTTATGATACATGATGACAACTGGCCACATTATGTATGTTTACCGTATACATAGTTTAAACAGTGGCATGTTCTATGCCAAATAAGGTGGCGGTCTGGTGAATAAATTATTACAGGTGATTTATTATTAAATTAATTTCTATTAAACTAAGTTGATTTTTACACAAAGTAATTACATTTTATTTTTCGGGGTCTTACCAGTGACTGTAATTAGTTTGTAATAAATTCTGGCCCAAGTTTTATCTCGATGTCACAATTACAACAAATGTTACACAGTTGCAGTGTAGGTTCAATTTGAAGTTGCACCACTCACGCTTTTCTTGCTATTAAAATTAGGACCTGCCGTAATAAATTGTAATAAATTTGTAATAAATTAATGGTTAGGTTTCGTTGTGGCGGGCTGATTTTTTTTCCTCGGAACCATCAACTTCATACACTGCATCCAAGAAACAGTAGAACATTTCTTAAAAATTAAGTTAAGTGATCCAAAATTTGAACTCTAATCATGGCTGCCGATCAAAATTTGAGCTCAATAGGTTTATCAGAACTACTCCAATCGTATATGTATACTTACAATAACAAAATTCTAAGAATTGGTTAAATTTGTAAGAATAAAAGACGACAAATCGAAAGAGCATAAAAAAAACCAACATGCTATATATGTATGTACCTAGCCTAGACTAACAATTTAACAAGATCAACAATAACAAACTACTTTTCCAATAAACAAGTAAAAGTAGTTTCTGTTTTCCTGAAGATAATTTTCTTATAGTTTTCCGTTTATTCCATCTATTATCAATGTTTTTTCGTCGAAACAAGCATAAACCAAAAATAAAAAAAAATCCAAGAATTTTTTTTCATTACTATCTCAGTACCGACAATGCACTGTTGTTGTTTTTCTGATGGTATATAGATACAACTGGAAATTCAATTACTTCTTATACTCGTATAACATATTGTAATAAATTCTTGATTAAGTTTTTTTCTAATTTCTGGTTCGGCGGATCACTTTCGAGCAATTCATTTTGTTTTATATTTTAATGATATCGATTTTGAGACGTCAAATTTTTGGGTAACGGCGTTACATCCAATTTTGTGGTTTGGTGTATAAAAATGTATACACACAATCCAAATTGTTTGTAAAATTATTTTAATTTTTGTTTTTTTTTCGATGTGAACAAATTACCAATTAATTCCATTTTATTAAATTCATAAATGGTTTTTGTTTGTTTTTTTTTTGTTCGGGTGTGCCCATGATAGTCGTTTGTGTTGGCGGTTTGCTCTGTATGTACATATATCATAACAAATAATTTTTAATTTATCACATTTTAATTTTGTGCTCAAATTTAACAAAAACAATTTAACATCAACCGATTAAACAGATAAAATACTTTGGGTGAATAATTATTATTAATTAGTATTAAATTATGATTTTATACGCGTGAGTTATTTTTTCGGGGTGGTATTTATACCATTACGTATTGAAATGTCTATGCAAGTGATTGGAAATGGTGATTTTAACATTTGACATCAAAGGGAGTGAAGAATAATGTGGCTACACGTTTTTGTGAACTTTCATATATACTTAAATCTGACGGATATGCCACACAGAACGTAAGTAGGTATTTTGGATTAAATAATTAAAAATTGAGGTTAGGTGAGGTTAGGTGGAGTGGCTGCTACAGCACACTGAGACCGATGACGGTTCATTGTGATACCACAGGACCATACATCTCTAATACCATTATATGAACCAGTTTGAGCTAGTTATGTAGCGTGATATATCTCGCACCTTACAGTTTTCGAGATCAGAGAAGCTGTCCCTTAGGAATCTACCCTAAGAAGTGAACTACCGTCTTTTCCCCCTCCTCGTCCAACCAGCTGCTGCAAAAATCATTATCTTCTAGACCTAGCCTCGTCGCATCTTCTCCTAGTAGGCAGTGTCCCGTGAGTATCCCCATGATCGTTTTTAAATCATGTCTACGTAGGGAGATCAGTGTCTTTGAGCGTTTCAAGTCAAGCTGTGGTCAGACCTGTCTTGCTACACTACATGTTGAAATGCTCACTCATCTCATTCAGAGGCAAATGGAAACCAAACGCCACTCTTGGTCAGAGAAACTGTGCCCCGTGTAGCTTGAAGCCAGTAAAGAACTGTAATGCTTCTGTTTCCGATACCGACCCGCTCCTCCAATAATTTTTTTAAGGGCAGGTAGTTCGGAACCCTTTCTCGAAGCATAATGTTGGCAGTTCCTTCCTTATAGCGATCTAATTATCGTCGAGGGTCCTGTCTGAAGACATTTCCACTGAGATATAGCTGATAGTCGGGTGGCCGTATTTGCCGCCAACTGCTTAATATAAATATCAACGGGGAGAAAGTGAAACATAACCTTCAAGGCACGTGTTGGTGTTGTCCTCAACGCCTCGCTTATATAAGCAGGGATGCCGTTGTTTGCACCTTGTCGATCCCCTTTCTGTATGTTACTTTATCAAGAGCTGCCCACCACACGCTCACCCAATTCATAAGTGTAGGTCTTACTACAGCAGTGAATAGCCAGTGTATTAGTTCCGGCTTTAGGCCCCATCTCTTTCCGGTGGCGTTTCTGCACGAGTACATTTCTATATTCGCCTTGTTAACTCTTTCCGAGTTGTTAGGCTTCCAACTTAGCTTATACGCCCAAAAACCTTACCTTCTCAGTAAAAGCTAGTCATCCTATGCCATTTAAGACAGGTGGATCTACTATCGGAATTTTATATTTCCTGGTAAAGAGTACCAGTTAAGTTTTCGACGGACTGATGGCCAATCCACATCTGATGGCCACCTCGTAATGATTAGGAGGGCATTTTGGATTACCGCCATCACCGTAATTAAATCAGGACACCTCCCTACGGGGTTACCTTAGCCACCCGCCTCCTAATGGTGGATTCCTCCAGCTCCGAGTTAACCATTCTGCTCCCCAGCATATGATTGATTAATCCACATACAAGGCAGTCCACCACAAGAAGCGACATTCCCTTCTGAATTGCCTCCATCTTTACATTGTTAAAGGCGCCCTCAATATCAAGGAACGCCACCATACAAAACTCCTCCGAGAATATTGATTTCTCAATGGTGATTTCTCAATGGTACTAACCAGGGCATTCAGAGCTATGTCCCCAGATTTCCTTTTACAATAGTCACTACGCTTTATTTTTGATCGTATATCGATCAGTCTTTTCAAGGTTTTCAACAGAAAGGATGATAGAGGTATGGGAATTATGTCCTTTATGTAGCCATGTTAGCATTTATCCGGTTTCTGAATAAAGATCATCCTGACCTTTAGACCTCCACCGCGGAATACAGACCAATTTTCAACACCCAGATTACGTCCAACCAGGGGAGAATCATCGACGAGTTGTTTTGAATTTCCGCTGGTATAATACGGTCAGGACCAGCCGATTTATAAGGTTTGAAACCTTCAAGAGCCTAAAGGATCCGTTTTTTCGTTACGATATCTTCTATGCGCAATGAATGGGTTTCTCGATGGGTACTAGTGTCTGTCGAGTCGTCACAGCTTCCTGGACAGTCGGTTTCGATGAGAAATTTCAAAGATTCCTCACTAGAAGCAGTCCAAGATCCGGCCGGTTTAATTAAATAACTGGGACTGTTTGGATTAGTAGACAGTATCTTTCTAAGACGAGAGGTTTCGAAGACTTCTTCCATTTTATCACAGAAGATTCACCACTAATTCTTTTTTGTATACCTTAAAGTCCTCCTTATAGGAGTCCCAATCTTGAGCCTCTCCCGTACTTTTGGTTCTATTTAAGGCTTTCCCACATGCCTTTCGGTAGGTCCCTAGTTCCTTAGACCACCATGCTCTAATTTTAATTATCTAGGCTGACAGCAGTTATGTCGCCATAGCTGTATTGAGAAAGTAGAAACATGTTTAAATTATTTTTTCCAATAATACTGATGTGATTTTCCCAGAATTGTTTGAGTATAATAGATTATACCTCTTCATTCTAAGGCCACAGATCCTGTTACTGTTTATCCAAGGTTCTTGAATAAGGACCACGTCCTCTCCTGATCCAGTCAGTCTGAGGAGTAAGCGGCCGACGCCGCTCTCCGATATTACATGATGTCTGCCAATTCTTTTTTACAGAGAAATCTATTAAATCGGTAATTTTTTCTTATCTGTTGCCCTAGTAAATGGGATGGCCAGTAGATATGTAATCCATTTTTTTGTTTTCATACATTCCCTCAATTGTTTCCTTTTGGGGTTACTAATCTTGTCCCCTATTGAGGATGTTTATAGAGTTCAAGTCATCTCCTGTAAGAAATTTATCTCCCAGGGTTTTGAAAAATTTTGCAAATTCTGCTTTGGTGATTCTGCAAGTTCATCTTGCGTTTGACATGAATATTGATCGAGTAATGCCTCCAATTCTTCATCCTCAAACTTTGTCGGTTGACCAGGACGCTCTTTATCTTTGATGTCAAAATCACCACTTTTGAAGCGACTAAACCACTCAACGCACTGTGTTTTTGCAAGAGCATACTCACCATACAAATCTACGAGCAAACGATGACTTTCAGCTGCAGTTTTGTTTGCGAAAAAGTGACTCAACAAAACTTCCCGCTAATGCTGTTTTTTTCTCAAATTTGATAAATTTTCCATCGTGGAAATCGGTGCACAATCAAAACAAAAACATTTAGCTGATTTTGACAGGTATTGAGTAGAGCTTTCAAATGACATAGATGGCATTGATGTACTATTACGCATAAACAAGTAATGACATCTAGTATTAAATTCCGGTTTTTAATGCATACACCTACCACTCATCCTCTATAATTAGCATTCCTTAACGTCCAGATTCGTGTTATCTAGCTCCCATTATGCAAATTTTCCTATAATCCACTCACAGGTGGGAGTCTGGTGTATAAATACGCTTTTCATGCCAATATGAGGCTAATTTGATTGCCACTTCTAACATTGAATTGGGAATGATTTAAGAACATCATTACATTAAAGATGTCTTCGTTTGTCACTATTTTCTTGAGCTTAACGATATACATATTTGTGTGAACAGAATACATTTCCTGAGTACTGTCCCTGATCGTTTTGCACATAAGAATTATTCTTGACACCGTTTGGTCTAATTCACAATTAGCTGAACTGAATTAAAATAGGAATTATCTAATTTTTGAATTATCTAATTATAATTATCTAATTTTGATTAGATTTGATAAGATTTTTGCTTGGATCACAAATGGTCCTAACCGTTGTAGTGGATCGAAAAGTTCTGATGATTCTGATAGGATTGTCCGTTTGAATATTGTTGTCTTATTGTCTGGTAGGGAAATTTTAAATTGAAACGTTTCTATTGAAGAGTTCCAGATGAACCCAAGTGGTTTTACTGTATCGCCCTGATTCTTTCAACTCACCTAGAATATTTCCTAATATTGCCTGATGTTGCCGGCACATTTTTGATGGTTCAATCTTCTTCCAGAAAGAGAAAGCTGAGTAACTGAGTATTGCTCTTTGTTCGATATGTTAATCTGCGTAAACGTTTTTTTAATATTTGCGGTACACATATCGATGCTTCTTCCGTCTAATCAATATGGAGATTAAATTATCTTAGAGGTTTCGATCTACATGCATTAATTCGTTTAGAGAAACTCCTTATTTTGTAGTTGTGCTGTTTTGCTTTATGACAGATTAATATGGCAAATAGTATGAATGTCTACGGTCGAGTCATTTTATATCAATTCCATTTTGAAGCTATGCCTTTATGGTATCTATCTGTTTTTGTAGCTTAAAATATGATTTCTGCGTATAGGTCCCGTATATAGGTGGGACCGACTAGTACTATTCTGATAATTAAACACAATAGGTTGTTGTCTGGAAGCAATTTCGTAATAGTACTCATTTTTTTCCTTTATCTCCATTTAAAAGCTTAGGACGTCTACTATAGACTGAACCATATCTAACTCTATTTAGGACTATTGTCTTTAGCTTCTCCCATGTTTTTCCGAGATGTTTTGCTTCAGTTAGCACCGTTATTTTCCAGATCACTTCTATGGCCTTCCAACTTTCCTTTTCCCTAGCTGATTTTTGGTGCCTTTTTTAGTGTGTTCCATATCCATCCCCAAATACCTGGAGACTTTTAGTAAATTTCTGTGTAAATTTCCACATTTCACACCCATATAGCAGTAGTGATTATACACAGGCGTTGAACATTGATATCTTGGTGTTTCTTGACAAGACAGATATTTTTTTAATGTTTATCTTGAGCCCGACTTCTTGTGCTAGGTCTGATAGCTTCTGTAGTTTCTGCTTCATGTCGGCGTGCTTGTGTGTTATCAGGCATATATCATCTGCATATTCAGGATAATTGTGTCTTCTGATGACTTCTGATGCATCATCTCACTGGATGCCGTTTGGTGATGATTTGTTTATTTTGTTCATGACTGTCCAGTACCATGAGGAACAGTAGTGGTGATAGACACATTTTTGTCTGACTTCTCGTGTATTGGCATAGTATGTTACACTCTATTTTACTTTATTTCCAGCTTCCCGATCCATTGCTGGGATGAATTCGGTTATTTTTCTCGGGATACCTATTTCGTAGAAGGATTGCCGTAATATAATTTCTATAGGTAGAACCCTGATATTTGGTTTGACAAGTTGTTGTGCTCCTTGTTTTGTCATAATTAATCAACTATTAATATTACGTATAACTTCTTAGTTCCTAGAAACGCCAACATGCATTGGCCTTTCGATCATTTTGGCAGCTTACCTATACAAACGTGATTTGTATAATTTGGTTGAGCTGTGGCCATGATAGTGTGTTTTGGTGGTTAAGCTTGAAACTTTGTATAATTAGTCGGCTGTGATTAATTGCCATTCCAACTGTTGAAATTTTCTGTCTATAAATGTCAAACATTGACTTATTGTAGGAAATTCCTTTAGATTTTCTTAATGTTATAGTGAAGATTATGGAAGAGCTGCTGTGTCGTATTTTTTATCGCAGTTGCCGATTCCATATGGAGCTAGCCGGCTAGTTTAATAAGGTGTTCAGTAGTTTGGATATCAGTAGTCTCTTATTATTACACTGCGGTTTTCGAGTATACACCAAACTGGTGTCCCCAGTTTCGTTTCAGCTACGTGGTTTTTTACAGGTAGTTCATTTTATACGTTGTACTGTTGTTATGATTCAACCATTTAACCGTGTCTGTAAAGCTTACCCATTTCATGTAATCATCATTCTCTACTTGATTTTTAACTTCAGGTTTAAGGCAGGTCTGGTTCTGTTGATGGCTGGTACCATGTCCTCAGCCAATCAAAATTCTTTATATTAACCTCGTATATGGATATCCTCACATTTTATTAATTTGGGCGACAAATTAGCTCTAAAATCGAATTTTAGGCCAGCTGCTGTATCCGCCCGATCTTCTGTGGCTTGGCGTTTTGTCCCATTATAGGATTGTTGAACGTAAACCTTGCTTGAAGTTGTTTCTAGCATTCGATTAAAGCTTGCTTGAAGTTGTTGGTGTGTCTGGTGAATTATTTAAACGTTGGCGCATATATAGGTTGATATAAGTTCAATTATAGATTAAATATATCGGCTACTTACCATCCCAAGTGCATTGATGAGCTGTTTCTCAACGGATATATGTGTAAGTGAAATCATATTTTTATTAATTTATATATATTTATAGTATTAATAATTTAATTAATTTTCCTTTTTTTTATATAAAATTTAACAAAAAATTAAAAATAAATAAATCTTAAAACAACAAAAAAATCAAATTAAAATTTATAAACTGTAACTTTATTCGTATTAATTTGACTATAGTAATATGTATGTATAGTTTTTAATTAATTAGTGCTAGTTGTTAATATCAAAAAAACCGATTGCTATTTCAATAAATTAATTAAATCGCGGTTATTTTAAATATATAAAAGAAAACTTAATAATTAAATTTGTAATTTTATATTTACATCAGTATTAATAAATAAATTAAATTAAGAAGTTTTTTTTTAAATAAAATCATATATTATCTACAGATGTTTGAATCTTCAATGGAACACAGCGAATGAGACGAGGCTAGGAATAGTTTACCACTCGAACATGCACATAATTGATAAATTTTATGTTGCATTGGTCCGTGATCGGTTGTCGATTGGGATGTATGCGATGACGATGAGGATGACGATAATGATGATGACGAAGATGTGGATGGTGGGACTGCTACTTTTAAATTTGGCATTATAATACTTGGCGATTCTAGTCGTATCTGTTCGAATAAAATATATTAAAATCATGTTAGTAAAATTACACAAAAATACAGATTGGGGCACATACACTTCCGGCGATCGAATGTAATTTTATATCGTTTAGACAACTTGCGTCTAAACTTCCAGCACGTGATTGAATAACAATTTCTTGTGATGCCCGCATATCTAGTGTACGTGTCGGAGATTCCAGCCTATATGGAATACAATAAAATTATATATATCGGAATATAATGACGATATTCAAATTTAATACTTCATTTCTTTGCCAGAATCGTGCCGCACCAACGGAGTTTGTATCGATTCCTTAAATATAATACCACCTTCACCCTCGACCCGCAATGAATTAGCACCGATTGTTATTTCATCGCGATCCGCTGCAAACAGCACATCCCCTTGCGTATCCAATATACGAAAATTATTGGCTAAACATTCTAGCTTATCGTGGCCGAGAAATAATTGATTTTCCACATAACCGTCATTGTCCCGTGTATTTACAGTAAAATTTCTCGACGATTCTAATGCAATCGGTTGATTGTGCCGCGACCGAATTGTTGACGCCCGCAATAAATCTAGTATTAATGCTTGACCGGTTAATTGTAAACCACCGGGGATTACTTTTAGCTGGCCCATGCCGTCCGGTGAAAATTCCATAACCTTAAGTATCCATAATGTTAACGCTAAATTAATTATAATTAATAATGTTAAACCTAGTATTAATAAATAAAGGCATTTTTTTCTCCATCCATATAGACCCAGATGAAATCCTTCATTCGGTTTCGATGTATTCTGCTGGGTGGCGGCTGGCATCGTCGGTTTAATACTCGGCGCATGATGATGGCCACGACTGTGATTATTGTTATTATTATTATTGGTACTACTACTATTATTTGTATGAGGCGGATTCGTCTTACTCATATTTTAACGAAATACTTTATTTTGTGAGACCGCACATTTAATATTCCTCGATCCTGTAATAATAAAAAATAACGGTTATTTAAAAAAATTTGATAAAAATAAAATGGAAGATATATTTTTCAGATGTGAAATAAAATAAAATAAATTCTAATGCATTTTTCACATTTTCACAAAGATAACAACAAAAAATGGCAAAGCATTATAAATTATACCAGAGTGTGGTACAAATGGAATTTGGGGGGGAAATAAATAAAAGATTTTCATTTTTCGTCTTTGAGGAGTTGTACAAAAAAACCGTCATGCTTATATATTCATTATTATTATTGTTATTAGCGTTACTGTTTATGGTAAATACCCGTCATTATTCAAAACTTCAATGGTTTTAGCCTTTTACAGTGTGTCTTAACCTTTATTAAGTAGTGGGCCATCGCACCTAGAAAAATTATATATATACTGTGGAAATTCTGAATAATAATAATCGAGTACTCCAGTATACTATTTTGGAGAATTTCAGGAGGAATTCCACCGCACGCTTTCCAAACGCAATTTTTGAGTTCCAAAATTCAATTAAACTATACTTTTCAATCAGACAAATTTCTTTTACCAAAAATTCCAACAAGTTATAAATATTTTACTTGCCGAATCCTGGTCCTCTTTGTTAAATATGATTTGATGAATTAAGGATATTTATCAAAACATATGTTCTAATTTATTAAGTAGAACAAAAGCCCTACTAAAATAAGTACAAATATTTTCTGCATTCGGTTCTGTGTTGCTTAACAAGCAATGTGCTAAAAATAACAAAAATACAAAAATATTGCTAGCAAACAGTTAATCAGAAAATAAATAAGTGGAAAAAACCATTCGCTAACGACCATTCGAAATCGACAATTCGCCGAAAACGGCTATTCACCGAAAAAAATAATAGTCGTGTTTTTTTATTCAAAAATTTTCGAGTTCGAATATTGATCTGGATAAGAATTGTTCGAAATTGAATTCTTGAATTGAATAATCTATTTTGCTTAAATCGATACATTTAACCGAATACTATGCTATGTTATACTTATTGCCCGTTTACCAACCATTGAACTTTGTTAAGAGGGGTGCCCACAAGAAGTTCTGGGATGTATGGGACATCATTCATTAAACCAACCATAGTGCGTCCCTCTTAATAAAATTTATTGATTGGTAAACGGGCAAAAAGTATAACACAGGTTAGTTATTCGGTTAAATGTCTCAATTTAGGCAAAATAGATTATTGTTCCAAACTACTCCTTGTAATTGGCTGTATCCATGGCAGATGTCCTATACAATTTAATGTTTAGTAATTGTTATGTTATGGTTTATGCTAGGATATGTATATCACGTACTTGAAATTTCATTTCAATTTCTTTATAATTTTGATTTATTTTAAAGCGCCTAAATGCCTACTATAAAATTATTATGATTATTACTACACGTTCACCTTTAAGAAAGTTAGTATGGTTTTAGTAAAAACTTCACACGCATATGAAGGACGTGTAAAGCTTTTACTAAAAGTTATTTATTACATGATTTAGTAAAAACTAGTAATAACTTCAGTCGCAAATAAGAATTAAAATATCGAAACCGAATTCCATATATACAATTCTGAAAATAAAATTAAAAATTCAAATTGTTTAATTTTTAAAATTTGAAAATTTTTATGAATTTTAAGAAATTTCGGCAATTTTTGCAATATTCAAAATTCACACATTTAAGAAAAGGTTAACTGGATATAATTTTCGTTTATTTTTCAAATTTTGAAATTTTATAAATTTCAGTAAATTTTGTTACCAGAATCATGTTTCATCGGAATTTCAAATTTGTCTTTATCAAATTTTAAAAAATTTCATGGATTTTAGAAAAATTTGCCACTTTCATTTTGAATATTAAAAAATTTCCCAAATTCCCAAAAATTCATTAAAATGTATCAATTTAAAAAAATGTATATTCTGCTGATTTTACAAATTTGCTGTATTGTGGCAAACCCAATCCCATGCCAAGTGTGTTGGAAAGGTGAGAAGCTTCTTACAGAGCTGAAATTAAACATCTTATTCCACATTTTCATTATGATTGAGAATGAGTCTACAGGCAGCCGATATATGATGGATTCGAACTTGTAGTGGGAATGGTGTTACTTCAGTCAGACATTTTCCTGACAATGCAGTGGCGCCACTAAATATTAATGCTCAATTATTAGTGCTAAGGTTTGGAACTAAATATGATTATAGCTACTAAATTGATTTGCTAGATGACATACTATTTATCTATTTGCTAATTGAATTGAAGCAGCAGGATGAGGCCATTAAGAATTTATATACTAAAGTTGGACGAAAATTTTAAATTAGAAAGATGCGAAACGACTTATGGTTTTCAAAATTTTTTTTTTTTCTAATGAACTATAATCATAAGGATTACAATCTACAACAGTTTCAGTTTGAATAAAATTGAAAAGCACATTAGTAAAATACATGGCTTAATTGCAAAGTTGTAAGCTTTCGAAAGAACTTGCAAAGCTGCAGTTTTAATTCAATTTATTATACAATTACAGTATGAAATACCAGAGATGCATTGAGAAACCCACGACATTGAATTTATTTACAAAATTACCAATTATCAATTTCCAATCGAAATTAAAATAATTTATAGGCATTATCACTCGAATTTCACCGAGCAAATAGCATAGCGGTAAAAATTGTGATGTTTGGATACAAAACGGAATCGTATTAAATCGGGCTTGTAATCGATGCAAACTGCGAGAAACTTGGGCATCAGGCCCAGTAGAAAAAAAAACAAATTCGACATGTTGGTTGAACAAGGTAGTTTACGATTTTTCGTAGAAAGTTGTAGGGGAACCCCCGGGAGTACCCATAATCTGGCACTGATAAGAATTCTCTTTGAACTTTTCTTATAATTTGTTGCATTAGTTTTCTTCTTAGATATAAGTAAGTTACACAGTTTTCCCTCGTATAATTGAACCACCTGTGCCTGTAGACTGAAACTAAATTATGTCCAATTTTTTGGTATTTTGGCGGTTTTACGTAATTATTGTTGTGTACAAGATTAAGTGAAAATGAAGCAACACTGTTGGTTTTTTATCACTAAAACCGTTTATATATGACAGTTTTGCTGTCACGCGTAATCGATGTCAAATAGACATTTAAATTTATGGTGGTATTAGTAGTTGGAAGAAAGGAGAGGAAACATTTATAAAAATTTGTAAAAATAAATAAAAAGTTTTAAAAATTTATGTAAATAAAAAAAAAAAATTTTCTTGTCTCCAAAGAACCTGACATTGTCAAAAAGCCAAATTGAACTAGTCAGAATAAGTTGGAGAAATGCAACGCATATTTAATGCAACGAGTTAGAAGATGAAAGCGACGACAACATTTTCATCTGCATTTGTTTTTCCTTACGTACAGACCACAACCAAGGCCACCATAATCACCATCCTCATTGAAATATTCGCCACGTTCCACTTGTAACTGTATTGTAATAAAAACATCTACGGAACAGTCAAAACTGTACAATATAATTGCAAACATTTTTTACTCAGCAAATTTGGTCAATTTGGTTCTCCGTCTTGATATTATTTTCATTCAATTTAAACAATAAACTTTGGGCTTCCGATGAAATTGATATGACACGCATTTAAAAGCAAATTCGTTATTAATTGTTATATGTTGACTTGATTTTTTGATTACGAGAACAAAGACCACCTGGCCCCTCGCTTCATGGCGCCCTAAAGTTTGCTTCAATGTAGTGACGCTGCTGATAAGTTGCATTAAATTAGTCTACATTATTTTATAGGAAAATGATTTCTGGTCTTAGACCTGGTAACCAACCATTTTCTCATCATGCGCTTTTACTCCAAAAAATGAGAAGAAAGAATAAAACATTCATAAATTCAGTTATATTCAGCACTCAACGGTTCAAAATGTTTGCTCAAGCTTTAAGCTTTGTTGGAGTGATATTTAATTTAATTTTCATTTTCGAAAGTTTGAGTCTTCTAAATAATATTAGTACATTGAACTCAGATTTCAAATGTTTGATTTGATTGTTATCTATTTTTCCAATTAGAACCTCTTCAACTACTTCAGTTGATTTAATCAGTGAATTTTTATAATTTTTATTTTAATTCATCCTAATTGATTTTAAGAATTTAATGAATTCTTCTTTAAAAAGAACTAAGAATTGGAGTTCTTAAAATATTTGTTTTCCATAATTTTGTGAGTGACATTTAGCCTGAAGCAAAGTCTCAAACGTGAATTGTTGTACAAACTTATATTTTTTCAAAATATTATTTCTAGATTTCAAATAATTTAGTATTTTTCTTAAAAATAAAATTAAACATTTATCGAATATTTATTATTATTATTTTAGAGAGTTTTGGGAATTAAGTAGCTAAGAATAAAAAATGTAAATATATTTCAAATTTTAAAATGTTTAAAATTTAAGGTATCATCAAATTAAGAATTCATATTGGGTGGAGTTTCAATTGTTTTCTAGTTAATATTTTAAAGTTCGATGATAGTCAGTTTCAGTTTCAATTTATGTGCATTGAGCTTCTGGGGTTCGCCAGAACAAGACTATGTACTTTTATAGACGACCGAGATCTGAGATATAAATATATTTTTTAATTTTGTGGATTGTTTCAGCAATACCGACACTGATACAATTATTGTTAGCAATTTAAATATTCCCATTAATAAAAATTTGAATTTAGTTTTGGAATAAAATAATATTTTTAAAGAATAATGAAATGATTGTGACTAATACGTTTTGCCACTACACTTTGTGTGTAGCTTCATAATTCTACTGGAAAATCCAGCCTAAGTGGCTACAATTTTATTTTCTCATCATTTATTTATAAAGCAAAACTTTTTAGACAATAGTTGGAACAACGATTTTGTCAAGATTGATTCAATTTTTGAGGAAGTGCTTGAAACAACTGTTTGAGATCCTAATAAAACTTTTAGATTAATTACTTAGCAATATATCTGTCTTATATAAAGCTTTACAGTTGTTAAAAGTGTTCTTGCGAAATTGAAATCAATTCTTGTCTTTGAATGTTGTCTGACTTAAGGAAACTATGACTTGAAGAAACATAAGTCAAACTCGAGTAACTTAGATGTTCAAAATCAACTTTCTGCTCTAATTAAGAAAATATCGCCCGACATATACTTTGCCAAAAAACAATATTATGAAAATATGTTTGAAACTGTAAATACGAGGAAGAAAAACCTGGGGCAAAATATTAAATTTACCACTGAGTATTTTCAACTGCTAAATTATTCTATAAAGTTCTTTTAATTTGTAATTATGGAAAAATTATGAAACAGCATCAATTTTAAAATATTTTCGAAATTCTTCTAATTATTTTAATTAATTTACTGAAATTCTATAAATTTTGAAAATTTAATTGTTTGGAATAGGTGAAGTTTAGGAAGTTTTTATATCAAAGATTGCGATTTAATGAAGATTGGGGAAAAAATTGAACTTTTTGTTTGATCAATGTATTTGATCTAAATCAATTTTTATGGTCAAACAAACCGCACACTAATTAAAGTTCAAAATTAGAATGTATTTTTAGATATCGTTTCACCAATTGTGTATAATTGTGTATCTAGCATTTTTATTAATTTTGAAATTTTAGAATTGATGATTTCAATTTTATATCCACGCAGCATCTCTTTAATTTTCACATTTAGAATATTGCGAATTAAGGCTGTCACATTCTTATGTTTTAGGGTGATTATTATTCGGTTTTTGGGTTTACACTCCTAATTAGCATGGAACTCCAATTTTTTTTCCACCCTACTACTAGATTTTATATGTTTGTGGTATTATCATCAATTACAATCGATTTGTACTAATTTGGAACACTGGTCCCTTGAAAGTTACTGACTAATAGACTCGGTATAAACTTATTGAATTTTTCCATTTCGTTGCTGGAACAATATAAACGAATATGTATATTTTGAGTTTACTTGTATGCATCATTATAGTTAAAATGTAATATACACTATTTTTATAGTTTTCCTATTTAACATTGATAATGATTTATTTGCTAGTTTAAGAGAAGAATCGTGAAAAATCTGACTATCCATAAATCAATAAAAAAAATAAAAATAATAAATTACGAGAAATCTATAAATGTTTAATATTTATATTGACGTGCTATTAAAATTTTTATTACTATTAAACATACGCGAATTTAGAAATATGACTTGCACTAAAATTATTATAGTGTTTTAATAAGGTGTCATCACATTTATCGCAATAGTGTAGTCTAATTGTTAACTTTCGGTTTATATTTCTACCAAGCTACTTCACTGTATCCAACCATTTAAGAGAGAAAAGGATTTGTTGAATTCATTCCGATTTTAGTCAGGAAACTAAAACTAAAATAGGAACGCCAATTTTTATTGCAGATTCGAATTCTACGGCCAAAAATTACGTAGGATTTCCTTGAAACACTTTTTTCGATACATGATAGATGGCGCTGTAATTTGTATTCAATAATAATTGTCTTGATTTAGATTTTATTGTGAGATATTGGTGGGTAATCAAACATTTTTTCTACATTTATACACTTAGCAAACTAGACCTATGCCTCAAGTGTATGAGTTCAAATCACCACAATATTGAAACATGCGGACAAAAAATTACTTGTTACCGAGCATAATACCCTCATTCATATAAATGATGATCAAAATAAAAATTTGTCAACGGAACAGAATCCAATGTCCACACATACATCTGGCTCAACCGTTGACCATCAACTCAACAACCGATTCAACAATGAATATTGATATTAATTCTATAATCAACAGTGAAAATGATCCGAAAGTTCAATAATTTTGAATTCATACTCAAAGTTGAATCGCATCATGTTCCAATACTTGTACCTCATTTAGTCCCACACGAGCAATATTATCAACCAGTTTAATCAACGTGTCAGATGACAATAGATCATTATTCGTAGTTAGAGCAATTCTGGACAGTGGTTCCCAATCATCATTAATAAGTGAAAGCTGCGGTCATAGAATTGGCATCAGAATAGTACAAGCTTCTTGTCAATGGCCTTCGCTCAAAGCGCGCAGGGTACACAAAAGGTGCAGTTCAATTAAATGTATACCTTCTATATTCGATAAAACGTCAACTATTATAATAAACGCGTTAATCTTGGGGAATGATGTTTGTTTGGACATTTTGATGGCAGAGAAGGTTAATATCGAAACTCATTTATTTGCACAAAATTCCAAATTCGGCTGGATAATTGGAGGAAAGATGCCTGAACATAATGATAGCATGATTTCCAGTTTCCATACATCTGTTGCTAACATTGAGGTGGAGTTACAACTCTTACCAAAATTTTGTAATTCATAAACGAATTACAAAATCATCATGCTGTATGTAAGGAAACAAGGACAACGACAAAACTACGGGTAGTCTTTGACGGTTCCTGTAAGACGACGTCAGGTATTTCTTTTCTTTTTTCAGGTATTTCATCAATTTTACTCCATTTTCGAAGATATAATCTAGTATTATCAGCAGACATCAACAAAATGTACCGTTAAGTCAAACTACATGTTGATGATCGTGACTTTCAGAGGATAGGTTGGAGGAACAAAGTGACTGATCCTGTGCAACACTATGGACTAAATACCGTAAGCTGCGGACCATATTTGGCAATCAGGACACTGCAGAGGTTAGGTGTTGATTATATCCTGAAGCATCTGTCATATTAAAGAGCAACTATTATGTTGTGTTATCAACAGCTCACAGGATGAGATGACGTTCACCAAGTAATACAACTATTCAATGAAATGTCGAAGCTACTCGCCGAAGGAGGATTTAAGTTGCGCAAATGGCTTAATTGTAAAGCTTTATACAATGATCAGTTGACATTTTAAAAATGTTTTTAAAGGCAAACTAGATTGTGAACTTCACTCTACGTTGCTGCTTAGTGATCAGAAGTCGTTAAAGCATTGTAAAATATTTGGTATTTACTGAAAAAAGTTTTGCCAATATTTGTCTTGCTTAAAATAATAAGAAGAGGCGTCTCCAAACTATTCAGTAGATTCTTTCTAATGTTGAACAACAACTTAACTTGAATGGACTTAATTGTTTACGCTTTTGGATGGAAACGTGTTGGCAATTAAAATAGGTTTTAGTTACAATTCCAGAATGAATAGAAAATATATTTTCTTTAGGATTATACATTTTTGAGAGGTTGATTGTGTAATTTTCGATTGACGTGGGGTAAACCGGAAAATGTTGACCTTCAAATAACGTTAAATTTTATAGTATAACTTATTACCGACACACTCAAATTAGTTGCACTCTGCACCTTAACACTCTAGGACTAATGAAATTTTCTACTTTACCACTATAGCCATCGTATTCTTAAATTCAACTTACTTGTATAGTAACAGGTTTCAAATTTTTTGGAATCTGAAAACTAATTAAAACCATCGTCTGTCGGTCTCTGTAGACACAAATGGAATGAGAAGTCATATACAGTTTTCGAAAATACAAAAATAAATTCAACTTTTGTGTGTGATATAAAAGCCACAAATCATAAAAGCTTTCAACACCTTTAATATGTTTATTTACATTTCGAAAAGTTTTTTCGCTTTTGTTGTGTATTCCCATATTTTTTGGCACTTGATTATAAAAATCATTGGGGACTTATAAATTTACGTTTGTTTTTTATCCCCTTGTATATATATTTTTTTTGGTTTATGTAAACGTTTACCTTTTTTTTAAACTGACCTAACTCAAACCTCCTCTCTCGCAAAAAAAAAAAAAACAAACACGGTTTCACCAAATAAACATCCAATACACAGAGCACGGTGTTGATCTGCTATTTTCATTTATATGTCGGTTTTTTTTTATGTGTTGTTGTGTTGTGTTATGTTTTTTGTTGTTGTATATCGCTGTTGAAAGTGAATTTTCCTGGTTGGAAAAACTTATGTTCATGGATATACATAAAACATATCACAACAACAAAACCACCAACGACAACATCATAAAAAACAAGAGATTCATTGTTCTTTTTATGAAATCATGAATATAAAATTTCTCCACACAGTACATAAAAAATGCACGGACTCTATACATATATGTACATATATTTAGAGTTTAGCATGATATACAAAAAAAGAAGAAATGGCAACATAATTTCTCGAATGAATTTCATGATTTGCATTTATGAATTTTGAAGTATTACCAAACGAACCGAACAACATAACCAAACCATTACATTATATAAAATACACAGACATTGAATGTACGAGGGAGTAGTATACAGAATTTTATGATGTTTTCTATATACCTATGTATACTCGATTTAAGCAACATAACATAATAAATGTTTACATATGTAAATTTAAATGTCATAGCATAAAACTATTAAAATTTAAAACTATTATATAAAACATAAAACGTTTCGATGAAAATGTATATAAGTTTTTTTTTTTTGGCAATGATTTAGACATTTCAATTTTTTATATATACACTCGGTTCGCAGTTGGACATACATGCATACATATACATAAAACATATTTTGTGAATACATAAATTTTTTAATTGTGGTTCTGGCGATCAAATTTTTTTTTTAAAAACTCCAGACGAGTATACGGCGAATAATTTAAATTGTATACAATATGCATATATGAGAAATGGAATTTGTTACCTACGAGTAACTATTAAGTACTTTGGTCACGGTAGAGCTTCTTGGTTTTTACTCACATAATATATACAATGATCTGAAATGGATTGTTGGTAACGATTGTGTATGTTTCTGAAATAGCGTTAATGATTCAGACATATAGCCTCGCTTTAAATAAAGTAAGTGATGGTGCAGGCTGGTGGAATAGTCGTAAAGTTAATAATTTTTGTTAAATTTGAATGTCAAGTAATAATTTTTAATGGGAATGCATATGCTCTAAAAACCTGAGCAGTACGGTTTTAGGAAATGCAATTCCTCTGATTCACTAGGTACGTTTGACTATAGCGGCGATGAAATACCTCTATATAATATAATATTAAAAAATACAAATGTAAGCTTACAATGAAGAGATCTGGACGAATGATGTTTCTAATTGCACTATACCTAATTTATTCACGGAACCATCGGAACCATTCTACAATTAATTGCTTACAAAAGAACGGAGGAAATATCAATACATTTACATCAACCACCACAGATGAATTAAAAGTGTTTCTTCGTATAAATCTTTTAATGGGTATCAATAAATTGTCTATACGTAAGAGAGATGCCTATACAAGTTCTGTGATAACGAGAAACCATTGAACTAGGACAAAACGCACAAACGATGATATTCTGATTGGCGTGTCTCATCAAGTGGCTTAGCCTATATCAACTGGATGGACAAGAAACCTGTCTTATTTTTGGAAAATATCCACAATCCAACAGAAACCCAATTAGATTACAGTCGAAAAAAAGACGGCACACAGGAAGAAATATCGTGCCCCAATATGATAAATGAATATAACCGCCACATGGGATCTTTCGATAAATTTGACATAAAGCAATCTCGACTCTCAGTGAACTAAGGACTGCTAGAGCAAATCCAGCAACAACAGTGGGAAAACCAGGCCGAAGAAGTGTGGAAATCCCTATAAAGAACTTTAAAAACATTGTTCCATTGAAGGCGTGATAGAATAAAAAGGCACATATACCATAAAGAATTACTTCTCTTAGATGTGCTCAATGCAGTACTCGGAATAAACCACACAGAACAATGTGGAATTGTTCCAAGTGCAATACTGGCTTATGTCAATAAATGATAAAAGAAATTATTTTTCTTTATATCATCGACAATAAAAAATGTGTTCTTATGTTCTTAGTGGTAGGTTCAACAAACCACAGCCCAATTGCTCCCCAATAAGAATTTTCCAGTTTTTTGTTAGGTTAGTTAACTAATGATTTAAACGTATTTTATTCACATAACCGTAATTCCGACCATAAAGGGAAAATAATTATTTTTGGTTCTGATTGGGTTAGTATTCCGTTTATGTGTATATTTAGCCTTTTTGAAGTCTAATAAAACTAAAAGCCTAAGACTCAGTTCACGAGAACGGATATTTACCGTAGCTTACTTCACGAAAAAGTACTGCGAGCCAACATGACAGAGTTATATTTTTTCATCTTTACTGCGATAAGATTAAATCATCCATGACTCCGCCGTATAAATTTATAATGTGTACAGTTACATCCAACATGTTGGATGCAATTTACATCACACTTGTCGAATTTCATCATAGTCGGATAAGTAAAATATTCTGAGGTTTCATTTCATTGTGATCCACACATAGCCTGCATCTTATAAATCAGCTACTGTCAAACTACGAGTTGCGATCCATAAGAGGTTCACGCGATTAGAAATATGGGGTGCATATATAGGATTCCAAATATTTGGATATTTGCGAATCTAAATATTAACTTTCTAAGAGGTTTAAAAAATTTACAAATTGTTGAAGCAAATTTCGGAATTTTTGGAATTATGTATAAATTTTTAATTCAATATGGAAAATTGTCTATTCGTTCCTGATCGTTTTCGAATACAAATAATTTTGAAAAACTAAATTGATTTTTATGATCAAATTTTAGGAATAATTAAGTTTAAAATTTTAAATTTTAAATCTTTGGAAATTTTGAATTTCGTATTTTTATAAATCGGATAACAAATATAACAAATTTTATATTTTTAAAATTAAAATTAAAATTTCGATATCGATTTTTGATCATGAAATTAAGAATTGGTATAAAATTCAGAATTTGAAATTTTTAGTTCGAATTTTTAAAATAATAAATCTTTTTCCTTCCAATTTACTAAATATCTTTGTAAATTTTCCAAAATTTTGGAGTATCGTTAAATTTTGGAGTAAGTCAGTTTTGAAGTTTTAAAATTTCGGGTTTACAATATTATCAATTTTAAATATAAATTTGAATTATCGGAACTTTTAAATCTTTTGGATTTTCTCAAATATTAAATGTCGACATTAGATTGATAATTTTTTATTAGAATTAATTACTCCTTATACATGAGTTCCGAGTTAGCCAATTTAAAAATAGTAGATAAGGAATTTCAAAGCAATTTAACAATTTTGATTTTAAAATGTAAATTCAATTCAATCAAACAACGAATTTTAAAACTGACGATTCTTACACCTAGTAGTTTAGAGTTATGTAACTGAGTTTTTAATTCCGATGTGATATGTGGAGGTACAAAATTCCAAAATTTTTGAAATAAATTCGTATGTCGAAACTAAAAAAACGTATATGGAATGGTTTTCGGAATTAATTAAAATCAAACAAACCGTCATAACGGGTGAAACAAAGTTAGCATTTTATCTTACGTCGATTAAGAAAAGCGTTAAGTATGGAATTAAACATAATCGAAAAATTCACGTGTGAAATAATCCATTGCAAACCAAACTTCAAGTGGGAAAGATTATAAAACGATGCACTGTGTTCAAGATGTGGCAAAATACATATCGATGAAGCAATCAAGTGGTTGTGTTTTAGGAGCAAGCAAAGGATAATGATGTACTTAGTAATGAAAGTGCGAATGATCACTTGTTGGGATAAATTTACCAGTTAAGTATAAGGCACGGTTATATACGTATGTACGTCGTTTCGGGAAATGTTTGGATCATGACTGCTGTAGCCAAATAACAGTTTAAATCAGTTACTGGATGGAAGATAGTTGTTAATGTATTAGTCGTCAACGAAAAGCATTCAAAACAACACGGAGAACATTTTTATACTTATTGATGCCTATTGGCTAGGTGCATTGTTTCCCAAGTTTGAACACCGATTTATGGTGTGGTGAATCACATGGATATGAAAAGCAGCGTGGGCCATGACTATAGATACTCATATAAGACTCGTATAAGTGTAAGTTAAATTTATTAAATTGCAGAATGCTTCCATATACAATGGCACATTCACTGCGACCGATAGTAGAGAAATATATATATATATATATATATATATATATATATATATATATATATATATATATATATATATATATATATATATATATATATATATATATATTTTAGCTAGTCTAACAGGAGACAAATAGTTTACAGTATAGGATCTGTCAGGAACCTACCAGCATCGCTACCAGAAAGACATTAGCCCAAAGTAATTATTTACAATGTTGACAGAGCAAACAAGATGAGGGCCGAAGGATGACAGAAGGGCCGAATGATGACAAGATGGCCAATTGGGTCAAAGAGGTGTTGGCTACTACTTGAAATATCTTGCTCAAGAAGCTCTGATTATATCTGGGTCCTCTAGTCCTGGTCCTCTAGTACAAAACTTTAAAAGGGTTACAAGATGCTATAAATGTTGTTCGCACATATAGCAAAGTTCTGTAAAGCACAAATAACATTTGCTTTGTAACGCGCCACGAATCTACAGAACTGCCTAAGAAACAACGAATACGCTAAATGCGCTTGTTGTAAGAAAACAAACAGAGTAAACGACCAGTCAAAAAATGGCCTTGAACCTAATGACGAACAAAACGGTTTATGACAGTTAAAGACAAAAATACTTTTCGATTCAAGATACCCCAAATGAATATGCCAAAATGCAAAAGTAGTGGGACATGAAATCAGATATCGTATTGAAAAAAATCAATCGACATACTCTGCTTGCAGGAACAGTATGCGGTTAAAGATAAAATAGATGGTTTGGAAACATCCACAAGGGTTATCATTGCAAATGACGATAACGTTCAGGCAGCCATTAGCGTCCTCAATAATAAGTTTCATAAAGTTTCATACAATACTGTGACTCGAATTGCGTGTGTGTCGAAGTGAGTTCTGATATAGGTAGTTTCTATCTGGTCAGTATCTATATACTTTCAATATTCAAACGAACCGGAGGAATTTGTAAATAAGCTTGATAGAATTATGGACGGTCTAAAGAACCATCCGATTATAATAACTGGCGACTTCAATGCTAAGTCTAAACTATGGCACAATAAGGACACAAATTAGAGGAGAACTTATAGCACGAAGTGGCCTCTTTGTAATTACGAAGATTATGTCCACAATGGCAACACAAATATTGAACTTACACTTATGATGAGCGGTATGTTAAAGAAAAGTAAAAAAAAAGCTGAACAAGTCAAACGGAAGCAAAATTATCATAGTCTGTAGCACATCGTAATACGTATTTTAAAAGAATTAGTGACAAAAGCCAAAACAGCTTATCATGTAGCACGGAAATGTAGAACCGTGGGAATTTTTTATAATTTTGACTATAAATGAGGTTACCCTGGTAAGCGGTGATGGACAGTTAACAAACTGTTATGGGAAGACGCCATAAAATGCTTACTTAAATACCTTGTTAGCCGAATACAGTGAGGAAAGTAACTCAAATGTGCAAAGAATAATTCGCGCACATCTTAACATTGTACCAGGTACTCCAAATGTGAGCTACTTCAGTGATGAAGATGCCACTTTGGCGATAACGGTTATAAAAATTAACAAAGCGCCAGGCTTAGGACATCGATATTGGACTGATACGACGAAAGGAGTTTTCCCAAAGCTTGGAAGAATGTTAAAATTGTCATTATTACAACCTATGGGACTAGGTGTCAAACTAATCACAAGGCTTATATAACCCTGTCGTGCTGTTATCGATCTTGGGTAAATTTCTTGAAAAATTAGTGGACATATTCCAGAAAAGTGGCAAACACAATGATAAAAAGTTTGGCTTCAGAGAAAATAGATTAACAAAGCACGTAATGGTCAAAATGATGAGTATTATCAGATAGAGTAAAATCTGGAAGTTTTCCTATGTGTACCTGGTGCGTTTGATAATTTATGTTGGACAAGCAAGTATCATGATGGAGTTAACGGACTATTTACCTGAAAGTACGGTAACTACAAGTTATAGTCATGGCATACTCTGTTATACTACATGTTTAACAGTAGTATGAACCATGAAAACAACAAGGATATTTTATTTGCTGGGAAATCACATAACTGAGTATATTGAAGAAAAAGCGAAACTGGCCATAGGAGTCACTGAACATGTGGAAAGAGTATCAGAAATTAGTAGGAAGTCTCACGCCTTGGCCGGCATGATTCCAATTAATACATTTTTTAATAAAAGAATTGCCAACTATAAAATACGAAAAATGAAAAATGTGTCTATAGTACTATGGCAAGAAAGATAGACGAACTCAGTAGATGGTAGAATACACTTAGTTATTTACCAAACATGAAATTTAGATTAGAGAAACAGATACCTCCAAATGGAATAATGACATCCTATATGTGATTGACTGAGTCCCGCAGACTCCAGTACATCTGAATGTGGACTGGGCGAGGATCCAAGAGATATCCTCTATGACTGTGATCTATCTCAAGAAGCTAGAGCAACTACCAGTTGAGGGGACAGGAAGTAAACTTACTTTGATGATGCCAAACAACCCTTTTATGCCGATTAGTAAATAAATTTTAAACGAATTTTGATTGCATCGGTGTCAGTGTCATCTCTACTACAAACCGTCAAAACATATGAAAGGAAGACGTCGCAAAACACGCTAATATAATAATTTGTATTGAAAGATTTTCCACACAAGGCCGGCATATGACAACACTACACTAGTCACACAGACAGTTGAACAATAGAACAAAATCCTATACCTGCCATACAGACACAAAACATATGATTGTTCATTGAACTGTTTTGTTTCAAACCAAATCATGAATAAATGTTTATATCTAAAAATCATAATTTGTTTAACATTAAACTCTTCCGTTTACTAATTTTAATTATAACAAATTTTATTACATTTCTTTTTTTTTAAATTTATATCAAACGATCAAAATATTAAATCGCCTACGTCTATGACAAATCGTACGTATCGTAATCTCGTGCGCCACTGTATATATTTTAAATATAGGTTGAGCAATTTTATAGTTTTACTTATTGTATACAAGACATAAAATATCCTACCTGAGATTCGTCATTATATGAATATATACGAACACACGGCAGATGATTATTCATATTATTACAAAACAAAATAACTACTGTGCAATCGATTCTCATAGAAATCCTATTTATAACTTAGGATAAAAAACATAAAAAAAAAATTAGATGTCTGTAAATATTTTATACATCTTCATGTCAATATACATAAGAAAACTCATAAAAATATTTTTTTTAGTTTTTATTTATTTTACTTCTTAATCTGAATTTTCCTCATCTTTTACTTTTACTTTATGCTTCGAACGAAAAACATTTTTTCATTTTCTTGTTTATTTTCTTTTTAAAACACACAGCACAGAGTGTATATAGTAACAACAACAAAAAAATACAAAAAATACGAAATGACTTAAGTAATTTTATTAGTTTATAAATTAACTTACTTATACTTATTGACTAACGGAAATAAACTTAACGTAAAACAAATAAATAAAAACATCATAATTTTTTGTAAAATATATAAATATAATTAATTATATAAAATACGATCATATTTCAATTGAATTATTTATTTTATTTATTTTCAGTTAATAATTGGCAAATCTATGATATTCAGAGGTATAACAGATACGCGAAACGATTGAAAAATCGATTTGTATGTTATACCTTTCAATATCACATGTTTCATTGTTTATCGCTTATATATTATGTCGAAGAGTCTGCTAAAATTAGTTTTCTTTTGTCTAGCTAAATTCTACAAAATTACAAATTACAAATTTTTTATTTATTTATTTTTTGTGGAAATTAATTTTCTTTCAATTTGTAATTTTATTGTGTTACTTTTGTAGTATTCTATTATTTTAGTTTTTAAGATTTCCTTCTCACATCAAACACTTAACATCTGCCGGTAATTTTTTATATATAATTTTTTTTTTATTATTCCGATTCGATTTTTATTTGTTTTTGCTTTTTGGATGCTTTTTGGAAAGGTGAGTGGAAAATTGGAAACATTATTTACGTTTGTTTAGACGAGATTCTTAAAATTATATTTTTATTTTGGATTTTAATTTTGTTTAAAGCGGGATGTATTAATTAAAATAGTCGGAATTTTATATCGACACAATTCGAAATTCAAAAACAAAAATCGTAAAAAACTGATAAATGTGATCATAAATTTAAATAGATCACCCAAACAAGTTAGTTGTTTTTACCTATACAAACATATAAACTCCAAAAGCTTTTCATCTTCTCATTTAAACTATTAAAATTGATTGGCGAAAGAAGTTTCTAAATTTGGAAATTTATACCGTTAACTCAAACAATTCCGAATTTCGTAAAAATATAATTTCTAAAATAAAACAATTCCGATGATTTATTCGAATCGGGAATTATCTTTTGATTAAATTCAAACCTACCTGCACGAAATTTCAAAGAAAGTGTAACGTATTGAAACCTCAGAATTTTTAAACTCAGTGAATTAATGTTCACGTGAAATTATAAAATTTAGAGTCTTTCAGAATTATATATTATTAATTAATTTAAGTAGAAATTGGGAAAACATGAAATTCAAAACCGCTTTTATCAAGTCAGTGAAGTTAGCCTGACAGTTCGAATTGATGTGGTTTGTATTTTAACTAAAGTGTAGCCATTGAGAAAAGTGTATACATATTGTTTAAAATGTAGTACTAGCTATCTCGAAAAAAATATGCATTGAAACATAGGTGAATTGAAAACTAAAAACTACTACAAATTGTTGCAGAATGGTTCATATCGACAGATGAAACAAATGAAAAACTATTTTATAAAATTAAAAATCTTCTTCTAACGTTTAGATAAGAATATTCAAAGAGAGTGTTTCGTTTATTAATTAAGGTGAAATCTTAAGTTTTCTAGAGCCACTACTAGAAATTAATCCTATATTAGTAGCATATATGGCCAGGGAGGCTATAATTGCTGCGTTTTTTTATTAACAGAACTTAAAGTCCTATATAGAACATCGGGAATAATACTGGGAAATTTAATTTAATTTAAGCAATATGTTTTATTTATGTTCTATTTATATGAATAAAATTTAACTTCGAACAATATTTTTTAACGTGTATTGTCAAATAATACAGGTATTAAGCTAATTACAATTTAAAAAATATTTGTTTAAAAAATTTGATTTTAAAATTTCCCTTTTTTTTGAGTTCGTGTACTATGATTTTATCGAGAACTTGGAAAAAACATTGTTTTATCCAGAACATTGGAAAATAAAGTTAAATTTAATTTTATGTTGATAATACTGAATTAAGGCCCATGACTTGGGGGGGACACTCACATGTATCGTAAATCTAAATTGCACGAACATGTTTCCCAAGAATACCACCACAGTATCCTTTATTTGTCGTAGGAGGCGACTAAACGGTTGGATCGCTGGGCAGACGACCCGTATCCGTAAAAATCAACTGTTTATAAAGTTAACAAAAAGAAAAATGGCTACCGCCAAAAAAACACTGGACCCCCGCTCAAGTACCCGGACACGAGATTTAGGATCGGCACGTGGAACGTGCAATCACTTAGAAAACCAGGACCGTTAGAGGGCCTAATCACGTGTATAAAGGAGTATCGGCTGGAACTCATTGCTCTTCAAGAAACTCGCTGGCCTAAAAGTGGAGATCATGTGTCCTAGGGCTATACGTTGCTCTACCGTGGAGATGACCTCGCAAATCTTAGAGCTGGATTTCTTCATGGGCCGCAGGTAAAGAACGCTGTATTGGATTTCTAGGCAGTCAATAATGGATTGTGTAAGCTTCGCTTGCGCATGAAGTTAGCCAACCTGTCGATAATTTATGTACATGCGCCCGCAGAAGTAAGCCAGCCCCAAGATAAAGACTCATTTTACAAAGACTTGGACGATCTGATGGGATCTATACCTGAACACGATATTAGAATGGTAATTGGGGACTTTAATCCTAGAGCTGGCAGAAATCAGACCGACTTGTGTGAAAACATAGGTCCGTACTCCCGACACGAAACTGCGACCGATAATGGTGAGAGAATGATGTACATTGCAATTGCTCATGATCTTAAAGTAGCAAGCTCGTTCTTCCCTCACAAACAGATACATCTAGAGACATGGACACATCCCGCAGCCAAATTGACCATGTGTTAGTTTCTATAAGACGGGCTCGGGTTGTGTAGGATGTGAGAACTTATCGGTCAGCAACCAAATTGTAGGCACCGATCATCATTTGGTTGCTGCAAAGCTACGATGGAAATTTTCGTACAATTCTGGGAACACAACGAAACGGATGGAACGTTTCGATTATGAAGGTCTGATAAATGAAGATCAAAAGAAACGATATCAGGATCTTGTCAGCGACAACATTGATGATGCTAATTACCAGTTTGACTGCGTGAACTCTGTCTGGGAGGTACTCAAAACTTCGGTTGTCAGTGCTGCTCAACATACTTTAAGTATAGTGGAAGTCAGACTCAAGAATGATTGGTTTGATGATGAGTATCGTTTTGCAGTTGAGCAACAAAATATAGCCCATAGTGAAGTGCAACAACGTCTCACAATCGGAGCTCTTGATATTCGGAGGGGATACTTTGTGGAACTGTCTTTTCGACCTTATTCGATTAGTATGGCGAACCGAAGTTATGCCTGACGAATGGAAAGTGGCCGCCATATGCCCCATCTTCAAGAAGGGAGACCGCTTGAAGTGTGAGAATTACCGCGGTATAGCTCTCCTTTGCACAGCATACAAGTTACTGGCATACATTATATTGGATAGAATCACTCCTCTAGCGGAGGGCTTGGTTGGTGACTATCAAGGAGCATTTCGTCCGATGATCAGGTATTTTCGCTGCGAATGATTGTATCTAAATATTATGAGACATCCATCTCCGTACATCAGTAGTTCTTGGATTTCCGGCAGGCCCATGACGTTTGAGGGAGTAAGAAGGTTCAAATATTTGGGTTCTCTTATCGCTCACGATAACAGTGTGGGTGAGGATATTAAAGTGCGGCTGGCAGCTGGCAGTCGTTCTTTGTATCCTCTAAGGCCACTGCTAAAATCTAAACACTTATCAAGTGCCGTGAAGCTGAAGCTATACAAAGCCTTGATCAGGCCCGTTGTTATATGTTTGGATGTGAAAGTTGGGTGCTGACGGATGAGTACGTGAGATGACTCCTTACATTTGAGAGAAGAATCCTGCGTGTGATTTACGGCCCAAAACGCGAATTAAAGATGGTACATACCGAGCTCTGTACAATTTCGAGCTCAGAGATCTGATGAAGATCCCCGATATTGTGCATGAAGTATGTCAGCGAGTATGCTGGCTCGGTCACGTTGTGCGTGCTCCACGATGTAGAGAACGACTTGGCCTCTTCAGATTGTCTTAGTCAAAATTCTTATTGACAACTTCATTCGAACTCGAAAGTTTTTGAATAAAAAATCACTACGTAAGATAATCTAGACCACATCAGGTTCATATCATGGGGATAAGATAACCTTTTTTTAAATTTCTCGACATGAGATTCGTATACAAATTTGGTACATCTAAAATTTTCTGGTAATAAAGATAAAAGATAAAAAAAATTGGGGGGATCACTCCAGCACTCAATGCCACAAATGAGCCTACGGTGCAATACCCGAACAAACACACATACATGCACATTAAAAACACCGTGATTTTTGGGCACCATCGGGAATCGAAACCGAGACCCTCGAATACAACACAAAGCACGCTAATAACTGTGCCAACGAGGGCAGCAAAAGATAAATCCCAATAATGGCATATATGGTCAGGAAGGCCATAATTAGAGTTTCTGATCGAGAAATCTCGACTCGAGAATCTCTAGCAATCGTCAAAATTTTACGCTCTCGAAATCTTGAGAAAATTTATTTTGTAATTTTCGAGATTCTCATTTCACGAGAAAATTTGGTCGAGATTCTCGAAAAATTGTTGTCTTACAGCAACAACAGTATCAATATCAGAAGTAGAAGAGAATTTGTGTAATTTTGTTGATGAGGAACTGGAAAACTCCATACGCGTTAGCTTAGAAATACAGCCAGTGACCGATGATGACTTCCGAACGTTGACCAAGGAATCCAATATATACAAAGCGACTGACAGAATTATCAGAAATCTTGCGATGCTCAAAATCGCATTATGAATGATAAAACCGACATTTATTCAAAACTAGAGGAATTTCTCTATTTCGGGAAATTCTTGCAGTAAGCGCAGAGGACGATTGAACGATAAATCGCTAGATTGCCTATCGGTTTTAAAACAGTATTTTTAAAACTACAAAAATTAAAATTTAACAATTTGAATTGATTTATTATTTAATGTTTTCCTTTTTATGTGATATACTGGTATAATTTAATGAAAATGTTTAATTATATTTTTTTTTCGTAATATGTATTTTATTGAATTTAATTTATGTTGTTGAACTAAAAATGAAATAAATAAATATAGATAGCTACGTGTGTAAGTACACACAAGTAAATGAAATTTTTAGAAATGTTTGGTTGTCACCTCAACTATTTTATTACTTTTTATTACAAAAGGACTTGGCATAGACACTTTTTTGGTCCATAGCCTTACCTTACATTCACAGAACATTCATTCAATCCATTCATTCATCCCATTCACACAAATACAGTATACCACCTGCGCATTGCATAGTTCCATGTCACCCTGTACAGTGACATGGAAGATGGGTCAGCCCATGAGTTCTACATTCCAACAGAGGGTCATAAATGTTTTCAATTTAATCACCGATCGTAATCGGGAGATGAAAAATCCGTTTTGCATCCCGCCCCTGTTGGGATTCGAACCCGGTACCTCCCGATCCAAACGTCGCAGCTTTAACCACTGCGCTATTTGCTTGGTTTAACCTCAACTAGGTTATGCTTAATTGGCACATCCGCCAACACCTGCCTTGCATTGAGTTTCATTTTAGAAAAACACTTCTCTATGGAATTGAGAATTAGAGAATATAGAGGCAAAAATCTTAAATTTAAATATTTAAATTAAAGGATTCGACCAGCTCTCTGACCTGCGTTGTTTTATGGATAGCTTCATTATCCATAATGAGGCCGCATTTAAATTAGTAGGCGCAAGTACTAATTTTTCGTTCAATTCCTGGGAAAATATACAAAACTTACTAGAATTGCAAGTGTTAGTAGAAATTACTGTTTAGTGTACGACGCCGTGGTCGTTAATGGCGCATATAATTGTTCTATTTCGACCTGTAATAGATGAAACCTTTACCACAGCTTTTGTTCCTCGCTTTCAGCGCGCGTGAATCCGTCATAAATGTATAGGTTATACATACATTCATCGGCGAAAATAAATTTTTCTCGGTTCTATTGAGAAAACCATAAAAAATGTATCGCAATCTTACCAATGAACCAACGAATTCTATTAAAATCATTAAAAATAAACCGGACTATTTAATATATAGATCATCGACAAACCTTGGCAGATTTAAAAAATGCAAATATAGGAAAGTTTAATTTCATTTGGAAAAATGTTAATTTGAAATGGAAAATTGTTAATTTTAATTCTAAAATGTTTAATTTATATTCATCAACAGAATTAAACTTGTTTGGAAAAAATTTAATTTCAAATGGAAAAAGTTTCAGTGAATTTGGGAAAAAGTGTAATCTGTTTGGAAATGGTTTAATTTAATTTGGAAAAAGTTGCGTTCAATTTGGAAATAGTATCGTTTATGTTGGAAAAAGTTTAACTTGGAAAAAGTCCAATTTAATCTGGAAAAGCTATATTCCATAGTAAACGAAACTATTTCCAAATTGAGCGCAACCTTTTCCAAATTATTTGAAACTATTTCTAAATTGATGGCAATCTTTTCAAAATTAAATTAAACTTTTTCCAAATTGAATGCAACTTTAGTCATACTAATTCAGTATGAAAAATTTGGAATTAATTATTACAACTAATTTGGAAAAGGTTGCGTTCTATTTGGAAATATTTTCGTTTACTTTGGAATAAGTTGCCTTTAACATGGAAAAGGTGCAATTTAATCTGGAAAAGCTATATCACATAAAGGTGTTTACGTATTTTAAATTTAATATTCATAAATAAAATGAAGTCAAAATACATCTTGAAAAAATGTCGGGAATCTCAAGAAAATTTTCTAGAATTCTTGTGTTCTCGAGAGTAAAAATGTAAGACCAATTCGAGATTCTCGGATCTCGAGAACTGGAAAACCTCGGGAAAACAGAAAGTCTACCCATAATAGTATCAAAGTAATCTCGACCACCTCAGCTTCATATCATATGGGAATGAAATAGATTTTTTTAAATTTCTCGATGGAAGGTTCCTATACAAGGTTAAGGTGGAATCTTACATTTTCTGGAGCCAATACTAAAGATAAATCTTAATCGACATATAGGGCCAGGTAGACTATAATAAAACCATGATAATCTCGACCACCTCAAGTTAATATATCATGGGGATAAGATAACCGCGTTTGTTAGATTTCTCGTTTACAAATTAAGGTGAAATCTAAAATTTTCTGGAGCCAATATAGAAATGAATCCCAGTATTGACATATATGGCCAGTGGCCCTATTCGAAAATCGAATTTTGTAAAATTGTCGATGAAAATTTAATGCCGATGTACACAAAATTTCCACAATCGCCAACGGAAATTCATGAAGTCAAAATACAGTAAGTGTTTGTTTCAACTGTTTGAAATCTTATTCCCGGGATCCCGAGAATTTCCGGGATATACATATAATGTCCAATGTAGTTTTTGATGAAAAATTATTAAATGTCTTTTATTCTTGTAACAGTCAATACTATATATTTAATACTGATAATCTTTTTGTAGAGTGCTTTTTCGGAGAACGTGACAAGGACAGGTTTAGATGTCTTCGAAACTGTGATCGTTTCACCCAGCATTTCCTTTAAATTCGATATTTCTGAACTTTGCCGGTCATATCCCGCTGCTGTTTGGAAACACTCATTTGCTGTGTAATTTGAGTCCGATACCGTTGTATTGTCTACAATAAATAATTTGTTTATAACATTCTCTGCAAATTTGATAACTGATGTTTTTGACGAATATCAGTTGTTGTTTCGATTTCGTCTTCCAAATTCAGAATATGTAGAAATTTCAGCAGCGAGACAAGGTCGATATTTCGTCGAGCTTTGATTCGCGCTAATAAAACATCAAAAAGCTCATTTGAAATTTCGTTTTTATTCGTTTTCAGCGAATTCACCAAACATTTTAGGATAGTTTCCGCGCAGTAAACAAGTTTGCATCACGTCTTCCCAGCGCTTCAATTGCTCCAATTTGACGGGTTTCCGCAAGTAATGTGCAAATCAACTAATACCATACACGATAATCAATTAATGTCGCATAAAATGCGTCGATGGTGTTCAAAAACAGTTTACAGACGTTGCAAAATAGTATTTCGCACTGATGAAATGTTTTGAACCATTTCGATTTCCGCATTCATGTAAATATGGTTGTTCAATAATGAGATCTTTCGATTTCGACTCATCATCATCGGCTTCAGAAAAATATTCATTACGGTATTCCTCTTCGTGATCACTGTCACTAATATCCTCTGGTTCTGGCATCCATAATTGCCAGATGAATGCCATGATTATAGCAGAGTTGGTGTTGATATTGGGAATCTCATCCAAATTTTATCATCACTGCTCCTCGGTCATTGGTTGTTCAATTCTGATTAAACCCAAGTTGATGTAACACTATAAGTTAAAATGTACATTCACATTTAGGTATCGTTGGTTTCTTATACTCTTCCTTACACATTTCCACCATTGATGACGTTTATGAGATTGACGTTTCATAAAATATATAACGACTGCTCAACTATATCAAATATTGTTGCACTACCGCCATGATTTGCGGATTCCAAAATACTACTACACCCTGCAATATTACTGTCGTCTTTATGTTTGTTTGGATTGATATTGTGCACCCTTTCTAGGTGGCGTCTTAATCCGCTTGTAGAAGATCCTTTACAACTTAATATTGGGCATAGCAGGTATTTATAGCTTTTTCTCCATTTTTATCTTTTTTTTAAATGTTTTCAATGAATTTGGGCGAAATAACTCAAATGCTCAACTCGAAATAACACAAATGCATAAAAAATTATTAGGTTTTGGTTTTCGTATTATGTACATCTACCATGTTTTGCTTGACTTTTTGTGTTTTGATAGTTTCCTATTCCCAGGAAATATAAAAATAAATACCGGGAAATGGGAAATAGAAAATCACCCAAATTTCCGACCGAGAATTCCTGGGAATTAGTACTCGAAACGCTCTATTTGAATAATTTTCTTATCTAAACTTTATAAGAACCTTTTTAATTTTAGAAGATAGGTTTTCATTTATTTCATCTGTGGATATGAACCGTTCTGCAGCAATTCGTAGAAAACAGTTTTTTTAATTAGTACTACATTTTAAACAATATGTATACAATTTTCTCAATGGCTACACTTTAGTTAGGTTCTGTGCTAAATTCACTGGCTTCTTTTATCAGAATTCTGTATCGTTTGTAAATTTTTTCCCGAGTTGTGTCATTATTTTAAAATTTGGTTTATCATCAGATAAAATTAAAAATAGTGGTGCCAGTATCAGCCACTCTATACTAATTTAATTTATGCAGACTCGATTTCAGAAGTATTCTCGTAAATTCCATATACTAACCGATCGAATAAAGATTCGTAGAAAGATTGACCTTAATTGAGTGGCAGTTTGGAATACTGCCACAAACCAAAAAACTGTTAAATTAAATTCTGACACTGCAGAAATAAGATTATAATTAGCCAATTATATCACTTGAAGTGTGTTATAAACCAATATAAATTTTAAATTGCTTATGAACTAAATTGAGAATATATTTACAACCGACGTCATAATATTTTGATCATTTTTAAAATAAACTACTACTACATACTTACAAAAAAAAAACTATAAATTTTTCCAAAGCAGCATGAACATACTCGTTTAATTTTTTAAATGTACACCTTTAACCGACAAACAACCCACTTAAATTTAAATATTTGCTCTCAAGTTAATTGAAATTTTTGAACTAACCAATTTTCTCACTGTTACAAGCAACACCACTTTTAATCTATTCAAATATATTAACTTAAATTTTATTTCTGTTTTAAGAACAATTTTTTTTTTTTTGAAAACTTTAAAAATTCGATTTACTTATTTATTTTATTGTTTATATTTATAGAAACATAACATTGAACTGACAATCAACCACTTAGCCATACATATATGTATGTACGTACGAAAATGAGAGAAATAAAATTTAATAAATAAAATATATTTTGAAATATTCTTCTTTTTTTTGCGTTAATTTTATATAATTTTCACTTTACAAATTATTAAAATCAACAAAATCTTATAATTTAAGAGAAAACATAAGGTTTTCTATATAAATAGCCCCGTCCGACAATAAAACATCTTTGATCAGCGGCGAATAAGAAAATACTGAGATGATAATTTCCGTTCTGAATCAAATGTTTTTTTCTTTACTACAACAACACTAAAATTTATTAGTATCCGCACAACAGAGGTAACTATGATAGCATTTTGTTCTCGTCGCACATAAAAACAATATTTTGATAGACTTCGGATCTGCAGTCGCTGAAAATATTTGCGAGCTATACTTAAATTTCATATTTTTTTTTTTGTCAATTCGCAATTTTTAATGACATTTTCATACTCGTGCATGTAGTCTGAAATATGTACACTAGTATGTGTGTTTCCTTAAGATAAAAATAATTTTTGTTTTGTACGTGTATGTATTTTCAGTTTATTGTACTCATCAGCAGATTAGTGTCGTGCTATGATGTTCATAAAAAAAAATAAACAACAACTATAAAAAATGAAAAACCAAAAGAAAATGTGTCTATGTAACTATGTATGTATATGTTTATGTATATGTATATCCAATAGAAAATAAATTTTGATTTTGGTTGAAAAATTGTCACCGCGCAAACTATAAATTAACATACATGAGTCACTTTTTATATAAATTATGGTACATATTTTTGCTCGGCTTAAATAGATTTTTATTTTTTGAGTTTGAAATGTACATATATACTGTATATAGTATGTCAAATGTGATCGGGGTTAAAACAGTTTGAAATGGCTGGTTGAACATGATAAAAAAAAACATTTCCAATTTTTATTTGACAGCGTGACAAAATAGTTACGTATTTAGTTACCGACCATGCATAGCATGGTGGTTAGAGCTATGGTGGAATAGACGTGGTACTAGAGGTTGCAAAAAAATTGGGTTTTCTTGATTTCGATCATAATAATGATTAACACAGTATAAAAAAGTGCCAGGTTAAAGATGGCTTTATTTATTAGAAAAATAATTAGGAACCAGAAGTTCCAGTACAATTTTAATTTAACATTAAATAAGAAAAAAAAATTATTTATTGAAATATGTAGTTCTTTTTCAATGATTGTCTGATCTCACACTTATTCATAGTAAAATCACAAAATTTACTGAATTCATTGTATGAGTTAGATATCAGATTGAAACTCAATTTCCAAAAGAGGGAAATCTTAAATCCTTTCTGGGACATATATCGCAAGGTTCATTAATAAGCATGAAATCTGGACATTGCCATTTAGAAGATCAAAAATGAAAATGGCAGCATGCTGACGGCGAATTGCAAGTGGCTCAAGCTTTAAAGTTTTGCACATAGGAAGGTAGATTCCTAACGTTCTCCCACCGTGCCTTATATACGATGATCAAATTGGTGTTTTCAACGGATATAAAATGAGAATGTTTTTTGTATCGTCTCAGTTCTACTAATATGACTAACATAATGGGGGGGGGGAGACCACGCACATGATGCATATTCAAGTTGTGAACAGACAAGTGATTGGATAAAACACGATAAAAACCTCTGGGTTATTGAAATCTTTTATGGTTCGTTTAAGAAATCCTAGAATGGAACATGCTTTTGCTATTATCAAATCAATTACTCGAGACAAGTTTAATGGAAGAGTCATGCATTAAATACGACGATGAGCGGGTAAATGACATATTTTTACATTTTTTGGCATTCAAAAGTAACATATTATTTTCACACCAATGGCTAATAGCTTCAATATCCATCTGTAAATTAATTGCATCCTACACGTTATGTATAGAGGAAAATATTTTTAGGTCATCAGCATTAGCAATAATGCAGATTCCTCCAATCAGAACAGAATATAACAAATGGGCCAGAAATAACGAAGATAAAGTACGAAATTTTGCTGAATACCTGGAAAAAATATTTGAACCACATGATGACCAATCATTGGAAGCCGAAATAATAGCTGGAGAGGTTGTACAGGAAAGTGAAGAAATCATACGAGCAACACCAAAAGAAGTCATGTATGAGATAAAAACAAATATGAATCCGAAAAAGCGCCGGGTTATGACCATATCACAGCAGAAATTTTAAATTTCTGTATTAGAAAACAACACTGTGGTGACATTTGCTGATGACACGGAAATCTTAGCTGTTGGAGATAGCAACGAAGAATCAACTCAGAGTTTACAGTTAGCTATTACTCAAATACATAACTGGACCAAAAGATGGCGAATTAAACTTAACGAAACTAAATCAGTTCACATCAAGTTTACAAACAAACGACTCGAACATATTCCGGTTACAATTAATCAAGAAATAATACCGTATGCCAATACGGCTAAGTATCTTGGCATGACACTAGATGCAAAACTACGATGGAAAGCACACGTCAAAAAGAAAAGTGAAGAACTGGGGCTTAAATATAGAAAGATATATTGGCTGATAGGAAGGAGCTCCGCTCTATCAACATACAACAAACTTCTATTATATAAACAAATATTAAAACCGGTTTGGACTTATGGTATCCAACTTTGGGGTTGTACCAAACAGAGCAACGTGGAAATCATCCAAAGATTTCAAAACAAAGTATTAAGAAACATCGTTGATGCACCATGGCATGGTAGAAACAGAGACCTCCATAGGGACCTTAAAGTGGACACTGTTTCAGAGGAAATCCAAAAAAATGCAGTGAGACATAGGCAAAGGCTCGAACAACATGTTAATACTGAGGCAACTAAGCTGTTAAACAACACAGATATTGTACGCAGGCTCAAACGAACTAAACCTTTTGAGCTGGTGTATAATTGCTAGTGCGTAAACAGCGTAATGCTGATCTAAAATCCACAATAACGATGTGGTTTAATTCAATTTATCAGACACTATGAAACACCAGTGGGAAGAAGCCATAGACTAATACAACGCAGTAAATTAAGTTAGAATAAAATTGCTCATTAGTCCAGGTGACTAGATTGTAATAATTGTTTATTTAAAATATATTTAAATAAAATTGAAAAAAAAAAAAAAAAAATTGGTGATGTCGTTTAAGAATAAAATGAAGAAGGTCCAAGATGGGAACCCTGTTGAACACCCGAATGCCCTTTCAATTGGGATAAGAAAAACTGTCATTTGTTTTAACAAACTGCACACATTCAGTAAGGTTAGAATCAATCCGTTTTATCAAATTATGAGCAATGCTAAAATATTTGAATTTTTCCAATACAATAACGTGGTTAATTTAGTCAAATGCCTTTCTAAAGTCAGTATAAATGGCGTCATGTTGAGCCTTAACCTCAATCATGTTCAAAGCACATTTCGAAAATTCCATTAAATTCGACGCGGTAGATCTACCACGGAAAACCGGATGTTCATATATGACTTCACTCCGAAATATGTACATGTGGTCATAAACAATTCGGTCGAGTAATTTAATGATCGCTGACAGTAAAGAAATGCCCCTATAATTAGAAACGTCGTTCCTACCGGATTTGAATAAAATTGATAATGGAAATGTCAACTCATAACCAAGTTTTTGTAGGAAGCTTGAAGGAACACCATCTAGAAGACCACAGCCATCTTTGAACTGACGGAGTCATTTAATAATAATAATAACAGTGTTAAAGGCCATTACTGGCCCCTTACTGAATTAACAATCTGGCTCCAACGGTTTCGATGCTGAGCTTGGTCTTCATACTGTCTTAGACAATATGAAGAGGCCAAGTCGTTCTCTACATCGTGGAGCCATCGTCGCCTGCAACGACCTCTGCGCCTTCCATATGGTGGCTCTCCCTTCAGAGATCGCTGCACAATTCGTTCCGGATCAGCACGCAGAACGTGACCGAGCCAGCGTACTCGCTGAGATCTAACTTCATGTACAATATCGGGGATCTTCATCAGATCTCTGATCTCGAAATTGTACAGAGCTCGGTATGTACGCGTTTAGGGCCGTAAATCACACGCATGATTCTTCTCTCAAATGTAAGGAGCCATCTCTCGTACTCATCCGTCAGCGCCCAACTTTCACATCCAAACATAACAACGGGCCTGATCAACGCTTTGTAAAGCTTCAGCTTCACGGCACTTGATAAGTGTTTAGATTTTAGCAGTGGCCTTAGAGGATACAAAGAACGACTGCCAGCTGCCAGCCGCACTTTAATATCCTCACCCACACTGTTATCGTGAGTGATAAGAGAGCCCAAATATTTGAACCTCCTCACCCCCTCAAACGTGTGGTGGCCACTACTAAAATCTGGTGTGCCATTGTCTCTAAAACCAGAGATCAGGTATTTCGTTTTGGACTCATTGATCTGGAGTCCAACAGAAGCTGAAAACTCTACAAGCGGATCAAGTATTTCTTTCACTCCGTTGCTATTCAGTCCAATCACGCATATGTCATCTGCATATGCAAGCACTTGATTGGACTGGCGATATAAGATGTTGCGCTGAGGTGTTTCAGTTTAACGAAAGATGTACTCCAACATGAGATTAAAGAGTATCGGGGACAGAGCATCTCCCTGCCGAACACCCGAGTTAACTGCAAAAATTGTCGATAGCCTGTTCTCAACTTTAACACAGCATTGAGACTGCGTCACTGTCATCCTACACAGTCGTACCAATTTTGTTGGCATTCCTAGGTATTCCAGGGCAGACCACAAACTCTCTCGATTGATCGAGTCGTAGGCCTGCCGGAAATCCAGGAACACCTGATGTACGGAGATGGATGTCTCATAATATTTAGATAGAATCATCCGCAGCGAAAAGACCTGATCAGTGACTGATCGATTCGGACGAAATCCTCCCTGATAGTCACCAACCAAGCCCTCCGCCAGAGGAGTGATTCTATCCAATAAAATGTAAGACAGTAACTTGTATGCTGTGCAAAGGAGAGCTATACCGCGATAATTCTCACACTTCAAGCGGTCTCCCTTCTTGAAGATGGGGCATATAGCGGCCACTTTCCATTCATCAGGCATAACTTCGGTTCGCCATACTAATCGAAAAGACAGTTCCACAAAGTATCCCCTCCGAATATCAAGAGCTCCGAATTAATGCAGTCCACTCCAGGTGAGCGGTTTCGTTTCATTCTCTGCATGGCCTTAGTGAATTCCTCATGGGATGGCTCCTCAGTGCAAATCTCCGCAGACTGTTTTAGAGGTGGCTCAACAACAGTCTGTGACGCATGATGAACATCAAGCAGCTCAGTAAAGTGTCCACTCCATGCGTCAAGTACTCCGTCGATGTTGACACAGAGGTTTCCATTCCGGTCCCGAATGGCGGTTGACGAAGGCCTGAAAGTATGGTGCAATCCAGTAATTCCTTTAAAGAAATTACGTGAACTACGCTCATTGCTGAGTTGTTGTACTTTCAGAACCTCGGCCTTCCACCATTCTCGCTTCTTCCGTCTACAAATCCGCTTAGCTGCCCTTCTTGCAAGAGCTGCCTTGTTTTTCCTTGCGATTGTGAGACGTTGTTGCACTTCATTATGGGCTATATTTTGTTGCTCAACTGCAAGACGACACTCGTCATCAAACCAATCATTCTTGGGTCTGACTTTCACTATACCTAAAGTCTGTTGAGCAGCACTGACAACCGAAGTTTTCAGTACCTCCCAGACAGAGTTCACGCAGTCAGACTGGTAATTAGCTCCCTCAATGTTGTCGCTGACAAGATCCTGAAATCGTTTCTTTTGATCTTCATTTATCAGACCTTCACAATCGAAACGTTCCATCCGTTTCGCTGTGTTCCCCGACCTGTACGAAAACTTCCACCGTAGCTTTGCAGCGACCATAATGATCGCTGCCTACGTATTTGGTTGCTGACCGATAAGTTCTCACATCCTGCACAACCCGAGCTCACCCGTGGATATAACCGACTTATTTAAGGAGTCATTTAATAATATCCTTAAATAAGTCGGTTATATCCACAGAATTATTGGCAGTAACATTAATGTAAGAAATTGTTGACAGAAGACCACATGTTTTCCTCCTAGTCTGAAACAAGTTCCAAAACGATTTGGGATTTAATTTCAAATCCTTTTGAAGCTTATTGATATATTTCTTACAAGCTATTTAATACATACAATCAAAGTCATTAGATAAAGAAGAAAAGGCCAATTTAACAGAAGCATTGTTGGATTTGTTCCATTTCCGATATAGTTATTTCTTGCGATTACCTAAATTAATCAAACGTTTATAAAACCACGGTGGCACGGAGGAATATTACAATTATTCTTATTAGCAGAAATAGATTCTGACGAAATACCATTATGCAAAATAGTCATTATATGAGAAGTGCGCATTCCAGTCTATTGAAGAGAAATATGAAATGAGGCTATCCAGATCGGCACGTTTATAATCATTCCGATTGGTTCAGATTGATCTTCATCGACTTATGGTTAACGTCTAAAAACCTGCCAATGTAGTTAGGAATATCATTAATCTGGGCAAACCCATAAGTTAAGATGGAGTCAACACATGCAATTGTGACAGTCGATGTACCGTTACAAGATATAGCATAGTTTACATCCACATCATTTACCCATTTCATCTTAGGCACGTTGGTTGTTGATAAAATATTAGACAAACACGATAGAAGACTGGACAGCAATGAGAATCCCACCATCCTTAGATTTAGAACTATTTAACTCCGGCGATCCCGGCTGTAAATAAAGTAATCCGCAGGAAAGTGCTCGGCACTGTACATATTCGCATTCAAATTAGTTTCAACCGGTTCATGTACATAAACCGGATACATAGATGCACAAACAAAACAATAAACTTCAGTAGATTTCGAAGCAATGCCACACCAACGTTTTGAAACTAGATGCAATTTGAGTTAATATCAACATCTACAATTTTTTTTTGGTGAAATTATATTCTTTAATAAGCAGATGTTCAGGCCATGCCTCGGCCTTCATTATAGCTTCAAAGCACTCAAGAGGAACACCAACCTTGTATGAGACATATCTAGCATTTTTATCAAAACGAATGCAATTTGCTTTTTGAATTCACTGTCGGTAACGGTTGGTTGCCTTTAATGGAATTTGTTGAATATTGTTTCATTCAATATAAATTACATTCTGATTTTGAAGATGGTGCCTCAAATTTGGTTCCGATGCAGTTACCCAAATATATACGAATTTTGGAAATCGCCCCAACTAAACTGTGTTGTGAAACGAATCAGTGTTACTGTGTAAATTATGAAAGACTAAGTTATTCAACTTAAATACTTATTCTCTTTCGTCCAAATAAGATGTGCACCAATCTCTATACACTTGAAATTGAATTTGCCCATCTCAAAAATTCAGAAATCAAATCACACAGCTGAAAAATATTTTGATTCCATTACCATAAATAAGAACGTTTTGGAGTCTCGGATGATCTAAAAGTAATTGATCATTAATTATAATATGATGGACTACGAAGTTGGTGAACTTAGTGTTTCAACTATGTATATAGAGATCGATATTTTCGAAGTAAACTAGCCTAACTATTTGCCAACTTCGATAACTGTAGTATTAATTGTAAGAATTGTGAGAAAGACGATTAATCGTCGTTATTTTATGTCAATTTGATATCTATAAGTATACAGTTTACTTACCAAAAAATTTGCGCCAACAAAATCGGTCTATTAACCGCAGCCAAAACAGGCGTCAATTGAGGAAAGGACGCCAATTCAAAACGTATATAGAATAGTTTTATCTATAATGAAAAGACGAAGAAACAAGTATTTCACTGCTTGTTGCAGAAACATTGAGATTTAGAAGTTTATTGGACTCGAAGAATTAAAAAATATTTATATTTCGATATATTGATCCTGAAAGTGTTGGTCCCCAAAAATAACCCGGCTCGGATTCAATATTTCAGGTATTCACGTCGATTATATAACTTGTCGCCCCTATTTGAAATATGTGAAATGAAATACAAGAATCTCAATGTACATATTTGATTTAGCCGGTGTTTGTGCGGTTCCAGATGTATTCATGGATACAAGACTTTTATGAAAAGGTTAATTCTGCATGAAATAACCGCCAAAATCTTGCTCGGTGAAAAACAGAGAAACACCAGTGCGTCTTTGTACAAGTCGTTCGGCCGAAAATATTGCTGCTGTGAAAGAAAGTGTGACCCAGGACCGCCGTTTCAATTTGTCATAACAAATTTTTAATGACCTAAATTGGATGACAGGGACTTGGATAACAGGTGGCTTCAGTAATACGGTGCCACTTGCTGCAAAGCGCGAGAAACAGTGGCTCTATTACGAATGAAATTTCTAGGATGAATTATCCCACGAAACAACGAAGTCATATGGCCGCCGAGATCATGCGATTTAACCTCATACCAATTTGTATTATTTTCGAATTTAATTTTCGTTTCGTAATACTACGATTACGTTGATTATACAGCCCGTTACGTTGATTATACAGCAAAAATTTTATTCGGATTTGACGTTTGACTTACTACTGAAATTTAATACGTCGAATGAAAAGTAAACGAATGTCGATAATGTTTTTGATTTAAAAAAAACTTACAACGTTGCAACGGGATAAAGTTTGAGAAAATAGTTCGAGTGATGAAGGGGCATCCGGATATTAAGGTATGCTAATAAAGACAGACAAAGAGTTGGAAAATCCGAATTATATCTAAGGCGTGATTATAAGCATTATAGTGATAATAGCCTTAAAGGCTGATTAATTATGAGATTTATAATAGCCACGAAAGCTAAGTAATTATATTACTTATAATAACCATGAAGGCTAACAACATCCATCGACACACATAACAACTCCAGGAATTTTCCACCGTCGCTCATTTTTAGATATATCCATTTAGGACATACAGTGCTTTCTAAAATAACTATAGAACTTCCGATAGTAAATGGTATTCTGCCAAAAATTTTAAATACGCTGAAAATTTAAATTCTGGAGCTAGTGAGGACATTTCAATGAACTTAGATTGATTTTCCCACAAGGTTTTTTTTGTCCAGAATACACTTTTGAGGAAAGATGAAAGATTTTTAGTGAAACATTAGTATGACAGAATATTTTTCTTTCCATTTTCCATTTTACATTGCAGTTTTGCGGATTGATAACCCAGATTTCCCTCAGCTTCACTAATGCAAATGCAATTTTGCGGATCGAAGGCGAATCAGATGTCTTTCCGCCGCAGTAAATTCGTCGAGTTGCATAAGCGGCCTGGACACAGTTAAAATGATATTGCCGCTAGATACAATGTCAAGATGGTCGAAAACGCACATTAAAATAATATGTTTTTGTGATTCGTTATCTTGGTTATGTTGAAACTTCGATTTTAAATTATTTATAATAAAATATTTCCAAGTATTAAGTGAAGGTAAATTCTACTTTAGCTAAACTTAATTATTTCGTGTATTTTAAGATGTGTCGTGTTATTTTGTACCTTGTGGCATTTTCAAGTGTGTTCCTTTTTCATTATTTTCAAGCTCCATTCAATGAAATTGTTGTAATTCGGAATATAAATTTCTTTAAAAACTCGGTAGTTATGCATGATATGTGCCTTAATTCTAGTCGTTGAACTATTCATTATACATTCTAATCGAATTGTATTCGAATTTCACTCAAATTTATTACCGTTTAGGTAGCTAAAGAATTACAAAATATAAGAAACCGTAGAAACCCTACTGGTGAAGCCCCGACCAATCGACAGACAAATCGGGAATTATATAAATTACGAGGAAAAGAATCATATGCACAGGTGACCCGAGGTTAACAGGCAAAAGCAAAAGATAGCCACGACGGCCAAATTTTTATATTGTAGATGTCGTGAAATGCATATAGATGCTCTAAATAAAAAACTTGATGAGCAGGCTGAGACCAATTAACTCATATTTGAACAGTTGAGAAACTTGTCATCATCGTTACCCAACACGACTAGAAAATAAAAATAAATTTTCAAACGCTCAGAATAGTAATTTGGAATGCGAATGGGCTGATCCAACCAACACATCCCCGAGCTGGAAATATTTCTATTTAAACAAAAAATTGATATTTGTCTAATCTCTGAAACCCATTTTACTAACTCCTCATATGCCAAAATACGTGGGTACAGATTTTACCATGCTATCCATCCATCAGAGAGAGCAAGAGGCGGATCTGCCATTCTTATTAAAGAGAATATAAAACACAACGAAGAATTAAAAATTGAAAGTGAATCTGTGCAAGTTACAACTATCAAAACTCAAAATTATTTTTATATTATTTATTATTATTATTTATTAAAACAGTGTCCACCACGACATAATTTGAAATGATACGATTATGAAGAACTTTTTAACACCATGGGAGGTTGTTTTATCATTGGTGGCGACTTCAATGCGAAAAACACATACTGGGGCTTCAGAGTAACTACACCAAAAGGGAGAGAGCTGTTCGAAGCACGAAAAAAATTAAAATGTGACTTTCAATCTGTTGGCTCACCAACTTACTGGCCAACAGATGTAAGCAAAACACCGGATCTTATAGACTTTTATCTGACAAAAGGTATATCAGATAACTATATTCGTTTGGAAAATAATGAAGAGCTTACGTCGGACCACTCTCTTGTTATTATGACGGTCAGTGAAACAATAATTGAAAAAGAAATCACAGCGAGACTGTCCAATAAGAACATCAATTGGAAAATTTTTCGAGAATTATTAGAACAATACATCAATCGTCAAGCACCAATAAGGCACATTACACAAGTCGTAGAGGAATTAGAAAGGCTAATAGAAAACATACGTGCAATAATCTGCGTGTAAAAGTACATCTTTCAAATATGCAAATAACAACAACTGTAAAAACTATCCACTTGAAGTAAGAGAGCTTGTGGCAAAGAAACGTAAAGCCCTAAAGTCTTGGCAAATAAATCGAACCAAGGAAAATAAAACCGTCCTTAATAACCTATGTAACAAGTTGAAATCTCTGATCAGAACAGTTATTGATGAATCAATAAGTAAGTACATACTTGTCGTCACTTACTAGCCAAAAAGATACCGAATATTCCTTATGGAAAGCAACGAAAGTACATAAAGAGACCAACAAATTCAACGGCACCAATTTGAAGTGAGGATGGAAGCTGGGCTCGAAGTGCTAAACAAAAAGTTGACTTGTTTGCGAGACACCTAGAAGAAACGTTTCAACCATTACCCAGGCACATTGCGGATGAAAATGTTAACCTAATGAAACGATCTGATGAGCTTGAAATACAAAGTGTATCTCTATAGGAGCTAAAAGAGGAAATTCAAAATTTAAACAAAAACTATCCTGGGTACTGGACAAATCATTAAAAAATTACCAAATAAAGCGATACGTAAACTTCTCCATATAATCAATGCTGTGTTTAGATTAAGATATGTTCCAAAGCAATGGAAGGTGGCAGAGGTAATCATTATCTTAAAACCTAACAAACAATGTAACGATAAAAAGTCCTTCAGATCGATATCCATACTCCCAACCATAGCCAAGATTTTTGAAAAATTGCTCCTGAAGAGAACGAAACCCATAATGGTGAACAGAAATCTCACAAATGTACCATAATGGTGCACAGAAAAAAATGTCAAGCTCAAGCGAGACCTTCCCAAACAATACTATGAAACTCTGAAATCATACATAACCGAAACACACTTCCGTGTAAAATATGAAAACGAATACTCGAACCTAAAGAAAATTTCAGCTGGAGTACCACAAGGTAGCGTATTGAGCCCTGTCTTGTACCTCCTATATACTCGGGATATACCACCAATGGAAGAAGCAGCTATGGCGATTTTGACAGTTGGGAACATTGTAGAAGAAGCTACTAACAAATTGCAAAAATCGACAAATTCAGTCAACAATTGGATGAAAAAATGGAGGATAAAACTGAACGAAACTAAATCTCTGCATGTGAACTTTACTAATAAAAATATTTGTAATAGATTCCAAGAACATGTCGAAAAGAAAAAGGAAAAGCTGAACATGAAGTATAGGAAGATGTATTGGCTCTTAGGTAGACATTCTGAACTATCCTTACACAATCAATTGCTTTTATACCGGCAAATACTGAAACCGGTATGGACCTATGGTATACAGCTTTGGAGCTGTATCAAGAAAACTAACCTCAAGATAATACAGACGTTCCGAAACAAAGTACTTCGGAATGTTGTAAATGCTCCATGGTACATTAGAAATGAACACCTCCATCGAGATTTAAAGATGGAATATAATACATCGATGAAATATATAATTTAAATTTGTGGGACTAGCCGTTGGGCTATATCCCAATAATATAAATAAATTCGATTTAAATTTAAATTACAAATTACATAGATACTGAAATTCGAGAAAATCTGGCATCTGGATTCAACGGTATTATTTTTCTCTAAATTATGAAAATGTGCATTTCCGTCGGTCGACATTATCGTCAGATAAATCACAAATCTTCTCTTTATCAAATCTGGTTATTCAAATTTCAAATATAATATTATATATTTATACAAAAAAAAACATCGTAAATAAATAAATAAACAAATTTATCGTTTCATTAGTATTTATTTGTTGTTCAATTTGTTATAAATATTTATTTATAATTCAATCCAGCATCAAAAAAAATTTAAATAAATAAATTTTAACAATTTCTCTTTCACAAAAATATAAAATTCGTTATGTGCCGCGAGGGTTTGAGTTTTACTGAAGCACACACCTTAAAAGTACTATGGTGCTTGTATAACAAACAATAAAAATGCTCAAGCCACCCAACAAAAATAAACCAAAAACATTAACAGCAACATTGGAAAAATATAAACAAACAAAAATAAAATTACCATTTTTTTTTGTTTTGTATATAATTTTCCAAATTTATTATTGAAAATTTTTTGTTCGTGAAATGAAAATTTTGTGGTTTTTCCATGAAAAAAAAAAATTAAAATTATTATTAAATTATTTAAATTTTATTTAATATTTTTTTCGGTTTTTGAAAAATTTATAAATAATAGAATAAATTATGATAGAGTTTTTATTTATTTTCGTTTTGTGTGAAAATTTAAAAGTTTGTTGTTTTTTCTTGTTTTTAATTTTTCGGCAGGTGAAAATTTATGTACTGCATGATTGGTGAAGTTAAATATGGTAAATAGGCACGAAGATTGAGGAGAAGTGGTGGCTGGAACAATATAATTATAATAAAAATTTTTTGGAAATTAAATTTTTATCAAATTAGGCGGATGTGCACAGAGATTTTATAATATAGATTTTAGTAGTTTACTTTTTTAATCCGTTTTCATCGAAATTCTTTGTGATTCAAAAAGTAGGATATCATACATGTCACATATCAATAGATGTGTTATGTAATGATACATGGCGGTGATGTCAAACTTGAAGTCTGACTGTATAGTCAAACTAAGTGTGTATGTTTAACTTTTATGAAAATTCCTCACATGCAATACTAATACACCAAATTTTTTGAATTCATTGCGTGGTAAAATTCAACAAACTATTACTTCCAAAGGGTAGATTGAAAGATAATAATTTTAATTGGCATTCATAAAATGTTTAAAACAAAATAAAATTAAACATTAATCTAATATATAAAAATGGTGTCTGTAATGATTGTAATAGACTTTCTCAGGAACCCGACATCGCAAGAAGCTGAAATTTATAGAAATATACCCATATATTAGGATTTTAGCGGTTTGTGTTTTTGTGAAATTTGGGCCCGAGAGGTGACACTGTTTCGAAGATATAACGGTTTTTCTGAATCTTAGCAACGAAGCATTCAGATTTTAACCATAGGTTTAGTTTCATTACAGCACGCGCAAGAATACATCGTAGGCAGCAAAATTAAAAATAAAATTTATAATTAATCGTAAAAAAACGTTATTACGTATAGTGGTTTTTATTAATTTACAAAAAATAACTGTTAAAAACTAATTAATTAAAGTAAAATTACGATTAAAAATAAAATTTTACAAAAATAAAAGAGCACGCGAAAACATTGATCGCATTACGCTTAAAAGTACATACATTTTCAATTATTGATTGTGTTACCAACAACACGAAGTGACAGTTAAAGATAATTCCATTGTATTGTAAAATTAAGCGTTTCTTTCATAAAAATGCGACGCTCAAATATTGGTCGCAATTAGCTTTCATGATTTCACTTTTATTAGATTGAATTGCTGCAACTTTATTAGATGGAGGGAGAACAGCGCATTTAGCATTTAAGCTGCCATCAAATATTCAAACTAATGAAAACGCAATATGTAATGTAAATAAAAATTCAAACATGGCCAAAGTACTGCAAAAAGGTCGCATTACAATTTGGGACGAATGCACAATGGCTCATAAACATTCATTGGAGGCATTGGATCGAACTTTAAAAGATTTCAAGAACAACACAAATATTTTTGGTGGAACCATAATTTTACTTTCTGAGAATTTCAGACAAACACTACCCGTTATGCCACGATCAACATAGCCTGATGAAATGAACGCATTCCTTAAATCTTCATCTTTATGGTAAACAGTAATACCAATGAAATTAACCACAAATATGCGTGTACTTATCTAAAACGATCCTTCAACTGATTTTTTTTCTAAACAATTGCTTGACATTGGAAATGGAATAATTGCTGCTGATCAAATAACCAAAGAAATCGAATTTCTAGAAAATTTCTGTAATTCTTGGGAAGAACTAATAACTTTCATAAAAATGCGACCAATTATTTTTTTGCGCAATATTCAATCGGCCAATTTAGACACACTAAAAAATCAATTTTATGAAATATAATTTTGTTTAGAATTAATTTAGTAAATTGAGTGTTAATGTTAAACAAAAAAAAACATTCCGTTAGTTTGTTGGCATCTATCGCTCAATAAATTAATTTACTCATTTCTTAGTGCACAGGCCATTCGATCGGAACGTTTATCCAGTTTTCAGTTTATTCAGCGATTTTTGGTAAGTTTTGAAATTCTAACACATGGTATACATAAACACTATGTTATACAGAAACGCTATGGAAGTAAATCTTTTATTTACTTTTATTTTCAGTTGACAAAATTTTCATCATTGGCGATAACATACCTGCAGAACAGCACGTAAGACGTTTTAATGTTAATAAAACGTGGTTCGTATTTGATGGTCCCACAACAATTGATGAAGTCGCTATTGATGCGTTAACATGTAGTCGCTATTGTCGTCGTGGGTGAAAATTTAAAAAACCGAGACATTGTTTTACATCGGCGGAACGATCAACTGCAGCGTGTGTCCGAAATACGATAAATCTTAGCTGATGTGATAAATAATCACAACGTTACTTTATCTTATTAACACAAACCAATTTTTATACGCGATATAACTATAGTTAGAAAAAAGTTAGTTAAATGATATAATCACAAAGACTGATGGTTCGGGAAAATGAGGATAATCAAGTCTTCAAATGCCGGTGTCTATTTTACTAATATGCTGTGGATATGTATACGTCAAAGTTGAAACTATGAGTGATTGACATTTATCAGGTTGAACCAGGCGAAACTCCGTTTCGAGGAATACATCCATCTTCGTGATGCCATCAATGCTGACGGAAATGCACAGAATGTCGACAGAATGGCAATTCTCCCAGCAACATACGTCGGAAGTCATATGCATGAATAAATACGCTCAAGATAATATGTTGAAAATCACTCAAGGAATTTATTGTTAAGTATCGCGTGTTCGGCGAGACGCTCTGTTGGATGTATTTAGTCGAGTGGCAAAAGCCCGATTGATTTATGGAACAAATATAAACATATGGCTGAAGATAAGTACATGTGTTTAATCCAACAAAGGTTTAGCACAATTAGGCATGACAACTCCCAATCGCCCAATGTACGACGAATTTAATCAAGAGTTGTGACGCGAAACCCAATACGACTCCGAAGCATTGTGAGAAACCGTTCAAAGAAACGTTCCCCTTTTAAATCAGCAAAAATGTTTTTAATATAATTGATTTTGGCAACGATTGCCAAATCTTGCACTTGCTTCATCAGGTACTGCAACTACGTTGTTGAAAGGTGGTCGAACGGCTAATTCAGCACTCAAGTTGCCGTTGAACATGCAAACTAATGAAACTCCATCTTGCAGCTTTTCGAGGAATTCTGCGATGGCCAAAGTGTTGCATCAAACCAAATTGATCGTTTCGGATGAATGATAGCACACAAAAATATACTTTGGAGGCAAGATTTACGAAACAACCAAAACCGGTCTGGTGGTGCGATGATTCTATTGGCAGGTGAAAAGGTATACTAGGGCATCAAGGCGGAGCGGGCTCAGCTTTTTAATATATTTTTTATATGAACACAAAATCAAGATTTCAACACTTTATTAAATCATTTAAATAATTTAAATGTAATCGGAGGCGTCGCACCGCATAGTGGGCGTAGCCCGCTAGTAATTGCATAAATTTCTTTTCGTTGCGAAAATTGGATTTTTTTCGACTTTCATTCAAATCGGACTTAGATGCTCGGATTTAAATGCTCTCTTCAAAATATTAAATATTGTTTTAGTTTAACCTACTTGTAATTTCAATTTCGTCATAAATTTTAATTTTTATTTCAAACTTGTCATCAACGATAAGAAGTATGCCACTAAAATTGTAAAATAAGAAAGTGCTTAGTTTGTACATATATAAACTTAAAATGAGTTTGTGTAGTGATTGTGGTTTTATGATTGACACAATTAATAAAAAAGGAGAACGAATAAACCACTATGTTCGAAAATAAATGATCAAATAAATAAACCATTATGTTCGAAATGCAGCGAAGTTACTCCGGCGCATTTTTTTAACTTAATTAAAAACAATTTTGACAAAGTCGAATCTCGACTCATTAACTTAGAAAAAACTATCGAATATGTGGCCAATTCAGTTAAATCATTAATAAATACTTATATCACTCTTGAACAATTAAGCGAAGAGGTATAGAAAATTTTGAGTAAATTTAATGAAGTCGAACAAAAGTGCATAAGTGGTTATGATAATTTGGAAGAACTTTTACGTAATGGCAATAAAAATAATAAATCAGTAAGGATATACCTTGAGATACTAGGTGATATTTCATCTACACTGGAAGCTAGTTGGACATCTACTTCAAATTGCACAGACCATCGTAACTCTTATAATCATTCAAATGATTTGGGACGGTGTCTTTTAGGAATTATGGCAACAAAAGCCAAACTAAATGAATTGAAAAATTTGAAATTAAATTAGTCGAAGATGATTGCATTCCAAGTCACAAAAAGTATATTGCAACAGCCGCAATTACACTAGTTCCTCAACCAATGAAATCAATTAACGGTGGATGGCTTCTTATTGGCGAAAAAAAGTTTGGAAATCTGTCTCATTATGACGAAAAACGCTTCGTTACGAGAAATCCGAAAAAACAGACTGAAGCAACGCAACAAAAAAAGAAAAATAATGCAGAATTAAGAGTCAGTCACCACCTAAATATAGTTTCTGTTTGGCAAAATACATTAATCCTCAACCGCCATAGTTCTGTAGCAGCTCGAATATTCGACTCACCGATATTCGATTCTGCCACATACAAAACAATTAGTGAAATTCAAATATAAACCAACTTATTTGAATTAAGCGTTCACTAACCCCATCACATATCAATCTATCCAACCAACACTATCCAATAACCGAACCATTACTATAAAACATTTATAGTAAAACCATCGCCATCTAACAACATCATCACGAACAACAATGTTCGGTGATGCAATAATAAATCCACTGCACTTAACAAAAGTGCAATGTTCGACCGTCGCCGGCGCATGTGTTCCCTCTTCACAAAACGAAGACGAAGGCGACGTCACACTCTCTACAACAACACAATACAAAATGGATATATATTTTTCGGCCATATTAGCGAATGTTACTTTTCCCTGCGTGTGTGTTATTTGGTAGTGGTGCAAAATAAATAAATAATTAAAAATAAATAAATAGTTAATTAAATAAATAAATAGTTAAATAAATAAATAAATAAATGTACATATACATAACATTGAACTAATAAAAATAAATAAATAAATAGTGTATATAATAAACAAATAAAAATACCAATATCAAAGTTTATAACCTACAAAATAAAAAGTGTGATCCACAATATAAAATAAATCAAATGTGTTTTTTATTGTTACAACGTCTAAAGTGGTGACCTCGACGGCGGTTTTTATCGCGAGATAATAAAAAAACACGCATACATAATAATAAAAACCACACCACACGAAACCGCGTGGGAAGACACAAAATATAAAAAAAAAACCATCAACAATATTCACACGTGGTGTAGGACAATACCACCCACGCACCGAGGGACAACTCAAACGGTGAAGCGATCCACCCTCACCGCAACACGACCAGAGGCAGCGGCAGCAGAAACAACAACAGCATTGAGTGGCAAGTTTTTTTTTAATAGATATTTTTTTTCCTCTTGCAATTATAATTTATTACAATTTAACGTAGAATCATTTTTTTTTCACAAACTTTAACGTAGAATCATTTTTATTTTCCAAAATTTAACGTAGAATCATTATTTTACTGTACAATTTATATATTTTTCACCACCACGTGCACACCCATCCATAGTCTCACACCCTGGTCGTTTTCTCGTTTCTTAAGTTTATTTTTACATTTATTTTTTTTTAAATTTCAACGAGCCCCCCCCAATATAAGGTAGGACGAAAGGAACTCCATATTCGGGGGTTTCTCACAGTATTGTATTGTTGTATTTTTTTGTTGTATTAGTTTGTCGATAACAAAAGAACAAAATGACAGAAGATGAAAAACATCTATCACAGGACATGGACACCACGCCTGAAGGCGCTAGTCCACAAGTAGAGATCGCGGCATCACATCAGCGAATCACAATACAACCTTTCTGGCCACAAAGAGCAAACACATGGTTTCAGCTCGCCGAAATACAATTCGGGCTACAAGGCATATACGCTGATAAAACAAAGTACCTGCAAACATTATCAGCCTTGCAACCAGAAACGTGCGATGTGATCTCGGATCTCCTCCTCAATCCGCCGACAACCAACCAATACAACACACTAAAACAAACGCTGCTAGAACGACTAGCACCATCGGGCGAACGCCAGCTAGAACAATTGCTTTCAGGCCAGCAATTAGGCGACCAAAAACCATCTGACGCTTTACGGCATATACAAACACTGGCTAACAATAATTTTAATGAAAATATCATTAAATCTATGTGGGTACGTAAAATGCCGGAGTTGATTCGCATAGCGCTGGTAGCACAGCCCGAATCCTCCACCACACAAACGTTAGCCAAGATAGCAGACAAGATGTATGATGTCATAAACATCACATCTCAAAGCGTCAGTCAAGTCAATGTACCATACCGGCAATCAAGAGAACGCAGTGGAGACAGAACTCCCCGTTCAGCAACAGCACCAAACACACTCGAACAAAGACTGTCAAGAATCGAGTCCAGACTCGACGGGTTACTCAGAGGTCGAAGCCGTTCGCGTGGACGACGAGCTCCCTCACGCAATCGAACCCGCAGTCCCAGCAACAACATATACCAACATGGTAAATGCTGGTTCCACACAAAGTTTGGTAGAGCCGCCAGAAAATGCACGCCACCGTGCAATTTCACCACGTCGCAACCATCGACGTCCGCGGCCGCCGTAAAAATGGACATTGACCATCAAAAAAACTTTTAGAGTCACGGGTTGAGAGCAACATGCCTCCCCTGACCACAAACACACCCTATACGTCACGTTTGTTTGTGTACGATAAACACAACAAACTCACCTACCTAGTCGACACTGGCGCTGACCTTTCGGTTATTCCAGCTATGAATTTCAAAATGAATTACACATTAGCTAATCGAAATTCAAATCTAGTCTTATCGGCTGCCAATGGTTCTATCATCCACACGTACGGCACAAAATTGCTTAACGTGGATATCGGACTCAAACGAACCTTCACGCATGCTTTCATACTAGCTGCAGTGAATCGTCCGATCATTGGCGCCGATTTTCTAAGCAAATTCGGACTTCTTGTCGATGTCAAACACAAACGGCTGATTGACCCAGCTACAAAGCTGTCAATAAACGCCACAATGGTTCGTGTTAACACACCAACACCGATCCATTTCAACATCGACAACGGCTACGGCACTCTGCTCAAAAAGTACCCACTACTCACAGCAGAGCCGAACTACAAAATGCCAGTCCGACACAACGTGGTACATCACATCGTCACGGAAGGCCATCTTCCCGTGTCGAGACCACGCAGACTAGATCAGGTGCGTCACAAAGCTGCACAAGCAGAATTTCAACACATGGTGGAATTAGGGATTTGTCGAACATCGACATCTTCCGTTTCTTGCCCACTTCACATGGTCAAGAAGAAAGATCAAGACTGGAGGCCATGTGGGGACTATCGGCGTTTAAACACGGTTACGATACCGGATCGCTACCCGATACCCCACATTCAAAACTTCACCATGCACTTGCATGGCTGCAAAGTTTTCTCCAAACTTGATCTCATCAGAGGTTATCACCACATTCCCGTGGCACCTGAAGACGTTTTCAAAACGGCAATCACCACACCATTTGGCCTCTTCGAATACACCCGAATGCCATTTGGATTACGCAATGCCGCACAAACGTTTCAGCGCTTCATGAACGAAGTCGTTCGAGATCTCGACTTCGTTTTCGTCTACATAGACGACATTCTTGTGGCATCTCAAACTGAGGAACAACACAAACTCCATCTGGAAACACTTTTCCAACGACTTGTCGAGTTTGATGTTCACATCAAGAGCTCAAAATGCGTCTTCGGCGCATCCACTCTTGATTTCCTCAGCCACAAGATTACCGCTAATGGCATCCTTCCTTCACAAGAACGAATCAATGCCATTAAAGAATTCCCAGCTCCAACATCAATCAAGAGTATTCAGCGATTCATCGGCATAGTAAACTACTACCACCGATTCATACCAAAGCTCGCTGAAATACTCAACCCAATTCACAGCCACCTGGCAGTACTACTACGTAAGCCCAAAACAGCTAAGAACTTCTCTTGGCCTGACGAATGTCAACACGCATTCACGTCACTCAAGGCTGAATTGGCACGCACAACACTCTTGTCACATCCACTGAGCGACTCAAAGCTCAGCATAACTACTGATGCATCAAACACTGCTGTCGGAGCAGTCATGCAACAGTACAACGACAAGTGTTGGGAGCCCCTGGGATTCTTCTCAAAGAAGCTCTCGGATGCCGAAAAGAAATACTCTGCATTCGATCGGGAATTACTCGCAATATATCTAGCAATCAAACACTTCAGATATTTTGTCGAGGGTCGGGACTTCACAATTTACACCGACCACAAGCCTCTCACTCGAGCAATTCAGTCTAAAACTGAACGCAATCCAAGGCAAGCACGCCACTTGGATTATATTAGTCAATTTACCACGGACATCCAGCATGTTCAAGGTACCGACAACGTTGTCGCGGATACACTTTCGCGCACAACATCAAACGAAACGGCCACAGTCGAGACTCACTTCGACTGCAACAAGATCGCACAAGCGCAAAAAGCAGACTTGGAACTTCAGAATATACTTTCTGGTTCCACACGTCACGCCAGTTCATCACTGCAACTGGAGCTTTTCACACTACCTGGCCTCGAAATCTACTGCGAAACATCTACTGGTGCAAATCGCCCGTACATCGCAGAGCAACTACGTCGAACCATCTTCGACACACTACACGGTATCTCACATCCTGGTGTCCGCGCAACTCGTAGATTGATTACTGCTCGATACTTTTGGCCCAGCATAAACAAAGACGTGACCCATTGGGCACAATCCTGTTTATCCTGCCAAAAATCGAAAGTCCAGCGACACACAAAATCGCCTCTTGGACAATTCGCAATTCCACCTGGTCGATTTGAGCACATTAATTTGGATGTCGTAGGACCACTTCCTCCATCCAATGGATACTCATATTTACTCACCTGTGTCGATCGTTTCACTCGATGGCCAGAAGCGTACTGTATGAGCGACATGTCTGCAGCAACCATTGCCACCACATTCGTTCAGAACTACGTATCACGATTTGGCGTTCCACTTGATATCACCACTGATCAAGGAACCCAATTCGAGTCGAAGCTTTTCTCGGAGTTAACGAAACTCCTCGGCTCGCATCGTATACGTACAACGGCTTACCATCCGCAAGCCAATGGCATGGTCGAACGCTTCCACCGCCAGCTCAAAGCTGCTCTCAAGGCCCGAGGCAACATTATTCACTGGAGCTCCGAAGTACCAATCGTTCTACTTGGTATCCGAGCAACGGTCAAAGAAGATTTGAAGTGCTCACCAGCTGAAATGGTTTACGGTCAAACCATCAAGCTACCCGGTGAGTTCTTCATCGAGCATCCTCTACCGTCTCCATCCACAACCGACACAGTCATCGACCAACTCCGCACCACCATGCAAAATCTTATCCCCACGGCAACAAGACCAACGAATGAAAGCAACATATTCGTTCCTAAATCGCTCAACAATTGCGATTACGTCTTTGTCCGGGTTGATAAAGTTCGAACTGGATTACAATCTCCATACGATGGGCCATACAAAGTTATACGCCGCTTACGCAAGCAATTCATTGTCTCAATCAAAGACAAACACCACTCAATCTCCATTGACAGATTGAAACCGGCCTACGGTATTCTCAACACGGCTGATCAGATATCAGCCAGCAAACGATATAAAACCGTCCGGTTCACCGTATAACGTCTCAAAACCCATGGTTTCTCATCTGGAGAGGGGGTACTGTAGCAGCTCGAATATTCGACTCACCGATATTCGATTCTGCCACATACAAAACAATTAGTGAAATTCAAATATAAACCAACTTATTTGAATTAAGCGTTCACTAACCCCATCACATATCAATCTATCCAACCAACACTATCCAATAACCGAACCATTACTATAAAACATTTATAGTAAAACCATCGCCATCTAACAACATCACCACGAACAACAATGTTCGGTGATGCAATAATAAATCCACTGCACTTAACAAAAGTGCAATGTTCGACCGTCGCCGGCGCATGTGTTCCCTCTTCACAAAACGAAGACGAAGGCGACGTCACACTCTCTACAACAACACAATACAAAATGGATATATATTTTTCGGCCATATTAGCGAATGTTACTTTTCCCTGCGTGTGTGTTATTTGGTAGTGGTGCAAAATAAATAAATAATTAAAAATAAATAAATAGTTAATTAAATAAATAAATAGTTAAATAAATAAATGTACATATACATAACATTGAACTAATAAAAATAAATAAATAAATAGTGTATATAATAAACAAATAAAAATACCAATATCAAAGTTTATAACCTACAAAATAAAAAGTGTGATCCACAATATAAACTAAATCAAATGTGTTTTTTATTGTTACAACGTCTAAAGTTCACTTAGGCGTACTATTAGAAAAAAGGCTGAAACAAAAATTACATCAAATGCCCCAATGAAACACAATCGGAATCAAGAGTGACAAGTTCATTAATTATCAAAAAGGTGAAACTTTGTACCCAACTCAATCAACACAAAGCTTTATAGACCAAAGAAAATGGGCAGTGCGTCTCTCCAGACTGAACGATCACAAATTATACACCATATTAAGGAACTACATTGTTTTTCAACAACAGTTTTTCATGAACGATTTAACTGCATCAGCTCTAAAGTTCATCTCGGTTCGCAAGGACTTTCAACCGACGTAAAGTCATTAAGAAAACTTCTAATTGAATACAATTTGTGGTTTGACCTCACAACAAAAGAGACTCAATTAGACTTGGACGCTGTTTGCACACAGTTAATCAATCAAAATTAATTGTGTAAATCATGCCAAGCCACTTTTTACACTTCCGCCTGTAGAACAGTATCTGAAGAATCAGAAGGGTTCACTGTTCAGTTTTATAAGATCAAATAATAACAAATGGTTTTGGATGTTGCCCAATTCATCAGAATTAGTAACGTGATAAAGAGACCATATGACAATGGCATACTTAATCTGCGATCACACAAACAAAGTATGTATACAGTAACTTGAAGCTTAACAAATCATACAAATCTCAAGTGTTTCGCCTGATAAATTGCAACTTAAGTTATATCTTGAAATTTTGCCACTAAATTTTTCAAAATAAAAACACTCGATCTATTTCACAGGATTTTGTATGAACTATTTTTATTTCGTCAGCTAGCCCAAGTTTTATCAATCTTTACGTATATTCTACGATTCGACAAATAAAAACCGAATCATAGTGAAGGTACATGATGTCTGAATTTCTCCAACAATAAACGGGAGATCAATTTGCCGAAAGACTTAAAATAATCCGTATATTTACTACATCGACTGCAATTTTGGGAATTACTGATTTTGGTAAATAACTTTGAAGGAATCCATATGTTTTTGTGGATCGATTAACTGTCCACCTTATATAGCCTTACATTCGAATAGGTTAGCAATCCCTCGGGAATACGTTACATCACTGCAAGGTTTATGGATAATGTATGATGTTTTGCAAATGTCGGTAAATTTACCAGGGCGCAAATTTATGTTGAACTAAAGGCAACGTGGAGCTGAAAGACCAACAGCACGTTCCAAACTGCAAATCTTGGAAAAAAGAAAACTACGAATCCAATGAAATGTTTGAGGTATCCTTTACAAATACGATATACTGAAGTAGTAAGCAAACAAATCGTAATTGAAGCATTCAACTTTCGACGGTATCATATTGGTATGGTCATGGGAGCTATAACAGGACATTACCTCGTCTAGCGTACAGCAGAACGATATTTATGGGAACTTCCCTTCTGGACGATTTGACGTATCTTAGTAAGATCGACGTCAGGGTTTCAACGCTTCATAGTAACCTCGATATGGTTCAACGAGTATGGAGAAGGAAACTCAAATGTGGTATAGGTACGAACCAATCTGTATCTATGCTAGTCCATTAGGACGGTCACCGTAACCTAACCTAATTATTGGCAATCGATCGAGATAGGGTTGTGTTAAACTTTTATGAGCAACCAGCTGTATCATTGCATGTTTCAATTTTATGCATCAGCCTATTAGGGTTTGTAACACATGTATGCTCCAATACCAGCCATAAAATAAGAAAAAGATGAAAAGTACAGTCGTTAGTATTAAATGAAAAAAACACATTCTCATGTAACTTAAGCCTGCCAGACATAAGGTTTTGGGAAGAACTGCCCGTCTTTGAAACAAAAGATACTTTCCAAAATTGTTTTACTCTGTCCCTTTTTAATAATTTGAAAAATAAAGTAATCCATTTAAATAAAAACAAACCACATACATAAATATGTATTACTTTTTAAAAATATGTTCCCAAAAACCATAAAACTATAGCTCCCTCTACAGATCCAAAAAGGAGCAAAAATGAGAACCACTTAAAACATATATAGGTTTATTAACCAGGAAACATGAACGATGGCGTAAGGCAAGGACGCAAATAAGCGAACTCCGAATTAACCGGGAGAGCCTTGAGCCCCAGAACAAGTAGAGATCATAAAATAAAATAAAAATTTTAAAAAGCATGAATGAATGCATGAAATTTTGTTATTTGAAGCGTTTTCCAATTTCTGGTCGACAAAAAAGCCAGGAATAGTACCCAGAAAATAATACGGGTTAGGAACCAAGAAAATTTAAAAAAAATTGGATTCAGTTGAAATTTTAAGTAAATACTTCGTAACTTTGAGTGCCTCGAAACATAAGAAACATGAATTTTAAGTAAATCCCTTGCAACTTCATCGGAACATTAAAGTTTGAGGGGATTTTCCAATCTTAAGTACCCGGACCTTCGGGCTCCGGATAAGTCGGGCTCCACAAGGCTATGAATTGCAAACAAGTTCTATTTATTTTTAATTTAGTCTTTGTAAATTATTCTTCCCTGTCCTTTTTTCGAAAAATAATCCCGAAATGATTTTTTTTCCCCGCGTGAATATATATGGCAGTGTAATGTTACCTCCAATTCAAGTCCGGGAAATAAAATCACCGTAAATAATCCCAAATCTTTTTTTGTTGTTCGTCGACGTCACATGGATTGTACAATACGTTGCCCATCAATGTATAAATAGAACTAACCTGCGTTGATGATAATTTTAGTTGCTTGTATACCCGAAAGCTCGCCACGATATCTTATCTTTATCGTTTCTTATACATATGTACTTACATATATGTTTTTATTTGCTGGTTTCTGTTAATTTATGACCACTTTTTGTTTTAATAATAAGGTTCAGCCGTTGTAACCTGTTTTCCGGTAAATAGATAGCTCACTTTTCCGGTAAACAGATAACTCACCATAAACTGACTTTTAAAACGTTTAAAATATTGATTTGAGAACGTCATGTTTAATACTAAATTGATAGTTTTGTTTTAATAAAACATGAAATGGGTACCGTGATTAGTAAAACAAAAAATATCGTTGCTATAGCAACCACGCAGAGAAATTTTTAATCAAAATAAATTGTTTTTTTTTCATAGCTGGCTACTGCGTTGGTGTTTAATTGGAATAAAAGTGGTATTGTGTGAAAGTGGTTTAGTGAATTACATTTTTTTTTTGAATTTTATTCAACATAACTTAACTATACAATCGTTCTTAAACATAAAATTATTTTTTTTAGTAAGTATTTTATATTATTTAATCGTAAACCACTTCACACTCGTCCGACTCATCCGCCATATGATTAAGTTCATAAAACAAATCAATAACTTTCCCATCAATCAAATATTCTAATTTAACAGTACCATCATGCACCAAAACACTTCTTAGTTTCACCTTAGTACGCCACCAATCAGAAAGCTGACCACGTGACCTGATATCAGGAAAAATGTGAAATGGAATATCCAAATCTTTTGCCGCATTACCAACGAGAATGTCGAAATTTTTTGTGAAGAATTCACCAATCAATTGAAAATAAATTAATTCATCGATCACATGATCATTTTCTATAATTATATTGTTCCCATGTTTTGGTGTTGCTCGATGCATATTCAAAATGTCGTCGTTCGTAAAATTACAGTATTTAAAATGCAAACGACACCAGCGGCTAAAATATGCCAAAAGATATAAAAGTTCCGGTGTTAATGCCATGCGGATAAAATTGATTTTTGTGATTTGGTTTAAAGACATATTATTATTACTAAGGAACACAACATCTCCAGAAGTAATGCAACAGTTATCAAAATCTACCATGCTTATCCGATCGAATTTATTAAAAAATATAACAAAGGTTTGTATATCAATCGGCATATTTTTAAATGTAACATGAACGGTCTTAATCTCGTAATTCAAATTTATATCAAAATTGGTGCCAGCCACAAGACAACAATGATCTAGCTCAATCATATTAAACATAGCCATTATGATCACTAAAGTATGTAGGTCCAAGTTCATATTTGTGAATGTTCCGAGTAGATTGCGACTGGCTGAAAGCTTGATGGACTCCTTAAATTCTAACTGAATTTCGCATTTGTCAAATTTTACTCGACCGAGTGAACTTGCTCCAAAAATCGTCACAAATATTTGTGTATCAATATTCATGCTTGTGAATTCGATACGATGTAGATCAATTCTAGGCGACAAACTAATTAAATCCACTGGAATTATATGACAACCGTCAAGCACAATTTCGTTTACAACATTTTCTAAATAATGTACTAGAAGTTGTATATGAATATCCATTCTTACAAATTGTAGTGTTAGGCCCTTAGATACTCGTTGTCGTGAATTAAATCTACTAAGTATAGCATCAGAATGCATACTCGTTCGGCATTCTATAAACTTGATACAAGCCGGCAGTGCATGTTCCCACTTTTTGAAATATTTAAGTAGCAATTCTACGTCAAAACTAATTTGGTTAAATTCAAATGTGTATGCAGTAAAATGTGGTAGCGTATCCGGGTAGAGATACTCTAGAATAGAATTATCAAGATCATTATGGCCAAAATCATTGAAACATATGATTATTCGGCGTATCCAAAAATTTCGAAATCGAAATCGTGTCGCGTTTTGTAATACGCGAATGAACATTTCAGGCGCACACTTGATTCTATTTGGAATATCAATCCGCATATTCTGATTACGATGGTTTGGCTGGGCTATCCATTCATCTAATGAGAAATCTAAATTGCGATTTACCCGAACTCGTTTAGTGGTTATGTCAATAGATTCCTCGGCTAGGTTGTGGATATCACGCGGACTCGTTATATAACTAACTGAACAAATGGTTTGCTCTTCGGGTGATACTAAATCTACATAAACACCGAACGCATCAATTTCGGATACGACAAGTTTTATATTGTGCAGGTATGAAAGCATTTGAACGTCGGTTTTGCTGAGTATAGTATTTGGAACTAGAAATTTTTTAACCCGGTCACGATATTTGAAAATGAAATAACAGAGGACTGACGAATTTTGGAATCCCTTAACGATATAGACGTCAATTTTACTGTTTTGATATAACATAGGCAATCGTTTTTCCAAATGTCTTTGAATATCATGCTCCAGCCATGGATCGTACCACGAAAATCGATGATCTTTATTGGAAAGTTCCAGCGCGACAATGTCCTCAATACCAAGTATATGTAAAAAATCTCCATTAAGCGCTGTTAGTACAGACGTTCTCATTATATCGGGCGGTTGCCATGACGTTAAAAATAAAACCGTATCTGTTATATAAGTTAGACCGGCATCATCATTCGCCTCCATAAATATATCATCGAGTTCTGCTAGTTGATCACTGTTTAATTCCGAACTAAAAACGAAAACTTTCAGTACTATTTTGCGATTCCATTTCACGGCTATGTCAGACTGATTCACTAAGTAGTGGGAAATATTATATGTTCGTAATTCCTGCATTACAAATTCCTGAAATTTAATCGAAATAACCAACACTGTATTGTATATATGTAAAAATAATAAACCACGCCTATATATACCATTTGCAGCTCATCTTTAAGATAAAAGGTTGTTTCCGATTTCCAAGGCATCTTAAACTGTGCCACCGAAAGAATGCGTTTTATTTCCTTATAAAAATGTTTCCTATCACTGTCATAATATATTTCAACGCACTTAACATTACGGATGGCAAAGTGAAATATTTCATCATAGACAATTTTTATAGCATTCCATTCGCTCCAAGAATTTAATTGCTACAAGAAGTCAAAACAAAATAAATTAAAATTCACCATACACTCATATTGGCCATCACCGCAATGAACACTTTACACTTTCAAACCAATTCTGAACATCTGTGTGAATAAACAATTGTTGACGTGTTAAATCCTTCACTTGATCACTGGTAAATGTAAACTCGCGTAATATTTTTGTTGTATTTTCTGCGGTTAAAATATTAGACATATTCGACGTAAATGCGTTTTGAAACGATGAAGACAAGCAGTATGCTATACACAAACTGATCGCTCTTTATCAATTTATTATCTAATCGGTTGAATATTTTTATTTTTAAGTACATTAGTGTTCTTTCTTTGTAACATACATACATATGTATATTCTTTCGTATGTTCTGTCCTACCACTGCCGCAACAAGTAAATAAGACACATTGGTCTAAATATAGAAATATAAAATTCAAGTTCAACTATATACGATACGTGATAAAAATCATTTTTGTTTAATTCAATTTTAAGCGTATACAATGAGTTAACAAATTGGTTAGTCTCTAATATCAATATAGTTTATAACCACGTAAATTGCCTGCTGTATTCATAAATGTGTTAGAAATCATACATAAAGTCTGTGGATATCCCGGTCTTTATCGTCACTGCCCACTTGCAGATTAAAAATGTATTACGAGCTTGTAAGTGAAATGATATTATGTTAAGCAATCCTTTCATCCCTATATAGTTGGCCTGGTCCACAAAACACCAGTCATTCCGTGTATACCCATCAAAAAATTCCGAAATTTTACTTTACTGGTTTTTACTTTACAAGTTATTTTATTGCAATAATTTTGTCACTGCGGCAGATGTAGTAATACAGTTATAGAAACGGTGGTGGTCAGGTGTGAATTGCTCTTGGGGTTCAAGTTGATACTTGGTGTTAAATCTGTGTCTTATAACTTTCGTAAGTGCTCGACGTAGTGAATGCTGGTAATTATATAAACTATACTGATCTATTAGTATTAAGGCTAAAACACGGCGATAAAGATCGTGCCGAGCTTTTCGTCTGGGTGTGCTTGACAATTGTAAGCTTGGCTTACAATTAATATGAATTCCGAAGAATATTTTCCATACGACTATATCGTCCATAGAAAGGACAGATACGATTTTAACAACAGGCTTAGGGGCGGCAGTTTACTGATTGCTGTGAATGGTGCCTAATGAATTGGTGGCCAGTCTACCTAGCCTCGGAGCCATGGCTGTTCGTGTCAAAGTGGCCAATTCATCGATCGTTGTAGTTGCCGTGTACGCTATCTACGGATCCGACCTTGATTATTACAACAACATCATTAACTTCATTGACTCAGCTGGGATGCTTTTAGTGCGTCTCAATGATCAACTTATCATTGTGAATGACTTTAATCTACCCGACATATATTGGCTTGATGTCGATGTCATCTTTACACCTTCTTCTGCCGACGAAAAACGTTCCCCATCATCGATATCTTTGTTAGCATCTCCATGACTCAGCTATTCCGTACTATAGTAGCAGCCGGGAGAGATTTCTGGATCTGATATTTGCAACGCGGTTTCTTCATGTTTAGATTTCACTGGCTGCACGAGCATCCATCACACGAAGATCACGATAAATATTTTCAATATTATTTGTAAAACTAATTATCATTCTAATAATTTCCTCCACAATTCCTATTGATACGTTCTTCAACACGACGCGAATTTAAACGACATTGATGTTTATGTTCCATGCCGTTCCGTTTGTTAAAAAAATAAAAACTATATTTCGGCAGCCGTGGTTTAATAATGAGTTAGTGCATCTCTAGGAACGGCGTAATTAGCGCCATTCCTTATATAGGTTATATGGGTTTGAGTATTACTCCAATTTTGATAGAGCTCGTAAAGAATTTAAAGTTTGAACTGGTTTTTGAACAACCAATATATGAATCGAGGAGAAACTGACATCGAGTCCTAAAGAATTATGAACTTTTATGCACAGTAAGAGAAAATAAGTTGGCTTTCTGTTGTCCATGACTTATCAGAGCTCCACCACTAATAACCCCCGATGTAAAATATAATATGTAAATTATTTACTAGGTTTTTTGTATCAGTGTACGAACCAGCAGCGACACCGGCAGCAATGCCTTGAAGCTCTCGCGGCTCCGTTGATTTCAATTACTTTAAATTTACAAAGCAAGAACTCTAACTTGGTATCGATAAAGATGCTGGTCACGACGATTTTCCATCAATTCTAGTCAGGAATTGTGCGGAGAGTTTGACCCTTCCGATCACCTTTCTATTTGATGAGAGCCTACGGAGAGGTTTTTTTCCTGAGCTTTGGAAAATTTTCTGTATTCATCCAATTTTAAATGCGAGCAGAAGAAACTAAGGTGTGTAATTATCGAGGAATCGACATTCTCTCCGTCATACCCAAGCTCTTTGAATCCTTGGTTAACAGAGTCCTGTTTTTTGATACTAAACAATTTATTTTTCCTGCCCGGCATGGTTTTTATCCTGGTCGGCCAAGATTTACCAATCTGGTTTCGTTTTGTGGTTTTATTTAACTCCAGACAGCAACTCGATTTTGTTTAAAGAGACTTTGCTAAGGCTTTCGAGCCAACTTGGAGCATTTAAACTGTGAGGTCATTCCCGTTGATTGGTTGCGTTCTTACCTTTCTGACCGCTGGCAATCCTTTAGGATTTTTGATTTTTCATCCCAGTTTTTCCGCGTGTTATCTGGCGTACCTCAAGGCTGTCAGATTGACCCATTGTTATTTATTTTCGCCCAAGTTAGTAACATCTACGACTGCAAGAAGCTGCAAGAAGACTTAAATAGGCTTTGTAGTAGTAAATTAACAACAGACTCTTTTGTTATATTGTATGCCCTCACCGTCTACACAACGAAGCTGTTGATGGAGTCGCGTTCATGTCAGATCTAGGTATAATATTTTCGTTCGACGCTAGTTTTACCCGACATATTAACGCTTTTATTCAAACGGCATATATTATGTTAGGCTGCATTAAGCGGAATTGGAAAGATTTCTGTGACCCAATAACTCTAACTGCATTGCAGGTCACCTTTGTTTGGTCTACTTTAGAATACGCATCTTCGGTATGGTCACCATGGTATCACAGTCACTCTAAGTGAATTTAAAGTGTTCAAAAGCAGTTTGTTTTGTATATACACCGTCTTTACAGATAACTGACTATATTCTGCTCGTACCGATTGTACCGAGCTTCTCGAACGTATTTGTTTGCTCCCGAACGTCATATGCGTCCAAAAATTGAATAACTCAGGAAGAATCTGATAGTTGAAAAAATTCGGAAAAGGAAAGAGCATGATGATCTGCTCGATTACTATATAGAAACAACGGGACATATACACAAAGGCAGGTCCATCCGCTCAGGTCATGAGGCGTCGACAGAGCAACACTAAATCCAGAGATCACTATATAATACATGAAGACGTCCTACTCAATACATTAAGAAATATCCTTAATTTGTTTTAAATTTCCATCTGATAAAGAACAATTCTAAGTTTGGATAGGTAAGTTAGGTTTACAAAGCTTCAATGTGTCAATAAACTTAAAAATTTGTGACAAGCATTTCCATCCAAGGTCAATTGGAAAACGTAAGCTATTAAATAAATCCAGATCCAGATGAAAAGTATATTGGGATTCCCAATGTTAGTGGCACCTAAAAAATTGTTACTTTGAAAGAAAGAAATCCATCAATTAGAATTAACTATTAAAGACACATTCCCAGATAACTGTTGGAGTTGTTAGTTGGGATGTATAGTTAAAGAACTGTATGTATGCGAAAAAAATCGATTACTAAGTTAAGCCCAAAGTTAACTACACGACATATTGTAGTATATTCCCAATACGCAAGCTTTCAGTAGATCAAATGTCAATGAGCTTTCTCTTTCAACTGCAAGTTTCTTCGAGGAAAGGACAGGCTTTATGATAATTTAAATAGTTGATTACTTGACGATAAAGTCCCTCATAAGAGTGCGCTAATGCCTCATAAAAATTTAACATCCATTGTAAGTTATATACTCGTACATAGATTAGATAAAACTATCATCACATAAAACTGCTTACTGGTTAGAGGAATTTAAGCAAAAAATTAGGGTGACTTTTGGATTAATAGATCATTTAAAAGAAACTGACCATGTTAGCATTATTTTAACAAGCTGTTCCATTAGATAATTTTTTGGAACAAATTAGACAAAGAGCACACAACAACAGAAATCAGTCAATACCTGAGTTTACTCGTATGAGACAATTCACCACTTACTAATTGTGAAGAGGATTCAACTGAACAATTAAGAACTGAATATGTCACAACCGAAAATGGTTTTAAAAGATATGAAGACGTTACCGTTGATACTATTTGATAGATGGTGAAGAAGGGCAGTTGGATGACCAAATGAGCTAGATAAACCTGTAATTGAAGCAAATATCCCGTGCAGAACACCGAAATTCGAGAATTTTCCTATAAAGCATTTTATTGAATATGTAGCACATAAAATACCAAAGAAAACCCATGGTAGTGACTGTTCTAAAGACCTTATTAGAATAGAATAACTGAAATTCTGTTGAAATTCTGATTGAAATTCGTTACAACTGATTTTATTTTGGATAATACTTGCCGTCTAAATAAGAGTCGTCTTGACCCAAGAAACTTGGATCACTGAAGACCAGGTACTTGGACCTAAAATTCCCATCTATAGATTATTGAACGCGAAAAAAGGTAAGATTCGGTTGTGTATGCTCCCCAAAAATAACCTAAGTTGATATCTGTTACTAAACTACAGTATTGATGGTATATCAGCGGCAAATATAACTTCCGACTAATAAAACAACACGTTATGAAGTGAACATTCCACCTGTCAATGTAGGCAGTCAATTATGGATGCTCAGAAGCTCATTAAACAATCTGGGAAACTGCGGACACTAATGGGCAAAACGTAAGTTATCCTTAAATGCATTCTACCCATTTACCTTGATATATGCAACATAGGCAGTCTGATTCAGCCGTAGGGATTTGATATTACATTTACCTAAAATTTTAGTATCAATGGTCTATTAAATTAGAAAGCACCATTTCTTTTATGGTCATTGTTCTAATCTAATGTTTCCGAAAATCCGCCTGCTACATCAGGGAGCAATAGAGCATCCAACGGGACATCCAACGGGCCATTGACTTGGCAATCAATTCCCTAACTAGAATTCATGCCTAGAACTATATCAAGAAATGGATCGACGTGAAGGTCATATTCATACCTAAGGCGCAATAACGATCTGTGGAGACAGATCCTCACTCTCTTATATATTTGATTGAAAAATTTTCGAGTATAGAGTCTGGGCAATGATGAGCTTTCTAAATATTGAGGAGGGCTCTAATAAAGTGATATTTAAGTATCGCGTTGTTAAAGGGTTAAATCGACATTTTCAGCTACACATAGGCCTTTGGTAACTATAGTCCAGTATTATTATATTCATACTAAATGGGTTGCGGACTAAATACAAACCCACACAAACTAGAAGTGTTCCTCTTCTCACTAGAACTAGAAGTGTTCCTCTTCAGTGTTAAATGGTATTAGCTTGACCTTTCCTCGTTCCAAACAGTGAATTAAATTGGAAGCCTCATCTCATATATAGAAGAGGGTACAAAGAAATGTATGGTAGCACTATACTCTTGCAAAAGTATCTTTATAGGAAAGAATGAGAGCTGGAGCCACACGTGGTACACTGATTCTATATCAAAGTGTTCAGATGGATTAGTCTGGTGGACTGCCCAGTGCAAAATTGCTAACTAGAAGCTTTTGATAGTAGTTCATAGAGCGCTACCTCTATATTGATTAGCGGTGCAGTTTGAAGCACAGCCACTCAGGCGATTTTGTATTGTAGTTATAAACTTTCTCATGAAAGGTTAGAAAAGTAATGGGCAAGTCGGTAGCGAAATGTTCTGTGAGGAACTTCTTAATACCCACAATCTTTTTTATCATGTTCAAAGCAATCCAAAACTGTCTTTCATCTCTAAACGAGATAGAAAATAAGTTCAACATCCATCTACTATGGATGCCAGGGCATTTCTTTACTATTGTACAGGGATTATGTACAGGGGAAAGCCGATGGGCTCGCTCGACTTGGGGCTGCAGGCTATATTTCAAAAAGAGTAACGAATATTTAAATGCCTCTTGGAACTTAAAATGCCTACTGTTTCATTAAGCAGCCAGTAAGTTGAATTTGAATTGATCTAATAACTAATCTCACGTCAGATGAGGATAATTCTCGAAGTTATTTATTTTATTTATTACAGACCCTGGCCAATATAGGTATACGTATTCTTTACCTTTGTAACATTGTTTACTTCTGTAGCCGAAGTAGAGGTGGAGCCTTGCGACCAGAGGTATATGGCACGTGGTAGTCGGATATTGAAAACTGTGAGGCCCTCACACTAAATTATAAGACATTTTGCGTCCAAACAATGCAAGTGACAATTCTTTTAACCTTCTTCATTATGTTGACAAGAAATAAATTAATTTAAGCGTGTTGTCCACCCAAGTCGAAAAACTTTAACTAAATTTTGATAGTTTACTCGAACTAAACCAATAATTATTATCTTTAAAAAATAAAAATATAACCTTAAAAATTATGAACGTGTATTTTTATCAATAAATTTCCAATTAATGAAAAATCAATAAAATTGTCCATACCTATAAGTATTTTATATTTTTGTCGCTCTATATATACCTACTAAAAACAAGCCATCATCAACACTTATACTCACACCACCCTACCAATCTAATATGATAAAGCTTGTACACATTTTTTTATAGTATCCGGAAATTAAAAAAAAATAATAATTTAAAAAGCCAAATTAATTCCAAAAATTATTTTGTGGTCACGTTTTTAGTTTTAAAATCTAAATAAATAAATATTGGAGATTTTTATCGGAAAATACTTGTTCGATGTGAAAAACAAAAATATTGGGCAAGTTTATAGGAATATAAATTCGATATATATATAGACTGAAAGAGCTTTTCATATGAACAAAAAAAACTTTCGGTTTTATAACATTTTGATATGATAACATAAACCAATGTGGTGGTTCATCTATGTATATATTAGTACTCATTCCTCCCAGTCCGTATTCAACCTGTGTATATAGCACACCAATTCAATTATAAAAACAAAATAAAAAGACGACATAGTTTATTTATGCTTCTCTTTCGCCAGATAGTTTTTTGTGGTGAAAATTTTGAGGCCGAGGAAAGGAATGAAATGTAAAAAAATTTAATAAGTCAATTATTAGAAGTCATTACAGATAAAGTTTATTATTATAAAAGATAAGATAATAAACAAAATTTATGGAAAAGAAAATTTTTATGGATTCTTTATGGATTACTTGAAAAGACAATAACATGTTAGAGCTTTTCAAAAGTTTATTTGGAATTTTACGTGTTTAGATTAGCCAAAACAGACCATTTTGAAAGACGGCAACTCATTTGTTTGACCAGTTGTGGTATAAAAAACTATCGTAAATTAATAATTTCTATAAAGTCAACTTTTAAATACAGATTGATAATCACAAAAATCAATTTCATTTGACATTAATCGTTTCTTTGTAATACAGGGGTCGGCACTCGAAGTGTTGCTAACTTCACGCTGCTGTAGCAACCAATCGGCGCTTGACAGGGTCAGTCTGTTATGTTGTTTACAAGCCTATGGTAATATATCGTTTTACGACGCAGTCAAAAAAATGTTATCGAAATGGAATTCAAGTGCAACAGTGTTATTGCTTTTTTTTTAACATGCAACAGTGTTCAGCCATTGTTAATGAGCTACGACTTACATGTGAACCATTGAGGTAGATATTCAAAATCAGCAACATCGCCAGAAATGGTTCGAACGGTACACATAATCCACGACAAAGCGCAGTTCAATTGGCGATAAATCTCATTGTGTCTGCTTATAGCATGAGGCGCATATTAAACAATGAACTACGATTGAAGCCCTACAAAATACAAAAAGTGCAACATTTAACACTTGCACAAAAGGCAGTTCGACTTGCACGTTGGTAGCTAGCTTGAGAATCTGATATTTTCCGATGAAAACATTTTTACAGTTCAGCAATATGTAAACAAATAAAACGATCGTGTTTGGTTAGAGTGCAAATCAAAAGACAATTTAAACCAGCGAATTGTTATGCGAAAGCAAGCGAAGTCACTGCCGCAGGACACTCACCACTCATTTTCATTGAACAGGGCGTAAAGGTAAATCAACAAATATACCGTGAAAATATTTTATACGATACTTTGTAAAAAATTCGGAAGAAACCATTTGACGTTTCATCGAGTCTAGGCACCATCACATAAAGCCCGTGAAACCCAACGTTTTTTACAATAAAAAGTTCCCAGCTTCATTTCTTCACAACATGGCCACCATATTCCCCGGACTTAATGGACTTTTCCGTACGGGCCATTCTGTAGGCCAAAGTATTAGTTAAAAAATATGAAACGGACGTCGCCTTAAAAATTGCTTTTCGCCGAGGACAGGGCAAAACATCATCAGACCACATTCGTGCAGCCTGTGAAGCCTTCTCGAACATACTCGATGCTTTTATCCATCTTAAAGGTGGCTAGAAAAGAAATTAAGATTTTTTAATATACAGATTATCCAACAAATTTTTGGAGTATAGGTCGACCCTTCGATTACTGAGAAATCTGTGATAAAAGCTCTTTGACATTTGTTAAGCCTAATACACTTAACTTTTAACAAGGTGGAAAATCACAGCACCATTTATGGATATTTCGAAAATATTTCATACAGTCAATGATACACCCCTATAAAAATTGTCGTATAGTGCTGAATGAAGAAGATTAAACTGGTTTAAAAATTATATTCGTAATTGTCATACAATTGTTAAAATACCTTTACTGTTTCTTATTTACACGTCGCGTATTTGAATAAACTCAGTGAACGTAGGAATATGCGTGTTACCGTAAACAGTAAAACAATACACCAAATTAGCTTCTTTTGACCAGAGATGGGCATTTACGCGTCATCTATTATCTTCTACATCGACGTGTCGATGAAACCCGTATGCAACGTGGATAATGTAGACATCGTAGACAATTCGAAAAAAACTTAGATAATGTAGACCAATTGGTAGAATGATTTAGTGAACTAGTTCTAAACTACGGTGGCCAGATATTATTTTAGGTTTAATGCGATCCGGGTGGGACAGTTTTAGAATCTTTTTCAATGCAATTTAATCTCTTTTCAATTTAGGTTAGGTCAGAAAAATTGTAATTAAAATATTTTCATAATCTATCTTTATGAAATTTAGAATTATGTACATTGTAATCTGAATGTTCACACAATAAGTTTTGTCTGTTAATCTGTTATACATTTTTTGATTTCACAACTACAGCGGAGATTCAATTAAAATTGAGACGATCAAATTAGTATTTGTGATACAGCTTAACTGTCAACAACTGCTTAAATTACATGTCATAATCTACCTCGCACATCGCTGATTACAAAGCAAATGAGCAGCCAATCTTAAAAATATCAATAAATGTACGTGACGTACGTTTGTTCACAGTGCTTCGCTCCTACTTTGGCTAAACCAGACCATTTTCAAGGTAAGTGACAACGGTTCAAACTAAAATCAAGATTCATTGGAAAATAGCATAAATTCATTGCACAATAGTTGCAAGATTCATTGGATTGGTATAGTTACGAACCAATTTGTGTCTATGCTAGTCCATTAGGACGGCCACCCTAACCTAACCTTACCTTCATTGTAACTCTATAGATAATCTTGCAAACTATCAAAAATCTTATAAAAAATTGACCAATTAACTCAAAATTTGTGTGCTTATAATGAGAGGAGACCGAAAGGAAGAATGAATGCTTCCCTTCGGTCTCCTCTCATTACAAGCATACAAGTTTTGAGGAGTTCCTTAAATAAATTTGAAATTTGGAATGAGCTAAGAATAAACTAATTTAGATCAAATCTTCAAATAATAATCGTATAAACTAGCGTTAATGACCTAAGCAATAAAAAAATCAAAAGAATCTAAAACAACTAATTTTGCAAGACAATTCGGCAGATTTAGAATAAAGCTTGATGTTACCAACCTCTGCTGAACTTTTAAATTTGCTTTAAAATATTAAAATGCATTGGGAAATCAATGAGCATCTCCTATGCAACGGAACTGGCAAATGACAAACATTGCTTGAAATCGAGGGTAGGGGTTAAAACGCCAGCTTTTCAAAATTTCATTTTTTATACTGTTAATTTATCGATTTTTAAAAGTGAATTTCAAGGTAGAATTATACTCAGGAGCTCAGTTAAGTTTAATTTATAAATATTTTATAAACTTTTCGAAGGCTCAACATATTACAAGCTTTAAGCTTTTTTCAAGGAAAGACGATTGGTTCATAAAATTATGTACTCTACTCACAAGACTGTTTTGAATTCAAATACTCGTTTGTTAATGGTTTATTAAAGTTTTACAATTAACAAAAGCAATTTAAAACTTTAAGCATGAAATGTTTAAAAGCTTTGATTAACAAATTTGGAATAAAAATGTGCTTTGATAACTAATTGTGGAGTACTAAACGATTAAACTAAACTACTGAAAGCATTCAATTTTGCTGATTGAAGAACATACTAACAAATAGGATAGTCACGTTCATTCCACAGCATATTTTTAGAAACGCAATTAAGCTTATTTTTTTAGAAAATTATAAATTGTACTAAATTTTTGGAACAAAAACTTTAGAAATGAAATTAAACATGTTTTCCCGTTAAAAGTAATTTTAAATTGCATTTTCTGCTTTAAGTTTTTCGAGAAGACGAGTGGTTACCAAGTATTTTGTACTCCAGCTGTTCACAAGGCTGTAGTAAATTAAAGAAAATTAACGAAAACTTCACAATTAGAAAAAATCTAATTTGTAACCTGCTTTTATAATATACTGTAAGCTTTAAATATAAAATGTTAAAAACAATTTTGTTCTTTAAGAGCGAGCTAAACGCTCTGCCGTTTGCAAAACTTTATTATTAATTCAAGAATACTTATTTGTACACAAAAGTGTATTTAAAGCTTCACAATTAACAAAAAGCTCATTTGTATTTCCTGCAGCTTTAATGAAAAAGTGTGCAACTGTTTTAATCACACTGATCTATTAAGACACTACAGCTCAAATAGAGTATGTTGAAATGTCTAAAAGCTCTGATTAATAAAATTTAAAAGAGAAACCTACTTTTAAATTATTAATTGTTTAAATTTATCTGCTAAAAGCTTTGACCGAAAATGTTCAAAAAAAATATTCAAAACTTTATCAAACTTTTTGAAGATGGCCGTCAGAGAATTAATTATTAACTCCAATAAAATAGAGCCTTAAATAAACTTTTTGCTTTAAGTTTTTTTTCGAATAGACGAATTGTAAGCTTGTACCAATTTAAATATTTATACATACTACATTTAACTATAACCTCTTTTCTGGAGCTTTGGCAAATTTGAATCAGACAACTACGCTACTAAAGTTCTAAATTTGAAAAAGTAGCAAAAAAGTTAAAAATTTATTCAAAGATTCGGCAAACGTTTTTGGGAACTGTACTTATAATTCATCAGATAATGAGGACCGGTTTTAATAAGCTTAAATTATACTTTCAGAAATTATTAAAAGCTATTTAACAATTTTTTTAATTCCTAAGCCTTACACCTAAAATATCACATTTTTTATAAACTTTTCGTAAGCTAAAAAAATTACAAGCTTGAAGCTTTTTTTCCGAGAAGACGAGTGGTTGGTAAACTTTTCTGTTCACACGACTGCGTTATGAATTCAAATACTCGAATTTTGACACAGAAGTTTTATTAAGGCTCAAACGCACTACGATACCCCAGTATGGAACTATTATTAAGTCAAAAACAGATTTTTGTCCATGTAAGTTTTCTAAAAGCTTTATAATTAACAAAAAGCTCATCACTTACTGATCTAATTAGCAAGTTTGGATTAAATTGAACGAATTGGGACACTAAAGCTTAAATGAAGGACATATGTTGAATTGTCTAAAAGCTCTATTTATTAATTACTAAAAGCGTAATTCATCTACTGAAAGCTTTGAACAAAAATGTTAAAGAAAGTATATTTATTATCAAGCATTTTGAAGATAGGCGTCGATGTTCATTGTGCTCAACATATTTTTGCAAAGTTTTTACAATTCCTGAAAGCTTTTATAGAATTTTAATGAGAATTAAATTAAACATATTTTAACAAAAAATGTTAAGTTTATTAACTCTAATAAAAGAGCGCTTATAGTGAATTTTCTGCTAAAGGTCTTTTTCGAATAGACAAATCGTAAGCTACTACAAATTTTTATGTTCATTTTAATTCTTTTCTAGAACTTTAGCAAATTTGAATCAAACTGATCCACTAAATCTAAAATTTAAATGGTAAAAAAATATAAAAATGTATTTAAAGCTTCGGCATGCTTTTTCGTAAATATACTAATAACCTATCGGACAATGATTACTTGCAGTGCTATTACAGAAATCAATTTTGAATGTGAAAAAATTACTGAAAGCTTTCACAAAACTTTTGAACAAAAAGCTCAATTCAGCTCAAAAACTTGTTGGTATCGTTTAATCATATATACCATTGCGTATTCTACTCTTAGAGTGTGTGTTTCGGTTCAATTCAGCCAGAATTGTAAAACTATAGGTTAAAAATTCTCTGTACGATATCTCGATAAAAAAAGAGGCCCCTTTCGACTAGTAATTTCAGTTCAACAACTGTGGTACCTGCGTGTTTCGTTATTAATTGTATACACAACGATTATTTGTTCATAAATAAATTTAATTGGGTTCATATTAATTCATGTCGAGAGTTGTAAATGGCTATTTATTTCTATATAGCCTAAAAAAAATGTTGGGGTATAGTGGCAAGAATGAATAGTCCTGAATCTGAGCTGAAATCTGTAGTTCTGTTAGATTAATTATACGAGTGACAATAAGGTAACATTTTCAGGTATGGATTTGAACAAAACTTGAGTGCATTTTTAATTTAATTCTGTTTGCACTCAAACATTGATTAGAAACAATTTTTGTTTAATATTTGAGAGTGATTGAGTGGACTTATTAATTATATATTTTGAATGGAAATTTTTAAGTTAAATTCCGCGTACAATTTGTACTATGAAGTTGAGTAAATTTTTAGACGCGATTTATAGTTTATTTGAGTGCAATTGAAATTATAAATATTTATGTGCTCATATTTGTGTTTGCATAGACTTCGAAGTATATATTGTTTGAATGGATTTTAAGTGAAAATAAAGTAATATTTTGGTTTGACTTGAACAAAATTTGAGTGCATTTTAAATGTGAAATTTGAATACATCAATTTAATCACATTGAGTTAAAAATCAAATATGAGTTAAAAAAAATAGTTTGTCTTATTTGAGTTTGCGTATAGATTTTGAATTATAATTTAAGGTAAAAGAGTTTGAAAGTTTTAATTTCACTTTAGAGTGAAATTTAAGTAGATTTGAAAAGAAAATCGTTAGTTAAATTAAACGAATGAATATTAATCAATATTTCAACTTAATATGAACAAAAATTGAGTACATTTTAAATTAAGTTAAACGGTATTTGTATTTGAATAGCTTTTCAACTATGTTGAGTGGATTTTCTGTAGTGCCGCCTCGGCAACCCGTATAGACAGCATAGACAATATCGAAAACCTACACAACGTCGATAATGTAAATAATTCATAGTGTGATTTTGTAAACAGGTATTAATCAATGGTACAGTTTTAAAATAACCTGCAATGCATTTTAATCTAATTTATCCTCTCAAAAAATTTAGTTTGGTTAGAACATGTTGCAGAGATGTGATAAATAATTAAATAAATAATTTGTACTTTTGTTGACCATATTCCAGAACTTTTTCTAAAAATTATTTTAGAATCATTTTCAACATTTGATTGAGAGACGTATATAAATTTGTCGAAATTTATGATTATTATAGCAATTTTAGAATGTTACAACTATTTATGAATTTGTTGAAGTAGTTTGCAGAATAGTAATTTGAAGAGTTTCCCAATTTTGGATTTCTAATAGTCATAATGAATTTACTCATAAAATCGCCCAAACTTTAAACATCTGGGAGTCACCCTTTCCATCCCAAATTTTTATGTTGATATTAGAATTAATTATTTTTACAACTTTAATAATTAAGTTTAAAAAAAACTAAAATTATTAGCTCAGACAATTGTTTTGTGAAATGACAATCACATTTCTTTGATTATGAATTACGATTTTGAAGCGAAGTTCGCAGAATTATCGAATTCAATAACTTATAGTTAGAAAACTATTTTATTAAATTTTCAAAGTTTTTTATAGATTTCTGAATATTCTCAATATTCAAAACTCATATTAAAATTATTGATTTTTATGATCAAATTGTATGTACCAAATTCAGAATTGGAGAATTGAATTTTTAAAATAAATAAATTCTTCCAATTCCTTAATTGATGAAGTTGAATTTTAGAAATTCTGGGAATAACATGTGAGTTTATCTAACCTTTGAAACCAGATTTTAGAACTCGGTGTTCAATTTGAATTATAGAGATTTGAAAATTGCACAAATTTACTTATAAACATTTGCATACAGTAGAAAATTGGATTTTAATAATATTTAAAATGTTTATGGTTCTTGAATATTTCCAAATAAATTGAGTTTTGGCACCTGACGTATAAAACTCAGAATTTTGAAAATAATTCGCCGACAAATTTGTTTGAATTCCTCATATTATACGCATGATGATTTTATATGTTAATGCTCTGAACAAAGAATATCTTCAATACATTGAACACGTAATGACATCAATTTAAGAAAGGCATATTTTCATATAGAATAAGCGCACGAGTAGAATTGTTGAAAACTATAAAACTAGCTAATATTCTCTTTGACGTTGTTTTGGTTTTTTATTTCTCTCTAATGCCGGTTTTACGACAATAGTACGTTAATTAGACCGATTCATTTGACCGTATTCCTTGAAGTGTGCTCGATCCCTCTGCATTTACTGTTTCTAATTTTTTTCTAAATGTTTCTTTGTCTGGTGGGCCGTCGCAGTTTTTCATTTATGGTTGTGTTTGACCAAAAGAATTTTGCCCCTAATTTTTATCTTCCTCTAATTTTATTTAATTGGGCCTACTTATTTGGTATAATTTTTATTTGTAGTCAACATTAATTGAAAGACACGTAAATATAAAATAAAAATAATACAATTTTGACGTCAATTTTTTGATTAAGTACGAGTATGTAAGTTTCTCGGCAAGCATATATCTTACTTTTCTTACCTAATGTTGTCTAGCATGCATTCGTGTATGTTCAGCAAACCCCGCCTCAATTCCTAAGCCTTAGCTAACAATAATGACCACGATGCTCCTTTTGTCTAGATGAATGATTAATTACTTTAAGATGAATCGCATTTTTATTGAGACCATAGTTCAACTTATTATCTGTCAAGTCCAATCATATTCGTTACATATTTAATTTCAACAAGCTTATGCTTTTCGGAAATTCTGTACTATTTTAGGAAGAAACACAGCAGAAATGAAATGAAAAAAAGTGGAAAAAAGTGAATATCGCTGTGAATTTAAATGTTTTACACAAGCTTAAAGTATAACTATTTTACTTAGAATAAACAAATTCGAAAGAATAGTGGAAAAATGTGACCATACAAAAATTAGATCAAATTATACCTGAAAAAAATTATGTCGGAGGCATATTATACAACGCAGAAAAAGTTTATTTTTGTAAAACTGTTTTTGTTAAAAACTGAATTTAAAAAAAATTAGGGCGTTGTTTTTTGTTGTAAATATAATATCTGTATAGTCCTATTCAGATCTTAAAAAAAATTTTTTTTTAATTGTTCTGCGCAGCTTTCAGTGATGTAGAAAAAAAAATTATAAAAATTATGATGGGTCGCAAAGGGTAGTAAACCTAAATAAAATAATAAATAACCAATAAAAAGAATTATATTTCAGTTTTAATACACAAAACATTCAAAATTATTATGTATTTATGTTATTACAATCATATTTCAAGTGAAAATTAATAATTCAAAAAAAAAATTGCACGCCTTTTGAAAACAATGTCAACATTTAATTTTGGTACGCACTAAGGAGAATAAATGACCAAATGATATTCGTATCGAACAAAACCACAACAACATAAAAAGCAAAATCGGTTTTCAATTTAATTCTTAGTTTATCGAATTAAATATTAATTTCAAAAGTGTCAGTGATTATAAGTTAAATTATAAAAACATTTTGTGATTAAAAACGTTCCTTTTCTATTTAAATACAAATACAACATAAAAATGTAAACAATAAACATGAATTATTGTACTTAATACATCACTGTGTATCCGCCATATTCTTTCTGCGCGATATCTGTCAGAATGAGATTTGAAAACTACTATAGATGTGTTCGATTACATTGTAAATTATCTGGATCATTGTTGAATATAAATCCAAATCGTTAACTCATATATAGTTATTTTCGTTTTCTTAATATTTTAGTTTAAATTTAAGTCTCCCATTTTATGAAGTGTTAGACAAAAACTTATGCTTTTTTCATAAATAGGATCGGTTGAAAGACGAACTGTTAAATATATTAGTGTGTGGCCGATAGTTGTATGTTTAGAGTACCAATAGTTTATAGTCTTTTAGAGTGCAAATTATTGTAATTTGGGAAACTATTTATATATATATATATATATATATATATATATATATATATATATATATATAAATATATATATATATATATATATATATATATATATATATATATATATATATATATATATATATATATATATATATATATATATATATATATATATATATATATATACACATATATATATATATATATATATATATATATATATATAAACGTGTTTGTTTAAAAGTGTGAAGTTTGTCCTAATACTAAATAACTGTATTTGTATTAGTGACAATAATAAACAAAATTCCGATAAACCGATCAATTGTTAAAAGCTATTTGTTTTATTACCAAACGTAGAAAAATTACCAAAGCTCTACGCATATTCCAATTCAAACAAAAACTAGTGCAAAATTTTACACACAGGATAAACGCGAGCATGCACTTGTTTAAAGTAAATGAACGGAAACCTTAATGTTCCGATTAATAAAAATAATCCACTATCTAGTGGCTAAGTGACTTCAGACAAGGGTGTATATTTACAATTTTGGGTAGCTCTACACTATATCTAACTAAATATATAGCGTTCTTAAATCTAGAAGATACGTCTCTTAGGACAGGGATATTTTACCACGTTGTGTGTCAGTACAAAATTGAGATATTAAAAAAAAATGTAAATCTCAATTTTGTACTAACATACAACGTGATGAAACACCCCTGTCCTATGATACTTATCTTCCAGATTTAAGTAAGCTTTAACAGTTTTTGGTTAGATATACTTCTCAGCTACCCAATAATATGTATCGCTATCTGGGTACTGTTCTTGGTTCTGTAGGGGAATTTTCTTTTTAAATTTCAATTTTGTAGTTACATACAACGTTGTAAAACACCCCTCTCCTAAGTTACTTATCTTCTAGATAAAAGAAAGCTGTACATTTTTTTAGATATTCCTCAGATACCCAAAAATGTATATCGCTATCCGCGTACGATTCTTAGTTCAGCAGCAGAATTTTTTGAAATTTCAATTTTGTACTAACATATCTACAACGTGGGGAAACACCCCTGTCCTACACCCCTGATACTTATCTTCTAGATTTAAGAAAGCTTTAATATTTTTTAATTATATATAGTCTTAAAATGTATATCGCTATCTGGGTACGATCCTCGGTTCAGCAAGGGATTTATTTTAAAATTATTTCGAGCTCGAGGTTTAATTTAAGCTAGAGGTTTTATATCTACCTCACCCCACTCTTCATTTTCCATAAAACCAGCTTTACGAAAACTGTTCCTTATCGTGGTTGGTGTTACATTAACCATCCAAGCCGATGAGCTAAACCTGTGGCATCAGGTAAACTTATAACATTTAGTGTGCTATCCTCCATTCTTTCGGCATTTTCCTTAACATTTTTGTCCTGTAGTGGTCGAAACCCACTTTTTGTATTATAACCATAACCATAGGTTGTAGCTCTGATGTTGTATTTGGTGGAAAATGCTGCACTTAATAAATTATAATTTTGACGGAAATTATCGGAAAATAGAAGAACATTTCGCGACCAAAATGACTGTCGAGTTTTACCAACCAGTCTTCCCATATAGCACTGATCATCCAATCTTTTTTATTGCTGTAATAATTTACATCGAGAAATTTGACGAAACGAGAAGCTCGCGTATTTTTACTTTTGGCGATTATCAATAGTTTTAATTTTTCGCTGCCTGACATATTAGAACCGACTAAACACGTATTCCCTATAAACGTGAAAGATTTATCGGGTAAATACTGGAAAAACAAACCAGTTTCATCACAATTAAAGATAATATTTGAGTTCTAATTTCCTATTAGGCTTGGCAGGATTTACCGAAGCAGTCTCTTCATTTACGGCTTTGTAAACAATATTATGGCGCGGCTTAAATTAATTAAACCACCCATTACTTGCTCTAAATTCTGACACTTTAAGGTTTTTCGCGAATTCAAGAGCCTTTCGAATAATCAATGTATATACTTGATGCACGCATGTAGCACTTACAAAAATTCATTTTATTTTTATTTTTCAAAATGGGTAAAACAGTACTTCTTGTTATTCCAAATTTTATTGTAACATCATTTTCAGCATGCCGTCATCCACACAAGCAATCAATTTCAGTTTTTATTCAATTGGGAGACATTTCAGATGTTGCGGTGTCATTTTTGTATACTTTTAAATCCAATAATACTACTTTACTAGTTACAATAAATTATAATTTAATTTTTTATTTAAATTTCACTAAAAATGCATTAAGTTTAAATGCAGTTTAAACAAAATCAACCGTCTATATATGACAGAATACAGCAAAATTGAAGCAGAAATTAAAAATTGCGTTCATGCGAGTATGCTACTCAGTAAGGTGTGTAAGTGAAATAAAAACGTAACTTTTCCAATTGGAAAATATAGAAATGTTAAGGTAAGGCTGCGGCCAGAGATCGCGCGATAAGCGATCTGGTGCGACAAAATTGCACACATATATTTAAATATAACTGTACGTAGTTAAAGCGACGCGAGCTACGAATGAACGCGAGTGATTGCTAGTTTCAAAGCGAGAAGAGATACAACTTTACATTTTCGCGGGAGTTTATAGACATTTTGCATGGTGTTGTATAATTGTGTGCATTAATAACAAGGAAGTTTAGTTATTTTGGAGGTTCCTAATAATAATATAAATTTAAATATAAATAAATTAAATTAAATAACAAAATAAATTTAACATTGGAACCCTTGAAAAAATGTTTATGTATAGAATGGAAATTCAAAATGTAATCTACAAGCACGTATACGAGAATTTACCATCACCACAAATTTTCTCGAATTCTTCATAACACTATTCCATTCCAATTACTTCTCCAATAAGTGATTATTCTGACTGTGCAAATTCAGTTCCGAATATGTACAATTGTTCATCGTCAACTGTGTTTTAAGAAGGGGATATACATACACACAGGATATTATAAAATAGGATGAGGTAGATTATGGCAAACTGTATGGTACTTAGGCTACATCTTCTCGATTATGATGAAATTCAACATGTCACATGAACAATGTTCTGGAATGTTGTCCAACTGGAGAACTAGGCCATTACTTGACAAATTATGATGAACTTGACATGTTGGATAGAAATAGAATTCTAGATTTTTAAGTGAATGTCTGGAATATGGCCTAGGGGAACTGACCCAACTCATTCTTTGGCCGATTATAATTAAACTTGGTATTATTGCTGTTGAATAAAGTTTTGAAATATGGCCAACTGGAATGGAATTGGGCTCACTCTTTGTTTGATTTTGAGAATTTAACATGTTGAATGTAAAGAAGATTTAAAAACTAATTTTGTGTGAAGTTCTGTGATATGGCCTATAGGAACGCAGGTAGGCCATACTTTGACTGAGTATAATGAAAATTGATATGTTGAATAAACATGAGATTCTCAAATGATCTTTGGATGAAGTTCTGGAATATGGCCAACAGGAAAGAGACTAAGCCATTTCTTCTTCGATTTTAATGAAATTCGACACGTTGGATCGAAAAATAGAATCATACAATTATTTTTTATTGAAGCTTTGGAATATGGCCGGTTGTCTTGACGTTTAATACTGTATTCCAAAGAGTAAGGAAAGTTCGTTGTGCAATGGACGTGGCGAAAATGCGTCATGTGAGAGTTAACGAGTATAGTGTGCCGAAAACGATGAAAATGACGTCACGGACGAATAAATGCAATTATATAAAACGATTCAGTTTATGACATTTTGAATTTTACTTCAGTGGAATAACTTTTTCTGGTAATGGTTCCCGAGACTCGATGAATTATATTCTTTATTATACTTTGGTTCTAGACTGTTTGGGCAGGATCCTATAGCATACTACCTCAAACTAAAACTTATTGAATTGTATCAGAGAATAAAAATCCGCGAAAGTCAGTCAAGAACGAAATTTTTTCGAAATTGCTTGTCCAAATTTCTGAGTTCTTTTTGAAATAACGAAATCGCCTACAAAACTCTTGCTCATTAAAATATTCCATATCAATCCTATCATGAAATATTTTTGTACGATCGAGGGTTCATGGTCGAGATGTAATATATTTTAAGAATGAATTTGACTTATATGTGTAGGAACGTGAAATTTAAATATAGTTCAAATGTCAGCTAGAAACAAAATGCATTTTAATAATTTTTGAGGTTAAGCAAGACCATCTACTATATATCTATATATAATTTTCAGTATAATTAAATGAACAATAAAAATATAATTTTAAATATTCACCATCGTATAGACGAGAACCGTATAAACATACATATATATTTATGATGCAACTGTGTTTTTGAACTCTCAAAACATATAATCCCACAAAATTATTAGACAAAACATACACTATGTTATGCACTCAGTAACAGTATAACTAATAAAATTCTCACATCAACATAAATTTTATTCAACACCAAATTTTTTAACTGTTTAGATTTCATTCCAACTTTCCCCGCATCTTGTTTAACTTAATATAATTTATGATTTCAAGCATTTGGTTTTGGTTTTCAACCCTTTAATGCTATCCAACCCGAAGAAGACAAAACACACAGTATATAAAAGCGTATATTTATGTACCTTATATGTGAACACTTTATATGTATATAGTGTTTGATAATGTTATTTGAACAGGTGGATGAGGGGGTTGGATAAATAAAAAAGCAACCAACAATAGTTAATAACAAAGTTAAAAGCTTAACTTTTGTATACATATACGAGGAGTATATGCAGCACAAGATAAAATCAACATCATGATATGGTGATAATGATTACGAACATTTCATTTTCAGAAGCATGTGCGCACAACAACATCAACAATATAGCAAAGTTCATTTCATTATCTTTGAGGTCTGCTAAACTTTTTGATTGGATAACCATAATTTAATCGGAATGACACAATTTTCTATATACATACGTCGGGTTGTCTTGTGATCTGGAATTTTTTCGCTTCACACGATATAACATTCAAACGTAATAAACAACGACTTTGGTTGTTTTAAACGTAACTTCGTATACATACATACAGTACATAGATTTTATTTGTTGTTGGAAAATTCTCGAAAACCTTTCATTTTGATTTATGTATTTACTTTGTCTGTTTGTTTTGTTGTTGTTGTTGTTGTTGTTGTTATTGTAGTGTGCATATCATGTTTGGAAAATTAGAAATGAAAAGTTTTCTAGTCACTATGTATATGGGAATCTGGTGTGTATATGTGTGAATGAATGTACAAATTTTCTATGTAGATTTCTACTTCAAAAAAAAAACAAACTAAGTTTAGTTTTTAATTTTAATGTTTAAAGTTTTTATTTTCTTTAATTAAAATGATATATTTAAGCTGCAGAAATAAATAAATCCAATTTTTGTAGAGTGTGTCTATCTGTACTATATACAGTACAGTTTTAGTTATGTAATGTAAATTTAAATGTTTTTGTAAGTATGACAAATAGGGATGTTACATAAGAGTTGTAGGAGTAGGTATATAAATTAATATTCCTAATGTTTGCGAATTGAGTGTAATTATTTTAACAATGCATGCCTAGGACCGCTGGGCAGACATATTATTATTGCTTACAGTGGTTGGGAACTTGAAATTACATATGAAACATATTATGAGCTTTACTTTAGTTTGGTGATAAGTGGCAGAATTTAATCAACAAATATTTGTTGTTTCTTTCACTTAGCAGGAGTCCTTGAACATCTCCTCAGCTATCAACAACAATAAAAAAATTATCTGAAATTTGGTGTTCGATTTAATGCTATGACGTATCTAAACATCGATCAGAATGTCATCCAAATATTGGAATGAACTGACCATACAAATTTAATGATTTATGATTTTTTTTTCAGGTGAAAGATATCTAATGAGCTTGTTAGAAAAGGAATCAAATATACTGTTTCATGTACTACTAGAACTAGAATAAACAAAACTCGACAGTTGTGTTACTGGCCATTTACTTCAAGCAAAGCGAAAACATACAGAAAAAAATTCTTCATAAATTTATTTCTCAGGATAATTGATTTTTTAATGTCTTGTTGGACGGAGAATTTAATGAGATATTTCATGTATTATCGGAATCTGAGTTAAAATCTCTGGCAAAGGGTGTTGATGGCCAATTTTTATTAAATTATTTTAAAAAACCTTACTTCAGACAAAAAATTCGTGGTCAATTTGTTTCTCGGGATAGTGGATTACAGTAGTAAGTAACAACTTTACAGACGGTGAGAAAGTTGTGCAAAATTTTAGTTGAGTTGTGCAAAATTTTAATAGTGAGGTAAAAAAAAAAAACGAAAAAAACGAAAAGATTTGAAATAGTGAGGTAAAAAAAAAGGAAAAAAAAAGATTTGTGGTTTTTGGATAAATTTGCACTGGTTCTATAATACTACAACAGGTGATATATATATATATATATATATATATATTTTGCACGACTAAGATGATTCGAAGAAAATAGATAATGATAAATAAAATAAAATAAAATAAAATGTAATTGTGTTTTCGTAAAAAAGATTTGTTGTTTTTGTCATTTATACAACTCAGAAATTTATACAACTATATTCTATATTACAGTCGATATAAAATATTGTTGTTTGTGTTTTCGTTGTTGTGGAAATTTGTATAAGTACATATATAATAATAATAAAACACACGGTTCGGAGAAAAAAGATAAGAAAAAATATATTTGATATTTAATGAAATGTGTGTGTGTTGGAATGAATTAAATTGATCGGTGGCGCTAAAAATATAAAAAAGAAATAAAGTAAGAAAGAATGTTGAAGAATATGATATGTGGTTGTCGGAGTTTTTGTATGAATTAATTAATTAATTAATTAATGAATATTGTTGTTGCGTTGTTGGATAGATAAGAAAGAGATTTTTATTAAATTGATCAGCGGTATGTATGAATATGAGAACAATATTGGGGGTTGGATATGAAATAAATAATTAGAAAATTATTCGTAGATTTATAATAGATATTTTCCATATGTAATATTAAGAAATTTTCGGTGCATTTAAAAATTTTAGGTATGACAAATTGGTATATGAATATTTGTAATTTCTATCTAACACGGTTCGGAGAAATGAGATAAGCAAAAAAAAATAAAAATAAATTAATATGTGCGATAAGAAGAAGGAATCCGATGCGTTGTGTTATTGTAAATCACATTTTTTTTTTTTCGTTAATCTGAATCAATTTCGATTGAGGTAATATAGATAAAAAGATTTGAGTAAGGAACAAAACATAAAAAACCTTTGGGAAAGTTTAAGATTAAATTTTATATATGTATGTACAAAAAAAAATGTAATAAGTTTATCACTTTATGCATTTTTTATCCTGGTACAGTCGGAATTTATGAAGGAAAAATAATTAAATTCAAATATAGTAATTTTACAAGTATTTCTGATGAATGAAGAATTGAAAGACGAAAAACTTTTCTTTCAACCGTAGTTGGACATGAGATAAAATTGTTTTAACAATTATCATCAAATTATTTATCTTTATTTTCATCATTTATCATATTTTTATTACAAAGATTATAATATAGATCAAAGAAGCAGAAGAAGAAACGTGTGATGTGTGTTATTGTAAAAAGTGAAAATTGAGAGTGGTGGGAGATAAAGAAATTATAAAACACAATGTGTGGTTGTATTTTTATAGTGATGTAAAATTAAAAAAAAGATTTGTGTTCTGAATGTTTTTTTTTTTTGAAATTAGATCGTACTATGTAGCGTATAGTAGTGTTGTTTGTGTTTTCGTTGTTGTGGAAATTTGTATAAGTACATATATAATAATAATAAAACACACGGTTCGGAGAAAAAAGATAAGAAAAAATGATATTTAATGAAATGTGTGTGTCGGAATGAATTAAATTGATCGGTGGCGCTAAAAATATAAAAAAGAAAAAATGTTGAAGAATATGATATGTGATAAGAAAGATATTTTTTTATTCAATTGATCACTGGCACTAAAAAAATATAAAGATTAAGAAGTTTGTTGTTGGTGTATGTGTGTATGTATGAATATGAGAATAACATTGGGGTTGGATATGAAATAAATAATTAGGAAAATTATTCGTAGATTTATAATAGATATTTTCCATATGTAATATTAAGAAATTTTCGGGGCATTTAAAAATCTTAGGTATGACAAATTGATGTAAACGTCTATATGATTTAGTAGTAGATAAAAATTGTCAACTAGACAGTAATATTGTGTTAGATACGAGATTTATTGTTGTTTGTGTTTCGTACATGAATATTTGTTGTAATTTCTATCTAACACGGTTCGGAGAAATGAGATAAGCAAAAAATTAAAATTAAAATAGAATAAAAATATGTGCGATAAGAAGAAGAAATCCGATGCATTATTGTAAATCAAATTTTTTTTCTTTTCGTCATAGTATTGTGTACATACATATATGGAATTAATAGATTTTTTGTTGTTTGTATTTGTTTTTACAAATTTTGCAAGTATGAAGCATTTGACAAAAAAATAAAAAATGTTCGATATAAGACTTGAAGTTCTGTTAATAAAAATTTTAAAAAATTACAGTATACATAAACAAAAGAAAAATCATAAACAAAAAAATCAAAAACCATCAAATAGAAAAAGAAAACATTCCGCACTGTGTTACTGTAAAAAGTGAAAATTGAGAATGGTGATAAAAGAAATTATAACCCAATGCGTTGTATTATTTTTATAGTAATGCAAAATTAACAGATTTGTGTTATTTTTAGTGTTGTGATTTGTGAAGGGTTTTTTTTTTTTGATATTAGATCGTAAATAAAACTATTATAATAATATAGCGTATGAATATTGTTTTAAATACGAGACTTAATGTTGTTTGTGTTTTCGTGTATATAAATATCTCGGAATCGGAATTTATTTAAATTTCGGAAACAATTAAACTGATTTATTATTACAGTATTAATATTAAGCAATCATGTTTTGTCATGTTTAAGACACGAACTCGAAAAAAAGGGAAATTTTAAAAGGAAATATTTTAAACGAATATTTATAATTGTATTTAGCTTTAAACCTGTATTATTTGACAATAAACGTTAAAAAGTATTGCTAGAAGTTAAAATATTTTAGATAAATAAAACATAAATAAAATATATTGGTTTAATTAAATATAATTTCCCCAGTATTATTCCCGATGTTCTCTATCTAGAACTTGAAGTTCTGTTAATAAAAAAAACGAAGCAAATGTGATTTGACAAAAAGTATAAACCAGAAAAAAGAAAAATCATAAACAAAGATAATCAAATAAAGAAACATAAAACATTGTGTTTATTTTTAAAAATAATTTATTTATTTATAAAAATTTTTGTTATACCTTAAAATTAAATCGATGAATTAAAAATAGCGAATTTTATTTCTCAACTATTTAGTGTTTTCAGTAATTATTATTTGAAAAAATACTTTCAATTAAAAAACCTTCACAAAAATAAATATTTTCTATACTACACACGATTCGAAAAGAAAAAATAAAGTAAAAATTTGTACAACTTCACAATATTTTGTTACAAATGTAAACCCGGCAAATCAAGAATATCGATATCTGTTCTCTATACTTTTGGGTTTGCAAGGTGGGAAAATTCCCAATAGCACATCCTAGGAATATACATAGGAAATGAAGAATGCACGAAATTAAATTTAGAACTTACTAAAAGGCTTAATAAAATGTAAAATTTTACCACCACAAGAACTATATCACTCCGTTCTCCCTATCAAGCAGAATAACAAATTAATGTTTACCTTGTGCTTGCACTTGTAGTAAAGACAAAAATCAGAGTGAATGCATTCACTCTGTTGATGATGCTGGGCATTAACAGGAACTTGGGCGCTGCACGAATTTAGAAAAGGCACTCGAAAAGGGGTACAAATTATTACATTATATCTATGAGATATGGAGTTATAATGTTGAGCAATATGATATACACACTCAAACTGGAGGTTTGTTCACTGAGATGATGAATACATTTAAAAAAATCGAAAATCTATGCTTTTAAAGTATTTAGTACCAATAATAATACAGAATAGATCGTTTGTTAGGTAAAATGCATATGTCTAAACTATATAGCATCGAAGGTAGTTAACTTCAAAGCAATGAAGAATATATTAAATTTACGAAAATAATAATATTCCTATTATTTCAACTAATATTCGATGCATGGAAAGATATGAAGTGTTAACTTTAACAGAGGTTAAGGAATATAGAGTTACGAGTAATAAGAGGAAATATTTGGAAAATTACGACTCACTACCACATGGTCATAAAAATTGCAAAACAGGTGTATGACTTACCCGACCTTTTATTTAAAAAAGATAATTTTGTTGTAAGATTTTAATGTTTCATACAATTTTTAGAAATATAAGCAACATGTAAATTATAAAAATTACAAGATGAATAAAAATTAAAAACAAAGTTATTAAAAAATTATAAAAATTTAGAAATATAAATAAAATATTATAATAAATAATTTTAGAAAAAATATTATTATTACATTATTTGAAAAAATACTTTCAATTAAAAAAACCTTCACAAATTTAAACTAATTATTTTCTAATTATTAATATGTATTATGTAATAATTTATTCTGCAACTATAACTATAATTTATTCCTTTAGAAATTTCCCGCATATATGTAATAACTTTTTTTTATTATAAAAACATAAAATGTGAATATTAAACATAAAAATTATTGAATAAAAAAACTTTAAAAAATATTTAAATTTAAAATTTGTAAAATTATTCGCAGATTTATAATAAATATTTTCCATATGTAATATTAATTAAATTAGTATTATTTATTCTATAAGTATAATTTTAATATATTTGAAGAAATTTTCGGCACACAATAGGTTTAATTTTAAAATAATACTTTATAAAACGAAAAAATTACAAGATGAATAAAACTTAATAAAAAATTATTAAAAATTTTAAAATTTAGAAATAAAAGTAAAAAAAATATTTTTATTATTTGAAAAATAAAATACTTTCAATTAAAAAACCTTCACAAATTTAAATTAATTATTTTCGATATTACATTACTACACAAAATATAACATGTTATACTTATAGAATAAACAATACTAATTTAATTAATATTACATATGGAAAATATTTATTATAAATCTGCGAATAATTTTCTAATTTTACAAATGTTAAATTTAAATATTTTTTAAAGTTTTCTTATTCAATAATTTTTAATAGGAATATTTCTGTAATAATTATAAAGTATTCCTTTTAAAAATTTTAGGTATTGATGAAAAAATGATGTAAACGTCTATGATTTAGACTGTGTGCGAAACCTGTGATGAAAAATCGTTAATATTAATTTTGACATTTGTTTGATAATTATTCCCTTACATTCACAATTTTTTATTATACTGTCCGAAATGTGAAGTAAATCTCCCCACCTCATAAGTTTTTCCTCATGTCATATACATATGTCGATTTTTGTTTTCATAACCTCAAATTTTTGTGACAACAGTTTGCACAATATCACAAATATTTGTACAATTATGAATTATATATTTTGGACAATTATATATTTTACGAATTATTAATTACGAATTTTATGTTAAATAGATTATTATGATTGCAAGATGATGGAACAGATTTCTTCATGGAATAAAATTAACACATTGATGTATTAATAACTATTAGAATTTATAATTATGTATGTATAATCTCACGTTACACATGCGTTAAAAATCAGACGTTACACATGCGTACACAAATTATTTGATAGCAGTCAAAATTATCATAGACTCGAATAATTTCTGTATTTCGTTCAAAAAACTATTTATTCACTGATCTCTTTTTAAATAAAACTTGCAACTAATCACTGAAAAGTGTTAATATTGAGTGATTAAGTCTTCCCACACACTGTTTTTCTAAAGCTTTCTCGTAATATCTATTGAGTTTGTTTTCATTTCAATATTTTTACCAACCAGCGGTACAGTCGGAGTTTATGAATGAAAAATAATTATATTCAAATACAATAATTTTACAAATATTTTCTAATGAATGAAGAATTGAAAAACGAAAAATTTTTTTTTTGATATGCATTTAATTAATTTATTTAATGCATTTAGTGAATTTTAAGCAACCATGTTTTGTTATGTTTAATTATTTTTTATACCATGTTAAGACACGAACTCGAAAAAAGGGAAATTTTAAAAGGAAAGATTTTAAACAATTTATCATTCAATTTATCATTGTATTTAGCTTTAAACCTGTATTATTTGTCAATAAACTTCAAAATATTGTTAGAAGTGGAAATTATTCAAGATAAATAGAACATAAATAAAATGGTTATGATTTTTATTAATTTTGATAGTTTGTGTAATGCACCAGCATCACTTCGATTGATATGTTAATCAAAACTATTGCTGTATTGTTTTGAAAATAGAAATTATAATGTTTTAAAACGTCATCGTTCTTGAATTAAAACTCGCAACTTTACTTACAATTTCTTTTTTTTAATTTTATTAACTTAAGTTTTACAAATGTTAATTTTAAATATTTTTGTTTTTTTTTAAATTGTTTCTCCTTTTATTAATAATTTTTAATAATCACACTTTTAGGTTTTTAAAAATAAAAAAAGTTATTATATGCGGAAATATTCTAAAGAAAGAAATTATAATTATAGTTACAGAATAAAATAATACATATTATTACATGTTATATTTTATGTAGTAATGTAATATAGAAAATAATTAATTTAAATTTGTGAAGGTTTTTAATTGAAAGTATTTTTTTTCAGTTCAATAATATTTTTTCTATTTTGATTTGTAAATTTTTATAAATTTTTAATAATTTCTTTCATTTTTAACTTTTTGATGTTCCTTGTTTATGATTTTTCTTTTTCTCGGTTGTTTATACTTTTTGTCAAATCACATTTGCTGCGTTTTTTTTATTAACAGAACTTCAAGTCCTATATAGAACATTTTTATATTTTGTCAGATGCTTCATACTTGGAAAATTTACAAAAAAGAAAAAAACAACAACAAATCATATTCATCTTTATTTTATATTCTTAGATGTTCCTATTTCACAGACCGCACAATAGCTACACATATTCATTAGGCTATATTCTTAGCACCAATCAGTGCTAATTGTTTTCGTATCCGAAATATTCATAAACGAATCATGTCGAATCATGTGTAGTAAATTTGTGAAGGTTTTTTAATTGAAATCACTTCGATTGATATGTTAATCAAAACTATTGCTGTATTGTTTTGAAAATAGAAATTATGATTTTTTAAAACGTCATCGTTCTTGATTTACTCAAAACGTAATCGTTCTTGAATTAAAACTCGCAACCTTACTCACAATTTCTTTTCTTATTTTATTAACTTAAATTTTACAAATGTTAATTTAAAATATGTTTGTTTTTTAAATTGTTTCTCCTTTCATTAATAATTTTAAGTATGGTTTTTTAAAAATAAAAAAGTTATTATATGCGGAAATATTTTAAAGGATAAATATAGTTACAGAATAAAATATTACATATTATTACATGTTACATTTTATGTGATGTGATATAGAAAATAATTAATTTAAATATGTATGTATGTGAAGGTTTTTTTTATTTGAAAGTATTTTTCTTCTAAAATTATTTTTAATAATATTTTTTTTATTTCTAAATTTTTAATAATTGCAAATCATATTTGCTGCGTTTTTTTATTAACAGAACTTCAAAATATTTATTATAAATCTGCGAATAATTTTCTAATTTTACAAATTTTAAATTGAAATATTTTTTAAAGTTTTTTTTATTCAATAATTTTTATTTTTAATATTCACATTTTATGTTTTTATAATAAAAAAAAAGTTATTACATATATGCGGGAAATTTCTAAAGGAATAAATTATAGTTATAGTTACAGAATAAATTATTACATAATACATATTAATAATTAGAAAATAATTAGTTTAAATTTGTGAAGGTTTTTTTAATTGAAAGTATTTTTTCAAATAATGTAATAATAATATTTTTTCTAAAATTATTTATTATAATATTTTATTTATATTTCTAAATTTTTATAATTTTTTAATAACTTTGTTTTTAATTTTTATTCATCTTGTAATTTTTATAATTTACATGTTGCTTATATTTCTAAAAATTGTATGAAACATTAAAATCTTACAACAAAATTATCTTTTTTAAATAAAAGGTCGGGTAAGTCATACACCTGTTTTGCAATTTTTATGACCATGTGGTAGTGAGTCGTAATTTTCCAAATATTTCCTCTTATTACTCGTAACTCTATATTCCTTAACCTCTGTTAAAGTTAACACTTCATATCTTTCCATGCATCGAATATTAGTTGAAATAATAGGAATATTATTATTTTCGTAAATTTAATATATTCTTCATTGCTTTGAAGTTAACTACCTTCGATGCTATATAGTTTAGACATATGCATTTTACCTAACAAACGATCTATTCTGTATTATTATTGGTACTAAATACTTTAAAAGCATAGATTTTCGATTTTTTTAAATGTATTCATCATCTCAGTGAACAAACCTCCAGTTTGAGTGTGTATATCATATTGCTCAACATTATAACTCCATATCTCATAGATATAATGTAATAATTTGTACCCCTTTTCGAGTGCCTTTTCTAAATTCGTGCAGCGCCCAAGTTCCTGTTAATGCCCAGCATCATCAACAGAGTGAATGCATTCACTCTGATTTTTGTCTTTACTACAAGTGCAAGCACAAGGTAAACATTAATTTGTTATTCTGCTTGATAGGGAGAACGGAGTGATATAGTTCTTGTGGTGGTAAAATTTTACATTTTATTAAGCCTTTTAGTAAGTTCTAAATTTAATTTCGTGCATTCTTCATTTCCTATGTATATTCCTAGGATGTGCTATTGGGAATTTTCCCACCTTGCAAACCCAAAAGTATAGAGAACAGATATCGATATTCTTGATTTGCCGGGTTTACATTTGTAACAAAATATTGTGAAGTTGTACAAATTTTTACTTTATTTTTTCTTTTCGAATCGTGTGTAGTATAGAAAATATTTATTTTTGTGAAGGTTTTTTAATTGAAAGTATTTTTTCAAATAATAATTACTGAAAACACTAAATAGTTGAGAAATAAAATTCGCTATTTTTAATTCATCGATTTAATTTTAAGGTATAACAAAAATTTTTATAAATAAATAAATTATTTTTAAAAATAAACACAATGTTTTATGTTTCTTTATTTGATTATCTTTGTTTATGATTTTTCTTTTTTCTGGTTTATACTTTTTGTCAAATCACATTTGCTTCGTTTTTTTTATTAACAGAACTTCAAGTTCTAGATAGAGAACATCGGGAATAATACTGGGGAAATTATATTTAATTAAACCAATATATTTTATTTATGTTTTATTTATCTAAAATATTTTAACTTCTAGCAATACTTTTTAACGTTTATTGTCAAATAATACAGGTTTAAAGCTAAATACAATTATAAATATTCGTTTAAAATATTTCCTTTTAAAATTTCCCTTTTTTTCGAGTTCGTGTCTTAAACATGACAAAACATGATTGCTTAATATTAATACTGTAATAATAAATCAGTTTAATTGTTTCCGAAATTTAAATAAATTCCGATTCCGAGATATTTATATACACGAAAACACAAACAACATTAAGTCTCGTATTTAAAACAATATTCATACGCTATATTATTATAATAGTTTTATTTACGATCTAATATCAAAAAAAAAAAACCCTTCACAAATCACAACACTAAAAATAACACAAATCTGTTAATTTTGCATTACTATAAAAATAATACAACGCATTGGGTTATAATTTCTTTTATCACCATTCTCAATTTTCACTTTTTACAGTAACACAGTGCGGAATGTTTTCTTTTTCTATTTGATGGTTTTTGATTTTTTTGTTTATGATTTTTCTTTTGTTTATGTATACTGTAATTTTTTAAAATTTTTATTAACAGAACTTCAAGTCTTATATCGAACATTTTTTATTTTTTTGTCAAATGCTTCATACTTGCAAAATTTGTAAAAACAAATACAAACAACAAAAAATCTATTAATTCCATATATGTATGTACACAATACTATGACGAAAAGAAAAAAAAATTTGATTTACAATAATGCATCGGATTTCTTCTTCTTATCGCACATATTTTTATTCTATTTTAATTTTAATTTTTTGCTTATCTCATTTCTCCGAACCGTGTTAGATAGAAATTACAACAAATATTCATGTACGAAACACAAACAACAATAAATCTCGTATCTAACACAATATTACTGTCTAGTTGACAATTTTTATCTACTACTAAATCATATAGACGTTTACATCAATTTGTCATACCTAAGATTTTTAAATGCCCCGAAAATTTCTTAATATTACATATGGAAAATATCTATTATAAATCTACGAATAATTTTCCTAATTATTTATTTCATATCCAACCCCAATGTTATTCTCATATTCATACATACACACATACACCAACAACAAACTTCTTAATCTTTATATTTTTTTAGTGCCAGTGATCAATTGAATAAAAAAATATCTTTCTTATCACATATCATATTCTTCAACATTTTTTCTTTTTTATATTTTTAGCGCCACCGATCAATTTAATTCATTCCGACACACACATTTCATTAAATATCATTTTTTCTTATCTTTTTTCTCCGAACCGTGTGTTTTATTATTATTATATATGTACTTATACAAATTTCCACAACAACGAAAACACAAACAACACTACTATACGCTACATAGTACGATCTAATTTCAAAAAAAAAAAACATTCAGAACACAAATCTTTTTTTTAATTTTACATCACTATAAAAATACAACCACACATTGTGTTTTATAATTTCTTTATCTCCCACCACTCTCAATTTTCACTTTTTACAATAACACACATCACACGTTTCTTCTTCTGCTTCTTTGATCTATATTATAATCTTTGTAATAAAAATATGATAAATGATGAAAATAAAGATAAATAATTTGATGATAATTGTTAAAACAATTTTATCTCATGTCCAACTACGGTTGAAAGAAAAGTTTTTCGTCTTTCAATTCTTCATTCATCAGAAATACTTGTAAAATTACTATATTTGAATTTAATTATTTTTCCTTCATAAATTCCGACTGTACCAGGATAAAAAATGCATAAAGTGATAAACTTATTACATTTTTTTTTGTACATACATATATAAAATTTAATCTTAAACTTTCCCAAAGGTTTTTTATGTTTTGTTCCTTACTCAAATCTTTTTATCTATATTACCTCAATCGAAATTGATTCAGATTAACGAAAAAAAAAAAATGTGATTTACAATAACACAACGCATCGGATTCCTTCTTCTTATCGCACATATTAATTTATTTTTATTTTTTTTTGCTTATCTCATTTCTCCGAACCGTGTTAGATAGAAATTACAAATATTCATATACCAATTTGTCATACCTAAAATTTTTAAATGCACCGAAAATTTCTTAATATTACATATGGAAAATATCTATTATAAATCTACGAATAATTTTCTAATTATTTATTTCATATCCAACCCCCAATATTGTTCTCATATTCATACATACCGCTGATCAATTTAATAAAAATCTCTTTCTTATCTATCCAACAACGCAACAACAATATTCATTCATTCATTAATTAATTCATACAAAAACTCCGACAACCACATATCATATTCTTCAACATTCTTTCTTACTTTATTTCTTTTTTATATTTTTAGCGCCACCGATCAATTTAATTCATTCCAACACACACACATTTCATTAAATATCAAATATATTTTTTCTTATCTTTTTTCTCCGAACCGTGTGTTTTATTATTATTATATATGTACTTATACAAATTTCCACAACAACGAAAACACAAACAACAATATTTTATATCGACTGTAATATAGAATATAGTTGTATAAATTTCTGAGTTGTATAAATGACAAAAACAACAAATCTTTTTTACGAAAACACAATTTACTATACGCTACATAGTACGATCTAATTTCAAAAAATAAAACATTACATTTTATTTTATTTTATTTATCATTATCTATTTTCTTCGAATCATCTTAGTCGTGCAAAATATATATATATATATATATATATATATCACCTGTTGTAGTATTATAGAACCTGTGCAAATTTGAGTTGTATAAATGACAAAAACAACAAATCTTTTTTACGAAAACACAATTTACTATACGCTACATAGTACGATCTAATTTCAAAAAAAATAAAACATTACATTTTATTTTATTTTATTTATCATTATCTATTTTCTTCGAATCATCTTAGTCGTGCAAAATATATATATATATATATCACCTGTTATAGTATTATAGAACCTGTGCAAATTTATCCAAAAACCACAAATCTTTTTTTTCCTTTTTTTTACCTCACTATTTCAAATCTTTTCGTTTTTTTCGTTTTTTTTTTTTACCTCACTATTAAAATTTTGCACAACTCAACTAAAATTTTGCACAACTTTCTCACCGTCTGTAAAGTTGTTACTTACTACTGATTACGTTTGAACTTGTTGGACAAGAAGTCTTATGAGCTATTACATGTACTATCGGAACATGAATCCAAATCTCTGGCAAAGGGTATTAATGGCCATTTATCATTTTCGGTCAAACTCGAACTTTTCAGAAAAAAATTCGAGGCCATTTTATTTCTCTGGATAATAGATTTCTTTAAGTCTTGTTGGATGAGGAATTTAATGAGCTTTTACATTATAGTACAGGACCTGAGTTCAAATCTTTGGTAAGGAGTGTTGTATTAATGGCAATTTTTCATTTTTGGTCAAACTCCTTTTTCTTAAAATAAAATTCAAGGCCAATTTATTTCTCTGGATAATGTTTTTTTTAAAGCTTGTTGAACGAGCAACTTAATGAGATATTTAATGTATTATCGGAACCTGAGTTCAAATCTCTGGCAAATGGCGTTATTGGCCAATTTTTATTAAATTATTTTAAAAAGCCTTATTTCAGAAAAATATGTATCTAAATTTTTTATCTGAAGTAAAGCTTTATTAAATAATTTATTTAAAATTGGCCATCAACACAGAAATTTGAACTAAGGTTCCAAAAGTACATGAAATAGCTCATTAAATTACTCCTACCATCAACACCCTTTGCCAGAGATTTGTACTCAGGTTCCGATAGTACATGAAACAGCTGATTAAATTTCTTGTCCAACAAGACTTAAAGGAACCCATTCTCCAGAGAAATGAATTGGCTAAGAATTTTTTTCTGAAAAGTTCGAGTTTGCCTGAAAATGATAAATAGCTATTAACACCCTTTGCCAGAGAATTAGACTCAGGTTCCGATAGTACATAAAATAGCTCATGAAATTTCACGTCCAACAAGAATTAAAAGAATTCATTATCCTGAAAAACAAATTGGCCACGATTTTTTTTGTCGAAAGATTGATTTTGGCCGAAAATGATAAATGGCCATTAACACCCTTTGCCAGAGGTTTGGTCTCAGGAATAAAGAAATTGAAGCTAAAAAAATTTAGGAAATTATAATTGAAAAGAATTTATAATTTTTCATGAAATGTGATATAATTATTATTATTACAGTTTTATAAAGGCCATTACTGACCCCTCACTGAAAACAATCTGCCTCAACCGGATTCGATCCTGAGCTTATAACCAAGCGTTCTCTACATTGTGAAGCATCGTCGTTTACAACGACCTTTGCACCTACCATATTTGCTCAGGATCCGCACGAAGAACGTGACCGAGCCACCGTACTCTCAGAGATCTTACTTAATGTAAATAATGTCGGGGATCTTCATCAGATCTTGATCTCGGCATTGTACAGAGCTTGGTATGCACCACCTACTTCGAACTTTGGGCCGTAAATCACACTCTCAAATGTAAGGAGCCATGTATTGTGCTCGTCCTTTAGCGTCCTACTTTCGTATCCATACATAACAATGGGCCTGATTCACGCTTTGTAAAGCTTCAGTTTCACAGCACTTGATAGCTGATTAGATTTTATTGGTTTAAACTTAGGTACATTTCTAACAAATTCAACTTTCAGTCTACTATATACAAATTAAAACAGTTTAATCTCATTGCTGTTGTCCAGTTTAACCAAAGATATACATAGATAGTTGCGGACTTGTTAATTCATTTGCTGTGTAAAGACATATAAGCAAAAATCTAAGTGGAAATCTTATATTCGCTTGGATAAAACCAATATTCGAATTAAATCCGATTAAATCCGAGATAGAGTAGATACGGAAGGAAATACAGGGAACGATGGGCAATATATACAATATACATGGTTATATTATGTTAAACATCACTTACATATGTATATGTTGGGATTCGAATCCGAGACTTTCCAATCCAAATGTTTACTCACTGCTATTTGGTTGGTAAAATTTTATTTCTTAATTCTCTGGATCCATCACGATTGCCATTTAATCACAACAGCAGCTTGAATCTCTTATAACGCTGTTTCAAATCAAGAAACTATGGAATTATGCAAAGGGACCGCGGACATCCATCTTTGCGTATAACGATTACTAAAAATTGTAATCGATGGTAAAATATTTCATATAGGAGCCAAAAGAATGTAGTAATTCCTCCCATACCGATTTGCCCTTTTCGTTTAGGGAGTATCAGTATTTTGTGAAGTTGGCATTCGCTACTTTACGGTTAAGCTATGTTTTTCCAGTTTTTAATTTTCCATTTCTTTCCATTTTCCTACTTCTTCTTGATATGAAAAAACGTGGGTGGTAATTCTTCGAAAATTGCATAAATTTGGTTTATGGGAATGGTTCAAAGATCGATCAAAAAATTATCCTCGCTATAAAAATCAATTTTAGCTACGCTTGAAAATAATAACTAGAATTAGAACTTAACCAAAATGGGAAGCAAAGAAATCAAATTCATCTGATTCATCCACTCTCATTTTAAGCACCCGGTATAATGATGATTTGAGGATACTATGTCTTTAATGAAAATAAAAATAAAAAACTATATCCAGTACGAAACCCGAAAGGATCTCCGGTTTCAAAAAATTATTTGGCCACAGAAATGGAAATAATAACAGTAAGTGTTGCACCTGACACTATCATTTACTAATCTTTTTTTACTATTATACTCAACTGATCAGGATACGAAGAGGGCCGTTTGAGTAAAATTGAAAATGACTGATAGGACAAAATTTGTTGGCACTTACCAGTGTTTAAACTGAATCCAATTTAATATCTTAAATAGAAGAATTCAAATATTTGAGGGGTTTATTTAATTATGTCATACGTTACGCCGTAAGTGAGAAGTCCAACTTATCTTTGGTTAAAAATAATTTTGTCTAGAAATCCGATTAAAACTAATCACTATCCATAAACGTTGATTAGGTACTCTAAAACGAATGAATTTTGCCTATGGCAAAATACTTCGAAGATTTGATAAAAGCACTGAAATGTTCTATTTGGCCAGTAGGAGAACCAAAACGATAAAATATCTTACGAATTATGGAATTAAATCGCCATATCTTTTCTAAAATGCTTCAATCCGTAAACTGAATCTAGAATAAAGCAAAATCAAAAAAAGAATCAGTAGGGCAAACCACAATGAAATCGATACTCGTGTGTGCTGCGTCCGGAACAAAAATTTGATGGCAGTGCTACAAAAACACATTATAATTATTCATGGCCTTTTACAACAATCGCAGATTCACAGAGCAACAGATTCAAGCCGTTTTTTCTTTTATTGATGGTCTGGTAATTTCATTTTTCAGGACTTGGAGTGTATAAAATTTACACCATAAAAGGATTTTAACCCTATACTTGCTAAATTCTAAAATAGAGCTGTGGTCCTATATAATCTTGAATATAATCTTTAATGATAAACTAAAATACTTTCGACACGTATGTTGGGGTACCCATTGCTCTGTACGTGTACCATCTCTAGGTTTGATATATTTATTAATCCCACTTTTCGATTAGGTAATTAATAGGATTTGTGGATGAAACTCTCGTATTATACTTTGGTAGAAGTACATGTTCCATTTATTTTACAGATACAATGGAGAAATTCAAATGGAATTTTAACTGAACATACTTTTGTTGGAATGTTGCAATTCTATAACTCGCCTTTATTGTTATTTTTGATTATTTTTTTATAAAAAGTTACTGTCACAAAATTGAGGTGGATATTTTTTCGAATTAATAAATAACAAAATGTCTAAAAGGTGTTAATTTTTGTTAGCGAAACTACAGATGAGGCTAAATTATCCATTAAAAATAATAGTAAAACAGTTTCTCACTGAGTCAGCAACTTAACTCCAACGGTTTCGATCTTGAATTTGGTCTTTATACTATCTTAAACAATCTGAAGAAGCCAAATCGTTCTCATCGTCGCCTGCAACGACCTCTGCGCCTACCATATGGTGGCATTAACAATAATCGATATTAAACAATACTGAACGAATTTAACAATTGTATTTAAATTTTTTATGGGCTCCAAGAGCCAGCAAAACCAGTAAACCGATACACAAAAAGATACAAATCAAAAGTGAATATTTTGAGAAAACTGTGAAGTATTGTTAAATAGTTTAGGACCTCCAATAAAAGTTAAAACTAGATGAAAAACTTTTAATTTTTTAATTAATATACTTGAGTAAATTTGTAATTTAATAATTTAAAGAAAAACTTATTTCACAGCAGATAGCTAATATTTTACTAAAATTATGTAGGTTCTTAAATGATTTGGAAGTACAGTATAGAAATAAACATAATTTAAGAATACCCCAAAAAAAATCAAATAGAAAATTCAATTCCAACGAGAGTACCAGAATAGCAAATTGAATTCCAATGGAATATTTTTTTCAATAGAATTTTGCCAACCTATATGTTACAGAATATGAATGTTTTACAAATTCAATTTGTTTTATATATATTCCATAAAGAATCCTGAAGGTGCTATGAGTTACACACTTTGAAAACGTTTTGAAAGAACTAATGTTCTTTGTTGTCCATTATAAAATAATTCTATAACTACTCTGTTTAAAAAACAAAACAAAGTACAACAAACAAACTTTGAATAGTGGACTCTTGTATATTTATAACTGTAAAATTGGAGAAACGTTAAGTTAAGTACAGATGGAATAGGTCAACGAATACACCACTTGGGATTTAAATGTTATTAGTTCTTAGATAGGTTTCATGAACCATAAACATGATTGATTACAAGAAATTTTTTGAACCATTGATCGTGTTGAAAACCTAGTAAATAATATTGTTTATAAGCTCTTCGCATATCTTAGAAATTCTTTTATGTATTTCAAAACATTTTTATTTTCTAGTCCAGAAAAAAGGCGGAGGGCATAGAAATTCAGACAAATTTTATAATTTGAAGCAATTTTTTAACATTCTAAGAAGAAATAAAAGTAAATTTTTTTTTTTAGTTTCATTTGAATTTTTATTTATATATTTCATACATTATAGACTCCAATAATTCAGAGAAATTTTGTTACTTGAAGCAGTTTCTAATTTTCTGGGCCAGAATACAGTTGGCAAGCCGACAAATAAGAGTAGGAATCCAAAAAATTTGAAATATTTTAGATCCCATTAAACTTTTATTTAAATCCTTCACATATCTGGAGAGCCTAGAAATTCAAAGAAACAAATATGTAATTTGAAGCTATTTCCATATACTTGTTCACAAAGAATTTGCAATCCAGTACTATTTATACTTGTTTAAGAATGCATTTGGTATCGCAAAAAATCTACATCCCAATTTATCATCATTAAATGTTACAATTCGAATTAAAATATCATATTCCGAATTTTATTTAAAAATTCTTAACAAAAAATCTGAAATGTCAATGTACTTAAATGTGCATAGCCAATTTTTTAAAATACTATTCGTTATTTGAAAAAACATTGAAATTTTTTAAAATTTGATTTTTTAAGTCTCAATTATTAAAGATTCTAAATTTAAGCGAAATGCAGTTGCCAATCCCTAAAATTTAAAGTTCTATGCTAACCCAGTACTGAGAATTTGGTATGTAAGATTGCTCGGTACGAAATTGACACTCTGCAACAAAGTATCTTAATCGGATAATACAAAATTCCAGCTGCATATTTTTTGTTATCAAAAATTTCGATTCAAATCCCAATTCAAAATTTGAAACAATATAAAGCTTATATAAAATAGCTTTGAGTGAAATAAATCTAATTTAATAAAAATCACTCAACAGAATGAAAAAAATTTGCTAAAACAAACGATAACCTTCACCTTATCCTTGAGTATAATAATAATAAACTAAAAAATCTTTAAATAAACTAACCAACCAGAGTTAGTACTTAACCACAAAATCAACAAACCACAGCAAATCGATTATTTGACTCAATTATCACAAAACCAACCAAAACAAAAAAACCAACACCACCAACCAGTTAACAAACACTAATCAAAAGTTTAGTTTAATAATTAAAAAACAAAAGCTACACGAAAAAAAAAATCTAATTAAACTTAAATTACGTTAACCAGAAAACCAACATACCGACTTTATGATATACAACACAACCCTTACCAAAAAAAAAAGTAAATATTTGAGGGGGATTTCCCTTTCGTATACACCAAAAAATAAACAACTTTAAAGTTTTAACACACACAGACAAACACCAACCAAACTGAATGGAAAATAAAAAAAAATTAAATCTTATTAAAGTTTTTAAAAAATAAAACTTTTACGTCGACTTTCTTTTTGACCTAAAATTGTGTTAAGCGCACACAGAGTATATATATAGAGTAAAGCTCGGAGTCGTTTGTCTCTTTATTTAAAAATTAAATAAAATAAAAAATAAAAACTTGTGGTTACTTTTGTGTGTGATAATCTATAAAACTTTTCTTCTTTTTTTTTAATCGATTACGACTTTTTTTGTGCCTTCGAAATAAACGAAATTATCTCGATACCGATTTTTATCAGTTGGTAGAAAATTTAAATTTTTTAATTATAATTTGACAGCAATAATATTTCCTACTTTGCCTACCTCATTATACTGTGTATGAATGTAGATTTCTAGATTTAAGCTGTCACAAATAAAAATAATAAATTTTTCACATTCTTCAAGCACTCGTATATATTTCAAATATGATTTTTATTTTATTTCTTTTATTGCAAACTTCACACTATAAATATAAATTATTTTCGTTGTATAGCACTATTAAATTGCACTCACATCAAAATTAACTATAATTATATATGTATGTATGTACATAAACAACAACAACAGTAAAAATAATTTTTAAAATTAAAAAAAAAAAAATTTAAAAATTTTCACTGCGCGCGTACTTCACTGGGAACACAACTTCGTGATACTGAGTGGTAAATATGCAGTCCGAATCTACTAAAAATACCAAAACATACCGAAATTCGGTTTTGCGAATACCATTATACACGACAACATGAATTTCTCTCTTGCACACAACTTTCGAGGAGAAATACTTCCAGGCCACGTGATTTATATCCAAAACATGATCGGCAACGCGTATTATTGTATTGTTATTGTGATTTTTAGGGATGGAATTAATAATTTTTGTGTGCGCTATTAATCTTTAGTGCGCATAATCAAAGCTTTCCAAAAAAACAAAACAAAAACGAAAACATCATGTAATGAAAATAAAAATAAAAAAGGCAGAAAGAAAATTCTGACACAGAAAAAAGACGAACGAGAAAAAAAAACTCTATGAAATTTTCTTATTTACTCGAAGTTTTTTTTTTTTTTCATTTCGGTTAAGGTAAGAAATATCCAATCAAAATCCTTAAAATTTCTGTGTTCTGTATTTTTTTTTTGTTTATATACTTTTCGTGCTTTTTGTGGAAGACAATAAAGCTTTTTTCTGTTGATTATGTATTACAAAAGTATTAAAAGCAAGTTTCGGGTATTTTTCTCTCGCTCTCTGGTTTTTCTACGGAGCTGCTTATTATATTTGTGCTCTGTGTGATAAGAAAAGTTACGTTCATATAAAATAACTTTTTTTTTTTTTAAGTTTAAGTTTTTTAATTTAAGCATTTTTTAAGGATATTAAATTTTTAATATTTTGTTGTTTTTTTTTGAAAAATTTAAATTGTGTCACAGGTTTTTTTAGATTCAGTAAATTTCTTTACTATATACACAGTTCAAGGTTAAAATGATTAAAACGCCTTCTATATATTGTAGAAAACAAATTTATGCCGTTTGAAAAATGTTGGGTCGGGGTATTTTGAGTAAAAGACGACGTATTGAAATCAAATTTTTCGCGAAATTTGAAAAAAATAATTTTTGAATTCTAGGAACTTAGAAATTTGGGCTACGTAGATAATTGTAATGGTTGCTGCAAAATAGATTTCATATACTTTTATTTTTCAAGATTAAATCTCTTAATATCTTACTATGACACAGTTTCATAAATAATATTCCTCCACAAAGAATTCAGGAGTAAATTGCTCCTAAGCAGCCCGAGCTGCCAAGGCCTAAATCTGGCTTCGGATCCAGGAACCAGAAAACTTCTCAGAAATTAAATGAGATACCTAGATTATATAAATGGGAGATTTGTTTACTTGGTGAAGGCGCAGAACTTTAGATATATTTTTTTCGGCCACGGACCAATTAGCAGAGAGTAGGAAACTAAATAGTGGAGGTAAATTTTTAAAATGCCATAGGAATCATGTGAAACACATATGAAAGGTATTTTTATTACAAAAACATAGTTAAATCAATAATGTTATTTAGTCAATAGTAGGCTTTGAAATCAGAATTTAATTTCTACTAACGTGCTTTAACTTCAAGTAGCCTTTGAAAAAGTAGAAATAATTCGATTTTGTTGTGCTGATTCAGTTTGTTAATTGTTGTATTCAATGTATTGTTGTTTCAAATAATTAAGATGGGTTATTTGTTTGGTGGTATACATGCTTGAACATGAGTATATTTTAATGCATGTACATATACATATATACATAATATGTAAATGTATGTGAATATAATAATATCTTCAAATTTATATCCGGAACCGAAGCCAGAGTTTGGTATCATATTGCTTCGCTTCAACATCAATGCATTGCTCCTAAGTATCTAGGGACCGCATTACCGGTAAACGGTTAATCGGTTAACCGCATATTAAACAAATATCAGAATTATGTTAAACCAATATCATTTCTTCTGATTGAAATTTAACAATTTTTTTGGATGAAAAGGATGGTAATGCTGATAACTACATATTTAACTTTGAATTAAACACATGACATCATGATACACAATTGATTCAAATTTGATTTGATTGGAATGTTCGACCAAGCATTAAACAGGATCTATCGGAGATGGCCGGGCTTCTCCGAACACTCGTTCACATATAACAAAAAGAGGATTTGGATAGGTTCAGTTAGTATGATAGAAATTGACTCGGTTACAGACACCTGGTATAGCCAATAGTTAGTAACACAGGACGATAGAGCTCTATAATCTACTATTATAATTTTGAACAGCACCTCTGGGCTCTGAAATAAAAATTATTAGTTTGTTGTATGTCAGACTTATGAGATACTCCTGCAAATTCAACTCAAATTAGTTACGATTTATTTTGTTCTGCATTCCCATTTTGATTTTTGAATTAATTTAAATTTATGTTTAACTGGCAGAAATCCTGCAATTTAAATTAATTTATTATTATTCATTTCATCCTGAATGAGGTTTTACTAACTGTGGCAGACCAATTCCCTGAGTTAATACTAGATCAGCGTGTTGAGTTGCAACTTCCTCTCATACTCGCCTATGCAGATTACATTATACTCATCGCATTAGACATCGGAGCATTATAACCCATTTTGGATGAATTACTAAAATTAGCGGGCTTAAACTTAAACCTCCATAAATGCACCGCTTTGATCCGAGATCCCTCAGCTTCATTGATACCACCCTCCAACATAGTGTTATTTGGTGTCACTTTCAACCGTGTTGATCCGATATTTGAGTACTTATTTAACCTTCAAGTTAAAGCGGCCTCTCACCATTCATACTCGTTGTCATCAGGCCCTCGGAATAACTCATCGTATGCAGAAATTCATTCAAAGCAATCAAGTACCCTATGAGACGGTTATCTCTATGTATACCACTCCGTTATTTCCCCTGTGTTGACATATGGTTTACAGACAGCTACTCTAACCTTTGCAAACCAACGCCGGCTAAGGAAATACGAGTTTTTTTCTAAAAAAAAACTACTCGAGTTCTGTCCTTACAATCCCCGCTCACGTAAAATCAAGGACATCTTACATGGTAAGACTATTACCAAACGAATCAAGGTACACCGAATTAATTATTGGGGACACATCCATAGTAGGAATCCCCCTCACCTTCTTAGAGCAGCGTCCTTCTACATTGCCGTTCCCAAAAAGTTGGGACGCCCCTGTCTCATCTGGAATGGGAGACATTGCTCCCGCTACGCACTGAATTAAGGCAAGCGGCCAATGAAATCTATCAACTTGATGAATTGGACTCCACTGAGTCACTTGAATAGAATAGTCCGATAGCAACCACCCCAGTACCAATTCAACCTAATTCATGAGCCGTTCTCGCGTTCCCTTCCCATCTCTTGCTAGCCATTGGCTATGGTGCCATGACCGTGGTCGTTGCCGGATTTATGCCCATTCAGACGGCTACACCAACCAATACAACTTCCACCACATACAAAATATCACTTCAAATATTAAAACGGTTGCGTTAAAATTAGCCGTTCGTCCAACTACCAACAGGGTTGGTGCAAAACGTTACAATGGGTGGCCCGGAGGGTCTCACTTGAGACACGATAAAAGTCACCACACGATAGCTTTAATTTACAAACGGGGATTAAAAATGAAGGAGAAACCAACGAAAATGTATAGTTTTCAAACATTCTATTTGAGCCCATTATATTGGATAGAATTACCCTTCTAGCGGAGGACTTCGTAGGTCATTGATCGGGTCACAGGATAAAGTGGTGACAGTATAGTGGTGACAGTATGCCAAACTTAAAAAACACCCGAACTAGTCCGACATTGGCTCGAGTGTTTCGAATTAATTGTTTTTCTTGGACCCGTTTAAAAAAAACACTCGACTTCGTCCGTCACTTTATCACAATCTTTTCTGAATCCGACTTAATAAATCAAATCAATGAATGGTTCTATTTAGGTTTTTTTATGATACTTTTTTGTGTATCTTTTTTTCGTGATATTGAGATGGTTTGGTATGAAATTCAAGATTATAGTGATTTCCTGGGATGATAGTTTTATAAAACTGTCGCGACATTAGGACACATTTTTCCTGGGATGGGACAAAATTATAGGATGATAGTTAATCCTGGGCTGATAATTAATATAAAAGTGTCGCTATAGTTATGGTATTGCCATTGCGATATTCTGGGATGAATTCTAGGCTAACTTTATATACATTCTGAGCCAAAATATATTACAATTTTGGAAAAAGTAGGAGAGTAGGGGTTTACGGTAACCAAGTTTGTTATGACCTCATGTATGCCGATTAATGATTTTTCCGAATTTTCTCGGGATAATCCTAGGAAGGGTTTAATTTATCTGAAAAATATTTGAAATTTGGAGAAAGTATGGGATTAAAGGATAACCAAGTTTCGTATGACCTCATGTTTGCCGATTATATGATTTTTCTTGGGAAGATCCTAGAAAACTAACCCATAATGATGCATATGACAAGATGTCTTAATGTCTAAGCTATCAGAAAAATATTTTAACTTTGGAAAAGTAGAGGATTATGGGGTGTAGGACAACTAAGTTTAATATGACCTCTTGTATGCCGATTATATGATTTTTCCGAATTTACTTGGGTAAATCCTAGGAGGCTAACACCATAATACGCATATACTAAGATGTCTTTGGGTCTAAGCTGTTAGAAAATTATTTTAATTTGGAAAAAATAGGGGATTAGGAGGTTTCGGACATGTCGATTAAATAACTTTTCCGAATTTTCTTTGGGAAAATCCTAAGAAGCTGACACTGAAGATATCTTAATTTCTAAAATATTCGAAAAACATTTTAATTTTAGAGAAAGCATGGTATTAAAACGCTTAGGATAACCAAGTTTCGTATGTCCTCATGTATGCCGATTATATGATTTTTCCAAATTTTCTTCGGAAAATCTTAAGAAGCTAACAACATAATAACGCATATACCAATACATCATAGGGTCTAAGCTATAAATATTTTTCATATTTCAATTTTGGAAAAAGACGGGGATTAGGAGGTTCAGGACAACCAAGTATATATGTCATTATAATGTGAGCTTCCTAGCGCCTTTCAAAAAAAATTTGGAAATTTCTTTATTTGACATACATGAGTTATAAAAAAGTCACATAATCGGTTAAATTAAAAGATTTATCGGTATATCCAATTAAAATATATACATAGATATTCTCACTAATACATGTAAACATTATTAGGATTTAGGGCAAACTTCATCCGTCTATATAAAAATATGAATTTTGTCCTAAAAAAATCCAAACGTTTTATTTTTATCGAAGGTGGCGACATCACAATTCATACCGACCACAATCCTCTGACAATAGCAATTCTATCAAAAACAGAACAAAATTCAGCCAAAAGCTGAACAAAGTTTCAACTGGATAAAAAATCTTCTGTGAAATATCGCTTGGGACCAATCACTCTTATATTGCAAAGGTTATTTCGTCGTATCATCTTCGATACTCTGCACAATATACCACATCCGAGTATTAGTTCCGCACCAGTAAATTAATCACGATTAGATACTTTAGGCGTAGCATTAATAAAGACATAACCCAGTGGGCCAAATTTTGTTTATCTTGGCAAAAATATAAAGGCCATAGAGACATACAAAATCACCACATGAACAATACGATATTTCACCAGGTCAATATGAACATATTCATATAGGCATCATAGGTCCAATTCCGCTATCTAATGGATCTATGTCCTAAGCCAATTCGAGTCGCAGAATTAACGACAATTTAGAAAAAGCAATACAGCTTTTGTGTTAATTTCATGAAATTCATTTTAGTTGCAATGAAGTACTATGACGAACTCAATCTTATTCAAATCGATTCATTTAGGCCATAAACGGTGATTTGTATGATTTTGCTCCCTATATGTTTTATGTTAACCAATGAAGAATATGGTCTGAATGTCGTGTATATTGGTCACGTATTCCGTACAAGCCAAAATGCATCTGCGTTTTTGTCTCTTTTAAATAAATTTTTTCGTCTATTTGTTGGAAATAAAAAATTAAATTAAAAAAGTTCAATGATCACGTACCTAGAGAACAGTTTTCAACTAATTACAATTATTTCAATGAAATTAAACTAAAGTCTATATATATATATATATATATATATATATATATATATATATATATATATATACATATATATATATATATATATATATATATATATATATATATATATATATATATATATATATATATATATATATATATATATATATATATATATATATATATATATATATATATATATATATATATATATATATATATATATATATATATATATATATATATATATATATATATATATATATATATATATATATATATGTATATAGACAGAAAACCGCACCTTGTCGACTACATATTGCACTTGTACCTACTTTCTTCGAACATGTACATCAATAAATTATCTTTTGTTATTCTATAAACTGTAATCCATAATCAATTTATTCTAAGCTTGATTATCTCATCTGTAAATATTTAGATACATAAATAAAATTAAGCAAACCCAAAATTAATATTAAAGCATCGCCCCAACCTCGCAATAAATACCCGTTCTTCGACTTGGGCGCATATACATATTCAAAATATACTCATTTTTCTCCTCGCGCGCACAGTGTGAAATGATAACACAATCAAATCCCATGGATTACATTGTTCTACTTCTTAAAAATAAAAGTAAAAACGACGTATATACGAGTACTTGGTTCTTCTTAATAATACACAAAATCCCATTATGATGATGATGATGATGACGATGGTGAGATGGTGATGATGATAAAACTGAGATTCATTCCAATCGAAAATATACAAAAAATAAAAATAAAAATGAAAATCGACCACGGTCTTGATCCGTTAAAATAAAAACAGTTTAATGGAGAAAATTAATTCAAATTGAGTTTTTGTGGATTAACTAGGATCAACCATAATAAAAATAAGAAAATTGCGAATGAAAATGAAAATTATATTATGAAGAGATTTTCGCGTTTTCTTTTTTTTTTTTTTTCATTTTCATTATTCGTTTTATATTTTATAGTGCTTTCTGTTGAATTTTCTTACATATACTCGTATTATGTACGCTTGTGTGCTAAATAAATAATAATAATTTTTTTAAAGTGGTTTTCGTGTACACATACATAAGTATATATAGTACGTAACGTACACAGATATAAACTGTAAGAAAATTAATAGATGTTGTGACATGTTTGATTGAATTGTTTGTTTTCGCACATCTATGAATACAATATATATGTATGTACATATTTGTATCTGTTGAAAAATCTAGTACATAATTTATACTCTAGATGTTATTATTTACAGACGATTTATCAACCAACTATCAAAATAGTAATATAAATAATTGTACTACTAACTGTAATAAAAAAAAATAAAAACTTTAAAAATAAATTTCCATTCTTATCTATATAGCGAAATCTTTCACACAATAAATAGTATTTATTTTTCCACATTTTCATATTTTTTTAATTTAAAATAACCACCTGGAAAAATCACATAATTTATTACGGCAACACAATAAAATAATGAGTAATTGTATGTTGTTTTCCCTATGCATTATATAGGTGTGTACATGTACGAGTACTGTACATATTTGTATGAAATACCATTTCATGGTTTTGCTTAATTTGGTTGTTTTCATGCACAATGGGTAAGACGAGGAATATGAACAGCGTTCGATATTTATGTGTAAAGCTCAAATATTATTGAATTGACCTATTTCTGATTTACATATCACTATTGAACGTGTTTTCACCATTTTATAACAGATTTGTGCTGGTTAATTTTGAGATAATCTATTGTTTTCACCAGCATTTCAAATCACTAGGACGCAGTCTAATTATTGGAGGTGATTTTAACGCAAAACACATCTATTAGTGATCCAGAATAACCACAAAACATGAGGTGAATTGTTCCAAGCAGTAGGTCTACTGTGTATTCCGATCTGAAAGTTGAATATTTTACCGCGTAATCCGACTTTCGGAAATACATTTCTGATAATAAACATCATTTGAAACTTTCGGATTTGTTCGCAATATGTATTCTGACTTTGGGGAAAAACCTCTCAAAAATCAAATAAATTTATCTGAAAGCAAATTATTATCAAAAGTGTTTCCGATAGTGCAATAATAAAAAAAGATGTAAGTCAATATTATTATTTTACTATCGTTTCGGTTTTGCCCTGTCAAAGAAGGTTCGATCACTGAATTGTGAATAAAACAAACGATGTAGATTTTAGATCACACTAAATTTATTTATTTCAAATTTAATTCACTTATTTAACTTGATTATTTAACTTCAAAATAATTATTTTACTACACTATATTAAACTTTAATAACACTTAATTATACTTAGGTAGATTACTCTTAACTTTCACTTTTTCCTTTTTATTACTATTAGCACTCTCACGGTTAAAACACAACTAACTTACTCCTAAATGTTTATCGCGTATTCATACCTCATATTCTAACCTTCTAGAAATTACCACAATATTCGAAAGTGTCTAGACTAGTCTAGACAAATCTACTTGATAACAGTTTTACATTTACGGTACTGTCGCTACTTAAATAGAGATGTCGCTACAATCGTAGCATTACTCCTACCTCATCGATTCGTCCCGAACAGGATCCAACTCACCTCCCCTGTAAGCGCCAATCGCTCTATATGCAACACCTTCAGCTTTCCTCGCTGCCCTTTCTTAATCCGGTAGACCACGTCTTTTATTTTGGTGATGATGGTGTACGGCCCTTCCCTTGAAGGTTGCAGCTTGGGTGATAAACCCTATTTCCGGTGTGGGTTGTAAAGCCGTACTAAATCTCCTTCTTCGAAACATTTATTATTTGCTCGTATGTCATATCGATCCTTCATCCGGTCACTTGATACTCGTATTTTCTTCCGTGCAAGTTCTTCTGAGTTCGATGGATGCTCTTCCCACTGATCCACTACTACTCCCCTGATTGTTGCTCCGGCATCATCTATACGGAGTGGCAACTCGAATCTACTTCAATCCAATATTCCTTGCCTCACATCCATCACGAAACCATTCGCTCTAATGAAGTCCATCCCCAAGATGACTTCATCCACTATATTTGCGACCAGTACTTCGTGCCAATTCTTATTGTTGCAATCTTCTTGCCCGTTATGACGGCGTCCTTGCCTGTGGCCCTTCGTAGTTTCAACTTCTGTGGTTGTATTCTTCCCTCAATTAGATCTTCTCGTACAGACGGTCCAGCTGCTCCTGTATCTAGGATTAAAACACAATTCTGCTCGTCAACCTCACCTTTAACTGTTAAACCGTCTCCTCTTCGTCCCAAACTCGATACAGGGATGGAGTAGCAGCTGACTCTCCTCAGTCCAACTGCTTCTTCATGCTCCTGTTCTTCCTTCTGGTTCACTATTTTCACATTATGCGATCCTCGATGCACCAGAGATCGCGATTCCACCCGTCTCCATTTTATTTCCCGACAGCGTGCTATGTGACCCGTTTTGTCACATGTCCAAAATTGTATTTTCCTAATACTTTGGTTTCGTATTTCTCCTCCTTGGTGATAACATCACGGCTTTACGTGTTTCCGGTTCCCGTATTCCATCGGTGAGCTTTTGATATCAGCTCTTCAGCTCCATAACGATATATCTCTCGTTTATGATCACCTCCGTACTTTCGATCCAGCGCCTTCATTATTTTGTTGTAATTATTACGGTCATGCTGTGGAATAGTCTGCAGTGTTTAGAGCCAGTATTAACGCTGTTCCACGTTTTGCGTCAATCTGTAGTCTCAAATTAAAACTTAAATACAGCAAACGATGTTGTGCCATGAAAGATTGGTGGATTAAATTAATTTGAGGGTCCTGATTGGCCTACTTGCGAAGATGTACCGTTAAATTTGAGGTATATAAGTTCTTTTTCGAAGCCCAGAACTTTATCTTGCAGCTCATCAATCTCTGACTGAAATTTCTGTTCAATTTGCTCTGCTTCTCCATGTAGAGTGTTATACAGTTTATGGAGTTTCTCGTCCATTTTGTTATTGATCTCGCCCACTGAGTGCTCCATGCGCTGATTTGACCGTTTAATTTGTGTCATTTCCTGATTTATCTGATTACTGGACTTTTCAACTGACATTTCTATTGACTGTTTCAGTTCCATTTGGACTGTTGAATAGCAGCCAATAACTGCGCCACAAACCGCCTGTTTCGATATAATTTCCAAGACTGCCTCTTTATTTTCTCCGTCCTCTTCTGCATTGTCGGAAAATGTTGATTCATCAAAATTATGACTAGCCGGATCAATACCCTCCATCTCTAGTGCTTGAAGTAATAGTTGCTTCAATACATTTTTCTGACCGGCCGTTGACAAACCACGCCGCTCCTCCTTTAAATAGTAACGCTTTAACTGATCTAGAATCTTCTCTTTTAATTCACAATCCCACCGCTGTCACCAATTGTTACGTTTTTGCCCTGTCAAACAAGGTTCGATCACTGGATTGTGAATAAAACAAACGATGTAAATCCCATTAAAAAAATTAAAATTAAAAATTAAATTTACAAATTTTTAACACATTTTTTTATTATAATAACCTAACAGGGTGTTATAATAAAAAAAAGTTTTAAAAACTAATACGTTTTTAAATTTAATTTAAAATTGGCTTGAATACGCGGTGACAATTAACTATAACAAAAATTAAATTTATTTGTTTCCGAGTAATTAAACTAAACAATAATTTGATTAATTCACTTATTTAACTTAATTATTTAATTTCACAATAATTACTATACTACACTTTAACAACACTATATTAAACTTTAATATCACTTTATTACACTTAGGTTAGTCTTAACTTTCACTTTTTCCTTTTTATTACTATTAGCACTCTCACTGTTAAAATACAACTAACTTACTCCTAAATGTTTATCGCGTATTTATACCATATATTCTTACCTTCTAGAAATTTCCACAATATTTGTGAGTATCTAGTCTAGTCTAGACACATCTACTTTATCTATTTTATAATAGTGTTACGTCTTTTGCCTTGTCAAATTCAAGGTTCGATCACTGGATTGTGAATAAAACAAACGATGTAAATTCTAGAACACACTAAACTTATTTATTTCCGATTAAACACTAATTTAATTATTTCACTTATTTAACTTAATTATTTAACTTCACAATAATTATTTTCTACACTTTAACAACACTATATTACACTATAATAACACTTTATTTTACTTTATAAACACTTTCCTTTTAATTACTATTAGCACTCTCACGGTTAAAACACAACTAACTTACTCCCAAATGTCTGTCGCGTATTTATACCAAAAATTTTAACCATTCTAGAAATGTCCAGAATATTCGATTAGTCTAGATAAGTCTAGACACCTCTACTGTTCTACTTTATAACAATTTTACATTAACGATAGTGTCGCTATTCAAACATAGATGACGCCACGATCGTAACAATAGTTTTACATTTACTGTGGTGTCGATACTCAAATAGAGATGTCGCTACGATCGTAACACTATGATAATTTTTGACAGCCATCTTTCATCATCTTATTTCGAAATTTCACCAAGTTTTGTAAAAGTATTATTAGAAAAAGTTTCCCGGGTATCAAATGCAACAATTGTGTAAAGATTTATCATATCAAGTGTGCGGAAATTTTTGGCGTGTTGTTGAGTGGACTAAAAACGGGATCTGCCACTTTGGTATGTCCTGATTGTCATACCAATATGAAGCTTTCAATATGCATCGTGGTATATTCGTAAAGACGAGCCGCATTTGAACCTGACAATTCACTTCGTCAAGAAAGAAATTGCAAAATTTTCTAAAAGTCATAAACAGAGACTATGCCAGCACGTTAACGCCGAAGCAAACCAATGGGCAACGCTGTGCAGAACAACAAATAATTAAAATCAAAATAACACATTAAAATCGTGCTTAACTTATTTAAGTTAAAACCTGAGACATTATCATAATAGATAAGTGCTTAAATTATTATGCCAAATTTTAGCATATTAAGTCAAAAATAAATTAGCATAATAGGAAATTCGAGTGATGGAGAATTTATAAATGCTTACTACATTTTCTTGGACGCATACGATGTGGCGTACTAGGTACTTAGTTACAGTGTTTTTTTTTCCTTTGAAGCCATTTTACTGGGTCCCACATCGCCGTTTTCAGCATTTTGGCGCTGACTTAAACTTGTACGTGTTTCTTCGCAAGATTCTATATTTCTTCACTGAGCTATTCCATTGGGACTCTATATGTAGTTTGTTATTTTTTATGTACTTTGGAGCATTAACAATGCCGCGAAGGATTTCATTTCGGATGCTTGTATTATTTTTACATTTGTCTTCCCAGCACAACCCCAAAGCAGTGCAATGTATTATGTACAGTTAACTCAAAATGCCTCCCTATAAACCAGTACGTTTTTCGATATTTAATATTTAATTCTTCTTTTTTCTTTTTCACATGCTCGTTTCACTTGGGCTTAGCGCCAAGAGTGATGCCAAGATATTTCGCCGTATTTGCATATTGAATTTGTTATGTGTTAAGCATAACTGGTACTCAGTAAACTCTTCGATTGACCGAGCAAATAGCACAGTGGTTAAAGCTGTGACGTTTGGATCGGGAGGTCCTTGGTTCGAATCCCAATATCGGCGGGATTATAAAGTGATCCATCCTTGATTTCAATCGGGATGATGATGAACACATTTATGACCCTCGGTTGAGAGTGCAGAATCCACTGGCCGAGGCATCGTTCATGTCAGTGCGGGTGGCATGGAGCTATACAAGGTGTAGATGGTCAAAACAAATCGACCCACCTGTGGCTGTGCGTCCTCGATTTGGCTGATAAAATGGCGTATGGCAAGGATGCAAATAAGTGAACTGCGAAATAGCCGGAAGTACCTTGAGACTCCAATACAAGTAGAGATCATAAAATAAAATAAAAACAAAAATAAAAAACTCTTCGATTGGTAAAATTTACATATATATTGATTTGGTCTCGTTGAGCATAATGCCCCATCTTTTCGTCCAGTTATTCATTGTGGTATTGGTCCTTCGCAATTTAAATTGGCTGTTGCTTGAGTTATGGTGTCACCAAATACTAATATTACAGTATCTTCCGCAATTGTTGCTATATTTGTTTTTTCTATAGTTGTTAGATCTCTGGTGTTTAGAAGATATAGAATTGGTTCCAGAACACTACGTTGTGGTACCAAGAAACTCGCTGACCTAAAAGTAGACAGGGCTATACGTTGCTCTATAGTGAAGATAACCTCGTTAGTTTCTAAAGGGCGGGCTAATGTTGTGCAGGATATGAGAGCTTATCGGTCAGCAACTAAATACGTAGGCAGCGGTCATCATTTGGTCGCTGCAAAGCTACGATGGAAGTTTTCGTATAAGCCTGGGAAAGCGCGTGGGGTGTTTCGGCTGTGGACTGCATTGATACTTTGTGGAACTGTCTTTTCGCCCTAATTCGATTAAAGTTGCGAACCGAAGTTATGCCTAACAAATGGAAAGTGGCCGAGATATGCCACATCTTCAAGAAGTGAAACCGCTTTAGGAGACCGAAAATCATCGCCATGTGGTCTGCCCTGGAAAACCTAGGTATGCCAACAAAATTGGTACGATTGTGTAGAATGACAGTGGCTCAGTCTCAATGCTGTGTTAAAGTTTAGAACAGACTATCGAGAACTTTTGCAGTTAACTCGGGTGTTCGGCAGGGAAATGCTATGCCCCTGCAATTCTTCAATCTCATGTTGGGTAACATTTATCGTAAAACTGAAATACTTCAGCGCAGCATCTTATATCGCCAGTCCGATCGGGTGCTTGCATATGCAGATGACATATTTGTGATTGGATTGAATAGCAACGAAGTGAAGGAAATAATTGATCCGCTTGTAGAGTTTCGGAGATTGACTCAGTAAGCGGCCAGTAATGGCTTTTATTTATATAAATGAGGGCGAGTGAATGAAGCATGCCAGAAAATTTTGAAAACCATTAGAACCATGATCATATCAAATTTTGGGATGATTTTCAAAATCCTGGACTAGGATAGGAAATTCTGGGATAACTTGACACACTAAGAAATTTGAATCAAGCTTTTATTTTTATTGTTTAGCGTTAAATGCAGTCAGTGGAGTAAACCAATTATGAATAGGCACACTCAGACAACAATCCTTTGTTACTTCTTAGATCGTAAAACAGAATAGACCGCATGAAACAAATCATGTCACTAACGATGTTATGAAACTGAGTAGCTGTCATGACAGCAGCACCCATTCCGATTGGTTTCAATGGCGTACTATAGTTATTGTGGAGTGCTTACAATGCCACAATTTAAGTGGTTTATTGTAGATAAGAGATTTTGTATTAAATTAAGTATAACAATAAATAAATACATTACCAGATTAATTAAAATGATTACGTAAACAAACCATTTATTTATTAAATAATAAAAAACCATACAAAATCGGTGAATATCTATAAATAAATCGAAATATCGACCACCATCAATAATTCACACTCAGTGCAGCCCTACTATCTAGTCTGTAACGAGCGGACTTACAAAAATAAAAATATGATCAATTTTATTTTTCATATGGGTTTGGGCCAAATTAAAACCAAAAAGCCAATAAATTATAAATAAATAAATTTAATTTAATAAATAAATTAAAAACATATAAAATAAAATATATTATTATTTATTATTGTTGTTGTAAATTGAGTTCAATAGCAAAAAATTAAATTAACTCATCAATGTACCAATATACAATATAACTCGAGTCGATGAAAAGTTTATTAAAAATAAAAATAAAAATAATTAAAATTACATTAATTTTTTTTGTTTTGTGTAATTAAATAATATATCGTTCTTATCACCGCATGCCGTCGAAATATTTTATGTTTTAATCACTGGAAATGAACCAAAATAAAAGTTTTTGCTAAGACTGGGGAAAAATGCCTTAAGAAATGTTACACGATATGCTAAATAGAAGAGAAGGTATCTCATTTAGTATTTGATGATTTTATAAATTAAAATTTTATTGAATTTGGGAAATATTTTTTTATTTTTTTTTGTAAAAAGTGTTGAAAAGTATTTTAAATATTTTCTATCTGATTTCATTATGATTGATTTTAATTTTTTTTTTTTGTCAATTTTCGGGAATTTTATTTTAACAATTTTTTGCGATATAAAATTTAAATTAATTTGGAAAAATTATTTTGTTTTTTTATTTTCATTTTGAAAAGTTTAATTGAATTTTAATGAAATTATCTTAAGCTGATTAGATTTTAGATTTCCTGTGAATTGATTTCGTAAAATGGTAAGAATTTGTTTTATTTGATTTCTATACATAATTAACAAGAATAAAATGAGGAATTTGTTTACGGTTTTTCTAGGCAAATTATTTATAAATTTTTTAATTTTATTTAAATTTTTTTAATTTAGTATCTATTGCATCATCTAGTAACTTATATATAGTAAATGTGTTAACTTTAGTGGAGTTTAAACCAATGGTTAGCTCTAACCTGTTACAAACTGATAAACGATTACATTAACTGACCTAAATCTAAAGGCTTCGTCCTTCGAAGCTGTCTGAATTGGTCTGGGTTGTTCAGCATACGGCGCATATCTGCAGTTTGATGTTGACCGAGTCGCTGCGTACATGTTTCTTTTCATGGTTCTTGATTTCTTGTCGATGAAGCTTGTCGTTTCTAATGTACTATGGTGCGTTCACAATGCCACGTAAAACTTTGTTTTGAAAGGTTTGAAGTATATCAACGTTGCTCTTCTTGGTTGCTCTTCAACCCCACATTTGTCTACCATATGTCCATGTAGGTTTAAGTATCTGCCGATATAAAATCAGTTTGTTATGTACTGTTAGCTGGGATTTTCTTACTAAGGGCCAGTACATTTTTCTGTATGCATTTGATATTTAGCTCTTCTTTTTTCTTTTTCACATGGTCTTTCCACTTGAGTTTAGCATCAAGTGTCATGCCTAAGTATTTGGCCATACGGGATTTGATTTGAGTTCAGATGGATTGGTATGAAGTTAACATTTTTGTTAGTGAAGTTGACGTGTATGGATTTCGTTTCGTTGATTAGTGTCATCTTGAAATTTACCAGTTGAATTTTCTATGCTATCTCCAATTGCTAGGATTGCAGTATCATCCGCAAATGTTGCAACGTTTGTTCCTTTCGTATTTGGTACATCTCTTTTATAAGTAAATACAATATTGGTCCCAAGACGCTTCCTTGTGGAACTCCAGCCGATATTTGTTTCAGATCAGAGTACTCATCTTCAAATTTAACGCGAAAGTATCGATCAGATTGTGCGCACTTGCCTCCTTACGAAATTGTTCTATAAATTGTTACGTTTTTACACATTTTTTAATTAGGAATTATTTATCACAAAGCCCCTGCGGTCGGGGGACCCTCACATGTCTCGTAAATTTTAATTGTACGAACATGTTTTCCAAGAATACCACCACAGTATCGTTTGCTTGTCGTAGGAGCCAACTAAACGGTTGGATCGCTGGGCTGACGACCCGCATCCATAAAAAAAAAATCAACTGTTTACAAAGTCAACAAAAAGAAAAATGGATACCGCCAAAAAAACACCGGACCCCCGCTCAAGTACCCGGACACGAGATTTAGGATCGATACGTGGAACGTGCAGTCACATAGGAGAACAGAAGCGTTGGAGGGCCTAATCACGTGCATCGGCTGGAACTCGTTGTTCTTCAAGAAACTCGCTGGCCTAAAAGTGGAGAACATGTGTCCCAGGGCTATACTTTGCTCTACAGTGGAGATAACCTCGGAAATCTTGAAGCTGGATTTCTTCTTGGGCCGCAGGTAAAAAACGCTGTTTTGGATTTCCAAACAGTCAATAACCGATAGTGTAAGCTTCGCTTGCGCATGAAGTTAGCCAGCCTGTCGATAATATGTATACACGCTCTCACAGAAGTCAGCTAGCCCCAAGATACATACTAATTTTACAATGACTTGAACCATCTAATGGGATCCATACCCGAGCACGATGTTAGAATGGTAATTGGGGACTTTAATTCTAGAGCTGGCAGAAATCAGACGGACTTGTGTGAGAACATAGGTCCGCACTCCCGACACGAAACTGCGACCGATAATGGTGAGAGAATGATGTACTTTGCAATTGCTCATGATCTTACCGAGCAAATAGCGCAGTGGTTAAAGCTGCGACGTTTGAATCGGGAGGTACCGGGTTCGAATCCCAACAGAGGCTGGACGAAAAAGGGATTTTTCATCTCCCGATTACGATCGGTGATTAAATTGAGACCCTCTGTTGGAATGTAGAACTCATGGACCGACCCATCTTCCATGTCACTGTACAGGGTGACATGGAGCTATGCAATGCGCAGGTGGTATACTGTACTTGTTTGAATGGGATGAATGGGTTGAATGAATTAGTGTGAATGTGGGTATTGCACCGTGGGCCCATTAGTGGCATTGAGTGTTGGAGTAAAATCGACCCAACTTCAAATTTTTTTTAGAGTAGCAAGCACGTTCTTCCCTCACAAACAAATACATCTAGAGGCTAGGACACATCCTCGTGGAACTTCCAGCAGCCAAATTGACCATGTGTTAGTTTCTAAAGACTGTCAAGGTCTGATAAATTAAGATCAAAAGAAACGATATCAAGATCATGTCAGCGACAACATTTAGGAAGCTAATTACTAGTCTGACTGCGTAAACTTTTCCGAGAGGTACTGGAAACTTCGGTTGTCAGTGCTGCTCAACAGACTTTAGGTATAGTGTAAGTCAGACCCAAGAATGATTGGTTTGATGACGAGGGTCGTCTTGTTGTTGAGAAGCAAAATATAGCCCATAGTGAAGTGCAACAAAGTCTCACAATCGCGAGGAGAAACAACGGTGCTCATTCAAGGAGGGTAGCTAAGCGGATTTTAGACGGAAGAAGCGAGAATGGTGGAAGGCCGAGGTTCTGAAAGTACAACAACTCAGCAATGAGCGCAGTTCGCGTAATTTCTTTAAAGGAATTACTGGACTGTACCATACTTTCAGGCCAACGTCAACCGCCATTCAGGACCGGGATGTTAACCTCTGTGTCAACATTGATGCAGAACTTGACGGTTAGAGTTGACACTTTACTGACCTGCTACCCATGAGGAATTCACTAAGGCCATGCAGAGGTTGAAACGAAACTGCTCACCTGGGATGGACTGCATTAATTCGGTGCTCTTAATATTTGGAGGGGATACTTTGTGGAACTGATTTTTTGACCTTATTCGATTAGTATGGTGAACCGAAGTTATGCCTAACGAATGGAAAGTGGCCGCGATATGCCCCATCTTCAAGAAGGGAGACCGCTTGAAGTGTGAGTATTATCGCGGTATAGCTCTCCTTTGCACGGCATACAAGTTACTATCATATATTATATTGGATATAGAATCACCCCTCTAGCGGAAGACTTGGTTGGTGACTAACAAGGAGGTTTTCGTCCGAATCGGTCAGTCGTTGATCAGGTGTTTTCGCTGCGAATGATTCTATGTAAATATTATGAGATATCCATCCCCGTACATCGCCTGTTCCTGTATTTCCGGCAGGCCTGCGGCTCGATCCATCGAGAGAGCTTGTGGTGTGCCCTGGAACACCTTGGAATGCCAACAAAATTGGAACAGCGTTAAAGTTGAGAACAGGCTATCAAGAATTTGTGCAGTTCGCTCGGGTGTTCGGCAGGGAGATGCTCTGTCCGCGATACTTTTCAATCTCATGTTGGAGTACATCTTTCGTTAAACTGAAATACCTCAGCGCAACATCTTATATCGCCAGTCCAATCAGGTGCTTGCATATGCAGATGACATATGTGTGATTGGACTAAATAGCAACGGAATGAACGAAATAATTGATCCGCTTGTAGAGCTTGCAGTTTGAGTTGGACTTCAGATCAATGAGTTCAAAACGAAATATTTGATCTCTGGTTATAGGGACAATGGCACACCAGTTTATAGTATTGACCACTACACTTTTGAGGGAATGAGGAGGTTCAACTATTTGGGTTTTCTTATCACTCACGATAACAGTGTGGGTGATGATATTAAAGTACGGCTGACAGCTGGTTGTCGCTCATTTCGCTCAGTTTATCCTCAGTTTATTTCTATGTTCTATGAAATTATATTAAAATTCAATTAAAAACATTTGAATATCGAAAAATTATTTATTGTTGACATTTTTGACATATTCGACATTGATGACATTTTGTGGTTTTAAATCGAGACGTCGACAAAGATAATTGTCGACAATTGAATAGTTGGCATGTCATTGCCGACCTCACCATCGCTGGTACAATTGGACATGCGAGAGTGTGCAAAATTTAATTCACGTTATCGAGCTCTCTAATTGTTCATGTTACCCGAAGTTTACAAAATTCTGCGTTCAGGTTACCGCGAGTCTATTGTAGATTGATTGTCGAAAAAAACAAATTATGCATTTTTAATTTAGTATGAATTAAAATTGACACTAATTATTGTGTCTAAAATTTAAATTAGTTTGGAAGAGTAAGAAAAAGAAAATATTGTTTTAACAAAATCTTACTCAAGCTAGAGCTAAAAATTTGATAAAAGTTTGAACGAGTTTGATAAGAGACTAAAATAATTTTCTTATTTTCTTTATAAATTTTTGTATTTATTTTGCTGGGAAATTGAAAGAGATTGTGTTGGTGAGACAATGAACGTAGAATTAAATCGTTAAGAATTTTGAATGTACGTATAGGGTCGCGACATAATTGCTCATAAAAGATTATTGTTACTGTCAAATTACTTTCATACGGTTGTCACGTCCCAATCATTCCAATCGTTGTTACACATTTAATTTATTAAAAATTAAATTAATCGGTTAATTTACAATCAAAGCACTCAATTTTATAAATAATATGACCTATTTGGCATTTATTATTGTAGTTATGTTGTAGTATTTCAATTATATCGTATTTTTATTATTATTCCAAATAAAAAACAAATTAAAATAATTATATCGAAATAAAAATAAAAACTAATTAATTTATTTTTTATTTTATTATATTTTAATAACAATACAATATACATATATAGTGTTAATATAGTGTTATACATACATTTTTCTAATTATGTTTAAACGCATAAAATATATGTGTTTATAATAAGCGCACAGATTTTTATTTGGTCTGATTGGATGGATGGTGTTATACTCGTAATATAATGTTATTTGTGATAATCATAATAATCATTATTACATGTTTTTACTGCGGGTATACAGATAAACCGCAATTATAATTTTTACTTTGCATCTATACATATAGGTTTTGGACCAGCAGCGCTGGTGGATGGGGGTGGTCCACAAAAAGATAAATTTTTTGGTTTGGTACAAAAATAAACAATTATTTTATTAATGTAACGTAATATATAATTTAATTATATTTGTGCCAGATTAATTATTAATTTTTTTGGTTTTATGGCACATAATTAGAATTTTTTTTGTTTTGTTGCGGTTTGTCATTTTATTAGGAGGATAAATTTATAGTTTTAAAATTAAATTGGTTTTGTTATAAAAATGTATTGTGTAATCATCTCGTAGTTTGGTTTGACATTTTAATATACATGAATGTATACACACATATACATACACGCATGTTTGACGATGCATAAATTGAAATGTCTAGTAACTACTAAATAGTAGATTTAACATTTTTAAAGATATTCCCCAAAACGAAACCATAACAAAATCGATTTTTCCATAAATTTTTAAAAATATTTCCTTTTTCGTTTTTTTGCCAGTAACTTGAGTGTTGTTGTTGTTATAATATGTTTAAAGAAAATGTTTATTCATAAATAAATTTATTTCATTTTCATTATTTAATTAATTGAATTCCCATTTTCCCTTTTGTAATATTTTTAAATTTTCAGTTTTAGCTTTTCATTTTTTGGCTTTTCATTTAAAGTTACAACATAACAACAACATGAAAAAGTGTTCGAAGGAGGAAGAAACATGAAAATTATTTGTATTCTTCTTGCCGTTATTATTATTATTATTACTGTTATTGTTATTGTTATTATTATGATTATAAATAGCATTATATACCAAAGGAAAGAAACCTTTTGTTAAAATATTCATTTGGGAAATAAATAAGCATTAACACTTCGAAAATTTAATTTCTTATTATTTTTAATTTTTTAGTTTTGTCTAACTTGTTTTTGGTCTAATGATGTATGTTCGTTGTTTCGCTGTTCATATCTAAATAGATAACCAAGGAAATTAGATTTAAGCAATAGAGGGGTGTGCAAATGAATTGCAGTTACACATGCAAAGTATATTTTTTTTTAGAAATATTTTTTTTCTAAACATCAATGAGGGAGGAATAAGTAAATGTTGTGGAACTATTACTTTCGCTGCTGGATGAGTACTCGTACCAAATAGTTGTTTTATTGTGATTGAAAACAGGTTTCAGATTTGTTAGATCAAATAAATTATCAACTGTCACTTTTTATGTAAAAAAAAATAATTCTGAAGAAGTGGAATACGAAGGAAGTATAATTTAGAAAAGTATGCGGAGGAAATTGTTTGATGGGTAGTTCAAACTTCATTTCCGAATGAATATTGAAACATTCCAACATATTTATGGGTATTTAGCGACCTTTGGTTCTCACAGTATTTTGTTTCACTTTTACCATATAACTTTTATATTACAGGACGGTCGGTAGTAGGTTCAACTTATGTAGAGCCTCTTGTTTTCGTTTATTATATATAGGACTTATAATATAAAACTGATGAAGATGAGCTTGAAAAAGAAACAAATTGGAGACTACAGAAATCCAAGAGGGCAAATAAGAAACCTAGAGAAGAAACCAACCCAAGCAAGAGGAAAGCTGAATCATCACCAGAAGTTGAGCCAATGCAAACCCACATTAAAACTGGCAAAGCATTTTCTGGATCAAAAGTGCATGAGACAGAAAAGAAAAAACAGGTACCACCTCCGATCAATATTCTAGGAATAACCAACCACGGTAGTATTCAGAAACTGATGAAAGAAGTAGTACGAAATGACTACAAAGTAATATCGCTCAGCAATAATATTTGGAAAATAAATACAACAGAACCTGAAGATTATAAAGCTCTATAGCTAACAAACTAAATGCTGATGGTCACCAGTGGTATACCTACGAGGACAAAAATGATCGATCAATTAAAGTAATGGCAAGAGGTCTCCATCCAACTTGCTCAAAAGATGAAATTATTGAGGACCTGCAAAACAAAGGCCTGAAAATAATCGATGCAGTCAACATCATCAGAAAAGAGAGAAAAGAAAACAGGGACGGAAATGTTGAAATCATGAGAAGAGGTCTCCCACTTTTTATGCTAACCTTCGACAACCAAGAAAAAATCGAAAATATTTATAATATTAAGGCTATCCTCAACCTTAGAGTTAGAATAGAAACACAGAGAAAGGTCACTCGACTAATACCACAATGTAAAAAGTGCCAAGATTATAATCATACACAAAAGTACTGCCACCGTGAAGCAAGATGTGTTAAATGTGCAGGAAAACACGCAGGAAATGACTGCACAGTCCCCCGAGATACAACACCGAAGTGTATCAACTGTAATGGCCAGCATCCAGCCAACTACAGAGGATGTGAAGTTGCAGTAGAACTACAAAAAATGAGAGATAAATCACGCAAACCAGGTACATCAATAAATGTACAAACTATAAAAAGAACCACGGAGCCTAAACCGTCAACTGCTAATCATAACATACAAAGCCAGAGAGTAAACGAAAACGTTACTTATGCACAAGTAGTTCAGCAAACAGAGGAGAAACAGTTAAAAGTGGATCTCGTTTTACAGGGCATACTGAGAAATCTAGAGAACATTAACAATAGACTTATTTCGCAGGAAATGAGTCTGCAGAAAACACTAGAAGAAATGAAATCACAAACTAGTTTCAATAAAAGAGTAGAAGAAAACCTTGGTCAAGTGTATCAAAATATAAATATAAATTATATAAAATCGAATTATAATCAAAAGAAATGAATAAAACATTACGTATTGTAACCTGGAATGCAAATGGGCTATTGCAACACATTCAAGAACTAGATATATTTTTAAACATGCATAATATAGATATATGTCTTATATCAGAAACCCATTTCACCAAAACTGCATTCTGTAAAATAAAAGGATATAATTGCTACTATGCACTACATCCTGAGAACAAAGCCAGAGGTGGATCAGCTATCCTCATAAAAGAGTATATAAAACATAACGAAGAACCAAAAGTTGAGAACCTTTCCATGCAGTCACAACAATCAAAATACAATTAAGCAATATTAAAACATGCAGTATCTCAGCAATATATTGCCCTCCAAGATACAATCTCAAACAAGTAGATTATACTAATCTTCTGAAAACGCTAGGAAGTGTCTTTTTAGTTGGAGGTGACTATAATGCAAAAAATACATACTGGGGATCTCGGTTAACGACCGCTAAAGGAAAAGAACTGTTCGCAGCAGGCAAACAACTAAAATGCGAGTTTCACTCAGGCGGTACACCAACCTATTGACCTACGGATACCAGTAAGATTCCAGACCTTATAAACTTCTTTATTACAAAAGGGATTTCAGATAATTATATCCATATAGAGAACAGTGAAAGTCTATCATCAGATCATTCACCAGTTATTATGATACTTAGCCAAACAATTATTTTGAAAGAGAGCAACCCGAAATTAACGAGCTTCAAAACCAATTGGGATCTCTTCCAAACACAGTTAACAGAAAGAATTAGTCTGCAGAACCCAATTCAGGGACCAGTCCAAATAGAAGACGAATTAGATAAGCTCATCCATAATATCCAATATGCTGCGTGGGAAAGCACTCCAAATAATAGGCAGGAAATGAAGCGCAATGCTAGCTATCCAGAGGAAGTGAGAGAACTTCTTAAAAATTTAAGAAAAGCACGGAAGAATTGGCAAAAATATCGAAATGCTGAAAATAAAAGAGTATTTAATCATTTGTGTAACAAATTAAAATACCTTATAAAAAATCAATCAGTTAATAAATACCTCAGCACTCTAACTGGGCAAAAAGATACTGATTATTCATTATGGAAAGCAACTAAGAATATTAAAAGACCTAAACTTCAGATTCCTCCAATTAAAAATAATGAAAATTGGGCTCGAAATGCTAAACAAAAAGCAGATTTGTTTGCAAATCACCTTGAAGAAACATTCCAACCTTATCCAAAACAAACGGAAGAGGAAAATATTACACCAATAAATAAACAGGATGAAGTAAATATTACACCTGTAACATTGAAAGAACTAAAATGGGAAATCAAGAATAATCTGAATGCGTATAAGGCTCCAGGATATGATCTTATAACAGGTCAGATAATAAAACTGTTACCGGAGAAAGCGTTGAGGAATCTAGTGCATATAATTAATGCAGCATTTCGACTAAGATATGTACCAAGGCGATGGAAAGTTGCAGAAGTAATTATGATACTTAAACCGAACAAACCTCCGCATGATAAAGCTTCATATAGGCCAATTTCTCTGCCACCAACATTATCGAAACTATTTGAAAAAGTTCTTCTTAAAAGACTAAAACCAATTATCGAAGAAAGGAATCTTATCCCTTCACATCAGTTTGGATTTAGGGAAAAACATTCTACGATAGAACAAGTACATCGAATTACTGATGTAATCGAGAAATCACTAGAAAGCAAACAAATATGCTCAACTATATTCCTTGATGTAGCGCAAGCATTTGACAAAGTATGGCACCAGGGGCTAGAATTCAAACTTCATCGAGATCTTCCGGAGCAATTTTTTCAAATTTTAAAATCATACATATCAGAGAGGCACTTCCGAGTAAAGTATGAGAATGAGTACTCCCAACTAAAGAGAATAACAGCCGGAGTACCACAAGGGAGTGTTCTTGGGCCAATCCTATATCTCCTATATACTAGAGATATTATATCAATTACAGAAGAAACTATGGCGACTTTTGCCGATGACACGGCAATACTTGCAACAGCAAAGAACATCAATGACTCCACTAGTAAATTACAGAGGGCTACTAACCTGATATGTAATTGGACAAAGCAATGGCGAATTAAATTAAATGAAGCAAAATCAATCCAAGTGAACTTTACAAATCAAAAAGTTAACCATATACCAATAATGATAAACTCAATAGTGGTACCCCATGCAAACACTGCCAAATATCTTGGTATGACTTTAGATGCTAAGCTTAGATGGAAGGAACACATAAAAAAGAAGAGAGAAGAACTAAACATAAAATTTAGAAAAATGCATTGGCTCCTAGGGAGACAATCTGAACTAGCGATCCATAACAAACTGCTGTATACTAAACTGCAAAATACTGTATTATGCAATGTAAATTACTAAATGGGTACAAGACTCAGTCGTAATATAAATAAATATTAAAAAAAAAAAAAAAAAAAAAAAATATTTAGGACTTGTAAAAGGCTCTTAAAATGAATATCGCGTACCGTCTCATAGAATGGCTTTCGGAAACCGAGCAGCATCGGATTTATAGTGGGTTTCTAAAATTTAGCGTAAGCATTAAACAAACTTACCTAAACATTTAGGTAAGCGAGTAGATATGTACATATTTAATAATTGTGCATATGTATATTAAATGATTATTTAAATCTTAAGAGCAATTGGGGCAATTGAGGGATGCCACTTTAAAATATTGGCGCCAAAGCAAAACCATTCCTCATACATTAATAGAAAAGGATATCATTCTGTTGTGTTGCAAGGTATTTATTAGCGACCGCAAACAGTTTATAGACTGCTACATGGACGAAGTAGGGTCAGTACATGATGCATTTATATGGAAGAGGTCATCTGTTTACAGGAATCTGCCCAATGGTAGCAAACAGATTGGACAATCGCTTCATCTTATTGGTGGCATTATTTATTATATGTGCATCGTACTGGGTATTTAAGTCATTTGTTTAAGTCTATAATAAAACTAAGAAACAGTGACAAGCTAATTTATTCCTTTTCATTGAATTGAAAACGCTGCGAGCATCACACCAGAAATCAAATTTTAGAAAACCCAAATATTTTATATTTTTTATACTTGGATTTGATTGTGCCAATTTGTGCCTCTCGCTAAAAAATTTGTGCATAGTATACTTTAAGAAATACGAAGGGTTTTCTGACGTGATTATCACACCAGAAAACCCATAATATTCCTTTAATATATTACTTACATTTCTTAATATATTTCGGTTGTGCCACATTGTGCATCACTAAATTATTTTGCCCAACACTATATAATGACTAGAATAGGCCAAAATCGGCCAACTGTATAGGCAATATAACTCCATATAAATGTTTTATGATCAAGTCACAAAAAAGATTTCAAAAACCCCAACTTTTATCATGGAACTAATTGTAAAATACAATAATACACATTTTGGCCCAGTATCGCGTTTGTCCATAATCTACATTGGCTAGAATCGGCCATAGAGTAACCAGAAAATATCAAATTTACGGTTTTCTGGAGTAGTTGTATGGATGATTTCTGGAAAACCCAAAACTAAATGAAACATATCCTAATACACAATTTGGCCCAGTATTGCGTTTCTGCATACTCTACATTGGCTAGAATCGGCCACAGTATTCAGAAAATATGAAATTAACGGTTTTCCGGAGAAATTGTATGGATGATTTCTGGAAAACCCAACTTTTATCACGCAACTAATTGAAACAGATCTCCAGAAAACCGTAAATTTGATATTTTCTGGATACTCTATGGCCGATTCTAGCCAATGTGGAGTATGCACAAACGCAATACTGGGCCAAATTGTGTATTAAAATATTAATTATTAAAATATTAATAATATTTTTTATTAATTTTCTAAGAATTAATAAAAAATTAAAAAATTAAATACCGCATCCACCTTACAGTCCAGATGTGGTGACCCCAATTTTACAAATTTGAAGAAAAAATTAGGGGGCTAAAATTTTCAAATGACAGTGAGGTAATGTCCGCTGTAGATGAATATTTTGAAGAACATGAGAAATCATTTTATTTTTATGGTTTGTACAAGTTAATTGACAGATGTAATAAGTGCATTAGCATGGGTGGAGATAATATTGAAAAATAAAAGATTTACCAAATATAGATTTACCGAACTTTTTTAACTCCCCTCGTATCAAAACCAACACGTCATCTTAAATAAAATACACATATCAATATTTTGAAAAAGCTCCTTCAAATTCACATAAGTGTAAAAATTTAACAATTTAAAACCAAATAATCGAATTATAAACAAACGAGTATTTCATTCGTATATTTAATAATAAAACCAAAACAAAAAATTGCGTTCATTAATTATTATGAAACAAATCTTAAACTAATCTTCTTATAACTTTTATTTGTCTTACGATAAATAAAACGAAAAAATAACAAAACATTTTTTAAACTTCCCATACAATAAAAATATTATTAATAATCATAAAATAAACCACCCTTGCCTGTATTTTCTAACTGAGTATCAGTTCCACCCAATTACGAAAAAAAAATTCATCTCCCTTATTTTTCTTAATTTACACAAAATAATATACCTACATACCTATGTTTAGCTTTTCTATTAATTACAGTGGCGCGAGCCTAAATAACATTATTTTAATAATGGTATATAAATGTATATATATATATACATATACAACTTTTACGCGCGACTGTATTTCTAAATCATCATACGAACGAAAAAAAAAATGTAATGTTAGAAATTGGGGTTGAAATATGAAAGCGTTTTTCGTGTCGCACCGACAGACATGCAGCATTTTCATTTCTGTTCATCTTAATATTTAATTCATTTCGTGTATATAGTAACACACATTATGTTCGAAAAAAAAAAAATTAAATATGTGTAACGAAACGACATATCTTTTCCCTTATTTATGTATGTATTATGTATGTATGTAGACGCAAGTGAAAATGAGTGTTTGTGTGCGAGTGAAAAGTAGTTTTTCATGGTGTATTTATTGTAATATATATTGTGTGAAAATGAAAATGAAAATTATACGATTTTGTTTTTAATCTATTCTCATGATTATTTAATTCGTTGTTAAAGTAGATTTTATTATTTAGTATACTAAAAATAATGATGATTATGAAATTTATGAGCTTTTCACAATATGTGCTTTTTTGTGTTTTAATTAAAAATTATTATGTATTTTGAGTTAATGAAGTTTAATTGATTTAAAAAATATCTAATATGTATATATCTTTAGAGAATTACGAGTATTTGGAGGTTAGGTTAATTGGCTTTTATGTTGCGATTTAATAAAATTCGTTAGAAAATTGAACAGCTGAATAGATTCAAACTATCTGATACAACTAAAAATGATTTATTACTTTGTAATCGATTGATTAATATGGGAAATTACCTTGATTTTAGAAAGCAGGGTTTCGCGCCATACACTTGAAATGGGTAAAATCAGTATTACCAAGCAAATAGCGCAGTGGTTAAAGCTGCGACGTTTGGATCGGGAGGTACCGGGTTCGAATCCCAACAGAGGCAGGATGCAAAAGGAATTTTTGATTTGCACTCCGCCCGATTACGGTAAAATAAATAAAGGCCATTACTGGCCCCTTACTGGGTCAACAATCTGGCTCCAACGGTTTCGATCCTGGGCTTGGTTTTCATACTGTCCTAGACAATCTGAAGAAGCCAAGTCATTGCGCATACCATATGGTGGCTCACTTTTCAGAGATCGCTGCACAATTCGTTCCGGATCAGCACGCAGTGACCGAGCCAGCGTACTCGTTGAAATCTTATTTCATGCACAATATCGGGGATCTTCATCAGATCTCTGATCTCGAAATTGTACAGAGCTCGGTATGTGTCTTCTACGCATGACTCGTCTCTCAAATGTAAGGAGCAATCTCTCGCACTCATCCGTCAGCGCCTAATTTTCACATCCAAACATAACAACGGGCCTGATCAATGCTTTGTAAAGTTGCAGCTTCACGGCACTTGATATCGGTGTTAAGATTTAAGCAGTGGCCTTAGAGAATACAAAGCACGGCTGCCAACTGCCAGCCGCATTTTAATATCCTCACAAGAGAGCCCAAATATTTGAACCTCCTCGCTCTTTCAAGCGTGTAGTGGCCACTACTAAAATCTGGTGTGCCATTGTTCCTAAAACCAGAGATCATGTATTTCGTTTTGGACTCATTCACCTGGAGTCCAACAGAAGCTGAAAACTCTACAAACGGATCAAGTATTCCCTTCACTCCGTTGCTATTCAGTCCAATCACGCATATGTCATCTGCATATGCAAGCACCTGATTGGACTAGCGATATAAGATGTTTCGCTGAGGTGTTTCAGTTTTACGAAAGATGTACTCAGACATGAGATTGAAAAGTATCGGGGACAGAGCATCTCCCTGCCGAACACCCGAGCTAACTGCAAAAAATCATGATAGCCTGTTCTCAACTTTACCTCAGCTTTGAGTCTGTGTCACTGTCATTCTACACAATCGTACAATTTTTGTTGGCATACCTAGATGCTCCAGCACAAACCACAAAATCCCTCGATTGATCGGGTCATACCTATGCTGGAAATCCAGAAACACCTGATGTACTTGGATGGATGTCTCATAATACAATATTTAGATAGAATCATACGCAGCAGAAAGACCTGATCAGTGACTGATCGATTCGGACGAAATCATCCTTGATTCTATCCAATGTAATGCAGTCTCCCTCCTTGAAGATGGGGCATATCGCGCCCACTTTCCATTCGCCAGGCATTATTTTGGTTCGCCATACTAATTGAATAAGGTCGAAAAAACAGTTCCACAAAGTATCCCCTCCGAATATCAAGAGCTCCGAATTAATGCAGTCCACTCCAAATGAATGGTTTCGTTTTAGTCTTGCATGGTACTAGTGAATTTCTCATGGGATGGATTCTCAGTGCAAATCTCCGCATTCTGTATTAGAGGTGGCTCAACAACAAGCAGGTTAGCATGATGAACATCAAGCAGGTTAGTAAAATGTCAACTGCACGCGTCAAGTTCTGCGTCAATGTTGACACAGAGGTTTTCATCCCGGTCCCGAATGGCGGTTGACGTAGGCCGCAAAGTATGGTGCAGTCCAGTAATTCGTTTAAAAAAATTACACCAACTGTGCTCATTGCTGACTTGTTATACTTTCAGAACCTCGGCTTTCCGCTATTCTCGCTTCTTCCGTCTACAATTCCGCTTAGCTGCCCTCCTTGCAAGAGCACCGTTGTTTCTTCTCGCGGTTGTGAGACGTTGTTGCACTTCACTATGGGCTATATTTTGCTGTTCAACTGCAAGACGACACTCGTCATCAAACCAATCATTCATGGGTCTGACTTACACTATACCTAAAGTCTGTTGAGCAGCACTGACAACCGAATTTTCAGTGCTTCCCGGACAGAGTTCACGAAGTCAGACTGGTAATTAGCTCCCTCAATGTTGTCGCTGACAAGATCCTTATAACGTTTCTTTTGATCTTCATTTATCAGACCTTCACAGTCTTTCCATTTGTTTCGCTGTGTTCCTGGACCTGTACGAAAACTTCCACCGTAGCTTTGCAGAGACCAAATAATGATCGCTGCCTACGTATTTGGTTGTTGACCGATAAGTTCCCACATCCCGTACAACCCGAGCTCGCCCTCTTGAAATTAACACGTGATCAATTTGGCTGCGGGATATTTTGCGAGGATGGATTCATGTTTCCAAATGTTTCTGTTTGTGACGGGAAAATGTGCTTGCTACTCTAAGATCGTGAGCAATTGCAAAGTACATCATTCAATCACCACTGTCGGTCGCAGTTTCGTGTCGGGAGTACGGACCTATGTTTTCACACAAGTCAGCCTGATTTCTGCCAGCTCTTAAAGTCCCCAATTACCATTCTAACATCGTGTTCGGGTACAGATCCCATCAGATCGTACAAGTCATTGTAAAATGAGTCTTTATCTTGGGGCTGTCTTACTTTGAAATCCAAAACAGCGTTCTTTACCTGCGGCCCAAGAAGAAATCAAGTTCCGAGATTTCCGAGGTCATTACGACTATAGAGCAACGTATAGCCCAAATGGTCTCCACTTTTAGGCCATCGAGTTTCTTGAAGAGCAACGAGTTCCAGCCGATACTCCTTCATGTATGTGATTAGGCCCTCTAACGCTCCTGGTTTCTTAAGTGACTGCACGTTGCCGATCCTAAATCTCGTGTCCGGGTACTTGAGCAGGGGTCCGGTGTTGTTTTTTACGGATGCGGGTCGTCAGCCCAGCGATCCAACCGTTTAGTCGCCTCCTACGACAAGCAAAGGATACTGTGGTGGTATTCTAGGAAAACATGTTCGTGCAATTTGGGTTTATGAAATATGTGTGCCCCCCGACCACAGGAACGATCTGCATACATTTTTAATTTTTGGTTTTTAAAATTGGTGACAAGAAAATTGTAAAAATCATTAATGAAATATTATGTAATAAATAATTAATTTAATTTAAGTTGTATTGAAGACGGATAACTCGAATTTTTCGCTGTACACATGCACTCTTGGAACGACTCAAAATGATATAGCGGAAATATTCTAAATATTGTAGACACAATCAAAATTTCCGTCAGTGCCCAACTTTCCAAACATAACAACAGGCCTGATCAACGTTTTGTAAAGCTTCAGCTTCACGGCACTTAATAGGTGTTTAGATTTTAGCAGCGGCCTTAGAGGATACAAAGGACGACTGCCACCTGCCAGTCGCACTTTAATTTCCCCACCCACACTGTTATCGTGAGTGATAAGAGAACCCAAATATTTGAACCTCCTCACACCCTCAAACGTGTAGTGGCCACTACTAAATCTGGTGTATCATTGTCCCTATAAGCAGGGATCATGTATTTCGTTTTGGACTCATTCACCTGGAGTCCAACAGAAGCTGAAAACTCTACAATCAGATCAAGTATTTTTTTCACTCCGTAGCTATTCAGTCCAATCACGCATATGTCATCTGCACATGCAAGCACCTGATTGGACTGACAATATAAGATGTTGCGCTGAGGTGTTTCAGTTTTACGATGAACTCCAACATGAGATTATAGAGTATTGGGGACAGAGCATCTCCCTGCCGAACACCCGAGTTTACTTTAACACAGGATTGAGACTGTCACTCATTCTACACAATCGTACCAATTTTGTTTTTGATCGATTCGGACGAAATCATCCTTGATAGTCACCAACCAGGCCCTCCGCTAGACGGGTGACTCTATCCAATGTTGTATGCTGTGCAAAGGAGATCTATACCGCGCTAATTCTCACACTTCAAGCTGTCTCCCTTTTTGAAGGTAGGGCACATCGTGGTCACTTTTCATACGTCAGGTATTACTTCGGTTCACCATACTAATCGAATAACGTCGAAAAGACAGTTCCACAAAGAATCCCCTACGAATATGAAGAGCTCCGAAATAATGCGGTCCACTCCTCAATGCAAATCTACACAGTTTGTATTTGAGGTAACTCAACCACAGTCTGTGCCGAATGATGAACACCAAGCTGGTGAGCCGGCAATACGTTGGCCATCTGGATACAGATATTCACATTTATTTTCATGAATGACATTGAACAGAGCATTTCCTTTTCCAGGAGAAATTAGCCTGGAACCCAAAGCTGTATGTTTTATATTATAGTCCCCAATGATAAATCTTGGACCGTGTTTATTGAAGACGTTATTAAATTGGAACTTCGTTGGTGTATGCCGTGAGGGATAGGATTTTTCCGCAATTTTTAGATCTGCGCCATTATATTGGATTGAGATCCGTTGCTTGAATATAGCTTTCTCGAATAACCTCTTGTTGATTATGTTTGGTATTATTGTTACTTAGTACAGCTGAACCACCTCTAGTTCTTTCAGTAGGATGGGTTGTCCAGTATGAATTGAATCCCTTTATTCTAATAAAACTTTTGTTGGAGAAGTGCGTTTCTGAAATCAGCGCAATATCTATTTTGCTTGTATGAAGAAATATTTCCAGTTCCTGGGCTCGTTGGTTGAGCCCATTGGCGTTTCAAGTTACAATGCGTAGGAACGATTTAATCATTTTTGTGTATGCTGACTTTTTTACTTGGCGGACAGAAATTAATTTCCAGTTTTGCCACACTTTCTGCTAAATGACCAAGTGTCTGTTGAATTTGAATGAGCATTTTAATGATTTCAACGTTATTAGACTCGTTATTAACTTCTGTGTGTTTGTTGTTTTGGTTTAATTCATCAGCTGATTTGGTGATGTGCGCATAAGGTAATCCAACTGTGGATGGTATAATTGTTGTTTGAGGTTTAGCTCCTTTGGTTTATAATCGCTGTACAACGCTTGTTCTATTACTCTGTTGACTTTTAATTTTGTTAATATCCTTCTTTATGACAAAGAGCTCATGAAGGTGCGCTATCTGGTTGTTTTTTGCATTTTGTTGTGTGGTGACCTTCAGCACATTTCACGCTTTTGGTTTGACAATAGCAAAAACTCTTGGTATGTCCGAGTTGTTGTCAATTCGTGCATCGTGGAATGCCCCTTGTCTTGTTAGGTGGCTCAATTTTAACTGTGCAAGTTTCTTGATGTTGAATACTTCTTGATTGTTGTCTTTTTGTTTTAAATCGATGTAAAACAATGGGAAGTATTACATTACATTTTGCACCATGGGCCCAGAGTGGCATTGAGTGCGGAACCTGCTTAGGTTCCAGCCAACTTTAATAATAATGGGAAGTATTTCCTGACTTTCACACCATCAATTATGACGATTTTGAATATGTTGGTAACACCTGCGACTTCATCTCCCATTTTTTCTAAGTCTGCTTTAATTTCATCATGATTAATGGATGAAGGTAGGCCTCTGATAACCACTCTATATGCCTTTTCACTCTTCAGCTGAGGTAGGCCTCTGATAACCACTCTATAAGCCTTTTCACTCTTCAGCTGATAGGTGTGACATTCGATATTTTCTAGTTGGTTACTGGGTTCATTTTTTAATTCTTCCAATAGTTTTTTGACATTTCTGTAGTCATTTTCATTTTGAACGGTAATTTTAATGTCGCTTTCAGCCTTAAAATTAGTTGGTTCATCATGTTAATGCGGGTGGAGGCAGTGGTATTTTTGCTGTTCAGTGTTATTGTGCGCACTTTATGTAGTATGCTTCGGAGGCGTTTTCCTATTTGTGCATCTACGATTTTTGGTATTTCTGTTATCAGTACTGCCAACTACGTTTTCCAGTTCTTCCTCATCTGTGCAATATCCCTCTTGACTCAGAACATTGAATCTATTATTCTGTTGAAAAGCTGGAAATTGCCGCAGCAACCAGTTGGAATTCTTTGAATGATCATGTTGAATGGTTAATGGTTGAATATGGTTGAAAGATAGATTTTTAACTCCTCAGCTATAACTAAGTAATCCTCAGCTTTGTTATTTTTAACCTTTTCTTTTAGTGTGGAGTTTTCTCTCTTAAGTGCCTCAACTTCGTTGCTCAGCTGCGCGATTAGTTTCTCCATTTTTTGAAATTTATTCAACAGCAGTGGAGCCTGCGTCTTTTGCAAATATGGATTTGAGCGTCCTAGAGCTCCTTTGGAATGAAAATTGTTCCTCGTTACTCGTTCGAGCGTTGATATCCTTTAGCTTATTTTGGATATCATTAGAATGTTTAATTCTAATTTTTGAGTATTTCTCGAGAGGATTTCTGTAAGGTGGGAATAACATTTATTTAATAAAATTTACAGACATACATAAGAATAACTTACACTTTAAAATTACAAATAAACCGAACATCGATAACAGATGGTTAAGCCACACCAAGTATTACCTCCGGTTAAAGAAACAAGAAAACCATATGCTCTATCCCGACCGCTTCTAATTCTGTAAATTCAACATTTAATTGTTCGATGTCGCTAAACTCACTAATGCCCAGTGGCCTTAACGTGACGTGGGATATTGTTGGAGAATCTAACTCCGCAGTTTTATACTTTCGTCGCCAGTACATTTGTTCATTTAATGCTAAACCTTTTTTGTAGGGTCTGTGATCAGGAGCAGAAGTTCTGACATTGAAGCTGTCAAGTCAGTCGTTAATTAATTGTATATGAATTCCGAAACGTGTAACCAATTTGAACAATCTCAATCTCAATCTAAACATCTCAATGAAGCGCAGCGCCCAAGTGTCTTGCAACATTGAGAAAAGCTGAGCAGCTAACTAAACTCAACTGAATGAGTTGCCGAATTGGATGTAACTTTAAAGTATTGTCTTGGCCCATGTGGTCGGGAGTCATGACTCGTAAATCTAAATTACACGAACATGAGATTTAGAATCGGCACGTGGAACTGTCATATGCGTGATTGAACTGAATAGCAAATGAGTGAAAGAAATACTTGAGCCGCTGGTAGAGTTTTCAGCTTTTGTTGGACTCCATATCAATGAATCCAAAACTAAATACATGATGTCTTGTTATAGGGACAATAGCACATTAAAGTGCGACTGGCAGCTGACAATCATATACTTAGTATCCTCTAAGGCCACTGCTAAAATCTAAACACCTATCAAGTGCCGCAAAGCTGAAGCTTTAAAAAGCGTTGATCATAGGCCCGTTGTTATGTTTGAAAGTTGGGCGCTGACGGATGAGCACGAGAGATGGCTTCTTATACATTTGGGAGAAGGGTCATGCGAGTAGGCTGGCTCGGTCACCATCTACGTGCTGATCCTGAACGAACTGTGCAACGATCTCTGAAAGGCGAGCCACCACATGCTAGGCGCAGAGGTCGTTGCTGGCGACGATGGTTCACGATATAGAGAACGACTTGCTTCTTCAGATTGTCTTAGACAGTATGAAGACCATGCTCAGGATCGAAATCGTTGGAGCTGTAGCAGCTCGAATATTCAACTCACCGATATTCGATTCTGCCACAAACAAAACAATTAGTGAAATTCAAATATAAATCAACTTATTTGAATTAAGCGTTCACTAACCCCATCACATATCCAATAGCCGAACCATTACTATAAAACATTTATAGTAAAGCATGTCGCCATCTAACAACATCACCACGCAATAACAATTCGGTGATGCAACACTTAACAAAAGTGCAATGTCGACCGCCGCCGGCGCATCTGTTCCCGCTCCAAAATACGACATGTATTTTGGACACGAAGGCGACGTCACACTCAAACAACAACCAAAAACAACACAACAACGCAAACAACAATCTTGTCGTTCATTACGATTTTAAAACTTAAAAAAAAACAACACAAGTGTTAGTGGTGGTGATTATTAAAAATAAATAAATAAATACAATATATATATATAGGTATATATATATATAACAATAGGTATATATATATATAAAATTAATTATAAATAAAACTTATTTAATAAACAAATTAAATTAAAATTAAATAAATAAATTGTATAAACTAATAAAATATTTTGGTATATAAGTGTTTCATTTTGAGAAGCCCAAATCAGACGATAATTTAAATTAGGAGCAAAATCCTATAACTGGTCAAAATTCTATAACCCATCGACGGCGGTTTTTATCGCCGAATAATAATAAAAAAAATTAAAAACCACGCACAAAAATAAAAACCAACCACGCAACCGCGTGGGAAGAAAGTAAAAAAAAACACGTATTTTACCATTTTGGACACGTGCGTAGGGCCATCCCACGTACCAACGTGGGAATAATAAAATACACGTGGCGAAGGGACCGCAACCCACCCACGCAACGCGGGACACCGTGGGACAACGACACAACGGTGAAGCGACCCACCCTCACCGCAACACGACCAGGAGCAGCGGCAACAGAAACAACAACAGCATTGAGTGGCAAGTTTTTTTTTTATAGATAATCTTTTTTTTTCTTGCAATTACAATTTTTAAAAATTTTTTTCCATTAATATATAACGTAGAATCACTTTTTAATTAAAAAACATATAACGTAGAATCACTTTTTAATTATAAAATTTAACGTAGAATCATTTTTATTTTCAAACTTTAACGTAGAATCATTTTTTTTCTGTACAATTTTATATATATTTTTCACCACCATTTTACACACCCATCCATTTTCACACACACTGGTCGGTTTCTCGCTGCACATAAAATCCGCTGTTCCAATTCCACCTTGCATTTTCTCAATTGTTTGCTACAAATTTCAACGAGCCCCCCCAATATAAGGTAGGACGCAAGGAACTCCATATTCGGGGGTATCTCGTCACAAGGGAGTTAAGCCGAAGGAACATCCCGGCCTTCAAACGTAATCACAAGGTAGCCATTCCTCATACATAGTTGTTTTTATTTTTTCTCTCTTTAAATTTTTTATTGTTTTATTGGTTTGTGCAAAATGTCGGATGATGAAAAAGATCAACCACAAAAAATGGACACCACGCCTCGAGGCGCTAGTCCACAAATCGCAGCATCACATCAACGATTCGCCATTCAACCTTTCTGGCCTCAAAGACCAAACACATGGTTTCAACTAGCCGAGATTCAATTCGGGCTACAGGGCATCACCGCTGACAAAACCAAATACATGCAAATTTTGTCAGCCCTACAGCCAGAAACGTGCAATGTGATCTCCGATTTCTTGCTCAATCCACCAACCACAAACCAGTACAATAAACTGAAAGAGACACTGCTAGAACGCCTAGCACCATCGAGCGAACGCCAACTGGAACAATTGCTTTCAGGCCAGCAATTAGGCGACCGCACACCATCTGACGCTTTACGGCACATACAAACACTGGCTAACAACAACTTTTCCGAAACCATAATCAGATCGCTTTGGATCCGGAAAATGCCGGAGTTGATTCGCATAGCGCTGGTAGCACAGCCCGAATCCTCCACGACACAAATGTTAGCCAGAATTGCCGACAAAATGTATGATGTCATACACATCAACCAACCAAGTGTCAGTCAAGTCAATGTACCATACCGGCGACAACCACAAAATGAACGCAGTGGAGACAGAACTCCCCGTTCAACAAAGCAAACACCATTATCTCTCGAAGCAAGACTCGCACGCATCGAGTCAAGACTAGAAGGGCTAACACGAGGTCGAAGCAGGTCACGCGACTGACGAACTCCCTCACAATATAGACCCCGCAGTCCCAGCAGCAACAAATACCAACGAGGTATATGCTGGTATCACGAGAAGCATGGTCAAGCCGCCCGAAAATGCACGCAACCGTGCAAATTCAATACGTCGCAACCATCGATGTCCGCGGCCGCCGTAAAAATGGACATTGACCATCAAAAAAACTTTTAGAGTCACGGGTTGAGAGCAACATGCCTCCCCTGACCACAAACACACCCTATACGTCACGTTTGTTTGTGTACGATAGACACAACAAACTCACCTACCTAGTCGACACTGGCGCTGACCTTTCGGTTATTCCAGCTATGAATTTCAAAATGAATTACACATTAGCTAATCGAAATTCAAATCTAGTCTTATCGGCTGCCAATGGTTCAATCATCCACACGTACGGCACAAAATTGCTTAACGTGGATATCGGACTCAAACGAACCTTCACGCACGCTTTCATACTAGCTGCAGTGAACCGTCCGATCATTGGCGCCGATTTTCTAAGCAAATTCGGACTTCTTGTTGATGTTAAGAACAAACGGCTGATTGACCCAGCTACAAAGCTGTCAATAAACGCCACAATGGTTCGTGTTAACACACCAACACCGATCCATTTTAACATCGACAACGGCTACGGCACTCTGCTCAAAAAGTACCCACTACACTGTTTATTTACACTGTTTATTTACAGCAGAGCCGAACTACAATGCCAGTCCGACACAACGTGGTTCATCACATCGTCACAGAAGGCCATCTTCCCGTGTCGAGACCACGCAGACTAGATCCGGTGCGACACAAAGCTGCACAAACAGAATACTAGCATATGGTGGAATTAGGAATTTGTCGAACATCGACATCTTCTGTCTCTTGTCCATTACATATGGTCAAGAAGAAAGATCAAGACTGGAGGCCATGTGGCGACTATCGGCGTTTAAACACGGTTACGATACCGGATCGCTACCCGATACCCCACATTCAAAACTTCACCATGCACTTGCATGGCTGCAAAGTTTTCTCCAAACTTGATCTCATCAGAGGTTATCACCACATTCCCGTGGCACCTGAAGACGTTTTCAAAACGGCAATCACCACACCATTTGGCCTCTTCGAATACACCCGAATGCCATTTGGATTACGCAATGCCGCACAAACGTTTCAGCGGTTCATGAACGAAGTCGTTCGAGATCTAGACTTCGTTTTCGTCTACATAGACGACATTCTTGTGGCATCTCAAACTGAGGAGCAACACAAACTCCATCTGGAAACACTTTTCCAACGACTTGTCAAGTTTGATATTCACATCAAGAGCTCAAAATGCGTCTTTGGCGCATCCACTCTTGATTTCCTCAGCCACAAGATCACCGCTAATGGCATCCTTCCTTCACAAGAACGAATCAATGCCATTAAAGAATTCCCAGCTCCAACATCAATCAAAAGTATTCAGCGATTCATCGGCATGGTCAACTACTACCACCGATTCATACCAAAGCTCGCTGAAATACTCAACCCAATTCACAGCCACCTGGCAGTACTACTACGTAAGCCCAAAACCGCCAAGAACTTCTCTTGGCCTGACGAATGTCAACACGCATTCACGTCACTCAAGGCTGAATTGGCACGCACAACACTCTTGTCCCATCCACTTAGCGACTCAAAGCTCAGCATAACTACTGATGCATCAAACACTGCTGTCGGAGCAGTCATGCAACAGTACAACGACAAGTGTTGGGAGCCCCTGGGATTCTTCTCAAAGAAGCTCTCGGATGCCGAAAAGAAATACTCTGCATTCGATCGGGAATTACTCGCAATATATCTAGCAATAAAACACTTCAGATATTTTGTCGAGGGTCGGGACTTCACAATTTACACCGACCACAAGCCTCTCACTCGAGCAATTCAGTCTAAAACTGAACGCAATCCAAGGCAAGCACGCCACTTGGATTATATTAGTCAATTTACCACGGACATCCAGCATGTTCAAGGTACCGACAACGTTGTCGCGGATACACTTTCGCGCACAACAACATACGAAACGGCCACAGTCGAGACTCACTTCGACTACAACAAGATCGCACAAGCGCAAAAAGCAGACTTGGAACTTCAGAATTTACTTTCTGGTTCTGCTTGTCACGCCAGTTCATCACTGAAACTGGAGCTTTTCAAACTACCTGGCCTCGAAATCTACTGCGAAACATCTACGGGTGCAAATCGCCCGTACATCGCAGAGCAACTACGTCGAACCATCTTCGACACACTACACGGTATCTCACATCCTGGTGTCCGCGCAACTCGTAAATTGATTACTGCTCGATACTTTTGGCCAAGCATCAACAAAGACGTGACCCATTGGGCACAAGCATGCTTATCTTGCCAAAAATCGAAAGTCCAGCGACACACAAAACCGCCTCTTGGACAATTCGCAATTCCACCTGGTCGATTTGAGCATATTCATCTGGATGTCGTAGGACCACTTCCTCCATCCAATAGATACACATATTTACTCACCTGTGTCGATCGTTTCACTCGATGGCCAGAAGCGTACTGCATGAGCGACATGTCTGCAGCAACCATTGCCACCACATTTATACAAAACTACGTATCACGATTTGGCGTTCCACTTGACATCACAACTGATCAGGAACCCAATTCGAGTCGAAGCTTTTCTCGGAGTTAACGAAACTCCTCGGCTCGCATCGTATACGTACAACGGCTTACCATCCGCAAGCCAATGGCATGGTCGAACGCTTCCACCGACAGCTCAAAGCTGCTCTCAAGCCCCGAGGCAACACAATTCACTGGAGCTCCAAAATACCAATCGTTCTACATGGTATTCGAGCAACGGTTAAAGAAGATCTGAAGTGCTCACCAAATCGCTCAACAATTGCGATTACGTCTTTGTCCGGGTTGATAAGGTTCGAACTGAATTACAATCTCCATACGATGGGCCATACAAAGTTATACGCCGCTTACGCAAGCAATTCATTGTCTCAATCAAAGACAAACACCACTCAATCTCCATTGACAGATTGAAACCGGCCTACGGTATTCTCAACACGGCTGATCAGATATCAGCCAACAAACGATACAAAACCGTCCGGTTCAACGTATAACGTCTCAAAACCTATGGTTTCTCATCTGGAGAGGGGGTACTGTAGCAGCTCGAATATTCAACTCACCGATATTCGATTCTGCCACAAACAAAACAATTAGTGAAATTCAATTATAAATCAATTTATTTGAATTAAGCGTTCACTAACCCCATCACATATCCAATAGCCGAACCATTACTATAAAACATTTATAGTAAAGCATGTCGCCATCTAACAACATCACCACGCAATAACAATTCGGTGATGCAACACTTAACAAAAGTGCAATGTCGACCGCCGCCGGCGCATCTGTTCCCGCTCCAAAATACGACATGTATTTTGGACACGAAGGCGACGTCACACTCAAACAACAACCAAAAACAACACAACAACGCAAACAACAATCTTGTCGTCCATTACGATTTTAAAACTTAAAAAAAAACAACACAAGTGTTAGTGGTGGTGATTATTAAAAATAAATAAATAAATACAATATATATATATATATATATATATATATATATATATATATATATATATATATATATATATATATATATATATATATATATATATATATATATATATATATATATATATATATATATATATATATATATATATATATATATATAAATTAATTATAAATAAAACTTATTTAATAAACAAATTAAATTAAAATTAAATAAATAAATTAAATAAATAAATTGTATAAACTAATAAAATATTTTGGTGTATAAGTGTTTCATTTTGAGAAGCCCAAATCAGACGATAATTTAAATTAGGAGCAAAATCCTATAGAGCCTTAACCCGTAAAAACTGATTATTATAATTATTTATCGTCTGGTACAATTAACCCATCATCAATAAAATGATTTCGAATTAATTTCAAGGGGTGCGGAATATCAGTAAATACGAATTCTGTTTGTTCGGTGTTGACAGGATTAAGTTATGGGGTTTGTGATAGGATAATTAAATTGATAAAAGACTGGTTGCTTTCAGTCTTTAAATAGACCTCTTATCATGCCAAGTTCTACAAAACTATAGCAGGCTCAAGTGTAGAATCCAATTTTTTGCCGTATTCATAAGCTTCTGAAATTTTCATTTCGCCAAACGATAATACACAAGTCAGTCCCTGTCACTTACTCTCATAAGGAAATGGAAAATCTCGTTTTCGTAAAAGCAGGTTTAAGCAAAAACCAGCACAATGAAGCGATATCGATACTGATATGTGTTCTATTGAATAATGCAGCCATTTTTCAGGGTTTCTTAATTTTCTGATTTATCCCGGAGTGAATATTTAAGAAATGTCGTATACTCTAGAAATATCGTACTCTAAATCAAGATTAACTGATCACCGTAATTTGTAAGTAGCGCCAGTTATTTTGTTAGTGCGAGTTTACCTTATAAAGCGATTTTTATACCAAGGTTGCCACGAATTTTGCTGAAATGCAGATCAATTTCTGCTCGTATCTCTGGAACCATACACTCTACAAACAATTTTGTTTACACCAGAAGTATTTTTTTTAAAAGTATTTAATCAAAAAGTGCACTCAAAAGTATAGGTTCTAATCTAAAAAATAAATAACTTTTGTCAATATAGGACATAACTAATGATTTTCAAGGTCTTTCCAGATCACCACTAACGTTGCCTTTAACACTGAGTAAATTTGATGGTCGGTAATTTTCTTCTATCTTGCACCGTTTCGATGACGAGATAAAAGCCTGGCATTTATGTAAAAACTCAGCTTCTATACGAAATTATTCATTTCAAATGATTTATAATTTCCAAAATGGAAAACATTGAATTATATATGAACGTAAAATTTCCAAAATAAACATTTAAAAAATTTGACATAAACAATCGTCAAACCGACAAACATTTTCATAATTTTGACCCGCAAAATGACTCAGAAAATACCGATAACCGTGTCGGGCAATTACCGATATAATACCGACAAAAGAACGCAATTTGTGGCTCTTTGGGCAGGCCGATTTTACCGATTCGGTATTTTTTCAGTTTCAAATTGTAAACTGTTACATGTCTGTGTTTGTTACTGAATTTTTACGTGTCAAATTTAGATTACCCGATCGGTATGTTTGCGGTTTTAATAACTGTTATATGTCAATCTTTATTATGAATCTCATACGTTAACATTTTTCGTATGTTTACTGGAATATTTTACTTTACCTAATTGGTAATTTTGTAGTACGAGTTACCGTAAAATGTAAGTATTTATTACTGAAGATTTTCGAGTCAGCTTTTATTGTGGAAGTTATACGTTAACCTTTCTAAAATTTTTACTGGAAAATTTTACTTACCGAATCAGCATCTTGTGGTACAAGGTTACTATAAAATGTCAATGTTACTGAAGAGTTACGTGTCAATGTTACATTAATGGATCAGTATTCTTACGAATTTATTTACTGTAATATGTCAGTCTTTACTGTGGAATTCATACGTTAACATTTTTAGAATTTTTACAGGAATATTTTACTTCACATCAGTAATTTTGTGGTACGAAGTTACTGTAAAATAAAACTCATAATAAAACAATAAAGGTTTAGTGGTTTCGACTAATAAATAAATAAATTTATATTTCTTTAAAAATATATAGGCTAAAAGACCAGAGTATCATTCATCTTCAAACTTGAAATAGGAGAAGCTTGAAACGGTTTATTATGTTCTTCAGCCAATTCGGGTGTATATTCCATTTCATCGTTGAAATTATAAGTTGTTGGATTTTTTCGACGGGTAAAATTTTCCGATTCCGAATTGGTGAACTGCGCATATATTTCGTCAACATTAATCACTTCAGGTTGTGTTTCTGAAATAAAACAAAAAAATATTCGTATTACAATTAATATGACAAAACGAGATACCATGTAAATCCACAGTACTTACCGATATAATTTTTTAGCATTTTGAAATCATATGGTACCCAGTCCGAATTCACATCTGCATTATTATTGAACGCCTTCGAATAATGCGTGGGCCACATAAGCTTGGAATTTATAACCCATTTTGTGCAAACCGCAACACATTCAATAATTCCACTGGGTTTAGTGGTTTCCACTATGCAATACATTCTACCTAAATAGAAACACAATATACAATAAAATACATGTAATAGAATTATCTATATAGATTAACAATACAAAGCGATCAAACGCATATATATAAAGGCATAAAAGCATATATTGAAACTGATAACATCTAAGTTAAACGTTAAATAATTAGTAATAAATAATAAACACAAATGTTTAATTGTAAAACATGAGTTAAACCAGTAGGTACTAAATCTAGAAAACGAATGAGATATATGGCTTACATTTTACTATGTGGTTATTGGTAAAAAAATCTATATTCCTCTCCTTCAGAGCACTCCATACTAAATAGTTTTTGGGCGATGTCATTTAGTTTCCAATAAACAGGATTTGTTTGCACTGTGGTAGTTTTAAAAATCTTGAAACGGCTTGATGCTACCGGAACGTCATAAAAATGTTCTTTTGCTGTTGTTTCCGAACCATAGATGTATAACTCATTATCAATTTTTTCTAAATATTGAAATGCAATAATATTATAATTTTTGGTCAAAACCCATTTATTTATCATTAAAGATCCAAAATATTACCGAACAATTGTTGCAAAACCACAACTTAGCACAATTTTGAAATTAAAATATGTAATACTACGAATTACCGAACAAAGTCTATAATATTACGGCGAAATCGTCAAAAAATAAATTGTAATAATTTATAATTGAAATAAACAAGAAAAAGATATTCTTTACCGAGCTTCATCCAAAATATTACCGAATAATTGTTGCACAACCTCTAAGCACAGTTTTGAAATTAAAAATATTAAAAACTACGAATTTATTACCGAACAGAAGTCCATAAAATTACCGTGAAATCGTCTAAAAATAACTTATAATAATTTACAATTAAAATTATTTATAATTGAAAAAAAAATATTGTAACAATTTATAATATTGAAATGCAAAAAAAAAATCAAAAATAAATAAAAATTTAAAAAAATTTCTTTCCTTTTGCTATATGTAATAAAAAATTGTATTATTTCCTTAAATTTTTTTATTTTTTATTCACAAACTGACGTCTCAACTAGACCACGATTATTACCTTACTGACGATTAGTAACGAAACGAATATAAATAAATAAAAAAAGGAATATGTGCACGTGATCACATCATGATGTGTTTTCATAAAAAAATTATTAAAATTTGTTTTTACTATTTCGCAGTAATTTTATGGACTTTGATCGGTAATTCGTTAAAAGAAAAAAGAAATTCTTTACCGAGCTAGGTCCAAAATATTACCGAGTAAAATAGGAAGAACTACGACTGAACAAAGTCCACTAAATTACCTCGAAAAAGTCAAAAAAAAAAAAATTATAATAATTTATTATGAAATAAAAAAGAAACCCATTTCTTTACATTAATTAGGTCAACTAATATTTAAGAAGCTTTTGCCATTATTTCAATGTAATTTTCGGGGATTTGGGAGATTAGTCTAAATTTTTTTCTGTTTTTGTATTTTGGTTTATGATAATCTCAAATTTCTATATCACGGTAAATTAATGGGATTTGCTCGGTAATTTAGTAGTTTTAATTTTTTCTCACCGATTTATAATTAAATCAACGAAATTTAAGACGTAATTTTAGAGGATTTGGTCATTAACTCTAAAGTTTTGGTCTGTTCTTGTATTTCAGTTTATGATAATCTCAAATTTCTATTCAGCGGTAAATTGATGGGATTTACCAGAGCCACCTATATATACAGAGCCCTAAGGTTAAAAATTGAGCTTTTTCTAGAGGAACTAAAATTGACGAAAAAAACATTTTTTCCATACAAAACATATGAAAAATTCAATTTTTTTCGGTGCGATATTTTTCAATGAAAATGTCGATGGATTAAGTATTTTAACATTGAAATAGAATCTACAATTATCATTTTATAATTGATTCAAAGCTTGATCAAAGAAGTTGTTTAATTTTTGATATATTTATTAATAAAATTTATAGAAAAAAAAGCATTTCTCCATTGAATTGATATAAATACACACAAATACCAACGCAATAAAATTAAACTGCAAGACGAAAAGAGAAAATAGTAAAAGTGTGGTTATGTTTCCTTTTGAATTATATTTTTGTGAATAAAATAAAATATTTAAAGGGTATTTCAATAAAAGCTGCATGATTTTGTTTGAATAAATCTCAAACTAATTTCACTTCAATTTCAACGTAAATTTTGGATTTTAGATTACAAATGGAACACCATGACTATCACAGTTCTTCTGGCACGGTTCTATTTTATTTTGGTAAAGTTTTGTTACGCATTTGTGCATAATTATGGTTCTAAATAAATTGTGCAGCTGTTATTGGAACCCCCTATGACATGTTGTAAGTTGTCAATATCACAATTTTTTTTCTATCGATCGATGTTTATGTTCTCTTTTTAAATTTTACGCTATTTCGTGAATTCAATTTTGATTTTTTTCTATTGCGATCTCAGCCAATTGGAATAATTTTGCACTCTATCCCTTTTCCGATTTCGCTACAAGGTAATGAAATAGAAATATGTGGTGATACATTTTCAAATGTATAAAAGGAAATAGAATAATGCTTTATACGAGCATGCTGCGATCGCAATAGAAAAAGCGAAATTAAAAAAAACATGTGAGATTTCATTCTTAAAAAAGAGACAAAATCATCGATCGAAAGGATGACAATATATGTTTTATTTATTTATTTTACCTACACATTCAAATAAATTCATGTTTACATAAATATGATAAATTCATATTTAATTTTGATTTAATGTTTATTAAATTAATAAAAGGTTTAAGGTTCTGACTTTCAGATATGTGCTAATTCAATATAGAATCAATTCCACAAAGTGTTTATCGAAATGAAAGATTTAACTTTTCATTGATGAAAAGTAATTCGAAAATGGTCAAATTTTTACATTGATTCTTATGGGATAATGCAAAAAGTAGTTCCTCTAGAAAAAGCTCGACAAAAAACATGGCTGATCCTTACGGCTCTGTATATATAGGTGGCTCTGGATTTACTCGGTAATTTAATAGTTTTAATTTCTTCTCAGCTATTCGTTGTTTTGTTTTTGAATGTTAGTTTATCAAGCTCAATTCAAATTACTATTTTACCGTAATTTGATTGTCTTTGTTTGGTAATTCGGTATTGGCCCTGTAATTAATTTTTTTTTTCATCGTGCAAACCAAATAAAATTAAATATTTAAATGAATGTAGAGGACGACATGAAGTAAAATGACAAATAATAATTTGTCTCACTCACTCAAATAGTTCAGTATATGAAAAACAAAAAATTTTTCTTATTCTCTTTTGTAGTAATTTTTGAGTTGTTGTTTTTGTAATTGTGACCGATGATCGGTATTTTTCGGTTGTTGTTGTTGTTGTAATTGTTACCGAAACGCGGTATTTTTGAGCCGGTATTGAAATGTTTGTCGGGAATGGAACACTACTAAGACAGGTCATATACATTATGAAAAACAGAGCCCTAATTTTCTTTCTCTGATTGAACGAAACAGCGCAATTTAATAGATTAGTCTCTTAAAGTTAAAGTTATACACATATATATATATATATATATATATATATATATATATATATATATATATATATATATATATATATATATATATATATCTGTTTTTTTGTCATGAAATTCCCCAGATATCCTGACTTCTCTCTCTCTCTCTCTCGACGTTTCTATCTATAACCTTTCAAATAATATTTCGTTTAGGAAAATATTAAAACCTCTAGCATCTTAGTCTCATTTTTAATCTCACATTATTGGCCGTCCGTGTTAAAAATCATGGCTATCTCTGTCATCAAATTAATTAATTTTTTAGTTAGGCCTATGTGTACACTACGAGTCTACGACGATGAAATGAAGAATGTGAAATACAGTTTTTGTGTTCAGTGGCAAATCTTGAAATTTTTATTTATTCCTCGAGATGATTTTTGAAAGGTGGGAATTTACAGACATACATAAGTATAATTTACACTTTAAAATTACAAATAAACCGAACATCGATATCGATTTTCCCAAAAAGGAAATATCATTTTCATTTTTTGTTTTTTTTGCGGCACAAACGAAAACCAACAGAGGGTGAGCATAATTTACAGTTATGGCAATAATAATTTTCCCATTTTCTTAATTTTTTCCCATTCAAAACAAATTTCTTTATTCTTCTTAATTGTAACAATAAAAAAAGCAGCAGCAAAAAATAAAAAATATCTTATCAGTACCAACGAAAAAAAAAAAATTAAGACCAAAGAGAAGAAGAATGAAAATTATGAAATTATTATTACAGCTGTTTTGATTTTCTTCTTATATATAATTTTCAGATTTTCCTCCTTTTATATTATATTCATTGAATGGATCCTTATGCTTATGTTTCCTGTTATCTCCGAATATTTTTACAGATTTTTTATTTTATTATGATAATTTAATTGAATACAAAAAATATATTCCAAAAAATAAAAAATAAATACGATAAAGAAAATTATTAAAGTAGAATGGAAAAACCACAATAAAAAAAGGGAAATACAAGAATTAAAAATTAATTAAAAAATATAAATATTCAATTATTATTGCTTTTTATGTAAGTATGTATATATACATATAGACTTTTCGGATTTTCTTTGGTGGAAAATTAAATCGGAAAATTTAACGGCCAGTACTACTGTTAAATAAAAAGGTAGTTTATTACAATATTAACTGAGTTAAAATTTTATTTTTAATTCGATTATATTGAGTACTCGTATATACGGGAAATGCAGTCAACAAGTCAACACTCGACTATATACACACATAATTCTAAGAAATCATGACACAATAAGGTAACAAATAAATGTTTCGTTCCAAACATTTTTACTATACCTACATAGGTAATTTAAAATAAATTAAATGGCTAAATTACATGTAGTGTTTCCGTCGAGTGTTTTCCACCCTTCCATCTCGCATACATTTACTATTCCATACATCGTTTTACACAATTTTAATTCACAATTGACACGACATAATTGACATTCGTATATATACCTTTTTGTACATACATATACCTTCTCGATTCAACGACTTCCATTCGACTATACATTGTACTGTGATATGTAATTTTTATTAATCATATATACATTTTAAATATTAAACATTCTACACAAACACTATTTTATAATAGTACCCTTATTTTTAACTAAATAATTTGTTGTTTGTGTATATGTCTATTAAAAAACATAAATTTTTTGATCGTTCGCTTCCGTTTATAGGTAATTAATCTTAAATCCACTTTGTTTCAGTTTTGTATACTAGCTGTGTACATTCTAACAACCTAGAATTAAGCTTCAAACTCTACCACAACAACAACACTGCACATATCAAAACAGATCTTTTTTACACAAAAGTAATTAATGACATTAAGTGATTTGTATATATGTCACATTGTTTTATATTTTTGTTTACAACACTAATCACATACATAAAACACCTATTTGATAACTTAATTCCCTCCCGGAGGGCGAGTCGAGTGTCATAAAACTATGCCAATAAATATATAGGGTTTTATTGTACGGCAAGTTCAATAGCATAATCCTTTATATAGTATTTAGTATTTGGGGGTAAATCTATTTTAAATTTCTCCACCTCGCTAAATAACGGAAATATTTTATTTCTTTTGTGTCTGGCTGCGTGCAGCAACGAGTTCCAAATATTAGGGTATATATGTAAGACATTTGGTATTTGTATTGTTATATTCTAGAAATTATAAGGCTTAGATAAATAATTGCACCTGCTGTTTAGTATAAATTTGATTTTGTACAAATTGGGGTTGTAAATTTAGTGAATTAGTTGAAAGAGTTATTAGAAGAGTATTTCATATTTCAAGAAAGGGGTGTACATTTAATAAGAAAATTGTGTATTTATGAATTATGTAATTTAAATTAGATGTATACGGCTCGTAGTTGTATTTGATGCATAACTTGTACACACAGCCCATACGAAACATCCTAATGTCACTTACTTTATTGCTTAGGTAGTCCATTTATAGGAAAAATACAGCATTCAGAAAGATATTTTAAAAAGTCAATAAACAATTTCATGTTCCAATTTGTGCTTTAAGACTGATACCATGGAAAAATTAAAGAAAATATTTCCCAATGTTTAAACAATATTGGTTACACTTCGCTCTGCGGCCAGGTATAACCAATAAAACTGATGTACTGACCACATAAAATTGGCCATACGAACAAAGAATTTCCTATCCGGTCAATGCCAGATATTTTTAAAATGTTGACCTTTAAGAAACATGGTAAAAGATATTGCAATTAAATGTCTATGATATTTTGGTGAACATTCAAGAGCTGATGTCTAAGACTATGATGAAATTAGAAATTCTGGATAATTAACGAATCCATCAAAATTTAAAATATAAATCTTCTATATATATATATATATATATATATTATTTTGCGGAAAACTAACATTAGGATTAATCTTCGTTAATAAATTATCAACATTTCTAACATGAATCCTTCATACGAATCATCCCTTATTTTCAAAATCAAATCTTTAAATTCACAGGCGTTAACTACATCAGCGCTTGGGACGATGCGCAGAGTTTTTCTGAAGTTCCCAGAAAATAAAGTTGTAAGTTTTTCCAAGACTTCGGATATAATTCTAGCCTCAATAGCGTTTTTATACCACAAGGTCCACACATCCTATACAATAAAGCTATACAATTTCCAAGAACACCAGTAATTTTGCTTAGCTTTAACATATTGCATACAAAATTTATACTAATTTCAAGCAGTTTTCCAACAATGTTGCCGCATTTTCCGAATAAGCTGCAGCAATTATGCGAGGACTTCTTATTTTTGCTACTAACAAATTTAACAGGAATATTGTCCCCGTACCTCCAGATGCATTAAAAGTGAATTTCTGTTTTTCTGAAAGCAGAGGTTTATTTCGTTCGATAATTTGGAAAAGAACGGGGCATTGACATAGGAGTTGTTTACTCTCAATAATCCGGAATTGCTTTTTTTCTTTTGATGGATATAGCAGCCGAAAATGTATGAAGGTTCCTTTCAGGTTTACCTTCCAGAAGACATAAGGAAACTTTTAAAAATAATTCTACGTTTACCATCTGACTTTCCACTCGCCTCAAAATATCTTCAGAGAATTTGTATTTTTCGCAGAATGCGAAACTATAACTATCCTGTAATCTTCTCATAACCTGAGAATTTTGTAAACCTGCTGAAAAGTAAAGCTTGTACTACGTTATCAATGTCTTAAGATTTAGAAAACATGCTATATCTACACCATGAACTGCGCCTAGTTACCCGTTTTGAGTTTTTAGTGTGTATACGGTATTCAATCTATCTAAATCAAGAATATGATTTATTTCAAACCTGTGGGTGAAATAATAGTCTTTATTCTCTCATGTTTGATTCTGCCTATAATCTGCGGGGTTTTTAAACTACTTTCACAACAATTTTGGAACCACGGTCTCTTCGCAAGAAGCATATTTTGAAAATACTACAACATAAAATCTATCTGTTGGCCAAGTTGCAAAGGTTGTTATATTATTTATATATATATATATATATATATATATATATATATATATATATATATATATATATATATATATATATATATATATATATATATATATATATATATATATATATATATATATATATATATATATATATATATATATATATATATATATGTGAGCCCCAAGATAAAGACTCATTTTACAATGACTTGGACGATCTGACGGGATCTATACACGAATGGTAATTGGAGATTTTAATGCTAGGGCTTGCAGAAATCAGGCCGACATGTGTGAAAACATAGGTCTGTACTCCCGACACGAAACTGTGATTGATGTTGGTGAGTACGATCTTAGAGTAGCAAGCACATGTTTCCCTCCCAAACAGATACATTTGGAAACATAGACACGACCTCGGGTTGTGCTGGATGTAGGCACTTTGCGGTCAGCAACCAAATACGTAGGCAGCAATCACAATTTGGTCGCTGCAAAGCTACGACGCAAATTTTCGTACAGGCCCGGGAACACAGTAAAACGCATGGAACGTTTTGACTGTGAAGGTCTGATAAATGAAGATCAAAAGAAACGATATCACGATCTTGTCAGCGACAGCATTGATGAAACTAAGGCGGCTCAAACGTACCAAATCACATGAGCTAACCGAATGAATATCATACCTCAGGAGAACTGGACACTGGTGCAGCAAATTCACACAAGTTTATGCTTATCTCATAAGTACTAATGTCAATCTTACTAATGAATAAAACGAATTAATAATGCTTTAGATTGTTGTAGCCATACCAATAAAGGTGTTACTTAAACAAAAAAAAACTATTTTAGTTTTTATTAATTATTAATTTTCATAACAGAGTTTCACTTAAAACTAAAACCTTTAAATCTAAAATCTAACTTTACAATTATTTAATCAATCAATCAGATCACACGGACAAAACCGTACTACCACTTCACCATCGGAACAGCAACACCCCATATGTAAATCAGAACACGAGCTATTACCACCATCAAGACCGAATTATCCCAAACCGCCAACACCAATGGATATTGATCCGTCCATTCAAACACGGGAAGTAAACTATTTCAACCGACCTCATGATACTCCAGCACTAAAACGAGAACATTCTCATCTGCATAAACCACGGAAACAACAAAGAATTAACCACATAGAAACACAAATTGAGGCTATTAAAACCAATTGGCATATGATAACACCGAGAATGAGATGTCTAATGAAGAGCAAGGTTTAGAAGACGACTCTGAAGTAAATGACGGAAGCCGCTCTAGCGTATCGTACGAATTGGCAACTAACGTCAAACCAACCGAAAATCAATTTCAATTCAGATCAGCGGGAGGGGCATCAAAATCAGTCAAAAAATTAGTAGGCTATTCTTCAACAGCATTGGCATCGGAAATACCATCGATTTTTTCAGGCATACCCCTGGATAGAAGGCTAACATGGAGAATCATATTGAAGCAAAGCGCCAATAAATAAAAATAAAATTTTCCAAAATCTATTGGTTGATGGGAAGACAATTAAAGAAACCATTAGAGAATTCAGTTCGAAATATTAGTCAAAACTAAAGACACATACATACCAATGAATTGGCTAGGGGTATACTAAAATCGCCGCGATTTAGGCGACTGAGAAGAGCTGATCCCACTTGGACTGATGGACCTGTAAATTAATTAATTAGTGAACACTAATAACAAGTATTAACATTGGTTAAGACTTAAAATATGTAATAATTTTAGCTTAAGATTTGAACACTTCTTGTTAGTTTCTTTTGTAGAAATATTCAAGAATAAAGCCATTGGCAGCATTTTAAAAAAAAAATTTTAATTTAGACATCATAATTTATTTATATATGTATGTCAAATCTTATTTCAATTTATTTCAATTTTTTATTATAGTGAATTCAAATTAATTAATCACTAGTGACTTATTCTTAATATTAATAGTATTTTGGTGTTCAATTTTTGTTAGTTTTTTTTTATTTTCTCGTGCGTATGGTGGCATTTTGTGCGCGAAACCGCAGGCTAACGGCGTTCTTCTTTTTTTTTTTTAAATCGTTTTTAATCTGGTTTCTGTGTATGGTGTTTTAGTGCTCTGTTTTTTTTTAAATCTGTTTTAGTTTGTATAATAGTTTCTTTTAATTTATTAATCTGTGGGTATTTGTGTGATTTTAGTGCATATATGACATGGATTAGTCGTGCTCTCTCCACGAGTGTGACGTTTAAGATAAGTGTACCGCTTTTTTTTCTCTGTTATTTTACCTATGCTATCTATAGCAGTAATTTCAGATGTTAATTCTTTCATAGCGGCATATTTTTATTTATATTTATATTTTTACTTTTTATTACATTTTTAATTTTTATTTAATTGTTATTTCTTTTCTTCTGTTTTGTCCGTTTTATGCGGTTTTACTTTTTACATTTTTTTTTCTTCTCGCCTTGCGGTTTCGCGTGCGAAAGGTTAACCGTGCATTTTTTTACTGTTACCTTTCATAATTCGACATTAACGCTTACTTTGTTTTTTTTTTTTCTGCTTCCGCTACACATTTTCATGTGTTCCAGGAGCGTCAAACGCGCTAAATGAAAGGAATGAAAGGAGTTTTGGAACCGACTGGATCTCTGGAATCCGATATCGAGTTTGCTGACCACGCTAGCGTCGGTTGCAACTCTGATATTCCATCGGGTATGGAGAGTCTGCTCCTCAACTCGGATGGCGACGGACCCATGGCGGGGGCCAGTCAGCACACGGGACCGAGACGTCTGGGTAAACGTTGTCGCCAACGTCTCCAGAAACGATTGTCTGGGCTTGCACTGGGCGCGATTCTTGAGCAGCCCAGTGATCCCTCCGGTACGCCGCATACCACAACTGGCACCACGCCAGAAACGGCTGCTAAAAAACCGCGGTCGTACGCTAATGTAGTCGCCGAGTCATCAATTAAGAAAGTTTGCGTGCGAGAAAATAACTCGGAAATTCCTCTCAACGAGGAGAAACTGGGTATTTTCCGGCACGAATTGAGTCGTCGAGTGCTTGACTCGGCTAAATCATCGGGTTTTGTGCCGCAGATGCTTGGGTGCTATCTCTCTGAAGTTGTCTTCATCTGTAGATGCAACAACGATGAGACCTACAAGTGGTTTGGAGAGCAAGTCTCCAAAATGAAAGACATTTGGAGTGGTTGCCAGCTATCAGTTGGTGACCCCCCAAGGCCGCTTCTTCTACTGACTTGGATCCCCGGTCCGCCAGAGGATCCTAGAGTCGTAGCAACCAACCTGAGACTGATGAATCCGAACATTTCGACTGAGGGATGGAAGGTTGTCCGGTGCAAGCGTGAGGCGAATCGCCAATCGATTGTTTTTCGGGTTGACCAGAATTCCTTTGAGAAAATTACGGGTTCCGGTTTAGCGTTGCAATACGTGCTAGAGAGGATCTCTTTTAGGGTCATCTCTGGTCTGTAATTGTTTCAATTATTTTATTTTTATTTTTTTTGCTGGACTTCAAATGATGGCCATGCTCAAAATTAAACAGATTAATTTGCAACATAGTAAGTCAGCTTCGTTGGAGCTTAGGAAACTGCTTTCTATAATGCATACAGATTTTTGTCTAATTCAGGAACCGTACCTTCGTGATGGTGCGGTTTCTGGATTGAATTGCAATAATGGCAGACTCTTCTATAAGAACTCTGTCGGTAAAACTAGGGCATGCATTTTTATTGGCAACAACATTAATGCTTCTCTCGTTCATGAATGTAGCTCGGCTGATCTTACGGCAGTGCTCGTCACTTTAACACTCAACAATTCCTGCACTAAGCTGGTGCTTGCATCAGTTTATCTACCGTATAACTCTATCTTACCTCCTCCCTCAGAGGAGCTGGTTAACCTTGTGACATGGAGCAAGCTTAAGCACATCCCTCTTGTAATCGGTTGTGATGCTAATGCTCATCACTCGGTTTGAGGTAGTACGAATATTAATCAGAGGGGAACTTCTTTGCTAAACTATTTAAGTTCTTCTGATCTTGAAATCCTAAATATTGGCAGTGAGCCGACGTTTGTTAATTCCATTCGACGTGAGGTGATTGACATCAGTTTATGCTCTATGTCTATTGTTGATTTAATTTTTGATTGGAGGGTGACAGATTATGTTCTCACCTCTGATCACAGCTGTATCTCGTTTAACATTAACCTTAAACGACCACCGATAAAGCCTTATCGTAACAGGAAATTAACCAATTGGGGACTTTTCCCTAACGAACTGGCTTCTTTACTAACCCCTCCGAGAGTAATTCGGTCGAGTAACGACATTGAGATACAAGCGTCTTTACTTGAGTTGGCAATTTCGAATGCTTTTGAAAATTCTTGTCCTCTTATTACAAATCAGAAATCTAATAACAAACCCTTTTGGAATTCTGACTTTAAAAGGTTAAGAAAATCCGCTAGGAAACTTAAAAATAAAGCAAAAAACTTCAATCGTCAGATTGATTGGGATAATTTTCTGGTGGCTCAGAAAGCATATGAAGTTTAAGATCCGCTCAGAGAGCTTCGTGGTTAAACTTCTGTGAGGAAATTAATAGCCTGTCGGCTGTGGCTAAACTAAACAAAGTCATGGCTAAGAATGGTGTTTGTAGGCCTGATACTCTTCGTCTACCTGACGGCCAGCTTACCTCCTGTCATAAAGAAGTTGGTGAGCTGCTTCTATCTGTTCATTTCCCTGGTTGTGCCATTGTCAACTCTGATGATGTTACTACCGTATTATCTAAGGCTCCTTTTGTGGCTCCTGATTGGGACATGGCTTACGAGCTGATCAATCTCGATGTTCTACGCTGGAGTCTATTTTCCTTTGCACCTTATAAGGCTGGTGGGCCTGATGGTATTTTCCCGGCTGAATTACAGCACGGGTTTCCTATTATTCAGGACCATCTGATAAACCTTTTCCAGGCGTGCAATGCCTTCGTCGCTGTTCCTAAATCCTGGAGCAGGAGTAGAGTCGTTTTTATTCCAAAGGCCGGCAAATCCGATTATACGGATCCCAAGTCTTTTCGACCTATTAGTCTGTCTTCAACTTTTCTTAAAGCCTTAGAAAGAATCGTCGACAGATATATTAGAGACAAGCACCTAATTACCTTCCCGCTCTGTAACATGCAACATGCTTACAGAGTTGGTAAGTCCTGTGAAACGGCCCTACATGAACTTGTAACTAGGATTGAAAGATCCCACCATAACAAGGAGTTTCTTGTAGGTACGTTCCTCGATATAGCGGGAGCTTTTGATAGCACCTCGTTTATCTCGATTATTAATGCCTGTAATACTTTTGATATTAACCACACCATTGTCAAATGGATTGAATCCATGCTCAAATCTCGCACAGTACAGATTGAACTGGATGGCGTCGCAGTCTCTGTCAAAGTTGCCAAGGGCTGTCCCCAGGGGGGTGTGCTCTCGCCTCTGCTGTGGCTACTGGTCATTGACGGTTTACTGGTTAAGCTCCAGCAATCTGGCTTCATTGCACAGAGCAATGCTGATGATCTTGTCTTAACAGTTTCAGGCAAACACTTGAATATTTTATCCGACTTAATGCAGCAGGCCTTAGATATTGTGGAGGCATGGTGCATTGACAAGGGTCTGCACGTCAACCCGTCTAAGACAGATTTAATTGTGTTTACTAGGCGCAGGAGTGGCCTGGATGTATCCACTCCTTCTCTCTTTGGGAGACCGATTACTAGATTAAACCAAGTCAAACACCTTGGTGTTATCTTAGATAGCAAAGTTTCCTGGAAACCTCATCTTGACTCCAAAGCACAAAAAGCTACTGCCATATTTTGGCAATGCAGAAGGGCTTTTGGAAAATCATGGGGTCTAACACCCAGGATGTTGTTTTTTATTTATAAATCGCTGGTCTTATCGATACTATCTTATGCGTCGGTTGTGTGGTGGCCAGTTGTTAATCTAAAGGCGTCTATTGCTAAACTTAATAGTCTTCAAAACACGGCTTGTAGAGCTGTTACTGGAGCTATGTCCTCGACTCCACTTCTTGCTTTGGAGTCCATTCTTTCATTGCCCCAGTTACACACCTTTATTCGTGGCACTGCTTGTTCTGCAGCGTTTTGATTGAGTCGCATTGGAGCCTGGAATGTTCTCGGTTCTATCGTGGGGCATAGACTAATCTTTAAAAATTACACATTTTTACCAGAAATCGATATGGTTAATGATAGATCACTATCAGAATACAACTTCTCCACCTTATTCAAGGTGGCTTATCCTTCTAGCCTCAGTGCTGGATTTGGAATCTACTGTCCATGGTCCAATCAGAGATCCTTTGGCAGTCTTGGTATTCACTGCACTGTGTTCCAAGCGGAACTCATAGCGCTGACGTATTGTGTTATGGAAGCTTTGAACTTCGCTGTTAAAAACAAAAACATTTTGCTGTGCACTGATAGCAAAGCTGTGCTCAATTCATTGAAAAATCCATTGACTGTCTCCAAACTTGTCAAGGATTGCAAACGCTTCATCAATCTTCTGTGCTCCAACAATACCGTTACGGTAATGTGGGTGCCGGCTCACTGTGATATCGAAGGGAATGAGATCGCGGATTGTTTAGCCAAATCCGGTTCTCAGCTAACTATATTTGGACCTGAACCCGTGGCTCCATTATCTTTTAACTACGTCAAGAAGGTTATAAGGAGCTACGCTTTGAAAGATCTAAGAACACAGTGGCTTGCTACTGCTAGTTGTCGTTTGGCGAGGTACTTCATTAGCGAGCCCAATTTGAAGTCTACTAAATTTGCTCTATCTTTGAAAAAGGACCAGCTAAGAATCTTGGTCGCGATCCTTACGGGTCATGGTCGATTTAAGGGGCATCTCCATCGAATGGGTTTATCTCAGGATGTTATTTGTGATGACTGTCTTGAGGAAGATGATGACAGCTTGCACTTTGTGTGCAGTTGTCCAGCTTTCAATATTATTCGGCTTCAGGTTTTAAGCTGTAGTTCTATTAATGTAGATCAGTTGTCCTCCATACCTTGGTTCAAACTTGTACAGTTTGCTAGGGCTGCAGAGCGCTTCTGCGATTTAGGATAGAATCCTGGGTTTGCACCATGGGCCGTCCCGGCATTGAGTGCGGAATCCGTTCGGGTTCCAACCAATATAATAATAAAAATAAAAAATGTCAAATCTTGAAGGAAACCCGATAATGAAGATGCTGTGTTTATCTTCTGAAAATAGGCCAATATGACTTGAAACAACTACCAAAAGATCGGAATGTGAAATTTGTATTTCAAGTTTTTAAAGATTTCAAAAAACTACAGTTCAAATCGGATGATTGTATGGCGAAATTAACTTAAATCGTAAATTCTTTCACTATATAAATATAGGATTTATGTAGCTTTTAAGCTCAGTGAAAAATAGTACAGTTCAGCATTCAAAATATACTTGAAAAATTGGGCTAGCAGAATCCTATAATCAAAAAACTCAATATTTTGATATTTCAGTTTAGAAATACTCAAGTTTTATTCAAATGTTTTCATCTTTGCACCAGATTTTGACCTTTTGTACAAAACTTTATTTTTAAGTCATACTTTTCTTAAATGCTAAGGACATCTATATATGTCATAATGAGACCATGTAAAATTTCGATTTGCTTGTGGATCAACTCCAGATTCAAACGTCACAACTTTAACCACTGTGCGATCTGATTGGTATTCATGATTCGTATTGACAAATTATTATCTTCAACTCAGATCGTTATATTAGATATTATGAATACGTTTTTTCGTTTTCAATAGGTTGTACAAAAATGATTAATGAATAAGCTTGGGGTGACACAAATTTTGATCGAAAAATTGATTTCTACATTTTCATCGTGCGTAGAACGCTAATAGTTCCCTTGTTAAATTTACGATAATTATCCAATTTAAATTAAAAAGAACCTCACATCCCATAAATTATATGTGAAAAAAGAAATGAACATTAACCGAAAATAACCATTTGCATTAGTTCGCCTTTACATCAAACAACTGTAATAAATTTTAGTTACTGCGTGTATAATATACAGGTATACACAGGTTTATATGGAAAACTTACGACTAAAGGTAAAAAAAAAAAAATTCTAATAAAATTCCGCATTGTTTTCATTCAATATCATATCTTATCTGTATCGCCATATCCCTTTTGTTATTTTTTGCATGCCAGTTTTTATACACAAAAACCACTTTTCCTCGTATACAGGCGTGCACCCTTGCTTCTCCTACCATATTAATACCATCGTGTACACATCCATATATACACATACATATATATATATAAACACCCACCAAACACAAATATTTAAGATTTATTGAATTTAATATTAAATTTTTATCTTTTGTAATTTTGAAAAGAAAATTTTCGTTTATTCAAAAGAAGCAAAGAAGCAAATTTCGTTTTCTTTTCAAAGTGATTTTCCGTTTTATTCTCTCTCATGTTCAAAATTGGAATTTTCATTTGGATTCTTTTCTGTAATATATAATGTACAACGGTATATCTAGATATGTACGTATTTAAGTTGATCGTATCAATAGATAACAATATTTCTATTGTACTCCACTTTCTATAAAATAAAAAGGATCTAGGCAATTGATATGTTTGTAATAAATTAAGAAATGTTTTTCCAATTATTACCGAACAATTTTCTATTTTAATTAAATTAAGTTTTTCCGGTCTTCTGGAAAAACGGAATTTAATCTTTTTTAATTTTAACTTTATATAATTTATGTATATATGTATGTGTGTATATTGCTTTGTTGTTTTACTACGGAAAAATGAATTAGGATAATCCAACATTACTTAGACAATTCATCAAGACGAGCATAAATGAAAATTAAATCATAAATTATAAATTTTTCTTAATTACAAAAACAAGAAAATATGTATGTATGTATGTACGTATGTAGGTACATATATACGGAGAAAAGATGGGGAAAGGACATGATAAATTTCCAGGAACAACAAAAACAAAATTGATGTTGGAATACGTAGATCAAAATTATGTTTAACCCTTGTTCGTATACTGGTCGGTCCAACCATATATTTGATGTAACATTGGCACACGCTACTTTCTATCAAGTGTTAATATAAATGAACGTAATGACCTCGATATAAAATGGCTTTTAATTTTAACAATTTTTGTGGATAAATTGAGTAATTTTTGTCAACAACAAATTTTTCTTGCAGGATTTCATCCTGTTGAAATATGACATTAATAATTCATTCGTTTATAATTCTCTTATCTCATATAAAAATTTTGAACGTTAGATGGAAGAAAAAATGTCAAGGATATTTTTGTATATGATGGATACATATGGAAAGAAAAACTACTGTGCTTGTTAGCCTGTTTGATGCTTATTTTTTCCTTCTCGTTTTTTATTTGTATACAGTATACCAATAAAATGTTCTTTCAAAATATATTTGCTTGGCAGTCGGCCAGTATTTCGTGCTGATTTTCGTGCTGAGGTATGCAGGTACATCAAAAATGAAAATGATTTTAAATACTAAAAACTCAGAGCCTCGTTATTTTAGGGAGAGGCAGAGTATATGTAAAAAAGAATTAACCTTTGTTTCACATTTTTTAAAGAAGAATGTTAGTTTTTCACTAATTATAGAAGAGTGTAAAAAGGTGAGGTTTATTATTTTAAAAGGTACACTAACCAACGAGGTATATTTCCTCATCATTTATCTATATACGACCGATTTCACTGCATTTAATAAAGTTATTCCAAAAGGTCGTCGTGATTTATTTACATCATTCGAATACTTGCTCAGTGCTGTCAATGTTTCATTGTTTTTGACAGGTTCATGGATTGGTCTGACTACATGCTGCTAATTTGATACAAAACACCAAGCTGTCCTTGTCTTGCAGTAAAGGCCGTCCACATCGAGAAGGTATTGCATATCGAGACTTGACCACCGATGCTATTTTGCGTCCTTAAGGCGGTTTACTGCTAGAAGTGGTTATCAATTGTTTATTCTAACAATTCATCTAACATCGTTGGTGCAAAAAGGAGAAACAACAAGTCAACGAAGAAGATCTTATTTTGTATTTGTCAACAAACCAAATCGACAGGCTTTTTAACCCTCCAACATCATCCCAATTGGCGGCAATCAATAAAACGACCTCTTATACGCACAATTGGAGAGTCTGCCCTGACTATCGAGGAATACAGTATTTTGTCAGATTGAGTGCTTGCTGGGGGAGTCTGTTTGGACATCTCAATATTATTAATTTATTAAAATATTATAATATTTTTAAAAATTCTCGCGACAGAGCACACGTTTTATAACGATTACAAATAATACATATATGTGGTTGTTTTTGGAAATACGAGTATAAAATTGTTACGAGTTATAAGTTATTTTTAGTTTGATAATATTGTATGTGAAGTGTGCGAAGTTGCCATCCAATTATTCTGTTCTACGAAAAGAACATTCAATAAAGATTCATAAACGATTCATAATACAATCATTAAGAATTTATAAAAGATTCAAAAAGAATCATAAGATTCATAAAATATTCATAAAAGACTCATCAAAAAATCATAAAATCATATGAAAAAAAATTCATAAAATTCATTAAAAATTGGTAAAAGATTCATAAAAAAAATATGAAAAAGATTTATGAAATACTCATAAAAAGTTCATAAAAGATTCATTACAAATTCATAAAAGATTAAAAGAAATCCATTAAAGATTTATGAAAGATTCATAAAAGCATCATTAGAGATGCATTAAAGTTTCGTAAACAGCTATGAAAGATTCATAAAAGATTCAAAAAAATTCATAAAAGTCTCATAAAATATTTATAAAATACTCATAAAAACTCATAAAAAGCTCATTAAACATTGTCACAAAGATGATTAAGATGATTACAAATTCATTAAATATTTATGAAATATTCATAAAAGATTCATAATTATAAAATATGCATAAAACATTCACAAAAGATTCAAAAGATACTTAAAATATTCATAAAAGATTCATGAAAAATTTATAAGATTCATAAAAGACTTATAAAAGATTCACAAAAGACTCATAAAAAATTTATAAATTATAAAATTTATAATAAAGATTTATAAATTTTCATAAAAAATTCATACTAGATTCATAAAAGATTCATAAAAGGTTTATAAAACATTTAAAAGAACAGAAATTAACTTATATACATAAAATGAAAGTAACAATATATAATAATTAACGATTGTGAAGTTTATCCTAAATTAGAATTAAACCAACAAAAACAACGTAATATGTATATGTATTAGTGAATATAAAAAATATATGACATTTAGGCGAACATTAAATTATTTGTATATAGCTATTTATTGTATCTATTACAGTATGTAAAAATTGGATATCCAAATAGTAATAAGTGCTCAACCATATATAAAACTAAAGGCTTAACACTAATAATGCAATCATGCCAAAACTTTTGAAAAGCTAATGGCTTTCACATGGTCAAATTGAGGTTTCAGTAAATTTACACTATAGGATTTTCTTAAGAAATTGCGTATCTTAAGATTTTCACTATTTAGCACAAATCTCACTGTGATTTTTCAATAGGCCTGAACTAACATTATAATCATTCAAAATCGTTTGAAAAGCTAATGGCTTTCACATGGTCAAATTGAAGTTTCAGTAAATTAATGAATTTTAATGCGGTTTTTTGTGTTAGATTTATTAAAATGTTCTTAATGTCTGTACGAGCTTTCAAAATTATGGGGCTCACCACGCTTGTGAAGTGTATCCTAAATTAGAATTAGAACCTCAATTTGACCATGTGAAAGCCATTAGCTTCTCAAACGGTTAGGCAAGATTGTAGTATTAGTTCACTCCTGAAAATTTTCGTGAGATATAGTGAGATTTGTGGTAAATATCGAATCTCTTGCTTTATTTATTTCATAAATTTTTTGATAAAAGGAAGTAAATTAATTATTCAATGTTACTTTTTAAATGTTTTATTATTTGCCTAAATGATCACTGTATTTTATAATATACTATTATTTGACTAATACATTCACAAATATTTAGTTTTAGTATAAACTTCACAAGTCATTGTTAGTTAAAACTATTTTTTATTTTTTTCATTTAGTTATAATAGGGTCTAACTTCACCCACATAATAATTATAGGGGACGATGGAGTATAGTTGGTATGCGTGTTCAATTTATAAGATTCATAAAAAAACTTATAAAATAAATATAGAAGATTCATAAACTACATAAGATTCATAACATTCATGGATTCATATAATATACACATAAGATTTGTTTAAGATTCATGAACGATTCGGAAGCGTTTAATAAAACTCTTAAAATTCCAAAGATTCCTCTATTGAGAACCTGGTTTGGCACCTCCCGATCCGAACATCACAGCCTCAACCATCGTGCAATTTGCTCGGCCTAATATTAATAAAATTTACATATATTGTACGTACAGTTCATAAACATCATAAGAATCATAAATCATAAAAGTCATAAAATTCATTAGATTGATACAATTCACGTCTCTTCAAAAAAAATTTAAACTCACGTGAATTTTTTATATTCTCGGATTAAGAATATTAAACTTTGGTTCATAATGGTTCTTACTGTCTTTATCGAATTCGCTTAGCATAGAACAAAATTGTTATGATACGAGTATTTCTGCTCCCCAAACCAAATTTCTCATAGAAAATAGAATATTGTTAAGGCAAACTTTCCATACAATACTGGAAAATAAAACCAATAACATTAAATTATTTCTGTAAATAACAATAAAAAAAATTATATTCCGAATTATTAATCGAAACAAATAAATATTGGTTATTTTATTCCCATTAATTTATTTTTTCATTATTTTCCAAATCAAATTTTTACCAATTTGCCACATTTCCACGCAATGCAAAACAAAATACCAAAAAACCATTTATTTTAAAAATGCCATTTAATATTGTTTAATGTTACAAAACAAAAAAATTAAAATTATCTTAACACAAATTCCCTCAGTGATGTGTTAATATTCAATTTTAATATGAAACATTTCAGAGAACTACGTGGCCGCCAGCGTGACAATATAAAAAAACACGAATTAAAATAACCAAAACGAAAAACCTTTTAAAAAATAACAACAACAAAATTAACCAAACAAAATGAACATTGTATCCAGCAATAAAAATGTGTATTTTTTGAAAAAAAAAAAACAAAAACAAAAAAATTATGGAAAATGGAATTTTCTTTTTATTTCTTTTAACATTATTGTCAAACATTATTTTGTTTTAGATTATTTTTATTATTATTTTGTACTTGTAAAACTTCCATATTTATTTATTATTATGTTGCGCGCGTCCTCTTGGAAAAAGGCACAAGAGAAAAGTAATGGGATAAAAAAATATTTTCCTTTTTAATGGAAAATTTAAAATAAAAAAAATTATTTATTATTTTGTTTATGTATGGGTATATGTTATTTGCCGATGGAATAATAACACAACCTTCAATAAATTTCAATGAAAATGAATGATGATGAACATAAAGTTTACTAGTTTACACTGTTGCTTAAACCTAGGTTCGAAAGATTCCCGTAAATGTTTATTGACTTTAATCCTACTTAATGAAAGCAGTATATTTGACTTATGACATCAATCATTCTCCAGGGTTGGGCATTTAGCTAAAGTTAGGTAAGGGTGGCCGTCCTAAAGGACTAGCATAGATCAAAATGGGACCGTAGCTGTACCACATTCGAGCTACCTCCTCTTCGCTCGTTAAACCAAAAAGCGTTGAAAGTTCCTGACATCGATCTTACTAAGATCCGTCAGGTCGTCCAAAGGGGAAGTTCCCATAAATTTTGTTCTGCTGTACGCTAGACTAGGACAAGTGTAGAGCAGTTTGAGGACAGTTTCCTCCTCCCCCTCGTCAGCACCCAGTCTGCTCGCATGTATCCCGATAAGACAAGGGACCGTTATGGCTCCCACGACCATACCAATATAGAACCATCAAAGCGTCATCAGTTAGTCGGATCTGGACCGGTAAAGTCTAGGCTAGATCTGCCTGGTTATTACACATGAACTAGCATTAGACCATCTGACGTTCGTTTTTTTATGGCTTCTTCCTGAAGCATCAGGTTACATAAAGCAAACGGTATCTTTATGACCAGCCTGCTTTGGGGTGTAAGGCGTGCTCTGCCCTTGCTTGCCAGCTAATCTGCTTTTAGATTCCCTGCAATATTGAAGTGCAGTGGCACCCACATCAAGCGGATGTTGAACTGATCAGCCATCTCATTTAAAGATGCCAGACAAGTCTGGGGGACCTTCGACGTCAAGGAGTATGATTGTAGCGTTTTAATAGCAGCCAGGCTGTCCGTAAAAATGCAAATATCCCTCGTAGGTATTACATTATACCTCATCCAGTCCATGACTTCCATTATCGCGATAAGTTCAACTTGAAAAACACTGCAAAAATCAGGACGACGTAAAGAGAGGTTGACCCCAAGTGCCTCACAGAATATACCGCAGCCAACCTCGTATCCCTTTTTCAGCTTTCCGTAAGAAGCTTAACGCCTTATTGTTCATAACCGTTTCGTTCTCCCAGTCCTCTCTGGTGGGAAACTCAGTTTGGAATCTCATCTCAACAGGTGGCAAAGGGATAGCGTAGTCGGTTGTTTCCGGGATACCCCTGTTGCATAGGATGGATGAGTGCCCTATATTGTTACAGGCACAGTGAGATGAAAGAGAATCTCCAGAGCTTGAGTAGGTGTGCTCCTGAGAGCCCCACTTATACAGAAGCAGGCCCATTTTTGGCTATTGATGAAGATCAATAGTTTAAGGATGGCCATAATTTTTAACGCTGGCCACCAAACGACAACCTCATACAGCAATATGGGTTTGACCACTGAGGCGTAGAGGCAATGTACTATGTTTGGCTCCATACCCCATTTCTTTCCAACGGCATTTTTACAGGACTAGAGCGCTGTACTAGCTTTCTTTGGCTGGTATGTTTGGTTTCCAGCTTAGCTTGCTGTCCAAAAGTAGTAAAAAAGAGGTATTTCGCTCTATTCGTAAAGATCAAGCGAGCACCATTTAATATTGGCGGGTCACACTGAGAAAGAATGTGATTCCTGACAAAGACGACCATCTCCGTTTTCTGTGGGTTTGTTCTCAGTCCGCAACTGCGTGCTCACTCAGAGAGGTAGCCGAGTGCGCACTGTGTGCGGATACAAGGATATTTACCGAAGACCGAAATAGCAACGTCATCAGCGTATAGGCAACCAACTTGAAGCCTTGCCCTTCCAGGTTTAGTAACAAGTCCTTAATGACCAAGTTCCAAAGAAGGGGGATAAAACCCTACCTTGCGGTGTCCTTCTGCTCACGTATCTGCCGGCACACGTCCCACCCAGATGAGATGTCACGATTCTGCCTCTAATCATTTATTCTATCCAGCCTCTGAGTGAACCGTCTACCCTCAGGAATGCAAAGGCCCGGGTGATTGCCCTCGGTCTGACATTGCTAAAGGTCCGCTCTACATCCAGAAATATTCCTTCTATTCAAGTGATTTCTCAATCGGGCCAATAAGGGAGTGGAGGGCTGTTTCCACCGATCGATAAGCTTATAGGAATAAAGTCTCTGGAATAGCAATGGGAGCTTTTTCCCGCCTTAGGTATAAATATTACTTTTACTTCAGTTCATTTTCTAGGAATGTGACAAAGTTCTAAGCTGCCTTTGAAAATGACTTCCAGCCAGGGTAGGGTTAAGTCAATAGTTCGCTGGATATCCGCAGGAATAGTGCCATCATGTCTTGCCGACTTATATGGCTTAAAACTGTTTATTGGCTATAGGATATTCCGCCTATTTACTATATCACTTACGGGTTTACACCCCTATTTATTATGGGTCTCTCCGGAGGTATAGTACCCAGCAGTCCGGGAAATGCGTTTATTGTAGTAGCTCTCAGAATTCCTCACTACCGTAGTCCATGAATCATCTGGTCGGTTTAGATAACTCGGGATGGAAGGACTAGAACATAGTACTTTGCGTAGCCTGGCCGCCTCCGAGAACTCCTGTATATACTACCTGGTTCTAAACGCAATAGCACAATTTGAAATTTAGACCATTTCGAACATTTAGTGCAATAAATATTCTTTAATGAAATCTATTGTTTGTTTATATTTCAACACATATTTACGAAGTTATAGTATGTTATGGGATTCCCAAATTAACTTGAATAATTCTTTAATTTCTTCGTATACTGCTTAACTGAAGTGCCCTTTTGCAAAATACCTGCAACCTAGCGCATTTTTTCAAATTCCACATTGTCTTAATTGCCAAAAAACCTCTACGTAACGGTTTACGTGTCGACCATCTCGTATATTACACGGGCTAATCTACCTGGCCCAGCCCTGTGATTCTATTTATATGCAGTATTCGAAGAGTATCATCCAAACACTACAATTTTATCGTATTAATAAAAAGACGGCCCCGAATATTTCATATGAAATAATATTATTGCGTGTCAAATAAATCAACCAACTATAATCCCTATATATATATACTCCAGTTCCATAAAGCCGTTTCCTTTTTAATAATAATGTAATTATTTTTAAGAAGATAAAAATTTAATCTTATCTGGTGTTAAATTAAGAAAATTAAATTAATTTCATTTTGCTATTATGATACTTACACGATAATTCTCCACAAAAAATATTATTTTCTCGTAACATTTTATAAATTGCAGCAGTACAATATTTATATAAGACAATAAAATCTGTCTTAAATAAAATAAATATTGTGTATGATAAAAAATGAGATTCATGTTGTTGTTATCGTTTAAGAGTTTGAAAAAAGATGAAGCATTTTAGATGCTTTTGTTAATTTATATCAAAAGTTATTATCTCATTATATCTTTGCAGTGTTAAGGAATCATATTTTAACTGCAGGGTAAATATTATAAGAAGTATAATGGACTGAAAAATTTTAAAATTATAGATCGTCATTGTGTTTTGTAAAGTTATTCTAAATATTTTGCAAACCTTTTATTTCTAATTGTTTTAAATTTCTAAACTCGATATATTTAAAAAAAGCTTTGTTCTAAATTTTTATTAACTTTCTTAACATTTTCTAAATTTTTAAATCATATTTGCGAAAACTGTATTGTTACAACTTATACATTTTTTTATTCTTAGTATTTATGTGCGGATGAAGTTTTTACTCAATTTATACTAAATTACGTCATTTATAGTTAGTATGCTTTTAGTAAAAATTTCACAATATGATTTTGCAATTCTCTGCACCAAATCCAATCACAGCCATATCACTTCCTTTGGTTACATATTTACATATGTATACTTGATAGATTTTACTGAATGGCAAGATTCAACATTGATGTGTGCTTTGAAAGTTTTTGATAAGATCGGTGAATATGGAACAATCCAACGATTATCTATTTCAATATCTTGTTGATTCACTTTGACAATTGTTGATCTTCCATTGTCTGCTAGTGATCGCCGACGATAGAGAGGATAACCATCATTTTTAGTAATTGTTTCCGATATTAATGTCCGTGGATAGCGCTTTGAACATTTACCATCTACCATACACGGTGCATTTTGATTAAATATTCCACATGGACCATGTATCAGGTTTTTGATAACTACCTCATGCAAGCCAGATCTACTTGTTCATTAGAGATTTCAGCTAAAATGACTTCAGCAACTACATTTGGCCTAATTTTTTCAACCGACCAAATCAAAATATGTGCATGCGGCAATTCACGTTTCTGCCACTCTACAGAATACATCCAGCAGCGTGTCTCACCAAACACACAATGTTTGACGATCAATAGGTGATTGGCCAGGGAATAACGCTTGTTTAATTTCTATCCATTGTGGATTGCATGTAAATGTAATGAACAAATCTGCTGTGCCATAATGCCGAACATAAGACATGGCATCTTGAACATATTCATGCATTTGCCGAGCACTTCCGATGTGGGTTGCTGGAAGAATAGTCATCTGGCCAACATTTTCTACATTTCCATCAGAATTAATAGCATCTCGAAGGTGAATATACTCTTCAGATCGAAGTTTGGTCTGATTCAACCTGATGAATGTTAATCTCACCGTTTCAATCTTTACGTACATATCAACAACATATCTGTGACATAATCACCGGCATTTGTCTTCATTTTTTCTGATCATTAGGCGGTATGAATAATAGTTCATTGAATTTAATTTTTTGTTGATTTCAGAACCTGTAAATATTTTTTTTATTATAATGATGACAGTTGAATAACAAATTAAACTATTTAGTAGGTGATATAGTAGATGACGAAACATCTCATAAACCAATATTTCTATTACCTGTAATGGGATTTATCATCTTGATTGAGAAATAATAGCCATCTTCACCTTACCAAAATATAATGGGATATTGCAGTGCATCATATGAGCGATGTGTTTCTTTAATACGTTAATCACGTGACTCCAAATTTTCTCCAACTACAACAATGGCAACTTTATCGGTAGTAGGTGCATTAAAACGTCCTGCATGTTGGCCCACAGGAGTTTTATCTGCTTTGATAACAATTTTGTGATCATCAGATGGCATCATATCCTTTGCACTTTTAAATAATATAATCAATTGATTGTGTTCGTGAAATAAGTTTTGTAATTGTTCAACTATTGACCTTTTCACTAAATTGCTATGTGCACAAAGTTGATTGATTTCTTGTGGACAATTGCCCATAAAATGAATTTGCAGAAACTTGTAGTCGCTATCTAGCACTGGTAACAAAGAACCTGCTCTGTAATATATTTAACCTTGTATCTGTAAAGGGAAAAAATATATTGTAAACATGTATATGGGCTATAATAGTTATGATTAATAAACATACCACTGCAAATACTATTACGAACCTTAAAAGTTGGCATGAATTTTTCCCGAATACTTTTGTTGCTCCAAATCAAGCCATTTGAAAGCAGTCGTTGTATTCTTGAATATTCTTTAAAAAGTGTATGGAATCTGTTCCTATTCAATTTCACCTTTCCATTTGCGCAACACAATCCATTGGCTTCATTTTTGTATTTCAATGCCTTACAATATTGGTAAACCGAGTTCACCTATGAACCAATAGCAACACAGTTGTAGGCACTGTAATCAATTGACATATCGTACCATTATTAGTCGAAACTTGCACCATTATTAGTCGGATGTCGCGCTTCACGGGTCTGTTTTAACCGAATTCTTTCACGTTCATTGCGATCTCCACGTTCCTGGGCAGTACGATTAGATTGATAATTAATTTGATTCGTTGCATTTCGGGTTCTTCTGCCTAAATTTGTCCGAGTCACAAACACACAACATTGTTTTAATTTAATAGACATTTGTGGCTTTTAGATTTTGTAATATTATAGATTGACAAATATCGACATTAATGTGTCTACGATACTAACGGCACTCAATTGTTTTGCCTTGAATGTTTTTGTCCCTTTCTTTCTTTTGTGTTTCATATACATGAATATAAATGCACAATAAAACAGGCGTTGATTTTATTGTAGAATTTGTTTTGTTGTACATATTTTATATTCGTGCATATGAAAATCAAAAGAAAGAAAGGGACAACAACATTGGTATAGAAAAGTGTTGTTTTTAGACTTTTTCAGGCAATTTTTTAAATTTTTCTCTCCGTAAGACCCATCTCGTACTTCAAGGAATATTATAAAAAAATAATTAGCGAAATCGGTTCAGCTGCTCTCGAGGTTTGCGCTTAGCAACACATTCAGCGATTCATTTTTATATTATAGATTAGACTTGATAATAAATAAATTGCGTACACTTTATCTTGATTATAATTAAAATAAAATTTATTTAATTTTAAAGCCATATTTCATGGCTAAATATATAAAAAAAAATCCGGAAATAGGTATCACCCAAATTCGGTCACAGCCAATTTCATTAAAAATTATTCCATAAATTGGCTACTTCTTACGAAATTCCAGCTTTTTCGGACTTTTATTAGAAATATTCAAGTTAAAAATCTGTTGTGCGGCCAGAAAATGGAGAACACAATGGCTTAACAAAAAAATATCAGGCCAAGTGCGGTCACGGCGAGGGATGGGCATTTACGCGTCATCTCTTATTTTCTACGTCAACGTGTCGACAATCCGAAGACAATGTCGACAACGTTGCCTACGTCAATAGTGTAGGCAACCCCCAGAGTGATTTTATAGATTAATTCTAAAGTACGATTACTAAATTTCTCTAGAATCAATGTGATACGGGTGGCGGAAACTCTATAGAATTGCGCCTTCAATGGATTTTAATCTACAAATTTATAAAACTGTTTCTTTTTAATCTGCATTGTCTGCATAGCGTTTTTAAATTGGGTTTTAATAGTAAACATTTATTAAAGATGGAATTAAATAATCGAAAACTAATTAACCATTGCCAAATCATTAAATATCCCTAAAACTACGATATATAGTGTTGTAAAATTGTTTAAAGGAGGTCACAGCGTAGAAAGAGCAGCTCACAAAAAGATAAACATGGCACTACTATGATAAAATTCTTTCGAAATAATAAGTTACACCGTGCCATGAAATTTAATTCGTTCCGCTCTATGGTACGAGTCTATGGTACAAGCCTAGCGGATCTATCCTAACTCGCAGAAGCACATTACAACCTTAGCAAACTATAAAAGGTTGAACCAAGAAAGGCATAAAAACTTATCTACGTTCAAAAATTCGTAAGAGAACACTTGGGATCTAGCTTAGACATAGGCCGGACAGCTTCAAAGGTAGTTGAGACAGTCGTCCACTTTCTCCAGATAGTCGTCACAAAGAGTATCATGAGCAAATCCCATGCATTGGAGATAGACCTTGACAATTCCATGGCCCGTTATAAGCGCGACCAGAATTCTGAGTTGGATCTTTTTTAAGGATAACACATATGTTTGAAAAAAGATGAAGCATTTTAGATGCTTTTGTTAATTTATATCAAAAGTTATTATCTCATTATATCTTTGCAGTGTTAAGGAATCATATTTTAACTGCAGGGTAAATATTATAAGAATTACAATGGACTGAAAAATTTTAAAATTATAGATCGTCATTGTGTTTTGTAAAGTTATTCTAAATATTTTGCAAACCTTTTATTTCTAATTGTTTTAAATTTCTAAACTCGATATATTTAAAAAAAGCTTTGTTCTAAATTTTTATTAACTTTCTTAACATTTTCTAAATTTTTAAATCATATTTGCGAAAACTGTATTGTTACAACTTATACATTTTTTTATTCTTAGTATTTATGTGCGGATGAAGTTTTTACTCAATTTATACTAAATTACGTCATTTATAGTTAGTATGCTTTTAGTAAAAATTTCACAATATGATTTTGCAATTCTCTGCACCAAATCCAATCACAGCCATATCACTTCCTTTGGTTACATATTTACATATGTATACTTGATAGATTTTACTGAATGGCAAGATTCAACATTGATGTGTGCTTTGAAAGTTTTTAATAAGATCGGTGAATATGGAACAATCCAACGATTATCTATTTCAATATCTTGTTGATTTACTTTGACAATTGTTGATCTTCCATTGTCTGCTAGTGATCGCCGACGATAGAGAGGATAACCATCATTTTTAGTAATTGTTTCCGATATTAATGTCCGTGGATAGCGCTTTGAACATTTACCATCTACCATACACGGTGCATTTTGATTAAATATTCCACATGGACCATGTATCAGGTTTTTGATAACTACCTCATGCAAGCCAGATCTACTTGTTCATTAGAGATTTCAGCTAAAATGACTTCAGCAACTACATTTGGCCTAATTTTTTCAACCGACCAAATCAAAATATGTGCATGCGGCAATCCACGTTTCTGCCACTCTACAGAATACATCCAGCAGCGTGTCTCACCAAACACACAATGTTTGACGATCAATAGGTGATTGGCCAGGGAATAACGCTTGTTTAATTTCTATCCATTGTGGATTGCATGTAAATGTAATGAACAAATCTGCTGTGCCATAATGCCGAACATAAGACATGGCATCTTGAACATATTCATGCATTTGCCGAGCACTTCCGATGTGGGTTGCTGGAAGAATAGTCATCTGGCCAACATTTTCTACATTTCCATCAGAATTAATAGCATCTCGAAGGTGAATATACTCTTCAGATCGAAGTTTGGTCTGATTCAACCTGATGAATGTTAATCTCACCGTTTCAATCTTTACGTACATATCAACAACATATCTGTGACATAATCACCGGCATTTGTCTTCATTTTTTCTGATCATTAGGCGGTATGAATAATAGTTCATTGAATTTAATTTTTTGTTGATTTCAGAACCTGTAAATATTTTTTTTATTATAATGATGACAGTTGAATAACAAATTAAACTATTTAGTAGGTGATATAGTAGATGACGAAACATCTCATAAACCAATATTTCTATTACCTGTAATGGGATTTATCATCTTGATTGAGAAATAATAGCCATCTTCACCTTACCAAAATATAATGGGATATTGCAGTGCATCATATGAGCGATGTGTTTCTTTAATACGTTAATCACGTGACTCCAAATTTTCTCCAACTACAACAATGGCAACTTTATCGGTAGTAGGTGCATTAAAACGTCCTGCATGTTGGCCCACAGGAGTTTTATCTGCTTTGATAACAATTTTGTGATCATCAGATGGCATCATATCCTTTGCACTTTTAAATAATATAATCAATTGATTGTGTTCGTGAAATAAGTTTTGTAATTGTTCAACTATTGACCTTTTCACTAAATTGCTATGTGCACAAAGTTGATTGATTTCTTGTGGACAATTGCCCATAAAATGAATTTGCAGAAACTTGTAGTCGCTATCTAGCACTGGTAACAAAGAACCTGCTCTGTAATATATTTAACCTTGTATCTGTAAAGGGAAAAAATATATTGTAAACATGTATATGGGCTATAATAGTTATGATTAATAAACATACCACTGCAAATACTATTACGAACCTTAAAAGTTGGCATGAATTTTTCCCGAATACTTTTGTTGCTCCAAATCAAGCCATTTGAAAGCAGTCGTTGTATTCTTGAATATTCTTTAAAAAGTGTATGGAATCTGTTCCTATTCAATTTCACCTTTCCATTTGCGCAACACAATCCATTGGCTTCATTTTTGTATTTCAATGCCTTACAATATTGGTAAACCGAGTTCACCTATGAACCAATAGCAACACAGTTGTAGGCACTGTAATCAATTGACATATCGTACCATTATTAGTCGAAACTTGCACCATTATTAGTCGGATGTCGCGCTTCACGGGTCTGTTTTAACCGAATTCTTTCACGTTCATTGCGATCTCCACGTTCCTGGGCAGTACGATTAGATTGATAATTAATTTGATTCGTTGCATTTCGGGTTCTTCTGCCTAAATTTGTCCGCCGCCTTATTGGAGGCATATTTAGTATAAATGAGTCACAAACACACAACATTGTTTTAATTTAATAGACATTTGTGGCTTTTAGATTTTGTAATATTATAGATTGACAAATATCGACATTAATGTGTCTACGATACTAACGGCACTCAATTGTTTTGCCTTGAATGTTTTTGTCCCTTTCTTTCTTTTGTGTTTCATATACATGAATATAAATGCACAATAAAACAGGCGTTGATTTTATTGTAGAATTTGTTTTGTTGTACATATTTTATATTCGTGCATATGAAAATCAAAAGAAAGAAAGGGACAACAACATTGGTATAGAAAAGTGTTGTTTTTAGACTTTTTCAGGCAATTTTTTAAATTTTTCTCTCCGTAAGACCCATCTCGTACTTCAAGGAATATTATAAAAAAATAATTAGCGAAATCGGTTCAGCTGCTCTCGAGGTTTGCGCTTAGCAACACATTCAGCGATTCATTTTTATATTATAGATTAGACTTGATAATAAATAAATTGCGTACACTTTATCTTGATTATAATTAAAATAAAATTTATTTAATTTTAAAGCCATATTTCATGGCTAAATATATAAAAAAAAATCCGGAAATAGGTATCACCCAAATTCGGTCACAGCCAATTTCATTAAAAATTATTCCATAAATTGGCTACTTCTTACGAAATTCCAGCTTTTTCGGACTTTTATTAGAAATATTCAAGTTAAAAATCTGTTGTGCGGCCAGAAAATGGAGAACACAATGGCTTAACAAAAAAATATCAGGCCAAGTGCGGTCACGGCGAGGGATGGGCATTTACGCGTCATCTCTTATTTTCTACGTCAACGTGTCGACAATCCGAAGACAATGTCGACAACGTTGCCTACGTCAATAGTGTAGGCAACCCCCAGAGTGATTTTATAGATTAATTCTAAAGTACGATTACTAAATTTCTCTAGAATCAATGTGATACGGGTGGCGGAAACTCTATAGAATTGCGCCTTCAATGGATTTTAATCTACAAATTTATAAAACTGTTTCTTTTTAATCTGCATTGTCTGCATAGCGTTTTTAAATTGGGTTTTAATAGTAAACATTTATTAAAGATGGAATTAAATAATCGAAAACTAATTAACCATTGCCAAATCATTAAATATCCCTAAAACTACGATATATAGTGTTGTAAAATTGTTTAAAGGAGGTCACAGCGTAGAAAGAGCAGCTCACAAAAAGATAAACATGGCACTACTATGATAAAATTCTTTCGAAATAATAAGTTACACCGTGCCATGAAATTTAATTCGTTCCGCTCTATGGTACGAGTCTATGGTACAAGCCTAGCGGATCTATCCTAACTCGCAGAAGCACATTACAACCTTAGCAAACTATAAAAGGTTGAACCAAGAAAGGCATAAAAACTTATCTACGTTCAAAAATTCGTAAGAGAACACTTGGGATCTAGCTTAGACATAGGCCGGACAGCTTCAAAGGTAGTTGAGACAGTCGTCCACTTTCTCCAGATAGTCGTCACAAAGAGTATCATGAGCAAATCCCATGCATTGGAGATAGACCTTGACAATTCCATGGCCCGTTATAAGCGCGACCAGAATTCTGAGTTGGATCTTTTTTAAGGATAACACATATGTTTGAAAAAAGATGAAGCATTTTAGATGCTTTTGTTAATTTATATCAAAAGTTATTATCTCATTATATCTTTGCAGTGTTAAGGAATCATATTTTAACTGCAGGGTAAATATTATAAGAATTACAATGGACTGAAAAATTTTAAAATTATAGATCGTCATTGTGTTTTGTAAAGTTATTCTAAATATTTTGCAAACCTTTTATTTCTAATTGTTTTAAATTTCTAAACTCGATATATTTAAAAAAAGCTTTGTTCTAAATTTTTATTAACTTTCTTAACATTTTCTAAATTTTTAAATCATATTTGCGAAAACTGTATTGTTACAACTTATACATTTTTTTATTCTTAGTATTTATGTGCGGATGAAGTTTTTACTCAATTTATACTAAATTACGTCATTTATAGTTAGTATGCTTTTAGTAAAAATTTCACAATATGATTTTGCAATTCTCTGCACCAAATCCAATCACAGCCATATCACTTCCTTTGGTTACATATTTACATATGTATACTTGATAGATTTTACTGAATGGCAAGATTCAACATTGATGTGTGCTTTGAAAGTTTTTAATAAGATCGGTGAATATGGAACAATCCAACGATTATCTATTTCAATATCTTGTTGATTTACTTTGACAATTGTTGATCTTCCATTGTCTGCTAGTGATCGCCGACGATAGAGAGGATAACCATCATTTTTAGTAATTGTTTCCGATATTAATGTCCGTGGATAGCGCTTTGAACATTTACCATCTACCATACACGGTGCATTTTGATTAAATATTCCACATGGACCATGTATCAGGTTTTTGATAACTACCTCATGCAAGCCAGATCTACTTGTTCATTAGAGATTTCAGCTAAAATGACTTCAGCAACTACATTTGGCCTAATTTTTTCAACCGACCAAATCAAAATATGTGCATGCGGCAATCCACGTTTCTGCCACTCTACAGAATACATCCAGCAGCGTGTCTCACCAAACACACAATGTTTGACGATCAATAGGTGATTGGCCAGGGAATAACGCTTGTTTAATTTCTATCCATTGTGGATTGCATGTAAATGTAATGAACAAATCTGCTGTGCCATAATGCCGAACATAAGACATGGCATCTTGAACATATTCATGCATTTGCCGAGCACTTCCGATGTGGGTTGCTGGAAGAATAGTCATCTGGCCAACATTTTCTACATTTCCATCAGAATTAATAGCATCTCGAAGGTGAATATACTCTTCAGATCGAAGTTTGGTCTGATTCAACCTGATGAATGTTAATCTCACCGTTTCAATCTTTACGTACATATCAACAACATATCTGTGACATAATCACCGGCATTTGTCTTCATTTTTTCTGATCATTAGGCGGTATGAATAATAGTTCATTGAATTTAATTTTTTGTTGATTTCAGAACCTGTAAATATTTTTTTTATTATAATGATGACAGTTGAATAACAAATTAAACTATTTAGTAGGTGATATAGTAGATGACGAAACATCTCATAAACCAATATTTCTATTACCTGTAATGGGATTTATCATCTTGATTGAGAAATAATAGCCATCTTCACCTTACCAAAATATAATGGGATATTGCAGTGCATCATATGAGCGATGTGTTTCTTTAATACGTTAATCACGTGACTCCAAATTTTCTCCAACTACAACAATGGCAACTTTATCGGTAGTAGGTGCATTAAAACGTCCTGCATGTTGGCCCACAGGAGTTTTATCTGCTTTGATAACAATTTTGTGATCATCAGATGGCATCATATCCTTTGCACTTTTAAATAATATAATCAATTGATTGTGTTCGTGAAATAAGTTTTGTAATTGTTCAACTATTGACCTTTTCACTAAATTGCTATGTGCACAAAGTTGATTGATTTCTTGTGGACAATTGCCCATAAAATGAATTTGCAGAAACTTGTAGTCGCTATCTAGCACTGGTAACAAAGAACCTGCTCTGTAATATATTTAACCTTGTATCTGTAAAGGGAAAAAATATATTGTAAACATGTATATGGGCTATAATAGTTATGATTAATAAACATACCACTGCAAATACTATTACGAACCTTAAAAGTTGGCATGAATTTTTCCCGAATACTTTTGTTGCTCCAAATCAAGCCATTTGAAAGCAGTCGTTGTATTCTTGAATATTCTTTAAAAAGTGTATGGAATCTGTTCCTATTCAATTTCACCTTTCCATTTGCGCAACACAATCCATTGGCTTCATTTTTGTATTTCAATGCCTTACAATATTGGTAAACCGAGTTCACCTATGAACCAATAGCAACACAGTTGTAGGCACTGTAATCAATTGACATATCGTACCATTATTAGTCGAAACTTGCACCATTATTAGTCGGATGTCGCGCTTCACGGGTCTGTTTTAACCGAATTCTTTCACGTTCATTGCGATCTCCACGTTCCTGGGCAGTACGATTAGATTGATAATTAATTTGATTCGTTGCATTTCGGGTTCTTCTGCCTAAATTTGTCCGCCGCCTTATTGGAGGCATATTTAGTATAAATGAGTCACAAACACACAACATTGTTTTAATTTAATAGACATTTGTGGCTTTTAGATTTTGTAATATTATAGATTGACAAATATCGACATTAATGTGTCTACGATACTAACGGCACTCAATTGTTTTGCCTTGAATGTTTTTGTCCCTTTCTTTCTTTTGTGTTTCATATACATGAATATAAATGCACAATAAAACAGGCGTTGATTTTATTGTAGAATTTGTTTTGTTGTACATATTTTATATTCGTGCATATGAAAATCAAAAGAAAGAAAGGGACAACAACATTGGTATAGAAAAGTGTTGTTTTTAGACTTTTTCAGGCAATTTTTTAAATTTTTCTCTCCGTAAGACCCATCTCGTACTTCAAGGAATATTCTAAAAAAATAATTAGCGAAATCGGTTCAGCTGCTCTCGAGGTTTGCGCTTAGCAACACATTCAGCGATTCATTTTTATATTATAGATTAGACTTGATAATAAATAAATTGCGTACACTTTATCTTGATTATAATTAAAATAAAATTTATTTAATTTTAAAGCCATATTTCATGGCTAAATATATAAAAAAAAATCCGGAAATAGGTATCACCCAAATTCGGTCACAGCCAATTTCATTAAAAATTATTCCATAAATTGGCTACTTCTTACGAAATTCCAGCTTTTTCGGACTTTTATTAGAAATATTCAAGTTAAAAATCTGTTGTGCGGCCAGAAAATGGAGAACACAATGGCTTAACAAAAAAATATCAGGCCAAGTGCGGTCACGGCGAGGGATGGGCATTTACGCGTCATCTCTTATTTTCTACGTCAACGTGTCGACAATCCGAAGACAATGTCGACAACGTTGCCTACGTCAATAGTGTAGGCAACCCCCAGAGTGATTTTATAGATTAATTCTAAAGTACGATTACTAAATTTCTCTAGAATCAATGTGATACGGGTGGCGGAAACTCTATAGAATTGCGCCTTCAATGGATTTTAATCTACAAATTTATAAAACTGTTTCTTTTTAATCTGCATGGTCTGCATAGCGTTTTTAAATTGGGTTTTAATAGTAAACATTTATTAAAGATGGAATTAAATAATCGAAAACTAATTAACCATTGCCAAATCATTAAATATCCCTAAAACTACGATATATAGTGTTGTAAAATTGTTTAAAGGAGGTCACAGCGTAGAAAGAGCAGCTCACAAAAAGATAAACATGGCACTACTATGATAAAATTCTTTCGAAATAATAAGTTACACCGTGCCATGAAATTTAATTCGTTCCGCTCTATGGTACGAGTCTATGGTACAAGCCTAGCGGATCTATCCTAACTCGCAGAAGCACATTACAACCTTAGCAAACTATAAAAGGTTGAACCAAGAAAGGCATAAAAACTTATCTACGTTCAAAAATTCGTAAGAGAACACTTGGGATCTAGCTTAGACATAGGCCGGACAGCTTCAAAGGTAGTTGAGACAGTCGTCCACTTTCTCCAGATAGTCGTCACAAAGAGTATCATGAGCAAATCCCATGCATTGGAGATAGACCTTGACAATTCCATAGCCCGTTATAAGCGCGACCAGAATTCTGAGTTGGATCTTTTTTAAGGATAACACATATTTAGTGAACCTTACGTTGGGTTCAATGATGAACCGTTTCGCCTTTCGACAGCTAAGAGCAGAACGCCACTTCAGTCCCAGTTCAAGTAAAACAAACTTCTTAATAGCGTCTTTACCACCATTAAAGGATAGAGGAATCACTGGCTCGGGACTAACAAATTTACCACGCGGTTCAGCTTTCGCTAAAACGTCAGCAACCTGATTTCCCACAACGCCACAATGAGCAGGCACACACATGATCCTTACTCTCGTATTAGAGTAAAGGAGATTACTGTAGTGTTTACAATCTTTGACCAATGTAGATGTAGTGACAATAGAAATCCTGAGAACCACCGAAACGAAAACGACGGAGAATGAATTGGTGAAGTTAAATTCGGGCAATAGCCTGTCATACACCATTTCAATCTCCGGAATATGTGACTTAAACTTAGTAAGAATCTGTCTATATCCCGTACAAGCCTTGAAGGCATTCCATGAATCAATGCACCTCCGTGGAAACGCAGCAGTACCAAGAATGTATGACTGCAATTCGGGCAAGCACAGAATAGACTCCATAGCAAGAAGGGGAGTAGACGACACAGCACCAGTTTTAGCCCTACAGGCTGTCATCTGCAGTCCATCCAGCTTTGCTACAGAGGACTCAGTTTTAGTTAGAGGTTTGGACTTCGTAATTGCTTATATATCGATGATATTCTTTTAGCTTCGAAATCAGAAGATCACAAATCACATTTGAAACTACTCTTTAAAAGGTGTGCAGATTTTGGTATCAATATAAAAACTTCAAAATTCGGATTAGTGATAATTCTCTTAACTTTTTAAGTCACAAAATTACCCCTCAGAGAATATTACCATCCGAAGAAAGAGTTTAAGATATATCGCAATTTCCACTGCCTACATTCATTTGACAAATTCAATAATTTATTGACAATCATTACCATCGCTTTTTACCACAACTATACCTGAATTGTTATCGAGGATTCATGCACATCTATTTTTGTTACTCAGAAATAAGAGTAATAGTTTTACTGGGATTTTTAAAAACCGGTATTTCGGTATTTTGTACATTTATACCGGTTTACCGGCAATTTTTGAAGCCTAGTATGCATTAATAACCAACATATTGTTACGTTTTTGCCTTGTCAAATTCAAGGTTCGATCACTGGATTGTGAATAAATCAAACGATGTAAATTCTAGAACACACTAAATTTATTTATATCCGATTAAACACTAATTTAATTAATTCACTTATTTAACTTAATTATTTAACTTCACAATAATTATTTTACTACACTTTAATAACACTATATTACACTTTAATAACACTTTATTTTACTTTATAAACACTTTCCTTTTAATTACTATTAGCACTCTCACGGTTAAAACACAACTGATTTTCTCCCAAATGTTTGTCGCGTATTTATACCAAATATTCTAACCATTCTAGAAATCTCCAGAATATTCGATTAGTCTAGATAAGTCTAGACACCTCTATACTGTTCTACTTTATAACAATTTTACATTAACGATAGTGTCGCTATTCAAACATAGATGTCGCCACGATCGTAACATTACCCCCTACCTAATCCTGATTCGTCCCGAACAGGATCCAACTCACTACCCCTGTAGATCGCTAATCGCTCTATATGCACCACCTTCAACTTTCCTCGCTGCCCTTTCTTGATCCGGTAGACCACGTCATTTATTTTGGTGATGATGGTGTACGGCCCTTCCCACGAAGGTTGCAGCTATGGTGATAAACCCTTCTTCCGTTGTGGGTTGTAAAGCCATACTAACTCTCCTTCTTCGAAACCTTTATTATTTGCTCGTATGTCATATCGAGCCTTCATCCGATCACTTGATACTCGTATCCTCTCTCGTACAAACTGGTGTATCTCGTCGAGTTCTCCTCTCATCTGGTCAACATAATTCTGTCTATCTAAAGCTGATGATGGAACGGCTCCAAACTTTAGATCTCCGGGTAATCGCAGATTATTTCCAAAAAGGATTCTCGCTGGTGTCATTCCCGTTGAGTCATGTACTGCTGATCGATACGCCATTAGGAACATCGGAATATGTCGATCCCACTTACGTTGATCATTATCCACGACCTTTGCTAAATATTTCTCCAACGTCCCGTTGAATCTTTCCACCATACCATCCGACTGTGGATGCAGAGGCGTTGTTCTTATTTTATTTATACCGATCAACTGACAGACTTCCTGAAATACAACTGACTCGAAATTTCTTCCTTGGTCTGTGTGAATCTCCATTGGTACTCCAAAACGACTTATCCAATTATTAACCACGGCGTCAGCTATCGTGGTTGCCTCCTGATTAGGTATGGGATACACCTCTGGCCATTTACTAAAATAGTCCATTATTACTAGCACATATTTGTTACCAACATCCGTAGTCCGGAATGGTCCTGCCACATCCATTGCGATCCTTTCAAACGGCGCTCCAACGTTATATTGCTGCATTGCTCCTCGACTTTTCCGTTCAGGACCTTTTACCGCCGCACATTGATCACATCTTTGGCACCACTCCACTACAGATTGTCTACATCCTGACCAGTAAAAACGTTGACGTATTTTAGCAAGTGTTTTATTAATTCCCAGATGACCCCCACTTGCCCCTCCGTGATACTCCTTCAATATCTCGGCAATTCTAGATTTAGGCACCACTTTTACCAATTGCTTCACATTACCGTCCGAGCTTTCCCATATTCGTTTTAAGCATCCGTTCTCGATTTGGAGGCTATCCCATTGTGCCCAGTAAGCCTTTACCGTGGGACTCTTATCCGCAATTTCACACCAAGTTGGACGATTTCCTGTCTCTTTAAGTTGCATGATTATTGCCAAATCTGGATCTGCTAACTGCTCGTCCCTAACCGTTTCATCCGTCCATTCCTTATCGGGTAGTATTTGCATAAGCCTGATGTCGATAACGTCCTCCTTTGCTTCTATTCGCCCGCAGTGCTTACATTCCACTTGACATGGTCGTCTTGACAATGCATCAGCATTTCCATGTGCACTCCCTTTCCGATGTTCGATCTGGTAATGATAGCTCTGTAGTCGCTCAATCCAACGCGCTACCTGTCCTTCTGGGTTCTTGAACTGCAGTAGCCAACGTAATGCTCCATGGTCCGTTCGTATATGAAATTCTTGGCCATAGAGGTACTTATGAAAATGTTTCACACATTCCACTATAGCCAACAATTCCTTACGAGTTACACAATAGTTACGTTCTGGTTTAGATAACCCCTTCGAGTAATAAGCTATTACTCTTTCTTGCCCTTCAATTTCTTGCGACAACACCCCTCCGATGCCATCATTACTTGCATCGGTATCAAGAATAAACTTAACACCAGGTATAGGGTATGCCAACAATGGTGCCGTACATAATCGCCTTCTCAACTCATTGAATGACTCCTCTTGCTCGTCATTCCATTCAAATGCTCTGTTCTTCCGGGTCAAATCATGTAAGCTCTTTGCTACATTGGCAAATCCTGGCACAAATCGCCTATAATAAGTGCACAATCCGAGGAAGCTCCGTAACTCCCGTAAATTTTTAGGTCTTGGCCAGTCCTTTACCGCTGATATCTTGTCCTCATCGGTGTGGATTCCATTTGTCGTTACCTTGTGCCCCAAAAATTTTACCTCCGTTCTGAATAATGAACACTTCTTCGGATTCAACTTTAAACCGGCTGATTGTAATCGCTTCCATACCTCTGACAAATTTGTTAAGTGTTCTTCGAAATCCTTTCCCATAACAATGATGTCATCCAAATACACGAGGCAAGTCTTCCAGTGCAGTCCCTTTAACACGCGCTCCATAAGTCGTTCAAAAGTTGCCGCGCCATTACATAATCCAAATGGCATCACGTTAAACTGCCATAGCCCATTACCCACACTGAACGCCGTTTTTTCACGATCTTGCTCTTGGACTTCCACCTGCCAATACCCGCTTTGCAGGTCCAATGTTGAAAACATTCTAGCGCCTGACAATGTGTCCAACGTGTCATCGATCCTTGGTAATGGGTAGCTATCCTTTTTCGTTACTGAATTTAGCTTTCGGTAATCTACACAAAAGCGCATTTTCCCATCCTTCCTTTGGACTAATACTACTGGTGAACTCCATGGACTGTTTGATGATTCAATCACTCCAGCTGCCTGCATGTCCGTTACCATTCGGTCCACCTCTTCTCATTTTGCTAAAGGTAACCTTCTCGGCGCTTGGCTTATAGGTGTCTCCGTTCCGGTATCAATTTGATGTTTCACCATGTTGGCTCTTCCATTATTATCCGGTGTACTGCAAAATATCGACTTATACTGTTCGAACAGTTGTCGTGCTGAATTTTTCTGGTTCATGCTAAGATCCCCAGTCCATTTTTGCATGAGGTGTTCTATTATTTGCTTTTGTCCTTGCGTATCGGTGTTTCTAATCGGATTTTTCTGCTCGCATTTCATTATCGTTGACACCTCTTCACATTTACCAATAACAGTTCCTTTCTTAATTGTTTTTGTCTTTTCCGAGAGATTTAGGGTCCTAATCGGTACCCTACATTCGTGATCTGATTTTACTAACGTCCTCCCTATCATAATTCCTTTGGTTTCGCTTTCTTCTTCACTGGCTTCTACAACCCACAACCTGGGTGGCCCAGAACCTCCCTCCAATCTCCCCCACACAATTGTTTCCGAATTCGGTGGCAGCTTTTCCCGATGTTCTATTATTACCCGCCTAGTAGTTGTTTCCACATCATCCACTCGCAGTGGTAACTCGAAATTATCACAGTCCAATACTCCTCTTCCAACATCCACCACGAAGCCATTCGCCCTCATGAAGTCCATCCCCAAGATGACTTCATCCACTATCTTTGCGACCAGCACTTCGTGTTGGAATTGAGCATTGCCTATTTTAATTCTCACAAGCTTCCTGCCCTTTATGTCTGCGCTCTCTCCTGTGGCTGTACGTAATTTCAACTCATTGGCTGGTAGTACTCTTCCCTTTACTAGATCCTCACGGACAAACGTGCGCACCGCTCCTGTATCCAGGGTAATAACACAGCTCTTCCCGTCAATACTTCCTTTGATTGTTAAGCTGTCACCTACTCGTCCCAATCTCGAAATAGGGATGGAGGTTATGGGGCAATTGGTTGTGGGAGTCAGCTTCTGCCCCTTTAGGCTGACTCGTTGTAGTTTAACGATTCCTTTCGTTCTTGGCCATCTTCCTTGACCAACGTTCGCTCTCTACTTAATACTCGTCGATGCATAGGAGATCGTGATCTTGTACGTCTCCATTTTCCTTCTTTACAGTCTCTCGACATATGACCCATTTTGTCACATGTCCAACATTTTATTTTGCTACCACCCGCTCTGTATCTTGGAAGCGACCGCTCGACGTTGGTGCTTCTATCCATTTCTACTCGTCGTACCTTAAGCGAAGGTTTTATGATAGCCTGCGCAGTTTCATTTATTAAGGCACACGCGATGGTCCCGGCAAAAGTCGCCTTAGGTGATAACATCACTGCTTTACGTGTTTCCGGATCCCGTATTCCATCGATGAATGCGTCCATCTTAATCCTCTCCATGTAATCGGGAGATGTATTCACATGTGCCATATGCACTAGCCGCTCGACTGCTGCGGAATATTCTTGAAGAGTCTCTCCGATCTTTTGACATCGGCTCTTCAACTCCATACGATACATCTCTCGCTTATGGTCACTTCCATACTTTCGATCCAGCGCCTTCATTATTTCGTTGTAATTACTACGGCCATACTGCGGAATAGTCTGCAGTGTTTCCGCCGCTTCTCCTTTTAGTGCCACTATTAATGCTGTTCCCCGATTTGCGTCATTCCACCAATTTTGGTTAACCGTTGTCTCAAATTGAAATTTGAAAACCGCAAACGATGTTGTGCCATCAAATATCGGTGGCTTAAATTTCATTGCTTGAATTGGCTGAGCTACTGGCGATGCTGTTCCATTAACCTCGATACATAGAAGTTTCTTCTCGAAGCCTAGAACTTTCTCTTCTAACCCTTGGATGTCCTTCTGTAATTTTTGTTCAATTTGCTCTACTTCTTCATGTAAATTGATATACATTTCATTGAATTTCTCATCCATTTTGTTATTGATCTCGCCCACCGACTGCTTAATTTCTTTCATTTCCTGATTTGATTGATCAATTTTCTGATTTAATTGATTACTAGATTGTTCCATTCTCAAACTGCTTCATTTCCATCATAACGGTCATTAACTGCGCCATATCGAAATTTCCAGAAGGTACCGATGCAACCTCCACTACCGCCTCTTTACTTTCTCCATTCTCTTCGTCCCCTTCTGCGTGGTCGGAAAATGTCGATTCATCAAAATTATAACTAGCCGGATCATTACCCTCCAGCTCTAATGCTTAAAGTAATCGTTGCCTCAATACATTTTTCGGGCCGACCGTTGACAAACCACGTCGCTCCAACTCTTCCTTTAAATTGGAAATTTTCAATTCATCTAGAATCATCTTTTAATTCACAATCCCACCGCTGTCACCAATTGTTACGTTTTTGCCTTGTCAAATTCAAGGTTCGATCACTGGATTGTGAATAAAACAAACGTTGTAAATTCTAGAACACACTAAATTTATTTATTTCTGATTAAACACTAATTCAATTAATTCACTTATTTAACTTAATTATTTAACTTCACAATAATTATTTTACTACACTTTAATAACACTATATTACACTTTAATAACACTTTATTTTACTTTATAAACACTTTCCTTTTAATTACTATTAGCACTCTCACGGTTAAAACACAACTGATTTTCTCCCAAATGTTTGTCGCGTATTTATACCAAATATTCTAACCATTCTAGAAATCCCCAGAATATTCGATTAGTCTAGATAAGTCTAGACACCTCTATACTGTTCTACTTTATAACAATTTTACATTAACGATAGTGTCGCTATTCAAACATAGATGTCGCCACGATCGTAACAATATTTTACGTTCGTGGCGACATCTCTGTTTGAGTAGTGACACTATCGTTAATGTAAAACTGTTATAAAGTAAAAAAGTAGATGTGTCTAGACTAATCTAAACACTCGAATATTGTGGAGATTTCTAGAAAGGTATAAATATGCGATAAACATTTAGGAGTAATTAGTTGTGTTTCAACCGTGAGAGTGCTAATAGTAATAAAAAGGAAAAAGTGAAGTTTAGTGTTTATAAAGTAAAATACAGTGTTTAAAAGTGTAAATAAAGTAATTATTGTAAAAATTAATAATCAAGTAAACAAGTGAATTAATTAAATTAGTGTTGTTGTGTAATTATTCGGAAATAAATAAATTAAGTGTGATCTAGAATTTACACCGTTTGTTTTATTGACAATCCAGTGATCGAACCTTGTTTGGCAGGGCAAAAACGTTACAATAGTATGGGACCAATACCTATGGTCCATAGGTTGTTAGTTGTTGTAAAACGCAGTAGTAGTAGTCGGTTAAATCAACTTAATTCATATTTCTCGCACAACTGGGCATTAATAGTTTTTTAATATAATATTTATTTAATATTTAATTATCAAATATTATTTGAATTTTTATTTTTTAAACATCTATTAAAAAAATTCGTTCGGTTTTTTCTTCTAATCATGTTAATCGATATTGGATTCACATTGTATATTTTCTTGGAGCCTCTACCTGACACACAAATCTTTAATATTGGATGTAATCAACGCCAAAATAAAATCCATTTGACAACAACTCAAATAGTTTAAACTCTTTTTGCTTACATTTTTAATAATTTGTTATGTTCATCTACTATCTACTATACCAAACCGAAGTATACATGTATGTAACAGAAAATATCTCTGCACCATAACCCACATGGGAAATTATATAATGTCACAAAGATATGTGTGTGTGTGTATATGTATAAAATTGTGTTTATGGCGTACAAAGCTAAGTAGTATACAGGTACATTATACACAGAGGGGTGAGAAAATAGTTGTATTTTTGATCCTGGTTTACATGTAAACACACACTGTAAATATTCACACTTAAAATATTCACATCTTCAATATATGTATAAATTATACGTGTCTATGTGTGTATGTAGGTAGAGATACGTAAAAGGTACTGAAATTTAATGTCACATTAACTTGAGATGTTATAAATTGAAAATATATTTTCATATAGAATTATAAAAATGGAAAAGCATTTTTGCCAAGTTTTTCTTCTTCTGGTTTTATTATCTTTGCAGTCGAGTGTAATGGTGATTTTACCCAAAATGACAGATATGTGGGAATTATGTTATACATATTTGTGTATACAGTTACATTCGGAATCCCTCATCTTTTTTTTTTTTTTTTATAACATAACAGGTGAAATTGGCTTTGGGAATTATAGAAAATTAATTTATTTTTATTTTTTTCATATTTTTCATGCTTATATGAATTCATTTGTGTATCTTATCCATATCTTTCTGTTTTGTGTATGTATGTACATGATGATATTATATCCGGTTAGAGTATCACATTTTGGTGTTTACCACCATTCTTGTAGTAAAACTTTTTATTTATTTTCATAGAAATAAAATCTAATAAACAAAATGTTATTCCATCGCAGAGATACATACACACACATACACACAACAACGATAAAAAATCATTATGGTAGTTTTCTTGATTATCAAGACAGTTTGCGATTTTATTATTCCCAATTCACTTTTAATTAAAATTCAAAAACTTTAAGATGATAGATTTTTAATTAAAAATAGGCGGGCGGGAATTTTTACTTTTCGATCAAACATTTTTTTTTTTCGAAATAATTTAAAAGAATTTTTCTTTTATATTACGATTTTTCCAATTCTAATTAGAATTGTAAAGTTTTTTGACTTTATATATTTGACATATTTTAAATGTTTCATGAATTCGATATTTGTTTTGGGTTGGGTCTTAATTTTGAACAACGTTGAGAAATTCATGAATTTTGGAATGTGATGCCTATACTGCCTATTAAGCAAACAGTGCATATAATTCAAAGTAGCATTCTATTTCATATTTAAAGGCGAAGGACAAGCCAGGAAACGTTATAAATTTTAAGATTATTGATGATTTTTAGAAAACAGAATGTAGTGCACGTGAAGGGGGAAAGACTTAGATACGACATACATAATTCTGTTTTAAATGAATTATAGAATAAATATCGGTAGCTCGCGAGCTATTGGATGCTTCTATTATGTACTATATTTATTATCGCAGCTGGTTATGAACGTATCTATTTTTAAACTCACCATAAGCCATACAACATATCCATTATTAAAATATTATATATGGACAAATTTTTTACAATGAAGACTTTTTCGTCATCTACAAAAGTACAGGTGGTACAAAAATACCAATCCTAAACTTTATGGACAATGATATGTAAAATTAATTTAGTTCTATACAAAAAAAATAACAGATATGTTGTTTGATGCTCCCCATGAGATTCTGCACAAACTCCAGTGTGACTTAGGCAGCAATATTTTTCCATTTAGGACGCATATTTTCAGCAACATTATCGTAACCTTCTCCAGCATTCTTTTCATTATTGCCAAAAAAATTCGATAGTTCGAACACCGGTAGTCTCAGCCCCTTTGAGATAACATTGAATTGATTAGTTGAATTGAACACATGTACAAAAATTCGTGTGCTAATGTAATGTTTGCTGCACACCAATATAAGTTGTGGTTGTTAGATATTTTTTTATAGCAAAATATCATCCATCTCTTTTGTAAGCGACTAGTAAGTTGATCCGATTTATTAAATTAAATATTTTGTTACAATTTTGGTTCATTCGAATTTAAAGAAACCCTCGTCATTTGTTCGAGTCAAATTGAAAAATTTCCAAACATATAGACTTAAAGTTATGTTATGTGATTCCATATTTCATTTGAAGTATTTTTAGAATATAGTTTTTAAATTTATCACATTCTGCAAATTGTTAAAACAAAGTTCAATTTCCAACTATAATAACAATAATAATTTATATTTAATTTAAAATTTTATCTCCCCTAGTTATATGAAGTCGCTCTGCATCAAGCATTTTTGGACATTTTTTCGAACCCGAACCTGAACTCTGAAATATAATAGGATATAGTAGATTTAATAATGCAGGGGCTAAAGCTCATTTTATTCGCAATGGAAAAATTGTACTGCAACCTTCTAGACATGCGCGATGCTATTGATGGCTAAACAGCAAATTATCGTTTGCCATAAAATTAAGCCAAATTTATTCAGTGACATCTGACAACGGGCGAAACATGTTAAAACTGGCGAAACTGATAAAAACCGAATTGGATATTTCTGAGGTGAATGAAAATGAAAACGTTGATAGTAATTCCAACCTTAGACAAGACTATGGAGAGGAAGGGCCAAAAATGCTGACTAATTAATATTCAAATGTAAAGCATTTTAAATGCGTGTCCCATTGTCCCTATGACCAGAGATAATGTATTTCGTTTTGGACTCATTGAACTGGAGTTCAACAGAAGCTGAAATCTCTACAAGCAGTTCAAGTATTTCCTTTATTCCGTTGAATATCAACCAGTCCAATCACGCATATGTCACCTGCTTATACAAGCACCTGATTTAACTGGCTATATAAGATGTTGCGCAGTTTTACGAATGATGTACTCCAACATGAGATTAAAAATTATCGAAACAGAGCATCTGCTTGCCGATCAACCGAGTTAACCGCAAAAATTCCGGGAACACAGCGAAACGAATGGAATATTTTGACTGTCGAGGTCTGATAAATGAAGGTAAAAAAAAACGATATCAAGATCTTACCAGCAACAACATTGAGGAAGCTAATTACCAGTCTCGTCTTGCAGTCGTGCAACAAAATATAGCCCATAGGGAGGTGCAACAATGTCTCACAATCGCGAGGAAAAACCAGGCTGCTTTTGCTAGGGGGCAACTAAGTGGATTAGTAGACGGAAACAACAACAATTATGGAAGGCCGCGGTTCTGAAAGTATAACAACTCAACAATGAGCACACTTCGCATTATTTCTTTAAGGGAATTACTGGATTGCACCATACTTTCGGAACCGGGATGGTAACCTCTGTGTCAACATCGACGCAGTACTTGACGCATGGAATGGACAGTTTACCGATCTGGTTGAAGTTCATCATGCGTCACAGACTGTAGTTAAATTCACCTAAATACAGAATTTACTAGAGGCATACATAGACTTAAACGAAACCGCTCACCTGGAGCGGACTGCATTAGTTCGGAGCTCTTTATATATGGAGGAGGTACTTTGTGGAACTGCCTTTTCGACCTTATTCGATTAGTACGGCGAACCGAAATAAATGCCTGTCGAATAAAAATTGCCCGTGGCCGCGATGTACCCTATCTTTAAATAGGAAGACCGCTTGAACTGTGAGAATTATCGTGGTATAGCTCTCCTTGGCACAGCATACAAGTTATTGCCATACATTATATTTACTATCAAGGAGGATTTCGTCGAACTCGATCAGTTACTGATCAGGTCTCTTCGCTGGGAATGAATTTAAATGTTATGAGACTTTTATCCTGGATTTTCGACAGGCGTATGACTCGATCAATCAAAAGAATAGAAGGTTTGACCATAACAATCCCAAAGAAAGGCGACCTAAGAGAATGCAAAAACTGGCAAGGTATATGCGTATATCCTTCCTCAACAGCACAATAAAAGTATTAGCGATGATCATTCTCGAACGAATATCCTCATATCCTCGAACACGATCCGTATCATCATAGAGCAATCAAATGAATGGGACTCACCACTATATCTACACTTCGTGGACTTTGAACGCGAATTCGACTCAATCAACAGAGGCGCAATCTGGAAAGCACTCTGTGAAATAGGCATACCAAAGAAAATAATTCAACTAATACAAGAACTGAATCGGTATTCCGGAAGCAAGGTTCGACACAAACGAAAGCAAAGTGACAAATACTTCAACTCACTAGGAATAAGACAAGGATGCATACTATCTCCACTAATGTTCCTGATTGTAATGGACAGCGCAATGCGCAAACTTGACAATACAACACCAAATGGTATATCCAATGGGGACCACTGAAACGGCTTAATGATCTAGACTAAGCAGATAATATATGGCTGCTTGCACACAAATATACCGACATACAGCAGAAAATACAGACGCTGTCACAGCTAGCAAATGAAGTAGGTCTCAAAATCAACATCAGTAAAACAAATGCCATGACACTGCGCGAACACGAACATTAGTACACCAATCACCATCAACATCACACCAATCGAAGAGGTTGAATAATTCGTCTACCTTGGTTGTATTGTAGCAAAAACAGGCGGTTCAATGCATATGTAAAATCAGTACTGCACGCAGAAAATCACAAATAGACTCCAGATGTTCGTGAACAAATGCCTGAGAAGACTGATAAAATGCTTCTGGCCCAACTCTATTAGCAACATAGAAATTCTGCGGCAAACAAAGCAAACAAATATTGAAACCGAAATAAGGAAGTTCAAGTGGAAATGGATCGGGCACACAGTGAGGAAAAATCCAAATGACATAACAAGGATCTCATTAGACTGGAATCCCCAAGGAAAACGTAAAATGGGAAGACCAGATATAACCTGGAAAAGAACGACGCCCTATGTTCCTAAATTGGATACAAAGGGGAAATGCGTTTTTATAACAGTGGATCACAAAACACCGCATGACGAAATTATTGATCAATTGACTATTCTCACACTAATAAAATATAAATTTTTTTTAAGAACATCACTGATTCCACCATTTAAGACTTCATTAGCGTCTTCATAATAAAATATTCAGAAATAATTAATGAAATCCATTGATTCCATCAGATACGAATTTTCTTTGAAGATTCATTAATGCTTTCATCAGTTCTTTAAAACTGAAATTCCTAATGAAACTCAAACTTTATTCACTGGAACGTTCATCGAAAGAGAAGATTATATACAAAAATACGAGTAAACAAGTAAATTTATATTCCCGAGCCCATCAAAGGAGAATTCATCAAACCTATGTTACCAGGGTATGTATGTATTTTTAAACTATGCCTACATTTATGTACATACTTATGTCTATAATTTTTAGGAAAATTACAAGAAACTTCACCGCATCAATTTTTGAAGTTCGTTAAAATTTGTGAAATCAGGAAATTGCAAAGTTTAGTATTTTAAATCAGTTATGAAACCAATAAATAATCTCTTATTTATTGTATTTATTTTATCGCCTATATAGATAAGGAAACAATAAATTATATCAGTGAATAAAAAAGCCATTCCGTTTCACTTGGCTTACCATATAGCAGCATTACATTGTAAATGTTAAATCGATCGATTCATTCGCACAATTCACATAATACGTCGAAGTTAATGCTTTAACGCATAATCCCATAATTTATATTTTTATTATTCTAGCTATTAAAAGATAACATCAACAATTAGAGAATTGAACATAGACCCTAGAACTATTTCTATCCACTGTAAAAAATTTAAAACTTATAGATCCGCAGAAAGCTTCTTTGCATTGCTGAGTAATTGTAGGCCAATTCAATACGAAAATCTAGTAGCAAAGACGTAGCGAAGACATATCGAAAACACAGTATTTTACTAGTTTCCAATTTCGGCCGTAATACATAATCTCACGATTTTATATTTATGATTTGATCCCATTAGATTACATAGAGCATAAAATCCATTCCATCAAATTATTCGCAAATACCATCATCAAACATATTCACAAAAATTCCAATTAACTTTAATTTCATATCATAAGTGATTATAAATTACCATAAACATTTCCTTTTATTTTCCTCATTTTCATTCCAAATTACCATAAAGTACCTATACTTGTGTATAGTAAAGGCAAAAATAAACATTTCGACATAATTCTTAGATTTCTTCTTATATTTATACGTTCGTCGTCGTATTCTTCCATCAGGTTTTATTACCTGTTATTATTACTATTATTGTTTCTCTTTCGTTTATACGTATGTATGTATGTGTATATGAAAACATTTTCTAATTTAAAGGTCACGTTTCTTATAAAAGAAAATGAAAAATAAGAATTTCCATGTTCCCAAATTGAAATAAAAAACAAAAAATTATGTAAGAAGAAAAATGTCTAAATAGTCTCGTAAGTACTTTACGCTTTCTTATTTTGTGGATGATGGTTTTTTATTTTGTATTTTAAATAAGAGGGTGGTATACATATACAATGGTTAAGAAATGATAAGCAAATATACCGTACTCCAAGAACCAGAAAAAAAAATCGTTTCCATATATTGTTATGAAAATCAACCTAAACGTAATGTATCCGTATAAAAGAAACATTTTGTTATACATTTTCTTATTTATAAATACAAGAAGGATGTCTTTTGGTGTGTTTTATGTTCGTTTAGATATATACAGAGAGCGAGAGACATGACAATGAAAATAATAAGATGACATGAAATTGTGTGTTAAATAACAGTAACTGAATGACAAGAACAACAACAAGCAAAACACCAACAACAAAATTAAACGTGCGAATTGTTTATCTACATGGATTTAAATCACAAAAATTAGACGGCAGGAAAATGGGGAAAATCGTGGCATAAAAGTGAAAATGAAATTTAAATTTGGGCAAATTTATCATGTCGTTATAGCATGGCTGCGATACGTCGTTTTTATAAAGTGACGATCTAAAGAATTTTTGGGCAAACGTAAACTCCACACGATGAAAACTTTACATTGCACTTTGGTATATGAACTTTTGGGTAAGTATAAGGACACCCAATAAGATTTTTGCGATATGTATACAGTAAACAAACATTAATTCGATATGTTGAAATAACATAAACACTTGCCGGATTATAACTTATAGTCTGGCAATAATTTCAAATGAAGTATTGCAAACAAACTGTATAGATGGTTAGTACACAACATTTCAATAAAGAGAAAAGTTTTCGCAATATTCTGAGAAATAACATTCTAAAATTCAATAAATTTGGATTCGGGCGATAACGTTGGAGTATTAAATGCATATAGCGATTATTCGCTGGACGAGTAATCAGGGATGGGCCAGGTAGATTACGCCATGCAATCTACGCGGTTGTCGATACGTAAAATATAACGTAGATTACTTGGCTGTGTTTTTTGTCAACGTCGACAATTAAAATAATGTCAACAACCTACGATATTTTAGCGACAAAAAGCGCGAGAGCCCATGAACTTATTGAAAAATCATGTTGACAATTAATTTCATGGTTCGGATCGTTGAATTGGCTATTTAGATCGTGTGAAACCTCTAAACTCTTTTCTTTGGGGCTACGCAAAGTCCAAAGTCTATGTGAATAAACCAGCTAGATTTGAGGCATTGGAAGCCAACATTACTCGTGTCATTCGCCAAATACCACTCGATATTCTCGAACGCGTCATCAAAATTGGACTTTGAGAAAGGACCATCGCAGTTGTCGCCATCATTTGAAAGAAGTATTCTTTAAAATATAAATGGCAAGAAATGTTCTTTCGAATGATAATAAAGTTTGAAATTTTTGAGTTTTTTTAATTTTTGCACAAATTGTTGGCCAAATCATACATTTTTTAAAAAATGTGTCTAACTTGAAATGTTTCAAAACCAATTTCATGTATACGTTTCGTCATTCATCAAAGCACATCCACTAAATTTTGTGAAAATTTTGTCATCAGTCTGGTACATATTTTATCGAACAAGTGTTGGTGTATGAATGTAATAAATTCTCCATTCCTGTTGCTAAAATTTGCAATTTTTTCTATTGAATTGGCAAACATAAAAGAGTTGGTAAACAAACTTTATATACGCCGGTGGTCCAGTAAGTGCAGAGTTATTGCATTTAGAATTGTGAACTTGATCATTTTTAATTTAATTTATTTAATTTCTCCTTTCAATTGGCAAATATAAAGGATGAGTATTATAGCGGCAAATCTATATATGGAAATGGTAAGGTGGTAAAGTAAGCGGTGTCATAGGATTTGGAATCGTGGATGTTGTACAGCGTTCGAACCGATTCGATTAAGTTTAAGTAAATTTAGCGGGCATTCACACATTTCTCATTTAATTCAAAAATAATCGCTTTTTGGTTTAAAAATGACCAATTCGCAATTAACAACTAGTCATGATTATAATCCAATCACACAGCTTCTTTTACCATCGAGCCACCCCGATACATATATAAACAGTGATATTCCTTTCGTTTATAGCTGCCATTTGAATAAAAAAATGGACTCTGCTTATTTGACCATCGCCGTACAATTTCATTACCGCTCTATACCCATATTTTATGCTGACCACTTTTATTACATGGAGAATACTCAAAAGTTTTGAACAGAATCGGAGTTGGATTATTTTTATTTCACCATCACCAATTTGACAGGAGAAATTAAATCAAAACAAGTTTGGCTCGATCGAGAATCGAACTTAGATCCATAAATCCAAGGTTACTGACTTTGCTTACTGGACCACCGCTTCATACATATTTTATGCTATACAAATCTTTTTTATCTGTCATTTGAATAGAACTTATTCAAAATTTTAGCAGAGGAAATTGGCTCTTCGTTTATTTCACCATCGCTATATACCCATTTTGTATACATACATGCCGTTACTTGCAAAATATGAAAATGTTTAACAGAAGCTGTGTGCTGAAACAATTTGAATACAGAAGAAATTAAATTAAAATATTACCGTCGTTAATGGGACTCGAACCTAAGTCCACGAATCCAAATTCAATCACTCTACTACCTCGCCCACCACCGTATATATTTGATGTTATGCAAATCTTTTATACTTTCCAATTGAATTGAGAAACTTGGGGAAATTTTTTAACAGAAGCTGAGTTGAAACTCAATTGAACTGCATAGTGCCAGGTGCAACATTTAATGCGATAACATTCCAAGCAGTGTACTTCGAAGAAGTTAAAAATCTGACAAAGTATTCCTCCTTATGTTGTTAAAAATTATAAAACATCCATTCCAGTCAATGCTGCTTGATGCGGCTTTCTAGGCGGCCCACAATATTGACCACCGACCATACAAGATTTAATTTTTAGTGAATAACGTCCAAATAAAAAATTTCCCTATACAAACTGAAAGTATAACAAATAGGTTTAGCTGAGTTTATGTCTCGATTAGGGCTAAAAAAAATTATAATTTAATTTCTTACAAATTAATTTAATTCTGATTCTGTTAAATTTTCATTTTTCTCTATTCAAATGGTGAGTATGAAGGCTGAATTTATCAGTAGTAATGAAATTGTTCAAGTAAGCAAAGTAATGGTGAGTTCAAGCGGCATTCGGGCTAACGTTTTTTTAATTTAATTTCATCTTACAAATTATTGTAGTTCACTCAATAGTTGTAGATAATCTAGGACCCCAGTGAGTATTCTTCGCATCGAAGTCACCACCTTTTCCCAGACGCTTGAAGAACTCTGAGTTTTGTTTGTTTTTAATAGAATGTGTTGGTGGACAGTACAATCCTGCCACAATAATAGGAAAGTTGTTGGTTTTTATATACATGAACAAGTGTTAGTTATCTGAACGATTTTGATTTTTTAAAACTCGGTAGCACTTATAGCCTTCCTGAAATCGAATTCGTTTTACCATGGAGTGGGGTGTTCCCCGGATTATTTTTAATGAAATTTATAACCTTTTTGTCTGATTTTTTCTGAGGCGTTTTTTCCGATGACTCGTAAACGCCTATCCCTGTTAGCGACATCGAACAATTCAATGTTGAATTTACAGAACTGAAAGCGGTTGGGATAAAGCATATGGCGGGGCTTTGGACAGTAAGTTTCAAATATGGGTTTTCTTGTTTCTTCAACCGGAAGTAATATTTCTAGTTGGATTAACCATCTGATCGAAGGCGGCTTATATAAACCAACTATGGCAAATTGTTATCTGCTATTGAAGCCCTAGAATGAATTTTTCTATTAGGTGAGTGTCGACAAATTGAACGGGTCACGATTAGATTATACGCTGAAAGGTATCCAGAACGCCGGCACTTTGAAAGAGGTATATTCACGTGTTTAGCAAATAAGCTCGAGATGTCGTTAGACTAAAGAGAAAATTGTTGTAGATGTGCCAAAAACAGTACCACAGCACCCACACAACATCTCAAAAAAATTGAACGGGATAGAAGAATATCACAAACAAATGTATCTCGCGTTTTGAGCTACAGGGATTATCAGTGAATGATTTTATGAACACAATACATTTTTGTCACAAGAGTCAAACTACGTTCAATATGTTCTGTGGATAGACCAAGCTACCTTTAAATGTGACGGTAATGTGAACTTTCATTATTGAGGTGACATGTACAGTTGATAATCAGCATCGGTTTGCTTCTCGCCTAATAGGACCACAACGTTTTTTGGTGGAACACGTTCGACCGAAAAATTTATGAAATTTTTAATGGAAGATTTCCCAAATACGAACAAATAGATTTAATGTTCCCGAATAAATGTGTCAGATGGTATAGATGTTTGGAAAATCTACATGTCAAAGTAATTTTATAATTTTTCATTCAATGTTTCAATTGAATTTAAATAAATTTCGGAAATAAATAATTTTGAAAACTCAAATTAAATTTTCAATATAGTTTATCGATTTTGAACATTCATAATTTGAATATGTTAGAATGGAAAATCTCTTTAAAAGAGAATATGAAAGCATTAACAAATACATGGAATTTATTTTTTCAGCCGATGACCGTATTGGAAACCTAGTAAATCCCCTCGCAACTACAGGGTTCCAGCTCCAGAGAATGTTCACTTTTTGAAGCTGTGTTCGAATTGGAAACCCAGAAAATGGAAGTTCCTTGGATTAAAATTAACATTTATTAAAGTCTTGGCACATTCGCACAAAGCCTAGAAATTCAGATACATTTTATTAATTATGAAGCAATTTTCAATTTCCAAGCCCCGAGATGGGAACAAAAATAGTTATTTATTGATTTCATTTGTGCTTTTGATTAACTAATTTGCAAATTTGCAGAATTATTTCCTGTGCAGAAAAGCTGCAGGGAAAACCCCTGTAATCACAAATTCAAAAGTGAATTCAGGTTCAGAGTTCAAATCAAAAGCAATCAAAGTCCCTTTTGTTTTTTTCAATATATGACTATGCTCTTTGTCATGATCTCTCCAATTTCTGCACCGGCCCTATTTCTTCAGTTGCCTCACTGTCGACTCCGGTTCTAGTATAGAGAAGCACGTTGATTCCAAGGTAGTATGTATATAGGGAAGCAGACGGATTTAAAGGTTTTACCATTTATCAATAACCAATCTACTCTGTATCTGTATAGAGTCAAATTCCGCTAAAGCACATATAACTTATTCTCCACTTATAAAGTATCATCCAATTAAAAATTATCTCCAACGCTATAGACTCTCGTATAATAAATCATAAATCTGTTAACAACCTAGCAAATCATATTATGAAAAATAACTAAAATTAAATTAAAAAAACTATCATTTGATAAACTGACATTTCACCCTTAAATTAGGTTTAAAAGTAGTACTACAAAACAACTGTTCATGTGTATACAAATTATGCTATTTTTTTGTTATATCCCCCGACTACCACAAAATATCACCACCATAATCCAGCAACAACCGAAGGAAAACAACAACACCAATAACAATACCGGACGGAACATGAAAATGATGTGCGTGACTTGGAAAAACTTTTCATCGTGCTGTTTAGAAATAAAAAAATAATTATAAATAAATTAATAAAACGTTAAAAAACTAAGTTTTATTGCTAAATTAGATGACTATTTATTTATCTAGTAACATGTAAGGTAGGTTGGTATATATACATATTATGTATACGTACTACTATTTGTCTATTATTTAAGTTAATTGTAGTTATCGTATGTAGACAATATAGCAATTTAAAAAAAAAAACGATAGTCATTGTCATGGTGTTATCAGGTTTTGTTGTTTGTTTGCAAATTTTATCGTTTTTTAATCGTATTACGATAATATTATTTGCTATTTTATACAAACGAGTATATCTGGAGAAAAGTATTTTGATATCATTGAAGCAGTAAAAAGGATTACATGTCTTCTATACATGTATACACTTTTCTTGCATACAATTTGAATTGAAATAATATAATAAGCAAGCTAAAAGATGGCAAGAACAATCTTAATGCTCGGTTGAGTTGATTTTTTTTTTGTATTATAAGCGAGAGAATTGACGATTTGTGATGATGATTTTATTCTATTTTAAACATAAAAGGTAGGACGATTTAGGTTCTTTTAAACCTCACTGTTCGATATAGCCTTTATGGAATTTTACTTAAAATTTGACTGAAAAGCTCTTTATTGTTAAAATGTGTTCCAATGTGTTCCAAATTCCAATGTATTACATGAAAGTAAAATGGTTTAGTCTGCCGAAAATTCCACTCAATTATATTTTATTGATTGATCTGAATTTGTACAAGTGAGCTTTTGCGCTTAAAAATATCATGATGCGGGTTTATTGATTTAAATAATTAGTTGAGACTCTTTTTATTATTTAATTCAGTATTAAGGCTACAAACTCTACAATTAGCCGGTAGCGAGAACTTTTAATTTTAACTTCAAGCATACCAAAAGCTGTTAAAATGTATTAAAAGTATTCAGATTTTGAATTGTACAAAATTTGCATCACAAGAAGGGTGAAATCACACTTAAATTAAATGTTTTTAATAGAAATTCAATATAAAGTTTATTCAGTTTGAGAGCTTTCATTAATAAACATTTGTGCTAAAATAATTTTTATTTTATTTTATTTATGTTGGCGCTATATCCCGTGGGGGGATTTGGCCGGCTCAACGATTCTCCTCCAAATAGTTCGATCCACTACAAGAGAACGCCAGGCTCGATGACCGAGTGTTATCAGGTCCCCCTCGACGTCGTCCATCCACAGCTCTTCCACGAGGTCCTACTGTCGTTGATGCCGACTCTAAGGCCTGTTTGGTGCCCCGATTTTGCGAACGAAGAACATGTCCAAGTCATCTAAGCCTTGTTGATTGTATGAATCCGATGATGTAATCTTTATCGAGATCGTTTCTGATCTCGTGATTGGTTGCTCCCTCTTGAATGGGACCGAGAATTATACGAATTATTTTACGCTCAGTAACAGCAAGTTTTTTGATGTTTTGCACTGTTAGTGTCTAAGACTCGCAACCAAAGGTGATAACTGGCCTTATCAGCGCTTTGTAAATGTGCAGTTTAACTTTACGCGATATGTGGGGGTACTTGAAGACCTTAATGTTGGCGTAAAACGCTCGGTAGTCTGCTGCAATCCTCGATGCGATGTCGACAGAAATGAAGTTTTGTTCGATGATCAGGGATCCTAGATATTTGAATTCTTCAACTTTTTCATACATTCTCCAGGAATAAAATTCTCACGTGGCTGCCTTCTGACAATCACCATGTATTTGGTCTTTGCTTCATTGATCTGAAGGCCGATTTGTTGGGCTGCCGTTTCCAACGGAAGGAGCACTTCTTTCAGGGAGATGATGTTGCGACCCAGAATTCAAATTATCATCAGCGTCCGCCAATAACAGGGATGATTTGTAATATAGGCAGCTGGGCTGCGCTATATTGGGCTGACAAATCACATATTCTAATCTGAGCTATCGGGTCTCAAGAAACTAATTTTGACGGTATGCCCAGATAGGACAAGACGACGTTCCATAACGTATTCCTCTTAACGCTGCCGTACGCCTGCTGAGCGTTTCATTGAGGCTAGAATATTGGATGTTGAGCGCCTGTTATTCATGCCATTCTCGATTTTTTCGTCTGCATAGCCGATTGGAAATTTTCCTTGCAGTCATGTAGGCGTTGTGAGATTATCTGGTTCTTTGAGATAGGTATCGTTGACGTGCGCGATCTTTATCCCGAATAGCACCTAGACAATCATCGTCCAACCAATGATTTTTAGCTCTGGATGGAGTTCGGCCTATGGTGGACGTTGAGCAATCGGTTACCGCCGTTTTGATGATGTCCCACTGTTCTTGAACTGAGTCAGGAAGTGGTTTATCCTCTAAGATTTCTGATAAAGTAGTCTCGAAGGCGGTCCTGGTAACATCGTTGTTCAACGTCGCTGTGTTCTAACGAGTGATACGCTGAAAACGGTGATTGTACGTGGTGGAGAGGCGAAATTTTAATGCAGCAACTACCAGAAAGTGGTCCGAGTCGATATTAGCTCCGCGTTTGGTTCTGATGTCATTTAGGCTAGATAATGCCTTTTAGACAACAGAATGTGATCGTTTTAGTTGACCGTTGTCCCGTCGTTAGATTTCCATGTTGCTTTATGGTTGCGTTTATGTGGGAAGTATGTGCTGGCGACCACCAAGTTCTAGAGTAAAGCTAGCTTTTAATGTTATGTTGCGGATTTGTGCTCAAGATGGTTTGAAGCTCATCGTAGAAAGCGTCTTTGATTTGTTCCGGCTTCTCCTAAGCGAGCATAAACATTCACACAGGTTATAATAACGTGACGCCCATGAAACCTGAGTGTACAAATCCGATTGTTGACAGGGATGAAATCTGTCACGAATTGGCGACATCGGTTGCTAATCGGCGATGTCGTTGCCGATTACTCGTTTTTTCCTGCAGCGGTATGAGGTCGAGCTTATACTTTGATCCTTGTTCGGAGAGTTGATGGAGGCTCTCCGGTCGATTTAGGCTTAAAACGTTCCATGTTCCAAATTGAAAATCGGTGCCCTTATATCGGGTCCGAGGTCGTTGTTGTGAATCCAAAAATATTGGATGTTCATGTTGAAGTTGCGTAACAATAAAATTTGACAGGTTGTTTACCCAACGCTAACCTCCTATAGGAGGACTACAGCCCTCACACTTCAGCCTACTCCTGTAACAGAGTAGTTTCTGCCGGTAATTTTAAATTGTGCAAAAGCTTCACTCTTGAGAAGCAAACGGAAATAAATCAAAGTCTAAATTTTTGTAAATATCGACTTAAAAGTTGAAGAAAATAGTTTTTGGGAGTTTAAATTTATAGAAAAGCTTTTGTTTATCGGAACGTTTTTTATTATAGTTTGGTTTGAAACAGTAAAATTAATTGATTTCGCACCTAAGCCTATATAATCCTATTCAAGTTGATGAGCTAAATGCTCTTCAAATAGTTCAAATATCTTTCATTGTATTACAAAAAAAGACATAATCTAATCTGCTGAAAATCTTATTTAACATTTATCTAAATTAAATCAAATAAAAAGCTTTCACATTTTGTTTTCAAAACTTTTCGATTGAATATTTTCAAAGTAGCGATAGTTTTAAGGCTTTTTTATGATTAGCTGCTTTTCGAACCAAATCGTTCAGACTATGGAATACTATAGTTGAGCTTTCAAGTTTTTGTTATGACTATTCTGAACTTTTTTAATGTGATTTAATATTGCGTAAAATAATTTTCAACTAGCCGGTTACATATTGGACTAAGCTAACGAGTTTAGAATCGGAGTTTTCTATTGTAATAAGATAATATTCATTTAACCACGAAAGCTTTAAACTGTATTATTTTTTTCGGAGAACATAATGTCAAAATAAAATAATTCAGCTTTTATAACGGTAAGCTTTGATAAAGTTCGAAAAGCTTCTAATGGTATTAGAAGGTATTTTCTTCCTTTATCTAATGGTATTTCCCAAAAAGCGGTTTTGAAATTCATGCTAGAAATGAACCTGATGTTGTCAAAACATCATAGCAAGCCATCTATAAGCATTAAGCAGGTTTCATTGTTACTCCGTTGATGTTAAGCGCATCTAAGCACCATCTGCCTTCCTTGCCAGCGCAATTGGAAAACTCCATGAACTATCTTCCTATAAAGCTTAAATATTGCATTCCATTTAGTTCGTAATTGATTTGAAGCTGTATATACCACGGGAGATACAGAATAGTATTCATTGATCAGCATCATCGAAGTTGCCACAAGATCCAAAACTACCAACTAAGGGAATGTTTGGACCACATGATCTTGTATTTGATGTATGTCTTATAGTCAAATTATGCTGTTTTGACAAGCAACTTGATGATTCCCCGTTTCAAGCGATCTTCAGTGATTTTCAAAGCCATCTCAAGATGTTCGAATTTAAACAAAACTCTCTGCGAATTGGAGTTTTCATCGGTGATCAACATATATCTTCCATTTAATTGGAGATTTGTTTGAATAAGGCGGCATTACGCTATAGTAGGCTGGTGAGCGAGATGGGTTTGGAATTTTCTATAAATAATGCAGGGAATGAGCATGTTCTTGTTTCAAGCGCGGTGGATTATTTCCGTTATTATTTCCTATTATTTGAGAAATATTGCTAAAAAATATTGCTGTTGCGCATAGTGACGTTAGACGTATGGATTACTTGATAAGCCATTAATACTAGAAACGTTTTGTGAAGATGTTAACGACTCTTCATCGGAAGATTCGTCTTAATCCTCTCTGTCATATTCATCATCGATCATGCAATTCCTTTAATATTTATCATGTTGTTTTCATTTTTAATGGATTTGCCATTTGGATAGATTAACTGACTATATTTGTCTAAAAGTTTGAGCACAGCAGCGATTACAGTTTTGAAATATTCCATCAGCAAATCACTCGCCTAAATGTGAAGCAATCGAGAATGTAGGTTTTTCAATTCCCCCGTTCATCTAAAATAGTAATTTTCGTGGTAGGATAAATTTCATCGCCAATTTCATTTTTCCCAGTTGGAATTCATTTGAGTATTTCAATTGTGAAATATTAGTCCAAACACTGAAATTCTATATTCTGTAAAACTAGTCCAATCAGCAAAAATTCAAATTTAAATACCATAAAGATCAGATTTTGGGCAGGCTAGCTACTCCGACCATATACACGAATACTGGTGAACATCTCTAGAATCGGATTAAAAATCACACTGAAACTCTAAATTCTGTAAAAACATAGTAAAGACCTTAAAGAACTTTCTTGACAATGATACTAGTTCGTTTACAAAATCCTTTAGGATCGGCGGTAAAAATGTATATAAATTGGTTAAAATTATGTACCTTCTAAATTCATTAAAAAAAAGTGTAAAGTCAATTAGAATTTAATTCAATTGATCACATAAAACCTAGTTGGTTTACACTTGGTATGCATACTCGTGGACATCTCTTGGATCGACAGTCAAAGAATTAAAAATCTTTTAAAATCACAATACTTGTGAATTCTGCGAAAAAGTAACATCCCATTACATAACAGTTCGTCTAAGCTTTCCGAATAAGTATTTCTAAATGAAAATTTCTAAAATCGGCTACACAAAACTTACAAAACATTCCAACTTCTCGATGCTGCACCTGAATGAAGCATATTCAGATGCGCGAGTTACGTACTGCACTCATAATAATAAATAATATATAAACGAAACAGTAATTAAGTAATTTAAGAACAATAAAGTATCAATAAGACAATAAAGTATAAAATAATCCTAACACTAACATTTAGACAAGCATTATTCACATTCTGCTACTCATAGATAATAAGGTAACAAAATATAAGTGAAAGCCTAATTAAGTAGTTAAGAAAAACAAGTAAAGTAAAATCCTTTTTTTTACAACAATATAATTATTAATAAAGAAAAGAAAAAGATAAAATAGATTATAAGTACAACTAAAATTACACATAAAAAGCAGAATTACTGTGAACGTGAAACTTAACGCTAACATTCGATCTTTTTCTCTATTCCATAAAATGGGAGAAACAAGTACATCCATATGATTTTCATGAAAAATTAAGTAGGCATAGTCAAATAAACATTTATTTATTTATTTATTTATTTGTTCATTTATTAATAATACATAAAAAAGCTTAAAGCTTATTAACATTATGTTAAGTACATTAAAACAAAGTTAACAATATTACAAATTAACACTAAAAGTAAAATAATAGTAATAATTGTTACAATAATAATAATAATAATAGCAACAACAATATAACAGAAGTAATAATGAAATAATAATAATAATAATAATAATAACAATACTAATAACAAAAATAATAATAACAATAATAATAATAATACTAATAATAATAATAATAATAATTTCAATTAAAATAATCTACAAATGCCCTGATACTAGTTAGTTACAAAAGAGTTTAAAGATTTGCAAAATATAATTTTATGAAACTTGCATGTGACGCTGCCAATTTAACAAAAGATGGTAAACTATTCCAGCAACCGACACCCTTGACATAGAACGACGAATTTAATAGCCTGGTCTTATTCCTAGGCAATTTTAATATATTATTACGCAACAAATTGGACCTTTCAAACCTCATAAATAAGTATAACGGTATCCGTGTATCTAGCACCTTGTATATTGATAGGCAAATACGAAATGTATAATAGTCATTTAGAGAACATCCAATAACCTTGGGTAAAACTGAAGAGATGTGATCATATTTACGGAGGCGAAAAATGTAACGAACACCAGCTTTAAACGCTTTATTAAGTTTATCCATATTGTATTCATGCATTCCAAATAGAGTCATTTCACCATATGAAAAGTAAGGAAAAATGTATGATAAAAATAATTTATGTCTTAACTTAATTGATGCAAAGTCAGTCACCGACCATAAAGTACGAAGCTTCATGTAGGTTTTACAACAAATCATGTTTATATGTTCGTCCCAAGATAAACAGTTGTTAATTAGAACACCCAAATCATTTACACAATCCACAAACGGAATATTCTCATTGCACACTGAAATAGACGGGAAATGACGTGTGTTAAGTTTGTGCTTATATATTACAATGGATTGCGTTTTCTTGGGATTTAAGACCAAGCCATTATGAGTAGCCCAATCTTCAATCTTAATGATATTACTGTTAATATTAAGTATACCAGCATTAATTTCATTGGGTGAGCACGCGGTATAAATTTGAACATCGTCAGCGAACAAATGATAATTACAATCTCGCAGTACTTTCGGCAGGTCATTAATATAAAGAGAAAATAGAAGCGGACCCAATACCGAACCCTGAGGAACACCACATGAATTCGTAAAAACATCTGAACAAGTCTCACCACATTGTACACAAAATTTTCTGTTAGAAAGGTAACTGTGAATAAGACTGCACGCAGTACGAGAAAACTGAAAATTTCTTTGTAATTTGTTAATCAAAATATGGTGATTGATGGAATCAAAAGCCTTTGTAAAATCCAATAGAACCAAAATAGTAGCTTTATTAGAGTCAGCACTTCGACGTATGTCGTCAACAATGTTCAAAACAGCCGAAGACGTGCTATGAGCAACTCTATAGGCCGATTGATATTGATCCAGTAAACCAAATTTATTTAGGTGTTCGGTAATCTGCTCTTTCAATATTTTTTCGATAACCTTAGACAAACTAGGGAGAATACTTATAGGGCAATAATCCGATACTGTCGAAGGAGTTCTGTTCTTAGGAATAGGGATTAGTTTACTTTGTTTCCATGCATCAGGGAAACAAGAATATGTAATAACGTTGTTTATAATAAATAAGATATACTTAAGAACAATCGGAGAAATTAGTTTAATGAACTTAATTGGGATTAGATCAAGCCCTATACTCTCGCTTTTTATAGATTTAAGAGCTTTATCTAATGTTTGGAAATCGATACATGTAAATGATAGTTTAGAAGTTTGGGATGTTGGGTTCATTTGTGCGTTTTGATGATTATAATTGGGAATTTGTGTATTTTTTGAGAGGATTATTGAATTCTTTCGAAAACTCATAGGCTGAGAACTGGCAATTTGAGGCCCGATTTTTTTTACTACACCCAATTCTATTGATCAAGCCCCAAAATTTTTGTTGTGGTAGATCGGAATTAAATAAATTATCTAAATAAACAGATTTTTCCTTGCGAATCATGGCAGTAATTTTGTTACGTAGTTTTTTGTAGATTTGTCGGTTATCCAAGGTTCTCTCATTTTTCCATTTTATAAATGCAAGATCTCGTAGTGTTATCAAATTAAGAATCTCTACCGTAAGCCATGGTGGCTTGCGAACCTTGGGTTTGAAAGACCGAAGTGGCACATACTTTTCATATAAATAAACTGTCATATCATTAAATAAATATAGTTGATGGTTAACGTCACTGTAATTAAATAAGTCATCCCATCTTAAAGATGCGCATTCCCTAAGCAAGTTGAACATGTTAATATTTTTATAATCCCTGAACCAAGTTTTTTGGGACCTGCATAGAGATATATCGTATGTCCAAAATAAAACGTCATGATCCAAGAAACCCACACTAATTTGATTAAGGAATTTAATTTTTTGATTATTATTAGTAATGATCAAGTCAAGCAATGAAGCAGATTCAGCATAAAAATACGTCGGCTCTTTATTACATATTGCTAAGGAATGTGATATTAGTAGATCAGTTAGATTTTTTAGTGTTACTCGAGTTCTTAAATAGGTTACAGTTAAAGTCTCCGCAAATAACAATATCATTGTACATACTTGAAAACTGCCCCAAAACATGATCTAATTCACCAACGAACGGTTTGCTTGGTGGTTTATATACAAGGACAACCAGTAGTTTACATGAATTAGTAACAACTTCCACTAACAATATTTCAAGGCAAGCCGATGTGCTTTTATATATTACTTTACATTGAAGTCCTCGTCTGACGTAAATGCAAATTCCACCACTTTTGGTAGTAGTTCGGTCATTCCGAAATAAATTGAAGCCACAAAGTGACACAGATGCATCATAAATATGATCTTTCAGCCAAGTTTCAGATATACAGATAACGTCAAACGCTACACTATCAAACAATTGTTTTACCTGGTCCATTTTGTGAAGTATACTACGTGCATTAAAATATCCAAATTTAAGTCCAGGTTTATTATTAAGAGCACACTTGAGAACAACATTTGATAAATTGCAAGGTTCGGTTGTGTTACGGTTCACCATCCACCCAACATTGTCTTATTCAAAAAAAAGATGAACGGGTTCGTCTTTTTTCATTATTTTGTTATTTTTGTAAAGTTCGCAGCCAAATTGTGATTTTTTTTTAACATAGTTGTCTTTTCCACAGCTATTAATTTTATCATTTATAAGAGTATAGCTCTTCTTTTATTCACATTTTTGATTTAGGAAAAGAATTGGAAAAAATATTAAAAATTGAATGTAAACCAGCCATTATAACAACAAACATAAATTTAATTAAAAATAATTTTTTAAATTCTTTTGTCTGAATACATAATTCGCGCGACACATTTAATAATATTTCATTTCAATTTTTCGCAGCGGCCGCAACACGTTATTGAAAACCTAGGGATTTGTTTTTAAAAAAATTAACCAAGGTAACTTGATTTATTTGCTTTGCTCAATAATTTCAGATATTCTCAAAATAACTGAATTTTATCTTGACGTCATAATAATATATGTATAGTTACAAAATAGCCTACTTTGATATTTAAGTGTGTGATTTTTATTTACATAAAATACAAGGCAGGATTAGATAACTAATTATAGTAGATAATAAAATTGAATTATGATCATATTTTGCAGATCGTGATCGTGAACAAAAAAATGGAATACCCAGAGTATAATTACTTATTAGATTGTTGTAACAATTGGCTTGTTACTGATGATCCATTAGATTTAAATCTTAAGGAAATATCGCTCTATATGAATTTCATTGTAACAATTGTAAACATTTATAAATATTTTTACGTAGTGTGACGGTTCCTCTACCTAATTAGAATTTCTTTGAACTCTACACAACCTGTAAAGTATGTTTATTGGTACACAATGCTGATTTATTGATTGTATATACATATGCTAATTCTGGTATTTCACCTACGCTCTTTCCCTGCAAGCAATTATAAAAATAATTAACTTTTTTTCGACGACACATCATTCTTGATTAAGCGTATGGACATGTTTGGACGATTGATAAAATAAATAAGCATAGCTAGTCGTCACACGGCTTTTCCGCGATTTTCGTGGAAGCTAAGCGTAAATTTAGACGCTGCGGATTCAAATTTATAAATACATATCTACAAAATAAAAAAATAATAAGACAACGGACCTAGATAAACATACGTGCCATCTTGATTCAACCTTAATTATACAAGATCGTTTTGATATTACAATTATTATTACTATGATACTACGTCACGTCACGATTCGAAGTTGATTGATTCGTTCAAGTGAGCTGTGATAAACCATCTGTTATTTAATAATTTATTCAGTGCCGTCCTATTTATAGTCCTATTCAGATCTTAAAAAAAACTTTTTTTTAATTGTTCTGCGCAGCTTTCAGTGATGTAGAAAAAAAAATTATAAAAATTTTGATGGGTCGCATTTATCTTAGGTAGTAAACTTAAATAAAATAATAAATAACCAATAAAAAGAATTATATTTCAGTTTTAATACACAAAACATTCAAAATGATTATGTATTTATGTTATTACAATCATATTTCAAGTGAAAATTAATAGGTCAAAAAAAAATTGCACGCCTTTGGGAAACAATGTCAACATTTAATTTTGGTACGGACTAAGGAAAATAATTGACCAAATGACATTCATATCGAACAAAACCACAACATAAAAAGAAAAATTAGTTTTCAATTTAATTCTTAATTTATCGAATTAAATATTAATTTCAAAAGTGTCCGTGATTATAAGTTAAATTATAAAAACATTTTGTGATTAAAAACGTTCCTTTTCCATTTAAATACAAATACAACATAAAAATGTAAACAATAAACATGAATTATTGTACTTAATACATCACTGTGTATCCGCCATATTCTTTCTGCGCGATAACTGTCAGAATTCCAGCGAGATTTGAAAACTACTATAATTATGTTCGTAACGTGTTCCGTACTATTCAAATCATACCCTACTTCATATAATTAATTTTTGATCCTTGCTTTGGCCGCGATATTTCAACGATCAGCAGCACTTTCAAGCTCCTTGTGACCGATGGCAAAGAACCTGCCCAATCTGTTGATATCTGATTATGTTAACGAGCGTTTCGTTACAGTGGTGCCCAACGTGGGGCCCAAACGCTTTCTTAACGAGCGTTTCGTTACATTGTCATATAAATGTTGCAAAAGCAAATACTTTGAAACACAGTTGACATTGTTAATTTTTTATAATTTAGCGATAAACAACACTTAATTTAGCACTTCAAATTATCAGATTTTATTTGGCCCAATAACGTTTTATGTATTATATATTGTGATATTTCGAAAACATCTAATGATTTACGATAAATTATGTGTCGCTTTTATTTTAAATCACAGTATCATGTGTTTATAGCATTCGATAGCCATAAGTCTAATGGACAAATAATAAAACCATATCATCGCAGATTATGGTATTTATATATTTAGTAATTAGTCAAATTTTTTTATTCGGCTATTAAAATAAATAGTATTATCAATAAACTATAGAACACATTCTAGAACAAGTAAAAATATAGAAAATTGGTTAAATTTTTATAGCCAACATAAAACCACATAACCTAAAAAAAACAAATATGTTAACCGTATAACCGTATAGATGTGGACATAACATTTAAAACAAGTTAAATTTATATTAGAATTATATAAAATGTAATTTTCACATCCGCATGTAAAAACATATAAACCAATTTAATTAAAACATTTAAAATCGTGTTTACCTACGCCATTTTGTTCATTATTTTTATTTTCGCCATATTCTTTTCCAAATTTATTTTGAGGTTATGTTCCCCAAATATAAAAAGGTAAATTAAAATATTAATTTTCAACTTCACTAAATTTATCTACTTTTATAATATAATTTAACGAGAAAATATTTTTCTATTTATTATTGTTATCAATTAGTTTTTGTTTTGAGTCGATAAGAAGATTAGAACGGTTCGATAATAATGTTAACGTAAAAATACATACATTCGTATATTTCTATGTAGGTATAATAATTGAAGGGTAAAATTATTGTTTTTATTGCTCTGTATAGTTTGGATGGCAAATTGTTTCGAAAGATTTATCACAAATACGTTCGAACTACCTAGTATGCCCTTGCTAGTTTTGTCGAGAGATATAGGTAATATACATATACATATATTGAACCTAAGTATATACAAGAAGGCTAAGTGGATAATCTCGTATTGTGGTATTATCATGGGAGATTTTAAGCAACTGTATTGTATTGTGTACATATATACCAAAAATATAATTATTTTATTATACATTTTCTATGTGGTTTTCCATTATCATTTTTGCGATATGAATGTGACAAAAGCATAAACATATTTTCCGAAAAATCTAAATTATAATCCAACATTACACACAATATAAACGTATATAAAACACACACACACACACACAGAGAGAGAGAGAACCAGAAATTTATGTTTTGTGGGTTAACCGCAATAAAAAATACTTTTATTTTATGTTCAGTTGTTGCTGGATTTTATGTTTTAATGTTGCGTGATAATTATGTGTATCTCTCTATATATTATGTATATACATATGTATATACGATACACTCGCACGCATTTAGGGTTATGATTTTAATTTAAAATGAATGTTTTATTTGTGTACATATGTAAGTATATATGTAGCTATATACATAAATATATATGTGCGGGAATGTTGCATTAGGGTATTGTAACCCATACACACATATATACTCGTATATCAAAAGTGTTACATCGTTTACCAATTTAAAACCCGAATATAAAACAATTTGGAATTTAATCCTATATCGTGGTGGTACATGTTTATATTAGTTGTGGTCAACCGCAAAACAGAATGCCGGTTAATGGTTTGCCGCATTATGCATATGGAACACGGAGCAAGAGTATATAAATCATACAAATACATACATAATACATAAATCATGAACTTTTTGACCCTGTGAGCTTTTTGTTGAAATATTAGGTAATTAAAAATTTATTTATTTTATTATATGGCGAATATCTTTATAAATTTTTTCAGCAGATCTCATAAAACTTGAATTCATTTTCATGACTGGAAAAGTACAAAATACAATTGAATGTACTTCCTATCAATTTCCATATGTAATAATATATTACATTCTTCAATAATATACATTATGGAATCATAAATTTTCCTTAAATATTAATATTTTTCCATTTTCATTTTTCCTAGAAATAAAACAAATTATAATGAAAAACTTGAGAAATTTTATACGAAACACGAAAACTATAATGCCGTTAGACATTAAGCATAAAAGCTTTTGATTTTGCATAAAAATATGAAATGAATTTTTCCAACAAATGCGAATATAAAAAAAAAAAATATTTTGACAGCTAATAGGACAATTATCGTGATGTGCATCTCTGTTATTAAGAAGATGGGCAAACAAGACTAAAAAATATATAATTCGAGGTTTGTCCAAAATTTGGCTTTAAATTAAAAAAAAAACAAATTGGACATATTGAGGTGAGGGATAAACGCGTCTGTCAAGAACCGTGAAATTTGTCCTATACCCCTAAAAAAATTTGAATTGTTCTTGATTCAGTTTATTTGTGAGAATATTATATGTACATATGTAGTTCGGATACAGCGATCAATTGTTTAAAGCTATTTACCAAATCTATAAAATAAGTTATCTAAATACAATAATATCCCAACTACAATGCCTATTGATATTAAAAAACAACTGGTGCAAAATTAAATTTAAAAAAAGCATACAAGGTATGGATTGTCGAGCTATTACGGGTGCTTTATCCACGTCTTCTATACTTGCTTCGCAGGCAATCTTATTTCTGAAATTTCAGAAATATAAAGGGTGGTTTAATTTTAAGGGCCGATCCACTGAGGTGCACGATATGCATTTTGATTTGAACGCCCATTTTCATAATAAGCATGAATAACTTTAACGGGTTGCTCGATTGTGTATCTTTCCATGGTTCAAATTGAGTTAGTCTGAAATTGAGAAATGTCAAATGAAATGCAGAAAAAACGTTTAGGTGTGGTTCACATTCAACATCGGCCCTTAAAATTTACACACCCTTTATTTTAAGGTTAATATATTATAGGTTTCGGAACCTATTGTCCTGCACATATGACCTACTATCATATGGGAGACTATAGGCCGGATCTGCACGGTATCCGAAGCGGAGCCGACTGTACTCACACGTTGTGCGATTGATGCTTCTGAACTCGCTGTTTCCGGAAAGGACATTATTCTATGCCGTGATAGTTATCCTGTATTCAATTCATTACGAAATCCTATGATCACTTCCAAACTCGTCAAGGACTGTAAACATTTTATTAACGTCCTTTGCTCTAATAAATGTGTCAGAGTTATGTGAGTTCCGGCTCATTGTGGCATTGAAGGTAATCAGATAGCTATTAAGAACTACATGTTTTTGCAGGCTAAGCGGTGGCTCGGTTAAAGTTAAAATAATTGCAAATTGGTCATTTTTAAATCAAAAAGTGTTTTTTTTTTAAATTTAATGAGAAATGTGTGTGGATGCCCGCTAAATTCCTTAATCGAGGTTCGGACACTGCGCTCCACACCGCTTACTTTATCACTTATCCATTTCCATATATAGATTTGCCGCTATTCTCATGCTTTATATATATATATATATACCAATTGAAGGGATGAATTAAATTAAAAATTATTTAATGCCAAACCGATGGTTGAACTCAAGTTCACAATTCCAAATGTAACGACTCTGCTTACTGGACCATCGGCGTATATAAATTTGCTGCTATACAAATCTTTTATGTTTGCCAATTCAATAGACAAGATTGAAAATTTTAGCAACAGGAATGGACTATGCTTATTTCACCATTACCGTATATTTTCATAACGGTCATACACAAGAGATGACTCTTTTACTTGCAGAAATTGAATGAAAATTTCAACAGAAGCTGTATTGAACCAATTTTACAGCAGAAAGTAAATTACTATCGAGTTATTAAAAAGCCAAATCGTTCAGATAACCAACACTTGTTCGATAAAATATGTGCCAGGCTGATAACAAAATTTTCACAAAATTTAGTGGATGTGTTTTGTGGATGACGAAACGTACGTGAAATTGGTTTTGAAACAATTCAAGTTAGATACATTTGCAAAAAAGGTTTTTGTCACATTTTTCATAACGAAGTATTTTGCCGTTATTCTTCAACACGATTCAGCAAGAAAGTTTTGGTCATATAGTTCCTTCACACGACTCTAATTCCAACAGAAGTAATTAATTTGCACGAGATTAATCAAAACAATGTTATCTCAAAGAGTCCACAGGTTTTAGATGTATCGAAAAAATTTGGGGTATAGTGGAAAGAGTGCTGAAGTGCAAAAGTCACATCGGTAGTTATGCCAGAAATAGGGAACATCAAACAACATGTGCGTGATTTTATCCGCAATAACGAAGTCTATAGAGGTGATTTGTACAAAAATAAAAAAAAACAAAAAATTCAATTTAATCGTATGGAAACTTTATTATCATTCGAGAGAACATTTCTTGCCATTTAATTTTTAAATATTACTCCTTTCAAATGATGGCCCCAACTGTGATGGTCCTTTCTCAAAGTCCAATTCTTGATGACGCGTTCTAGAATATCAAGTGGTATTTGGCGAATGAGACGAGTAATGTTGGCTTCCAATGCCTCAAATCTAGCTGGTTTATTCACATAGACTTTGGATTTTGCGTAGCCCAAAGAAAAGAGTTTAGAGGTTTCACACGGTCTAAATAGCCAATTCAACGATCCGAACCGTGAAATTAATTGCTCGCCAACAAGATTTTTCAATAAGTACATTACTTCGCGCGCTTTTTGGCAAATAGCGCCGACCTCTTGGAACCAAATGTCGTCGAGGTCCGGTTTCAATTTCAGGCAGCCAATATTCCGTTATCATGGCGCGATAACGAGCACTATTCACAGGTACCCCCGGCCGTCTTCTGTTTTAAAGAAATTTGGACGAATGATTTCTCATTCGCATAACTCACACCAAACCGTCTATTTAGTCGCGTATCATCCAATACTGTAAACTGGGATTCAAACTTTTCGATGTTATTCCAAATAGTGGTCTCGCCAGGCCGATTATGTCAACCGTAACTTGGACTAAGCGCACGAAACAAATTCCTCACAGAACGCTGATTTTCGTAGTAAAGCTGAACAATTTGTAAAAACAATACTGAATAAAGAAAAACACGATGACAGTTAGAAACTATTCGATCCTAAAATTCGATTCTAAAATATCGTAGGTTGTTGACATTATTTTAATTGCCGACGTTGACGAAAAACACTGCCAAGCAATCTACGTTATATTTTACGTGTCGACAACCGCGAAGATTACATGACGTAAACGACTTCGCCCATCCTTGCTTAAAATACAATGCTGCTTCTAATTTAATAAACTCCCCACCAATAATTCTAGTTGGTATGCCACAAATTTGTATATTTTTGCACGTATGCATAAAGAAACTCACTATCGATGAACTATGCTATACACAATCCATGCAAGAAATACAATGGGGTAAAACCATGAAATGCAACTTCGTGCTGATCGCGCTGCATTGAATAAGTTTATAAGGACACAGATTGTAAATGATTTTATTTCATAAGATCGATTCGTAAAGAATGTATCTTCACTTTGCATTCTTCACAATAAATACAATCCATCAATCAATTTGTAAATCTTTAATTATGCGTCAAAATAACTGAAAATCCCCCTTTTAAAATAAATCCACATCTTAATTACATCTTATAGTTACATAAGATATCATCAGCATTCATTAATCAACCAACTTTATTGTTTTGAGTTTTTTCTAAGAAAAATCATTAAGGCCGCCGCACACCATCGTTTGTACTTCAGAATACAACAGGCGCAACGTGTATAACAAAATTGTATAGAAATTTAATTGCAGTTATAATTAATCATAAACGCGCGCGATTTTTTTTTTTTACTTGCAGCTACAAAAGGTTTAATTTAACACAGTGGAAATAAATGATGAAAATGACTGCACAAAAATGAAATTAATTTCTTTTAATCGCGCGTCTTAACAATAAAATTATTATATTTTACATAAAACGCGTAATTATAATTAAAATATTATGTATTTTTATTTTTTGCGTGTGGTTTACGGAAAACGTATAAAATGTTTGGTCACGCAATAAATTGAGCAAAGCAAAATGAAAATCTAACAACGATAATGTTAGTCATGTCTGTCATACATCCTGTGGCAGATTAATCAAAATCAGATTGGTAATGGTATATGTATGTAAAAATAAATAAAAATAAAATACCTTCCGCCCTCTCCGAAAAAATACTCGAAAAATCAACAAAACTTAACCCGTAATTTTCGTTTCCCAAATGTAAACTAATTTCCGTTATTATATTTACATAAATAGTTATAATCATAAAATATATGTTTTTACGTATAGTAGTTTGTACTTTCTATTTATTTAAAATTAATAAAACATAAAATGGTGTCAAATGGTAAATATTGATAATAAACTAGTACACATACCGCACTTTGTATTTATACAAAACTCGAATAATATTTACTAATAGCAAACAAACCATTTTTTTTAAATCAAAATCATATCGTAAAAATTATTAAATCTACAATAAATTTTATAATTTTACAAATCAAATAAAATTATAATATAATAATAGTAAGTACAATAGTAATAATAATAATAATGATAGTAATAATTTTTCAAAGTGTTTACATTTCAAGTCAAGAATATACGTATATTTGATTTTTTGTCTTTATACCAATTCGATTTACAAATATGATTTTGTGTTGTTTGTACATAAAAATCGTAATTAGTGACATGAACAATTTTGTTGACACGAAAGTTAATAAGCCATAAACGGGTATGTCTAAATTAATTTATGAATATTATGCACGCTTGATTTAAATGGTCGAAGTTTGAATGCAAAGAGCGCAGTGATTGACAAAATTTAAAATTTTGAAGACTCATCTAGAAATATCGTCATCATTTTCAATAGGTTCGATACAGCTATCATTATTATCAAAAATAGTTCTATAAAGTTTAAGCGAGTCAAGGTTGGAGGTTGCAATCCAATCTACTCCAAAATGTTTTATTAAAAGATGTTCCACATCCTTTTACTTTTCTGATTTTAGAGATTCTCCAATGAGCCAAATTGTAGGTTTCATATTTTGAAAGGTTTTTTTTTTTTTTTCATTAAAGATTTACCAATTTCTACGTCGGACTTGTAATTCTGTTCACCACGAATCAATAGATTTCCTGCTACGTTCGATCGAGAGATAACAAAACGCTTGGCTAAATTGAATTTAAAATGCCAGCTGGCTGGAGGCTTCACAAACTCTCCGATTCCATGTTCCCAATCCCATACGGGACACATAAGATTACATCCTGTGGCAGATTAATCAAAATCAGATTGGTAATGGTATATGTATGTAAAAATAAATAAAAATAAAATACTAATAGGATCACCTAATCTTATGACAGTACCTTCTTCATTATAAATATTTTAATATTCCTCTGGATTAATAATCGTCTCTCTGGCTTTAACCTTTTTTTCTACAAAGGCAAAAGTTCATTCCGGCGGGATGAAAGGAGGTCCCGGTATACTGGAAATATTGTTTCCACCTTTTTCACCCAGGTAGGAGCTTTTATTTTCAACCAATACATCATTCCCATCATGATCGTATTTTTGTTTTGAGCTCCACAATAGTCACAAATTATAATTGGTTATATATACGGCATACGCTATTTCGTTTGATCGTTTTAGTCGCTCTTTTTCCAACCTAACATAAAAAAATACATTTTCCAACGTTTGCGATGCTTTTGTCGATATTTTGTCGTTTGCGGGTTCTCTTAGCCAACCGCCTCCTAATGGTGGATTCAACCATCCTGCTCCTCAGCATGTGATTGATTAATCCACTTACAGGGTACAATTACCCCCGTCTTTCCATTGGTTAAAGCGCCCTCAATATCAAAGAACGCCATACAAAACTCTTGCGAGAATATTGATTACTCAAAAGTACGTACTAGAGCATATAGAGCTGTGTCCACCGATTTCCCTTTACAGTATGCCTGTTGATACTGTGCCCAGTCACTAGATTTTATGTTTCATCGTATATAAACATCTATCAGGATTTCCAGGGTTTTCAACAGAAAGGATGATAGAGTTATGGGTCTTAAGTCCTTTGGGTAGCCATGTGAGGTTTCTCCCGCTTTCGAAATAAAGATAACCCTGACCTCTATCCACTTCCTCGGAATCCAGACCAACTTTAAACTCCCTTTAAAGATTTCTTCCATCCAAGGGAGAATAATCGACGAGTTGTTTTGAATTTCCGCTGGTATAATTCGGTCAGGACCAGCCGATTTATACAGCATGAACCCTTCAAGTGCCCATAGGGTTCGATTTTTAGTTACGATATATTTATGCGCAATGAATGTGTCTCTCAATGAGTACTTGTCTCTATCGAGTCGTCACTCAGCTTCCTGGAAAATGGGTTTCGATGAGAAGTTTGAAAGATTCCTCACTTGAAGCAGTCGAAGATCTGTGCGGTTTAATTAGATAACTGGGACTGGTCGGATTAGTAGACAGTATCTTTCTAAGATTTACCACAGAAAAGTCTAAACGACCTCCTTTGTGCCTTCCTCAATTCTTTTTTGTATACCTGTTAGTCCTCCTTATAGCAGGCCTAATCTTGAGCCTCTCTCGTACTCTTGGCTTTGTTAAAGGCCTTCCTACAAGCTTTTCGGTAGGTCCCCAGTTCCTGTCATTGCATAGTGTTCAGTATGCACTTCAGTTCCTCCACTGTCGCTGGCGGCTCAGGGGCCTCCGACGTTAATATCTCTTTTAGCATCTCTCTAAACTTGCTCCAGTTTGTCCTTTTAGGATTCCTGAAATCTTTCCGTGCAGCAGGGGAAACGTTAAGACTGAATGTAACATAGCGATTAGAGAAGGAATGTTCTCTCGCCACTCTCCATTCCCTGACCATAGGATTAATATTATCTGAGGCGTAGGTTACGTCTAACCACTTGCCGATTTTTAGTAATAAATGTGGGTTCTTGCACAAATATTACAACCCAAAAGGTTAGTATTTAATAAGTACTCAAAAAATAACTCACCACTTTCGTTGATGTCTGATTGGCCCCTGTGGTCGGGGGGCACTCACATGTCTCGTAAATCAAAATTGCACGAACATGTTTCCCAAGAATACCACCACAGTATCCTTTGCTTGTCGTAGGAGGCGACTAAACGGTTGGATCGCTGGGCTGACGACCCGCATCCGTAAAAAAATATAGTGTTTATAAAGTCAACAAAAAGAAAAATGGATACCGCCAAAACAACACCGGACCCCCGCTCAAGTACCCGGACACGAGATTTAGGATCGGCACGTGGAACGTGCAATCACTAAGGAAACCAGGAGCGTTAGAGGGCCTAATCACGTGCCTGAAGGAGTATCGGCTGGAACTCGTTGCTCTTCAAGAAACTCGCTGGCCTAAAAGTGGAGACCATGTGTCCCAGGGCTATACGTTGTTCTACAGTGGAGATGACCTCGGAAATCTTGGAGCTGGATTTCTTCTTGGGCCGCAGGTAAAGAACGCTGTTTTGGATTTCCAAGCAGTCAATAACCGATTGTGTAAGCTTCGCTTGCGCATGAAGTTAGCTAACCTGTCGATAATTTGTGTACATGCGCCCACAGAAGTCAGCCAGCCCCAAGATAAAGACTCATTTTACAATGACTTGGACGATCTGATGGGATCTATACCCGAACACGATGTTAGAATGGGGACTTTAATGCTAGAGCTGGCAGAAATCGCCCGACTTGTGTGAAAACATAGGTCCATACTCCCGACACGAAACTGCGACCGATAATGGTGAGAGAATGATGTACTTTGCGGTTGCTCATGATCTTAGAGTAGCAAGCACATTCTTCCCTCACAAACACATACATCTTGAGACATGGACACATCCTCGCGGAACTTCCCGCAGCCAAAATGACCATGTGTTAGTTTCTAAAGGACGGGCTCAGGTTGTGCAGGATGTGAGAACTTATCGGTCAGCAACCAAATACGTAGGATGCGATCATCATTTGGTCGCTGCGAAGCTACGATGGAAGTTTTCGTACAAGTCTGGGAACACAGCGAAACACATGGTACGTTTCGACTGTGAAGGTCTGATAAATGAAAATCAAAAGAAACGATATCAGGATCTTGTCAGCGACAACATTAATGAAGCTAATTACCAGTCTGACTGCGTGAACTCTGTCTGGGGGGTACTGAAAACTTCGGTTGTCAGTGCTGCTCAACAGACTTTAGGTATAGTGAAAGTCAGACCCAAGAATGATTGGTTTGATGACGAGTGTCGTCTTGCAGTTGAGCAACAAAATATAGCCCATAATGAAGTGCAACAACGTCTCACAATCGCGAGGAAAAACAAGGCTGCTCTTGCAAGAAGGGCAGCTAAGCGGATTTGTAGACGGAAGAAGCAAGAATGGTGGAAGGCCGAGGTTCTGAAAGTACAACAACTCAGTAATGAGCGCAGTTCGCGTAATTTCTTTAAAGGAATTACTGGACTGAACCATACTTTCAGGCCTACGTCAACCGCCATTCGGGACCGGGATGGAAACCTCTGTGTCAACATCGACGCAGTACTTGACGCATGGAGTGGACACTTTACTGACCTGCTTGATGTCCATCATGCCTCACAGACTGTTGTTGAGCCACCTCTAATACAGACTGCGGAGATTTGCACTGAGGAGCCATCCCATGAGGAATTCACTAAAGCCATGCAGAGAATGAAACGAAACCGTGCACCTGGAGTGGACTGCATTAATTCGGAGCTCTTGATATTCGGAGGGGATACTTTGTTGAACTGTCTTTTCGACCTTATTCGATTAGTATGGCGAACCGAAGTTATGCCTGACGAATGGAAAGTGGCCGCGATATACCCCATCTTCAAGAAGGGAGACCGCTTGAAGTGTGAGAATTATCGCGGTATAGCTCTCCTTTGCACAGCTTACAAGTTACTGTCATACATTGTATTGGATAGAATCACTCCTCTAGCGGAGGGCTTGGTTGGTGACTATCAAGGAGGATTTCGTCCGAATCGATCAGTCACCGATCAGGTCTTTTCGCTGCGGATGATTCTATCTAAATATTATGAGACATCCATCCCCGTACATCAGGTGTTCCTGGATTTCCGGCAGGCCTATGACTCGATCAATCGAGAGAGTTTATGGTCTGCCCTGGAATACCTAGGAATGCCAACAAAACTGGTACGACTATGTAGGATGACAGTGACGCAGTCTCAATGCTGTGTTAAAGTTGAGAACAGGCTATCGACAAGTTTTGTAGTTAACTCAGGTGTTCGGCAGGGAGATGCTCTGTCCCCGATACTCTTTAATCTCATGTTGGAGTACATCTTTCGTAAAACTGAAACACCGCAGCGTAACATCTTATATCGCCAGTCCAATCAGGTGCTTGCATATGCAGATGACATATGCGTGATTGGACTGAATAGCAACGGAGTGAAAGAAATACTTGATCCGCTTGTAGAGTTTTCAGCTTCAGTTGGACTTCAGATCAATGAGTCCAAAACGAAATACCTGATCTCTGGTTTTAGGGACAGTGGCACACCAGATTTTAGTAGTGGCCACCACACGTTTGAGGGAGTGAGGAGGTTCAAATATTTGGGTTCTCTTATCACTCACGATAATAGTGTGGGTGAGGATATTAAAGTGCGGCTGGCAGCTGGCAGCCGTTCTTTGTATCCTCTAAGGCCACTGCTAAAATCTAAACACTTATCAAGTGCCGTGAAGCTGAAGCTTTACAAAGCGTTGATCAGGCCCGTTGTTATGTTTGGATGTGAAAGTTGGGCGCTGACGGATGAATACGAGAGATGGCTCCTAACATTTGAGAGAAGAGTCATGCGTGTGATCTACGGCCCAAAACGCGAAATAGATGGTACCTACCGAGCTCTGTACAATATCGAGATCAGAGATCTGATGAAGATCCCCGATATTGTACATGAAATAAGATCTCAGCGAGTACGCTGGCTCGGTCACGTTCTGTGTGCTGATCCGGAACGAATTGTGCAGCGATCACTGAAAGGAGAGCCACCATATGGTAGGCGCAGAGGTCGTTGCCGGCGACGATGGCTCCACGATGTAGAGAACGACTTGGCCTCTTCAGATTGTCTTAGACAGTATGAAGACCATGCTCAGGATCGAAACCGTTGGAGCCAGGTTGTTGACTCAGTAAGGGGCCAGTAATGGCCTTTAATACTGTTTATTATTATTATTATTATTCGTTGATGTCTGTGTCTCCCCAGATTGTGTGATGCGCATTAGCATCAAATCCAATAATCACCCCAATCCTCTGTTTATCGCAGCTTCAAGTACCAGACCCCCAAGTTATCCAATGGATCTGGCTTGTCCTGATCCAAGTAGGCTGAAACTAGCCAGATTTGGCTGCCGCCAACCTCTAGGCTGACAGCAATAATGTTTAAATTATTTTTTCCAAGAATAGAGGATCTGAATTTCCCAGATTTGCTTGAGTATATTAGGTTATACCCCTTCATTCGAATTGTTCGGTATTAAGCATATTATCATTTGAGCCTACTCAGAACTTATCACTCCCCGCTGTCGCAGGATAATGTCTGTAGGTGTCACCTGTATCGTCTCCCCTGTACTCGGTTCCGAGATGCTGGCAGCCCCCGCCTTCGGCGAGTCGGACAGGTAATCCCCGTTCGACACCAGCGTAAGGCAGCTGTCCATCTCCTCTCCTTGTGCAGCTACCTCGGAAAGCTCCATTGGTTGGATTGCCTGCCTATATAGTACATCTATCTCATTTATGGAAAGGTTGCCGTCTTTTCCAGGTTACCTAATGTGCGTCTCAATCTTGCCTTTTTTAAAGGCTCTGAGAGTAATTGACCGACACCGAAGTCAATTACTCCCTTAGTCACAGCAAGAGGAGCCAGCGACTCCTTGTTGATCACCATAGTGAATCATCTAGAGCCCCCCTTGGCATCCTCTTGCCTTACCATCTTACAATTTTCAGTCGGAAGACATCGATTACTGATTCAAATTATTTTTAATATCGCCTCTGGACTAGCCGGCTCGGTTAGTAGCCAGACGCACGCCTGCTACAAATCTCTTTCCTGCTTACAGTTGCTAGCCTCGCGTCTTTCCAAAATTATGTGGAAAAATGGCTCTTTTCTTGCATTTTAGATCGTTTTTAACAAAGTTTTCATCATTTTTGGCCTATTTTTTCAGAAAAAATCTGAAATTATATCCGATTTGGCATCTGAGCACACTGTTAGCTTAACGCACCCTTGATACCATCAGGCATCTCTACAGGATGGAGGGGATCCTGGATTCTCAACCGCTTCTAGCTCATCCTGGGACCGTTGTCTTTTCGACAGATGATCCCTCTCCGAGCTGTCGCTGCCCATTGTTTTCTTGGCCTAAATCACGAATTCTATTTGCCCCGCCGTGAGCTGCTCCTCAGGGATTGCAGCCCACTTGGCCCCACCTTTATGGTGCGAGTTCGCCATCGATGTTTCCGGCCTCTGGAGAGTGCCGATCTCGGTTTTGTTTATATTTTTATTTAGTTTAGACCTAGTGGTCTCACGAGTATCAGAGAAACATCGGTCAACCTGCGCAGAGATCCGTATACGCAGGTTAGGCTGCTTATCTGCGTATACGGATCTCTACGCAGGTGGACCGATATTATAGGCTCCGTTTGCGACTGGGCTTTGTTACATGGGCTCCTAGTCTGGTAGTTTGTTGGCACGGGTCGCGCAACAAATTAAACCGGCCCATCTGCAGTTATTTAGAGTGACCCGCCCCACCCTAGGTCACTTTTGCCCATTTTTTTTTGGAGGGGACGACATTTTGTGAGGCTATTTTCAACTAAAATTCATTCAATTTTAAATTATGTACGAGACAGATTCGAACCATAAAAGTGTTGTAAAAATTAAAAGTATCCGTCAAAATTCTAAGAAATATTTCAAGAATTTAATTCGTTTTACAAAATTTAGATTTTTCTTAATTTTGGAAAAATATTGTTTAACTCAAATAATCAGCGCAGGAAACGTGTTGTTAAAATTTGTATTTTGGGGAATTTGAGAAGTTTTCTAATATTTAAAAAGGAAGTTCGATAATTTTTTTTAAATACAAGGAATTTTATAAATTTCGATAAATCTTTGAAAATTCTTATATGGAACATGATTCATCCAAGGTTTGCAACTTGACAGTTTGGGTATTATTTTGGAAATTATTGGTGACTCTTAAAAAAAAATTTACGTAAATTTGTAAAATTTATAATTCGATTGTAATTCCGATATTTGGAAATACATTTCGAATGAAAATTCAAAATTTAGAAGATATTTCAAAATTCACAGAGGTTGAAACTTACATTTTATATTCAGTATCACACGTGAAAAAGACTTTCGAAATTTGTCAAATTTAATAAGAAATTTAAATCAAAATTTCAAAAATTTAGGCACTCAATTAGAGTTAAAATTTAGAATTAGAACGTTAAATTTGAATCTCGATTATAAGTAATCTTTTAGAATATTCAGAATGTTAGAACCTCACAACTTTAACTAATGTGCTATTTGCTCGGCATGTCGAATTTCATCATAATCGAAGAAATAGCCTTGGCAGTTCCATTCCACTGATATATCATATATGTCGAAGTATTAGTGTATGCGGTCTTTGCTCTTCACTATGTTCACACAGCTGATTAAAATAACAAAATTATTAATTATTTTAATATCCGGGCCCTACATTAAAACAGGCCATTTCTTGTATGGCCTTGAGTCCTATCTCCGAATTCAAACTTGGTAAATGTGGTTCGAATTAAGTAGCTAACAAATATGTCATAACGAATTGATACACAATGTCGAAATTATGAACTCAATTACTATTCAATTAAACTGCCGAGGCTTCACGTTAAAGTTTCGTCTTTCAATATCAGAAATTAGTGTCACGCGCATTAAAATAAATAAAAATCCAATAATTTTTCATTTGGCATTAGTGCATTGTTTCGATATAAATTTTATTATTTTCTGAATGACTATAATGACGCTGATGATGATGACATAATTAAATTCGGTTATTGTTTGTGTGCAGAAAACAACAAACTTTCTCGAAAAATAAAATTACTCATTCGGCTGTAAGTATTTATGATAAACCCAAAAAAAAAATTGTTTTATGATGATGAAGGTGCACCCTGGAAAATATTATGGAACGGTGAAATAAATCAATGCGTAAGCAAAAATTTATATTATTTCCCGAATTTACTGCAACAAGTGCGAATTCAATAAACGATATTTTGCCAATATATACAGATAAGTTTGGGTCAAGAAAAAGGTATTTTTAACATTTCCTTATCGTATATAAATGTATACTGTACGAGTATATCGTGGTAATCCATAAGAAGTAAAATGCGGAAATCTTGATGTCCCTTATGAATAGGAATAACCGAATAACATTAATGTGTATGTTTGTGTACATGTTATGTTAACAATAACAAAGACATTATATGAAAATTTTATCAGATTTCTGTTGTTTGCTTGTTTGTGGAAAAACTTTTCCATTTATTTCTATATCATGTTTGCTTCAATTGCGACGAGGGCGAGATGGGCTCCGAATGGATGGATATTCAATTTGAAATGAAAAAGGAAAAAAAAAAAATTAATGTCGGCATTGTTTGTATGGTATGTTGTTTAACTTGTACATACACAAGATATCCGGTCAAGTTTGAAAAGGAATAAAAGAAAGGAAAAAACATGAAAACACGACAAATATGAACTCAACCCAAAGATAATTTTACAGCTGAACAAATATGATACTCCTCGGTGTGGACTTGAACAAAATTTTTCAAAATTTTTATCTTCACTGTACCTACACGTATAATACTGTCAAATAAAAAAAAATCCTTCCCGATCAGAACCAAAATAATAAAACACTTGTTGTTCTTAACTTATATAAGCTTTTAACCAATTTTACAACCAAATACATATGTATACACAATATCACCCCATTGAATACACAATCATCCATTCAAATGATTTAACGTCAATGTGAAATGTTACCCAAAAAATAGTAGAAAAAAAAATCCAGTTCCCTGTAGTTCAATTTCGTTCCCAGGAAAGGAATATAAAAATTGAAACATAAAAATCGTATTACATACCATATACACAAGTAACCAAAAGTCAAATATCTATCCTTTTTTTTGTTGTGTGTGTGTGTATTTTTAAGGATTACACAATGAAACGAAAAATAAAAGTGAATTGAAAAGAAATGAAAATTTATTAATCCACTTAAAGAGGTTTTCTTTTGGAACAAAATTGGGGAGCACAAAATAAAAAAAAACTTGTTATCAATCTTTTTAATTCGTTTTAAGTTGAAATGTATTTGGGGCTACTCAACTTTGTCTGTGTCTATATATATATATATATTGTTGACATTATTTATATGTTAAGAGATCTTTTGGGTTATGTTTAGATTAGGATTAGTCCATTATTAAAGTTGGTCCATAATGCATGAGATGAAATCATCCGAATCCTTATTTTATTTAGCAGCTTAGTGGTATAACCAATGGAAAATTCATAATTTTGAATTCGAAATGATGAAAGCACGACGTTTGTTTGGCTCTACTAAATTTATTTTTTTTAAATAATTGTTGTTTATTATTTCTTTTTATTCACAATCTAGTCTAAGACCAAGCAGAAGCTGATTTGGGATTGATAGATGAGAGTTTCTTCCCAGTAACCAATACATTTTATTGCATTTTAATCCCAACTCGTCTCTTTTCTTTTTTACATGAGGTTTCCAGCGAAGCTTACATCGATATGTACAGATTTAGTTTCATTTTATTTTAAGCGCCATTGTTTTGTCCAATTGTGTACTTGTCCTATGGCGGTTTGTAATTTCTTTGTTGTTGTCACCTACTCCTATGATAGCTGTGTCATCGGCGAAAGTGGATATCGTGTTGTTTTATGGGATTGGAACATCTCGAGTGTATAGTAAACACAGAAATGGCCCAAGTACACTTTTTTGTGGAACTCTTATGCTCTTATTTATTTACGCTTAGAATATCCATCTCCTTGCTTAAGCCTGAAATATTTTTCCCTTATATATGATCAAACCTTGTCAAAGTCTTGTGCTACATCAAGGAATACTGCGGAACCAACTTTTTCTCTTCTAAAGTATTCTCAATAATATTGGTTATTCTATGCACTTAATTAATAGTTGAGTGCTCACTGCGAAAACCAATTTGGTGATTGGGATTTAGGTTATTTCTTTCAATTATTAATTTCAGTTTTTTTAATAGTAACTTTTCAGAGAGTTTAGACATTATCGGCAGCAACGATATAGGCATTTGTTTGTTGAGTATAAGATTGTCTTTTTTTGTCTTGTGAAGCTTAATTTTTTTTCTGAATTTGGGTTTATCCCTAAGAAGATTTTAATAATAATAAGATAATTAAATCTCCATGAGAATTATCTACTAAACTGAACTCATAATCAATCTAGAACTTTCAAAATTAAAGCTTTTATTTAATATTTGATAATCAATTTTTAAAATGGTGTTTAAGTTTTCGTATAAAAATATTCTAACTTTTATAAGTAAACTAGATTAGTGATTACCATAAAGCTCACAGATTCACTTAAATTTAAAAACGTAAAAATCAGTTATACATAGTTAAAAATCGTCTGAATAGAGCTTAACAATTTTTCAAAGCCACCATTTCCAAAAGGTTGGGTTGAATGAAAAGTAACATGATTGTGATACATCAAACTTTAGAAACTGATTTTGAGATTTGAGGCCCGACCAGTTTTTATCTCATTGAAATGCGATATAATCAAATACCTCTTCTTAAAAAATAATTGTCTTTAGAATTTAAATTTATGTTTCATTATTTTAATGGTTTGTCAAAAAGCTCCTAAAGCTTTTCATTGAAGCTTCTGTAGAACTTTAAGAATTATTAGCTTTGATATTAAATACTCGTCGAGTTTTTTAGATTTTAAAATATAATATTTGAGAGCTTTTGCTGAAAATTTGAGAACATTGGCATACATATTTGTAAGACTCGCATGGCCATTTCCTCATAAGAGTTTTACAACTGTATGAAACTTTATCTATGGTTTAGGGCTTATGATATCTTCAAAACTTTCCATTCGCGACCAATTTTTCTCATGTCTGATTTTCTACTATGCTCAAAGCTCAAAATATTTGTTTCTATTAGGAATTACCTCATGCAAATATTCAGGTCGATCAGACAATGTTTTGGGATCCCTTTAATTGGTTTTTTGCAACAAATAAAATTACCCTTATTGACGGTTAAACCCCCATTTCTCTTCTTGACAGAAAGTAATGCAGGTTTAATATTTTCTAAGTATTTTTGAGTATGCCCGATCCGACGTTAAAAACGGTGATACGTATAGCATAAAAAAATTTTCGGGCTGTTTCTATGATTATTCATCTTCTTACCGATCGAAATCAAGGATGAAGAATCCCATTAGTGGGATTATTTCGATTCAACGAATATTTTGAGCTATGAGCCCGACAGAAAAAAGGGAAAAGTTTTCCTCCTATAAGTATTTCAGATTTTAGATTTAATTTACTCAATTTAAAATATTTAATTAACTCTTTTTTGTGAATTGGCATGACACGACATTTTTTATATCAGAAATTTAACCCAAGCGAGCAGACTTAACCAGCGTATACACTGCCTGCTGCATACAACCTGAGTCCAAATCCTTGGCATGGGAGGTTATTGGGCATTTAGCGCTTTCAGCAAAACTCGAACTTTACGAAAAAAAATCGGGCCAAATTTATTTCTCGGGATAAAGGATACCTTTTGAGCTATTTCATTTACTATCAGAACCTGACTCCAAATCTCTGGTAAGACGTGTTAATGGCCATTTATTTTTTTCGGCGAAACTCGAACTTTCCAGAAAATATTCGGAGCCAATTTATTGGATAGAGTATAATACAGAAGAAAATGGCTTATAAAATCCCCTCAAACTTTAGAAAAAGATTCCAAAATATTAAGTCAGAATTTTTTTTTATGTATATTCCAAACTATAAATAAATTGGTTGTTATATTTAAATCCTAAACTTGTTTAATATGAAAGATTCGTCTTTGTAAATGAAAGCCTTAATTATAAATTTGATCAGATCAAATAAAAAATTAATAATAATTCGAGAGTGAATTGTAGGTTGAAATTTCATCTAATTGGACACTGGGCTAGAAGCCTCGACTTTTTTAAAAACCATTTTTCAAGTAAGTTTGAAGTTAAATTTTTGGTAAAACCACCTTATATTCACTTACAACTTTTATAATAAAAAGCTTTTCAGTAATAAATGAACGCATATGAAATCTGGGGGCTTATTTATCTTAGAGAAATTCTCAAAGCTCATGACGTAATTTAAATTTAGATCGTTTTAAATTATTAAGCTTTTATAACACAAAGCTTTTGGCATCAAAATATAATTCCTAGAATTTGCTGGAATTTAGGACCTAATGCTAGAAAAATATGGTTTTTCAAATACTTAGAAAAAACTCGCGATTACATACTTTGAAATAAGCTTATTAAATCTTTTAAGTGCTTTTTTTAGTGATGTATTATACCACATACTATTTTATATTCAGCTCTAAAAATTATATTATAAAGCTTTTCAACAGATATAAGTTTTGATTAAACAGATTAGGTTAAGTTTCAAATTGTTTTTTCAAGTTTCGATTGGCAAGGTTGATTCAATATATCCATCGATGAAATATTGACCAAAGCTTGTATCCCATTTTTGAATCATTTGTCTGCAAAATGAATGCTTTAATTTATATACGAAATATTTGTTTTTGTTAAAAATTAAGCTGAAAAACTTAATACACTCACACATCTGTACGCGTTTAAATAATAAATTGTTAAACAAAATTATCTAAAAATGCTACTACTAAGTGTAGATTCTCACCAAAAAACGCTTTGTAATTTTTACAAAGGTAATTGTTTTTAAATTATTGTGTAGGGGTTGATTTTATTGTATATGCATATGTATTAATAATTTTCTAACGTTTCTTAACATGACCAAATTTGTGGCGATTTTATAATGAAGTGAATGGAAAAGTGATGGCACAAAGTCATTTCATTCCCTACAGAAAATGATTGGCTGTCTAATGCGGAGGGTTTTCACGTTGTTTAATTTTAATTTGATCAGCTGTTTGTCTAACGTAGTGTTTCTAGTTCAATCTTGAATCGAGATGCAATCCGAGATATTTAGCAGATTCAGCTTGAGGAATTTGTACCCCCCTGAGAAATGTATATGGAAGTTGCTATTTTCGTACCGCAACGCATATGTTACATGGACTGATTTCAGCTCGTTCAGTTTTAATTTCCAATCCTTCGTCCATTGGCTCATTTTAGCAAGTGAGTGTTGTGAATATTCAACTTGGTTCTGCGATTGGCGTGAGTCAATACTACAGTATCTTCAGCAAAACTTCCGATTAAGGTTGTTTCCGTTGTCGGTATATTGGATGTGTAAATAACGTATAGAAAACGCCCTAGTACGCTACCCTGAGGCACTCCTGCTATAGCTGGCTAAAACTTAGAGTATATATCTTCATATGATACTTACTTGGCAGTAATTTTGGGGCACTAATTTACTTATCTTGTAGATGAGACCCTTATGCCACACTCTGTCGGAAGCCTGTGATACATCTGGAAATAGGGCGTGGCAATATTTCTTCTCTTCCAATGCTTGTTCTATCTTTTCGGTCACGCGATTAACTTTATCAATGGTCGAAACTTTATCCCAGAACCCAAACTGGAAATCAGGTATCGTGATCATTAGTTTTAGTCGTTTCAAAAATAGTTTTTCATCTTTGAGATAGTTGGTAACAAAGAGATCGGCCTGTATGATATCATTTGCTACCCGGGTTTGTCTGTTTTTTTATCATGACTACCTTGAAACACTCAGTCACATATGTAAGTCGGAAGCAAGCAATATATATATATATATATATATATATATATATATATATATATATATATATATATATATATATATATATATATATATATATATATATATATATATATATATATATATATATATTTATATATATATATATACATATATATATATATATATATATATATATATATATATATATATATATATATATATATATATATATATATATATATATATATATATATATATATATACTATTAGGGTGACACTATTGATGTTTAATAGAGATCTATAGACTGGTTTAGGAGCAATCCTAGATTGTACAACGTATGGTTGAAATACTGATGCCAGATGTTGCGCAATCAGTTCTACTACGTTTTCATCGTTACGTCGCATCCATTCTCTATTTGTGTTCCTTATAGGTGGCACTTTGATTATTGAACTCTTATATCTTTTGGTAGCTTTCCAAAGAAAATATTTTTAAGCCTTTGAAGCCTTTTTAGCAGTTTTATGCATAAAGTTAATAAAATATCCAGCTTGTATTTCAATTCTTGTTTAGTTTTGAGACAAACTTTTAAGTCAATTAGATGATTCAGTTTCTCTCTAAATAATTCCCAATCCGTGAATTTATTTAGTTAAGTTAAGTTTTCTAACTTAAGTTAGGTAAGTTTCCTTTTCTATTTAATGAGTAATGTATTTAGGGTCATTCAAACCGGTGTGTGATCGGAAGTAAGGTTGCACACCTTGAACTTCAATAAAATTAGAAGCGATTCCTTTCGAGATATAAAAGTCAATCAAATCGGGAACTTTGTTTATGTCTGTAGGCTAATAAGTTGGCTTGCGGGATGAGTGATACTCACAACCTGACATATCTATTGCACGTAGTTCAGCTTGCATAAATGGCTCTTTAATTTCCTCTTGTTGGAAATGAAAGATGTTTTGTTTGATTAAGATTGCTGTCCCTCCTAAAGCACGACCACTGGGATGCAATATCCAATAGGCTTTATACTCCTAATAATTTAGATAAAGTTTTTGTCTGTAAAGTGCCTCTCTGATATTAAAGCTATGTCTATGTTGTTGATTCTTAGAAATACATCTAATTTTTGGGCTCTTGCATTAATCCTTTAGCGTTCCAGGCTATTATACGAGTACGTAGGAACATTACAGTCATTTACGTATTTGCTTTTTTTAGCATTTTATTTGGTGGCTTGAAGTTATCTTCCAGTTTATCCACCCTGTCTTTATTGTTGGTCCCTGTAACAGGTCTACGTAAAACAATGGGAAGTGTCTAATTTTCTCATTATTATTTGATGACTTTTTATGTATGTTGACCGTGTTGGTTACTTTATGTGGGGTCCTTAATGACAAAAATAAATGTTGTTTAAATTTACATAAACTTTCGTTTTAAATAATTTTGTTATAAAAAGTTATATGTTTACTATAATACAATTTTTTAGAAACGCTGTTTCATTAAAAATAAATAAGTTCTGTAATCGACTTGCTATAAACTAAAAAAAGCCTAAATGATTCTAATGTAACATGTTTAAGCACAGGTTGTCAAATCAAAAATTTTCATTTAGTTAAAACTAGTTACGAGTATCTTTACATAAAAATTAACAAAGTGCTCCTTGTTTATTAATAAAACTAACAATCTGCAGATATCTGACATATTTACAAATTCCAGCATATACTAAAATTAATTTTATGAAAAATCAATTTGAATTATAAACATTTTCCCGAAAAATGATTTTTTTTTTGCAGTTAACTAGTTTCTCAAAAAACCACAGATATATTTTTTTTTGATTTATTAATATCTTCACGCCCATTACAATAAACGCTTTCCCCTTCTCCGATGGCTTTATTCAATAACTAAAATGTTGATCATCGAACAATATACAATCAAGTTATGTTTGCGGCTTTCACAGAATCGTTGTTCAATTCTAATTACGTATATAATGCACATATATGTATTTATACATTTACCAATAAATATCACGTCAAACTGAATGTAAATAATTGTGCATTTCACCATTCTAAATGTTTGCATGTATATAGATAGAAATAAAGACAATCAAGACTAATCAATAACGAAATTATTTATCAATTGAATAAATCATATTCAATTTCGAATCAATAAACTTAACTCAATAATAATAATAATAAAAATAAAAAAAAAATCTACTCCACTCGTATAAAATCTGTATCAATAAAATTCATGCATAATTCATTTGACACAATTTGCTTGCTTACGAAAACTGTATACGAGATGTACATTGTATACATACATAATTTCCTCCCATGTTATACGCCTCATGTATATCATGTCTTCTCATCTAGTTTTTTTTTTGTTTAAGTGAAAATTCTATTATTTTTATTATACATACATTTTATTTTTGTGCAGTATTCCTGCCATTCAATCTATCCCGTACCTTCATTTCAATAATATTTTCTTATACACATACGTATATACATACATACTTGTTTGTGTATCGATTAGTTTTGAGGGAAATACCGGGATGAAAAGTAATTTTTTTTTCTGTTTGATCTTTTTTTCCGTTGTTGAATCTTATTCGGTGGATGATGATAAAATATGCAAAAGACTATGATTGGAATGGATATATTGATACTTAGAGTATTCGATTAAGTTTCAAGAAGAGCTTTTATTGTTATTAAAGTGTAAGGGGTTCTGAAGATGATTCTTAAATATCTCTTGACCGTTTATTAATATCTATAGCATTTACGTCACCAAAAATCACTTTATATATGTTTGTATACGCCTCAATCAAAAACAGTTCAATCACTCTTTTTTTTTTTAATAACTTTAAGAAATCAATTCAAAAACTTTTTTCTCTGGTACTAAAAAACTTTCGAAGTAAAAAATTTCTTAATCTAAAATCGATTAAATTTCATCTTACGTAAGTTTGAATATAAGAAGAATAAGAAGAAACGTAAAAATCGGATATATATTATTTGTTTTATACTTATATACCTTAGCTTTTTATTTTTAATATCCATCATCGATACCTTACTTTATATACTTTATAAACAACAATTTTATTTTTATTTTCGATATAGACATAATATCAAAACAGGAGGTTGGATCGAAGTAAAAAAATATTTCTTGCCACCTCTTGAGCTAAACATAAAGAAATATTGGAGTACGAAACTTTGTGGGTGTGGGAGTATGAGAAACCTTATCAAAACAATCAAAAATATTAAAAATAAATTTCTTTTATTTTATTGAAAATGATAAATAATAAAATAACTTTAAATATAAAATGGCAAAAGTATTTTAATATATTGAGACAGATAAAGATCATATACTCGTCCAAAATTTATATTTAAACATGATGACGAAATCATATCCTGGTTTGTAGTCACCAAATCTGAACTAATATTTTTAAAGATTTTAAATTGATCGAAATTTGGTGGTCATCTATATACCCGGCACGAGCTCAGAGTTAATGCTGGAGTTTCTAAAAGCATAAATGAATCCGATTGAACCGCAAAGGTAGGTATACATAAAAAGGAAGATAAAACTGGCCACAACTCACCTAATTACTACCTACCATTTTCTAGGGCTCTAAATAAATAAATTATATCAATGAAAATTATATCACTGACGTAACAGAAAAGTAACCACGACTACAATCCTTTGCTATATTGGAAACAACATGTTTGAAAGTTAAGATCCCACGCAGCAAGAAATGGTTTCCCATTTGTTTTTATTTTATTAGTTTGCAAATATTATAGATGAAAAAATTACTTAAGACTATATTACGCTACTACTTTAAATACACCAGCTTAAAGTGTAATTTATGATCACCGATCGAGAATAACATTAGCCTGTAAATAACATTTGTTCCCACTATAATTAGATAAGCCACACCAGTGGTAGATTATTATCTTAAACTTTAAACTCGATAAAAGAAGAATTCCATTTTGTGGCATTGGAAATTCGAAAGAGCAAATTGATTGTCTAATTTCACCTCCTATATAAACTTAAGTAAGTTTCGTTGGGAAAAATTGGTTTAATTTTGTTTTTGTGTTGATACATCTTTTCTGGTCCATGTAACATATTTATGTACGTCACTTCTTTGTTTAGAAAATGTCAAGGTGCCATCCATCAAAGGCATAATAAAGCGAAATAAAAAATTAATTATTTGAGATTTGCAATGGAAAAATTAAAAAAGCTGAAATCTTCATCGCTGCATCCATTAATTATTCAAATTTTCATAAATTTTGTAATATGAAATTAAATCATCTGAGTAGAATGAATGTAATATGCATATATATATATACGTATATATATATATATATATATACATATATATATATATATATATATATATATATATATATATATATATATATAGGTATATATATTTAAATATATATATATATATATATATATATATATATATATATATATATATATATATATATATATATATATATATATATATATATATATAAAGTTGTTATAAGCGATGAAGGTTTGTTACATTGGAGAATCACCTAATATCCAGTATGCAGTATGAGATTGCATTATGATTGTACATAATAAAAAATAAACATAATATTACCGAGCAAATAGCGCAGTTGCTAACGCTGCGACGTTTGGGTCGGGAGGTACCCCGGGTTCGAATCCCAACAGACGCCGTATGTAAAAGGGATTTTTCATCCCCCGATTACGATCGGTGAGTAAATTGAAAAGTTCTAACCTCAGTGTGCAGATCGCCAATTAAAAGACAGGCCTGTATATAGCCGTATACAAAAATAGGGATACTGTTCAGCTTTCAAAGGACAGAAAATCAACTAGCCGGGCAGTCTCTAATTAATGTATGTATGTGTTGGTATATATTTTAAAAAAACAACAAAAAAATATTTATATTTCAGGTACTTCAGGTACCTTATAAAAAATACCATAAATCATAAATCAAATTTAATTGATTTTTAAATCAGTGATTTGGTTGATTTTTGAATTCTTCCATATTGATGTAAATGGTGAGGTGACGGTTAACGGCGAGAAAATATCCAATTGATTTTGGAAGTAGGCTTTCCTAAAGCTATTTAGCATAGCTTGGGGTTTAACTTTTTCCTAGTATTTCTGTGCCATATGTAAAGCATAAAGAAGGTTGATTTTTTGGACCTTGTACTATGGTTAGGGGTTGCATTACCGGTAAACGATTAACCAGTTTCACCGTCCAATTTAGCTTACCAAAATACCGGTAAGAAAATAGAATTTACCGGTAAACTCGTTAATTTTTGAAAATGAAATACCAAGAGAAATTGCTTGGAAATTCGTACATTTCTGATGAAAAATATGGTTTGGTTGTTAAATAATTAAAACCCACATCGGATGATCAACCCATTGACCAATTTTTGTCTTTCCAACAAAATATTTCGTCGCGTTGTGGAAATATTAATTCAAATATTTAAACTGTCGACAAACAATCACCAATATTTCGACGGTTTGCAACCAAAAATGATAAAACAGCAGATGTCCCAGAAGAGTTCGGAGTAGAACTCGCATTAATCTTAGATTGGAATACCAATCGATTGATCTTGCGCTCGAGCTTCAAGAACAAAGAACAAAGACGTGGCAAGTATTTAACGTTGGCGTTCAACCACATTTCAATAAAGCCCAGCGTTGAATCTGAGCGAGATTTTTCAGCTGCGGCGCAATATGTACTAAAACAAGAACAACTCTGAACGATTTCACTGTAGGTAGATACAATTTGTATTTAAGAGCAAATGTCAATGCCCAAAAGATTTATTGAATGTTTAAAAAAAATTAGTGTTTTCTTTTTGTTTTATTAAATTAATGAATTTTGGTTTTCATTATTGAATTGTTATAATTATAATTAATTAATTTACATATAATTAATTTTCTTTCCTTGATAAATGAATTAAAATTTTATGATTTACACTATAAATATTGTAAGTTATATTATAATATTATTGTTAGTTATTTCTTCGTACGTTTTTTTCCTCCTGCCATGACTTTTTATATTTAGAAACAGGTTTACCGGTAATTTACCGGTAAACCGGGTTTTACTCAAATATTTACCGTTTACTGGTAAAGGCGAAATTCGGTAATTTTGCAGGCCCTAGCTGTGGTAAATGAATTATTTTCAATCGTAACAATAATGTTTTTCACCAAAATTCTCGATAGAAAACTTTATAAATTTTTATTATACCTTGACCCATAGGCTGAAGGAAATTGATTGTATTGGACGGAAAATTAGCAATCGTGATTGCTTGCAGTTCAGAAATAGGAAGATGACATGGCGCATTGTCAATAATAACTATAAGTTTCCGGCTATTTTAGCGAATTTTTCGTCTAGGCGTCTGATATACTCTTCTCACATATGAAAAGGCATCCATGCTTTCTTATTTGCTCTGTACAATAAGGGAGAGTGTGGAAATTTTTAAAACATCGTGGCTTTAATGCCCTACCTATAACTAGAAGTGTAAGTTTTTCTGAGCCATCTGAGTTAGCACCAACCAAAATATTAATTCTTTGCTTACTCAGTTTGTATTGGACGGAAAATTAGCAATCGTGATTGCTTGCAGTTCAGAAATAGGAAGATGACATGGCGCATTGTCAATAATAACTATAAGTTTCCGGCTATTTTAGCGAATTTTTCGTCTAGGCGTCTGATATACTCTTCTCACATATGAAAAGGCATCCATGCTTTCTTATTTGCTCTGTACAATAAGGGAGAGTGTGGAAATTTTTAAAACATCGTGGCTTTAATGCCCTACCTATAACTAGAAGTGTAAGTTTTTCTGAGCCATCTGAGTTAGCACCAACCAAAATATTAATTCTTTGCTTACTCAGTTTGCCACCGGAACATATTTCCTTTTGAAAGCTCATTGTTTTGTTTAGCATAATTTTGAAAAACAGTGCGGTTTTGTCGGGATTAAAGACTTCGTATGCTCGGTATGACGGTATGCTCGGTTCATATTATAGTATGAATTTCTCGATGCACCTACCATGGAACATGTATATTTGATACATGCATACATACATATATAGTATTTTAACAGATACATTTTAATTTTTTACCTATAGACTTTGAGAAATTCTTATTTGTTAGGCCAAGAGCTGGTTCATCGAAACATCCGTTTTCAGATTGGTGTGATCCTTCAATAAGCCTTGAAATTTTTGAAACAAATTATTATTGTTTAACATGTTCATAATAAATTCCATTTTCTTATAAATCTTTGACAGAAATTTAATAAAATTTAATCAAAAAAACTTAACTAACTTAAGTATTTTAATACAACAACATAACTGTTAAAAAAAAATTACACAAATTTATAAACTTTTCAATATAAATTTTTCATGAACAAAATAAACGAAAACAAGTTTTTCCACTCTACGTACATATATACATATAATACAGGAAGAAAGAAGAAGTAAATGAAAAATTAAGAAAAATTACATTTTGTCATTTATTTAATAAATAAACATTATTTCTTTCATTATATTCTTTGTGAAGAAAAATGGAAAAACCAAACTAAACTAAAAAAGAAAAGTGAAAACGGAAATAAAATTATGATTAAACGAGAGAAGATTTTTTTTTTTTTTGACTTTTTGGTAAATGAAAAAGGGTTTTATTACATCGAGATGAGTTATAATTTAGGACGGTAAACTGTTTTGGGGTTTTTGCCTAAATGAACAAAAAATTGTACGTCAACCTAACATTTCTGAATATAAAGTTTTTCATTATAAGAGCATAAAACTTTTTTTCTTTATATTTTTTTGGTTAGATGGTAGGTTTTTCACTTTAATTTTGTTGTTGTTGCGTTTTCAAAGAGAATAAATAATTTTTAATATTGTTTATAAATTTTTATGACGTAAAATGAAAAAAAATAATAAAAATTGACAAGACAAGAAAATTATGTAACTAAGCTTTTCGTAAAAAGACATCCGGTTTCAATTACAAAATTCTTCCAAAAAAAAAAAATTAATGTCGATAAGGAAATTTATTAAATTTTTTTAATTTTGTCTGTTTTGGAGTTATTACAAAACTTTCTCGTTTACACAAAATGTTAACGATTTATTGAGCTTACGTGTAATTTGGTGAATCTGTGTACATACGAGTATATGGGCATATTACGAAAAAGGGATGTAACACAAATCAAAAATTATTTTGATAAGCCTGCTCAAAATAATGTAAAGGCATTTTGGTTCAGCAAACCCAAACGTGTAGTAGTTAAAAATTGTATGACTTAATTTCCAGAGTATGTTAAAACTTTAGCAAGTGGAAAAGTGATTTTCTTTTAAATTTAGTATAGTGTATGTTTATAAACAATTTAATTGCAAAAAATCTGAAAACGAATATCAAATCGATGAATGCCAGGGTTTCAGAAGAATTAAATATAGTTATAAATTTAATTCAAAAAATAAAGTGATCCCTAGCCAGAGCGAGCACAATCCCAATCTTCAAGAATGAATATTTCGATATTCAAAATATGAAGATAACTGTGCAGATTCCACGACCAAGCTGTAGAAGTCGAATTCAACGAAAAAACTTTACAACACAGATGCGCAAAAGCCTTAACATCTTCTTCAGTAACGCATACAAGTGACTGTCCTAGGTAAATTTTTAATGAGTATGATTTTACTAGAAAATTTGAAGAGATGTAACTGAATATATATATACTATCAAACAAGAAATTAAAAATAAGCAAAATATGCGGTCCAAATTTTGAAACTACAGCGACATTGTGCATCACAGACTATAGTTGACTCACCTCAAATGAAGAATCCACTAAATCCATGCAGAGATTAAAACAGAGCTGCTCACCTAGGGTGGATTGCATTAGTTCGGAGCTCTTGATATTCGGTGGGAACATATGCAGAACTGTGTTTTCTTTACAGAGGCCCGTTGTAATTTATGAATGTGAATGTTGGCCACTGCCGGACGAGTACGAAAAGTAGCCTCCTTACATTTGCGAGAAGAATCATGCGTGTGATATACTGCCCAAAACGCAAAGAAGATGGAACATATCGAGCTCTGTACAACATCAAAATCAGAGATCTGATTAAGACCCCGATATTGTACATGAATTTCAGCAAGTACGCTCCGTGCGTAGATCAGGAAAGAATTGTGCCACGATCTCTGAAAGCAGAGACACCATATGGTAGGCGCAGAGGTCGTGGCAGGTACCAATGGCCCCACGGTGTAGAAAACAACTTTCTTTCTTCAGACTGTCTAGGAAAGCATCGAGACCAAGTTCACAATTGACACAGTAAGGGGCCAGTAATGGCCTGTATAAATTGTAATATTAATAGCAATTTGAATTATTGTATAATATCAGGTGATTCAAATGGAGTTTACAATATAAATTTGAAATAAAAACTATGGATTTTGATAAACTGTTTTGATATTTTTATTTCAATATAAAGTTGAGACATTGACAGTAAACATGAAAAAATGATATCGGACAAATAGCCACAGCCATTCAGACTTTTAAAGAAATGTTTCATTACTTTTCGGCATAATTCCTATTGTAATTCATAAATAATACATCGAATATACCTAGTCCCTTAGCACGGGAGCCACTTGGTCGTATAGGCATACATATTTTGATTCCCATAATCCAACAGAAAAAAATCATACGATTTTGGTTGGCAAGTTTTGTCGGCAGAATGAAATAGTACGCTTGGGTCAGCACAATGTCTCGATAATTATTAAGCAAAATTTCTTCTGGTTTTGGGTCCTATTTGGTTAAGATGGATATCGTCAAAACGATGACACATAGCCTGGGTAGATTATGTATGATTTTCTACTACTAACAACCATTCAAAATCCTATATATAGTTCTTCGTACCGCCGAATATCATCAACTATCCTTTGTCTTAGTTTTCGATAATTCAATTATGTATAGTACCCGTTGAAACGTAACAAAACAACTTTGATATGTTGAGTGATGATAAGTACATATTCCGAAATTAGTGAATGAAGCCCTCTCTGAGTATTGCAGAAATGGAGCATCGCGGGCTGGTAGAATTTCACAACAATTGAAAATCTATCAAATCTGTGATAAAACGTAACGCTTGTAATCAGCTCCGTTGACGTTTACATAAATTATACTGTGATTTTATGTTGTGAACTGCATAGTTCTCCTGTTGGAGTCATCAAAACAAATGTGAATTGCTTTAGAAGGCTAAGAATGCAACCGTATGCAACGGTCTTGCATGCAGAAAATATCGAATTTTGCCGTTCATAACCATTATAGTTCACTAGGTTATATATAGCGGCCCTATCACATTTGTTATATTTAGTTGTAGTGACTCTCTGGAATATTTGATGTTGAGGAAAAGAACATTTCAATGGTAAAACCAACATTATCAGTATCTTATTTTACGTAAAAGAAAAACATTTTTTGTACGAAACTTTTTTCATCTGACCTTTAGTTTTAAAATGAGGTGATAGGATATAAGTCCACTTCAGCTTTCTGGACATCCACTGTGCAACCACAGGCAAACGAGCAACGTAAAATTATATTATTTTCAGAAATAATCTGCATGTGTGGATAAACATTAAATTTTAAGTCATCTCATCTCAAGCAGTTCTTGGAGGAAGTACAAAACCGTTTTATTTCTAATTATAGCTGCTTGAAAAAACCAACCAACCCAAAATCAACCAACCAAAACTACAAATAAAATTAATTTTTAACTAAAATTGGTTAAAAACCTATAATTAGATTTGCTTCTTTTTAACGTAATTAAAAGCTTTTTGGAATATTTTTCCTGAATCTATCGTCCGCTAAGGGAACACCTTAAGTAAGAAATAATTTTCAGCCTTCTTTTTCATAATTAGCCATTTTATTTCGCATATGACTGCTTTTAAGTGCAAAGTTAAAATATAATAATTTAACCAAGTTGAAAAAATTAGGACGTTGTTTTTATTTCATACTAACTAATGACGTAGATTACAATTGCATACAAATTATGTATGTATCTTTATTTTTTTATTTATTTGTTAAATTATGTTGATTTTCGTTTTTTTTAAGTTCAAATATACATAAGTCACAATATTATTTTTATTTAGTATTATGAAATAAAATCAACGCCCTAATTTTTATTCTTTCTCAGTTTTAATTAAACATATTTTCACATATCCGAACATCTTAAATTTTAGTAAAACTATTTATAAATGTTAATTACGCACATCAAATCATATAAATTCTAATCAAAAATCTAATGGTTTTTCCATGTCAGGCAGAGTCAACAGATCACACACACAAAAAAAAAATTATAATAAAAATCTAAATTACATGTATAAAGTCGCCAATTGGAGAGATTATATAGGATAATATAGAGATTTGTAGTTTTTTGTGTTTGTTTGGATAATATTTGTGGTTAAGGTAAATAAATAAATTCCGTCTATTGCCAACAGTTACACTTTATTATAAACTAAAAATTTTACCAGCAAAAACGAGACATCGTGTGGTCATTATAATTTGTGTTATACAAAGTGTCTTGTATTTCGGCTGACTTTTTGTAAAGTGGGGCCGAAAATGAATCGCATTATTTTGTTCCATATCAAGAATCAGAACTATCAAATTATTAACCCATAAGCTAGTGTATGTATGGTTTGAACTGAACTTGATAAGCATAAATACGCCATAACATCCTTGTTGGTCGGAACCTGAATTTCCATTAAATAATTTTTTATTTTCTGGATCATGGAATAGATTAGCGTGTTATTGGAATAGTGCTTAGCAAAATCCCAACTCGTTTCATTGGAATGAAAGGTACATAACAGCGATATGTGTATACACTTAAACGTATTTAGCACGTATCAGTAATTTAATACTTCAACATATTTTACCACCTCAGAAAAATTCAGAACTCACTCTAACCTCCCACGTAATTTTATATAATATAAATTCGCTCTTGACAAAACAGAAAATCATTCAAATTCTTTATATTTTATATATATACAAAATAAACCGTCTAACGTATTTCAAACATTTTTCTTTTCGAAAAAGTTTTTTTTTTTTTTTTCATTTCACAGAGCTTTTCTGCTATGTTTTCATGTTTTGTCATTTCCGTTTGTTATTTTTATTCAAAAAAAAAAGTAATATATCTTGTTTATGTGACTTTTATTCCTGTTCCTAACTCTCCTTATAATTTTTGTTAACGAAAATGATTCAGATGACGACGATGAAGGAATATGATGAGAAATGTATTTGGATGAATGAATAATCGGTATATACATAACATAACCCGTATTATATATGAGATTCGAAATGGAAAGAGTTAAATCTGTTGTTCTTTTTTTTATTTTTTGAAAAATATTTATGTATATAAGAAACTTATTTTAAGACATATAATTTACCTACCTACTGTTACTCTTCTATATACATACTTCCTTATATTAATTTTATTTTTATTCCTAAAAGGTAGACGTGACATTTTATACAAAAACGAGATATATGTATATATGAATTGTATAATATGAGTTTATATAAGACAAATAATAGAAAAATAATAACGGTAATAAAAGTTTATTTTTTTATATTTTATATAAGATAAATAATAGTGTCAGTAAGAAAATGTTTAAAGTGTTCTCTATATGGATGGAAGCTATACCTACATAATATAATATAATTTATATATCTACCTACTTTTAAATTAAATGTAAGTTAATATTATTAAAGTAGTACGATGAATGGTTTACTTATACAATTTATGATATTTCATAGGTACGTAAATCCACACAAGGTTGGATTCAATCAAACCCAAGATTAAATCAATTCAAAGAACTCCAGACGACACAAAATAATTAAGTTTTGTTAACTATGCGTGTTAAAGTTGTACATACTTTGATTGAGATTGAAAATGAAGCCATATTTATGTCCTCCAATAAATTGGGAAAATCCAATAAAAAAAACTAGCCTGATTAGGCGTGATCTAATTATTCCACCTGATGTTGAAAATCAACGAAGCGCATCCAATGTTAAGTCAACGTACTCCAATTTTGTAGATTATTCCTTATTACAGTACCGTCATTCTTCAACGATGCTTTGTCTGTCCAGAACACGACTAAAAAAATTTAGATTTTCTTCAATTCGTTGCCTCGCCCAATAAAAAAATGATTCTACAGCTAGCACATCTCTAACAATTTCCTTCAATATAACCTAACTTTAATCTATAGCACCGAATCTAATGAATTTCCAGGTGATTCAGAATTGCCACTTAATATCCCAACCGACACTCAACAACTTTCATTATTTTTTCATATCTAGAAATTAAAGCTTGGTATTTTAAAAAAAAATCATCATATAAGTATATGTATAGTGCATATTGAAAACTAGATATGTTTTTTTATGGTTCACCCTCCATGTATAAGAAACTGATCTTTTCTTCTTATTTTTTGTGTGCAGCTATTCACTGTCCAGATTTGGCCTCCTAAACCCGATGACACTCTCCTCGCCTTGAGTTGGCAGAATATATTATATCGCTGTGATGGTGATGCAACTAGATAATTCTAGGAATTGGACGTGCTGGGGTATAATCCTTTATAAGATATAAAAATGAATTGTGTAGTAATAACCATCAAGGTGTTGCCTTCGTTGGTTCGTTTATTCGTTCTGGTATTTCTTTTTGTACGATTCATATTTAACAGTGGCTTTCCATTCAGAAAACCGCAAGTACTTATAAGTAATTAGGGTTGTTTCTTTGCTTAAAATAAACTACTCATTCCTGCTTTTACATTTTATCAAACGCAGCTACGAGTATTTTATTTAAGGTTGGATACCAACCTACATAAGTACATGCGGTATCGATACGCTTTTTGCAATTAATCAAAAATATTCTGTGTTTTGCTAAAATTGAAAAATCAAGCTTAGGTATAAAATAAACTATTACGAAGTAAGTTAATTAATTAATTTATTTATTTATTTTCTATTCTAAATTTTATGTTTGCTCAATTTAATTTTAAATAAAATATTCACAACATAATCGATAGTTATATGTCATTCTCGCTTGCCTTTTTTCGCCTTTCAGATCCGGATCAGATCATATCTGCTTCCCTTTCATTTGTATAGCCGCGTTTCATGAAATCAACACAAAAATTGTATTATTTTTTGTTTTTAGGTTATTATATTGATCCTAGTAGCATTTTGGATCAAAATTTTGATACAAAAACAAAAAATAGTACAATTTTTATGTTTATTTCATGAAACGCGGCTATACAAATGAAAGGAAAGCAGATATGATCTGATCCGGATCAGAACATACGTCAAGAAACACGGCTAATATCAGTTCCAACAAACAAACAAAGTTTTGAGTTCTTATAATTATAATGATTAATTACAAATCGTGTTCGATCAGTTAAAGCCAAATTGACCATCGGCGATGTTAAATAATAAAAGAAATCGATGGAAACGCGATGTCCTGCTTGCAAAATTAATTGAGGTGTTTTCCAAAACGTAAACAGAGTCAATTCGAGAAGTTTGTTACCAATAAATGCATCTTTCAAAAGAAGTCGTATATTAAGGTATACCGCTTTGTTCATTAGGGTATGCCGTTGAAAGGACACCTGACCGTTACCATATAAGGAATACAATTCATATTGTATGTAGAACTTATTTTAAATTATATAAACCCTCATTCTCCCCCAAATATCGACGCATCACAATAATTATTCCAATAATTTATTACTCAAACACATCCGACAAACTAATCGCTTCCAAAATATACAAAAACACAGCATATATTTTATGCTAAATAGAATTTATTAAGTAATTTTCGAATTATTTATGTAAATTCGAGTTTTTCGGGAAGAATATTGCGGATGGTGTTACGTATATATGTATGTAATTTAATATTACTATTTTTCTACTATAAAACCATATTTTGTGGTAGAGTATATATACATACGTATACATATAGTTGGAAAAACAGTTTTTATAACAATGTAACACATAATAAAAATTATGATAACGCACACACACTCACTCTTCATATTAAAAACTATATATGTGTAGCGGTGTTGTATTTTACTAACTAAACTTATAATCGGAAACGATTAATTACAATTTAAAATTTTCTTCGCCTGTTTCCTACTACAGTACTATACACACACACATACACAAAAATCAAATTACAACAAGAATGTATAGCACTATGTGGGGATTACATGGGGAAAATTTAAATTATTACCTTTGAACGCAAAGAGTTTTGTATTACAAAATTGTATTTTGTAAAAAAAATTCGTAAGACATGAAATAAATTAGCGTAAACATTTTGTTAGTACATTTACATAAAAATAATTTTGGGCAATTGTTAATAAAATTATAGAAATTTCCCTGCTGCAGCTTAACAGTGTTTGGATTTAGGAATTTTAACGTATAAAGTACTACTCTATAAAGAGTGTTAGGTTTTTGCGTAACATTTCAGCATCTAATCAAATTTTAATGTTTATTATTTTATCAAGATTTTGAGTCTTTCCACCAACGTAAGAAGCAACTATAACAACTTATACTGATGATACTGCGATTTTGGCAGTTGGGAACAATTTAGAAGAAGCTACTAACAAATTGCAAAATTCGACAATTTCAGTCAAAAATTGGATGAAAAATGGTGAATAAAACTGAACGAAACTAAATCTGTGCATGTATAGTAAAATAACTAATAAAAATATTTCTAATAGAATCCCAATCATAGTGAAAAAGTTGCTCTAAACAAGTTGCCTATGCAGTACTCATGGGCCTTTCGATTGGTCTCAGCAACACTAATATATTAATAAATAATAAGTTCTGTAAATATTTTTTTGGAATACTTGAAGTAATAGAAAAATCAAATAAAATGCTATTCGGGTCATTTTAACAATTAGGCTCCAAAGTTTACTTCTTTTTCTTATTGGTCTTGTTCACCTGCAACATTCATATTTTCGATAATGCCTCGTTTTGTATCTCGTTCTAATTGGGATAGTTGTTTCTCACACAGTTCTTGACTTGTTTGTGATTTGCATGGCATGTTGAAGTGGAAATATATGTACAATGTACATAAATAGAAGCCACATAAACATCGGAAATAATTATCTGTGCAATTTATTTCTTGATTACCAATCATGTTTTAATGCAACCCAATTGATTACTTATTATCACTATGGCAAATTTTAACTTTTGGAATAAAATCTTTCAATCTGTCATAATAAATACACTAAATAGACACCCATGTTCATCTGTTTTGATTTTTAAAATTTTTTAAACCTTATACCATAGGCATTTCTGGAGAATTACAATCGAGAATTTTTAATTCACCATTAAACAAGTCTTGCGGGTCCGCCTGACCCGTTTCAATTCGTACAAGGTGAAGAATTTTAGTAAATCTTTCAAACGAGCTCTTTTTTAGCGCTAAGGTCGGAAAATTTCAAAATATTAAAATATATTGTTTCTAAGTATCAAATTTTTAAATAAACTTCTTCAATTTAAAATTAATTAATTTATTTATTTTTTTGAACTATGGATTTCAATTTTAAATTCATGAAGCAAAACTCAGAATTATCGAATTTAGAAACTTTTAATTTTTTAGAACTTTAAATTTTTTTCTGATTCTTGCAAATTTATGCAATTTATGCAAATACAAATTCAAATTTTGATAAATTTTTTTATTTAAATTCAGAATATGAAAATTCAATTCGAATTTTGGAATTAATAAATTTCATTTCTTCCGATTTATTTAATTTCGATAAAAGTTAAATGTTGAACTTAATTTTCAGTTTATCTAAATTTAGTAACCGAATTGTACATTTCTGAGTTATAAATATAATAATATTTTGAATTATTAAATTTTGAAAATTGCACTTGAAACTTGGTTTGAAAAATTCAATTTTAACCTTGTTTTAACATTTGTATAGTTTTTGGACATTTCCAAGTTAAGCAAAATTCAAATTGAGTTTTAGAATCTGACACACATATAAAATTCAGAATTTTGAAAATAATATATCTTTTGAAATTTATTTGAATATTTATAATTCTGAATTTATAGTACAAGGAATTGTGCGGATAATCAATATAATTTAAAAATTAGCTTTAAATTTGGAACTCAAATTTTGTAAAATGTGGAAATAATACATATTTGAGCTTATCGAATTTTTAACTTTCAAAACCGAATTTTACAATTTTAAATTCTATATTTTAATTGAAATTATCGATAGTTGGAAAAATTTGATATTTTTTCTTGAATATGTATTAAGTTTCAGCTGCTTATAGCCAAATTTCATATCGTAATATTTTTACGAATATTAAAGAAAACTTTTTAATTTTCGGTCACCTATTTACCCTGTATATTTTTGTAGGCAAATTAAAGCTTTTATGTACATACTAAATACGTCATAAAAAATATGATATAACTTACTCTGATTTAAATTTCACTAATTTTTATAAAAATATTATTGCTTAACAGTAACTAGATGTTACCATTTAAAACCGATTAACCAAATCTTTCGGTGTTTTATTTTATAATCCCTATCCCTTTTGCTCATATTTTGTGATAAGACCTTAGCAAATTAGCAACATATCCCTTGTAGATTACCATGATAGACAGCAACGCATTCAACGCACGTGACTTTCAAAATTATTGGGAAACAACTGAAAACTCACTACAAAATATTCTATGAATATAAACAAGTGACGTGAAAAATAATAAATGATTTTTCGGTATTAAAGGTAAAAAAAAACACAAACCAAGCCAACAATTTGTTTACTAAAATTTATGTATTTTACTTTCAAGCTACTCTCACCAACAAAATGTCCACTCGTTAATGTTTTTTTAGAGTTTAGTGGAACTTGGTGGATATTATATTTTTGGTGAACAATTTTGTATAGACCATTTAATTTTAATTTTAGGCAAGATTCATAGTTTTAGAGTTTGATAATTTTTCACGAAAATTGATATTTTAGGGAATTTTACTTTTAAAAATATTTAAAATAAACTTTGACAGTATTTGATACTAGAGAGGTCAAGAGTGATGTTAGTATCATTGGTTTATAAAAATATGAAAGATAAAGATATAACTACAATTCTTCCATTCGCTATTCGATTTCAAAAACTGAGATTGAATTTCAAATATAAGTTTGTTTAATAAAACTTCTTAATTTTGAGAATAAATACATTGAAATTTCTTCAATATTTAATTCCATTAATATTTGTTAAGTTTTTAGCTCCGATTTACAGAACTTAAAATTTAATAAATTTAATAGAATTTATTGTGAATATAGCCTATATTCTTTCAAGAAAAATATAAACAATTATGTATTTCTTTATTCGGAATTGCAATTCGATCTATTTCCAGTCTGATCCCAATGTATCCCAACGTTTATGTCTTTTAATGACTGTCTAGCTAAAATTGGTGGTTGTTCTTGTTTACAATTTTGTTTTTCCATTTTATTTTTGACTATTTCTAAATTAATGTACGCATTTTGAAATCTGCCGTTTGCCTATGCCTAAATTTTTTGTGGGTTTGTTAGGTTGTTTTGGTTAAATATAGCCTCGTTTAGCTTAAAGCCGTTTAAATTTTTGTTTAAATTTCTAAGATAATCTTTGAACTGTATCGGTTGGAAGGTTGTCTCGTGGTCCATGGTGCTAGGAATTTCGAAAAGAGTGAAGTATTTTGTAATCACACCAGTTTGATCTATTAAATTAGTACCAATCATTCGAAGGTGTTTTGAGAACGAATCGATTTTTTATAATTAAATTTAATTTGTTGTTACTGAAAATATTTACTCGTATGTGTTTTCTTTCCAATGGTTTTTTTGTAGTTGGCTTTGGTGAAATTTTAATGTTGTAATTTTTACGATCGTATTGATGCATGTTACATACATATGTTACACGTATTAATGTGACTTTTCACCTTACTTTGTAGATTGCGAAAGAAGTACGACCGTTTAATTTTATTTTTCTGTGGGCTGTTTCATGTTCTTTAATTATAATCGCATTTTGGCGATCAATATTTCTTACATCTTCGACCATTCTAGTGGCGAAAATGACCGTTTTGAGAGAAATGTTGTTTGAAATACAGTTGTATTTTTTTGTATAAGTTATGGTAGTTTTCAAAATTATCCGATATATCTGCTACATTGAATAATCTGTTTATCAATATAAATCTTTTGAACCTTGGAAAGATCTCTTCCGAAATGACTACACCTATGTCTGAAAATTTGAAGATTAATGAAATCCTGCAATTATTAGCGGGTCTTTCATCGAAGTGGATAAAGTAAGGATTGTTTCGATGTCATAGCAGGAATGTGGGTTTATTTATGGTAGATTTACGTGAACTGGTAGTTCCGTTGCGTTACTCGCTGTAATCTTAGTGTACCAGCTCTGATCTCCATCGTAGAGTTTGAAATTTTTTTTTCCGAAGATTTGCTGAAAGTGATCGGTTACTAATGTGAACCTGACACCGTATAGGTGAGGCTGGTATTTTTTTTATTGCCCATTTTGTGGCGTATTTCACTTCGGGTTGAGCTAAGTGTTCGTGAATCGAACGCAATAGGTCTTTCGATGCTGGCTTGGATTTGTGATAAAGCGCGCGAAAGGCGAAATCTGAAGCGTTTATTATTAGGATAAATTGTTTCGTAAACTCTGGGTATGTCATAATTTGATCTGTCGCTAATGTTCTTTTAAGGGTTTCAAAGACTTTTATGTGTAATCTGCACCTGTTAGATTCAATGTGATTTTTTCTTAGCTATTTGGTGAAATTGTTTGCTATTTTCGAATAGTCTTTTATAAATGTGCGATAATAGCTGGAAAGTCCAAAAATTCTTTGCAAAATGATTTTTGTTTGTAGAGAAGCGGGTTTTTCTTGTGACATTTCTCAGGTTATGGACTTGCTCAGGGTATCTAAAATCTCTTCAATTTGGAGCAAGAAAATTTTGTCGTCGAATATTTTTCGTTTAATTTCCTATAATCGAAGTCTTCTTGGGAACGAAACAAATTGGTGCGGAATATAGACTGCTCAAATTTAGGATGATGAGTATAGCCTTTATCTTTGTAAAGGTTTGATGGTTTCCCGTTAGACACAAAATATATTCACGCGATTATACAAGTCGCCAGATTGACTGCGGAGGGAGTTCTTTCAATCCGCATTTCAAATAAATTGCATTATAGAATTCGCCGGAAAACTGTGTTATCGATCCGGAAAGAAGCTGCAATTCCACAAGCTGTTAAAATATTGATAATTGAATTTAGTGTTTTTATTCTATTAAATTTTCATTGTATAACACAAAATTAAATATTTATAGTCCAAACTTTAAAAAAAGTGTTATAATTATGGATACAGTAAGCCTTTATCTAAATTTATACGATGAAGTGCCGCCGCATAATAGAAAGCAGACCCGAAAAGCGATAAGAAATATGTGCAATGACATATTCCAGTCAAAAAAAGCTTCAGGCTGAATAATGCAGCATTCAAATATGTATAAGCACCTATTTTACAATCGTAAAGGATTTTATAGTTTGAATTCCATGATAGTAAGTATTAGCTTCCATTATTTATTACTTCTTACTGTAAAAAATGATTCATTTTTAAGATCTGTGATCATAAACAAAGGCATAACAGTGATTGTTCAGAATATTTGTACACCAATGGGAATAGAACTCAAAGATTATTTGGTAAGGATGCATCAGGAAAGTTTGTACACCAATGGAGATAGAAATAAAAGATTACTTGGTAAGGATGCATTTTATTCTTACAAATTAATTTTCTTGCTAAATATTTAAAAGCTGACGCTAGGTTCCCACTGGCACCTTGACTTATTACACCGTTTAGAAGTGCCGGAGTTATGACACCTAAAAGCAGATTTAACAAAAGCCACAGTGCAGGCCGTAATATAATCGAGCGCACAATAGGTGTTTGGAAGAACTGGTGCAGGTGCCTTCTTGGTGTAGCCCGGCATTTACACTATACACCGGAAAAATCAGTGAGGATTATTAATGTGCCAGCCGCCCTTCATTATATTCGAATCCACTTTAATGTACCGGATTTCGAGGACCTATTGATTCAAGGTCAATTCCAAGAGGAGCTTGAAGTACCTGATCACGGTGATGTACAGTCGCAAGAAGAATGACGATTTTCTATAAAAGGAACCGAATTTCGCCATCAAGTTTTATTAAAATTTCTAGAATAAAAATAAAAATTTGTTTCACTCGCACCGTTTATTGTATTATCACAAAAATGTAAGCCTTCTTCGCAGTTATAATTTTTTGCTTAAAATTAAATTATTTCATTTTATATTTCATTTGGAACATAATAAAATTTTAAATTAAATTAAGTTATAGTTCATTTGGAACACATAAAAAAATTAAAATTATTCAGCCTTAAATTGGTTGGTTTATCACTACTTTCTACATTTCAAATTAATCTAACTCGGCTTTTCTTAATTTTATTTCGAGTATTCGTATTTTTGGTTTATTTTTATATATATAGCCAAGTGCTCCATCCTCTTATTATGCCGTTTATTTTCAATTAGTTAGGCCGGGAACATTTGTTTGTTTTTGACGTTCACACAGTGTATCGAATAACCTCTATATATTTTTTTAATTCTCGTTGGCTTCCTCCGACCGCCCATCATTGTTTTTCATAAATATTGCAAAATTGTTGTACAATTTTTGCTGGATGATTATTTACTTTTCCAAAAGCTGCAACGTATTTGGTGCTTTGGTTCTTGAAGTGGTAAGAGTTTCAATTTCAATATCGGCCGTTTCGACTTCGTTGTCGTCATTTAAAAAAACAATGGCAATTTGATAATTTTCCGTGGTAATTTTAAGTTTTGAAACTGAAATTTTGATTTCAAGTCTATATACTTACAGAGTTTTTCAGTTATTAAACCTACTAATAGTTTTTAAACCTATACATGCGGATTTAATAAAACAAAAAATCTAAATATACAAAAAAATTATTATTTGGATTTTTTTTTGTCTACTAAATTATTTTCCCTCATTTCCACCATATACGCGAGTATATAGAGTATATTCGTATGCACACATCAGCATAGTGAAGCTATACAAAAAAGTGTTATAATTTACTGCCGTATTTCATGTTTAAGAGCGATGATTTCAAGTTTTTCCGTTTTGTTTATTTATTTTTATTTAATTTTTATTTTTCTTCGGGAAACTCTTTTAAGAATAACAAAAAAAAAAAATCTACTTTGTGCGCTGTTGGAAAATGTTATTTATTTATTTTATTATTGTATTTTTTGTTAATTAATTTAATTTCTTATTTCGTATTAGAAGGTAGGATAATTACAGTTTCGTTGCTAATAGATAAACATAAATTATATTTATTTTGTTGATAGCTTTTGAAGCTATTAGTGATATTAGTATATACTTGACAAATGCATGTGTACGCCGCTCTGATTGATTATACGCCCAATATAAAATGCCTTGATAAAAATATATCTTTAACTGTCATCAATCTTATTGATTTACACAAAAAAATAGTAAATTTTTTATTTCGATATACGAACCGTTCTTATGCAGTATACACAATTTTATAATTGACGTACAAATATACAAAATGCTTCAATTTTTGTACACCAACAAATTGTAAAAGAAAAAAAATTGTTTTTCTTTTGACGGAAGCAAATGACAGTTTAATTTTTGCTTTTGCCATAATATTATAAAATTGACACTTTACGATATTACTCTTATATATGTATTTAGCATCTCTATATAGGAAATTAAATTATAAAGTGATAATATCCGTAACGGATAATAATCAAAAATCGCTTAAATCGCGCAAGCTATTTTATAATAATCTCGATGATGAGATGACATATTACATTCATACATATGTGAAATGAATAATGAAGTTAGGGATGGAAATGTTTATGGCATGTTCAATTTTCCAAGCCAAATAGAATTATATATACAATATACATACATTCGTCATATTTTGATTTATATGAGTCAGTATATTCAAATCAAAATGACGAAATGTTTTTATATTCATGCCAAAAATAAAATTAAATGAAAATCTTTAAATCAACAAATGTTTTTATTTTTGTTCCATTTTGCGTTCATTTAAAATTTATAATTTTCTTCGTTTCTGTTACACACACAGCCACACACAAAGAAAAATGTTGGCCGTATTATTTGTTAAAATATTTATTAGGGCTATGATTTTCTTTTTCTACGAATGCAAAAAAAAAAAAACATCGAAGGAAACTCTCCCTATACATACATATATTTCCTCATCTTTTTACCGTAATTCTTTTTTATTTGTATTTTCTTATCTTCGGAAGGGAAATTCTTATTATAAGGCATTTTTATAACTGCTGGTATAAATGATAATAAAATAACAACAACATGTATTTGAAATGAAAATGAAGAGCTAAAAAGCTTTTAAGGATTTTTCTTTTTAATTTTTCCTGTTGTTTTATTTCATTTTGCTTTGCTGCTTTAAATATTTAATTTTTTTTTTCGGATTATTTCTAATTATTAATTGGTTCTGCTTTATGTATACATTTCAAATGAATATATCTGAGAATCTTTTTTGAGGGTCGTCTACACGACATAATAGTTCTATAACTATTGAACTAAACTAATTAATATAAATTTCCAAATATACATCCAAATTTCTAAATTTTTTGCCTTCTGAACAATTCTAAGCTTTTAAAGATGTTAAAGGCCATTACTGGCCCTTTACTGAGTCAACTATTTTGCCCCAACGGTTTCGATCCTTCCAGATCAGCACGCAGAACGTGTCCGAGTCAGCGTACTCGCTGCGATCTTATTTCAGGTACAATATCGGGGATCTTCATCAGATCTCTGATCTCGAAATTGTACAGAGATGCATCTTCTCTTAAATGTAAAGAGCCATCTCTCGTACACATCCGTCAGCGTCCAACTTTCACATGCAAACATAACAACGGGCCTGATCAACGCTTTGTAAAGCTCCAGCTTCACGGCACTTGATAGGAGTTTAGATTTTAGCAGTGGCCTTAGAGGATACAAAGCACGAGTGCCAGTTGCCAACCGCATTTCAATGTCCTCACCCACACTGTTATCGTGAGTGATAAGATAACCCAAATATTTAAACCTCCTCACTCCCTCAAACGTGTAGCGGCCACTACTAGACCCTGGTGAGCCATTGTCCCTATAACCAGAGATCATGTATTTCGTTTTGAACTGATTGATCTGGAGTCCAACAGTTCTATTCAGCGCAACCATGCATATGTCATCTGCATATGCAAGCACCTGATTGGACTGGCGCTATAAGATATTGCGGTGAGGTGCTTCAGTTTTACGAAAGATGTACTCCAACATGAGATTAAAGAGTATCGGGGACAGAGCATCTCCCTGCCGAACATCCGAGTTAACTTCAAAAATTGTAGAAAGCCTGTTTTCAACTTTAACACAGCGTTGAGACTGCGTCATTGTCATCCTACACAGTCGTACCAATTTTGTTGGCATTCCTAGGTATTCCAGGGTAAACCATAAACTCTCTCGATTTATCGAGTCAAAGGTCTGCTGGAAATCCAGGAACACCTGATGTACGAGGATGGATGTCCCATAATATTTAGATAGAATCATCCGCAGCGAAAAGACTTAATCATCGATTCGGACGAAATCCTCCTTGATAGTCACCAACGCCCTCCGCTAGAGTGGTGATTCTATCTAATATAATGTATAGAATAGTAACTTGTATGCTGTTCAAAGGACAGCTATACCGCAATAATTCTCACACTTCATGCGGTCTCCCTTCTTGAAAAATGGGCATATCGCGGCCACTTTCTATTCGTCAGGCATAACTTCGGTTCGCCATACTAATCGAATTACGTCAAAAATACAGTTCCAAGTATCCCCTCCAAATATCAAGAGCTCTGAATTAATGCAGTCCGCTCCAGATGAGCGGTTTCGTTTTAATGTTAGCCTTAGTGGATTCCACATTGGATGGATCCTCAGTGCAAATTTCCGCAGTCTGTATTTGAGGTGGCTCATCATCAGTCTGTGATGCAAGATGAACATCAAGCAGGTCGGTAAAGTGTCCATTCTATCTTGACTGCGTCGATGTTGACAGAGAGGTTTCCATCCTGGTTCCGAATGGCGGTTGGCGCAGACCTGAAAGTATGGTGCAGTCCAGTAATTCCTTTAACGACATTACCCGAATTCGCTCATTGCTGAGTTATTGTACTTTCAAAACCTCGGCTTTCCACCATTCTTCCGTCTATACAAATCCGCCTAGCTGCCCTCCTAGCAAGAGCAGCCTTGTTTTCCTCGCGCTTGTGAGACGTTGTTGCACTTCACTATGGGCTATATTTTGATTGGTTTGATGACACTCGTCATCAAACCAATCATAATCATTTTTGGGTCTGAGTTTCATTATACCTTAACGGACAACCGAAGTTTTCAGTACCTGCCAGACAGAGTTGACGCAGTCAGACTGGTAATTAGCTTCGTCAATGTTGTTGCTGACAAGATAACATTTCCGAGGTCGATAAGATTTCCGAGGTCATCTCTACTGTAGAGCAGCGTATAACCCTGAGACATATGGTCTCCACTTTTAGGCCAGCGAGTTTCTTGAGGAGCAACGATTTACAGCCGATGCTCCTTCATCCACGTGATTAGACGCTCCAACGCTCCTGGTTTTCTAAGTGACTGCACGTTTCACGTGCCGATCCGAAATCTCGTGTCCGGGTACTTGATCGTTTCCTTTTTGTTGACTTTATAAGCAATTGATTTTTTTTTTATGGATGCGGGTCGTCAGCCCAATCGTCCGCTACAACAAGCAAAGGATACTGTGGTGGTATTCTTGGGAAACATTTTCGTGCAATTTAGATTTGCGAGACATGTGAGTGCCCCCCGACCACAATATTCAAATATGTAATGGAGGAAAACTGTTTTTTTTAATATGACTGATATGTCTTTTATATGGCTTAGGTGGATTTCCTGACTAATGTCGTTAAAAAAACAACAAGAAAAATTAACAAACTGAAACCAACGACGAAAATCATCATATAAATGGAAGGTAAGAATAAATCGAGATACATATATGAACTGATAGGGTTGTCAGAATTTTTATTTTAAAAAGAAGTACATTTCTACATTAACAGAGGGTGAAGAAATGAGGAGGCGAATATTAAAAATTTAGAAAACTCATTGGAAAGGGATCATCTTATTTTCAAAATAAAAAATTAAACATTTGTTTACGAGTTTTATTACAACTCGTTTGGTATCTTTTAAGTATTTTGGATACATATTTGTAAAATTCTTTACATGACATGTCATAGTTTTACTTAGTTAATAGTTCAGTTTCTACGTTCCGAAACATTAGGCTAAGGATCCTTTCAATCATTGCAGTTGAATGTGGAATAGAAAAGATGAATTGTAACATCTTTTCAAAATTCTGAGTAGGTCGACTTTTAAAAAAGATTGTTTATTCCGATTCACAGGACAACGTTGACAAAGGAAAATTTTCTTTTGAGTAACTAAACTTTTCAAACAAGGCATCAATTTTGAAACGATTTATGATTAATTTTAAATCATCGAATGTTGGAATTTTCTCTAATTTTAATATTGATATAGGCTTTCTAATCTATTTTCATTAAAGATGAACCTTTTTTCTATATATTCAATAAAGGTTACGACAATAACTCTTGCTATTTTATTAAACAATTTCATCTCTATTGCGTTGTCCGTTGTGTCGACTATTTGCATTGAAATAAAACCATAAAAATATTCTTCAATGCAACATTTTAAATTTAACCTCAGATCTTTAAACAGTTCAACTAATTAAATTATTACAGGTCCTTGTTATTCCATTTTTAAAATTACATTTTGAACTATATGTAAAACTAATCCTTAATAGCCTTCGGCCAAGTTCAACCATTATTCAAAAAATCTACGAAAAAGGCAGGTGAATTTTATTTTGAATTACAATACGATTTGATATGTTCAAAATGTGTATTTAACCTGCCCAAAGCCGGTATTTTTATCAGTTTATTACTCCCTTAAAGACAATACAACCTCTGCTTTCGATTTTTAATCTTCTTCTGTAAAATATTTCTCATAAGTGGTATTTTTCGTTTAGTTGAAACAATATGTGATATGTATTTCAAAAATATGTTATTCTTACTGCAAAAATGCAGAATACAGCCACAAACGCGACACGAATTATTTCCACAAATAAAAATGGCGACTCCAACGACACGAGAAGAAAGCAGTCTTTATGTTCGGTAGTATTTTTCACAACTAAATATAAATATACCATCAAACACGGAGCAATACAATTTTTCCTGACAAGCAAAATCATGTAAATCAAATACCACGAAGCAAATGTACACAAAATGATTCCCAAAGAGCAAAACAAAATTTTTAGGTGGAGCTAAACATTATTGTAGTTTATAGATTAGAAATGTACCTAGAAGTTTGCAGAATAAATAGATTTATTAGCTTCAAGAAGTACACTTGTGCACTTTTTTACATGTTATAGAAAAAAAGTACACGGACGCGTTCTACTATTTCTCCATTGTACGTAAGTACATTCTGGAATCTACTGCCCTTGGACGGATCTGAGACTTTTCAGTAGTCTTGGTTCGCATTGTACTGTTTTTCAGGCGGAACTAATAGCGCTGACACGTAGTGTTATTGAGGCTTTGAATTTTGCTGTTAAAAATAAAAGTATTGTACTGTGTACAAATAGTAAAGCTGTACTTAACTCTTTATTAACTTGTCAAGGAATGCAAACAATTCATGAACCTTGTTTGTTCTAACAATAAAGTTACGGTTATGTGGGTACCGGCACATTGTGACATCCTAGGCAATGATATCGTGGATTGTTTAGCCAAAGCTGGCTCCCAATTAACTTTAATTGGGCCTAAACCAGCGGTTCCTGTATCTTTCAACTACGGGAAGAAGGTTATAACGGAAATGGTCGTTTTAAAGATCATCTACATCGTATGTGTTTAGCTCATGATGTTATTTGCGAGGACTGCCTTGAGTAAGATGATGACTGCCTTTACTTCGTGAGCAGTTGCCCTGCTTTCAGTTCTATACGAATTCAGCTTAAAGTATTTAAATTTAGATCAGTTGTCCTCTCTGCCTTGGTCTAAACTTGTTCAGTTTGAGAAGGCAGCAGTGCGCGTTTGTGAATTGGGATAGAATCCTGGGTTTGCACTATAGGCCCTTGTGGTATTGTGGCAATTTTAACAATAATAAGTACATTCTTCTAAAACATAATACTTAGTTGTTTTTTTTACGTTTAGAAGCATTCGATTTTTATTGAACCATTAATAAATGTAAATCTCGTTGCCTTTATTTTCGATCTCTCAATAACTCAATATATCTGAAACGGTATAAGAGACAGTGAAATTTTAATGTGAAATCTGAATTACTTGTCGTTTTACTTTAACTACATATTTAATTCAATTTGATCAAAAACTGGACATACACAAGAATAGTTCTACGACAACGATATTAGAATGTTTTTCGTCGTAACATCCAATCCGAACCGCAATATTCCAGCCCGTTCCAAAATATGAATGTAATAATAAGATAAATCTTCCAAATGTCGGTAACTTCCAATAAACCCTTGTAACAATTCAAGTTTTCTTTGACCAGTTATGTAATCTGAGTTCCTAATCTAGTCTTTGGTTTAAAAATTTAACATTATCTTTGTCAACTCGATAAAATTTTTACACTCATCAATAATAAAGGCTTAACAACCACATTCATTGATAATGTACATTTAGATTGTACGAGTATGTACTATATCTATGGATATGAATGACAATACAATTTTTTGTTTGCTTTGAAGCTCATGATTTTCCGCATCATAACCAACAAATTTATTATATTTTCAATTTCATCTCCGTATCCACATTGTGAAATCATGATGATGATTCATCTATATCAACAACTTGTTGAACTCAATGGTGATTGATTGACTATTGACATTTTTTGTATTTAATGTTCTTGAATAAAGAAATAATTACATGAATTTTGTGGTTTGGGGCTAATAAATTATTGCACATTTAATTAATGTGAATTGTTTCATAAATCTATAGCAACCAGTCCACAAAATTTAACTCATTGTTTCCTTAATGTTTGTTTAACATATAAAAATTTGCATATGTTTGCGTATTCTGATTTTTTTAGTAATTTTGTTTTCCAAAATATCTTTAAAACTTTAAAATCAGCAAGATTTTTATTAAGCATTGGGTTAATATTTATAATATTGTTGAAATCTTTATGAAAAAAACCTTTGCAATAGATAACATGACGTGCTTATTTTTTGTAATCAACATTTGGGGCAACTGTAAATTGGTCATTAAACCATCTTCCAAAGTACCTGGATCCGGCATCAATGCCGCGCCATTTCTACGTTTGCTACATGTTCTTTGTTTGCTGGTCGGTTGAGCGTAGATTATACTTGGCCCATACATACAAGTACGTGATGTCTTTGTCGATGCCTCTATGATTGATTTAGTAACCCGTTCCTCTGTCATTTGGTCACAATAAAATAGACAGTTAAGTGGCAATATTTTCAGGTCGTTATGTGGGTTGGACATATGTTGCAGTCCTACTGATTTTAGCAGTGAGGTTGTCCGAAGATGGTTTTTCATATAAACTAATTGAGCAAAACGTCTTTTACATCGGCGGGTTTGTCTTCGGTGTGCAGTGCCAGATTATTCCTAGGGTAGAATTAAATAGAAGATCCCTAAAAGTGTCAACCACAACTGATTTTTCAATCACGTATTTCCATCCAACTTGTATTACATAAAAATCGATCAAGGAATGACCTAATTTCGTTCTAGAATGCTGTATTCCAAAAATCATTTTAGAAGCACATTTCTATCCAACATCTCGAATTTCATGATATTAGGTTAACAAATATTTTTGTAGCTTTGTACTTTATCACGATTTAAAATATCCTTTTTCATGTCTGATAAATATTTTTCATATTTTATTTATTCAAATCTGGTTTTAAATAATATTATTGCATATGTATTCCGTTTTGTATCAATCTTTTATACAATAATTTACGGTCTTATTGTTATATTTACTCCATTCTAGCAACCAGAGGCCAATTTTACCGTATCCTTACTAGGCACTTGCCTAAACCCTGGGATTTTAAGAACCTTAAAATAAATAAATATGGTAATCTAATTTTTATTCCACATTTTAGTCCACATCGTATAAACTATATTGTAACAATCCAGTATATACCGAGATCTCATACAAAATTGTTTTATTTTGTATCGGTATATTACCTAGGGCCTAGGCCCCATTGCATAAACTAATGCTGCTACATATTCACACGAGTCTAAAAGAAAATGCCTGTACTTTTTTTAATCTATAGAAGTAAATACAAGAAAAGATGCGGTATAAGATAGAAGACAATTTTCAGATATGCATTTTTTCTACCCACCACCAGGAGCAGCACTATAGCTAAGGAGAATTTTTCTGCTGTAATTTTATTAACTAGCAGAAAAATGATGAATTTCTGCATTTTTTTAAAAGAATGTTTGTAACAACCAATGACACGTTAGCACAAGATTTGTAAACTTTTAATAAATTATTCGTACCAAACAAAATATTTTATATTTTGAATTACATGCCAATTATTATATTGATAATTTCTCATAAAAATACGTATATGTAACCAATATACCGTGCTGTTTTGCTGGTAGCTGAGATCATAACACACCTACAGGAGCAGTTCATGAAAAATCGATCGAGTCAGAAGAGCTGCAGAATTTTTTGAAATCTCGGCCATATGAAATGTTTCCATTTTACACCATAATGTACGGATATACCTCGCTGTAACAAGTACGCCATGTTGTTTATCGTAGCTGGGATCATAATACACCTACAGGCGCAGTTTAAGCAAAATCGATCGAGTCAGAAGATCTCCAGAACTATTTGAAATTTCGGCCATATAAAATTTTTCAATGTTTTGACCATGTATGGAAATACTCCCCTGTAATCAGTATGTCATGCTGTTTTTCTGGTAGCTGAGATCATAACACACCTACAAGAGCAGTTTAAGAAAAATCGATCGGGACAGAAGAGCTCCAAATTTTTTGAATTCCCGGCCATATGAAATTTTCCCGTTTTTTCACCATCATATACGGAAATACCCCCCTGTATCCAGTAAACAAAAGCTTCAGAATTTTTTGAAATCTCGCCCATATGAATTTTTCTCGCCCATATGAATTTGAAATTTTGTATTACAAATGTTATGCATTTTAAGCAATTTTTCGACATTATTTCTAATGTGAAGGCCGGATTTCTTTCGAGCACACAATGAAGCCGTCCCTTGGTGGGTTCGAAATCGATATTGATGGGTGGTGGTATTTATTCCAATTTATTTTAAATTATTTATAGTTTATATTAATTGCAATTGGGTATTTATGAACGATAGTGCTTTTATAAAATCACGTGCCCGTAAGGCCAATATTTGCGAGAGCAAGTAAATATTTTACACTTCTTTTGTAATAGTTATAATAGAGACATTTTTTAAAACCTTCTGTCTATTGTTAGAGTTTTAGGTCTCATTACGGCTTCAAAACTATTGTCCCTGGGAACAATTCAAAAAGTTAAATCGGAAAATTATTTTTAATTTATGATTTCTGCATATAATTATGAACTTATTGTATGTAGATATACGCGAGAAAAGTAGCGCATAAAAAAATGAACAAAACTTCTTGTAAAAAATTTTCCTCTTGACTTTTTATATATCATTTATAATAATTATTGTTCTTATTCTATTTATTTTCAAAAAACAGTTTAAAAAACAATAAAAGGCTAAAAATGTATAAATAAACAGATTTATTTATGTGTATTCGTATATCATTATAATTGCATCATTAAAATATTAAATTATGAAGTCTTTAAAAATCTCAACACCGATCTAAGAGATTTCTTCATTGAGTGACTATATAAAAGAATGATGACTCCTCACGATTCACGAAACATTTGTGTGATACCGCTAAATGCTTTGACTGATTTGTAAATTATTCAAAATAATTCTACAAGAAAGAAGTTAAAACGATTTCACCACCAAGTATCTGCTTTCAAATGTAAGTAAATGTAAAGCATCCGCATATAAAATGCTGCGTAGTAAATCCTACAGCTGCTGTGGGGTCCTCTACTTCATTTAAAGTGCCAATGCCTCATTTATACAAAGCAAATATAAGTATGTACCTACATAGACATGTACTATAATATAGAAGTAATTGCATGTTGATTGGAGAGCATATGTTTAACTTATATTAATCCAGTTTAGGATCCATGTTAGAAGTTTTCCCAAGTAAAGAAATGAAAAAAAATCATAACATTAGACTATCAAGACAGTCGGAATAGACCACGATGAATCATTGCTAGAAAAACACCAACATGACTTGTACGGTGCAAATGAGTTGACAGCTCACTTAATCCTTTCCGAAAAACATAAATTGGCTAGTAGTCTAGTACACAGCGTCATTTATAGATGCTGTTTCTTATTGGTGCATTTGTCTACCCTAGCTTTCCTAGAAAAGTCAGAATCGAATAGCAATCGTAAAATTTCATCCATACTTTTATAGTATGAATACCTGATTTTACTAGTAAGGAACCAGGTTTTCATATTGGATGTTTTGCAAGAATTCTATATTGAGTCTAGTAGTTTTACAGATTCCTTCACCTTGTAAAATGCGTATTTCATGCTTGTAAAGACATAGCTCTTAATGATTTTGATGATGTAGTTGTATCGTAGAAACCATTACAAGTGAAAATTAGGATAAAGTATAACTAACACTACTTTTAATACATCACTGCAGCAACAACAAAAGTTAATTTTTTCAATTAACAGGTTGAAGAACAGAATGAATTTACTAATTCAACATTGAAAAAAAAAATTCTTGTTTTTAAGCATCTCTAAGGCCAGGATAGGCAATGTAAATATTTTATTTAATTCTTTGTTAACAATTAGGCCAACTTCAACAGCGACAGTTTTTTCAATTGCGGATTTAACTAGAACAAAAATTAGAACTCGTCTTAACCGTGAAATATAGCAAAATTTATTTTTGGGTTTTCCGGAAATCATCCATAGAACTATTCCAGAAAACCGAAAAAGTAATATAATCTGGCCGATTCTAGACAATGTAGAGTATGCATAATCTATGGCTGATTCAAGTCAACGTCGAGTATGCAGTATACACAAACGTAATATACTGAGCCAACATGGGTATTTGGGTCTGTTCCACTAAGTTCCTTGATAAATAGTTGGGTTTTCCGGAAGTCATTCATACAACTATTCCAGAAATCCGTAAATTTGATATATTTTATAATCTATTACCGATTCTATGTTGGGTCAAAATGTGTAATTACGTTTGTTACAATTAGTTCCTTGATAAAAATTAGATTTTCTGGAAATCATCCAGAAAACAACCGAGTTTATCAAAATAATTTATTTATGCACAATGTGGCACAAAAGAAATATATCGAAAAACCATTACTTAAAGGAAATATATGGGATTTCTGGTGTGATAATTACGTCAGAAAACTCTTCGTATTTCCTAAAGTATCCTATGCACAAATTTTTAGCTTACGGCACAAATTGGCAAAATCAAATCCACGTATAAAAAAGTTGAAGTTGCTTAAGGAACTTTAAAACATCTGCCGATGATGACACAGGTACATATCTGATCGTTCGAGCATATTTGTAACGGTATTTTATAACCTTGCGATGTTGCAAAACTATCCTGCTTTGTAAATTAATGCGGCTAATCCGAAAATTTGTAAATTGTCCAGAAGTTGTAATTCGAAAAGTATGTAGCTAAACTATTTTCACTGAATATTATAATATATTGCCAACAATCGAAAAAAAAATTTATTCAAAAACTTTTATAGCGTCTGTAACTATGTATGCTCATATATATGGTTAACATAAATAAGCTAAAAATTTTATCTCTTTAGACGAAACTAAAAGAAAAAAGCTAATACTAATTTCCTTATTTAATTTCCTAAACGCATAAAACATTCCAACTCCATATTTTTCTTCTGTGTGTATATACGAATATGTATGTGTACATATGTATGTATGTACTGTCTCCAAAACAATTTTAAATATTTTTTCTTTTGCCAAAAACCCTACACACCAAAATCTATTCACCATACACACTCGCACTCAAAATACATAAAAAACTGTATATCCATTAAATGAATGAAAGTTTTTTCCACTCTCGTGTTGGGTGCATTTGACGCAGAAAGAAAAGATGAGCCTGTCGACGAAAAAGCTATATTAAAACTTAAGCACAAAACAAATGAAATGAATATAATAAAAAGCTTTTTTTATATTTTTGTATCTATCTCTATTCGCATATACATATGTACATATAGATACAAAGCTACATGCGAAGCTTTTATTGTAAATTACAACAATATTTTATGTCAACTATTTATTATTTTTAATTTACTTTCCAAGAACATTATACAAAATATATAAAAAGTTATGAAACTTAATTTTAAGCTTTTAGTTTATTTGGAGGGAAATGTGTTTATGATGTGACTTAATAAATGGATTTGCAACACTAAATACGTATGTATGTATGTATATGCAAGCAACACAAAAAAGTTTTGCTTCTTTTAATAAAAAAAATTTAACTTGTTTTTATTATTAATAAGGGGGCTTGAGATTTTACAACTTTAAATTCATGTTTTTGAAAATTGAAAAAAAAAATATGTTTCCCGTCTATACGTATATATGTTTATGTTTTCACCCAAAGTTACACAACGCACACCTTTTGCAATTGAAATGTATTTCTAATTTCCGTTTTGATGTTAATTGAAAATCGAAATGCAAAAAAATGTCGTTGCAGAAACATAAGGATATATATGTGGCATGTACCTATACGTGCCTATCTGTAAATATACTAAAGGAAATTAGTTATGAAATCAAAATAAAAAATCGAAATCGATTTCTTAATTCACCTTATATGGAAGTAATTTAATCTGCAGATTAGTTTACGATCAACAAAATTATTTTCGTGGGGTGTAGATTAATCAAAAAATTATGTTTATTCGGAAAATATTTTTAAGGGAACGCCTTTGGCTTACAACTATAAAATGAAGAAAACATTCTATAGCGGGTAAAGCTATGGCGCTTGGGATGACCATGACGTAAAACAATCCTTACCCCAGACTATAGTATAAATGATAAATACACTTGATCCGGAGACTGTAGTGGGATTCTCGTATAAAAATATATGTTATGAATATGGTATATCCACTTAGTGTGTGCTAATTCCTTAACAAAGTGGAGCACACAATTGCTCCAAAAATAAAAATCTTTTTTTTCAGATAATCGATTTTTTTTCAGTCAAGTTTTGATTTCAAATGCCTTGTTTATTAATTGCCATTTATCATTTGGTGAATTTTAAGTAAAAAAAAAACGTATTGTACCGAATTTCAAATTAAACATAAAAATTGGAAAAGCTACTTGAAATGTTAACACAGAAATTTGAACAAAATATAATTTGAAATAAAAATAATTCATGAATTAACTACTTTCACGTGTGTATATCAAATTGGTAAGTTTACGCCATATTAGCCCATCTATTTTGAACATCAGTCAATCGTACTTTCAATTAAACCACAGCAATAAATTGTTGGGAAATAATTTGAATAAACAAATTTCAAGCTGATTTTGAAATTTAAATTTGAGTAAAATTGAGAATATAATGAAAGGACTTTGTTAAAGCACTATAAACTTGAAGATTGGGGGTAATAGGCAAAAAATAGCAGAACCAAAAGTAAGGTGACTTAGCATAAGCGCATTCCTCTTTTGATTGGATGTGATGCTAATACACTCGATTTGAGGTAGTATGAACAGTAATCACAAGAGATCTCCTTTCTACAATTATATAAGTTCATCTGAGCTTGAAGTATCCAGGCTGCGACCCAACTTTTGTTAATTCTTTTCGGCGTGAAATGACTGACATCACTTTGTATCTATTATTGATTGGAGAGGGACGGATGATGTTCTCACCTCTGATCACAGGTGTATCTCGTTTAAAGTTAACCGATTGGATATTTTTTTCTCTCGAGTTAGGTTCATTACTTACCACACCGAGATAAATTTTACCGAGTAATGACATTGAAGTTCATGCATCCTTCGACTGCTTTCGCAAACTCTTGTCCTCATATTACTAAATGGTTAAGAAAATCCGCTAGGAAACTAAAACACAAATCAAAAAAATCTAATCGACAGATTGATTGGGATAATTTAGTGACACAAAAGAATATAAAATAAGTTTAAGATCCGCTCACATAGCTTCGTGGTTAAACTTCTGCCAGGAAATTAATAGTTTGTCTACTGTTGCCAGACAAAATAAAAGTTTGGCTAAGAGTGTTGTTGGTTGACTCGAGACTTTTCATCTACCTGACGGTTAGATTATCTCCTGTTAAAGAGAAGTTAGTGAGCTGCTTCCATTTGTTCAATATACTAGTTGTGCTATTGTCAACTCACATGATGCCGAACTCATTAGATTATCTTTTACAGCTCCTGATTAGAGCTTGGTTCTAAACGCTGATCAATCGCAATGTTTTACGCTGGAGTCTGATCTCCTATGCATCTTATAATGCTGGTGGGCCTGGTGTTATTTTCATTACTGAATTACAGTATGGTATTCCTTTCAGGATTTCTATGCGCGCATTGCTTTTAATACTGTTCCAAAATCCTGGAGCAAGAGTAGAGTTATTTCTATTCCGATAGCTGGGAAGTCTTATAACACGGACTTGAAACTCTTTTCGGCCTGTTAGTCTGTCTTAACTTTTCTTAAAGCGTTAGAAAGAATCGTCGACAGATTTATTAGAGAGCACCATTTATTTATTTCCCCACTCAGTGATATGCGACATGCTTACAGAGTTGATAAGTCCTGTGAAACTGCCCTGCATGAACTTTACAGTAAAATTCAAAGATCCCTCAATAATAAGGAGTTTCTGGTACGCCTTTTTCTCGAGATAGCGGGAGCTTTTGATAGTGACGAGCCCATGAAGCACACCCTACAGTGTGTTTTGTCAATGTAACGGCGTCTCACTCAATAATGGCTTGTGGTTTGCTTATTTCAAATTAACTTCATCGCTGAATAACTACATCGCTAACTACATCGATATGTATAACGAATACTCAGAAAAGTGTGGAATAAATTAATAAGAATCTCGGAGACCGTGAAATGAATCAAATGGAGCACTTATCTTGTTATGTTGAGAAAGGCATTACTATCGACTAATAACTAGTATTGGTATGGTAATGGATTGAAAGAAGAACGACACTTGACGAAAGTAGAGAATGGGCGTCCCAGAGTTGTTTGGGTCACGGGACAATTCAACTCCAATTCATACGTACTGGTTCAAACTAGATGATTCATTTCTTGATTACAAAAGAGCGTGGTTTACAGAACGTTGGTAACTAAAAAAAATAAATGTTGGAATGAAATGATAAGAAGACTAAAAAATAGGGCCTTGTCTAACCAAATTATAGACATAGCATATAGTACTATATTTTTAAGTATAAAGGCAGATGGTGTGGAGCTGTCTGAGGAAATCAAACTGGCACTTTTTCCAGTTCCGTATCTTGCAGCTTCTACAAGTGTGCGTGTTACCTCTCCGTGGTGACCACCGGTCAACTAGTAAACCATGTCATGTGGGCTAGGCGAAAACATGATGCTATAAACTGGACTGGGTTAAGGTGTTCAACGTACAGTGCTGATAACCGGCTACGCTGGGGCCCTGTCTTAAAACTAGCTCAATCTCCAACGGTGTATCCGGATACCTGGCTATTTGTCTAACAGACCAGAAGCAGAGCTTTGAGTATGCTTACCAAGATTAATAACATTCCGTTGGATCAAAGAAGCAACAGAGATAAGGATACCTCTTGCGTGAAAATATCGTAGTCGAAAAGGCAGAGACCTAAAGATGACTCGCGAGCGGTTACGGTTCTGGGGGTAGACGGCTCACTCAGAGGTTGGATAGATCACATGCTTAGAGGCCGGATCGCGACAGCTTGTCTGGGCGGGGCCATCTGTTTGTAGAATCGTTGGTGGAGGCAAACCCCATCGGGTTTTATCCCCTTTTAGAATTTGGTCATTGGCCTGTTACTAAACCTGCGGAAGGGCAATGCTTCAGGGTGATTGCCTACACGTGCGCTGAGTGAACTAATGCACTTGGCTATCTCTCTCAGTGAGCCAACAGCAGTGAAATGAGTGCAAATCCACAGAAAACAGGGTTGGCCCTCTTTACTACTAAGCACAATCTTCCTCGATGTAACCCGCCACTACTAAATTATACTTGCTTGATCTTTGCGGAAATCTTGGACTAATTCAGAACAGCAATCTAAGCTGGAAATCAAACATTTTCGAAAGGGTAAAGAAAGCCACTATATCGATCTACTTCTGTAAATATACTATTGGAAAGAGATGGAGCTTGGTGCCCTTCCTAGTACACTGGCTCTATGTTTTATGTGGTAAAACCCATACTATTGTTTGGAGTCGTCGTCTGGTGGCCAGCGTTAAACTTTATGACTAACCAGAACCTTTTGATGAAAGTACAAAGAACTGTGTGCTTTTGTATAGATCATCTCAGGAGTAGACCCACCCAAACCTTGAATATTCTCTTACGGCTCAAATCCATATCTATGTAGCAATGTACCAATATAGGGCACTCGTCAATCTTATGCAACAGGGATATTCCTGATTTCACTGACTACGCTATCTCAATGCCCTCGAGGTGAGGTTTTTAACTGAGTTTCCCACCACAGATGACTGGGGGATCGAGATGGTTATGAACAATGAGGGGCTAAGGTTCTTTATAGATTGCCAAAAGGAATGGGGTGGTCGGGGTGGGGTCAACCCCTCTTTCCCTTTTTTGCTTTTCTGCAAAAGTCGGCGTCGTTCCGGTTGAACTAATTGTGATAATGGAAGTCATAGACTGGCTGAACTATAATGTAAACTGATGTTTAGAGGAAAGCTATGAAAAAAACAGACGACAGATAATTTAATGCCAACTCGTGCATATAATAACCAGCCTAGGCTTGACCGGTCCAGATCCGGCCAGTTGATATCGCTTTGATGACACCATATTAGTATATGGTTGTGGGAGCTATAACGAGACATTGGCTCATAGGTAAACACGCGAGTAGGCTGGTCGTCCCTGCAAATGATTTCTGCCGTAGCTTTGGTCACGCGAAGGAAGAGGAGATGGTGGAATACTCTGAATCTGTCATTGTCTGGCACACATCAGAATGAAATTTTGGGGAGCTCCCCAGTATGTTGACTTGACAGACCTTAGCGTCTGATCGACGTCAGGGTTTTTCAACTCAAATGTTCTCTTGTACAATTTCCTTTCTTTAAGAACTATTTAAAGAACTGAATGGAAAAAATCTCTGTAGAAACGACGTTTGAATGAAGACAAAATTTATGAATTATGGAGAAGTGTTGAAAATATTCATCATCTGGAGCCCAAGCAACGTTCTAATCGGTTTAATAAATGAGAGAGGTAATCAGGCGATAAATACATTGTATATAATTGATTGAACTTAGTGTGTGCTGGTTTTTTAGAGTGAAAAAATACTACATTTCTAATCCGAATTTACGCTCGATTCATTTAACCATTGATATTGAACTGCAGCTTCAATTTTCAATTCTATAAATTGATTGGCAAATTAAAAGTCTTAATCTCTCCAATATATGTGGATTATATTATGCCAAATCACTAAAACCTATTGAAAATACACAAATCCCGAAACAAAAATCCAAATAATAACAAAAAGTCAATTATTAGTCATTTATATTCGTTGAATGAAAATCCTCTAAATTCCATTCTCATTTTATATATTGTTGCTGGTGCTGCTTTATCTCGCGTCGTTTAACGATTAAGCGCTATTTTTATTTTTCCTCTCCGTTGTTGCTCTTATCAAATTCGATTATAATCTTCTTTTTTTTTCTATTCCACATTGTAATTTAATCAGCGTATGCAATTGGCTGATATCAAACTATGTACTCGTTTAATGGGAACTACTTTAATTTAAGTACTTTAATTTTATATATTTATGAAGAACAAAACTAAAATCAAGACACTCATGGCTGGATTGAAAGACGTGCCAGGTAATATACCTGGCACTATTATGTCAGATGCAAAAAAAAAATCCAATTTCAAATGTCAGTGTTTATGTATATCGCCAGACATTGTAATGTTCGATTCATTTTTTAATGGATTAGTAAAAGAACTTTAATGTCTTGATATATGTTATGAATTTGAGGCGCACATTATCATTATCAACCCAGCAGGTATACGAATGAATTTATATATATGTACACACACCACGGCACCAGCAAAATATGAATTGAATTCATATCACGTATGTAACGTATATATGTTTGTGTGGAAAATGTTAAAAAAAAAAAAAAGTCAATCAAATAGGAAATTTAATCAAGAAAAGCATTTTTCTTCCTTTCATTCGGTTCGTTCCAGATAACAGGAATACTTTACGTGTATGTGTACACAGAGGCAGGTATGTTTGATTGAAAGAATAAAAATTGAATTTAAGATTTTGTATATTTTCTTCTATATACATACATAGATACGTAAAATATGTAGTCTAATATTTAGCTTAGTATGGATAATTGGTTCATTAACTTCTTGGATCAATAGACATAAATAATTGTATATACGAATGATTACACAGCAGATTGTCGAATGTATATAATCAATATTGTGTTGTTGAATCGCAGCTGCTCGGTTATGTTACATAATCAGGTCATTTAATATTAAATAAATCGTCTATATAAGATTTATATTAGGTACGTATATTATTAGACCATTAATTTTCAATCCCATAAGAACATCGAAAAACGAAAATGTCATTTTACACAAGCACACAAACTCTTTCACTGATATATTTGATCATGTAGTTTGAACATTACTTTTCCAACAGATTCTTAATACATACATACTTATGTACAATAAAAGTGATAGAAATGAAAAGTTTTGTTCTCAAAGTGCAAACATTTTTCTTAGCTGAGAAGAAAAATTACAAATAGTAACTGAATTTATTACAGTAGTTTTTTTCTTAGCTCCACATAATATACGTAATTTTCTTTCTTTAAGTTGTTTGTCTTCAAACATCACGTACGCTTTTTTTTTTGTTTTTCAACATTAAATTTACTCGTGTTATATTGAGTTGAAAATGGTTATAGATCAAAAGGTTATTATAATTTGATTTGGATTAAAACGTTTAGCTATAATGGGGTGATTATCAATCATTTAGGTAATACCGAATTGAAGACGTTTGGTAGCCTTTACTACTATATTGCTCAAGATTATTGTGCAAGATTTTTTAGTTTTGTTGATATTCGTCAATACGTACCGCACATGTATAATCAGCCCCATTAGCTGTAGAATTCAATTTTAAAATTAGACGAAATTTTTACTTCAGTTTGTAAATTTTGTAAACAAATAATGTACCTTATACTTAAGGAACCTTCGGGTAAAGTTTGTCCTAAGAGTGGCATAAATTTGTCCTAAAACAGAAACAATAAATTGCGTATATGTGTTAGTGTGAAAGTCACGATATAACGAAGTTTTCAGATCAGTAATAAAATTAGGAAAGTTGTATTAAAGTTGGTAACACCCTCTTGAAGGTATCCCAAGATTTTTTTAAAATGTCTCTTACAACACAAGCGTAAAAAATCCATTCCAGACCTTTATTTAAGGTTGATAATTTTTTGACCGTTGGAGTTTCCACAATATAAATAAATGTGGCGCTCATGCTAAGTTTACAAGGAAAATTAAAACCACATTAATAAAAATCGTATAGCCAAGCTTATAGGGACGGCTATTTTCTCATAGCGGGAAGTGATGGCCAAGAAAGTTTCAAACTCAATCGCTATGAGAAAATAGCCGTTCCTACAAGAGCTTGGCCTAACGTGTTTTTTCGATTTTAGCTTTCGTTGAAAAGGTGGCAAAGGCACTACGTTTATTTATATTGCGGAAATTCCAACGGTCAAACATCTATCAAAGCTGGCGTAATGGTTGCTTACAAAATTGATAACTGTATCGCAAAGAGAAAATAGCCTTTCTTTCAACGAGTTGCCCAGAAAAATTTATTTTCCAATAAATAAATTTTACATATTAAAAAGTCTGGGATAGTATGAATGTAAACTTCCTGAGATGAACCAACTGTATAAATTATATATGTATGTACTTTGAAAGGTCTGGGATGGATTATTTACGCTTGTGTTGTCAGAAGTATTTCAAAAATACGTTAGGATAACTTCAAGGGAGGTTGGTAATTCATTATTTTGGAAAAGTATGAACATTTTTAAGAGCAAGTATCGTAAAAATTGATATCGAATTTTCCTGGTTTTCTAAATCAACTGCCACTTTAGTGAATGATAATTTTAAATAAAGTTGGGTTTATTGTAAGGAAACTTCGATTTTCATTTCGATTTTCCGAGAAGTAAGGGAAGAGGTTGAGTATTTTTGAGAAAAAGTATCGAAAAAATTGATATCAAAAATAACAAAATCATTGACTTATACCGATATTATCGCTAAACACCTTATACAAGTCTCTACGGAAATTATAAGGGATGTAATATGCCAAATAAAAACTAAAATTGGTCGCTGATAAGGAACACCACAAAAATATATAGAAAAATATATCATTTTTTACGATGCTTGTTCTCAAAAATGCTCGATCTTAAGCATCCGTTCAAGTACTGTTCAAAAATCTAACTGATTTTAATTTAAAATAAGCCGAACTCTATTTAAAACCACCGTTCACTAAAGTAACCGCTGATCAGGAATACCAAAGATATTTTGGAATTTCTATACTTAACTATGTGAAATTCTAAATATATTTCCCACTTAACTATGTAAAATTTGTATTATTTTAGTTTTGGTAGTACAGACTAAATTTATTTACTTACATTTTCATACTTTTCCAAAATAATGGCTTACCAACTTAAATACAATTTTTCTAATTTTACTAACGAAAACTGAAAAATTCGTTATAACGAGACTCTCACACTAGCATATATATACGCATAATAATTTGTTGTTTTTATTTTAGGACAAACTTCACCCAGATTGCTTTTTTCATTGCAAAACAGTATTGTATTTAATTATTTATTAACAATGCGTTAATTTGTACATCAAATTGGAATATTTTATAAAACTGAACAAAAAATCAACCGAAGCATAGTATTTAAATTAATTGAAAAAACAATTTAACTAATATCGAACAGCGAATCGACGAACTAAAGATACCGAAGATCAAACCTGACATTCAGACATCAGTAGATCCCACCTTTCCCATTCACACACAAAAGCTTCCTGAAATTGTTGTCCGCCATTACTAAAGAGTCACTGAAGCACATATGAAGGCTCTTTTCACATTTAAAGCTTTGGACAAAGCATGTCCTAAGTGGTTGATGAATTTTATCAATCATTTTAATTCGCAATATTCGGTCTTTAGCCTATTTATTATACCTAATAGTCATGAAATTTAATGCAGATACAAGGTCGAAATGGATTGACCAGCTATTAGTTCTTTGAAAACAAACCACCCAATCAACACTACAAAGGGCCAGACAACCTCACACGTTCCACACGTTGTCAACAAAACAAAAACGTCGTCAGAGTAAACTATTCAAGGCGTTTGAAGTTCCAAAGAGAAGCGATGCAGTGGAGCAATTGAAATTGTGTTTTAATTGCCTACAAAACTCACATATGGCTAGCAAGCGTCCCTTGCCTTGTATGCCAACGCATACACCATATACTATGCTTTATTTAGATGGTTTTCCGAGGACATAGCAACGGCTGCTTTACTGTCCACTCCAAAACCCTGCTGCTGGAACCTCTGTTTCATCAATCGCAGCATTACCATCAATAAGGTCATCATACATCATATATATATATTAGCTCTAGTGTTTGATAAATTTGAAACGCCATTTATCGCCCGGGTCTTCTTAGACGCTGGGTCACAGTTGAATTTCATGACTCCAGAACTAGATACACGTCTTGCTTAAAAAGCACGACCAACATTATCTCGGGAATTGGTAATATATCAGTACCAGTGATTCATAGCACCACAGTACTAGTAAAATCCCGAACTAACCATTTTTCAGCAAACATTAATTGTTTGATTTTACCCAAAGTAACAGATTGTCAACCAAAATTGCCAATTATAGTAGATCTGATATCAACATTCCCGCAAATTTTCTGTTGGCTGATCCGTACTTCGACACTTCAGAACAGATTGATCTACTCATTAGGCGCTTCAATATACTTTGAGCTATTATCAGTAAGTCAAATAATTGGCTTATCATCACCAGTCCTTCAAAATATGCAATTTGATTGAATAATCTCAGGAAAAACTCAGTGCACTTCAAGGTTATCCGACAATTTGGTACTTGCAGCATTATCGACTAAGGCGATCTATGACCAAATTGAACGATTTTGGAAGGTAGATGAAATACCAGGAGGTACCAAGACTATCAGCACATTTAATCATCCCGTCGACAAACACATTGCGGCCACACACACACACACACATACACAAGAGACAGATTTATTGTTCGCTTCCAATTGAGAGAACATCCGGCTCCCTTTGGTTACTCATTTAACATGGCAAAATTACGAATTTTCAGTCACGAGAAACGACTAGTGAGACATTCAGACATACGTGAAATGTATCGACAATTTATGGACGAATACCGAGATCTCAATCCCATGAACGAAGTCCCGGAACACAATATTAATCCAACCAACTATTATCTGCCATATTACTGTGTGTTAGAGTTCAACAGTTCTACCACCAAATTGCGCGTAGTTTTTGATCGATCGGCACAAACATCAAATGAGAACTCACTCAACGATTTACTCTTAGTAGGGCCTGTATAGTGCCAACACATTGATTGATTTTTTATTCTTTGTGGTTTCAAGTCTCACGCTATCAGTGTCGACATGATCAAATTCTATAGACAAGTTGGCTTGTAAGATAACGACTGCTACTATCAATATATCTATTGGCGTGATGACCCTACTCAGAGGCTGGAAACATACAAATTGAAGTGTGTAACATATGGTAGTTCAAAAATTCTAACCGCGTACCAGCAGCCAGCTCTGTCATATACAAAATAACTTTTATGTCGACGATTTGTTGACTGGCGGAGTTTCAACGTTACACAGGCCATACACATGAAATCCGAGATAGCAGTGATTCTTCATACACACGCCATTACTCTTCAAAAATGGACCTCAAACTCAAAGGTGACATAACGTTCCAAAGTCAGAATGTGTAAAGGTAACGATGATAATCCCTTCGTGAAAACTTTGTGATTATTATATGGAAACCTGAGAAGGATCTTTTCAAATTTAACGTCCAATTTTCTTCAGACGAACGTATATAACAAAACGCAGTGTACTTACGGAAGTAGGACGCATATTCGATCCGATCGGTCTTTTGTATCCAATAGTTGTCCTTGGAAAACGATTCAACTAAATTATGGGGACTAAAAGGCGATTATAGTATACAACACAAAAACGAGTATCAAAAGGTGATTGCTACGATGACGTATGTCAATCGTTTTGCGTCGAGCGGTCGAATACGACAACCGCTCGACGCAATCGACTATGAGGAAACCTTAAGCCTGCATGATTCGTTATCAGCAATAAACCGCCAAACAAAACATATATCTGCACATGGAACTAGTTCCAGGCCTCTCATCAAGTGCATTTCTCAACGCTTTCTCGAAGTTCATAAGCACCAGGGGACTTTGCAAACACGTTTTCACCGATAGAAGTACAAATTTTATTGGAGCAAACTCCGAACTAAACACAATATACAAGATGCTACAGTCTAACGAAATTGAACGGAGTTCAAAACAATGTGCAGGGATGACCAGATCAACTGGCACTTCTAACCTCCAGGTGCTCCTTATTTTGGCGGATTGAATGAAGCTGCAGCCAAATCAGCTAGTTTAACGTATGAGGAATTCAACACCAACGTAGAACAGGTCGAAGCGGTAAATTCAATTCTCCATTTTGAACTAAGCTTATTACTCTTACGATAAAATAATCGTAAGCGCCAACACTGTGTTTTGACAAGTACATTGGATCTCCTAGAATAATAATGTTGAATATCATCTGGACTATCAAGGTTGATTTTTTATATCGGAAAAAATCAATTGCTAATGAATAATGGTTTATTATAGCAAAAATAAATAAATTACTTTCCAAGTATATTCGAACAGTCGCGCTCAAGTTTGCCCATCGCTCACTTATATACACTAATTTTGGAACTGGCTTGTATATTTTGTATGTTACTATAGCAATCTTTGAGAGTCCAAAAAATCATGCTTCGCGACACATATAAGTTTAAATCACTTGTCGGATGCTTAAGTAAGGCTTTTGTATAATTACTGACGGCCTTAATTATTCTGCGTATATCTCTCGAGATGCCCTCTTTTTAAGCGTCCGGTTCTATTTATACCATACGTAGCAAGATCTCTGATAAAATTGGCTATCATTTAATGATTGCGGCCTAATCTCCTACCGATTTATCATAATAAAAACCAATTTATCCTCCTCGATAAAAGCTGTGGGTTTACCTCTTTCCCCACCATTTTTTTAAAATGTTTTATTTTAAAATCTCTCGAATGAGAAAAACTAAACAAAATTGATTTTGATGAATATTGTGACAGAACTGATCGATGTGAACATTTTTATTTTTAACTAAGCGTACTTCGTAAAATACTGTCAAGCAGCATTCCGCAAAAATTCAATTTCTGTTACAGCGAACATTTTAACTATATACACATATTGTGTTATAGTATTAAAGTATAATTTAAAGGGCGACCAAACTATAACCACCCCAACAAAATTCTCTCTCAATTGTTTACCAGACATAATGGAATCATTCTTAAATATGTATACAGCATATTATTTACCCATACACGAGCAAAATTTGTATAGAGCATAGACAGTAATATCAACATTATGCTGACTCTCTAGATATAAAATCATTTATGTTATTATACACAAAATATGCAAATGGTACATCTTTATTTCTATTTTTATTTTTATTTTTTTATTTAAAGAAAAGAAATTTTCCTTTCGTTCCTCTAAATGGTAACAAGGATGTATATGTATAATGGTAGTAATACCACAAGATGTAGGAAGACAAAAGACACATTTAAAGAAAGTATATATGCAATAAAATGTACCAGACAGGAAAAATATGTATATCCAGAATCAATACCAAGCAGCATAAACAACAACAACAACATTATGTGGTAACACATTAGAATGAAATACATTAAAAATAATATGCATATCCTCGAGGGTGTCACTAGGTAAATGGGACATGATATACAATACCGACTATCTGTACATAAATATCATGGTATGTTGTTTTAAAAAGTGATATATTATATCAAGATATGAATCAAATTAAATTAAATTTAAGAAAAAAGTTAGACATTCAACTAGATATAAATTTATTGATTTTGTTTGTACAAGATTTTATCTCTTTTATTATAGGTATCCGGTGGTTGAAAGATTAGGAAAATTGAGAATATGCTCTAGAGGTATATGCGTTTTTAAAAAATAACCTTAAATTTACATATACATACGTCAAAGTGTGACCGCCCGCAAATGATCTTAAAAGAACAGTTCAATTATGCACAGATATGAATACAGAAACTATTTTTAGCTATGCCTCAGACAATGTAAAGTACAAATTTCATTTCAAAAAGCAATACATTTCACTTAAATAGAGTAATCAATGACCATTAATGTCAACAGTTTTTTGAAAATAATAAATAACTAAAATACTTGTTTACATGATATTATTTGTCAGTATACTCGTATATGCGATAATTTCGGTAGCTGTCAATCAGTTCTAATCAATTGTGGTTTTAAAGTTTTTTATTTACTATATATACATATACTATAATATTCTAACAAAAATATTAAACTGAAGTGGTTTTGATATTGATATATACGCACAGTAGTGAACATAAGTTTTTAACAATGATATAATACAAAGCTATATATGTATATGCCATAACAAGCGATCCATATCTTGTAGTAACGAATTTAGTTAAATCACGTGATGTAAATTATCACGCGGTTTTATTATCACTTGAAATTCCAAAATATTGATAAGTTATAGCCGAAAATAGACCCAATTTAATAGCATTTAATTAAAATTAATCTTAAGTATGCGCATTAACATTAATCATAATCGGGATTTAGATTGTCTATATATAGAATTTGCCAATATAATAAATTAAATATTGCCGGATATTTGACAAGTTATTAAATATTCATATGGTTTGAATTAACTATATAGTTTGAGCGGTTTTAAGTCAAAAAATAAATTGCTGCACCTTTAAATTTCTTATGGAACTAATTGGTGACAACACACTGAACAAATTTTTTCCGAAAAAAAGTAATCTAAATTGATAAAGCCTGTATGAATAACAAAAACATTGTTTTTATGATAAAATATATTCTTAGCTCTCTGAATTTAGATTACTCTAAATCTCAATTAAAATTACTGAAGAACATCTTATCTCTAATAGTGGTACTTGTAGGTATATCGTTCAGTGAAACAATTGTCGGTGTATTGCAATAGTTGTCTACTTTGCAATGCACTAATAAACCAATAACGAATTTTTGGATTAAACAATGCTTTCTAATTCATTATTTACGTTATAAAGACGAAATAGTGACACTAGTTCGACCCCCTTTCCCATTTAAAAAAATTGACCCGCTCGCTCTGAGTAAAACTGGGTGCACCTATTTCTATTGAACAAATTTCCCCTTCAGAATGACATTTTACACGTTACGACGTTTCACTGATTATTTTAAAAGATATAATAATTTCATTTTAATTGAAACACCCTATCAATGTTGGTTATGATATTGTTACAATAACAGCTTTGCATTACTTGCCCCATACTGAGTAAACAATTTAGCTCCAACGGTTTCGATTCTGAGCTTGGTTTTAAAACTGTCATAAGCAACCTTTAATGCTGCCTGAGACAATTTTTCTCTACACTGTGACGACATAGTCGCGTGCAACGACCTCTGCGCCTACCATATGGTGGCTCTCCTTTCAGAGATTGCTGCATAATTCGTTTCGGATTAGCACGCAGAACTTGACCGAGCCAGCGTGCTCGCTAAGATATTACTACGCATGTATACAATATCGGGGATCATCATCAGATCTCAAATTTCGATACAGTACAGAGCTCGGTATGTACCACCTACTTCGCGTTTTGGGCCGTAAATTGCAAACATGATTCTTCTCTCAAATGTAAGGAGTCATCTCTCGCACTCATCCGTCAGCGTTAAACTTTCACATCCATACATAACAATGGGCCAGATCAACGCTTTATAAAACTTCAGCTTCAAGGCATTTGATAGTTGTTTAGATTTTAGCAGTGGCATTAGAGAACACAAAAATTAGAGAACACATGACTGTCTGCTGCCAGCCGCCCTTTAATATCCTCACCCACACTGTTATCGTGAATAATAAGAGAGCCCAACAATTTAAACCTCCTCACTCTCTCAAACGTGTAGTTGCCACTACTAAAATCTGGTGTACCATTGCCCCTATAACCAGAGATCATGTATTTTGTTTTGGGTTCATTGATCTGGAGACCAACAGAACCTGAAAACTCTACAAGCGCATCAAGTATTTTCTTCATTCCGTTGCTATTCATGCCAATCACTCATATGTCATCTGCTCAGTCTTGTTCGGTTTTTCCAACCACTGTACGGTGTTTACGTCTTTTCTCATTTGAATATTCTATATGTGTACCACTACAGACTCTCGTGATTTTAGGAACGTCAGTTTGACGTTTCGCTCCTGGTATTTTCCAACTTTGTATGACAGTACCTGTGTATACTCTTTTAGCCAATTTGTTGGATAATTTTAAGTGTGTGGAGTTATCCCAGAATTCAATCACAGAAAAATTAAAAAATTTCATCAGGCAATACTATTCTCATCCCATCACAGGATTTTGAAAATCATCCCAAAATTCGATATGATCATATTCTTGTCGTACGAAGTAATTGGCACAATAGGCTCAGAATAAGTCCTATAAGTATGGCACTAAATCTATATAAAATTATGATTTTAACTAATCGAGAACCCTGAGTGCCGGGAAAAGTTTTCTATCTTTTCGACTTGGCATGGCTTCCACTTGCTGTGATAAATCCGGCACTTATAGTTTTCAGGCATTCATGGTTCTCGAGTAATATTAGTTATAATTATAATCTAATATATGCGAGGCCATATTCATACGACTTTCTCAGTCTATTGGACCAATTACTTCGTACGGCAAGACCATGATCATATCAAATTTTGGGATGATTTTCAAAATCCTGTGATGGGATGAGAATATTGCCTGATCAACATTTTTAATTTTTCTGGGATGGAATTCTAGGATTGTACGATCTTATAATTTTCTGGATTGATTTTAACTTCACTCTTTAGCCGTTTTTATGTTGGATGCTCGCTGAATCAACTTTGATTGACTCAACTGCGATAGGAGATCCGACACTACGTTGTGTTTACCGTTTCGATGTCGGAGTTCAAAAAAGAATTGTTCAAAATTTCTAAACCAACGTTCTAGCCGAGATACAGGATCCTTCAGATTTCTCAATCATATCAAATCAACACAGTCAGTGATCATCTTCTGCACAAGGTCTGCATTTTTCTTTCGCCAACACCACCGCCAAACACTCAATTTAAATTGGATACTTACTTACGCTGAAATGAATTTAGGTCTTGACTTATGAGCGCTATCACTCCTCTTGAAATGTTTGTAAATGAAATGTGAACTGGTTTAGTTTCATTTAGTCTAATTCGCCATCTTTTAATCAATTACCTATTTCAGTAATATAGCTTATTGTAACGTCCGCATTAAATCTAGCAAATTGCAATGGTAGGAGAGTTTCTAAATTCACTGAAAAAAAACGCTGTGAGTTAATTACTAATTTTGCTGAGTAAACCGAAAATTTTAAATATCACAAAGTAATTTTAAAATAAGTGTGTACCGTGTAAAAAATTGCAGTGTAAGATTTGCAACTGATTTTTGATTATGGAAAAATTTGAGGAGTAATTATTAAACGGGTTTCAACTGTAAAATTGAACAATATACTAAAGTAGAATTTACAAAGCTTATTTTCTATTTATATATCCGTTTTGAGATTTGCACTGTACATAGTAAAATGTTGTGTTAAAAATAATCGAAACACAATCGAAAACAAATTATGCAAATTGTTGTAGCTGTGAATTTTAATCAGTGCAGTATGGAGTGGAGATCATCTATAACCAAATAAAAATGTGATTAGAATCTTTTGAATTGTTTATTTTTTATTTCAGATATATTAATCAAAGGCTTTCTTAATTTTAGCAACGTTTCTGATGTCAGTGACCCAACCAGCTGTTCCCAATAATCAGCGTTTTTGGCTAAAATAATTTTAATGTAACTTTAAGTTTTATTCAAATAAACAAAATATTAAGAACTTAACTAATTTAAACATAATACTTCTTCCTTTTTTTATCGTTGCAGTTCAAACAACTATGTAACTTCAATCATAATTTATCCCAATCGATGCATCAGCCTGGTGTAAATTTTAAGTAAAAATCAAAATGCCGGAATACACAACGCAAAATGCGTGACGTATATGAACAAGATAATATTATAAAATTATCATAAATCACGATATAGCCACAATAAACTTAATTTTAATTTGTTTTACAGACTCATAACCAGCTGATAATAAATGAAAGACACACCTGGAAAGCGATAAAACATGCATTGGGAATGTTACTATTGCTGATGAAGTATGAAAACCCGCTGTTTCAATATCTCCAAGCGATAATTAAATTGTTATTAAATTTAGTAAAAGAATATTGTGAAATTCACAGAGCTGCGTAAATATTACAATCCGTTTTTACTAAGCTCAATTTTGAATTTATCAATGCTTAGTAACTAACATCCAATTTTAGTAATCCACAAAAAAATAAAAGTATTTAACTTACTAATTGTAATGTTTTATTTGAATAGCCTTATTGTCAGTATTTGAAAAGCGCTTAGTTGGCTCAAAAATTACTCAATTTTTGGTAATAATTACTAAGCTTTTTATTGGAGAACGCAAATTTTTTTTTTCAGAGTGGTTAAGTCCTTTAAGCAACTTCTAAAAATATCGGTAAACATAATTTTTTTAAATCTAAATCGAACTGATGATTTGTGATCAAGGTTTTACTATCGATTGTCAGATTTAGTCATTTTATCAATAATTTTTCATAGACTTAAGGCACAACTGGTAATAAAAATAGTAGCCTGGAAGACGATGTTTTTGTGTGGTGGTTTCCCTATGATTTCGGAATCACGGTAACTTCTGGCCCATAATGTTGGCCCATTTTCTATCTGAGGTATTGGTTGGTGGAATCCTTGTTATTGGTCCTTTAATTATATTAGTTGCTTGCTAATCAGAGTAACCATTACTACTGCCATTGATTAATTTTTTAGATATAGTTTCTATATATATATGTATATGCAAGCACCTGATTAGACTGGCGATATAAAATGTTGGCCTGAGATGTTTCAGTTTTAGGAAAGATGTACTCTAACATGAGATTAAAGAGTATCGAGAACAGACCATCTCTGGTCGAACACTCGAGTTAAACAACTTTAATACAACATTGAGACTGCGCCACTGTCATTCTGCGCAGTCATACCAATGTTTTGGCATTCCTATAGGTACTCCAGGGCAGACCACAAACGTAGATTCTCGATTGATCGAGTCATAGGCCTACTTGAAATCCAAAAACACCTAATTCCAGCGAATAGATCTGATGAATGACTGATCGATCCGGACGAAATCCTCCTTGATGGTCACCAAATAAGACCTAAGCTATAGCGTCAAATCTATCCAATATAATGTAGGACTGTAACTTGTGCGCTGTGCAAAGGAGAGCTCTCAATAATTCTCACACTTCAAGCGGTCTTGAAGATGTAGCACATTGTGGCCACTTTCCATTCATCCTGCAAAACTTCGGTTTGCCATACTATTAGAATAATCAGGAACTCCGAATTAATGCAGTCAACGCCAGGTGAGCGGTTTCGTTTCAATCTCTGCATGGTCCTAGTTAATTGCTCATGAGTTGGATCCAAATCTCCGCAGTCTGTATTGGACGAGACTCAGCAACAGTATGTGGCACATGATGAACGCCGGTAAAGTGTTCACTCGCAGTACTCCATGCTGCGTCGATGTTGACACAGAGGTTTCCATCCCGGTTCCGAATGGTGGTTGAGGCAGACCTGAAAGTATGTTGGAGTCCAGTAATTCCTTTAAAGAAATTACGCGAACTGCGCTGATTGATGAGTTATTGTGATTTTAGAACCTCGGCCTTTCACCGTTCTCGCTTCTTCCGTCTACAAATTCGTTTAACAAGAGCAGCCTTATTTTTCCTCGCGATTGTGAGATGTTATTGCCTCTATGGGCTTTAATTTATTGCTCGACTGCAAGACGATACTCGTTCTGGGGTCTGACTTTCACTGTATACCTTAAGTTTGTTGAGCATCACTGAAAACCGACTTTTTCAGTATATTGCTGCTGACAAGATCCTGATATCGTTTCTTTTGACCTTCATTTATCAGACCCTCACAGTCGAATGGTATCCCATGCATTTCGCTGTGTTCCCAGACTTGTACGAAAACTTCCATCGTAGCATAGCAGCGACCAAATGATGATCGCTACCAACGTATTTGGTTGCTGATCGATAAGTTCTTACATTCTGCACAATCCGAGCCCACCCTTTTAAAATTAACACGTGGTCTATTTGGCTGCGGGACGTTTTACAAAAATGGACCCATGTTTCTAAATGTATTTGTTTGTGTGGTAATTCTAAGGTCGGCCATATTTCTGTTAGCTCTAGCATTAAAGTCCCCAATTACCATTCTAACATCGTGTTCGGATATAGGTCCCATCAGATCAGCCAAGTCATTGTAAAATAAGTCTTTATGGCTAACTTCGGTGGCCGCATGTACACAAATTATCGACAGGTTGGCTAACTTCATGCACAAGCGGAGCTTACACAATCGGTTATCAACTGCTTGGAAAACCAGAACAACCTTCATTACCTGCGGCAAAAGAAAAAATCCAGCTCCAAGATTTTCGAGGTCATCTCCACTGTAGAGCTACCTATAGCCCTGGGACACATGGTTCCCACTTTTAGGCCATCGAGTTTTTGGAAGAGCACTCCACGTGTCGATCCTAAATTTCGTGTCCGGCGATTTTGGCGGTATCCATTCCTTTTGCTGACATTATAAACAAGCAAAAGATATTGTGGTGGTATTCTGGGAAAACATATTCGTCCAATTTACGTTCACGAGGCATGTAAGTGCCTCCTGACCACTGGGGCCAAGTAATGATAGTAATCTTAATCTAAGTGATCATATTGGTATGTACATATGTATGTATTTTTATTTTGTACTTTGTTTAACTCATTTAATTAAAATATTAATATTTTAAATATGCGCTAAAGCTATAACATGAAATAGTAGACTTACTTGTTTCCAGAAAAATATCATTTTAACGCCAGCGATTTAGATAAACTATTGAGCAAAATACGTCAACTATCTATTTAGCCATTATACCGTTGTAATTAACCAAAAACACAATTTACCATCGTTTATCATTTGACAAGTTATTCGTGTAATTCAGTTCCATGTGATTAACTGCCAAAACTCTTTCGGAAAAAATAAGCCAACCTAGCATTTTATTTTCGAAACAAAACCACTATCGCACCATGACCATAAACAAAACTTCAAGAAAGTCTTATATTATGTACATATACCTTCTTCTGTATATATATAAAATTTACAAATTTCTTAATTCATCTGTGTGTATATACACATACGTATATGTATGGCTGTATGTATCCTTTACACAAAAGTTTGGTAAAACAAAAACACCACCAACAACCAAGTATCTGCATTTTCTTCGTTTTGTTATGAGTGTAGAAGAGTCTTTACAATATGGAAAATTTATTGAATTTATGCAAAATGTGCAATATTTGGAAGTTTTTCGGTTCTTAAGAATTATAACGTTATTTTCTTCTTAAAATTATACATATAAGAAAGGAAAATGAAGGCAATATTACTGTTATTATTATTATTACTATAATATTAAGATATAGTTTTCTAAGTTTTAAACAAAAAAAAACAGTAAGTTCAAAATAACATAATAAACTTTACTATTGTGTTAAAACAAGACTAACAACAAATTTACAGTAGTTTAAAATTTTCTCAACGATATTTTTCTTCTTCTTGGCTTGATTACCATTATATTTTTCAATATACATATATGTATATATATACTTATATATATGTATGTGTTTGTACTTTTCTAACATAATATTGTACAGATAGGAATATTTTATTTATGACAATCGGTATAATAACAAACTCTATTATCAATGTTATATCCACTATAAATAACTCAAGCAAAACCATCTAAATATTTTTTTTTTCGTAACGAGCGTCTTATCGTATTGGTCATAACAGCATGAACCACTGAATAATAATGATTAATTATTTTTATGATATTGTTAAAGCGATAATAAGCTACTTGACTTATCTATATAATAAAACTAAGCAAATAAGTATATACAGTGGGCAAGGTAGAAACGATCGTTATCTATTATTCAACAATAAAAAACAATCACCTACTGTGAAGTGAATATATTTTTTAAATATTTGTAAATATTTACTAAATTTAGAAAAGTTTTGGTAATAATTTTTGGTTTGTATTGAATAACCTGAGACCATTGAGAGCATCGGTCTTTATTATAATTGTCTAGTGTTTACTGAGTAATGTACGCTTTAGCTTTAATAAGGGGATACTATGCCAAAATCTGAACCGAATATCTATAAATTGGTGTTTACAAAATTAAACGAAACATTATATCACCAAAATGGAATTTAATGAAAATAAACCAATAAAATATGTAGTATAAATATAATATAAAATTGTAATTGCATTATAGGTCTAATAATAACTCATAAAAATACTGCTTCAAATTTAGCAAATAAAAATTGATAAAATTCACATAATCTAATAATTCTTCGAATTGTTTTTATTATTTTATTTAATCTGCAATACGTTCACATAAGTAAAGTGCAAGGCTGGGTCCAACAACAACATGCAGGCATAACTATTCATATCAAGAAAATTACCCATGGGTAATCAACCATCACAACAGTTTTATTTATTAAAATACGAAATTGAAGAAACATTAGAGACATTAATATAACACCTATAAGTAGATTATAGTGTTAATTCATTTATTCGTAACCAGCCCAAGCAGAAAACTGGATCTGCTAAAGGAATAGAGTAATTCGAATTGAAAACAAAAGAAAATAAGCCTCCACTGATTAATATCGTTGGCAAACCAAACCACTCTGAAATTAAAACGGCGATGAAATAGGCAACTGAAAACGAATTCAAGGCCTTAAGTAACCTGTGGAAAGAAACACCACATGCACATATACCAATACGGTACACTTATGAACACAAAAAAATCGTAGAATTAAACTTGAACCAACCTGCTTCAACAAAAGATGACTACCAATATCCATACCAACATTCGATAATAATGTAAAAATTCAAGACATTTATTGCCTATTCGAGAAAAAACATCACAAAAATACCTCAGTGTAAAATGTCAAGATTACAACCACACACATAAAACCGTGCAGGTTGTATAAAGTGTAATAGGCGCTGATAAAAGTATATACACTGTACAGTAAACGAACTATACCGAAATCCATACCAACATTCGATAATAATGTAAAAATTCAAGACATTTATTAAGCCTATTCGAGAAAAAACATCACAAAAATACCTCAGTGTAAAATGTCAAGATTACAACCACACACATAAAACCGTGCAGGTTGTATAAAGTGTAATAGGCGCTGATAAAAGTATATACACTGTACAGTAAACGAACTATTTAAAAGTATATACACTGTACAGGAAGCGCATGATAAAAGTATATACACTGTACAGTAAACGAACATAATCTAGCGAAATGCATAAATTGCAAAGGACAACATTCCGCAAATTACCGAGAGTGTAAGGTAACTTCATCCACATAGAATATATCCTGACTCCCAGGAGCGCACTGCAACCTTACAAAAAGTTTGAACCAAGAAATGGATAATAACTGATTTACATTCAAAGATCCGTAAGAGAACAATTGGGATCTAGGTTCGACAAAGGCCGGACAGTAGCAAAGCTAGTATAGGCAGTCGTTCACTACCTCCAGACAATCGTCATAAAGACCATTCTGAGCAAGTCCCTTGCGTTGGAGATGAACCTTGAAACGGCCATGGCTAGTAATAAGTGCACCCAGAACTCTGAGTTAGTTCTTTTTTAAGGATAACACATATTTAGTAAACCACACGTTGGGTTCATGAACCGTTTCGCCTTTCGATAGCTAGGAGTAAAACGCCGCTTCAGACCCAGTTCAAGTAAAGCAAACTTTTTAATAGCGTCCTTATACCACCATTGAATAATGGAGGAACTGATGTCTCGGGACCAAGAAATTTACTCTGGATCAACCATATTCCCCACAACGCTACAATGAGCAGGCATCCACAAGATCCTTATTCTCGTATTAGAGCAAAGGAGATTAATGTAATGTTTGCAATCTTTGGCTAGTTTAGACGTAGTCAAAAAATTCTTAAGGGTATTAGGCACGGCTTTACTATATCTGTGCAGATAATAATAGCTTTCCATAAATCACTAAACTTAAACGCCTCAATCGCACGTTGGGTAAGTAACTAATAGTAACTAATTCAGCTTGAAAATCCGTGCAGTGTTTATTCAGACTACCCGAGAATCTGAGCCCATACTTTGGACAATATAATTCAAACAAACCCTGCACGGACTTCTGAACGAATCCGAAAAAAAAACTATCGACTCAGACAACTGTCTATAAAGATCCTGAGAAAGCTACAGTTCTCTCGAAGGGAAGACGAGGGAGAATGAATTGGCGAAGTTAATCTTGGGGAATAGTCCAGGAAGGTACCTACTAGAAACTCTTCGTAATTAAGTCATCTTTCGATTCTAGTTACGAGTTCACGTAGAGCAGTTTCGCAGGGCTTACCAGCTCTGTAAGCATGTTGCATGTTACTGAGAGGGGAGGTAGTTAAATAGTTATCCCTAATAAATCTGACAATGATCCTCCCTAAAGCCTTAAGAAAAGTAGAGGTAAGACTAATGGGCCTAAACGCTTTTGGGTCAGTATTATCGGACTTGCCAGCCTTAGGTATGAATACCAACCACTCTACTCCTGCTCCATGATCGTTTTACAGTACTAAAAGCAACGCACGCCTGGAACAGATTGAGCAGGAGAGTACTGATGAGTAGAAAACCATGCTGCAATTCAGCAGGGAAGATGCCATCAAAACCACTTGATTTGAAAGGTGCAAACGAGAAAACACTCCAGCGTACGGGCTAAGTTCCAATCCAGAGTACCGACAAAAATTTCAAGAGGTACGAAGGCAACTACACCCGAAATACACACCAAAATAGAAAATTTGAATACAAACATTGGTATATGCAGCTAGATGCTCTCTGAAGTATGATTATTTCTCGAAAATATATTAAATACAGACCCTGCTGTATAGCATGGACAAGCAGCTAGACACTTCCAAATATATATTTCTAAATCGGATTTGCTGGTCTATGGAAACAAAGGTTATTTAATATTCAATCACATATAAATGAAAATATAAATGAATGTGGTGAAGTTCTTAAGCAATTAATGTTCAATGGCCGAAGAATTCAACTTGGCCCTTGAACCCGAAACATCCCAGAAATTAAAACGAAGTTTAGATATTATAAATTTATTCAAAAAAGAGTGCGCTGTGGCAAGTATTATCTGCACTAAAACAAGAATGCGTTTGGCGGATGAGTGGCAATAAAATGCAAATACTTCCAATAAAAAAACGATAAAATCTGGGCGCAAAGTGCTAAAATGAAGCGTGAACTTAGAATGTAAATTTAAGATATTGCTAAATTTATTTTTATACGAAGTTGATCTTCCTTGAGCTTTCATAACCTCTCTCAAACGATTTGGCATTGTGTGAATGCAGTTTGATAATGACCTTAATACTCCAAAAGTACAATCATTTAAAATTGCTTTCTAACATTTTCGTATCTTTCTATTTGGCCTGAAATTTTTCCGTTTCCAATATAAGCTCACAAGTTTCCAAGAACGGTTAAATCGAGACTCTGCGCTGGCCAAGGCAACTCATTTTAATCCACATTTTAAAAATTTTTTGAAACAGGCTGCCTCTTATGCATCGGAGCATTGTGATGTTGAAGGGTAAAATTGGGGCCAATTAATTTTTGTGCAGCTTCAAATACGTGTTCATTTAACAAATCAAAATATTCCATTTGAATAATATTTTTCCTCTCAGCCAAATAAGAGCTCCGCGCCAGGGTATGTAACCGTATACCATTGTATGCCCACCACACGAATGTAGCCGCGTTAGAATAGGAACCATCCTTCTTAGTTTTTCTTTAGGAGTAGAATAAAAATATTTTTTTCTAAATGAGTAAATATCGGGTACCCCATTTGGAACTTGACAACATAGAACTTTCACTGTGAACACACCCTTAAACAAATAACCAAACTGTCAGAGTCAAAACATTCAGTAAAGACAACATTTCCATCATGATAAAGTACACGAACGAACAACGTTTACAAATAATTAAAATGTACTACAAAAAGCCAATATTGTACGAGAAATAGCGGCCGTTTCCGTCGAAATGTGTGGCCGAGTCATCGAAAATTGGGTTCAATGAATCGACACCTGCAAACGTGCCCGCGGTGAACATATGAACTATGTCGAATTCCATACATAAATCTTGTGATTGTACTTCAAGCCAATAATAAAATTTTCGAGATATCTTAAATTGTTTGCGTTTTATTAAAAAAAAAGTTGTCAAGTCCTTATTGAAAAACCCTTAATCAATGTTTTTCTGTTCCAAGTTTATTTATGTATGAACAATTCGAAATCCAGATGGCCTTGCTACTAACAACGTTTTCAACTGTACGTGATGCTGGAAACATTTATAATAAATTCAATGATCCACTTCTCACGCTACATCGACACTTATTCTCAACCAACAAAAGTCTCTGAAAACAAGTTAAAAGTCATAATCAGATGATTCCGCTGTCAACGTTGTATTATTGTCTGTGAAAAATCACTTTAAACGTCCTGTAATTAGAGACGATCGTTTCGATATTTTCAGCAGAAACGTTGCTATGAAATTACGCTCTTTGCTAAAACAACAATTCATTGTAGAGAAAATTTTAGATGCAACATTATCGGAAGTGGAATTGGATCTTTGACTATATCGCATAGACTGTTTTGTACAAAATAAGGTTCACGACCTCCCATTGTAACAAATGAATCCTTCTGATGCTCCTTACATATTGTTATCTCTCAAGACAGTAGGATATCCCATAAAGCTCAGCCATCTTAATGATACAATGACAGTACCCCATAAAGCTCAGCCATCTTAATCTCAGGAAATTCTAACATGTTTAATGTTATAAAAATAATCGAATAAAAAAAGATCATCACATAATACTTGCGCATAATATAACTTAGAGCCTGGGATTTATCACGGGATTTATTTTCTAAGTTTCATTATCCATATATCAGGACGATTCTGATGAGAAATCAAAATTCGATTGGTCATGAGAAACGATAATATACTTTATGTTGTTTATATGTGATAGGCGATTGCACTTTAGTTGTTGTGGTCGAAGAAAACAAAATTCAGATTTTCCAAAATAAAAAAATTAGAGCCCTGTTTTTATTTTTTCATGTAGAAAAACTGTCGAAACCTATCTGCAATAGCAATTAGCGTTATGTTTTGTAAATACATCAAATCTATTACAAAAATAGTTTGATATGTTTATGCCTCATACCAATATTGTTGTTTAGAGTTTAAGACCATCCTAATTTGACTTCCATGATCAAAAAATAGGAAAATATTTAGATTTCCCAAAAGATAAAATCAAAGTGGATATCTAATAATGCTGTAGTTTCGTCTTGTAGAAAATTTTAAATCTTTTTCCTTTATTTTTACAAAACTCTAAGAGAATAAAATTAGCTATATAGGTACGAGTACCTAGGTATGTAATATATAAGAAAAGGTACAGTAACATTGTATAAGAAAACAATCTTGATACGTACACGAAATTTATTGGCCTAGGTCAGAATAAGATAGTAGAACTATAAATTGCATTTAAATTTTGTTTGGTTTTTGCATTCCATGTTGTAAGACGAGAAGTAGGTAGGTATATCTCTCGACACTATATATGTATACCTAAGTAAAATGGAAATGAAAATCTCTTAAGTTTCCTTTTTAATGTATGTATATAATGAAGACGTATTATATATAGTCTTTACAATGTGCTAGGACCGTTATTCTACTATTTTGTCGTTCCTCTTGTGCAGTAAGTCGTAAAATTAAATTAGATACGGAGGCGATATGATGTACCTATTTAACTATTTAGAGAGTTTAGATGAATACAATCTTAACGAGGCGCATATTATAGCATGATTACAGAATTAATCATAAATATACAATATTTTGCAGAAAATAATATCAAAAATCATCGTCATCAATATCATATGTCTTGAACATTTTTTTATTTTATCTTATTAAATATTTCTTTTCGACTTTTCTTTTCTTTTTTACCCATGATAACATTATTCTTATTATATATTTTATATGTTTCTTGTTGAATTTGCAGAAATAAAAACTGGATGAAAAATAATTTTTTGTATTTTAGGAAAAAAAAAATTCACTGTGCAGTGATTTTTCGTTTTTATTTTTCAATTTTTACCCATTTTTCCTTGTCTCGTGCTGCTTTCTCGTATATATTGTTGTATATGTACATATATCGATTCTCTCGGAAAATATGAAATTCCAGATGTTACCACACACAATATACATACATATATATACAAATGGAAAAAGCTTCTGGTACCAACAAATAAAAAAAAGCTTTAAAGGAAGGAAAATGTTTCAATATTAAATTTAGACTTTTATTATGATTTTTATGTAGATGTATAAATATGCGCCACCACCGAACGGTACAATAAACCTTAAAAAACAAAATTTCCAACATTCAAGTACCAGATTATTGATGATGGGAATAACGTTGCAATATTATGATTATTACGATTATCTTGTTTTGTTGTTATTGTATCTTGATTGATGATTTATCAAAAAAAAAAATTATGTTTCGAACGATTTTAGGATTATGATATCAATTATGGGTGATTGCGGTTGTTATGTAAAATTGATATGTTGTTATTCGATGGGATGAGCAACTGCTGAACGTCTGTGATATTTTATATCCGTTATAATGCATGAAATTTAATATTATTGCGTATATGTAATGCGTCAGTTAGTTGTATAAGAAAAAAATACTGAAAATTATCTGACAGGACTTGGTCCTGAAGCTGACAAAAGCTATTCTCTCTGACAAGCTACTAAAACATATAAGAGGCCAACAATCCAAGTACCACCTATCAGGGACACAAATGGAGAATGGGTGCGACGTAACGATGAAAAAGCCGAACTGTTTGCACAACACCTGGCATCAGTATTTCAACCACACGTTATACAATCTATAGGATTGATCCTAAACCAGTCTATAGATCTCCATTAAACATCAATAGTGTTACCTCGCTAGAAGTCGCACAAGAAATAGATATAAATTTGAATACCAAAAAGTCAACTGGAATTGACGAAATTTCGCCAAGGCTGTTTAAGGAGTTATCAAAGATATATATATATATATATATATATATATATATATATATATATATATATATATATATATATATATGTGCCTGAGTGTTTCAAGGCTGCACAAATAGTCATGATAAGAAAACAGACAAACTCGGTAAGCAAATGACATCATACAGGCCGATCTCTTTGTTACCAACTATCTCAAAATTGTTTGAGAAGTTGTTTTTGAAACAACTAAAACCAATGATCATTATACCTGATTTCCCGTTTGAATTCAGGAATAAACATTCGACCACTGATCAAGTTCAGTGACCGCAAAACGAATTATTGCCCTGAGGTATTTCTAGATGTATCACAGGCTATAGATAGAGTGCAGTATGCGGATCTTATCTACAAGATAAATAAATTAGTGCAACAAAATGACTGCCAATTGCTCGAGTCGTATCTCTAAACGAAAATTAAGAGTATCACATGAAGATACATACTCTAACTTTTACCCACCTATAGCAGGAGAGCCTCAGGGTAGCGTACTAAGACCTTTCATTTATCTTCTTTACACTCCCGATATACCGACAACGGAAACAACGTTCATCGGAACTTTTGCTGATGAATATGATACTGTAGTATTGGCATCAAGCGAATCAAACAGTTGAATACTTACAATAAGCACTCGATAAAATCAGCCAATAGACCAAGGACTGGAAATTAAACCTGAACGAGCTGAAATCAGTCCATGTAACATATGAGTTGCGGAGCAACTTCCATACATTTCTAAATGGGGTACAAATTACACAAGCTGAATCTGCTAAACTGTGGAAACACCACGTTAGACAAAACGCTGAATAAATTAAAATAAAACAACGTAAAATGTACTGGCTGGTAGGAAAACATTCTAAGCTTGGCCTGTACTGTAAACGCCTTGTCTACAAATCGATTATTAAACCAATCAAATTGATAAATCATTCAACGTTGTCAAAACAAATTTCTACGCGCAATAACGAATTCTAACAGCTACGGAACCAACGAGGAATTACATAATGATCTAAATGTTAAATGAATTGTTGAAGTGATCCAGGAATTAGCCATCAAACATGAAAAAGATTACTGCAGCATACCATACCATACACATCTAATAATTGAAGAATAACTGAAATTATTTTGTGATATCATTTGATTATCAATACTTGATAAAGTAAATTTAAAGCTTTAATTTAAACAAAATCCTAGTTGAAACTTCCCAATTTTAAAAATATTATTGATTAAAATTTTTGGAACTTCAAATTCTGAGGATTTTCAGATTCTTTAAATAAATTAACTATAAAATGTAGAACCTATTAAGCATATATGGAAGTTCAACTCAAACTGTCTCCAGATTGAAGGCCTTGGGCATTCGGAGCAGGGATGAGCGAGGTAGATTACGCTATATAATCTATACGTGGATGTCGACACGTAAAATATTACGTAGATTACATGGCAGTATTTTTTGTTGACGTCAACAATTAAGACAATGTCAACAACCTACGATATATTAGCGAATTGAAAAAACTGCGTCAATTCCCAATTGTATTATGTAACAATTCAGTTAAGCCGTAAGAAGATATTAAAGATGGATTCAAATTAAATCGGAAATCGAATACAACGATCTTGAATTAATTTTCAAATTTTATTGCTACGGATAGTCAAGCAAAAGTGGGTCGATGTTCCCCGTGAGATTCTACACTTTCCGATGTGTCTTTGACCGTAATATTATTCCATTCAGAACGCATATTTTCAGCAACCTTATCGTATCCGCCATTCTTCTTTTCACTATTGTCAAATATTTGTTGATACGTCGAAAACCGGTCGGCAAAATACGTTTCTGTAGTCATTCTTTTATGTACACATTCGGCATCATTGTGGATGATGTGACAAAGAAATGGCTTCAGTGGCGATTTTAAGCATAGGCAACCAAGGCAGCTGCTTTTGGCCTCGTACTTTTTTAATATTGTCATATATACCTAATTAAAATCATTTAGTAAATGGGTTTCTTTGATGATAACGTTTGTTGGCCGTTAGTTGCTTGAATGTAATCAAGGCTGTAGGCAACAGTATATTAAGAGGTGTATGACTATAATCGTGCAGGCATGTTGTAAACATATATTCATTGATGTTGATTGGATCGGTTCATATCAGGCTTCAGGCGTTCATCGGTATCAGACTCTTCAGGCGTTCATCGGTATTATGCAAATTGTTTATGTGAGTATCCTTATGCAAAAGAGAGTGATGACGCCTTTTGCATATTAGGAACGAAGCTCGCGAGAAACATTGAGGTTCCAAATGTTCTGAACGCGTAAGCAGTTGGTACTAGCTATTATTTTGGCTCGGTTTTCAAAGTTCATGCTTTTGAGCAGTGGGCATTTATAATGTAGTGATCTTTTTTAGACGCTATACAACTCCATTGCTGTTTTTGGGTAGTATTATAAACTCTTAAATGTTTCTGTCCAGCGCTAATTGATTTTATTACTGGAGCACATAAGTCCAGCATCACATCTTGTTCCCAAAAATTTCAAAAAATTATCTAATGATGAAAATGCTTCGTTAACAGAATCCTTTGCCCATAACTGCCTGGTATCTGCATCTATTTTGTTTCCTAGGATATGCACTAACCAAGGTTTACGCATTTCTGCTGAATTTCCTATAGCTCGTAGTCCTCGAATAACCTAGTCTGAAGTCTCGCAAAATGTCTTCAGCTCTTTATATGGTTTACTTGAGTACAAGACATTTGGTTCAAAAATAGTTGAATCAATGACGGTACGTTGGATTTCGGGGCTTGTTATATCTGTTTACTAATTTGTTCCACGCTTCTTCGTAATTATGCTCCATGATCTTTATGTTTGTATTAAACCTGCTGCCTCTCCTTTCAGTAATCCATTTAGGATTTGAAATTTATGAGATGCACGTAAACCTTTGTTCTCATGAACCGATGTTGTAAATAAATCATTAAAGGACAGCCACAGTTTGTAATCACCATCGAACGGTTCCATATTGAGTTGTAATAACTGTTGCCCTGTAACGGTCGCCTGTCAACAACCGTTACCACCCTGTCCAATTCAACCTTACCTACAAACACAATTTTGAGGTCAATACCTCCACTTTACCTTGTTGACAAAATATTGTGTAAATAAAACAAATTCATAGTGTGTTATTCTCCTATAGAATTACGCTAATTTATAGTGTGTTATTATAAAAATGCATACCCAGCAAAATCGGTAACAATTATTAAATAACTTTACGTTATCAAATTATTTTTGTAACCTATATATTTCTTTTACAACGTTTTCGCAACGTTTGTAAAAATTAATTTTTTTTTAAACACAAGTAAATGATGTCAAGTGGTTTTTGATAGATTGCATTTATATGCGTTTTCTTTTGTTTTTCCTCTCACTCTATCAACCCACCAAATTGGTATAAATACCAAAAATATTCTTACTTGTGGAGAGAGTTGAATTTTGTCCGTGCTACGGGTCAGAACCGTCCGGTTTTGGCCGTGGTACGGAACAGATACAGATTAGAGAGTTGACTTTTGGTCTGTAATTAGGCGGGTAATTAAGTAAAAAAAGAAACTTAAAGATAAATAGTAAATTAAAATTAAAAAAACGAAACATAAGTTTTTTTTTCTTTGGAGTAAAACAAGCAGAATTTCGGTAAGTATAGGATTCAAAGCCATTTCACCTACTAACTTAAAACGGCCCAATTGGTGACGGGTCTGCCAGTGGTCCCTAACAGGACGGAAGAAAGTATAGCGTAAGCATCGTCTTCCCTACTGCTGGCAACGCGTTACCAATATATATATACTTACTAACCACTGAGTGGGCAGACGTAGCATCTACCACTCACACAAACCTGTTTTCTCTTCTTTTTTTTCTCCTCCATTACCCATCATGGTAATGGATTGGCACTAAGCCGCTATTGAACGACAATGGTCGATCACGCCATGGGCTCCACAAAGTATTTGTGGGTCCGAATTTTCCTCATAAACCTGTTCCCCTTTGTATGCTTTGGCCATACATACGCGGTTAATCTAAGTCTTATACGTTGACACCAAAACCCACAACCAATATACCCCTACCGACCTGAGCTACAGGTTAATGCCGCGGTGCTCAACGTCTAGGACAACTTCTATGTAGCTGGGGCCGGAGTAGTATCCAGCCTTAGTTACAGCCCCATGAACTGACCTAATGTGGCATTTAGATCTAGAAGATTTATGTTCATTAGATCGGAGGTTTATTGCAGCTTTTAAATTGGAAATAGTATTGAAATATATTTCGTCCACTACATCGGATACTGGTTGATAGGTTTCATAGGCCAGTAGTTCTACCTCACAATCACTAAAATCCTTGTATGGTTTTCTTTGGTGATATATTTTATTTATTAACAAATCAACTACAGTTCATTGGGCCCAAATCAACTACAATTCATTATTTTTTAAATTAAATTTTTCAAATCAAAATGTTAAATAAAATGATTCAAAAATCAGATGCCTCATATGGGCAATATGATCGTTCATTATTATTATTTATTTTTAATTGGTTGAAACCCATAAGGATTCCGCCTTCAAAGCCGGGACGGCCCATGGTACAAATCATATTTGCATCGGAAAATCCATCCACATCCAGCAATTATTAATCTTTTTAAATTATAGCAAATGAGAATTTATAAAAAAATTAAAGTTCATTACAAATTTTTAGCCCACTTTACAAAGCACTCACATAGTAAAATACACGAAAAATTATCTTGCTCTGATGCAAGACAATTTTTCGTGTGCTTCTATATGAGTGCATGGAAAGGTTGATTAAAATTTGCTGTCAAAATTTTTTATTTTTTTAAAAAAACAAAATTTCGATACCAAACTTTAGTCAACCTTACCCTGCTTTCGCAAGGTAAAATACACAAAAAATTGGATGGCACTGATGCAAGATAATTTTTTGTACGTTTTACTTTGTTAACATAAACACTTTACAACCGTTTTTTTTTTAAACAGAATCAAAGGCATTTGGTTTATATGTACTTCATGAGAAGATTAACCCGAAAATGATCAAAATTCTGCATATCGTCGATACTTGGATGGTTTTTAATCCAATCCTTTATTTCATTCCTCAGTAACATATCAATTTCTTTGGTTTCACTTTTCTCATCGAACTGGGTTTGAAATTTTATGAAATTTTTGTAGCTGTCGGTGGGTTCATTTAATTGCCACTGACATAGACGAAGGTTCGATGTAGTTATTTGTTGCTTATGAAATTTGACCACATTTTTGATGTTGGTGATCTTATTATTCGTATTTCGATACAGCATGTTAATCGATGATCACCTGCCATGATTTTAAGTTTGGTGGTAAACAGTACCTTTTCATTAGCCTTTCTATCCAACAGAAAGAATACATAGCAGTATAGTGGTGTAGTTGAAAATCAATTTCTTGCAGTTATCGAGATCAAAGCGGATGACATAACCTATTTTTAGAATTTAAGCTAAATTCATTATTATCTTGATGTTTAAAATTTTTAGATAAATTTAAATATTATCAAAAACGATTTGAGTAAAATTCCAGAAGTTTAAACTTTACTTCAAGATTGAATGGCTATATTAAATTTTCAGTTTTAATCTAAAATTGATTGTTTGCGGATTTGGTAATTTGAGATAGTTTCTTTTTTCTCTCTAGATTTTGCCCTATGGACCCTTCAAAGTAATTTAACAGTGTTTCGAGGTTAATTCAAGCATACATTTTTTGTGATATTGATTCAATTGGTTGGTAAAATTATAAAATACCTGTAAAGCTTTCGGCCTAAATTGTTAAATTATTTAACTATGTAATTGTAGAAATTTATAACATTAATAGTATGTTGTGAGAATTAAGCTTAAACAATTATAATAAAACAGTGGTTAAAGGCCATTACTAGCCTCTTACTGCGTCAACAATCTGGCTCCAACGGTTTCGATCCTGGACTTGGTCTTCATACTGTCCTAGACAACCAGAAGAAACCAAGTCATTTCCTACACCGTGGAGCCACCCTCCCCTACAACGCCATCTGCGCCTACCACATGGTGGCTCTCCTTTCAGAGATCGCTGCACAATTCGTTCCGGATCAGCACGCAGAACGTAACCGAGCACGCAGAACGTATCGCTGAGATCTTATTTCATGCACAATATGAGGGATCTTCATTAGATCTCTGATCTCGATACTGTACAGAGCTCGGTATGTGCCATCTATTTCGCGTTTGGGGCCGTAAATCACACGCACGACTCTTCTCTCAAATGTAAGGAGCCATCTCTCGTCCGTCAACGTCCAACATACACATCCAAACATAACCATGGGCCTGATCAATGCTTTGTAAAGCTTCAGCTTCACGGCACTTGATAGGAGTTTAGATTTTAGCAGTGGCCCCAGAGGATACAAAGTACGGCTGCCAGCTGCCAGTCGTACTTTAATATCTTACCTCACCCACACTGTTATCGTGAGTAATAAGAAAGCCAAATATTTGAACCTCCTCACTCCTTCGAACGTGTAGTGGCCACTACTAAAACGTGGTGTGCCATTGTCCCTGTACCAGAGAACAAGTATTTCGTTTTTTAGTCATTGATATGAAGTCCAACTGAAGCTGAAAACTCCACAAGCGGATCTAGTATTTCCTTAACTCCGTTGCTATTCTGTCCAATCACGCATGTGTCATCTGCATATGCAAGCATTTGATTGAACTAGCGATATAAAATGTTGCGCTGAGGTGTTTCAGTTTTACGAAAGATGTACTCCAACATAAGATTAAAGAGTATCGGGGACAGAGCATGTCCCTACCGAACACCCGAGCCAACTGCAAAAATTCTTGATAGCCTGTTCTCAACTTTAACACAGCATTGAGACTGCGTCACTGTCATTCTACACAATCGTACCATTTTTGTTGGCAAACCTATAGATATTCCAGCGCAGACCACAGACTCTCTCGATTGATCGAGTCAACACCTGATGCACGGGGATGGAAGTTTCATAATATTTAGATAGAATCACTCGCAGCGAAAAGACCTGATCAGTGGCTGATCGATTCGGACGAAATCCTCCTTGATAGTCACCAACCAGGTCCTCCGCTAGAGGGGTGATTCTATCCAATATAATGAAGGACAGTAATTTGTATGCTGTGTATACCGCAATAATTGTCACACTTCAAGCGGTCCCTTCTTGAAGATGGGGCATATCGCGGCCACTTTCAGGCATTTCTTCGGTTCGCCATACTAACCGAATAAGGTCGAAAAGACAGTTCCACAAAGTATCCCCTCCGAATATCAAGAGCTCCGAATTAATGCAGTCCACTCCAGGTGAGCGGTTTCGTTTTAGTCTCTGCATAGCCTGAGTGAATTCCTCATGGGATGGATCCTCAATGCAAATCTCGGTAGTCTGTATTTGAGGTGACTCAACTACAGTCTGTGACGTATGATGAACATCAAGCAGGTCGGTAAAGTGTCTATTCCATGTGTCGAGTACTGCGTCGAAGCTTAAACTATGCAACTAAAAAATTAATTTAAAAAATTCCAAATGAAAGTTCTATGGCCTAGACCGTATGTAACTAAAGTTAACAAATGGAGCCTTTAGTTTTCGAATAAACCCCATATCAATTTTTTGAATTTGACGTTAATTTGAATTATTCCGTACTCTCGAATGTGCCACAGGATATTTTTGACAAAGGTAAAGAAAATGCTGAGCCTGCAGTTCTTTTGAATTTGCCAAAGGTTGAATATATTTTGCAAAAGGCTGAAATTGATCTGCAAAGGAGTGAAATTGGTAGGCAAAAGGTTGAATTTGGAGTGCGTACTAAACTAACATATTATTAGAGAATTTTTGAAATTTTTTTACGGACGTGTAAATTATGATGTGAGCAAGTAGTGTATAGCTAATACCAAATCTCTCGCCTAACCACAAAAATCACGTACCAAATGTTTATCATTTTGACACAAATCCATTTATATTAATCGAAATAAAACATTTCATGTGCCATACAGACACAGACACTCAAATGTAATACAAGTGTCAAAAAGAGCATCCAAATTTCCCAGAAATCATTTCGACTTTAATTTGATGTGTGTGTGCTATGTAAGAAAACTAAACATAACAGAAATTTTTATATTTTTTTTTGTCTTGTTATGTTTCATTTTGTACTCACCTGCCAATTTGTGATAACGAAAACCCAGAATGTAATCGTAATTTAATTCAACAGTAAAATACAAACGGAAAGGATGTACATATGTACATATGTATTATATATACAGGTTAAGAGATTTATTAGGGGATGAATTTTTGGCTCGCTTCAAATCGAGAACATATACATATGTATATGTATATATGTTTATACTGCCACCGCACATAAGCGATACGTATTAAAAGAAATAATTATCTTAAGTGGAGAAGAACTATTACAACTATAGTACGAGTATATAAAACAAAAATTGTAAATTGCATCCCATTAACACATTACAGTTAGCACTATCCAGAAGAAATAACATGAAGTTAATTTTTTTTATTTTGGATACAAAACACTACAACCCAGTTTTTACTCGCCGTTATGACTTTTTAATTACGCCTGGCAGAAATGGGAACACACCAACAATAACAACAAAATAATTAAAATGGAAATTATAAAATGTACTGTATAAATGCGACCAGGGAATGAAACATAAGTTCTGGAGCAAATCTTATGTTTTACATGCTATAACTAATGTAGAGAAGTTGTAGTTTTGGTTGCTGGTGAATTTAATCATTTTATATAGTTTTGTTGTTATTCGAAACGAGTATATATTATGCGGTGTAAGCAAACAAAAACTAACGACCGTTGGTTTATGCTTTTTCCAATATGTTTAATTTATGTTTGTGGTGTGTAGTGTTGTTCATTTTACGATGATATTGTACATATCACCTTGAATATCAGCTTTAAAAATCTTTTTTCTTCCGAGGATATAATTAACTTTAATAATATTTTCACTTTTCCCAATTTTTTTTTGAATATCTACTCTATACATCCGCCCTCCCCATGCAGACATAAAGACATACAGCAAAAATATTTCCGAACGTACATGTTCGAGAGAAACAAATAAAATTTTGATTTCATATAAAAAAATAAAAATCAATTGATAATACCAGAATATCGTAATCCAGAAATATATTAAGGGAAACAGCAACGCCGTACATACATACGTACGGATGATACGAATGAAAAAAATAATGTTCGAGATTTTTTTTTGTTTAATTTTTTTTATTTCATTCCAGGAACATAATAAAAATCACGTAGATATGAACTCCCAAAACTAAAATAACCAAACAAACAGACAATCCCCGCAACAAAAAAATCGAAACATTTACAACAAACATTGAACACAAAATATTGATATTAAATCGTGTACAGCTTGTTGTTGTTGTAATTGGGTTTCGATTTCCCAGTAAATCAGCAATTACGATGTTTGTTGGTTTTTTTGTGGTTATGGAAGATGATATTTTTGCCGTGTGCCACCACAAATTGTTCAACGTCGTAAATCATTGAATGGGGTGATAGTGGTGAGAAAGTAATTTTGAAGCTTTATTACGATATTTTGATGTCATTTTTTAGTGTCAATTGAGTTCTTTACGAACACACTCTAGTTTTAATGAACTTTAAACTCAAATTTTAAAATTGTATCTTTTATCAAATTCTAAAAACTATAATTTTAGGTACAGTCAGTACGACCCGTGGGTTGTTTCTCAGCTATCTAGTCTCCTGTTTAAAGCATCTATGGATCTCTTTTGTTTTATAAGCCGTGTATTTAGCGTTTCGATGCTTTTAAATATTTTTTCAAGCGAAGATGTATCTTCGAAGCCTTTGAAATTTACTGATTTGTGTGGAGTCGTACTTTGTAGCCCGGATGCCACCACTAGCGAAAACGACTTGCTATCAGTTACTTTACTCGATATAGATGTGGTAAAGTTTCCTAGGTTGGTGTTTACGCTATTGGCTACCGGCGTTTTATAATATGATGGACCTTGCCGTGATTTGTCTCTAATTTTTTGTAGTTCTTTAGCTACTATGCATCCTCTGTAGTGCAGACGAATAAATTTATTTCAATTCGAAGGATTACGAAAAAATTTCAGCTTCCAGTAATTTCCATATTTCAAGCTTTACAATAACGGCAAGTTTACCTTTATATTTTGAACAAATTAAGGAAACCAGATGCAATATTGCTAGAGGATCGTAAGACAAAGTTAAGCCGTTTGAACAAATTGATGGGAGAATTTCCGAATGAAAATAATTTGTGTGATGCAGATCCAACACAAGATCCTTACATGGAATATTAAGCACATAATTATAACGCCACCATCGGATTGAATACATTAATTGTTTAAAAAAGATTTGATAACGCAAATACTAACACAACGGTGGACCCTAATTTTCTGAAGACAATATACTGAGTAGCAAGCATTCTAGAAATAATGTACATACATGCTATACGAGATTTTTGTCACCGGTTGAGAAGGTTCAATTTGAAGGGTCTACTTTGAGTTGAACCTGCCAGTCTTTTACGACTCTTTAGCATTGTAAGGACGCATTATATTGAAGCTTTTAAAAACTCTTAGAGTAATTATAGAAAAATTCTGTACAAAGCGTCTATAATAATCTACAAAATCAAAAAAAACTTTGTGGTGTTGGGCTCGGGGTAGTTCACAATGACGTTTATTTTGCAGGATCCGGTTTCACACCTGAGTTTTCGTAAACACACGACAACTTCTTAAGTCTTTGATTATGTTAATATAAGTTCTGCCCATAAACGGCTTGTCAAGATTTACTATAGTCATTTAAGAGGATATGAGACCAGACATATCGGTATTCATAAGATTTCGAAAGTAAGCTGAAGTTCCCTTAAAAACCAAAAGGCATACGGCTAAATTGATAATGTCTAGCAGTTGTATTGAAAGTCTTTTTCGGTTTGCCTCATCTTTATCTCATTTAAACGTCGAAAATTGATAACAACGTGCCATTTACGTGAACCTAGAGGCAAATTCTAAGGGCTATCATTTGGTTACAATGATTGGTGAAGGATTCAGTGGTATTACTACCGTACACTTTCCAAAATCAATTTTAAATTGATATCAAGTTTGAAAATCCTTCTCAAAAATTCCACTACAAGGAGTTGGAAAATCGTTCTTGACTGATATTTTAGAGTAGGATGAAAGTTAAAAGATTCAAAGCACACGAATGTTGAGTTATGCTTACATCGTCTCCCAGTATATCAACTAAGGGATTGTAAAGAACTGAATTAACAATGTGAAGGTAGCATTATTAAATTTAGATTGTGATTCAATAAAAGCTTTTTTGCTCAGCGAGTAAGGATTCAATTCTATTCGTAAATATCTGTACTGACTGATTCATCCTTAGTTTGGGTAGTTTTAGCTCAAACTCAGGAATATTTACAGGATTACCGCCGAATTCCATTTAGACTGATATAGTTTTTGATTCAACCACTTCTACGGATTTACAAGAAGATAACGCGAAGCTGAGCGTAGTTTCTGAGCGTAGAAAGTTCGAATAATTAAAAATTTGGTTTTGTTGTCTCGTGAACATTTTAAATATGTTCAAAAGCAGGGTGTAGCGTTTTCATGGATCGAAGACGTATATTATACATTTGTGGTATAGTATATATCTTCTGGTGCTTGCGGTAGAAATAAATATGCATTGCTGGCGCTGATGGGAGAGATGTGCCAAATTCATTTAATTATTATTGTTGAGTATTAGAATTTACGCATTTCAAGTTGAACAGATAACGAGTTTCCAACACTACACCGATTCATTTATTTTTTATTACAACACATTTGGCACGCCCTGTCCACGCCTATTTAATAATTTAGAAATCTTGAACAAATATCTTAAGTAAAGGTATAGCAGATGACCAATGATTTCGATAGGAACGTTGTGTTTTGTGCAAAACAAGCTGAGCCGACCCCCAAAGTTATCAACGGCTTTATTACTGGGTCTGGATTGTGATTTCAAATACAGTTCCATGTCAGGTGTGTTTTTTATTTTTGCTTCCTTTTGCATGTGTTTTTTGGTGCCCGATTAGATTGCGCTTCACATTTCTTTTTACTCATTACAATTTCTATGATTAGTGATCATCGAAGCTGATAGTTTTGGAATGCGGACCATTTTTTGGGCCATTTTAAATATCATGCTATATACAGGGAATCATATGAACCTGATTGCGAGCCAGTATACTTCATATCATTGATTAACTCTGCTTGTATCTCTCTGATCCACCAGTCTGAGATGATTACTAAATTACAAAGATTTAAATAGATAAATGATGACTCAGAACACTGCGCATAAGATTGAATTCATATATGGTGGAATAGAGATCAAATGACTACAAAGAATTATCGAGACCGTTATCAGCTTGATCTTTCATGACACAGTTTGTGCTATAGAAAATAATGAATTTTTTATGTTTGCGAGTTGGTTTAACAATATACTGCATCGCGATAGTATATATTAATTTCAACTCCGCAACTGGGATGGTTTTGTTTTTTAGAATAAGTTTCGATTTAATTATACCTCCGACAACCATCGTGAAACAAAAAAAAAAATTCATATTGCGTTTCTTTAGAAAGGCACTTGAAATTGATTTCTAACAAAAAATTCGCTAATCATATCCAATTTAAAAAAAAACGTCCAGACGATGAATCAGTTAAGAACCATTATTAATTGATTGATTGGTTGAATGCATTCTGCTAATGCTTTGACAGTACTACTTAAAAGTTTAAGTATTTCAAACCAATTATACAGTATTAAAGCGAGCACGCGGTCGGTGTAAAACGATAAGCAAGTCATATTTCATTAATACTATCAAAACGTAAAATCTAATCACATTCGAATAAAACATAACAGGAGTATCTTAAAATATGTCAAATTAAAATTTATTGTTCATAAGAGTATCATAGATTTAGTATACCTAATAGGCAGGTGTATATGCATTGCACGTTGGAAAATCAATTGGTGGCATTTTAAAATCACTCGTTTCACCCACTTGAAATACTAAACCCATACCGAATGCAGCATGCCAATCATAATGGCAATGCAACAACCAAAAACCAGGATTATCAGCACGGATTCGTAACACAGCAAATCCAGCGCTTGGTACTGCAATCGTATCTTTTTGCGGAGGAACCCGATCCGCAGCTCGTTTCAAAAATCTTGTATTCCGTTGTGTTTCATCCGTATAGCAGTCAGCCGTACCCAATTCGGCACAATGGCCCGTAATTATCACTGAAAATGGATAGCCGTGTAAATGGAATGCATGATGTAAATCACGCCTAGTTGTTGATTCATCCACCAATATTATTTCGACGACGGAATCTAAGTCTAATTTAACGCGGTGCGGACATTGACAAAATCGGTTAACACATTCAACCGGTCGATTATCCTCATCACAGAAGGCGCCATCAGTTACCTGGGTGATTTGCGTTAAAATTGGAAATGATGGATATGACAAACTGATATTGTTTATGGCACCCAGCAATAGTATGTCTTCCCGAAGATCTGAAAATTCAAAATATCTTTATAAATGATCTGTCTAAAGAAAATATATTTTCGAGGACTTACTATAAAATCCACCATAATTATTTTCAACGAACACTTCACTTTTCGGTATGGCATAATTATTAAATTTGAAAACATAAGTGGAATCTGGTGTTATCGTCTCTAAATTATCCGTTTTATCAGCCGCCTCTAAATCGGAAACAGTAACAAAACTATCGCCGTCTGCAAAACTCCAAGCTCTTGGATTATTTAGAACCAAACCTTTAGGAATAAATAAACTTTTTGGTCGATGCACATTCGCAAAGGTAGCAAGTGGTACATCATCTTCCGTGTAATATGATAAAATCGCGTACTGTTCAATTTGTTCGCCGATCATACACATCGAACGCATTTTAATCCAATAATTTTTTGCTTCTCTATTTGCGTTCAAAATGAAATCGTAACGTTCACCCGAATGAGCATAAAACGTATTGAACACTTCCGGTTCGAGATTGTACGAGTCCGAAGCAATTACCTGCATACTATGTCTCTCAATTTGAATCGACCAACTACAATAGAACGATGCACTATTTATGTAACGGAAACGATACCGATTCCCTTGTTGCACACGAAACACTTTTAATGGTATTCGAGGATATGCTGAATTTTTATGCTGGCCAAGTCCATTGATTAAAAAATCGGATGGGACTAATCCTTCACCTTTAGTTGGTAAACCGGGTACAAATTGTTCTGCAACATCGTGCATCCAATCAGCGACAACAATTAGATGTTCCGACAAATCATAATCATACAAACTAGTATGTATGCCCACATCGTCCGGTTCACGAATTATGAGACCACCGTAAATACCGTTAGTTTTGTGGTGTCCAGCATGCGAATGCCAATACATAGTTCCCGCTTGTGAAGCACTGAATTTATACCGAAAGGTTGAAGCAAAATCAATCGGACACTGTGTAATGAATGGTACACCATCCATAAATGGTTCATCGTGCAATTGCATACCATGCCAATGGATTGTAGTTGCTGTGCCAGCCATCGCATTTATCACATCCACTATAACCACATCGTCTTTGCAGACGAAAATTGGTGGTCCCGGAATTTGTCGATTCACCGTCATAATACCGCGCTCAACACCGTCCCCAGTTACACACATTATATTCAGACAATCTTCCAGCACACCTTTGGCACAATCACCACACGCCGGCCCCATCGAATGATAATGTTCCAAATAAAATTTATAATAACAATTTCGTACATCACCAGTCTCACATTCACGATCACATATTGAAAAATCTTCACCTTCACTAGCTTTAGCGTTCGCACTCGTTGTTATATTATTATTGACCGAGAGCGGCACTAAGTGTAACGCATTCGAGAATTTTATTAAAACAAATAAATACACTAGATACTTCATCGTGTACGGCTACGATTGTATTGGCGATTTAAACTCACGAGTCGTAGTAATGAATTTTCAATTTCATGTACACGTTTATTAATCAAACCACCCAAATTGATAACTTCTCTAAGCGTATTGATTAGATCATCATGTATAAGGTAATTAATGATATAACCAATTAAGTACGTTTATACGTTTTACCTTCGGCATATACATACACATGTGAAATACATTCGGACAAAATTGATTTATTCGATTTTATCTAAAGTAGCAAAATATTTGTTTGATAATTCAATTTTATAATCGCTAATCGGAATAGGGTAAAGCCGGGTGATATTAATACGCGAATATGTAAAATTCCAAAAACAATTTGAAATCCAATGCTTTTTAAATATTATTGATTCTCACATCAGAGATTTCAATAAGTTTCAGCCAGAATAATAGGAAACATGACAAAAACTTAAACTGAGCTTGAAATTACAATTTAAATTATTCTTAAAAACTATATCTAACTTATCTCGAGAGAATTAAATGTTCAGGTGATTATTAATCGCAAATCTGTGAGGGTTTAAAAATAAAAATTAGGGCGTTGTTTTTATATCACAATAAGCAATGGTATTATAGAATGGTAACCAAATTATTATTACTTTTTTGTTTTATAATTTTATTTGTTAAATTGATAAAAATAACGCCCTAATTTTTATCGACATAATTTTTATTTGTAAATAACGCTTTTCTACAATTCCATTTAATTGTCCTAACTATGTTGACAACTGTTCGCAAATGCTAAAATATGATTTTTATGCTTTTTCTCACTGGACGTTTTGATTTATTAAAAGTTCACAATAATTCGGATTCAGAGATCTAATACCAATTTTTGCACTTCCGAAGTTTGTTTTGATCCAATTTTTTAATCATCTTTCTCCAATTTTTTAATCATCTTTCAGTGTAGAGCACTAAAATGGCGTAAATAATTTTTTTTTGCTTGCCGCATTGAGCTTTCAAAATTGTGGAGGGATCAAGGGCCGGGAAGGACTCCGATTCAAATTATAATCTACCTTTTGGTCTAATGGAAGTTAATTTGAAAGTTAATTCTCATTATGTACAGGATAAGTAGGAAATTAATTCGGGTAATTGCTTTTCACCTAGAACATTTCAATCTATTTAAAAATTCAAAGTGATCCAACCCCGTGGCCAATAGCTACATAGAGATTTAAAATAAAAAATTGTATACCTTTCTAAATTGCTGTACATTTTTACCATTTCAAATTTTAAAGCGATCTGAACCCGTAGCCCGTTTTTACTAACAGGCCGTAGGTCCATCCCCAGTCATTGTAAATTGTATTTGTTTACTTGTTGTTATACTTGTCGCTAAAAATTTGTACCAGGCGCAGTATACTCTAGAACCCGAATGGCAAATATTTAGGGCGCTGCCCTGGTTCAATATTTCTGTCATGTATGTTAATTTGGTTAAGGTGGAAATTTGAGATTGAGTCAATAGAATATGTTTATCATTCGTATATTATTTTAAAAGGAATATTGCAGTTAATATATAGTTGCTATCGAAATCAAAACACTAAGAAATGTTGGTAAGATGTGGGATTTACTTATGAGGAAAATATCGGCTGAATATTAGTTTGGTCTATACGCCCTATTTGTGTTTTTTTTAAACAGAATCTAGAATAGGATAAGATTATACGCTGTTTTAGAATCAGTTTCCCCACTTTTTGGCATAAATGGAAGAAAATAGTAGTATAGTGAGAAGAAAAATATTTGTTATAATTTGTTTGGGTCAAAACGGCACGGAACATTTATATTTAAAAAAAACAGTAAAAATTTACCGCCTGCAAGCAGCAGCGTATTACACCTTAGGCATTCGAGATATTTGTCAAATTCCTAATACAAATGTAAACAAGATTAAAAAAGGGTCTATAATAAGATCTCAGTATTTCTTAACAAAAATAGAGGCCTCAATTAAATAAATTACCTAGTAGAGCCTCAATAAACCATAACGAGCTTCTGTCTGCTCGAGATCTCCGATCCTGAACCTTGCGGCATCGTGTTCATCCAACATGTATTTTTTATTGGTCTTATGCTCAAGTATTGCAGTTTGCTATGTGCGATTTAATTAGAATCCCTTTTTCATCCTTCTTCATTTGGAAGGATGGTTTACAATTCATAAAAATGTGAACCATAAATTGGACATTTTCATTTGGGCGTGCATTTGGTTCGATACCACAAGTTTCAAATTTTAAATTTGAATTAAGAAATTTGTAAAGTGCTGTGAATTAGTAATTTCCAATTCGTTTACAAAAGTCGGGAATTGAATTAAAATTCAGAATTGAAAACGAAATTTCATTCAGAATTTGGAAATTAAATTTACAAAGAAATAATTTAGCATAAGATATTTAATTTCAGCCCTATCACATTTCTCACCTATCCAACAATCTTTGATACATGTTCAAGTATCTTGGGCAATTTGAAAAGTTATCTAATATTTAAAATGAAAGGTCGAACATTTATTAATGGAATTTTATAAATTTTTAAAAGTCTAATGAAACTTGATTGATCTAAATTTTGCTACGTGACAGTTTGGGTATTATTTCGGAAATTTTCTACAAATTATTTGTGATTTAATTTACGGAATGTAAAATATCCAATATTTAGTTTAAATTTAAATAGGAAAGATATTTCAAAAATCTAGTTAACTAATTAGCTTTCTCTAAATTTGTGATTTTTGAATATCACAAAAATTAGAGAAATGCTCTAAAATTCCCAAAAAATGTCCACCTAATAATGTAAACCGTACTTGTGATGCAATACCAAATTTTATAAATATACATAATGTATTTTAAGTTAATTCTATTTAAAATTTGGAAATATTTGCAAATTGACAAAGCATTGAACGTTTTATAAATAAATACAATATCATCGGTTGAATCCTCTTTTTTATAATTCGAGTGTCGTCCATCTACACATTGTACAGTTCCAAACTACCGGATAAATTGCGGATTGAAGGATTTATTTGATATCCTGCTTTAATTTCGGTTCCCGATACCTCCCGATCTAAACGTCACATATAGGTATGCCAAATATCATCATAATCGGTTAAGAAATAGGCTTGGTGTCCATTTCATGCAGATACGTAAGTTCTGAATTTATACTTGTTCCATACTAATGCTGTATTCAAAATTCTATTACAAACGTTCTCCTTACTGTGAGCTCACGCAGACGTAAATTTTCGTTTCGTATTCACATATTTAGATGTATTAAAACTGGATAAGAAGTTAGATTTTTATTCTAGAAAATATCTTATTACATCGTGCCTACATTGTGTAAATAGTTTTTGCATCAAATTTTATTAGTTTTGAGGAAGGAACAGTACAACCAACAGTCAAATAAGCCTTGGTCTCTTTGGTACATTTTGAGATCCGGCCCAGCTCCAATCTATATTTTATTGTACGAGTCTAAGCTCTTAAATTTTCCAAGTTTTGATCATTTTCGGAGTACAATCACGTGTTTGAATTGTCGACTGCACGCGAAATAAATACACCAGTGCATTGCGTAGCCGAAATTACGTAGGCCGACTGACGGCATCATATTTAATATATTTCTATGAATATTTTTTTAATTTTTTTTTATAAGAATGTATAAATAATCCCACATGATTGGTGTCTGATATTCAACGAATTGTTAAATTATTCATCTTGACTAAAAGTCAGGTGATACAACGTTGAAAAAAATTTGAGCCAAACAGAGAAAAAATTTAAAATCAATAAACAAAATAAGTTAACATATAAGTATCCGAGGCGAATTTGTATCGCGAAAAAACACCACGAAATAAATAAAAAATATTTTGAGATAGTCCAGCGAGTAATTCACTCTATATGAGTGGTGAAAACAGAGTATTAAATTATTTGGTCGCTCACTTGTACTTTTTGTGGACTTCGGTGTGCTCTTTAGGTGTGCTCCAAAGTTCCCTGGGGTCGGCAATCTATGGCTTTCTCATCTTGGTTCAAGCTATCAACTAAACTGGCAGGCATACACACAATACTTTCTTTCAATTGCATCGATGAAATTTCCAGGTATACCAACTGCCTCTCATTCTTCTGTAGTGGTGGTATTAACCAGAGTTAACACGCAAAAATCTATACTAACAATTTTTTCATTTAGCCCATCGGTCTTGAGTTGACTGTATAGAAAATGGCTGAAATGGCTCCTCTCGCTCTTATTTCTGGAAATAGGTGAAGAGTGTAAAACTAAAAAGACTGTAATAAAAATTAAATGTAAAATATTTGTTACAGAATGATGTGGAATTGAAATGTATGCTTTTAGTTACCGAGTTTTAGCTACGACGTTTGGATCGGGAGGTACCGGGTTCGAATCCCAACAGAGGCGGGATGCAAAATGGATTTTTCATCTCCTGATTACGATTGGTGATAAAATTGAAAGCATCTATGATCCTCTGTTGGAATGTAGAACTCAAGGGCCGACCCATTTTCCATGTCACTGTACTGGGTGACATGGAGCTATGCAATCCGCGGGTGGTTTACTGTACTTTGTGAATGGGATGAATGAATGGATTGAATGAATGTTGTGTGAATGTAAGGTAAGGCTATGGACAAAAAAGTGGCTATGCCAAGTCCTTCTCAAAAAAATAAAAAATAAAAAAAGGTTTAAGTGCCGTGAAGCTGAAGCTTTACAAAGCGTTGATCAGGCCCGTTGTTATATTTGCATGTGAAAGTTGGGCGCTGAAGGATGAGTATGAGAGATGGCTCCTAACATTTGAGAGAAGAGTCATGCGTGTGATTTACGGCCCAAAACGCGAAATAGATGGTACCTACCGAGCTCATTGTACAGAGATCGAGATCAGAGATCTAATGAAGATCCCCGATATTGTACATGAAGTAAGATCTCAGCGAGTACGCTGGCTCTGGCACGTTCTGCGTGTTGATCCGAAACGAATTGTGCAGCGATCTCTGAAAGGAGAGCCACCATATGGTAGGGGCAGAGGTCGTTGCAGACGACGATGGCTCCACGGTGTAGAGAACGACTTGGCCTCTTCAGATTGTCTTAGACAGTATGAAGACCATGCTCGGGATCGAAACTGCTGGAGCCAAATTGTTGATTCAGTGACGGGCCAATAATGGCCTTTAAAACTGTATAAAAAAAAAAATACACAAGCAGGTTCATAACCATACTAAAAGTGTTTTATTTTATTTTCCGCACTTGCTCATTGGAACCATTTTTACAAAGCGCTGAATACTCCTTAGCGGAAAAATACAGAGAACATGGAGTACTGTTCCTTGACCTTTAATATTTTCTGTGCTATTAAAATGTCCTAGTTAAGAGGTGAGAGGCAGCTCTAGACGACTTTCAACGTGATGGGAGGCGATTTAAGTGGCTTATGCATTACATTATACCTCAACCAGTCCAACTCCACGGCATTCACTTTTCATATGACAATAACTTTATTAAGCTATAAGCTATTTAAGACGTTACCGTATGTGGATAACAAGATTATTGAGAAGTTCCTCGCAAAACACCTGGCCACCGACTTTCACCAAAAATTATTTTAAAAAAATTAAAATTATATTTATGGTTTCTGAATCAAATTGACTCTTTTATTTAGTTGGTTTGATTTAGAATTCCCATTTGAAATATTGTCTTGTCAAAACTACTTTTCTGAAACGATACTCTTTTCAATAAACATAACAAATTTGAGTGAACCGCAGATTAATTGCCATATTAATGGTAATTTACCATTTATTGGTATCCATTTAACCTTGAATTTAGAAAATTGAGGGACACCAAACCGACAAGCGCGATTATCAAGATTGTTGCAAAACTATATTGATTGGAAATAGTAATACAACTGTTAAAAATTCAATTTTATCTTTTATAATGTGTGCAAGAAAGTTATAGCATTTCCCCGCTTTCCAATTTTGTCTCCGGGAGCTTGTACTCGTATAATATCACTAATTCAAGCCATTTTGAAAGTCTCTGACCATTTTCCTGTATATGAGTTTTGTTAACTCCCACAAATTTTAGTCTCACTTTGAATTTTGCAATTTAAATTCTTGATCACATCAAAGCTGTTCTGAATGCTCAAATAAAGAATTCATATTCGAACTATTTTATTTGTCACAATCCTTATAAAATTCAGATTGGCAAATGTTTATTGGAATGTCCATATAAAGAACTATCTTAAACAGGAAGTTAACTAGGAAAATCAATGATTAGTCGAAGTCATAATGTTTAGTATATTTACAAATCGTCCAAGTATCTTTGCAAATTCACTTTTACGGATTATATGAATAATTAAAACATTTTGGAAACCCGTGGTCTACAGCTCATGTACGGGATTTTATGTAAGATATAGTCACTATAAAAACCCACTTTAATTTGTCACAAGCTAGGTGAAAGCGCCAATATTCTATATAAAAACAATCCTAAATTTTTTAGTGTTAGGCAATTAAAGGAAAACCAATTTCAAGGTCACAAATTAGTAAACAAAAAATCACATTTCACTTTTAATCGAATTATGTACATTACTCCCAGAAAAAAATATCAAAATTTAGTTCACCCAAATCGAATTACTAATACCTAGACAAAATTCACAACCCTCCTCCACCAAAAAAAAAATAAAAAATCGGGAAAGTCTAAGCTCTTTATATTGATTTTCCTTTTTCCTAAACAATTTTTGTAATGGTTCAAATTAATTTTATTACCAATTCACTTAAAAATGCCTTTCGTCTTCATTACATACACCCCGCGAGCATTAAGGAGTGAGTAAGTTCTTATCTAATCAGAAGTATTTTTTTTTATTTTTTATTTTGTCAAATTACTGTTAATCTAATTTTCACAACCATACAAATATTTCGTGAGACAACGTATAATGTAGCAAGAAAAATGTGATAAAAGTAACCAAGCGGCAGAGAAACGATGAATAATAATGAAAATGATTGGGAAAATTAGATCTAAAAATTGAACGAATTTGATTGGATGTTCGAAAAAATTTATCTTCTTCAACTTATACACAGTAAAAATATCTCAAAAATAAATGTATATAAGACATAAAAAAAAACATATTTGAGACTTATATAATATTGGGATAAGTTCGGTTTAATTTGTGTACTGCGCGCGATGTTATATACTTCCAGGATTTTTTGGAGAAACTTTTTTGTATTCAACGAGAGAATTCATTCGAACTAATATTTATGTGCAGGAGAACAACAGGTGGTTTTTCCCCGTACAAGATTTACTTGGTTCGAAAAGTTTTCATCGCCCATAAAAATTTTATTTAGTATTCACCAGAATGTTGAAGTGACAACAACGTCAATTTTCTTGAATTTCCTCAATATTGTCCAAAATAGTTTACGTGTTTGAGTGATTTTCGTTTAGTGCGTTGTTAGTGTACATACTTATATATATATATATATATGTATAGTATAGCGAATGCCTATCTATTTATAGAAAAAAGTGAAATTTATGAGAAAAAATTTATTGATTAAGGGTTGAAGAAAAAAGAAAATTTGTTTAAAGCTCATAAAATTTAAAAAGGGGTTAATATACGAGTGTATATTTTAGATTCTAATCAGACGAAGAAAATATTTTTTTTTTTGTTTGTTTGTGTTCTATTCTCTGTTAAACATAATTAAAGTGTCATTAATTACAAATCACGGACATGGATAAATGAATAAAAAATAAAAAATAAAATAGAAAAACCCAAAGAAAAAAATTTAATGAAAAATATGGGAAAAATTATGAAAAGAAACGTAAAATGGGGAAAATGAAGGTAACTTAATTAGACTCATTATAAGTACTGTACTTTTAGTAAATTTTTTTAATTTATTTTTTGGGGTGTTCCTATATCATTGTTGTTGTTGTTGGTCATTTGATTTTATTAGATGATAATAGAATTACAAATAAAGTAAAAAAAAAAAGGATTTGTTTGGACGCACAAAGAGATTTTTTATTGTGATCATTGTGCGCGAGTTTAATTAGTTTTTATACCTTGTAGAAATTACAACACTATATGGGTTGTGTTTGCTACGTTGGTTATCAGTGGAACGATTTTGGGTTAATTTGTTGGTTAAATTTAAATAATAGTATAATTTTTAATCTATTATAGCTGTGGTTAAAAAAGTTAAACTAAACAAATGGTTGATAAAATATATAGTTTACTAGGAAGTGCAAGTCGTTGAAATCTTTTGAATTTTTTTCATCTTGGGCGGGGGTGAACATAATTTATTTATTTTATTGGCATTGTCTTATCTCAAAATTTAGTTGCTTTGGGGTCCAGAGTGCATAATGAAAAATAAGTGAAGTCAGGTTCGAGAAGTTTTAGCCTTACAAAAAAAAAATTGACAGACCAACGAAAATTGATTGGATGATCGTGAGGTGAAGATACATACCATCAGTCATCAATATAAAAGTTTGATTATTTTTATGATTATTTCGCTTAGCATCTATTAAGAAAAAAATGTAATGTACACAAAACTAGTGGTGATGTACTAAGCTAAGTATACCATAAAACATGACATCATCAAATCACATTTATCTAATAATTGCAAGCTGTGAAACTTAAAATATTCTGTCTAAATTATTGAAATTTTTTCTATTAAATTAAACTTTCTGTTCTTTTCTTTGACATTTGGGAAACTATAGTCAACACAACAATTGAGAACTCATTGTAGCTTGATAAGAACCATATGCATACAACCACATGCCAACATAAACCATGTAGCCTTTATAAATTTAGAATATTACATCAAATGATGGCAAATAATTTTAGAGGCTTGACTATTATGAAACTATATAAAATATTAATTAAAGCCAAGTGTGGACGAATGGATATAAAATTAGTTAATCAGCCCAAAATTTAATTTAAACTAAATGTGAACTCGATGCAAAGTGTTAAATGAAATGTTTCGAATTTACGAGCATTTCTCCAATTTTAGAAAAATTAACAACAAATTTTTGATGTAATTATAAAATTAAAGCTGGTTTTAAATATCTCAACACTTTTTTAGATAGTAAATTAAAATGTAATTTTCAACAAGACTTTGAATTTTTAAAATTCATCAAATTATTTAGAATAAAAGTAGTACTTCAAAATATTTCTTGAACATTTTTCAAATTTACAAATAATTTTCAAATTATTAAATTAAATTAAATACTAGAAATTTTTTGTATAGCATTTTGGATAAATCCTAAAGTTAGGGTAAATTTTTCATATTTTAAAAATTTATAAGATTTTTGATGCTCAAATATTCTAGTACTAATTATCTAAGTGCAGCTCTTCACAATTTTTTACTATTGTAATAATCTAAATTCTATTTAATATAGGTAGACTGTCTACTTATAGAGGTCAAATAAGCACTCATATATAGTAAAATACACGAAAAATTGTGTTGCAATATTGTTAGTACGTTTTTCTATGTAAATGTTTTTCTAAAATTCCATAAATAATTATAAAAAATAATCTCCATACCAGATTTTTCTACTTTTAGAAGCACTCACATAAAAAAACACGGAAAATTCAATATACCAGATTTTAATCGAATTTTCCAAGCACTTCCATAGTAAAAGATTCGACTTCTCCAAAGACTCACATTTAGTAAAACATAGGAACATTTTTTAACGAATTTAAAACGTTTGAGATTTTATAAATATTTTTTTTCTTGGATGGTGATATGAACGTTGTGGGCCCTAAATGAATGGTGTGAAATTGCCCAATATGACAAACCACGCCTGCCTAAACCTGCTAATCCCCTAATTTTTTCAAAAATTAAAATTTTTTCTTATATACGTCATTATGGTGTCAGCTTCCCAGAGTTTTACCAAAAATATTTGAAAGTTTATTTTTTTGGTAGAGCTTTGCCAAAAAAAATAGCTTGTCGCAAGAAAAACCCATATTCGATTAAATTATTAGGTTTATCGGTTTATCCGAATAACAGGATTTGGGACAATAGTGAAATTTGTCCTTAAAAATAGCTTATTTTTAGGACAGATTTAGGACAAAGCTTAATTGACTGGTTACGTGCACATTCCGAATTCATTTGTTTCCATCTCATTTTTCATCAGATATCAATATGTATACAATATAGTATACCATTCCCACACCACCATTATAACGACTTTACAGTATAAAGTTTACTTACTCACTTTAAATTTATTGAGGTATTTACTCAAACAATCAGTTTACTCAAACAATCAGTAACATTATCACCTGATATTTTAAAATTAAATTCATTCATAAAATATTAATTTTTCTACTGTGCGTGCTTGGTGACTATAGGTTGTCTTAAATTAAACCGGCTAAACCTGTGGTTTGCGAAAGGACTGTTGACCTTTGGAACAATTCGTCCTTCCCTAAAAAAGTGTCCTTATCTGTCCTATTTTAAATACTTTGAAAAGTACTGAAAATCTATTACTTTTTAAAACTAAATGTTGCCAAAATCATAAAACAAAGAAAAGATTTTGCAATAAGTTACTTTAGATCTTGAGCACATTTAACTAGAGAAAATTGGAGATATACATTTAAGAAAACCTTTAGTAATTTTGAGAACCACGTAACTCAGAGAAATTTTCTTATTTAAAGTAATTTCCATTTTTGGGTTCAGAAAAGGGGTGGCATCCCAGAAAGAAATACAATTTGCGAACTAAGAAAGCTAAAATTTTCTAAATTCAGATCCATCGCACATTTGCAAGAAGTTCAGAGATATTTTGTGGTTTGAAGTAATTTCTATTTGGTGGTCCAAAAAACCGTTAGCAACCCTGAGTGTTGAGAACTGAGGAAATTTAAATTTTCTAGATTCAGTTGAACTTCTAAGTAAATGTTTATAAACTTTGAGAGTTGCGAAACACGTGATTTTCATTCTTAGATTATTGGGAACCAACCAAAAATGGAAATCTTCTGGATTTAGTTGAAATGTTAAGTCTATCAGCATATAACAGATATACAAGAAAAAACAGTAAACTACAGGTCATTATTAAATATTGTTTTCAAGGCAAACCAAAACATACACACACTTTATAGATTTATGTTTAGCCTATTTTTGAGTAGAATATATTCACTATATATATATACACCGTATCGAACACTTTTTCAAAGTTTGTATAAGCGAAACAAGTTTGCCACAATCTAATAATTTTGAAGTGGCAAAACGTTTCGTAAAAAATAAATGATGTAAGGAACTAATTAAACTTTTAACTGCATAGATACCATCTAACTGACTTTTCAAAAATGTTGGTAAAACTATTTCAAATTGAAATAATTTAATTTTCTAAATCACTGGTAACATACCTTTTAAAATCAGAGCAAAATCAGCTTTCTTTGAAATTGGGGGAATACAGCCTTTTTCAAGCATGAAATAATTAGATATGTATGTTGTCGGAAGCTGCATCTTTTTTAATAAATACTTTTTAATATCCAATGAAGAACAAATTCTAAAAACATCATCCCCAGTGAATAAATCAGTAAATATGGGCAGTATAAATAAGGTACTAATTTGATTTGATTTGGTTTCTTGAATAAACTCTTCTTACTTTTCATAAAATCTGAGAAGAATTTATGGGCTTAATTTTTAGCACGCTTTCGAAGATATAGGGAAAACCGCATAGAAATTAAAAATTTCAAGTTTACGACATCAGGTTTAGGGACTCTAACTCGGTTCCATCGCCGTCGGGTAATTAGGTAATTTAGCATTTCCAGAGCTTTTGCAAAGAACCGGAACCGATTAATTTTTTCTAAGCTATAAAACTAAATTCTAGAATCATTATACGATGGCCATACCCACATCTTCGAATAGCCTGACATTTAATTGTGCTACCTAAAGTCTTGAAATATTAATTCATAAGCAGCACCTAAAACTCGCTAAGCTGGTATTTTAATTTTTTATTTGAACACTTTCAATTTGTTCACATTATTTTCAATATACGGCCAAATCGACAAACGAACGTTGTGCGAATATGGTTTTAAGGTAAAGCAACGCCAATTTAGGGCAAATGTTGCTTCAAGAACAGTTTGGGGAAATGAACCGCAAGTCGTAGTACCACCACGTAGCAGAATTTGTTATTGTAATTTTTAACATTCACAGTTAGTTATCATTTAGATGTGATTATGCATGATCACGTGGTCTAAGATTTAAAATATTTAAATTAAACACTATGTATCTACTTTCGACCAACTCTATGAAATAAATAGTTGTAGATATGAAATAAAATTTAAAATGTCGATTTTACTAACATATGTTATGGTTAAATGCGAATCAAAAATTGGGTAGCACAATTAATTGAATTAGAATTATCGAAGGCACGCGTTTCTTCACTTGGTCTGGCATTCGCCTGCCAGAAGTCAACCTGCCTAAATTTAGTGATTTAGAGTCAAAATGACTTGCATTTAGGCACACATAACACCACTGGGAAATTACCACGAAAATAAAAGTGTTTGTTTTTCTAAAAAATTTCTGATGATTTCTGTATTAGATAACAATTAAGATATCATGAAATAAAATAAAAATAAAATTTAACTTTAAAATAATTCTTAATATTTTAGATTTAAATGAAAATAAAAATATTGTAATAACCAGTATAACAAATAAAAAAATAATTTATTTTTCAACGTAGTCGTCTTTTAGCTCGACACACTTAAGGTTGGTTTATATTATCCGTTCCGTTCCGCACAGACACGTACCGGCACAGACAAAAAAAATATTGTTTCATACATTTTATATGGAAGTATTTATATTATCCGTACGTTTCCTTTCAGACACGTACCGTACAGACAAATATTGTATAAAAGAATATTTGTCTGAAATGATACGTAAGCGAAAAAATACGAACAAAACGAAATAACTCGAATTCATAGTATCGTTTCATTATCCATCCATGCTGATGTATTTTGTATTTTTGTACATGAATTATTTTAGTTTGTTGCGATCAATCGATCATGCAACTGAATAGGTCGAAATATGTATGTATGGGTATGTCGGTTACTTTCAGATAATTTTTATTTCAGATTTAAATTATTTTCAGATATGATTATTAAAGTTTTATGATTTCAACATTTTTATTAATTTTTACTATCAATATTACTCTTTTAATACTGATATTATCAATTGATTAAATATTTTATTCTAAATATTTAATTTTATTTATTTTGTATTTTTATATTCTTGTTTTTCGTTTGTACTGTACGTAGTTGAGCGGTGACTGTACGTTGTTACGAATATATACGATCGACATATCGAAATAATACGAATGAATGTCTGTACGGAAACGTACGGATAATATAAATACTTGATGTCTGTGTCGGTACGTGTCTGTAAGGAACTGAACGGATAATATAAACCAACCTTTAGTCTAACGTTTTTCCCATTTCTCGATCCCATCCGAAAAATACGATTTCTCCAACCCTTCAAAATAGGCGTTTGTTGCATCGATGATCTCCTCATTAGAGCCAAATCTCTTTCCGCCGAGCAATTTCTTCAAGTTCAAACAGGAAAAAGTCGCATGAGGCTAAGTCTGGAGAATATGGCGGATGTGGAAGCAATTCGAATCGTAATTCATGGATTTTGGATGCCAAATGCGGTCGTTTTTCTTTCAAAACGTCGTTGAAACGTTCCAATAAGTTGCAGTAATATTCGCCGTTGACTGTTCTCCCCTTTTGAAGGTAATCGATGTGGATTATGCCACGTACATCCCAAAAAAACTGTAGCCATGACTTTGTTGGCTGATAAAACCGCCTTAGCCTTCTTCGGCGCAGATCCGCCAGTAGAAATCCACTGTTTTGACTGTTCTTTGGTCTCCGGTGTATAGTGATGAATCCATGTTTCATCCACAGTTATCAAACGACGCAAAAACTCTTTTTTATTCGTTTAAACATCGCCAAACCTGCCTCTGAAGTTGTCACACGTATGCGTTTTTGGTCGATTGTCAGCAAACGCGGCATTTTCCACGCAAAAACTAATGTTTAATTAACACACGAAATTCACTTTTTTGTGTTTGCAAAAAAACAATGAGTTATCTGTTTTCAATGGCTATCAAAACTGAACTAAATGATAGATCTGTCTTTAATTTGGTCTAGTGACATATGGTATTAACAAATGGCATTTGGGATTGACCGAAAATATTATTAAATAAAACTCAAATTGAAAAAATACTATGGGATTTATTCAATAGAATAAAAGGCTCAATTCGGCCGTAATCCTAAATTGGCCAAGCTGAAGCTCAATTTGGCCTTAATCTTTAATTGGTCAAGTCTAGTCACACATGCGTGTGATCAGAATTTTTCTATGATGCATTCTAGAGTACGAAATTATTCAAATTTACATCAAATTGAAAAATTTACTATGGGACAAATATATGTGAAAGTACTAAAAGCTCAATTTGGCCTTAATCTTTAATTGGTTAAGTTTAATTTAAATTTCAGACTAAAAAACTACCCTTTGTCATTTTCCATGCCTGTGATCAGAATTTTTCTATGACACGTTCTAAAGTACGGAATTATTCAAATTTACATGAAATTGAAAAATTACTCTAATTTCTTTTATTGTCTTATACAGGTAATACCAGAGTACAAAACAATTTAATAAATTTTTAACGAAAAACTTACATTCGTTAACAACAACAAAAATAAAGTTAATCGTCCTAAAATTGTCTGGTTATATTCTCAAATTACCTATACATATGTACATACATATATACAAATAGAATTTAATTATTAATTATTATAAATTATAATTAATAATAAAATTTCGAATTTGCATATCACATCTGCCAAAATTCGATGACACTCATTTAATATTTTTATGTTTTTATGAAAAATCAATTTTCCTAAATACATACAACTCCAGCAAAACTATAGACTAGATATATACTCAAAATAAAATTATAAATTTAAATTAACATTAAATCACCCACAAATGTAATCAAAATTAAATATTCATTTCTGGTAAAAATAAAACAACAACAACAAAATATACTAAATTTTTCCAAAAATTCAATTTATAAACAGATTTTCATTTTGTCGGAATCTGAAAAACTATTTTCTCTCTGTGTACATGTACATATGTACATACGTATCAACATTACGTACGTATCTCTATCTACAGTTTAAATATTTTTGGGTATATTTTGGTAGAACAACAACACAAACCGTATTAAAATTTCAAAACAAACATTTCTAACTCTCTTTCGAAAATAAAAATAAAAATATTTTCTAATTAAAATCATTCAAAATACAACAAAACTACAAGAGTATATACCACGGTAAATATGAAAGTCTATATATACTATGTGTCCTATCTGTTAAATTTAGATAAAGAACTGGAAAATTATTTTCCCTTGGTTTGTTGTTTTTGTTTTTGGTCTGCTGTCTAGTTTTATTTTGAATATATTTTCCTATAGGAAAAACCAATAAAATGCAAATAATTTGAATATTGTTGTTATATGTATGTTGGTTCAACATTGGGTGTTATAAAATATTTATCGGTTATTTTTTTTTATGGAAATGATCACTGTGTGTAAATAAATCTGGGAGGCGGTATGTCCTACCCGTACCACATACATATCGACGAAAAACGATAGTAAATTGCTCAATTTAAATAACAGCAACAACAATACGAAGTATAAATGTTGTGTACGTAGTACGAGTGAGTATATTGGAAATAGATAATTTTCTATCAATTTAATTATGAGTGATTGTTGGCAGATATAAATTTTAAATTAAGCTTTTCTCATCACACATAATATATAGTTTTGTGTATGTATTTATATCAGTCGGCCGAAATCAGAAAAATGCAATTGAAAAATTATTAAATATTTATAATCTTGGATACACATAGTTTCTCAAATATTTGAGATAAAAACTCATTTATGACTTTTTATGGTACATATATAGAAGTATACATATGTATGTAGGATCAAATCTACATACGTATATGTATGACTGTGTATATGTACATATAGACATGCTCTGTGTTTCTTTTATAAATGGTAATTTTATGGAAATTCATTTATTGTATTGCTCGGTCATGCATTTCAATGTGGAAATTGTCTCAATATTTTTTTAAAAATCTAAAAACTATTGTCGTCGTTTCGTATATATGTATATATACAGAGTATTTCGAAATGATATACAAAGCAAAGTGACCAAAAAACTATCAATAGACATTTATATAGCCTTTTAGAAATATGCATATGAGAAACTGAATTAGAATTAACTTTAACTGAATTTATTTTTTTGTTTAGTCTTATATACAGAACAAGCATTTCATGAATTTTTTAATATGCAAAATGAATAGAGAGGTGGTTAGGAATTAGCTACGAGTAGGATGTGTAGAAATTCTCAATGTTTAAAACAGTCAGTAAACACGATTTTTATGGCTTTATTATTATCTTTTGCTAAACTTTTACCCTGAAGGGTAATGAAATTTGAATTTAAGGTTTTGGAGTATAGTTCATGCAGCTTTTCTGAAATATTTATATTAAATTTATATTTGAGAGTACAATTTGTATACAACAAAAATTGGATCTTTTAAATAGCAATAATGAAAATATTATTGATTTACATGATTTATCTAATAAACCAAAATAGTAATTGCTGAGATAGGTGAAAAAATCTACTAAGAATATCTCCTTGTTGTAACGTAACTAATAACGTTTACAAATTTTCATATTTGATTAAATGACATTTATTTGGGGAAATAAAAACTATAAATTCCAAAGCTTTAGATTTGAACATTCTAAATTTTCTCATATATCATTTCTCAGAATATGAGATTATCAGAATTTGATAAAACTTCCAATTTTAATAATTAAAGTATGATCAAGTTTTTTAATTTTTTTTATAAATTTTTTATTTCTGCAGTTATGGAGCTCAAAGCTCTTTCGACTCTTTCACAGTTAGCTTATTTGCGTCCTTACCTTATGCCGTTGCCATCCAATTCGCAGGATTGCACAGTTCCGATTTATTTAACCATCTACACCTCATACAGCTCCATGCCATGATCAAGTTCATTCAAATTTTTTTTCAATTTCTGAAAATTTCGAAGACAAATTAAAATATTTCAAAGTCTGACCAATGAAATTCGGATCGTTTTTAAAAAAAATCAAAATTTGATACATTCGATTATGTTAAAATATTTATACATGAAAAATACATCATAATTGTGTTGTTCATACGTTCAATGTTTGTTTAAATTCTAGAATTGATTCCTTCATAATTTGAAATTTTCAATGAAGAAAAGAAAGAAATTCCAAAAATGTATAGATAATATTCGAAATATGTGCGGGAAATTTAAGATTCTGTTAGATTTGATAAAATTACAAACAAGAAAACTTATATAGAATTTGTCTTCTCCTTCAAAATTTGTATACCTTAAAATTTATTACGAATTACAGTACAATTCAATATTTCATCAAATATATGCATACATAATTACAAACAACCAAATTAAAACTTTAGCTATAGTAAATAGAAAATAACGATAAATTGGTTAGCACAAGATAATGATATTAGTTATTACACCACAGGTTATAACCAGAAATGTAATCCACAACAATATAGCACCATCCCATGTTCTAATTAATTACAAAACACTTATAAAATCAAATAATCATGTCTACTCTATAACTCGGTTGATAAATTTACACCAAAAAAATTCCATTGGAATTTAATTTGCTAAAAGTTTCTGTTGGAAATTTTGTTATTTTTAGTATTGTTAGATAGATTTTTTTTTCGGTGCTAAAAAGTACAAGGATATCACTGTCAAATAAAGACAAACAATATGAATCTCAGATGATGTTATTTGGTAATTGATTAACATGATATTTGGTAATTTTTATTTAAAAAACAGGAATTTCCAAAATTGTAATACAATTATTTTTGGTTTATCCTATTTTATTTGAATGTTTATTTTCGTATATCCTTGGGTAAAGTCATTATTTTCGTGTATCCTTGGGCAAAGTCAAATCCAAAAATGTATGTGTTGTTATCGACATAATAAACTTTTAGTGACAAAATAGCTGTATTATTATATTACATGATAAAAACGATAAAAATAATTAAGTAATTTTTCAATTTGATGTAAATTTGAATAATTCCGTACTCGAAAATGTGTCATAGAAAAATTCTGATCACAGGCATGGAAAACGTCAAAGGGTTGTTCTTCAACCTAGAATCAAAACTAGAGTTGACCTTTTAAAGATTAAAGCCAAATTGAGCATTTGGTAATGTCCCCACAGTAAATTTATCAATTTAATGTAAATTTGAATAATTCCGTACTCGAAAATGTGTCATAGAAAAATTGTGATCACAGTCACGGAAAACGCAAAAAGCTTGTTCTTCAACCTGAAATTGTAACTAGACTTAACCTATTAAAGATAAAGGCCAAATTGAGCTTTTAGTACTTCTACATTATGTCCCATAGTAAATTTATCAATTTGATGTAAATTTGAATAATTCCGTACTCGAAAATGTGTCATAGAAAAATTCTGATCATAGGCATGGGAAACGTCAAAAGGTTGTTCTTTAACCTGTCATCAAAACTAGACTTGACCTGTTAAAGATTAAGGCCAAATTGAGCTTTTAGTACTTTCACATTATGTGCCATCGCAAATTTCTGATTCGAGGTTTGTTGTGAAGAATAATATTTAACTGAATATTATAATATTTTATTAAACAAAAGTCCAAAACAAAATACCTGATCTCTGGTTTTAGGGACAATGGAACACCAGATTTTAGTGGTGGCCACCACACGTTTGAAGGAGTGAGGAGGTTCAAATATCTGGGTTCTCTTATCACTCACGATAACAGTGTGGATGAGGATATTAAAGTGCGGCTGGCAGCTGGTAATCGTTTGCGACTGCTAAAATCTAAACACCTATCAAGTGCCGTGAAGCTGAAGCTTTACAAAGCGTTGTTCAGGCCCATTGTTGTGTTTGGATGTGAAAGTTGGGCGCTGACGAGTACGAGAGATGGCTCCTTACATTTGAGAGAAGAATCATGCGTGTGATTTGCGGCCCAAAACGTGAAATAGATGGTACACACCGAGTCCTGTACAATTTCGAGGTCAGAGATCTGATGAAGATCTCCGATATTGTACATGAAGTGAGATCTCAGCGAGTGCGCTAGCTCGGTCACGTTCTGCGTGTTGATCCGGAACGAATTGTGCATGGATCTCTGAAAGGAGACACCTTTCATATCGGCACCTTTTATAATAATATGGAATATTACCAGTGTCTATAAAAGTATTATCAGAGTCATTAGAATTTTATCGCAACGTTCATCTATCCTTATCAAATAAGTATTTATAAACGACTTCAGTGGTCAAAAGCGTCGCTGAATTTTTGCTTAACTCTTTTACCGCAGTTTCAAGTGGTGAAGGACATCTAGCATTTCTTTTAAAATAGATATGTTCCTCCCCGAAATTTTTGATTGACCCAACTCACTTAAAGTTGTATTTACTGGATCCTTTATTTGAAGGAATCCCATCGAATTCCTTGAGTTTGGTATCTTTTTCTTATACAGTACATCAGTTATTGTTAAATGTAGGCCGTGCTTAAATAAAGTTGAGATGTTATGCCCAGGATTCTTCCATATTCGATAATAATTGGGCTAATATATTGATGATATTATATATATTTGTGCTGATATCAATTTTAAACTCTTTTAATTTATTTTCAATGTAAAGTCTTGTTTGTTCTGTATTGCATGGAACTTTCATTATAACTAATCCTAATCAAACATATTCATCAAACTATTTACAAAACCATGAAGAGAAATATTCAGGTATCTATTCATGGATTAGTCCACTCGTCTCCTGTTACTGAAAATTTGGCATTTTTTTTTTTTAAATTCGTTGATAATATTAATAATTTCATTCTTATAAAAATTTAAAATGCATTTGGTTACAGTTGCAGGACTTTTAGGCGTAACAAACCATTTACTTCTTACGTATCCTTGAATAGCTCGTGATTTTAGCATAATCTTTGCAAAATTTCATCCAAGGTTTTTTAAAACATTCTATCAAACCATTGTCATGGGGAATAACTTTTACTTTTTTAGAAGAAAATGATTCAGTTTGTTCAGTATTTCTATCATTTATTGAAGTTGTAGTAGTCGCACATGAGATAGAGTTTATATTGATTTTATGAAGTTTTAAATGGTTTAAAAGTGGCGTTGATGATCCTTTCCATCCTAATTGTTTACTGCAATGCTTACATAAAGCAACATCTCTATTTTTTTGATTTCTTTTTAAATTATTACAAATTCAGTTCGTTTTGTAATGATTTTTAAGAAAAATTGAAACTACCATATAGTGACGATTCTAATTTAATTCCGTATCTTAATTGAATTCAATTTACTATTGGTTATACTATGTATGGAAGATGGGTCGGCCCATGAGTTCTACATTCCAACAGAGGGTCATAGATGTTTTCAATTTAATCACTAATCGTAATCGGGAGATGAAAAATCCCTTTTGCATTCCCCGCCTCTGTTGGGATTCGAACCCGATACCTCCCGATCAAAACGTCGCAGGTTTAACCACTGCGCTATTTACTCGGTAACTGTATAGGGTGACATGGGGCTATGCAATGCGCAGATGGTATACTGTACTTGTGTAAATGGGATGAATGGGTTGAATGAATGTTCGTGTGAATGTGGGTATTTCACCGTGGGCCCAATAGTGGCATTGAGTGCTGGAGTAAAATCCGCCCAAATTTAAAATTTAAATGATGTTTTTTAACTAACCTAAAATGTTACAATGGTGAAACAAACAAAACTTATGGGGAAAGTAAGAAGATTTTTCGATGATTTAAGCTTCGTAACGACCGATTCATCTATGTGCCACGAGCCGTGCTGCCACAAAAATCAAGATTACCATAATATGTGTCAACGACAGATGATAATAATAAAAACCAACAAGTCAGTCATTTTAGTGTTTAGTCTTCTCACCCCAAAAAAAACCAAACCTAAAATCATGAAAAGTCTAAAAGTTCAAAACTTTTTATTTATTTCCATCAACAACAATTTTGTCACATCACTGATATGATACGATAAGAAGAATAAGAAGAATGAGACGAAATAAAAAAGATAATTTGTTTGTAGATATTCGTTAGGCAGCAGCCAAACAGCAGGATATGTATCTATCATCCTTACATATATGTGTTTTCCTTTCCTTATATAAAAGACAAAAACAAAAATAAGGTTTGAATACATAAAATTTAGGATATTATCCTAAAATTGATATGATTATGATGTTATTGGGGATCCGATATAATCTTTTTTCTTTTTTGTCAGTCTGTGTTTACTCCTGTGTGTGTGTGTTGTGTGTACGAAAAAGTTATTCCGTCATAAATGGGGTGGAGAAAAATATAAAAGTATACATTTTTGATTAACTCAATAATCCGAATAATATTTTCAATTTTTTTTTGTTTTTATAAATTTTTGTGTTACTATACTTTACTATCGAGATGCGTTCCATACGATTTGATGCTGTGTTTTTGGGGTTTATCAAACAAATTGCTTAATGAATTGAATCAAAATTAAAAAAAAAAAATTATTGTGTTTTGTGCATGAAATTTTGAAGAGATGATTGCGGAGGCAATAGAGAGTGAATTGAATATGAATTAGAATTTGTACGTCATTTTTGGTAGATAATTTATGATTTAATAATTGGAATTTTTTCCTTTTTTATATGTTTATGGTTATATGTAACTTAATTTTTTTGCGTGAATTAATCAAAAATTAACCCTACGTGTGGCCCATATATAGCTTTTATGAGACTCGTAAAGTTAATCTTTGTAAAACTCTACAGATTTTTAATGTAATAGAAATTGGATAAACTTGAAAAGTGAAACTTCATTACTTTTGAACAAGGGAATTAAAATAATTAATTAGCGTTAAATTTTAATAAAAATAACACTTTAAGTTTTGTATATAATTTGCAAATATTGAATGGTCCGTTACGTGTTGACTATCAAACCCCCCAATCAACCAAATTTAATTTTGTCGCATGTGAAAAGGTTAATTGTATGCATACACATTGTTTAAAAGTATGAACACCGAAAACCGATTAAAAATAATAGAAGATTCTAATAACTATATAACCACCGGCGTCTAGTTCCGGTCAAACTACAAACCCAATGTTTTTCATGTTCTCTATGTTTAATACACGGCAGGCAGCATAATTTACTACTGTGTATATTGAGCTACTATCAACCAATCTCAATTCAATAACCGATCAGCAAGAAAACATCAACACTAATATTGCTCCGATACCTTCAACATCAACATTAGAAAATTACCGTACCTCAACTAACACGTTGTTATAAAACGCTTTGATATACATATGTTAAATCAAGCAATGGACCGCAGTAAATATTATTATTATTATTATTATTATTAAAATTGGCCGGAACCCACGAGGATTCCGCACTCAATGCCACAAAGGCCCATGGTGCAAACCTAGGATTCTATCCCAATTCGCAAAAGCGCACTGCTGCCTTCGCAAACTGAACAAGTTTAGACCAAGGCAGAGAGGACAACTGATCTAAATTCAAAGACCTAAAGTTGAATACCCGAACTCGTATAGAGCTGAACGCAGGACAACTGCACACGAAGTGGAGGGAGTCGTCATCCTCCTCAAGGCAGTCCTCGCAAATAACATCATGCGCTAAACGCATACGATGTAGATGATCTTTAAAACGGCCATGTCCCGTAAGAATCGCTACCAAGACTCTTAACTGGCTCTTTTTTAAAGATAAAGCATACTTCGTGGACCTCAAATTGGGCTCCCCAATGAAGTACTTCGCCTTACGACAACCAAAAGTCGCAAGCCATTGAGACCTTAAGTCTTTCAGAGCGTAATCCTTAATAACTTTCTTACCGTAGTTGAAAGATATAGGAGTAGCTGGTTCAGGACCAATTAAAGTTGATTGGGAGCCAGCTTTGGCTAAACAATCCGCGATCTCATTGCCTATGATGTCACAATGAGCCGGAACCCACATGACCGTAACTTTATTGCTAGAACAAAGAAGGTTCAAGAATTGTTTGCATTCCTTGACGAGTTTAGAAACAGTCAAGGGATTTCTTAAAGAGTTAAGTACAGCTTTACTATCTGTACACAGTAGAATACTTTTGTTTTTAACAGCAAAATTTAAAGCCTCAATAACACTACGTGTCAGCGCTATTAGTTCCGCCTGAAAAACAGTACAAAGCGAACCAAGACTACCGCAACGTCTCAGATCCGTCCAAGGACAGTAGATTCCAAAGCCTGCACTGAGGTTAGAACGAGAACCATCGGAATAAAAGACAATGGACTCATCTAATTTATTAAGAAAAACATGCGAACTCCACAAATCTCTCGAGGGATAAGCCACCGAGAAAAGATTTGAGAAATGGAATTCGGGAAGTAGTCTGTCGTTAACCATATCGATTTCTGGTAAACATGAAGAATAATTACTAAAAATTTGTCGATGTCCCACGATAGAACCGAAGAGATTCCATGCCCCAATGCACCTCAGACGATAAGCTGCAGAACAGGCTGTACCTAGAATAAAGGTGCGTAACTGAGGCAAGGAAAGAATGGATTCCATAGCGAGAAGTGGAGTCGAGGACATAGCCCCCGTTATGGCTCTGCAAGCAAGGTTTTGTAGACCATTAAGCTTGGCTACAGAAGTCCTCAGATCAACTACTGGCCACCACACAATAGAGGCATACGATAGTAGCGGTAGGACCAGTGATTTATAGATAAAAGAAAGCATCCTAGGGCTTAAGCCCCAGGATTTTCCAAAGGCTCTTCTACATTGCCAAAAAATGGCAGTAGCTTTTTGAAGCTTGTAGTCCAGGTGATTCTTCCAGGAAAGTTTACTATCCAGGATAACACCAAGGTGCTTGACGTGGTCACATTTTGTGATCGTTCTCCCAAAAAGGGAGGGAACAGAAAATTCAAGAGTATTCCTCTTCTTTGTAAAGACAATTAAATCAGTTTTAGAAGGGTTGACGTGAAGACCCTTCTCAACACACCATGCCTCCACAATAGTCAAAGCATGTTGAGTTAGGTCGGATAAGACACTGAGATGTTTGCCTGAGACTGTCAGAACAAGATCATCAGCGTAGCTCTGAGCAATGTAGCCAGATTGCTGCAGCTTCACAAGCAATTCGTCAATGACCAAAAGCCACAGCAGAGGTGAGAGCACACCTCCCTGAGGACAGCCTTTGGTGACCTTAACAGAAACTAACACACCATCCAGCTCCGCCTCCACAGTGCGAGACTTAAGCATGGATTCAATCCATAGGATAATGGTGCGATCAATACCAAAATTGGTACAGGCAGTAGTGATCGTAGCAAAAGAAGTGCTATCGAAAGCTCCCGCAATATCCAGGAAAGTACCCACAAGAAACTCTCTATTATAAAGGGATTTTTCAATCCTGATTACAAGTTCATGTAGGGCGGTTTCACAGGACTTACCGACTCTATAAGCATGCTGCATGTTACTGAGTGGGGATGTAATTAGAAAATGATCTCTAATGAATCTATCGACAATTCTTTCCAGAGCTTTAAGAAAAGTTGAGGATAGACTAATAGGCCGAAAGGACTTAGGATCCGTATAATCGGACTTACCAGCTTTCGGGATAAAAACAACTCTACTTCTGCTCCAAGAATTTGGAACAGTGCTAAAAGCAATGCACGCTTGAAAAAGGTGGAGCAAATGATCCTGAATTTGAGGAAAACCCCGCTGAAGTTCAGCAGGAAAGATACCATCAGGACCGCCAGCCTTATAAGATGCAAAGGAAAATAGGCTCCATCGCAAGACATCATGATTGATCAGCTTGTGAGCCAGACTCCAATCGGGACTTGCAACAGACGTCCTAGTGAGATCGGTTGCAACATCATCCGAGTTGACGATATCACAACCAGGAAAATGAGCCGAAAGGAGCAGCTCACCAATTTCCTTGTTGGAGTAGGTAAGCTGTCCGTCCGGTAGACGAAGAGAATCCAGTTTACACGTACTGTTCTTAGCTAAAGCTTTATTGAGTCCAGCGAAAGCAGAAAGACTGTTGATTTCCTCGCAGAAGCTCAACCACGCGGCTTTTTGAGCGGATCTTAGACTTTTTTTATATTCCTTTTGAGCTAACAAGAAGTTATCCCAGTCAATCTGTTGCTTAGACTTTTTTGCTTTGTTCTTCAGTTTCCTAGTAGATTTCCTTAATTTCTTAAGGTCAGAGTTCCAAAACGGTTTGTTCCGAATCTTTTGATTAGTGATAAGGGGACATGATTTTTCAAAGGCTATCGTAATTGCCAATGCAAGAGACGATGCTTGATCCTCAATGTCCTTCCTCGACCGAATAACCCTCGGTGGCGCAAGTAAAGAACCAAGTTCGAGAGAGAAAAGACCCCAATCGGTTAATTTCCGATTGCGGTAAGGTTTAAAAGGTGGTCGTTTAAGGTTGATATTAAACGAAATACACCTGTGATCAGAGGTGAGGATGTCATTCGTCACTCTCCAGTCTAAAATTAAATCAATAATGGACATGGAGCACAAACTAATGTCAATCACCTCCTGCCGGATAGAGTTGACAAAAGTAGGCTCACTTCCAGTATTGAGAATCTCAAGCTCAGAGGAGCTTATATAATTAAACAGCGAAGAACCCCTGTGATTAATGTTCGTACTACCCCATATCGAGTGATGAGCATTAGCATCACAACCGATCACCAAAGGGGTACGCTTGTTCTTACACCATGTCACAAGATTAGTGAGTTCCTCAGAGGGAGGAGGTGAAGAGGAGTCATACGGCAAATAAACTGAGGCGATGACCAGTTTAATGCAGGAATTAGCGGATACCAGAGTAATAAGAGCAGCCGTAATATCGGCCGAGCTACACTCGTGAATAAGAACTGCATTGATATTATTGCCAATAAAAATGCACGCTCGAGTTTTATTGACAGAATTCTTACAGAAGATTCTGCCATTAAATAAGTCTAATCCAGAGACAGCATTATCAAGAAGATATGGTTCCTGGATTAGACAAATATCTGTATGCATTACAGAAAGCAACTTCCTTAACTCAAAAGAAGCAGACTTACTGTGTTGCAAGTTGATCTGTTTTACTCTAAGGATGGACGACATTGTAGAGTCGGGCAAAAAGAAGAATAAAAGTTCCCTACGGACCAGAGATAATCTTGAAAGAGATCCTCTCCAGAACGTACTGCAACAACAAACCGGAACCAGATATACTCTCGAAGGATTTCTGGTCAACCCGGAAAACAATCGATTGGCGATTTGCCTCACGTTTGCATCGGACAACCTTCCATCCTTCACTTGCAATAGCTGGATTCATCAGCTTGATGTTAGTGGTTACTACACATGGATCCTCAGGCGGACCAGGAATCCAAGTTAGTAAAAGAAGTGGTTTTGGGGGGTCGCCAACCGATAGTTGACAACCACTCCAAACATCTTTCATTTTGGAGATTGTCTCACAAAACCACTTGTAGGTCTCGTCATTGTTGCACCTGCAAATGAAGACACCATCTGAAAGATAGCACCCAAGCATCTGCGGTACAAACCCTGACGATTTAGCCGAGTCAAGAACTCGACGACTAAGTTCGAGCCGGAAAACACCCAATTTCTTCTCATCAAGAGAGATATCTGGATTGTTCTCCCGAACACAGAACTTTCTAATCGCAGCTTCCGCGACGGTCTGCGCATACGAGCGAGGCTTTTTCGTCGCCATTTCTGGAGTGGTACCGGTTATGGTACGCACTCGTTTGGGAGTGCCAGCGGAAGTGCTGGGCTGCTCCGTGATTGTGCCTAGTGCAAGGCCAGACAGTCTTTTTTGCAGACGCTGTCGACGACGTTTGCCTAGACGTCTAGCTGTAGTGCGATGGCTCGGCTCCGTTAAGATACCATCGCCATCCGAGTTCAGCAGTAAACTTTCCGTACCCGACGGTGTATCCGAGTTGCAACCAACAATATCGTGGTCAGCAAACTCGAAGTCGGATGCCAGATCAGTTGAATCCATGAACTCTTACACTATAAGATGATGGATCTGAAACCCATCATGAAATCGAGAGAAAAAAAAAATAATAAAAAAATAAAGAACAGTAAAATCAAAATAACAATAATATAATTTAAATGACGAGAAAATAATAAAAAACAAAAAGTAAAAAGAGAAGAAAAGTGTGTATAACTCTGGGTGAGAAACCGCAAAACAAAAGCAAATCGTTCAACAAAACTGTAATAATAAAATATGCACAGAAAAATAGACAGGAGTAAAAAATACACTACATACACACAAATATGTACATACATATATAACATCCATATATATATATTCATATGCAAAAAAAAAAAAATAAAAATACAAGTGTATAATTCCTATGTACAGAAATATAAAAAAACGGTTCACTTATCTTTCCGTCACACTCGTTTTAGAGTGTGCCGTTCCTTAAAGTAAGCGTACAATCAAAATAATAACAGTACATTAAAAAAAAAAAAAAAACGTGATCGAGGAAACACTACAAATGATTGCACCACCGTTAAAATAAAATGAATATAACACACAAAAAAAAAATGAATATAGAATTTAGAACACTATTGAAAAAACCGAATATGAATAACCCAAAAGCGGAGCACGAATTCCACTGATATAAAAACACCGTTAAATTGGCGGTTTCACACACAAAATTACCACACACAGAAAAATAAAACTCACTACCGACAGACAAAATTAAATTAAATTAAATTAAACTACAATTATTAATATAGTTATTAATATCTGTATAACACTTTAATAATTGTTGAGCTATTACACTAAAACTTTATCCTTTTATGATTTAAAAACAATTTTATTTTTATTTTATTTTATTTTTACTCTTATTAGTCCACAGTAGAATGTGTACACAATAAAGGTTGACGATAGAATGAGAATTGACGATAGGTAAATATAGTACGGGTGCAACTGAATCATGCGTTAAAATGCTCAGGCCTAAAGCAAAAATTTGCAATCCCCGCAACTACATAATTACTAAAATATTTTCAAATATTGAATAAAAGTACCATCAAATACATATACTAGTATAGATCCAGCCGATACCAATAATCAATTTATCCTATGGCAAAGACCACTAAGAAGTTTGACAGTTATGTGTGGAACCTTTTGAGCACCATTCCTAGCTATTCAGATCACTCGGAAAATTAATCAAATTTATCCTATGGCAAAGACCACTGAGAAGTTTGACAGTTATGTGTGGAACCTTTTGAGCACCATTCCTAGCTATTCAGATCATTCGGGAAAAAACAGAGTACCCAGAAGAATCCACACCCATTCGTACTCATTTCTATATGGATGAACTATTAAGCAAAAGGAGAAATCATAACTTTAAAAAATCAAATAATGCAAATTCTATAAGAACTGCTGATGTTACCACTCATCTACAACCCCCGTAAATACTTTGTTTATATTAGTTGCAAGTTACACTTACAATGTTAATAAACTGTTGGTTCCATATTCAACCAGTGAAAAAGAAGTTCGTGACTTTACTGTAAGCCTAGAGAAGAATATTGCTGCCGGTATATCCATAACAAGAAATATTTGTCAACTTAGGGAAATTTCCTCAAGTTCTATATAAATCGTTAATGTGGTGCCCATTCTCAAGCCGGGAAAGGCACTTGATGAAACTAATTATTGACCAATACAAAATCTATTAAAAATATTTCTAAAATTCATTTTAGCTACAGAATTGGGTCATTTCTAATCATAAATAATTTAATGGTAAATCAACAGTAAGAACCCACGATCATGAAATAGTCAAGCACAACTTCCGCTTGAAAAAACCTCACGGATTACCTCAGTAAAAATATGGCAAAACAACAGTCTGTATAGACTGAGATCACTTGCGAAATACAAATAAAGAATAAAAATTCATTCGAACACAAAATTGTATCTGACTCAAAGTCGAAAATGTAAGCAACAAGTTGCGAAACATACCTTAGGCGCTTTCAAATTTAAAATTAATCACAGTTGTCACAAGCTATACGAAGGAGCAAAACCGATTCACTAAAATTAGAGTGCAATAAGTATAAAGGCATAAAAATAAATAGAATAATATTACATAACGCCAAATGTTCAAGGCACTGAGTTTCGGAACTAAAATAATGTATTTCCGTGCTTGACCGCTAGATTGTACAGTCGAATCACAACCGCATTGTTGTTTATGATTGCAATGCAATGACTTCCCACATTGTCGTTCTCTTGTGTGGAGGCAATATTTGCAAATCTGACTGTTGTTGGCTCTGATGCAGGTTGTTACATAGTGGTTGGTTATTTGATGGACAAGTTCTGTTTGCTCTTTTGGAGTTGATCACTAATGAAAATTGACTATTTTTAGTTGAGCCAATTTATTTGTAGACCCCATGACTGTTTTCCGCAACACGGGATTCGAGAATTGTTTGTATGATTTTCGCCTTTCGATTGTATTCGAGGTTCGAGAAGTGTTTGTATAACTCTCGCCTCTTGTTCTACCATAGGGTTTATAAAAAAACTTCCCGGGCCACGAAGTGAAATCATTCGTACTCGTACTTGATCATTGCTTGGATGTACTTCTACTACCCGTCAAACTAACCACTTTAGTGGTGGAATGTTGTCATCTTTGAGGACTAAATCACCGCCTTCAACGTTTTATTGCTGAACGTATTGTCGCTTATACGCGGCAACAAATACATCGGTGTTAAGATCACTGACTGGTTCAATTGTATATCGATTTTTTGTCATGCACATGGATACTGATAGATATTATTTGTGGGCTTTGTGCCCTCTACCCTTTTTCGTGCAAATCGATAGTTGATCAAATCAAAGTTGATCAACACGAGCTCATTGAGCTGTTTATAGATTCTCAATTTTCATTGCCTATGTTTTGGTGCCACGGAATTCAAGAATTATTGATATTATTCTCATATTTCGATTATATTATGTGACTGTTTGTTGTGAACCCGCGGTTTTTTCCAGCCACCATTTGTCATGAACGCGAGGTTCGAGATTCTAGAATTGTTTGTATTATTTTCGCCTCTATTGATTTGAATTGATCCCGCGACTATTGTTCGTGAACACGAGGTTGGAGATGGAAGTTAATGACTGACTATTTTTTGTTGAGTCAATTTATTTGTAAATCTTCCGTGACTGTTTTCTGTGACACGAGATTCAAGAATTGTTTGTTGTGAACCCGTGCTTTTACCCGGCGAACATTTGGCGTGAATGCGAGGTTCGAGTTTCGAGAATAGTTTGTATTATTCTCGCCTCTTGTTTTGTCGAGGTTCGGGATTCGAGAATTGTTTGTATTATTCCCGCTTTTCGGTCTTGATTTGATTACGTCATTTTCTTCAAATCCATCCGTCTCGCATCAATGTTAGGTATAGCCTGTTGTTAGTTGGCTTTAAGGACCAATGTTAAGTGTAGCAAGTTGTTGGTTGGCTCGCAGGACAAATGTTAAATTCAGCCTCAGCGTGAATCCGATGTTAAATTCATTTTTCCAGTACATATTTAAAATTTTACTTAATAATTACACTAATATCAAATAACTTGCAATTCAATAATTTTACTCATAAAGAATTACACTAATATGGAATTGTCGAATTGCAGTTAATGGTGTCTCATTTATACATATATGGTTGTTGTTGTATTAAAGTAATTAAAGCATCTTCCATTAATATATTATGTGTATACGATATACCGGGTGTTTTTTTTAAACTGAGACGATCAAATATCTCGAAAAATAGCCACTCTACGGAAAAAATGTCCATAATCAAAATTTAATCATACCGCGGGGGAAATACATTAGTGCAAAAAAAAAAGTCCCCCCACCCCCGCTTTGTAGGTGGGGCGGGGGTAACTTTTAAACTAAGATAGGAAGCCATATTTTTTATTGCAGATACGGATTCTACGACTAAAAGTACTTATGATTTGAATAAAATATTTTGTTCGGTTCATGATAGATGGCGTTGCAATCGACGAAATTCAATTTTTTCAATTTCTCCTTCTTAGAACACACGCATTCGATTCTGCAATACGTTTGAAATAAAAAACATCACGTTTTCATTGGAAATACTCGAAATTCGTCATCAAAACAATTTATTCAGTTTTGTAAATCTAAATAAGTGTTCAAAATGATGGCCTGAATTTTGTATTTTTGAAATTTAATAATAAAACTTGAAATTAATTTTGAACACTTATTTAGATTTACAAAACTGAATAAATTGTTTTTATGACGAATTTCGAGTATTTCCAATGAAAACGTGATGTTTTTTATTTCAAACGTATTGCAGAATCGAATGCGTGTGTTCTAAGAAGGAGAAATTGAAAAAATTGAATTTCGTCGATTGCAACGCCATCTATCATGAACCGAACAAAATATTTTATTCAAATCATACGTACTTTTAGTCGTAGAATCCGTATCTGCAATACAAAATATGGCTTCCTATCTTAGTTTAAAAGTTACCCCCGCCCCACCTACAAAGCGGGGGTGGGGGGACTTTTTTTTTTGCACTAATGTATTTCCTCCGCGGTATGATTAAATTTTGATTATGGACATTTTTTCCGTAGAGTGGCTATTTTTCGAGATATTTGATCGTCTCAGTTTAAAAAAAACACCCGGTATGTATACTAAATAATTGTGTCATTAACCCTGTTGATATTGAATATCATGAATATCCCATAAAGTGAACTCATGTTCAAAACCGAGATTGAGCAATAACTATAATTAGAACTGGGTAAAAATGAATTTATTCTTGAAACAAGACACAAACGTTTATCGGATATAGTGATGTTATTTTGTGCATTACTAAAACTACTTCATTGTGTTGGGCCTTTAGCCCTTTGATCAATAGTTTCAGGATACAGTATACGAATTAAACGACTCTTTCCACCTCGTTATTCTATCTTCCATGTATACATTGTAAACTATACAATAAACACAAAGCTCCTTTTAAATCGACTTATGTTTACTAATTTTCATTAGTTTTATAGTTATATAGAAGGGAAATTAGAAAACACTAAATAAAAACACAATAAAAAAGCTCGCCTATTTGGCACGCAACTTGTTCATTGAACAATCAAAATACATAATAGTATAAAAAAAATACAATTTTATTTAATTGAACGAAAGCTTTTGTGTTATTTCGTTTTCAGTGGAAAATTCGTATACAACAATAAAACCAAGACACAATACATACACTGTTGTAAGTTAGTTAACAAAACAAAAAACAAAAAAACAATAAAAGAGAGAATTAAAGGTAATTATTAATTATATAGAAAAGGTATAAGAACAAGAATTACAGTAATTTTATTTTTATTATGTTTAATTTCACCATTCTTACCTTTTTTCTTAGAGTTTATACACACCACACATTTTTCAAATGACTTATTTTAGGTTTATCGGTCGTTTGATTTGAAAAATTGTTATTGTCTGTGTGGGTGGGTGGTGTATATTTATATAGGTATCAATAGTCTTCATATTTTTTCCCGTATTTGTGGTTGAGTGGAAATTATATAGACATTAAGTCTATATGCCGATGTAACTTTAATCAATATTTTGTAACGATAAAAGCATCAAAATTGAACTTTTTCAAGTGTGGTATATTGGTTTAGGCGCACAATCTTTGATCTTGTATATGCAAGATAATAAAAAAAAAAGTCCCAACAATTGTACATATCGTATATACATCTTTTTCCAATGCCATTAATTTCAAAATTCTCATGATATCCCCCCATGCAAAATTTATTTCCCTTTCGTTTAAGAACGCCAGCACCATCGAAGAGGCATGAGCTAAAAATAATTTTCATTTGTTTTTCTTTAACTTCCAATATTTTCAATAGAAAGCCGATTGAGCTTTTTACCACCCTTTCCGCTCAATATTTGTTTTCTCCCCAAACTGTATTTACATTTTGGTTATAAGGATAAGTATATATACATATATATATTTTGTGTTGCCTTCTTTATACATTTTCTCCAATAATTTTCCTTTTGTATCGTCTTCTCTTAAAGCAGAGCATAATATTATATGTACGAGTACAACACAACAACTGGAATCGTGCCAAAAGATGAGTTCCTTAATGTGATTTTTTTTTTTCGTTTGGTGTTCTCATTGTTTATTATATTGCAGTTGAATTGTTAAAACAAAACAAAAACAAGTTAAAAGTTATAACGACAAACTATACCGTGGAGGAAATTTTTGATAACAAACTATAATAAATATAGTAGTTGGGCATATAATATTATGTACATACATAGATAGAGACGATTGGTAAATATGAAACTTAATGGAAAAATGTTAATCAAAAGCGTGATTTAATCTAGCTGATCAGCTTGAAGTAGTATTTCAAACTGCCAAAATTAAGTTTTCCTTCAAATATGATGTCCAATCCTTCAAGCCTTAAAATAATAATCTATAGTTTTGTTGTCCGATTTGATAATCATATTACAGTACAAAAATTGTAGTCTAAACATAAAAAAAACAGTCACAATAGCCATATGTGAATACGAAGTCAAAACATCAAAATTCTGATTATAAAAATTACTAATGTTCATCCAATCCCGAGATTTTGAAAAAATTATTATAAAAATCATCATTAATTATTTATTGATTTGAAATTGCAACGTTGAATTAGTTCGGGCAATGAATTAAATTAGACTAATCCGTCTACTAAAATTGATGAAATTATTGTGTCATCACTGACTAATGAGCATGATGTAATTTGAGAAACTTTTGATGACGAACTAAATGACGGTGTATTATTCAATAGAACAATCTCAGAAACTACCAAGCTCTCATCAATAATTTTTAATTGGAGAAAATATCATATTTTCGTTTATACATCGGTAGAACTTGGCGGAATGAATAATAGGAAAATTTAAAGTAAGATGTCGACTGCTACGGAAATAATAATGATTAGTAATACCAATATACAGAAGAGTATTTTGATTCATACTCAGAAATAAATAATAATATACTTTACCCAAGCAGTATATTGTCGTCTATAGAGTAACTACTCCTGAAACCAAACAGAAAAGTGTCTGGCAAATCGTATTTGCATTCAGCTATGTATACATATGGCGCTGACACTTTTGGTGCTGGAATGATAATTACTTTCTTTCACGCATACGGGCGTAGCTATATGTATTTAGACGTATATCTATCATAAAATTAAAAACAAATTGCGTGGCTCTATGTATCCCCAGCTTGAAGAGGCTTTAATCATTTGGCCCAAGACAATGAGAAGCAAAATCATCAATATAATTGAAAATATATATTAGCGAGCAAGCCATATCAAGTGAAATAGCCGTACTCAAACGTTCACAGCAACGCAAGATTATTTGGATAGGTTTAAAAAGCTCAGTCTCTTGAGAAAGCCAATCTATTTCTTCAAACGTTACAACAGATTTGTAAGCATCTTATTACGTAAGGTGATTATTACTGTTAAAAATTTTAGACATCCTAATAACAGGTTCATAGTCACCACAGTTAGTCCTGTGTAGTTCTAGATTGAGGATGCCACGTAAATGTCTGTTTGGCACTTTAATGGTAATGTTATCCAGTATGGACAGTGCACTAATTTGATCCAGCAGATTTTTCCAGTAGATTTCCTACGAAAGTAACCTGCTAAATCTCAAATCTGCTTTCCATTGTTGTTAAATGGTGGGTTTATAGCCTGCTTCAGCCAGTTATGGTAAATCATGAATAAATGCTCATCCTTCTTTCTATCACGTTGAAACGTATAAATATTCTTTGTACTCTTTCAATTTTTCGGATATCGCCATCGTAGAAAGGACACCAAAAAGTGACTGCATACTCGAGTTGAGGTCGAAGATACAATATCTTAATTGGACTCAAATCATAAATATCTCCTGTCCATCTCTTGATGAATCCGAGCAAGTAATTAGCTTTAGCAACACAAAGGTCAATGTACTTTGTAAAACCCATATTTCAGCTACTTTTTGTGGTTGAGTGCTATTAATGCGATAGTTACATTCTACAGGAATTGGTTTCCGATAAATCGACATCATCTTACATTTACTGATGTTCAAGTTGAGTAAATTAGAATCGCAGCATCCGTCTTCTTGTAGGTACCTTGGAGTATTGGATAACTTCGGTAATAAAGTTCATGAATATAGTAAAGATCCAAACACCAATGTGAGAGCCCTGTGGAAACCTCGACGTCGCTATAACAGATTTGAATTTTTAATTACCATTTCAATGAACTGGATACGGAAAATATGATTTAAAGTATGATTTAAACCATCGCTTAAGTATGATTTAAACCATCAGACAAAGTTGTGTGAGAATTCACAGTTATATAAACTTTGCAATGACTGATAGAATCGAAAGCTTTACTGAAATTTGTTTACACTAAATAAACTTTCTTATGATTTTCGATCTCTTTGATGGTACTGCTAGTGAACTTAACAAGGTTGGTTGATTTTGAATTTTTGGGCATAAAACCATATTGCTTGGTGATATATATTGGGAGACCAGCGGTTTAAAACAGTTACATACAACGAGATCATTTAGTTTAGGAATTGAAGATACCGATGATATACCTCTGTAACATGAAACATTGCTTATATCTCCGGGTTTGAATATCGGTATTATTCCAGTGGTTTTCCATATCTGCGGAAATTCTCCCAATTTAGAAATTCGTTGAATATCAAACAGAGTGGTAATTCTGAAGAGCGATTATATGCCATCAGTTTAAATTTACTTTTAAAAAAGGTTCAAGAGTGCTTTGGATCATAATTGATTTTGTCTTTTGATACAAGTGACATACTTCTTGTATTTAAATTCATAACATATTTCAAAATGACGGTACTGATCTGTGAAATTTTATTTGCTGGTTTCTGAATTATATTGCAGCATTTCTTTGAATGTATTATCTTTCCGATTTTTGAGGTTAATATAAGTATGGCATCATACAATTGGGGATATTTCTTTAGTTTTGACATCGATGTAGGAACAAATAAATGTATGGCGTTAAACACAATATTGTGACTTACATTTATATTAATGTGGCCATTGTTCAATTCGCTTGTCCAATCGATGTTCTCAATTTAAAGACGTAAGTTCGGCTGTGTCTGCTATTTTTATAATTTTAATAGAACCGTTGATTAAGGTGTTTATCATTCGGGCCTTCAATATTCAAGGTGATGTCAATTTATTAATTCTGAATAGACTTTTGGAGAAGATCAAATCAAGAATTATATTCAGTTTATTATGTTAATTGCAGATTTGGTTAAGATTTAGAGCCAAAACGGTGCGTATGAAAAGGCATTCCGTATCTGAGCACACATTGAATGGCGACACAGCATCCACTTCCTCGTCGTAAGTTCAATTGATAAGTAGTAAATTAAAATCCCCCGTAAGATAATACCAGATAACTTTGCAGCGTTTTTAATTTCAACTATGGTATGTCACAGCATGCGGTATACGATGAGGTCGGTGAATCAGTATATTCCATACGTAACATAGACGTATATTGATCTCCAATTTATTGCCAGTTTAACACAGAGATGGTTAAAAGTGGAATTTGATAATGCAATTAATTCACCCAATATTGATACATCGACAGCTATATGGACACCTCCACCCGATGTTTTGTAGCTTGTGACGTGGGAAGAATTTCCCTGTAAAATAATGTCTCGGCGATAATATAAATTGAATGTTATGTTATACATTTAAAATTGTTAAAATGAGATGCTTTGGAAGACATTTTGTTTACAATCTAATAATAGATGGATGTAGGTTTTGAAATTTTACTGCTTCGAATTGGTTGAGTGAAAATTCCCAAAATTTTGTAGGCGATGTCTCCATGTTCGAATTCTTTTACCAAAGGTCCACTCGGCTACACTGTGGAATACAGCAATGCGGTTGCTGTCGATTCTGTGAAATTTTAGTGCACACAGCTTTATCAAGTCGCATTTTTAGTTTTAGAAAATGTTCGAATTGTTGATTTGCGATTGAATTATAAATTCTACTCACGAAAAGCCATATCTTCGAGGAGCGACGACTTTAATATCTTCGGGGAGGCCTATTTGGTTTATCTGTGCAGGTATTGGGTGGTGTTGCAACTGATGAATCCAACATAGGCACGAACTTGAAGGATGCTGTGTAAATAATGTTGATGCTGTTGGTAAAGTTGTTTGTGTAAGTTGCTGTAACCACAAGTAAATCTTTCAAAGTTGATTTTGTCGATTATGCCGTTGATGTTGATACTGATATTTCCGCTGAGTCAGTCAATTAAAACATGGTAACTTTCGAGTGAGAGTTATGGTCTGTGACTTTGGAATCCGCCAGTGTTGTAGGAGTCGCCGATAATGCAATCATCGCGATTACAACTCTTTTAATCGAGGAAGAATGAAGTCCTTCCATCCTGAAAAAGCACTCAGAACAGAACCAACTTAACCCAGGCACACTATATAGAGTATACTTTCATTCCCTTTTTTACATCACTTGGAAATTTACTCATCAGTGTTTTTGAGTGACCAGCCGCACATTGCAGAAAATAATATTGTCACACATGAAACCTTTACAGGCATAAAACTATTCATCCACAGTAATAATTGTGCGGTCGACAATTTTTTTGCTATTGATATACATAACTGATTTAAAAATATTGCTGAAATTACAAAAACTAAAAAACACAAGATTTTATGAATATCAACACTCTCTCACTATTATACAAAGCCAATAATCTATTGGAAATAAAGATGAAAAATTTGCGAATAACAATCGAAACCTCATTTTTATTATTAATAACGCGCCATGACCGCTATCCTACAGCCTATGGATTTCAACCGTTAATCATTAGTTGAAACAAATTATTGTGATTCAATGATGCATGTACCACAGTACAAGGAGTAAAAATAAAACTTTACACAATATATGGCACAAAAATCCTGAAAGAAAGTTAGTTAAACCCGAAACCATCTTAAATTGTTCTAGAAAAACACTTTTCATAGTGAATAGGATCAACCCTAAACAGTAGCTCCCCATTGCATCAATTAAGAGTGAAACCCGCTTTTAACGTACCCGCAGTTTACTACGTTTACCCGGTAAATAATGTACGTTCTATTTGGTCTATAGAGTATCAGACCATTTAACCTTCTACGATGGATTTAACGTTCACCCTGTCTGTAACGTACTCACCATATGGTCCCTTGACCGTACGTTGTATCCGAGTTTCACTGTAATTCTTAAATTTTAAACCATTCTTCAATATAATAAACCTTCGGTCGAGTTTGTTATAACGAGGTTCGACTGGTAATTAGAATATTAAATTTTATTATTTATATCAGAACATAAATAGATAATCAACCAATTCTGTGATTAACTAACAAGTAAAAATAAATTCTCCTTTTTAACTGCCGGTGCGAAGGATATATTTATAATTTTTATTAAATTTAATAAAGACGATAATCTGGGTTAGCAGGATTTCTACAGAATTCTATTAAGTGGTCAGTCACATCTGACGGATTTACCATAATCAAAATGTCATCTCTCATAATGATTATGCGATGAAACGAAACAACCGAAATGAATATATATTTAATCATTTCAATAGGATTTTCTATTGAACTAAACTCAAGTAGTTAATCTGCAGTTTTAATTATCAAAGAGTGAAAGGTTTTGACATTGTTTGCCTAGTTGAACATTTTTCGCTGTACGCCAGCACTCACGAGACGCATAAAAATGATTTGGCGGAATTTTATTAAGTATTACAGAAGCAATCAATAATTTGCCGGCAAAACACATTTCCATTTATCATAGTCGCCAATATAAAATACAAAATTTTAATATCACAAAATTAAACTTTCCAAATTAAATCACCAAACTCGGTACCAAATTTTAGTTCGCCTTGCCAAGCATTCACATAGTAAAACAAACGAAAAATTGTATTGCAGTAGTGCTATACAATTTTTCGTGTGTTTTCTATGTGAGTGCTTGGCAACATTAACTATAAATTAGTACGGAAATTTAATTTTTTTTTAAATTTAATTTAACTATTTTCGTTTGATATTTACCATGTAAATGAAGTTAAATAGTTTACCTAGGAACTATCTATGAATTTATATTTTTATAAATAAATTTTTTCTTGGAAAGTGGAATGGAAGATCGGGAGCTCCACCACAACCAAAAATTTATAAATGACTAAAGGTTAACTAATTCCCTCACAAATTTATTGATCATAATCCTATAAGAATAAAAAAAAATGCTCGCCTTTGTTAAACGAAACATAAACGTGGTTTTCCACCGCATATCACCATTGTACAACGAAAAAAACACAAATTACACTTAATTAGCATCGATTAAGTTTAGATTTAGATTTCGTATGCCATATACCGGCATTTCAACCGATATTTCTTGAGATAGGTCATGTTGATAAATTAAGATTTGGATCCAAAATAAAACTAAAATAGAAATTAAAAGGCGGAATGGGAGAGAGGACTGGGGAGCAGAGAGCGCACAGGAAAGAATCAAAACGATTTCTATATTCTAATGAATGGTAATTAGTCTCGTCTGTAAAATTTATACGTATATGGCTATATAAATTTAATGTTTGTTCATGATTAGTGGTAATTACACTATAAATATTATATACTACAATAGAACACTATATTATAATACGACGTACTAATACACCAAGTCGAGTTAAATTTAATGATTCATGACTTTTGAAATGAATATATACGTACATATTTAGGTAGGGTGCGCGATGACGTTTCGTATTGTAATGTGTCCTCGAACGGTGCCACTCACCGATACATGTATATTTATTAAATCGTATAATAAAATTTTCATTTATAAATCATTTTTTCATCACCATTGTATATACATATATACAGTCGAGAATGAAACAATCACAACAAACCATTAAATTGATTACCTTCCAATTAAATTTAATTCATTTCAAATCACCACACTTATCCCTCTGGTATTTTATATTTTTTATACAGTCGTTTATACTATATATATAGACTAATCCTAAAAATAATTTTATCAATTACATTGCGAATAAACTTTTTTTGTAATTGTATGTGTGTATATATCTTATCAGTATCGACTAATCAATTTTCATTTTCTAGTCAATTAAATGAATTAAGAAAATTAATTTTCACCAGAATTTTTTTTTTTTTTTTGTAAACCAAAAATGATTACAAATTTTCATTAAATGAGCGATCATTAATTTTCGTTTCGCAGGATCCCCTCCAGCCGAATTTTAGATTGCTTTTTTTTGTGGGGATGGTTTCGTTTTATTAAGATCATTAAAATTGAATTTATAATTTTATAATTAGTTTTCTTTTAAAGGTGGTAAATTTTTGATGGGGATTTTTTGTATTTCTGTGGGTTGCTCGATAATTTGGGAAGTGATTATAAATTTATCTCGTATTGATTCGAAATAATTTAGTCTATAACTACTATAGCTACGGTATAGTTTTACGTTATTTCGCCTTATTATGATAGATATTGCTTGAATAGAGATTATAAGCAAATCCTTAAAACCTTTGAAGTAACCTGCCCAAGACTAAAAACTAGAATAATTAGTATAGTATCCTTCGCCTTATATCTATTCATCTCGAATTAATGTACGTTATATTCCTTTACTATGAAGTATAGAAGTATGTAAATGAGAGTGAAGTTAATGCTAAAAAAAAATACACTGTTAAATTTGGGTATTTTTCCATTTGGAATTTTATTTATATATGAAAATTCGAATTTGATGTGTTTTGTAAATGTTATGCCTCCGATTTTAGAGAAGCTCTCGATTACATATTCGGATAGCTTATAGGTTGGCTGCTATTTTTGCTACGTTTTCACAAAATTTAAAAGTTTCATGATTTTCAACGATTTTTAATCTTATTTACTATCCATCCTGGAGATGTCCACAGTTACTCATGCACATATTCGGATAATTTAGCTTTAGACCAACTATGATTTTTGTAGTCAATTATTTGTTTGTTACAACGGTTGTAATTTACTCAGGTTTCGCACTCATTGCCATAGTGAACTCATGGTGCCAATGGGCCCATAACAAACCGTAAACATCTGAACCTAGGATGGATGATATTTGATCGACGTTCCAAGATCTGAAAGAGAACACTTAGGATCCTGACAAAGGCTGAGCTGCTGCAAAGATAGGGTAAAAAACTGTCCACTTCTTCCAGACAGTCCTAACATAGAACATCTTCAGCTATATATGCTCATGCATTAGGAAATGAACCTACGGCAAAAAAGTAAGGACTGTAACAAGTGCGACCAGGATTCTCAGCTGTTTTTTTAAGGGTTACACATATTTAGTGAACCTTAAGTGGGGATGAACCCCCATATAAAGTAAAAGCCAAGTTCAAGAGTGAACTTCTTAATAGCGTCCTTACCACAATAGGAGGATAGCACAGTTGCTAGTTGCTTGAAATAATTGTTATCCTTATTTAGGCAAAGCGTTGTGCTATACATTTCTCATACAGGCAATATATGTATGTTTGAGAATTACACCTTGGATGTTAGCTTATGGTCTAATGACACATCGACAGTACGTGATGGATGTACGTTTCTCTTTTTTCGTTTAACTTCTATATCCCGTAGAATGTAGGTGTTCCTATCATACATAATGTACGATTGTTCCTTGAAGTTGCAGTAAAGAACTCATTCGTTTATTATTTCTATGTCTGGAAGATGATAAAAGAACCTCATGTACCACTTACGTGCTCTCAGTTTGATTCGTCTCCTGCCCATAATACTATCTAGTAAATCTACGTCCATCATGTACTGATTGTATTGCTTTATGATAGCAGGGTAAGGTATTTTACTTGTTTCCTCTGAGCATATCTATAATCCACTAAATGCTTCGGTTCTATACGATTCAAATAGTGCCGATTCTATTGTCTTTCCAATAAACGTTGGTTATATCGTTCCTCTAGTCCGTCACAAACCCACCAAATGTTCCCCTTTTAATTTGTTTGGCTTCGGACTTTCTCATTGTTCTACATAAAAGTAGGTTTCGCCGTTTCAAACGAACCAATACCATTGTTTGCTAAACAAGGAAATAAGCTATCTCTCATTGGTATAGAAGTGTAATAGTTGTCGAAATATAGTTTATACAGTAGCAATTTGTTGGGATATCTTATGCTAGACAAACCACCACATTGGTACTAGCGCCTAGACTAGGTTCGGTGGATAAGGTCGTTCTAGGTTGTTTTCAGTACCGGGATAAATTTCAAATTTATATCCCTATTCGTTCGGGTTTAAATGGTGTCATTCTTTGGTATGCAAATCTGCGCTCGCCTATGGATAGCATTTCTTCCATTGGTACAGACAAAAATGTCGATGACAATAAATCAATAATGGGTTTGGCCTTTATAATTTGTCATTTGTTATGACAACATTATCATTGAAGGGTAGAATCGATCGAATCTTTTCAATAAATGTTTGGCTCAACAGATGTCATCACACAAATACTTAAATATACTTCATTAGGTCATTCCTTAAAAATGTGAAGGGGTTATCAGTATTTTTTGTAAACCTATAACTCAGACTTTCTTCCACTATTTTATCTAGCAAGTTATCGAGAAAAACATTTTGAAAAATTGATAAGGTGTTTGTAGCTGTTACAAATATGTTACCAGTAAACGTTGATGGTACACATTCCAATTGTTTTTTCCTCCACTTTAGATTTTTAAGACTGACTGATCGAAGCGGCATTGTATCGTTTGAAGTTGAAACTGAAAGGTTCTTAATTGTAGAAAGGACCAAATTTTCAGCTGGTGCGGTAGCCATATAGTCCTTTCGTTAATCCAATTTTTCTCAAAATACATTTCCAAAAAATCTGCGGTAATCATGGTTTAAGTTCTGCATCACTATTTTCATCATACTATTAAGTCATAAAACTTATCGGTCGGTATAAATTTTGTAAATCGATAAATTCTCCTACAAAAATTCTCCGTTTTTATTTGTGGTTGTCACTAAATATAATATTGGGTTGGTTATAACATAAATAGGCACTTAATTATATAACAAATTATAAAACATTTCTTTAAACGAACCTTAGGAATGGAAAATTTAATATTAAAATTCTAAATCAGAACTTTCTCATAGGAACTTTTCGTAGGACTTCTACAATAAACTTTCAGGAATCAATTACTACAAAACGTCGAAAAACTGTAAAAGATCGAAATTTGTGAAAAATTAGTGTTGCAATCTCAGTAAAGAGTTTGTAAAACCATGGTTTGTTCTTGAGAAGGATGGAAAAATAATATTTCGTTTTTAACTTAATAAAAATCAAAACAAGACAGAGATGAAGCTTTGCATAAATTATTGACCAATATATTGACATATTGACTATGTTAAAGAGAAATGTCTCAACCAGTAAAAGTCTTATGTTTTCAAGCAACTGTAGTTTAAATAATTTATTACGATCAGTAATGCAGCTGGTAAATGAAATACATTTGTACATTAAAAAGATGGTAAATTTCCGTTGAACTCTCTCAATCTGAGTTTTACAAATTTCATCATGATGGTTCCATACCTGATAACCGTAATCTAGATACCTGCGGCATAGACTCTTATATATTTAGTGTAATAAGAGTAATAAAACGTAAAAAAACGACTACGAAACGCTTTCCCTGGCGGAATGTTAATCCACCCCTCTTTAATTGTTTGCTATACAAGTGGCCGTAATATGACTATCAAATTTTTAATCTAGAATCAAAAACTATACCTAAATCTGTGATCTCGTTAATTCTATCCATTATCTGGTTTTTTAGCTTATAGGAAACTTTATTTGGTTAATTTTTTTATATACCTATTTTTCAAAGATTGCCTTTTTTATTGTCAAGTGAAGATAAAACTGTAAAAACATCATCACTAATACCTAGTTTCATACATGATGGATACAGCGATGTTGTAGTAAGTGATTGTGCGAATAAGCTAAAAGTAACTTTATTTTATAGAAATTATCAACTGGTGTACCAACATTACAATTTTCAAATAAACAATTCCGGTCAAATATTTTAAATTCACTTTGAATTATTTCGAATTTCATTTAGTGAGGATAGGTGTAGTTTGATTCACTTCAACTTTAGTTTGATCAAGATTGGAAAGTATCAGATGAAGAATTATATCAATAACTTTTTTGACATGATTATATGCTGTCATATGATCCAAACATCATATCATATAGTTTATTTAAAATTGTTCATAATCGAACGAATTAAGCTTATAGTTTGAAGTAAAAGATATGAACTATTTTACAGATTTTTTCAAAAATATATTTAAAACCATTCAACTGAGAGAACATAATAGACTTCTTAATAAGAAACGCAACATCAGCACCATCAATAATATCAAGGCTTTTGTCTTTCCCGGATAATCTACCGCTCGTCAATAAATCCATTATTTTTAATGGAATTGAAACTCTATAATTTTCTTTTATTTGGTCCGATCTAATGCGCAAAACCTTACACGAAATGCTTTCGATGCTCTTCTTCGGTTGGTATATGGGGAAAATGTTTTTAGAATTGGTTAGTGGCAATTTGTATCTGTAACTTTTTCTACAAAATGATGATATCAAAATGCTAAGAATTTTACAACGATCGTGTCGTCGTAACAATATATCAGTTTCAAGACTTGGGGAAGATTATATAAATAGAAGAGTAATCCTTTTTTGATTAACCTCGTTATATAAAAATCATAAGACTCTATGGCAAAAATCTATATAGAATTACCATACACCATTGTAATCATCTGATAAATTAACTTATTCTATTGTAATCATCTGATAAATTAACTTATTCGATATTTTACTTGCAAAATTAAGACAGTGGGCGCATTATGTGTTTTATCAATCACAAGGTATACAAATGAAAGATTTTCAAATTATATGTGAAGAGAGCGCTGATGAGATCCAGGACAATTATTCACATCCAAATTCAAGACATTTGAACTTTTAAATTTAAAGATGGCCGTGCGTCATATTGGTTAAAGAAAAGTTAAACCTTAAAATTTTGCCAAAAAAATCAAATTTTCTAAACTTACATATATAACAATAATGGTTCACTAGCAAGATGAATGGTGGTCCACGAACATCACGAGATAAATAAATTAAATATTACACGAAAATATTTGGACTGATGCATGCTCAGCAATAGTTCACTCTATGAGCGGGGCAAACCTAATGACCTTCCAACCAATGGATCGACCATGTATCAACAAAGAAAGTGTTTTAGCTTTGCTTCATGCACCATCTCTTCGGCTGTCTCTGATCGGTATTCCACCTGAAGCTACTTTTTCATTTTGTCCCATAGTGTTCACAAATTTTGTTATTATTTGATCATCTGAGAATTATTGTTTTTACCCAATTTGTTTTTGTATCATAATTTTTCTTTATATTAACCAAAGCCATGGAGGTATGAATTTTGTTTTTTTAAATTTCTTTTAGAGAATTTCCAAGATACAAATTGGATAATTCCATTTGCCAGAAATTTTGCATTATTTTTAAACAGATGGCTCTCCTATAACCTATCCACTTTCCAAAATTGGAAAATGTTTAATTATAGCTTCTTCTTACACCAACGTGCCGGAAGCGTTAACATGGTACGAACGGAGAAGACACTATTTTGACGAAATTGCTTGATTTTTTTTGTGGGAGTTGGAAATAGTGTGATGTTTTTAGGATATTTGTTTTTAACGTGACTCAGAACTGGGGATACTGCGGTTGGCCGTGGTTTAAATGTGTGGTTTTTTGTGTCCAAGGCGAGGAGCTTGCTGACTTAATTCCAAAAATGATTAAAGTAGAGAACCAGTGATCAAAATACGGGGAGATCTCTGTTGTAACCAGAAGTGGGAGGAAACTCATCGGAAATTGTCGTACGGAACGTGGTCGTGTGTTTGTGGTTAAGAGTGTTTCATTTTATTTTCCAATTTTTGAAGAGAAGAAGGAAGGCACTTTATTTGTATCCACGTTATACAGTCATCTTTCCAACTTCGCACAATACACTCCATCCACTTTCGATTGTACTAACTTTTATTACAAATATGATGGTATGGCTTAAGGCCTGTAATCTCGGTGGAGTGGACATTTTAAATCCACTTTCAAATTCGTATTATGTGTTCCGGTGGAGAGTTTTTGGTGGAATTTTTGTCTATTTATGTTTACATGTTTATCGATTGAGGGAGTAATAATTTGGTTCCTATCATTTTAAAACTAATGGACTGACGGTACATTTTCCAAAACATCATTTAACTTATTTCAAATCTTATCTACTCTTATTCTCAATCTTAAAAATCTCCTTCTATTTTGCAAATTTATTTTCGTTAGTATTTTCTTTCTCATCAGCAATTAAAAATAACCCAATTCTCGACAAAATTAATAGTTTATACAACAACAGTTAATTTTCACACTTAAAAAATTGTATTTGTTTAATTAACAATTAATTGAAAAAATATAACTAGAATTTAAGTTGCGCAGTGGAATCGGGTTGTAATAGATACGGGTATATGTTATGCACAACATATGCACCTGTCCTAGTCTAGCGTACAGCAGAACAGAAAATTTATGGGAACTTCCCCATTGAACGACCTCACGGATCTTAGTAAGATTGAGATCCGGGACTTTAAACGCTTCTTGGTAAGCTCAGGATGGTTTAACAAGTGAACGATGGAATGGTTTAACGAGTAGACGGGAACTAAAACAAAGGAAATTTACGACGACTGGAATGGATACATTTTTTTACATTAAATGCGAAACTTATTTACTTTTAATAAATTAAAAATCCAACCGTTACAAAACAACAAAATATTTGAGTAATTTTTCTTATTTTTCTTTAACATCCGGTATTTCAGAGGGTATATGGGTATATGGAAAATAGACTTCTTGTGGGGAACAATTTGTTGTTGACACAAGGAATCACATCTTAAAAGATAAGCAATGTAGTAAAAAAAACCTCTTATAGGAATTCTAAAATTTTTAAATATACAAAGACACATTGAAGATTGTATGAAACTAGATTTTTTATTTAGGATGGTTTGAATACTTTATGAACTATCGGCCCAAAGCAATTGGTTGTCTGTCCATTCATATAGTTAACTGGCCATTATGCTATAAAGTTATATTTTGTGCCGAACCATACAGCAATTTTTGAGTGTAAATTATAGGAAAAAGTTCCAGACAAAATGTATCTGTATTTCGAAAATATGGGGCAGTAACTACATATAAGTAAATCGATAGACTTGCCGCGTAAAATCTACGCTAATATATGCCCTTTAAAAACTTCAATAAATTCTACAATATTTTTATATGTTTATATTGTGTTGTTTGGCTGTACAAAACACAAAAAAAAAACAATTTGTCTAACCCAAAAATATGGCACACCAGCACCATACACGACACATACTTTTACTGTGTATATATTGTCATTATTAAGCAATGTTTTTAAACGACTTTTAATTTTCATCTAAATTTCCTATCCGAAAAAAAAAACATTTACCATATACGAGAGAGGAAAAATGAAAATGCCGACAAGGAAAAATTATGATACAACAGTAAAATACATTTGCAATAATAACACATTGTTTTAATGGTGATTAAAAAAAATTGTCATAAGTTAACCGTCATAAAAATGTTAATAGAATATATATTTAGGGATATGTATGTACATACAATAGGGATGCTATTTTACCATTTTGGTATGTATAACATTTCGTTCGCACATGTTTTTGCGACTTTTGGTTTGAATATATTTATACGAGACACGTATGAATCTCGTTTCATTTAAAGACATTTTTATAACAAGGAAATTACTACCTTATATGCATGGTTAGCCGATTGATTATCATATACATACATGATTCGTTCCAATTAAGTTGTCAGCGTAATATTTAATGTTCAACCTGGGTGTCATCAATCAGACAATACAAAAAAAAATTCATTGATTTCAAAACTTCATTACAACCGACCGAAAAACATAAAAATTATTTTCATTAAATTCTTTAAATTTTTTTTTTTTTTTACAAACAACAAAAACCAAATCTCCCACAGGAGTTCAAACCATAAAAAAATCTCATTTAAATATAAAAAAAAATTCTGTGTCATTAAAATCCTGACAAGACAAACAAATTTTCATTTATAACCATAATATTTACATAACACTTTTACACTCCACTCAATGGGAACTCACAGAAGGGCACACACATTCAAAACAAATCTCACACTTATGTGTATGCATATACCCCGAAAGACACAGCATAAAAATAGCTCTACTTCCATTTATGTGTATGCTACCAATATGTGTGTATGCTGTGATATAAATTTTTTTAGTGCCACCACCTTTTCAGTCTTGTACAGTGGATTAATATATGTCAGTATTGTGTACCGCATGACTCTCGTGACTCGTGCATAATTTTAGTCTCACAAAGTATTAATTTTCTATCTCGACTGTATTTTTGTTCCCCGAGTCTTTCATTTAAGTTTTTTTTTTCAGTATCAAAGAGGTGAGTTGAATAGTATGTTGGGATGAGGGCAATGAGGTGACGGATATATGTATATATATATAAGACAAACATGTGTATATAGTTTAAAACATGATATACATACATACGAGTATGTACATATACATATATAAAATAATACAACATGAGACATAATAGTGTAGCATATATATAAAAATTAAAAGCACACAGAATATAAACAAACAGAATAACACTGTTGTGTTCTGTAATATGAGAAATGGTAATAAACTTTTAAAAAATTCATTAAAAGTATGTTGGGAAAATAATGGGTGCGAAAATATATTTACGTATACGTAAGAAGAAAATTAAAAGCTCTTGGTGTCTAGTGGTTATAAACATATGCATATATGTATATATGTATATATATATATATTTTTGGACATGAAGCCGTTATATGATATTATTTACAGTTAATGAAAACGAAGGATTTTTTTTATGATTGGGATATCCAACTCATTATCCCAATAAAGCAATTTGTTTGTATCATTATGGGATTAAAAGTATGTGTAAGGTAAAGAGGTCACCTTATAAATAAACAATATTATGAAGCGACCTATGTTATAAAATTGTTCAAGGCTATAAAAATATAACTATAGGTATAGCATCACCGAGCTATGTTTGATTCAGGTTGACCTTTATCTATACCATAATTCTTAAAGTTTGTAATTACATTTTCTTAAAGGAGTATTACATTTTCTAAGAGTATTACTAAATTTTTGAGTTTAATTTTAATTTTTAAAAAATCAAAGTTATTCTTTAGTATGTATAGCTTGCGCTTTTTAACAAAAGAAAATGTTACTATGAGACGGTGAACGAAAATGTCTGTTTTTGTTTGACATGAATTTTCAAATTCAATTCACATTGTAGTGAAGCAGTAAACAGTCAAGTCATTAAAAATAAAATAAGAAAAATGGAAAAATGTGCAGACTGCTTTGTGTAATCTAACCCGTATTGATACGAAAAAGAAAAAAAATATCACGAGTAAATGCTTCAGAAGCTCTGAAAGAGAAAGAGCTTGAAGCAGACAGACAAATAGACAAAAGAACATCAAGTCACGACAAATCGAAACACCTGATGTAACTCATGTCCGCCTACAAATAAAAAGGGAGCGACCAAGAATATTGAGAGCTAACAACTGGCTTTACCTGAAAGAAGAAGCACTGTATTATGATCCGTCATTGGAATACATGAATATTCCGCAAGTTCTTATTGGTAAGATGGACAATAAGTGTAATTTCTGTGGAGCACTCAAATTTAAAAGAGCACCACCCGGTTTATGTTGTTCCAACGAAAAAGTCAAGTTACCCAACTACGACAAGTTACCAGAGCCATTAAACAGGCTGATGAATGGTGATCATAAAAAATCAAAGGATTTTCTCAATCGTATACGGAAATACAATTCAAGCATTCAAATGACTTCTTTTGGTACATCCGTGCCAATGAATAAAAATTAAGGGTTCTTGCCAACTTTTTCCATACAAGGCCATGGGTATCACAAGGGCGGTTCACTTCTTCCACTGCCTCACGAAAATGCGGAATTCCTACAGATTTACTTTATGGGTGATGAAGAAGCCAGAAGCTGAACGTCGTTGCTCCATTCTACCTGATCGATAAAAAATTAATCATATCACTTCAGAAGATGTTACATGAACACAATCACTACGTGAGGACATTCAAAACTGTATTAGCCGAAAATATACAAGATGACATGAAAATAGTGATCAAAGCTGATATAAAACCACACACAAGACATGCCAGAGTTTTCAATGAACCAACAGTTTATGAAGTTCTCATTATCATTGCTGGAAATGACTTCGAAAACAGAGATATTGTCTTGAAGATGAGAAGCAATGAGCTTAAGAGAATCAGCAAAACGCAACATATCTTATGATGCACTGCAATATACGCTCATATTTCCAAGAGGAGAACACGGTTATGCAATAAACATTAGCCAGATTATTCCCGGAACAAATAATACTGTAAGCAAAACTATATCAGCCATGTATTACAGCTCTTACCGTTTAATGGTGATGCAAAATCAAATAAATCAAGTTCTACTCTACCGGAAAGTACTTCATCAGTATCTGGTGGATATATATGTGAAAATGAAACATGAACGGCTGCTCTATACATTCGTCTCAACCAAAAGAAACTTCGTGTCGATGAGTATATTCACTTAAAAGATGCAGTAGCAAATGATGGAGTTTTGCTACAAATCACGGAAAGCTGGTGATACTTACCTTCCTTCAACATACACTAGGGGACCACGAAATATGCTTATACATTCAATCCGAATTGCCAGGAAATGGACGAAAATTTAATTAAGGGCCAATTAAGAACGGACCGTCACGATTTGGTTGCAAGAATTTTCCGACAAAAGGTAATTAAATTTGTAGATACACTTATTAAAGCTGAAGTCTTCGGAACCGTCAAGTACTGGCTTTACTCAATTGAATGGGAAAAGAGAGGTCTGCCACACGCTCATATTTTAATATGGTTATTGAAAGAATTAAATCCAAATCAAATAGATCAACTTATCTCAGCTAAAATCCCCAACCCACTTACCGATATAAACCTATACGAAATCGTTATGAAAAACATTGTGCACGGTCCGAACGGTTCGTTGAATCATGCATGAAGGATGGAAAGTGCCCAAAGATGTTTCCGCGACCACTGATAAGAGAAACCGCTCTACCGTTGCCGTAAGCTATGAAGATGGTGGATTTACGGCATACGTTAAATTAAGATCAGGGCGTGAAACTCAAGAAGTTGAGCTTGACAGTATAGATGGATTGTCCCCTACAGTCCGTTACTTTTGAAGATTTTTGATGCCCATATTAACGTTGAGTGTTGCAACTCAGTAAAATCGATGAAGTACATTCTTAAATATGTACACAAGGGCTCTGATCACGGTGTATTTGCCGCTCAATCCAGTGACAATGGTGTGGATGAAATTGCTGAATATCAAGCAGGCCGGTATATAAGTAGTATGGAGATGAGTGGCGTACTTTTGGATTTCCAATTCTTGAACACTACCCAACTGTGCTGCTCCTTGATGTACATGGCGATGTATAGAGAATGGCCAGAGAGTTTACTCTAGCATTTTGTTTTATTTAAGGTAACGATACTAAAAATAAACCTGGGCGAAGCCGGGTACCCGGCTAGAATACTCATAATTCGCTTAAATGTGGAAGAAAATAAAATCATTAAAAGTAATGTCGGATTTGTTAAAACTGAACTCCATAGCGTATATGAACCCGAACTATATGTGTGGTGACTAGACGATTTCTTTTCTAAGCTTTAGTTCACAATATTTATTACAAACTCTGTATTGGCCCAAGGGTGTTAAACCGGAATGGGCAATTGACAATACATACTTTTAGTTCAAAATAACGGAAACTAGCTTCTAAAAATATATCAACAATGAAACTGGTTAATAGAATTGAAAATTTTAACAGCAAAGTATTTTAATTTATAAATTAAAATCAAAGTAACTCTAATCTGATTGTAGTATGAACTGATTAAAACAATAACAATAAAAAAAATGTATTAAAATTGATTGATACCAAATTTCAGTCGACCTTTTCAAGTATTCACATAGTAGAGCAAATGAAAAATTGTTATGCATTAGTGCTAGACAATTTTTCGCGAGTTTTACTATGTCAGTGCTAGGCAAGGTCAACTAAAATTTGGCAATGAAATTTTATTTATTTATACAATTCGATTTTCTATAATTTATAAATAAGAAAAAAATCAGAATTATCAATACCAAATTTTGGTCGACCTTGGTAACCACTCGCATAGTAAAACAGACGAAATGGTTTGCATCAAAGCTTATTTTAGACTGTTTTAGGATTAACCAGTTTTCTGATAGTTAAATAAAATTGAAAATTTCAAAAATTGTGATTAGCCATTGAGATGCAATAGTAAATGGTAGTCACATAATATCAAAAATTTAACAATTTTTGAAATTTGATTTAATTTAAAACTCCGAGGGAATTTTCAGTTTATATTTCAAAGAAATTTTTTAAATATTAATCACAAATAGTTGCTTAAAGACCACAAAGTTCATTACTTAAAAATGTGAATTTTTAGTGAGACATAGACTTTTTGAATTGAACATAGAATTTCAGAATTCGAATGAATTCAGAATGATTCATCTTAAATTCTGGCTTTCTGTGTTAGATTAATACATCCAATCCAAATTATATTTTGATGGTCATTAAAAAACTACAGTCAACCAAATGATGTATTTTCAAAATGGTTGATCTAATACCATTTGTTATATGTAAATTATAAAAAGTAACATAATTATTTACAAAGAGCACTTTGAAAAATAATAAATTTGAGGGCAATATGGGTATGGCTTAATAATAAGTAAACATTCTAAGATGTTCGTGCTCTCATATACAACTAATTCAAATTTAAATATTAATTAGCTTTAATATAAAATTGTTGTCGTTTTGCCAAAAGTCAGTGATTTGCCAGTGATTTATAGGAATGTGTCTATTTTGCAAATTTAAAAGAAGTTTAAGACATCTAAGAATTAATAGATTATTTAGGAGACATGGACACATCCTCGCAAAACATCCCGGAGCCAAATTGACCACGTGTTAATTTCAAAAGGGCGAGCTCGGGTTGTGCAGGATGTGAGAACTTATCGGTCAGCAACCAAATACGTAGGCAGCGATCATTATTTGGTCGCTGCAAAGCTACGGTGGAAGTTTTCGTACAAGTCTGGGAACACAGCGAAACGGATGGAACGTTTCGACTGTGAAGGTCTGATAAACGAAGATCAAAAGAAACGATATCAGGATCTTGTCAGCGACAACATTGAGGGAGCTAATTACCAGTCTGACTTTGTGAACTCTGTCTGGGAGGTACTAAAAACTTCGGTTGTCAGTGCTGCTCAACAGACTTTAGGTATAGTGAAAGTCAGACCCAAGAATGATTGGTTTGATGACGAGTGTCGTCTTGCAGTTGAGCAACAAAATATAGCCCATAATGAAGTGCAACAACGTCTCACAATCGCAAGAAAAAACAAGGCAGCTCTTGCAAGAAGGGCAGCTAAGCGGATTTGTAGACGGAAGAAGCGAGAATGGTGGAAGGCCGAGGTTCTGAAAGTACAACAACTCAGCAATGAGCGTAGTTCACGTAATTTCTTTAAAGGAATTACTGGATTGCACCATACTTTCAGGCCTTCGTCAACCGCTATTCGGGACCGGGATGGAAACCTCTGTGTCAACATCGTCGCAGTACTTGACGCTTGGAGTGGACACTTTACTGAGCTGCTTGATGTTCATCATGCGTCACAGACTGTTGTTGAGCCACCTCTAAAACAGTCTGCGGAGATTTGCACTGAGGAGCCATCCCATGAGGAATTCACTAAGGCCATGCAGAGAATGAAACGAAACCGCTCACCTGGAGTGGACTGCATTAATTCGGAGCTCTTGATATTCGGAGGGGATACTTTGTGGAACTGTCTTTTCGACCTTATTCGATTAGTATGGCGAACCGAAGTTATGCCTGATGAATGGAAAGTGGCCGCGATATGCCCCATCTTCAAGAAGGGAGACCGCTTGAAGTGTGAGAATTATCGCGGTATAGCTCTCCTTTGCACAGCATACAAGTTACTGTCATACATTTTATTGGATAGAATCACTCCTCTGGCGGAGGGCTTGGTTGGTGACTATCAGGGAGGATTTCGTCCGAATCGATCAGTCACTGATCAGGTCTTTTCGCTGCGGATGATTCTATCTAAATATTATGAGACATCCATCTCCGTACATCAGGTTTTCCTGGATTTCCGGCAGGCCTACGACTCGATCAATCGAGAGAGTTTGTGGTCTGCCCTGGAATACCTAGGAATACCAACAAAATTGGTACGACTGTGTAGGATGACAGTGACGCAGTCTCAATGCTGTGTTAAATTTGAGAACAGGCTATCGACAATTTTTGCAGTTAACTCGGGTGTTCGGCAGGGAGATGCTCTGTCCCCGATACTCTTTAATCTCATGTTGGAGTACATCTTTCGTAAAACTGAAACACCTCAGCGCAACATGTTATATCGCCAGTCCAATCAAGTGCTTGCATATGCAGATGACATATGCGTGATTGGACTGAATAGCAACGGAGTGAAAGAAATACTTGATCCGGTTGTAGAGTTTTCAGCTTCTGTTGGACTCCAGATCAATGAGTCCAAAACGAAATACCTGATCTCTGGTTTTAGAGACAATGGCACACCAGATTTTAGTAGTGGCCACCACACGTTTGAGGGAGTGAGGAGGTTCAAATATTTGGGCTCTCTTATCACTCACGATAACAGTGTGGGTGAGGATGTTAAAGTGCGGCTGGCAGCTGGCAGTCGTTCTTTGTATCCTCTAAGGCCACTGCTAAAATCTAAACACTTATCAAGTGCCGTGAAGCTGAAGCTTTACAAAGCGTTGATCAGGCCCGTTGTTATGTTTGGATGTGAAAGTTGGGCGCTGACGGATGAGTACGAGAGATGGCTCCTTACATTTGAGAGAAGAATCATGCGTGTGATTTACGGCCCTAAACGCGAAATAGATGGTACATACCGAGCTCTGTACAATTTCGAGATCAGAGATCTGATGAAGATCCCCGATATTGTACATGAAGTTAGATCTCAGCGAGTAGGCTGGCTCGGTCACGTTCTGCGTGCTGATCCGGAACGAATTGTGCAGCGATCTCTGAAAGGAGAGCCACCATATGGTAGGCGCAGAGGTCGTTGCAGGCGACGATGGCTCCACGATGTAGAGAACGACTTGGCCTCTTCAGATTGTCTAAGACAGTATGAAGACCAAGCTCAGGATCGAAACCATTGGAGCCAGATTGTTGATTCAGTAAGGGGCCAGTAATGGCCTTTAACACTGTTATTATTATTATTATTATTGAGGATGCCATGAGTACGTGCCTAATTTGCTTAATTCAGTTCCCTGAACAAAGCATTGTACGTTTGGCCAATCTTCTAGTGCACTCGATGAGGTTTCTAGTAACAAATTTTAAACATTTCGTATTTGGTGATCTCTCCTTTTTAAAATCTAACTATCGAAGTAATTGTATAGGCTTTTTTGGTTCACCATCTCAGAAACAAATTTCTACCAACAAGTTTTAAAATAATTATTTAGAACTTTTTCTCGAATTTACGCACAATCTTATCATTTATCCAAAATTATTACAACAATTACTACCACTCGTCTACTTTAAAAGCTCCCTAATCTATATCAGACTCATCTAAAAAAGGGTTCAGATTTTCATATTTTCGAAAAATATGGTTTAAGCTTCTTTGACTCCGAGGTCCAACTATATAGACACGTTTTCACCCCTATCATTAGGGATTAGACTATCACGCATGGTTTTGTAGTTGTTGGAAAATTACTCTGTCGAAAAAAACGTTATTGATCTAATCCTTTCCCAAATAGCATTTTTACTCCTCCATATCACCATATGGAGTTAGTGGGGTTCAATATATGTAAATACTTTCAAATTTTATGTTTAAAATGTATTCAATTCTACTGAAAACAGTAATGTTCTATCTTCGAGGATCAAAGAAAGATCAGTTTTACGATTAAGTTCAAACATTGTATCATTCATACATACACGATTTCATGTCTTACGATAATTTATTTAGAATTAAGCTTTTAAAAAATATTATTAATCCCAAATATTAGGATTCTGGTTCCACTACATTCCCAACCAATAAAAATCCATTCTGTATTTCTCTTTTTGAGATATTCTATGTACTATTAAAATATCCTGGCACAGTGGCAACCATATTAGATGAATGTTGAACTAACCTGCCACCTCGTTAAGAGGGGTTCACAAGGAGGCGGATTTTAATCTGATAGCAATACATGCTACCAACTAATTCTAAAAAATAGTTAGATGTAGTGAAGTCTCGAGTACCTGCGTGTATGTGTTCCTTAGTGCACTGATAATGCAGAGGGAGGCGTTTTTCTGAATTTTCGGCAGAAGCTTCTGATTGCCACTTGTGCTTAGAGCGGGCCACCAGACTGTAACCCCTTACAATAAAATAAGTCTAACACTACTACGGTACAATGGTATTAAGGCAGTATACGGCACAGGGCTCCAGTTTCCTTCGCTTCCAAATGGCATTTTTGCACGAGTAAAGCGCTGCAGTCGGATTTTAAACGGAATAATAAAGATATAGCCGTGCACTTAGTGAATACAAATTTGTCAAAGTAAAATAGTGTTAATCACCAAAAGTAATTTTAACGTTGGAATTGGTTCAAATTATGAGAACCCTGATACCCAAATGTATTCAAGCAGCAACACCTTTTCAATCACAATCGGTATATGCTATAAATGGGTTATGTATTTAGGTATCATATTCGGATTAAATGGGTTATGTATGTATGTAGATATCATATACGTATACAAAGAGTGAAAATAGTTTACCACAGATCACAGCAGTAAATGGTAGAAGTCGATTCTTCGGAAGCTGATTTTTCGAAACAGATTGACAGAAAAAATAGATATACTCTCAAATCCAGAATTATTGTATTGGTTTCACGAAAGAAAAATATTTAAAAGATAAGTGAACAGTGAATAGCTACCTGATTTAAATTCAAAATATTTCCTGACAACCTAAAAATTGACATTGTTAAACCATTTTTAAAAAAGATTCAAGAAATGGCCTTAACAGTTATATGGTGCAATAACTTTTTTAGATTTGAGAGTTTGGTTTTAAAAAAATTATTAAACTGAGAAACCTCGTATTCAGTTTTAGAACCGTTACATCGTTTATTCTCTCATGAAAGGTCATGTTAAAGACGACATGTTTTAAAATCATTCTTTTTATTCGCATCAATATGGAATCAGAGTTCCGCAATCCAGGGAAAAAATTTAAAAAAAAACATTTTTAGGGATTATTGTGGACGCAGAACTAAACAATTTAGTGGATTAGTAAAATAATGGTTCTCCATCATTTGGATCAAATCATTTGAAAGCAGATAAATAACCCGTTTATTTATTAGAAAAATTAAAAATTTCAATTGAGGCTATCCATGGGCATCAATATATAAGTAACCTCGAACGTCTACAAAAAATTATCAGTTTGAAGCATTTCCTAAGGAATTTCACCTCAGACCTTGACAATGGCAGCACATAAAGACATTAAATTTATATGTATGGTATCGAGCAGGCCTTAGTCTCCAAATTTTCTATATAAATAGTGGATAGAATTGCATAACGTCGATAAAACCCAGAAATTTCTCTCGAAACCATTGTTGAGTCAATGTCGCTTTGTGAGCCGTATCAGACTCTTGTTGGAAGGTGCAACCATTGTTTAGATAATGTACACAAGTCCAGCAAAGAACTATTTCCTCGAGATTTTCAAATAATAAATAAAAATAACTTCCTGAACGGATCTAACAATTAACTTTCGGTGTAGCATTATAGCTTTGAAAACTGACGAAAGTGGAATTTATGTTTAAAGTTATAATGAATTAATGAAATACTTTAACGTGGCTCCGAGACCATTTTGGAAATCAGGAGTTCACTATACTATATAAATAATAAATAGTTGTTAACGGGTTTTCGTCGGTCGTGAGATATTAAGCTTTGATGAGAAAAGAAAAAAAATATTATTTATGTATTATTATTTTATATCAATAATTGTGATCCTAGGATCGGATTGCTCTGAATTTTTAATAGAACGAAACGTCCAGCGAGAGGAAACCAAAACTAACTAAATAGGATTTGTAAAATTATTTAGGGAAAAGGTCAAGTAAGTTCAAACATTTGAAGGCCCTTTAACCCGAAATTCGATCACTTTGACATTTTAGCAGATCAGAACTATTAGTAGCTGTACACCAAATTTTAAAGTTATGGATTTTCAATATAAAGACTGTCTTTCAGCTGTGAGCTCAAAAATTTGTAAAAAATATTATTACGATGAAACAGTTGGATAGTAAACCAAATTGCTTGTTTTCTATTTCTATGATTAAACTCACGTCTATATTCATTTCATAATTCAAAGTGATGATACACCAGAGAATTTTCTACCCGCAACAATTACAATTATGTTTAACTGTCAAAACATCAAAAATTAAACTGATGTGGCTAATAAATTTTGATAGCCCAGCAAAAATGGACGAATAAATTAACTCACCCCGCACCAGCCACCAAACTTAATTTTTTTTTACAATTTTCACTGTCTGTAGTATTATTGTTGATGCTATTTTAAATCACGGTAAAGACAATTAAATTACGGATTTTACAAAAATTTTTTGTTCTGTTGCTTAATGTAATAAAAACAAAATTTAATAATAAAAATAAACTTTACAAATAAACGTAAAAAAAATCAGCAAAATTAAATTATCTCATCTATTCAGCGAGAAAAACTAAAATAATTATTGTTATTATTGTTATTTAGTCCAAATGTGGAAGGATTTTGGATTCCATACCAAAATTATCCTTGCAAATTAAATTAGAGTTTTAAATGGAAATTTTAACTGTTACTCGTATACACTATCCACCAGAAAACATAAACCGGAAACGGTATTGGGGTTGAAGAAAAACAAATTTAAGTTTTATATTCTGTATAGTTATTTTCTAATTGTAACGTTTGTCCACGAAAATAGTACTTTACTAAAAATTTTGTGTGTATATAGTATGTAGGTAATGATAAAGTTTTTAAAATGTGTTTAATGGCTGGAAAATTGAATTGTTAATTATTTTATATTGTTGAATATATATCTATACAGAAAAAAGCTAATTCGTTTTGATATTTTTAGCGCGCATCCATTTAAAATATTTGTATTAATTATCCAATGCTTTAAAGTCATAAATCTCAATTTACCACATGGAACCTTTATAAATCTTAACTAACCCAACTTAAGGATTTACCCTCTTCTTATATAATTCATATATATGTATATGTACGAAAAATAAACAACCATATCCTTATGTATAACAAATTATAATTACCCCCAAAATGTTGTTATCCCATTTATTCATTCAATTAGCTGCTTAGAAAAATGACACAAATTATTTTCTTGTTTTGCTTGCAAAACAGTAACAACTTCTCGAGTGTCTCTCAACCTCCTCCAACACACAAAACATTATCCAAAAAAATATATGTATAATTTCTCAGAAAATCATACACACACACACACACACATATATATACATATATACTATGTCTATATTTCACCCATGCTTCTATGTATTTATATTATGGAATACAGAATAGTTCTTCTTTTGTTGTAATTTTATGTTAAAAAGCTCGAAACAAGATGTAAATGTGGTGTAAATCATTTTGTTATGAAAATTTGTGTGTATGTGTGTGTCGTTGTTGTTGTAAACTGAAAATAAAATGTCACAACCCAAATTGTAACCAAAACCAAAATTATACAACAACAATTCGTATAGGGAAAATCCGTAAGACTGAATAAAAAAAAAGCTCAAGAGGCAAAAAAAAAAATCAGAGAAAACTTTAAAAACCAAACCAAAAAAGTTTAAAGATTTTCATGTTTGGGAAAAGATGAGACTTAAATTTAAAACAAGGAAAAAAGATGAAAAGTGAAATTAATCTAAGTAAAAAAATTGAAATGAAAAGTAGAAAAGTTAAAGTTGTCTGCATAAACATTTGTATTTTTCTTTTATGTATAATTTTCATAAAGATAATTTCCGTCTGTATGTACATACATATATATACATACGTATATGTACATAGGAAGAACTCAACAGTTTTTATACTTCAATCTTTGTTCATTTTGTTGTTGGTGTTGTTGTTGTTCGTACTCGGATGTCTTTTGGGGATTAAAATACCGTAAGGAATTATTTTTCTGCTGTGCTCTCTTGTTTTTCCCTTTATGCTGAAAAAGATCTGTGAAAATATGAAAGAGATGAGTTCCGGTTTCAGTTTATTTATGGAATTATGTTAATTAAATAAAAGATTTAAAGGTTGGAAGAAATTTTTTTTTGTTGGAGTATGTATATAGTTTGACCTTAAATTCTTCGAGATTGTATTTCTACAAAATTGGGGATAATTGTGACTTAAGGAGTATAGATTCTCTGCTGACAATAAAAAAAAGTGGTTTCATAAAACTATATAACTTCAGTAACTATTTGATACGAATAGTCCCAAATTTTAATGACAAACTGATGAGAAAATAAGTTCGGCTATATTTAGCAGATGTTCAGTGTGATCTTCACCCCATTCGTGAGTCGCTTACAGACTCCATAAAAGAAGCTTGCCGTTGCCGGATTTAAATTCCAGAGACATTTGTTTTACTGGATTTACTGCATTTAACTAAATAACTCATCTTAGTGAACATTATAATTGTGAACATTATAAGTTGTGTTGAATTTTATTACAAACTAGTGAAAACATGAACATTCGGCTGATGGATTCGGCATGCCTTTTACTTTTGATTTGGATGATATGAAAATGTATGCCACGTACTATTAGTGTTGAACACAGGAAAGTAAAATTTCGGTTGATTTTTTATTTCCTCAGTATAATTGAATTCTGCAGCATAGCTGTTATTGACATTTTCTACTATTTTAGTTTTATCTCGAGATTGTTATCTTAACGTTGATCTAGTTTCTCGTTGCATTAGATATCTGCTGATTTTGACATGATTAATAGTGATTGTTTCTGTACGAAAGTTCAAATTGACAATGGCCATTGTTTTACGTCGATCCATTTTAGCAATTTTAACTGCGAGGCAGTTTTCCCAGTCTTGTAAATTACATCAAGTTGATTCTCGCGGCATACCCTATAACGATAACTACGTTTTAGGCATCGAGGTCAAATTGGAACGTATGCACAACTCAAGTAATTTTGGTTGTTTAAATTATTAGTTCTGTTGGTTCCAGCATTAAATAATAAAGGAAAAACAAATAGAAGAATGAGAGAAACTGGAATAGCACGGTATTTGGTTTCAAGAAAAAATTTTGCTCGTGGATACTGGAAAAGGAATGTTAAGACATATTTTTTCTTAAAACGTATTTTTTACCTAGTAAGCTACTTTCATGCAGGGTGGCAAATTAAATTTGCATAAAATATTCTTTAAGTTTAAAATAAACGAGAGATTTTATTGTGGCGTATATTATATCTGAACCGGAGTAAATTATAAAGATCTTTATAAGCTCGAAACGATGTTGGAAGATTTCTATTAATTTGTAGCAAATATGTGTTTTCTGCATGATGGAGCACTGACGCACTTTCACATTAGCCTGAGAGAACATTTAAATTTAAAATTTCCAGAACGATGGGTTGGGCGAGATGTGGTGAGCCGTGTCCTGTGGCCTCCTCGTTAATCTAATTTAAATCCATTGGATTTTTATTGTTGGGGCCACCTAAAGAAAACAATGAGTTTATTCTTCACCTATGTCGCATACGAGAACGCTTGTGGATTAAAATTATCAATGCATGTGATGAAATCAACCAAACTAAAAATGTCTCAAAACCATTTCATTCTCGGTTCATTCATATAAAAATTAAATTTCTCTGAAAGAAATAATTTTATACACGCCAGTTTAACTCATTAAACGGCCGTCTTTTCTGAACCCATGAGCGTGGTATACATTTGGTGAGGGTCAATCTGCACACTCGTATATCTTTAAAAAAAAAAATTAAAGTTGGGCGGATCACTTCAGCACTCAAACGGGTGGGTCCATCGGTGTAATAGTCGGACAAATAACTACCCTGTTGATTGTGTGCGGGCCCTATAAATGGTTGGTGCCCATTTGTATAGAATTTTCTGTACTTGATCTTTTTAACATTTTTTGTTCCATGTATTGAACAGGAAGAGAACGTTTTGGGTTCGCGCATATCGGCAGATGTTACGGTTGTATTTTCGATGATTTTTTGCACCAATATAGGCCCATACATGTTACGACGCATTTCATCATTCCAATTTCTCAATATACTTAATATCGAAAAGTGTTCAACCGAAAATTGGTGTTGATTCAAAGTGAATCTTCTATCTGGATAAGCATTTCAAAATATCAAGACAAATATCCGTGTAGAGAACAAATCTACTGTTCAGATTCGAAGGGCAAAAAATCCATTAGTGATCTCTAAAAAATGTATGTGTTGGAATTTTATTTTAAAATTTATAAAATGAATTAACTATATTTAATAAAATAAATTACAGATATAGGAGATTTAAACTTAGTCCACGTTTCTTTGGTATATTATCACCTTTGATTATTTGAACTGATAATATTTATTCAAGTTTAGACCTTTTGTATCCTCTTGACTATTAAAATACATTAAATGCATTGAATTCTCTATATGTACTTTGGAAATCTAGAGTACTTTAGGCGGTTTCTTGGAATTAATTTAACTATTTGGAATGTGTATGAATTCATTGTACCAATCAGTTCAGTTAGAGCAATGATCGTCGAAGTTAAAATTCTGAGCACATTTGAATTGTTGAAGTAAGAGAGCACAAATTTTAAATGTAAATATCTCTCAAAATTTATAAACAATAACTCCCTTCCGCGCTCTATAATAATAATAATAACAGTGTTAAAGGCCATTACTGGCCCCTTACTGAATCAACAATCTGGCTCCAACGGTTTCGATCCTGAGCTTGGTCTTCATACTGTCTAAGACAATCAGAAGAGGCCAAGTCGTTCTCTACATCGTGGAGCCATCGTCGCCTGCAACGACCTCTGCGCCTACCATATGGTGGCTCTCCTTTCAGAGATCGCTGCACAATTCGTTCCGGATCAGCACGCAGAACGTGACCGAGCCAGCGTACTCGCTGAGATCTAACTTCATGTACAATATCGGGGATCTTCATCAGATCTCTGATCTCGAAATTGTACAGAGCTCGGTATGTACCATCTATTTCGCGTTTAGGGCCGTAAATCACACGCATGATTCTTCTCTCAAATGTAAGGAGCCCTCTCTCGTACTCATCCGTCAGCGCCCAACTTTCACATCCAAACATAACAACGGGCCTGATCAACGCTTTGTAAAGCTTCAGCTTCACGGCACTTGATAAGTGGTTAGATTTTAGCAGTGGCCTTAGAGGATATAAAGAACGACTGCCAGCTGCCAGCCGCACTTTAATATCCTCACCCACACTGTTATCGTGAGTGATAAGAGAGCCCAAATATTTGAACCTCCTCACTCCCTCAAACGTGTGGTGGCCACTACTAAAATCTGGTGTGCCATTGTCTCTAAAACCAGAGATCAGGTATTTCGTTTTGGACTCATTGATCTGAAGTCCAACAGAAGCTGAAAACTCTACAACCGGATCAAGTATTTCTTTCACTCCGTTGCTATTCAGTCCAATCACGCATATGTCATCTGCATATGCAAGCACTTGATTGGATTGGCGATATAAGATGTTGCGCTGAGGTGTTTCAGTTTTACGAAAGATGTACTCCAACATGAGATTAAAGAGTATCGGGGACAGAGCATCTCCCTGCCGAACACCCGAGTTAACTGCAAAAATTGTCGATAGCCTGTTCTCAACTTTAACACAGCATTGAGACTGCGTCACTGTCATCCTACACAGTCGTACCAATTTTGTTGGCATTCCTAGGTATTCCAGGGCAGACCACAAACTCTCTCGATTGATCGAGTCGTAGGCCTGCCGGAAATCCAGGAAAACCTGATGTACCGAGATGGATGTCTCATAATATTTAGATAGAATCATCCGCAGCGAAAAGACCTGATCAGTGACTGATCGATTCGGACGAAATCCTCCCTGATAGTCACCAACCAAGCCCTCCGCCAGAGGAGTGATTCTATCCAATAAAATGTATGACAGTAACTTGTATGCTGTGCAAAGGAGAGCTATACCGCGATAATTCTCACACTTCAAGCGGTCTCCCTTCTTGAAGATGGGGCATATCGCGGCCACTTTCCATTCATCAGGCATAACTTCGGTTCGCCATACTAATCGAATAAGGTCGAAAAGACAGTTCCACAAAGTATCCCCTCCGAATATCAAGAGCTCCGAATTAATGCAGTCCACTCCAGGTGAGCGGTTTCGTTTCATTCTCTGCATGGCCTTAGTGAATTCCTCATGGGATGGCTCCTCAGTGCAAATCTCCGCAGACTGTTTTAGAGGTGGCTCAACAACAGTCTGCGCTCTATAGAAGCAAAATAAATCCGGCTGACATAGGAGCGAGGTTAAGCAAACATTTCGGGATTAGTTGTATTATCTACATCATTAAATTATGTAAGCACGAAAAGTTTAATTTTAACAGAGCAATTTTTATTTTATTGTCGAACAAAAATAGACTTTTAACTATACAATCTTCGGAATACAAGTTCTAATCTCCAGTTTCAAAATTTGTATTTTTAATCTTCAATTTCGATATCAAGGACTTCAATATTAAATTGTATAAGTCTAATCTATAGTTGAGAATCTAGTATCATCATTCTAATCACTAGATTCCTAACTATACTAAGCTAATTACAAGTATTGAATTTTTAATCTGCTTTCTTATATTCATACTTCAATCTCTAGTCTTCTTATAGACTTTAAATTATAAGTTTCAAGTTTCAATCTCTATAAATCTTAAATTCTAGTTTTCAGACTCTGCTGAACGTTAAACTAAGATAGTAAAAATACCACTCTCCAGACTTACAATTTAAATTAAAAAAAAAAAGAATTTGATTTTAAAACTACATTCGATTTCGTTGGACTGGCAATTTAAATTTATTCGAAACCACACGGTTTATGAAAGCAGCATTTCTATAGCAAATGAGATATGTCTTAACTGCGATGATAATTATTCCTCTCATTACTTCGAATGTTCATACTCAAGCAATTCATGATCAGAATCAGATGAGTGAAAAACTACAAATTTAATTTACATATGTCGGCGGAATAATTCAAATAAATTACGAGCAAGTGGTATTTTCTACAGAGACAAACTGCCAAAAGGTTTTTTCATCAGAATGGCTATATGAAAAAGATGACTTCCTGATGAAGAGCCTAGATTTCAAAGAATAAAATTAAAAAACTCAACGAAAATAATTTATTATAGGGGATAGAGATTTAGGGATTTAGCATTATCGAAATCTTACTTAAAAAAAACCTTTGTAAAGTATTTATTTTTATAGAACAACGTCGAAAGTATGTAACTTATATGTTATTAGTTCCACAAAATGCACAAAAATAGTTAAAAGACTCACCATTTTTTTTTAAGGCTTGTTAAGATATGTAAGCGCAGTAATTGTTCATAAAAATAAGACGGACGGACAAAGTGGGAATTATAGGAATCTCAAAATTCCAGTACAATATCTTCAAAGTTACACTAACAATTCGAATTTCGATTAAACTTTATCCTCAAAAATGATTTTAAATTCCAAACTTCAATGAAAATATTAATTATTTTTATATTATAAAAATGTGTTCGGTTATAGTACTGAGCGCTTGCCTAACGAAATAAAAACACTTATTTTGAGTCAGAAAAAAGACCTTTCTTAAATTAGTCTTTATTGAGAATTATAGTCTCTCTCTCTGAAACCTAAAAGTAGGGTTCAAGAAATTGTGTTTTTCTGTATTCTATACATATAGATAATAAGGTTTAAACAATTTTGACCCCTTATGTCGTTGCAAATTTATTAAACTTACATATGTAAGTACATAGATATAGAAAGTTACACATTGATAGGATTTTTACGGTCTTTCGACAGACAACCGCTCATTCAAATTTCTGAAGATGCGTATATAATATTATCATATTTACCTTTAATGATAATCACTTGAACCTCGAATCCTTACAACGATCGAAACCAAGAAGTGGAGGAGATAGAATTACTGTTTGGGGACATATGCTATTGTTCTGTGCCATTGATATTAAAAGCATTGCATAAATCTTCTGTTTAGTTATTCCAGGTAACCGAAATATACATATTACATACATTAAATTAGTATATTATGTATTACGCGACCGAGTATAATATAATCCAAAAGATTTCCAATCTACATTTACCAAATTTAAATTTCACAAATCAACCAAATGAATTTTTTAACAGATTTCCTTCTACTCTATATATACCTGTTACCTTATTATCTTATTATCATATTTTAAATTGAACTCTAAATTATTCAATAATCCTATTATGTTGTTGTTTTCCATTTTATGAAATTTTTGGAAATTTTCCAGGTTTTCGTTCCATAAAAATTCATATAAGGCAATGAGAGAGATAATTTAAATTTTTTTTTGGTTTTATTTTTAGTCAAAGAAAAGTTTTTCGTTCAAATGTTGAACTTTTTTTTATTATTTAACCTTTGCAGAATTTTAGCAGACTTTATGTTTTTATAAAAGCAATCCTCGTTTTTTATTATTTGTATATATGTATGTATATATACCTACATATATAGAATCAGTTTTGTAGAGGATGAATACCATTCGTTAAATAATAAATAAAAAAATCACAAAGCACACAAATTTATCATAAAACTCAAAATTCATAGATATTTAAATATGTACATATACATACATGTATTCAATAAAACGCACAGCAGGTAATTTTTATTAAATTTTAAAACCTCTAGATCAACGTATACACATGTTTTCGGATTTGTCATATTCTGTATGTATATTCAGAGAGCTCACACTGGTGTATAAACAAGAATTGACTATACATGATACTATATGAAATAAATATCATAATAAACTTTAACCTGTCAAGCAGTGATTTTTATATACACATATATATTCGTCCCTAAATTTAGTCAAAACAACAACAGGTACAAAATCACTGGGATATATATGTGGGGATAATTTAATCAGACAAATACGATATGATTGCAGAAAAAATTTTATTACTTCTAAGTGTGGAAGAAATTTATGGAGTAAAATATTTCTACTGTTTTTATGTTTTTTTTTGGTTGAAGCATGACAACATAAAATTTATCTTTAAGGACGATATAAGCGAAAGACATTAAAAAACAATTATGAGATACTATATATAAAAAAAATGGTTGAAGCGTATATAAAATGGTTAGTCGCTTCTCACAACACAGTCGAATTATTTTCATGTATAGATAAATATTTTTTACACTTGTCATTGTATATAGTAGCTTAATCGTATAGAGATGTCTTCGATATGCTCCTAAGTCCTAATATTTGAATTTAACTTGAATTTTTATCAGATTTTGTACAAATAGTTTTTTTTCGAAAATTTAAGGTTTATAATTGCAGAAAATACCTAAACGACAGCTACAGTAAAAAATTGTAAACTATAACTACATACATAATTAGACTATACAGCGATTGCGAACCTTCCCAACTTAAGCACGCAAAATTTTTGTATAAAATGGTCTAACATTTTTATTTAATCGTAAATAAATTATAATTTGATCAGTTTTTAAAAAACAATAGAGGTTAAGAATCTCCTCGAGAAAAACATTTTTAATGAAAGTTATCGTAGATGACCTTTAGTGATCTTGGTTTTTTAGTTTCGCTAAATATTAGTTAACAGTATGTATATTAAAAAACATTAAACTTTTGTTTGAGGTACTTTATGAAATATCTGTTTGTTTTTAGATTTTTTTTTAAATTTGTATATTTAAAAGAAAATTCAAAAAGTGAAAACAAGATATAATTAGGAATTTCACATAAATGCTTTGTTTGTAATTTGCATAATTTTGAATAAAATTTTTAATCATTCTAACCATTCAGAATTTCTAGCCAATAATACAAAATATGTAAAGAGATACAGTGCGATTGTTCATACATTTAATAATAGGCTTCAAAGACTGTAAATAGTGTATCAAGTTTTTTTTTGGGAAAAATTTGGAATTGCAATATTAATAAAATATCTAAAAAATAATTCATCTATTATGATGCATGAGTAATGTCAAACTGTCATGGTATTTTTATTTAGAATTATTTGCCATTTCATTCTGTGTCACCTTTTCAGTGTTTGGGCTCTTCGAAAAGCCTTTTTTCGACCAAAATTTTGCCCGGCGATTAAGCCCATTTCTAGCTTAATTGCTACGTCAGTAACAAAAATTGCCGTATTTGGGCTGAAGAGCATCCCGAACAGCTTCAGGAGCAGTTATTACATCCAGAGGAAACAACAGTCTGGTATGGTTTATATGGAAACAATGGTTCCGGTCCATATTTCTTTAAAAATGAAAACGGCTGAAACGTAACTGTGAATAGCGGCCGTTTTTACACCATAAGAACGAACTATGTATTATTTGCTGCCTGAAATTGAAGGCCGCGATCTCGATTACATTTGGTTCCAAAACAAGACGACGCTACTTGCCATACAGTGCGTGAAACAAAACACTTATTGAAAAATCATTTTGTCGCGCGAAAAATCATTTTGTCATTTAGTCCATTTCACGCTTCGGGACCGGTGTGTTTTTCCTTTAGGGCTATGTAAACTCCCAAATCTACGTGGATGCACCAGCCACACTTGAGGCATTGGGAGCCCGTCATTCGTCAGAGACCGCTTGAAATGCTCGATCTCGTCATCGAAAATCGGATCTTCAGAATAGCCAACATTTGAAAGAAATAATCTTTAAATAATAATAATAATAAATGGCAAGAACTGTTCTTTCGAATGATAATAACAATTCCACCATTAAATTGAATATTTTTAATTAAGTTAAGTTAACAAAGTGCCACTTTGCTTAGTAAACTCAGTGGTATATAAGGAATGAAGATAAGCATAGGGATCGCCACATAGAGACTGTTGATGAAGAAATTAATAAACGCGCGGTTATACATGGACCGTTGTCCACATGTGAATGTGGAGGTTCGTATATAGTATTTTGGACCCCATAGATGGAATGAGACGCTTACAGAAAAATAAACCAACTGATTTAATGGATTAAGATGACCAGATAGAATTAATACTATAATATCAACATAATAACTTGGCCAATGGGCTTTACCTCATCTAAAAATATCAAAATTAGAAGTAAATTTACTTGATACATTGTTGTAATAAAAATTTAAAAAATATCTATATGATGTCATAGTGTGTTTTGCTGTTTCAAATTGATAGTTGAAAATAATTTAAAATAATTTATAAACTACAAAATCTCTTAATTTCCAAACTAAGCAACCTGTTTTCTTTAACTTCTGTAAAAGCATCCTAATAATATTTCCAGTAGCTGCGAACAATTATTTTATTAGTTGAGCTTTTATATTTATTATGCTCGACAAGCTTTCAGTGACAGAAAAGTGGATTTAATAAACTGTTCATTCAATGATTAGAAGCTTGTAAAAGAAGTTACCAACTTTCAGTCATTAATTCTATTTAAATACTTCTTAATGGAAAGCACACAAAATATTAATAAGATTTATCTGAAAGATTTAAAATTTTGAAATTCCTTAAATTTTTCAAAGTTTAAGAACCTATTACCTTAATGCTGATAAAACAAATGTTCAAAACAAACAATTTCAACATCCCTAATCGCTGGAAGCTTTTTATTTCCAAACTTTTAAGGTGAGCTTTTTGTTTTAATTTCTAATAATACAATTTCAAAAAGCTTTTGTTAACATAAGAGTTGTTGCTATGATAGTGAAAATATCATCTTTAATAGAGAGCTTTTTACTGTACTGAATGGTTAACAACCTTCATGGGTATTTTTTGTAGATGCAAGCAAAACTATTATACTTTTTGCCAGATTCACTTATTTATGTTAAGCTATATAACTGCTGATACAAAATTATAATACAAATAATCTGAGAGCTTTCATTAAAGGACTGACTAATTAAAAGGTTTCATAATATTTCGCAACACACAAAGCTTTGATTTAATGAATATCAATTTTTTATAAATTGTTATATGCTTTTAATTTGGTTATATGATTTATTTACAAAGTTCATTTAAAACCACACTAATAAAGTTTTAAGATTGTTGAATATTAAATTAAAAGAATTTGGTTCATTTAAAAAGCATTAACATCCAAGAAAAATATGTTTAAAATTATTTGAAATGCAAAATAATTTAAATCGCGAAAATTATTCAGTATAGTAATACTTTTATTAAATTGAAAGTTTTAAGCCTTGATAAAAAAAAGTATACCAAATTTTTAAATAATTTCTCCTGAACACATTTAAAATTTTTGAATTTAAATATTTCTGATTCTATGCCAAGAATAATTAAATTACTCCTCAGCTTGCACTGTCTTAAAGATGAACGAATATTATTTAAATAATTGTCAATGCAGAAAGGGATCTTTCTTCTGAACAATTAATGCAAGTAATAAACTTATAAATAAGTTCAAGGCCATGGTTATGTTTGGAAGTGCATTGTTTCCAAGCTATAGACTGAGCTTTTCATGCTATGGTTTTGCTATTAGTTAATATATTTGTTTGCTTGAAATGTAAACACTCCTCAATTAAATTCTCTTCTAAATCGTGTAGGTATTTATTGCTCATAGTGGCATCTCTCTGTTTCATGGTATTATTATCTTATTTTTCAAAATTTATGGATACAAATTTTGTGGCCCCTAAAATATGCGGTGCCCTTGGATCGTAACCTTAATAACCATAATTGGTAAGGATGGCATAGATAACTATTATATAAAATATATAACCTTTTAGACAATATATGATAAGAATGGGAATTGATTAAGCTTCATTAAATTTAAAATGCCAATCAATCAGAAATATTGGCTTCATATTAAATTTCTTCTGAATTCCATTTCAGTTAAAAAGCCGGTTTCATTTCAATAAAATTCAAATTTATCATCTAGGCTCTTCCTCTAGGCTGCAGTAATAACAAATTAACCCTTAATTTATTGTGACAAAATAACACTTTTATAAATCCGTTTTCTCAAAACACATTTTTTGGATACTTAAACAATTATTAGCGCGGCAGTATATAATTATCTCTTTAGTTAGATCCATATATTCATCTCTAAATAAAATTTTAATTTTGCGATTTGGTTTTAGCTTAATACTATTTGGGCCCAGAAGATTTTCCCTTATTGTCACGTCAAATAATAAAAAAAATATGTTAGGTATGTATATTTTAAACTATGCCGACCTTACGTTATGTCTCATTTATTTTGCTACTCTTAGCAGACCATCGATTTTCAAAAAAGTCTAGAATGTATGTTTTTTTAAAGGTGATCAATCACTTAGAATTTTTTTTCTTCTTACAATTTTGAAATAGTTTTATTATACCAGGAAGCACGATCGAATGCAATAAATTTCGTTTAGATACGATACTCGGCATTGGAAACCTAGTAAATGGAAATTTTGTGGGTTAGCCCCAAATTTTCAGTAAATCGCCATGCAATTGTGAGGGCCTTTATTGAGGGACTTTATTTAATTAATTATTTAATTAATTCATCACAAATCCTTCACATATCTGGAGACCTAGAAATTCAGAGAGATATTTGGATATGTATTTAAAACCATTTTCATTTTCTGGTCCAGAAAACTATTTGCAACCAGGAAAAATGAAATATGCTTGATTCGGGTTTACTGTTTTATAACTCTTCTCACAAAATTAGGCGGATTTCAGAGAAATTTAATATTGAAACAATTTCTATTTTACAGTTGAAAATCCTAGGGAGAAATTGGAATTGGAAATCAAGGAAATTAATTTTTTTTTAGATGCCATTGAACTTTTAATTATAAATAATTATAATTGGCCTAATCCACCCATAACAAATTATTTTTCATATACCATTGAAAGAAAATCAAGTTAATATTTTCATTATCTACGCCGTGGAGTCATCGTCGCCTGCAACGATCTCTGCGCCTACCATATGGTGGCTCTACTGTCAGAGATCGCTGCAACATTCTTTCCGGATCAGCACGCAAAACCAAGTGACCAAGCCAGCATACTCGGTGAGATCTTACTTCATGTACAATATCAGAGATCTTCATAAGTTCTCTGATTTCAATATTGCACTATGTCTCATTTGTGATTGATTAGTTTACTAGTTAAAAACTATCTGCTAGTACAATTCGCAAACAATGCTTTTTATAATTAAACCAATATATACAAATAATGTTTGACAATTCCAATTAAAAAATTACTATAAACAAAAATGTTTATGGTTATATTATAGACAGTCAGTCATACTGATTTCTCATTTCTATACAATAACAGAGGAGTACAACAAACTTCTGATTTTTCCTATGTCATCGTTGGCTTCATGCATTCGATTGTATACACTGTATACACTATGGAATATGAACACAACGATGACATTGAAAATATGTTTTCCCTCAAACGTAGTGCTAATAGAAATATGAGAAATCTATATACTGTTTTGTGTATGGGTTATATGATACCAAATAGGCAATTGTTAGATTATCACGCCGATTATAGGAACGCAACGCGAATGCTGCAGAAATCTCGATACTGCATATAAAAAAAATTTAAACAATTTCTATAAATCAGTATAGGAACCAAGTGCAAATTTTAGCGAAAAAAAAATTCGATATAATTTTTTCTAATTTGCTAGAAAAACATATAATTTACTTACATAGTAGGCTTTTAACAAATTATTTAATTTATTTTATCGGTACCTCAGGATGTACCGCTAAAAATTATTTTTATTTACATAGACTGTGTCCGAATCGTGTGATAAAAAATCGTGAATTAATTTTTTGACATTTGCTTGATATTTATTCCCCTACATGCACGATTTTTTATTATGCTGTCCGAATTGTGTAATAAATCTCCCCACCCGATAAGTTTTTCCCCACGTCATATAATTGTCAATTTTAGTTTTCATAACCTCAAATTTTCTGTGACAACTAATAAATTGCACAGAAAATTAAAAAAATTTAATATGAAAATAATGGATTGTTATAGGATTTTAATTTAAATTTAAACTAAAAGATATAAATATTACGGACAATTTAGCTATCCGGATTGGGAAACAATCGATCCAACGCCAGATATTCATACGTTGTTTGGTGCAATTGATTTGAAATTCTTTCAAGGGAAACTACAGTGTCGCGTTGGAATGGAGTAAACGCATGTACAACTGTGCGGGAATAGGTATGCAGTGCACGATACGATTAAGTGAACCACTTTTAAAATTGAGATCACGGAAAAATTTGATTGAATCGCTTTTGGTAGAATATTTTAGATTTTGTATAACCTTATACTAACCTCCACAATTTGTGTTACAGCACGAAATGACCAAGCAATGATCGATCAAGCGGTAACCTATAAAATGTAGTTGGATTTAAAGATTTACCGATCAGTGATGACGAATCTCCCTCACATTCCAATAACAAATCAATTGAACCATTGACTGGCCGAGGTAGATACCTTTCTGATATTCCACCCGCTAAACCGAATGAAAATGTTAATCATACAGTTCGTGATCTGTGGGCAAAACGGTACGGTAGTAGTGGTTTGAAAGATGTTCCAGATTTAAAACGACCTCGATTGGTCGAAGAAAATATTGAGGATGATTTAATCCTAATTGAAGAACACCCAACTGTCGAATTATTGGATAGTGATGAAGAAGTCGAGAGACGCGGCACCATAAGAGCCCTCACTGACCAAACGATCCAAGAAAGACAAATAATTTCAGCGCTGATGAAGACGATACCGATGTGATCTAATCGATAAAGAAGTTTTATTTATTTGGTGAGGACACACTTTTGAATCGATATCAAACTACGTCAACATCCCGAAACACTGACTTGATATGCTAACGGAAAATAATATAATTCATTGTCCATTATGTCAAGATCGTCTATCACGTAACGATTTAGCGATCCATCTCGAAGGCTGTATGGGCATAAAAGTCGAGGTCAGACCAGTTAAATATAATGTACCACGAAAATCACCATTTTATAAAAATAAACCAGTTAAAATTGACGCTGTGATTGAGGATGATTCAAATGATGAGCTGCAAATTTGGGAACTATTTGCCCTGTTTGTAATCAACTACAACAAGGTGATATCAATGCTCATTTAGATCTTTGCTTAGTTGTATCATTTGAAGGTTATATGGATATTTTATTGCATTTTTATATTTTATTGAATTAAATCATTCTTTTTTGTAATAAAACTAGTAGTTTTTCTTTGTGTGTATTGTTTATCTGCGGTTTAACATCTAATCTAAATGAAGACGTTGGTATTCAATATGATTTTTGCACCAAAAATAGTATTTTTTTGTTCAAGGGAAACGTGTATGTTTGGTTTGATTAATTCCAACAGAGCATTATCGATTTTAACAAAATAACATAAATTTTAAATTGTGTTTATTTTATTCATTGGTTTTAAACAATTTCACTATAATATCTCCATATTGCGCTGTACCAGCTTTATCTTCACCTGTTTCACTAATGATTTCGAAATTCTTAAGATCACCCACTGTATGGAATTTTTTATGATGCTCTGTTAATCTGAAAATTTTAAAAATTAAAATTATGCATCCGATAATCCTTTTAATCTCACGTTATTATTATTATAAGTATTAATAATTTTAGATTAAATTATTATGTATATATAAATCACAAGTTGCACATGCGTACACAAATTATTCGATAGCTGTCACAAATTATCATGGTAATAGACTCGAATAATTTGGGTGTGTTCGGTATTTTCAAGTAAATATCAAAAAATTAATTCACGATTTTTTATCACACGATTCGGACACAGTCATAGATAGATTTCAAAGTTTTGTTATGACGAAACAACAAATCTAGCAGTTTTGGTTGCATACTGAGTTTATTTTACAAAAATTATTTTCCTATATCGAGTTTTTTTTTCGCTAAAATTTGCGCTTGGTTCCTATACAGACTGCCATAAAAAAATCGTATTGATTTGATGAGTTTACTTTGATTTAGAGAATTTGTTTCTTGTTTTTTCTTTTTCTATTCGCATCGCGTTTTCTTTAATCGACGTGTATTTATTTACATACATAAATAAGTTTTTTATGTAAGTAAGAGATAGAAAATATGTCTTCTCGCCAGCAGACTTATTTCAGTAAGCCTGACTTATTCAATAAGTCGGTGTTTGGGGAACAACCCTAATGCTCAATTTAAATTTGTCGATGTTACATATACATAACGTTGACGAAAATCCATCAGATTGTCATTTTTAACCTATTTTGGAATAAAATATTTTGCTTTTCTAAAACACCAAGAAAGGATAAACAGAATTTTTGTGTTTCAAATGAAAACATAAATCTGATAATCGAAAGAAAGCCAGAGAGGCAAAAGCCAAATATTTGCAGGAAATGGCAACCAAATCAATATGTAAATATCCAGTTACACTATTTAATAATAAATAATTTGATTAATAATTACCACTTACCTAACTTGACAAATCCGCTTACGTTGTTTGCAAGGCAATTTTTTAGATGTTACCGTTTTCATTTTACCTTTCATTGGTATTAAACGTGACGGAATAACGTTCTTTTTCATTGAATTGACAAAAACTGACTGGTCATTGAATTCACAAAAATATCGTCTTGCTTCAAATGCTTACAACAGATTTTTGAACTGTCTATGTTGAATTTATCTTCTCTATAACATAAAAAACCCACTGTTTACACGTTGTTATATGATTTGGAAAATTATGAAATAAAATGTCACTATCCTTATGTTTAATATTTTCGTTACATCCAAAAATAGCATAGCGCATTTTAATTTATTGTTATTCATAAATTTTAATATTTAAAGCTATTAAATTCATTTTATTTTTTAAAATCTTATACACAAAAATAAATTCACAGATGAACAAAGTCGCAAACATTCACAATATCTGACAGCTGCACACAATCGAACGAAAATAAACCAGCCTACTAATGGAAAATAAAATTCATTTCCAAAAGAATTGAGAAGAAAATAGATTTTGTCACAAGTAAAAATTCCTACTACTATATGACATAAATGTTAAAACAGTAGGCTATTTTCCATTTAAATCTGGTTTGAAACTAAATAAATTTCCACCTTTGGTGAAATTTGTAAATAGTGTTGTTAGGTTTACACATAATTTGCTCAATAGCACAACTATAATACTCGCAACTATCAACAGTTTTACTTCCGGTTATGACCATTTGTTTGAATGCAACGTGTAAAAACCGATTTTTTAAATAAATGACTCATGACCACAGTGTACATATATATACCAACTGCTTAACTAAATATTATCGATAAAAACCAAACACAATGTTTTCCTCCACATTCGTATTTATCTTCAGCCGCCAACATAACATAACATAAAAGGAGCAAGCATAATGCTTTCAGAACATCATCAATTTTTAAATTTGCAAGAAAAACACTCTATTCAGTACATACATATATAGAAACGGCATTCCCTATAAGATTGAACAGTATATAAACATAGCAGCTGTAGGATGAGCTTTATCCGCGTGCACACTTATACAACAATAACATATAAGGAACTAAAACATTTTCACAAAAAATAAAAGATAAAATTTTTGCACGAAAATCAAAATTTATATAATTTTAACTTTCATATACATAAAGTTCGATCGAAAATTTTCAACAAAAAACTTTGAAAGCTGTATATGCATATATAAAACTTATTTTCTATATAAGAAACTCTACAGTACAAAATAAAATGGAAAGCTCGAATGTATATAGCGAGAGGTATATACTCGTAGTGTAGTGTGGTGGTACAAAGAATTTTTTCGGGAGTTTGCAATGAAATTTATAGTTTTATTGTGTATTGATATGCATTTTTAACTTTTTTGTTTTTGTTGCATTTTAAAGTTATTGTTCTTATTGAACGATTTGTATATAAGACATCGTGCACAGAGTATAGTTGAAAAAATAAAAAAACTATTCTGTTAGATTTTTAATGTTGAATGAGCTGAGCTTTTTTGTTTTTCTTGATGTTTTTTTTTGTTCTGTTGAACATTTTTCAGGAAAGACATAACAATTGATTTTCTATTGACTCTTGTAATATTTTATGATCGAATTTTATATGGGAAAATAATAGCATGATGATGATGATGACAAAATCTAAGTGTATTGTTACATCGAAAATTGAATGTAATAATATCATTATGAATATTTTATGAATTTTATAGACAGACGATAAAATAATTGTATTTTATTACTTTATGAAAATTGTTGTAATATTATTGTTCAGACAATGAATTATACTACAATTTCTTTTTTGTTCCAGGTAATTTTAAACAGTTTAATGTATATTGATAAGTTGTATAAAGGAAAACGTCGTGTTACACAATTATTAATTTTTGAAGACCTATTTCTACGAAAATTCAACGAAAGTTCAATACTTACTTTTGTCACAGGGATCACTACACAATTACGACAGCTTTATATAAAAATGGGAATTCCATTTCATGTTTTTCCCACCACTCCAAAATATTGTTTACCTTAGGTACTCGTGCAAGTGTTTTATAAATCGCAAACTGCTGTTTCACACTTAATTGAAAGCTACTACGGCAGTCCATATTGTTTGTTGTTGATGGTGTATTAAGTGTATTTCTGTCTGATTCACTTTCCGATAAACTTGCGATTGGAAAGCATTACAATTTTCCGCGGCTTCGTTTTGTATTGTATATGAAGAATTCGTTTCTGAGCGTTGATTGTGTTGCCTCAATATTAAGTTAAATCTGGCATCTAGATATATTCAGGCATTTAAAAATTCATTATTAATCAAATTATTCTCTCGTTTAATAACACTTGCATAAAAAACCCCTGGGGCACTATCATGATTTCCGCGGCGAGTCGTAAAATATTTTGATATGCTATTTTCGACCCGCTGTAACTTTTCTAATATGAATTCCGATATCGTAAATATTATAAACGCACTCATTTTATGACATAAAACGAACTAGTTTAAGGCAGTTTGACGTTTGTCAATGTTCCTGATATGTCATTAATTGTGGTTATATGTTTGCATATAAATTTTGATTTAAGTGTTAAGTGTAATAATATTGTTGAAAAATGTTCCATTATTCTATTGCTCCGTTTTTGAAGATCCAAGAACATGAAAAATTGGTTCTTTTAGGGATCGAGCGGCGGATTTTAAGGGACAAGTCCAAAATTACACTATTTATAAATATATGTATATAAAGAATTAATTTATTATTTACTTACATTGGTAAATTTAATTTAAAATAAATTGTCACGAACCAAACTAAAAATAAGCCAACTGCAGCCGATCAACACAATAAACTGTCAATCGAAAAATTGTCCGTCTTTATTTTGTTGGCGGTACTTTTCTCGATATCGTATAGATGGCGAAAATCTATCGTAATTGGTGATCCAAAATTTACGATATCGTGTAAAAATTGTTTCGCGGCAGAAATCATGATAGGACCCCTGCTAATTTTTTACTCTTACTATAGGTTTTCATTTCTTATCTAAATTACAACCAAAGGCCATAAAAATCGCCGAGATTAATTGGTTCATTTTGTAATTTTGGGGTCAACATTTTGACTGGCTCAAAAATTTAAACAAAACTCCCAAACGTTTTAATTCTACCGAGCATAGCTTTCTTTACCATTCTGCATTTATCTATTGACTTTTTTATGAACGCGGAACTGAACTAAGAGTTTTCGATACTGTTCATATTTGAATGTAAATTAGTCAGCATTTTTAGCCCTTCCTCTCCATTGTCTTGTTTGAGGTTGGAATTACTATCTTCGTCTTCATCTTGATCCACCTCAGGAATATCCAATTCGTTTTTTAGCAGCTTCGCCGCTTTTAACACATTTCGCCCGTTGTCGGATGTCCCTATATCAATTTGGCTTAATTTTATGTTAAACGAGTGTATTTAGTCTATTATTGTATTTTCTAAGTAATTTTCAGTTTGCCGATCAATAGCCTCGCGTATGTCCAATTTTTCTATTGATTTATCATTTAGTCCAATTATGCTCCTGGCCCAAGCTGCTCTGGAAAAGAAGGTTTAAGCGTAGAAAGAGCAGCGAAATATGGCACAACTGTGATAAAAATCTTGATAAGAAAGTTTTAACTTCCATTAAAAATAATCCGAAGATTCATATGACTAAGACCTAAACTTGTAATACATTCCGCTCCATGGTGAGCCGAATTCGAGTTCAGGAAGACTATAAGAGCCACCGTGTTATTAAAAAGCCAAATCGTTCAGTTCACCAGAACTTATCCGCTAAAAACCAAGCCACACTGCCCTATATGACCAAGTTTTAATAAAATCCAGTGGGTGCGTGTTGATGAATGACAAAACGTACGTGAATTTGAAACTCTTGGGTAGGTAGGTGAAAAATGGTATTTTAACAAATCGAAGCAATGGTCCCATCAAATAAAGGCACTAGCAAAATTATATTGGTGTGTGGCAAATATTACAAAATCAAACAACAAGTGCGTTAGGGAGAACCGGCGAATTTTATTTCAAATCGCTAAAATATAGTATAGGTCGACGTTGACCAATAACCATACCAAGTAATCTACGTAATGTTTTACGTGTCGACTACCTCGTAGATTACACGGCTAGATTATAAACTCGTGATGCTATCATGGCATAATTTTCGAGGTTTTTCGCGAGCTCCTAAAATCTAGTAATTGTGCCCTGATAAGGCTGTTAATAATAAAGGTCTTGGGTGCAGATATAATCTTAGACATGCAACTATTATAAAATCATACTGGTGGACGTAGTGATCTTTAAATAAAATTATCGGATGTGTCATGTCGTATGAACATGGCGCTTTTTGCAACCGACCTCAAACTCGCAATACATTGTTAACGTCCTACAAAACATTTTTTTTTTAATGTTGCCAATGGCTTTATTCTTGAATCTTTCTACAAACGAAACTAACCGCCCTCGTTAGCACACTAAATAGCGTGCTTGCTTTTTTATTCGAGGGTCCGGGTTCGATTCCCGGTGGTGATCAAAAAATCACGGTTGGGTGTTTTTAATTTTAACTATATGTGTTTTTCCGGGCATTGCACCGTGGGCCCTTTAGTGGCATTGAGTGCTGGAGTAATCCGCCCAATTTAAAAAAAAAAAAAAAAAAATCTAACAAGAAATATTTAAATCTTAAGCTAAAATTATTACATATTTTAAGTCTTAAATTACATTTATATTATAGATTACTGCTCTTCTCAGATCGCGGCTGTTTTAATATATACTTGGCCAATTCATTAGGATGTGTCTCTAGTTTTGAGTAATATTTCGAACTGAATCCTCTAATGGTTTCTTTGATAGTTTTAATTCCAAGATCATCGTGTATATTACTATTTCGAATGTACCACGGAGCATTGGTAATACTACGAAGTATTTTCCCTTGGTATCGTTGCAGGAGTTCTCTGTTTGATGCGCTGTTGGATTCCCATAACTGAATACCATATGTCCATAAGGATTTGATTATCGTTTTGTGCAATAAAACTTTATTGGCTAATGACAGCGAGATTTTCTTCCCATCAACCAATACATTTTGGAAAATTTTATTTGTTTTTGTTTGCACGTTGCTTCCAAATGATTCTTCCACGTTAGCCCTGTATCCAGGTGCATGCCTAAGTATTTGACCTTGGTTTGTTGAGGAATATTTATATCGTTTGATTCCATTGGTGGGCAAGTGCGTTTGTTTAGCATGAATGTGACGTGGGTTGGTTTGTTTTCGTTCACTCTTATGCGCAATGTCTTCAGCCAGTTCTCGATTTTGTTTAGATGATTCTGTAATTCTTTTGAGGTAGTTTCAGGATTATTGTGTGACACCAGAACGAACGTATCATCGGCAAAGGTTAATATGACCACCTTTGAAGGAGATAGTTTAGCAGAATTGAGTGAAATTTCTTCGGTAGAAGTCCTTTAATTTTGTATAGGCCATCATGGCAACTTTATCAAAGGCTTGTATTTGTATTCCTCGAAGGTGATGTTGATTGCATTTACAGTGTACTTGTTCTGTCGTACTATTTTGGTTTCGGAACCCAAATTGATGGTCTGGAATAACATGCTGTTCTTCTAATACTGATTTCAATTTCGTTAGTACCATATTTCAAATAACTTTAAGATTGTAGGCAGAATGCTTATTGGACGATGTGATGAAATCTGTGTTTCATTTTTTCCAGCTTTATGTATCATTGTGATCAAAGATATCTTCCATTTTTGAGGAATATAACCAGTCCGCATGATTGCGTTGAATATGAATGTTGTTAGTTTTATGCATTTGTCTGGCAATTCCATTATCATTTTTCCAGTAATAAGATCATGCCCTGGTGCCTTTTTTGGACTTATACAATTTTTAATTGTATTCTTAACTTTCTTCCAATTATATTTTATAGGTTTGAAGGACAAACCATCATCCATTTGGTTGGGTAGCACGAAGTTATTAATTTCTTCGTGTGGTGCAAATACTGTTGTTAGATGAGCAGCAAAAGCATTGGCTTTTTCTTGATCGTTTCTCGCCCAATTTCCAGTTGGTAGTCTAAACGGGTGATTCGAGTTTGTTGGCCTTTTCAACTTTTTTGTTGCCTTCCACAAAGAATAATTTTACTTCCTTCATTCGACATTCTTGAATGGTTTGAATTAGATATGGTTTGGTTGCCAACAATTTTTCTGGAGATGATAATCAGTTAGGCCCCTTGAACTATAAAACATTGCTCGCTAATTTATCTGCCATCAATTCCATAGTTGCCGAATTAGCTGGGTTTTTCTCTCCTTTCAGATATCACCAAAGAGTTTGTTGAAGTAATTTATGAATGGCTAATACGCGGTTCGCGGACTTAAATTATAGTGGAATATGCCACTTCACTAGAAATCATACATACATTTCATACCAAAAATCCACTGAGTTAATATTCGATATCACCGGATGTTTCGATTTATAATCTTCAGGCACTTGGAAGAAAGCCCGATTCGCCAAAAACACTGGAAGTTCGCCTGTCTCGTTTGACTTGATCGATTTTGAATAAATCAAAATAAAATTTGGCTGATCCACTCGGTAAGTACTGTGCAGATGAAGACCGTTATAATCCATTCAGATATAATACCGCTTTTATAAATTCCAAAAATTCCATCGCACAACAAAACTTTAATTAAACATTCTCACACTAAAACAAAAATCTTCAAACTCAATAAGAATTACAATATATAAATACAAAGTGTAAATACTGCTATCATAAATCAAATACTTCTTTTAAGTTATTTTATTTCCTCTCCACCATCCAAACAAAAACAAAACAAAAAAATATTCCGCCACATATATACGGTAGTGTGTATACTATACTGTGTATACAAACAGACAACAGAGTCAAGTAATAAATAGCATCAAGTTAAGATAAATCTCATAAGACAGAGAGTATCGTATAGTATTTCTGCTTCGTTTTCTTCATCATCCCGTTTTTCATTATATTGATTCGATTTTCATTCAATACGAATGAAATTTTCATTTTTTATAGTCGAGGAAATGAATTTTTCTGTTTTTTTATTTTTTTTTGTCGATTCTTGCCAACTTTTTGATTTCGTTGTATTTTGTAGGATTATTTGTGGGTTTAAAAACTCGTTAAAAATAATTTAAAAATCGATCCTTTTTTATTTTATTTGTATTTAACTTTAATTGAATATATAACGTAATAGATTTTCCGAATTTTCAACACAGGATGAAATAGAATATAAGTATTATGCATTGGACAAATTTTTTTTTCCTTAAGAGTGGATTTTTAAAGGTTCAACGATTTAATTAAAAGGCATTTGATTTGATTCGAATAAATGTTTAAACTAATTTGAACCTTTGATTCTTGTAAATTCAGTTACTTAAAATATGGTTAGCTAAATGATTTTATCATGAACAAACTAAAATCAATATTTCTGTAGTTTTTTTTCAAGAAACTAGTTATCTGAATTTTTAACGAATTTTAGTAATATGCAAATAAACCAAAAATTAAATATAGATTTGTCTGTATTTACTGAATTAAACGAAGTGGTCACAATTTTAGCGTAATCCTCAGCAGACCAGTAATCGATCTTCAAAAATAGTCGTTCACAAAAAAATGTATGTTTTTTTAAAGATGATCAACCACTTAGAATTTAAATCTTCTTACAATTTTGAAATAGTTTTATTATACTAGGAAGCACGATCGAATGAAAGGAATTTAGTTTAGATACGATACTCGTATCTGGAAACCAAGTAAAAGGAAATTTTGTGGGTTAGCCCCAAATTTTCAGTAAATCGCCACGAAATTGTGAGGGCCTCGAAATCTAGTAAACTTTCTCAATTAGATAATGAAAATTGACGGGATTCAATTAAACATTTAATTAATTCATCACAAATCATTCACATAATTATCTGGAGACCTAGAAATACAGAGAGATATTTTGATTTTCTGGTCCTGAAAACTGTTTGCAACCAGGAAAAATTAAATATGCTTGATTCGGGTTAACTTTTTTATAACTATTTTTCACAAAATTTAGGCGGATAGCCTAGAAAATCAGAGAAATTTAATGATTTTAAAAAATTTCTATTTTATAGTTAACATTATTTTAAAATTCTAGGGCGAAATATGAATTGAAAATCAAGAAAATTATTTTTTTTAAATTTCATTGAACTTTTTATTATTAATCGATGAATTATTCGATGGCCTAATCCACTTATAACAAATAATTTCTCATATATCTATGATAGAAAATCAGGTTAATATTTTCGATAAGCGGATTCGATTCATTATCACAGAAATGTATACCATGTGTTGTTAAATAAAAATAATAAACGGTTTATAAAGCCTGGCCCTTTATTGGGTCAACCATTCGGCTCCAACGGTTTCGATCTTGAGCTTGGTCTTCATACTGCCGTAGACTAATCTTAAGAAGCCAAGTTGTTCTCTGCACCTGCGCCTCTGATTTCAATATTGCACTGGGCTCGGTATATGCACCATCAACTTCGTGTTTTGCACAGAGCTCGCTAAGCACCATCCATCTACTTCTATTCTTCTCTAAAATGTAACGATCCATCTCTCAAATGTAAGGAGGTGTTTAGATTTTAGCAGTTACCTTAGAGGAAGCTTAAACGAGGTTTACGCAATTTAGGATTATGAGCCATGTAAGTACCCTTCAACCACAGGGGCCATACTGAATTGTTAGACTAGGAATATTTAACTTCAATTTTTTATTTTTTATTTTATTTTTTGTGGAGCTCTTCTCAGGATTTTTTCTCTCTCTCTCTCTCTCTCTCTCTCTCTCTCTCTCTCTCTCATCTCTATCTCTCTCTCTCTCTCTCTCTCTCTCTCTCTCTCTCTCTCTCTCTCTCTCTCTCTCTCTCTCTCTCTCGTTGTGCCTCTTGTTTCTTCATTTCTTTTCTATATGGTTTTTGTTCACGCTTCTTGAACATTATGGGGTTTTTCTGAATATGAATGGCTGCTGCTTTACCGAGCAAATAGCACAGTGGTTAAAGTTGTGACCTTTTGATCGGGAAGTACCGAGCTCAAATTCCAAAAGAGGCAGAATGCAAAAGTGATTATTAATCGTTGATTTCGATCAGGAAGATGAAGAACACTTCTATGACCTTCTGTTGGATTGTAGAATTCATGGGCCCAACCATCGTTCATGTAGATGGGTAATTAAACTTGTAGCCGTTAAAAGTAAATTTCTTAATTCTCAAGTTTATATTTATAAATTTTTCTCAATTAATAAAAAAACCTAAGATTGTTGAATATTGTTGGACTTTTACAAGAAAATATTTAAAGAAGTCGGTTTAAAAAACTTCGGAACTAATCTACTTCGGGCAGAAATTTTTCTCAAATTAATGAGTATGACAGGTTATAGATTTCGATTACCACTGACATGTATCAAAATATACGTCCAGAACTTAAAAGACATCAAGATGTTTTAACGGTACAATTTTACTACAATAAATAATGGCCAAGAATAAAAGCTAGTAATTTTGAAGTGCTTATATAAGACGTTAACATGCTTCTGCAAAATTATTAAGTGCTTAATAGTTTTAGAGTATGTAACACCCCAATCACAAATATGTACCATAGCATAATATTGATTCAAGTAGCGCATGATAAATAACATTAAGTACTTTTACTGGACTGTGATCCGTTATAGTGGGCAAATTTTTCTGATATTTCCGATTTAAGCCAAGATGTTTAATATCAACAGGATCAATGTTCATGCTATGGTACAAGTGGTAATTTGGCAATTAAGACCAAGAAAAATAATATCATTTTCAAATAAATAAATAAAATAACCCTATAGTCAAAGGACTTTTATGGAACTTATGAGCTGCTAACCATTTGGCTATAATATCGAGGTCATGATTAATGCTATCGACGGTTGTCTTGTAGTTTGGATAGACATACTCAAACAGCAAAATCTACACATTTAGCTTTGAAATTTAATTTGGAAACTGAGTTTATTTATATATTAGGAACAGAATTTGGCCAACCATAAATCGCTGTGAGACTTGTTTGAATGAATCAATTAGTCAACACCCAATACGCACTTGAAATGAAGGAGTGACACCAAGACATACTCAAACAGCAAAATCTACACATTTAGCTTTGAAATTTAATTTGGAAACTGAGTTTATTTATATATTAGGACCAGAATTTGGCCAACCATAAATCGCTGTGAGACTTGTTTGAATGAATCAATTAGTCAACACCCAATACGCACTTGAAATGAAGGAGTGACACCAATGATACATATAGAACCCCTAATCCCAATATGCCATAGTTTATACAGTAGAACCTGGTGATCAACCATATCTTACATATGCCCACAAAATGAGCAGCTACACAATTTGATTTATTGAGACCATCATGCAAAGGATTCATAAGTGAAATTAAAGCATCTACTGTGCCCAGTTCACATCTAAAGCCAATCTGGTATACACTAAAATAATTTAGTTTGTTAAAAAAATCTACTATGCGCGTTTTAATTGCTTTTTCAACAATTTTTGAAATGACTTGGGAAGTGTAATAGGGGGTAATTCTCATTGTTTAAACGATTACCTTTCTTAAAGAATCACAATAGCAATTTTTAAGCAAACAGGAATACATCCTTCTGATATACTACAGTTAAATACAGCATTTAATATATCCACTATATTAAATATCCATTGTTTCAAAATAGCGCAAATCAATCCAACTTGGTCATTGGACCAATAATCTTACAGAGTGGTATACAATATGATCAACACCAATATGATTGTCCTCTCTGCCTAAGTCTAAACTTGTTCAGTTTACGAAAGCAGCAGTGCTTGTTTGCGAATTGGGAGAGAATCCTGGGTTTGCACCATGGGCTTTTGTGGATAGACAAAAACACAAAATAGGTTTGAGATTCTGGACGGTTAATATTTAAACCCTAACACAACATAAATTATATGAAATGTTTTAAAATGTTTTGGAAACAAAACGGATAGTACAGAGTTTCTCTCATATACATCGAGAATAATCAATAATAAGTTTATGAATTGAACTTTTAAAGTTTCCTTTACGAAAATGTACTTCGGTCGTCTGTACCGCAAGCCAACAATAGAATTCTTTATCATAAACAAATTATTGTACTGTACCACGATCCTAGAGCAGGAGTAGAGTCGTTTTCATACCTAAAGCTGGTAAGTCGGATTATACCGACCCTAAAGCTTTTAGGCCCATTAGTCTGACCTCTAATATTCTTAAAGCTTTAGAGAGCATCATTGACAGATTTATTAGAGATAACTATTAAACTACCTGCCCACTCAGTAACATGCAACATGCTTACAGAGCTGGGAAGTCCTGCGAAACTGCTCTATATGAACTCGCTACTGGTTCTGGGTTCATCGTGCAAAGCTACGCGGATGATCTCGTTTTGACAGTTTCTGGGAAATACCTTGGTAGTTGGAAGTTTGGTGTGTTGAAAAGGGGTTGCACGTCAATCCCTCGAAAACTGATCTGGTTGTGTTTTCCAGACGTAGAGACAGAGCTAACTTATCTGTCCCTACTCTATTTGGTAGAGCAATTACAAGGACAGAGCACGTAAAACACCTAGGCGTTATTCTAGATAGTAAACTCTCCTGGAAATTTCACCTTGATTATAAGCTACAAAAGGCCATTGCTATATTTTGGCAATGCACAAGGCCCTTTGGCAATTCCTGGGGTCTGACCCCTAAAATGATGTTATTCATCTACAAATCACTGATTTTACCCTGACTCTGGCCAGTTGTGAAACTGACGTCTTCTGTAGCAAGGTTGGACGGACTGCAGATGACAGCCTGTAGAGCTATAACCAGGGCTATGTTGTCTACTCCCCTTCTTGCTATGGAGTCTATTCAATGCTTGCCCGAATTGCAGTCATACATTCTTGGTATGGTGTGCTCTGCTGCATTTCGAATGAGGTGCTTTGGGGCATAGAATGCCTTCGGGACTTGTACAGGGCATAGACAGATTCTTAATAAGTTTAAGTCACATATTCCGGAGGTTTAAATGGTGAATGATAAGCTAATGCCTGAATTTAACTTCACCAATTCATTCTCCGTCGTTTTCCCCTCGAGAGAACTGTGGATCTCTCAGGATTTCTATAAACAGTTGTTCGAGTCGATAGTTTTTTTTGCGGATGGCTCTCGTTCAGAAGTCAGTGCAGGGTTTGGTTTCTTTTATCCAAAGTATGGGCTCAGATTCTCGAGTAGTCTGGGCAAACACTGCACGGTTTTTCAAGCTGAATTAATTGCACTTACCAATAGTGCAATTGAGGCGTATAAGTTTAGTAAATTAGGCAAGGATATAATTATCTGCACGGATAGTAAAGCCGTGCTCAATACCCTTGATAACCCTTTGACTACATCCAAACTGGTTAAAGAGTGCAAACACTTCATTAATCTCCTTTGCTCTAATTCGAGAGTAACGGTCATGTGGGTTCTTGCTCATTCTGTCGTTGTGGGAAATGAGGTTGCTGACTTTTTAGCGAAAGCTGGATCGCGCAGTTTATTTTGTGGTCCCGAGCCAGCAATTCCTCTTTCCTTCAACGGTGGTAAGGATGCTATTAAGAAGTTCGCTTTACTTGAATTGACGCAGAAGTGGCGTTCTACGCCTAGCTGTCGAAAGGCAAAACGGTGCATCATCGAACCCAACGTGAGGGTCACTAAATATGTGTTATCCTTAAAAAAGAATCAACTCAAAATTCTGGTTGCTCTTATTACGGGCCATGGACGTTTCAAGGCTCAACTCCAATGCATGGGACTAGCTCAGGATGATCTTTGTGACGATGGTCTGGAGGAAGTGGACGACTGCCTACACTATCTTTGCAGCTGTCCGGCCTTTGTCGAAGCTAGATCCCAAGTGTTCTCGTACGGGTCTTTGAACGTAGATCAGTTATTATCCATCTCTTGGTTAACACTTTTACAGTTTGGTAAGGCTGCAGTGCGCTTATGCGAGTTAGGATAGATCCTCAAGGTTTGCACCATGGGCCCATTGTGGCATTGAGTGCGCAACAGATAACTACTTTCTTAAAAAAACACAAATTTGTTAAACGTAAATCCACTCAAATTCTACAAAAAATATTAAACATTTGGTAATGATTTTAGACTAATCATACTTGTATAATAATTTTATGCTTCTAACAACCGAATGATAATCCAATAGTTAATTCAAACTAGTATTATCCATTATCTATAGCACATCATGAATAATCATAATAATACGTAACTATAAAAAAATTGTATATACTCGTATAATTATTCATTATAAATTAAAAACTTTATATAAATATACATGAATTCGAAATGTCAAATTAATTTTACTTTTCTCAATTAAATTTCAATAAATAATTCATTTATCTATCTCATGCACAACATTACAACAGCAAAAAAATCTAGAAGAATATCTTGAAATGAATAACAAGAAAAGGATGAAACAAAAAAAAGGATGAAGAAGTAAAACCATAACATTGTATGTACATATATACCAAATGAAAATAAAATTGAAATTCAAACAGGAAAGAAACATCTATCCAATAACAACAATAAACATGACAAGAGAACATGATGATGCTGCAGACACCCCACTTCCAAAAGGCAATAACAACAATATTGAGAAATTCGTTCTAAGGAATAATGTTGTTTTATTATTGTTTGGTCAGAGAAATCTACTTTATATAAGTATGACGTGTTGTGTGGGTGGTTTTGTAGTGTTAGAAAACTATATACATACATATGTACATATATGCTATTTACTGGTGGGGTAGTTTATTGTCTCTACTCAATATTTACTTGACTAACATGACAATTTTTTATTGTCTCTCTGTATTATTTTAAAAATGATTTAAATTGTTAGTTTTAGTGGTTTTTGTTGAAAAATGAATTTTATTTTGCGGTTGGTAATTCTCTGTGTATGAGCTGATCCTCAATTTTAGTATCATCCTTGCAAAAATATTAAAAAATTTGTTATAAAATTGAAAAGTTATAATTTTTAAGGATTTGGTTGAATACGCGGCCTTGATAACAACCAAATTCCCCATTTTCATACGCATTGAACAAAATCGTTGTACACAATTTGCATTGAACAAAATCGTATAGTAGACGAAAACAGTTCTCTTCCAATGCAGAGTTTTAAGAGTCTCTAGTCCAGAATTTATATAAAAAAATGGAATATAAATACATACATGATAGAAAACTGGATATTTCAAAACTACATATTACAAAATAGGATGAGCAATTCTTTTTCCTAACCTTTGGAAGATTCCCGTTATCCACCCGATTTTCTACCTGACTTGTAAAGACCGAATTTGCTAGCTAGTGTGGAATTGGTCTTCAATTTGTTCACACTAGGTTAAGCTGATCGAAAGATCCATAGATTTTGATCATTCCATCTTAGATTATTTAGTTCTCCTGAAAATCGTGGATTTTTGGACAGTTGCAAATCTGGTTTTATTTTGTGTTCATTTAACTAATAAAATTATAGTTCCAATCTGCGTCTCGAAGTAATTTACACCGACTTTGCTAAAGTGTTAGACAAAGTTGATCATGCACGCTGTACTTATATTGTTAAGTTGGAGAATCTAGGTTAAGTTTTAGTGACAGTATGCGGACTATTGCGCATGGAGTACTATTCAACCATCTGCTGTTTCCCAACTTACCGATTATGTCTTGGAGCAATAGTTTGTATCATGCAAAAGGAGATGAGTGCCTTGTATGATTACAAAGAGACTATCAAAGAGATAGATTACAGTCGGATATCAGTATATGCTGCCAACGGTTTGCTCAAAATATCTAAAAGAGTTAGATGTAGTCCCCAGTGTTTGCGTAGATCTGCTCTTAAATGTATCACTAATCCAGACGCAGAGAGATTTTTCTATAAGCTTTCATTAGAAGCTCCAGTTTTGTTTGCAGTCCAGCAAAACATCAAGATATATCACTTTTTCTGCAAAGGTCATACTGATACCGTTTAAATTAAGAGAGTCAATAAGAGGATCTTGTATTCTCTAGAGGAAAGGACCAGTTCAGAGAAACCCACACTTGAATATTTACCCACCTCGCCAATACTAACATCATCCGCATTAGCAACCACTTTGAAGACACCTCCGTCCAGTTTCTGCAACAGGCCGTTAAAGGGAGGACTTTCCCAGATTGACATTGATCCTTTTAGCATTTGATCTATAGAGCCCCTATTAAGAGTTCCTTTCATTCCTACATTTGAAAGTGTTGTAACCTCTTGTTACGTTACTTCAGGTTATCATTACGTAATCCTTATCTTGAACGATTGTGGGATGAAAAATACAAGGGAATGAAAAGCGCATAATTAACTTTGATATATGTATGTTGTGATTTCGCCAAATTCGTCGGCACGATCGTGCTTCTGATGTGAGTTTCTATTTGTCTTTCCAGTGTTTTTAGGACGAAAAAAGATAAGGTGTTTGGGGTTGCAGAGTGAGCATTTTCCCACCTGAGGTTTGAAAATGATCTACACTTCGGTTAATTTATTGGGAGTGTGGTATAATTGTAGGCCACTTTTAAAAATAACTTTTAGCCATGGCATGGTTAGGTCAATCGTCTGTTGGATATTCGCGGGAATAATACCATCAGGTCCTATCAACTTATAAGTTGATTTGTAACTGTTGTCTTCTGACGTGGCAAACGCAACTTCAGAACAATTTGGAAAATGGGTCTCCAACATGAATTCCAAAGATTCCGCACTACTAGTCCCTACACCATCCGATCGTTGAAGATGGAAGGGCCTGTAGAAAGTAATTTGTTCAGCCTATAGAAATCTCTGAAAAATCCTGAATTATACATCCATGCTATTCTTAATTCATATTTATATGTTTTGAAGACTTCCTAATTGTAGTCCCAGTCTTCCGCAGCTCTTGTTTTGCTAGATGTTTTAACTAGCCGTTTGTATTATTCGCGGGTTTTTTGTATCTCCTTGGACCACCAAGGTAGCCGAGATTTACAGCTAGTGTTAAAAGTTTTGCTGCGCCATTGACTCAGTAGTTTATTGATTAAATTCGCCCGTCTTCAGAGATAACGGACGATCTTTCCAATACATCATCAATACTATATACTAATTTGATCGTGTTCTCCATGCGATTGATAATAACATCTTCTTGTTTCGCACAGTCTAATTCAGCCTTAACATTATCCGCGTGAAGTTTACCTGCGGTTTTAACCACGATCTTTATTTTCTATTTGCAATTCACACCAATTAGCTTGTTGTTGACCAGTATTTTACAGTGTACAATCATTCAAACTTGCCGGAAACAGTTTTAAAATATTGACCGGAACAACTACGTAGTGCGTACCGAGAAGGAATTGACATTAAATCCGAAACAGTTTTACAATTTTATGGATAGTTGTTTGAAAAACTTATGTTTGTTAACGTTTGGCATCCGTTTATTACCCAAAATGTAAGTTAAAGAATTCAAATAGTTCATCTCTATATCATAATACGATCAAATTCAATATGAGGCTACTACCAACCGATTTTGGATCCATTTCAACATCGAATGACGAAAAATTCAATTTAAAATCGTTAACAATCAAATTGGGCTATCAGCGGTTGGCACGTATAATATATTCGTACAAAGTAATAAACGAAGACAATATTTGTCAATGTCTTCAGTGCTAAGTTTTTAAGTTTTAACTAAGTGTCAATTTTTCTAAAACTTATTGCCGCCTAAACTTTCTTCAGTCTCATTAAGTGTCTACTCGTTAGAATTTTGTTAAGCTGCTTTTTCAGCCTGTATACCTGTATTCGAAATTTACTTGTACTTTTTGTGCACATTTACATCTTCTTGAAATTTTAAAGAAATAAGGTTTTGTCATTAAAAACTAATTTGAATTTTATTCAATTTAAGTGATAGAGGTTGTCGTCAAAATTGTCAAATACATAAAGACGAGGGGAAAAATATGCGTCGTTGATTCCTCAGGACTTTACCACATGAGCCATTGTCACTTATGTTTTATTGTAAATATTGAGATAGCGGAAAATCATTTCCGTGGCTAGAGTAGAGTGGTAGAGTTTTAATGTGATTTTTTGAAATGGCGCAAATTTTGCTAGGCAGATAAAAACATGAATGATTCTGGAAATTAGCATTTTCTGCAGATAAATCATAGCGATTCTGTTTTTGGAACGTAGAAATTCACCTGTAAATGTCAAGGACATACTGTGGGTACCAAATATTTGTGCCAATCTATTGTCGATGAGCATAAGTTCACAGGCCGCGGAAATTTGGTAATTTTTGAAAATGTGTGGTATAAACTTTGTTCAAAAGGGAAACAAACAAGAATAAGATTGTTGCTAATTCGGACAGCACCTTGAATATTATTCACTCGGACGTATGTGGATCTATTGAATTCGAATCGATTGGTGGTGCGAAATATGTGTTGTTGTTTGTAGATTTCTCGAAAAGTATTTGTTTGCGAAATGAAAGAGAAGTCTAAAGTTCAAAATCATTTCGAGAATTTTAAGAGCCATGTTGAAAATCAAAATGTTTGAAAAATAAAAATTCTATTCGTACACACAATACCAGTGAGTCTGTGAACTGCTTGGTTTTCTGAAAACATGTAAACTACGATATCAAACGTCTGCACTCTACATACACGCATTTTATGTTGATTGTTGATAGAGGCTGGTTTGCGGAAAGTTTCAAACAATATCAATATCTCTAAAATATCGGATACCATCTAGAGCAGTGAATGATCAGATTCCAGAGAAGAAATCAAGTAGACAAAAACAAAGCATCGGCTATTTGAAGGTTTTTGAATGTACATATTCAGAAGGAGAAATAGAAGAAGTTTCATGCCACATCAGAAGAATGCATAATGCTTGAATATTATTATGAGGATCACCTTACCAATAAATCCATTGTTTAGAGTTGAAATGCTGTATTTATGGAAGACCAATGACCAGGTCAGTAATGATTATAATTTTCTATGCTAGTTAAAACTATTCGCAAAAATGCAATTAAACCTTTCTGAAGCTTCGATTCAAGATCTGAACATTGTCTTCTATTGTTAAACTTTACAATAATTGGAACGAAGCGGACAGTTCTGGCGAGAATCATGATGGTGGTGAATATGTTACACAAATTCAAGTAGACAGGTTGTCAGATTTACTGAAATGATTTTAAGTCGTATTTATAAAAATCAGTGGAATTGAATGATCCGGTAACAGTTGAGAAAAAAATTTGGGAATTTACAGACCTGCCTTCCCAAACTAAACCAATCGCTTGCAAGTGGGGTTTTAAAATCAAAAGACGAAAGAAAATGTCGGTAAATTGAACAAAGCTCAGTGTACGGATTGAAACAGGCTAAGAAATTTGAAATGCGAAACATGGCAAAACTCTGAGAGATGTGGGATCAATAACATATGTGTGTTTTATACGAGGCGGAACGATGAGAGTAAGATGCATTTGGAACCGTATACTGCGAAGTCAACAAACGTGACAGACATCGCGGATAGCCATCCGTTTGAATTAAGAGACTATGGGAATTAGATATTTAAACGATTTAAAATGCAAGACTGTAACCCGATTTCTACACCGTTAGACTTAAACCAAAAGCTGACGAAAAGCAAAATGAATCGCAGAGTATAACAAGAGGAAGAATGGCTCAGTAGATTCAGTAGTAATCCAGGAAAATGTATTCCCTGAAATTTAATGGCAGCAGCTGGTGCCTGGCTGAAATTTACTTGTGATGGCTTATCAGTAAATTGTGAGGTTTGCCGATTTGTCAGGAGACTTAGGCGATATACGGTCGACAACTGGTTATGTGTTCAGAATTCAAGGATGAGCAATAATGCGGAATAATATTGTTCATAACAGAAATCGAATATTTAAGTATGTATATCGCAATGGTTCTGGAATTAGTGTGGTTCTAGAATCTCGAGGTGGAACTTATCGCTGGAACATCGAAAGAAACTATGTTGTATTGTGATAATGAGGAGGCCATCGATCTAGCCAGCAATAATGCTCATCATCCGAGAACAAAGCACATAAGGATATAAGGCATCATGTTATTCGACTTCAAGTTAATCAAGGAATTGTTGACCTTTCATATACTCCAACTAAGACCATAATTACCGATACAATGACGAATCTGAAGAAATTTTAAAATTATTTGGATCGTTTTGAATTGACCTCAGTGAATCTCTCTTAAACTGAACCTCTTCAATTTTTTATGAATCAACTATCCTTTCTATAGTCCATATAATTTCATCAAATTTATTTCCGATATTTATTCACTCAAACATTTTTATAAATTAAACTCAAACTTGTCTGATGGGTGCTTAAAGATAGTGTAACAATTAGAGAAATATGAGTGGAAATTTCAGAATTAAGAAAAAATTAAGAGATTTAATATTTTGGAAAATATCAATTTATTTAAGAAATCAAAAATGAGTTACGGATGGTTTAATGTTATGGACGATCAACCATGTATAGGCTACTGCGGCTTGCCAACGCTTAGTATGATTAATCGATGAGCTCTCTGAAATTTTGAAACTTTGCAGTCAAAATAACCCAAATGTTCATATTCAAAATAAACGGTAGAAGTTCAAAAAAATTAAACAGCTTTATAAAAACTACAAAAATAACCCAGCACATCAAATACAAACAAACAGTATATATACTACATACGCTAAAATATAAATATTTAAATAACACTTACCCGGCTTTATATTTAAATAAATAAATAACAAAAGAAATATATTTCTTGAAGTATAACTTTCACATACCAAAAAAAAAACAAATATACGATTTTCATTATTTCAACACAATATCTTAAATAAACTTTAACGATATCACCTCATTCAAAACTCTAGTTAGAGGAAATAGGTAAAATTAAACAAATACAAAATAGAAAATGAAAAACTAAACCACCACCACCTCATTATTTTCCTTTTTATTACAAAGAAAAGTCAAACAAACAATTGAAAATATTTTAGTTTTTCAGTTTTTCATTCACAATTTTCGATACTCTAGCTCTCTATACTATATATGTATGTATGTATATTAAAAATGAAATCCACCTTTTTAATGTTCCCTTACAATACGTCTTATATACATATTGTTGTTGTATTTGTATATAATATGTATATGTATTGCAGTACTTCATTCGTCTCTATTCCTTCTTAACTTATTAAAAATCTTAAAACTTTTGAGAAAAGGAACGAATGAGTTAAAAAAAACACTTTGTTTTGTTGTTTAACGGAAATAAACAAAAATTAAATTTTGTGTAGTTGTTGTAATATTTTTTGTTATTTTTAAAGTTCCTCGGATGTATTTTTGGCTCACACTCATTCTTGGATTTGGGTTTTTATATTTACCTCAAAAATTTCTTTTTTGAAAGTGTATAGTAGTTATGTATACCTATATACATGTAAATAAAGAAAAGGTGAATACCAGCAACTTAGTTATTTGTTTGTTAGTTTTAAACAAGTTGACATTATATGTTTATAATAATAAAAAGAATAAGTTATTTAAATTTTAACAAAACTTTCGTCTTAACTATATAGTTATGTATGTATATGTACTTAGTATATATACATTATAGTGATTTTAGCCTCGTAATCATGGTAAATTAAAGCTTAAATAATTCAGTGCATACATATATTTTTATTATGTGAGACGAGTAAGAACGCTCAAATTAATCACATTTTTATTAAATTACTTATAATACCATCAACATCATTTTAAAACTATCAATTACCCTACAAACACAAAACAAAGCACATAAAAAACTACCATTTCAAAAATTACAAATTCATTAAAAAGTTCACAATTAAAGTTTTACAAATGGGAGAACAAGAAAAAAGCATATTTATACATAATAGTTGACCTTTTTATTTAGATCCTTGTGATGCTATTGTACTGCATTGTTGTTTTAAAACATGAATTTTCCACTGTAAAAAACTTTTAATTCTGAGGTTACACCAATTTTTGTTTGTTATTATGTATGTATGTATGTATATACTATAAACTTACTAATTGCATTTAATTTCCAAAAGTATATGATACAACATTATTTTGTCTGCAAAAATTTAAATACAGGGTAACCAAGAAATATATTTTGCTATACCCTATACGTGTACAAAATCTAATCATTTTCTATTATCAAACTTAACGTATCACAAAAAATAATCAATACACACACACACATTGAATATAAAAGGGTATCATAAAGCTTTTTTACTAAAGATTTTCATTAGAATGCAAATCGATTCTCGTGGAAAATGAAACAATTGTTTATTCCCCTCATTGTTGCATGTGTAACGAGCGCAAAAATACAGTATGCCAAAAAAAATTCGAGTACGCGGCGAATATATATACGTACGTGTATATATATATCGGGATAGATCTAAAGTCAAATTTAATAAGATTTTGTACTAACGACTTAACGTCTTTATATTGTTATATGTATATGTATGTACATTTTTCCATATAATATTGCTGTTGCTGCTATCTACTATTGTTGAATTGAAGAACAGACGGATGAAATCAAAATTAAATTTTTTTTAGATTATTGTCGTCGACGTCGTGCACACAATGAATGAGCTTTCATCATCTGTCGTGGAAATTATAATATTTTTTTGTAATTGTGTGGTATTTAATTTGATATACATACCCACATATGTATATGTATATCATAATTTGGTTGGTGAAATATAGAATTAGTATTTGTGATATAGACAAAGATAAGATAAACATTAGGACGTAATTGACAATGACGTAATAAAATAACCTTCAAAAATGACCCAGCAATATTATAATTACTTCGTGCGAACACATCAGATATTGATATGATATTTTTTAGTTTTTAAGACATATTGTAATAATAAAATAAATAACAAGAAAAGATCAATAAACATTGCCCTTTTAATTTTATCTTTATTATAAGAAAAAGAAAAAAAATCAGGGCGTTTTTTTCTGTTTCTAATGAAAATCATTAGGTACACGGATTTATTCAAATAGAAGTGAAATTTCCTATAGTAGCATAGTTGACGGATTATTCATTTACATAATTTCTTGATTTTGTTTTTGATGTGGTCATCAAATTTACCTTTAGAATCAATAATTAAATCCAAGTAGGTAACACGTTTAATTGGATTTATTGTTTTAGAATTGAATTTGATAAAGAAGGTTATATTTCCGGTGAAATTTACTGAAAACTAATTGGCCACTGGACCAGTTTAAAATTGTAGCCATACGGTATATTCCTGTTTTCCTATAAGTTCCATGAAAGTATTTTTTCGTGCAGAATCGTAGCCTGCAGGTGTTAATAAAATCTTGTAATAACAGAAGAGATTCAGCCTAGGAACTATGTTTCAGCGTTGGGTTAACAGCCCAACCTGTCAAATTTTATTGTTACGAAACCTCAATACGAGCCTCGGATATTTTTGGGTTCACAACAACGACCTCGGGCACGATATTAAGACAACGATTTTAAATTTGAAACATGGAACGTACGTAGCTTAAAACAACCGGAAAGCCTCGATCAACTCTTCAACAAGCAGCTAAGTATTTATAAGCTCGACTTCATAGCGCTGCAGGAAACAAGACTAATCGGCAACGGCATCACCGATTTTAGTCGCTACGGCCTAACTCTCTGCCACATAAATAAACATGAATTCGGCGTTGGTTTCTTGATTTGCAACCGATGTCGTCAATTCGTGACTGATTTTATCTCTGTCAACAATCGGATTTGTACACTCAGGATTCATAGGCGTCAGTTTAACATCACATTTGCGAACGTTCATGCTCCTGCTGAGGAGAATCCGGAACAAATCAAAGATGCTTTCTACGACGAGCTTGACTTCAATGCTCAAATTAGCAGTGCGGACAGCACTTAGCGCAGCAGCATCGGCCCAAACTCCTTACACCTTACCTCAAACAACAACGGACTTGGTGGTCGCCGGCATACACTTCCTACATAAACGCATCCATAAAGCCACATGGAAATCTAACAACGGGACAACGGTCAATCAAATCAAACATATCCTCTTGTCCAAAAGGCATTTTTCTAGCCCAATGACATCAGAACCAAACGTGGAACTAATATCGACTCGGACCACTTTCTGGTAGTTGCTGCATTAAAACTTCGCCTCGCCACCACGTACAATTATCGTTTTCAGCGTACCACTCGTTGGAACACAACAACAGTGAACAACTAAGTTACCAAGACCGCTTTCGAGACAACTTTATCGGGAATCTTGGGGGATAAACCACTTCCTGACTCCGTTCAAGAACAGTGTTACATCATCAAAGCGACGGTAATCGATGCCTCAACGTTCACCATAGGCCGAACTCCATCCAGACCTAAAAATCTTTGGTTGGACGATGATTGTCTAGGTGCCATTCGGGAGAAAGATTGCGCACGTCAACGAAATGTATCTCAAGGAACCAGACAATCTCACAACGCCTGCATGACTGCAAGGAAATACTCCAATCGGCTGTGAAGACGAAAGAAACGAAAATGACATGAACAACAAGCGGTCATCATCGAAAATTCTAGCCTGAAATATAGATATCGCTGCATAAAAGAACAAGCTACCGACTTTCATCCGCTTAGCAACGCTATTCGCAGTGAATCCGGTAAATTATTGATGGACACTCAAACCGTCCTCGAAGAGTGGCGGAGGTAACGTCGAGATGACTCCACCAAAAAACTTGCTGTTACTGAGCGTAAAATAATTCGTATAATTCTCGGTCCCATTCAATGGGGAGCCACCTACAGGATGCGTATGAATCACGAGATCAGAAACGATCTCGATAAAGTTTACATCATCGGATTCATAAAATCAGCAAGGCTTAGATGGCTCGGACACTTGCTTCGTTCGCCAAATCGGACCACCATACAGGCCTTAGAATCGGCACCAATGAAAGTAGAACCTCGTGGCAGACCACCTATCCGGTGGATGGACGATGTCGAGGGGGACCTGGTAACACTCGGTCATCGTGCCTGGCATTCTCTTGCAGTGGATTGAACTATTTGGAGGAGCATCGTTGAGGCGGCCAAATCCATCCAAGGGATGTAGCGCCAGCGTAAATAAATAAATAAATAGGAACTATATGGATACAAATAGATTTTAATCAAGTTGAGTAAAAATTTCATTCGGAAAATTACGATCTGCTGCTCCAATCAAAGAAGAGGGTTCTAATAATTATAATCTTCTTAAAGATGTTGCAAAAATAGTTAGATACAGAAATGGAATCAATATATTATGATTAATGAGCGATATTGTGAAAGCCGTAGCAGAATTATCTCTTTGAAGATAAATAGAAATAGAACTTAAATCGTTACTTTCTTTTTCAACATTCATTCATACAAGATAATATCGGATAGGTTTCATATCATACGATCTAAAGAAGTCGAGCTATAACCACGAAACTTTCGGTGTGAAAAAGAATCACGAGAAGGTAGCGCGAGAAGTTATTGAACATCTTTCATAGCCGTACATGATTTCCGTTCGTTTCAGTTCGCCCTTTCTTTCTTCTAATTTCGAAATGTTATTTGACGAACATATTTCTCGATGACATCTGGCCCACGTAGTCTAAAGGATTTTTCTGGTCATTCGTTCTGAATGCTTCCAGAAGTTATTAGACCTCGCAAATTATTCGAGTCCACAAAACTTTCATATCGCCTTTTTCTCAAAATATTATTTTTAGGCTTTTACACTTTATCGTTTCGTTTCAAAGATACGAGATTTTCAATAATGTTATCCGGCCATAAGCCAAGAAGGAGTATCACATGTTGTCATCTGCGTAGCATTAACTTGTGGATTTGTGTATTTTGATACGGTTTTCTAATTATGTACTCACCAGATTAGTTGGAAGTGCAGGATTGTATATAGGCAGTATTTAGCATAGCTTTTCATGGTAGTTCTGACAGTTAAATTGGTAATGTTTAGCGCATAACAATAACAGGCAAATGAGTGTTATCTTTTAATCCTCAGTTTCTTTCGATCATGTTGACATTTTTCCCATTGGAGGAATTCTATAAAGAGTTGTTTGTCCTACAGTAGACTGTACCGTTGGCGATCCTAGATATCAGTTCGTATGACCATTATTATGCAAATCTAGATAATCTTTAACCCGCATAGTTGAATATCAAAGACAATGTCACCGGAAGAAAGCCATTATATTCCTAGTTGTAATAGTCTAATTTAAACTATCCGGATCGATTTGTAATATTATACGGTATATCTAAGTAATAATTTTGGATGATATTTGAATTGGGTTTTCGAACAGGATAATGGTTCTAAAATATCAATGATTCTAATAAATAACTGAATTGGTCTTCGTACAGACGAGATTTGATTCCGATAGAACACTCATGAAATATCTTGAACACAAAATTCGCAAAGAAATAAAAATATCTACAACGAGCATTAAAGGAAGAACAAACCAATACTGTTAGGTTAGTAAATTTGATGTATTTCAATATAGAAATCTGTGTTAGAACAGAAATCGTTAGACCAAATCTAAAAAGTTATTTACTTTTAGTTGGATCTATTTCCCAGCGCTCACAGTAATTTTTAGATATAGGATACTAATAATTTCGGCCATCCTGATTAAACCATAGCATATACGTATATGTTTCGTAAAAACCACAGTATCCTTTGCTTGTCGTAGGAGGCAATTAACGGTTGGATCGCTGGGCTGACGACCAGCATTCGTAAACAAACAATCTGTTTATAAAATCAATAAAACGAAAATCGAACATCCCCAAAAAAACACCGGACTCCCACTCAAGTACCCGGATACGAGATTTGGGATCGGTACGTGGAACACGCAGTCTGGAACATGAATTTATGTACTCATTTAAGACTCATTTTAGAATGGCTTGGACGATCTGATGGGATCTATACCCGAACATCATGTTAGAATGGTAATTGGGGACTTTAATGCAAGAGCTGGCAGAAATCAGACCGAATTGTGTGAAAACAAAACTGCGACCGATAATGGTGAGAGAATGATGTACTTTGCAATAGCTCATGATCTTAGAGTAGCAACCACGTTCTTCCCTCACAAACAGATACATGTAGGGACATAATACACATCCTCCGGAACTTCCCGCAGCCAAATTGACCATGTGTAAGTTTCCAAAGGGCGGGTTCGGGTTGCGCAGGATGTGAGAACTTATAGGTCAGCAACCAAATACGTAGGCAACGATCATCATTTGGTCGCTGCAACGCTACGATGGAAGTTTTCGTACAACCTTCGGTTGTCAGTACAGCACAACATACTTTAGGTATAGTGAGTCAGAACCAAGAATGATTGGTTTGATGGCGAGTGTCGCCTTGCAGTTGAGCAACAAAATAGAGTCCATAGTGATGTGCAATAACGTCTCACAATCGCGAATAATAACAAGGCTTCTCTTGCTATAGAGGGCAGCTAAGCGAATTTGTAGACGGAAGAAACGAGAATGGTGGAAGCCCGAGGTTCTGAAAGTAAAATAACTCAACAATGCATGAGCGCAGTTCGCGTAATGGGTTAAGTTTTAACTTCCACACCATGTAAATGTTTGAATGTAATAATTCATGTGTTCGTAAGTAAATTTTTGAAAAAGCAGATATCAAAGCATTTACATATTTTCACTCACTCTTGGTAATTTTAACATTATGGTTAATTCCACTTATTTGGTTTTGGTTTTATGAAATATGGCAATGTTATCAGCAAAATCAATGTATAATTATAATATGTATGTCAGAACCAGAGTAGGGCCAAATACATAACCCTGCGAGTCGCTACATTTGTCAACTTTGACAATGTGACACTTCGATAAGACCTGATTCTCGTATACGCAATTCCAATGCAGCTGACTCGCGCATATTATCAACAGCCGCAAAAATCCAATTTCAGGTTGGTTCCTGATAATATTTTTATTGTAGTACTCCATCTATCATATACGTATACAAATTGATTATAAATCGTTTAATTTAAAAATCTATTATCTTTTCGCGTATATATCTCACTACTTGAGTTTTTTTTTAATTGGATGATCTACTTGCGGGTGATTAGATTTAAAAAAATCTAATCATAAACTATCCAATTCCCTAATCATTAAACAAGTTTTTCTAATTTTATTTTATTTCTCTGTATATTTTCAGAACAACAATAAAATAAAACTTTAATCATCATCACATCTCGTTCCTCTTAAAAGTGCAAAAGTGCAATGAAAAATACAAAATACTTAAAAAATTCATCAAAATCATTTAGTACTTCAACAACAATAGCAACAACAACGAATAGCAATAGTAATAATAATAATAATAATAGTGATAGTAAAAATGTGAAAAAGTTTACTAATAGTCATAGCAATAGTAGTACGAGTAATAATAAAAATAAAAGTAATAATAATTATAAAAGTATATATAGTGATAACAATAATACTAGTGATAATAGTAATCATTATAATAGTAATAATGGTGCTTGCGGTAGTGTTAATAATAAATTTGAATATCAATTAAGTTTTTATGGTTGGAAAAAGAAATGCCTTTTCGTATTATTATTTATGTTAATTTTATTAATTATAATTAATTTAATTTTAACATTATGGATATTAAATGTTATGGAATTTTCGTGGGTAAGTTTTTGTTTTGACAAATTAAATATAATGTTTCTATTTAACGAGTATAAAAGTCTTTATCGAGTTTTTATGGAACGGTACAATTGTCAAAAAACCTATCAACTGTCGAATTGTCTGATGAACATTTGTTAAAATGTTTCGATAAAACAAATTGAGTTATACTAATTTACAATTTTAAAACTTAAAACCATAAGGGCGAGCATCACGCCAGAAATCCCATTTTAGAAATCCCAAATATTTTATACTCTTATACATGGATTTGATTGTGCCAATTTGTGCCTTTCGTTAAAAAATTTGTGCATAGTATACTTTAAGAAATACGAAGGGTTTTCTGAATATATTAGTTACATTTCTTAATGTATTTCGGATGTGCCACATTGTGCATCACTAAATTATTTTGCCAAACACTATACACTGACTAAAATAGGCCAAATTCAATATAAATGTTTAATGATCAAGTCACAAAACAGATTTCAGAAAGCCCAACTTATATCATGGAATTAATTGAAACAAACTAATATACATATTTTGGCCCAGTATCGCGTTTGTGCATACTGGACGAGCTTTGCGAATTTTTGTGTTTTGAATAATTTTTGTGTATTCGAAAGTTTTGTGATTTTAGAAATTTTTTTGTGAGCTTTTCATAAACAGTTTTTGTGTTTTATTAAATAATTGTGTGTTGATCAAAACTTTATGTGATTTTATGAACTATTGTGTAACGTTTCCTAATTTGTATGGTTATTGTTAAGTTAACAAAATTCAAAAAAGTTTCTAAAAGCCCAAAACGTTCGAATACACAAAAATTATTAAAAACACAAAAATTCGCAATAACACAGAGATCGCAGATCTATACTAATTATACAACTGCCCAACAAACAAATTTTTCTAACTCATTTGATAAAAATTGTTTGCTTAATATATGTACATATTATGTGTATTGATAATGTGAAAATTAAAACATTTAACATAAAATTTTTATAAATTTAAAATGTCACTCTGATTGTTTGCAAAGAATATCATATTCTTATTCCCAACTATACCGCAAAGTTAGCCATTGGCTTAATTTGTTTTAGCCACAAATTAGATTAAATTATAAGTCACAATATCCGTCAGCTAAATATAAGGCAAACTTACCCGGTGAATTTTGTTAAAATAAACATTTATATAAATATTTTATCCGATTCCATTAAATTTGTTTCGTAAACCCATATTCTATTTCAGCATTTAGCATTTATCCATCTTCGATTTTGGTAAGGTTAAGGTTTTGGGAGGTTAAGATAACTGTCTTTCTATAGGAACGGAATTATATAGTTGCTTAGTTATTAAATTATTTGATTGATATATTTTTATATTAGGTTATATTTAACTACTAATTAAATTTTGTTTTATTTGAAAATTGTAAAATTTATTGAAATTAGCAGAAAATAATTGTAAAACTTCTACCTCATAGTTGACCCAGCCATATTTATGTATTCGTTCTACTAAGTGTACTAATAGAGTGTGTAATAAATTGGAGGTTATGATATTGGGGATAGTGTAAACGCAAATATATAAAATTCTATCATATGTTTTCGATGATGGTCGATGATAACTTAAATCAAATTAAAAATGTAGCCATAAACTGTTACACATGCTCATTACTATCTCCAAAATAAATATTATTAATGTTCAGAAATCATCTAGTTTTATTTAAAACCCGTTTTATACTCTCTATAGTACCATATAATATCTAATGTCTCTTAAACGGATTATTTTAAAGAAACTTATAAACGTTTTAACCATCGCAATTCTGACAGATCTCGCACACATACATTTTTTCGTATATTTCTATACAAAAACAGAAACATCCATCTAATTTTGTGATACAATAAAATGTTTAATGTTTAAAAAGTTTAGTTAATATTCTTTCCATTCCTTTATGTAATTTTACAAACACTTTTTGTTTCACGCCTCAATTTTATGTCGATTTTATTACTTCGTCAATATTCATAAAACCATAGTTCATGGCATAAAAATATGCATACGAATAAAATACTTTTGACCAATCAGATTTATAATTTTTTTTTTTGTTAAAGATTGCTTCGTAAATCTCTGCGTAAAATCATTTTTCTTAATAAAATAATTATTTATATAAGCCTATATGAGTATTATTTTAATAAAATTGAGTAAAGATTTTAGAACAATATTTGATAATACTTTAACATTGATAATACTTATTGCTATTTTTCGGAAAAATCATTCATTTGGTAATGTAAATAAATTTTTGTTAAACAGTTTTAATTTTCTCCGTAGGTTGGATGCGAAATATCCTTTTAATTAAAATGCACAGTTTTATTATGTGGATGTGCACTTTGAACATGTGATATTCATCAATTTTTGTTTTAATTAATTATATTTAAATGTACATTTTATTTTTACATTTATTTGTTATATGTCAGAACACAAATTTATTATATTTTAATTTATTTCCGGAAAATACGGATTTCTTAATCATATATTTATTTTGCAATTCGTCCACACCCTATATATTCAAAACGACAAAACGAATATGTACCTACATACCTTTAAAAAAACATGATCATGTAATTATTGATATGATGTTCGCCATCAGATGGCAGTCCAAGCAAAGTCGAATTGGTTTGTATACATTTTTTTATATGGAGTTTGGTCAAACATCTATAATAAAACTGTATAAAAATTACCACTATTCGTAATTTACAGTACTAGAATTTATATATAACAGAATTATACATATAAGTATCTTTCACAATAAGTAAATAGGTAATTCTTAAAATTTAAGAATTTAAATCATAGTTTGAGTAAAATTATTAGTATGTTCTATAAAAACATTCAAATATTTTATAATTTGCATAGAAGTATTTCAATTATTTAAAAAAAAAAATTCGCATGGAGCTTTATTTTACATTTATTCAAATTTTATAAAGTTATGTTATTATTTGATTAGTCATTGTATAATGTTACGATAAAGCTTTTATATGGAAATTACATTTTAATGTAAAAACTTTAAATGAATTAACAAACATAATTTTCTAAAATAATAAATTAACTAATTTTCATTTACTTTATCTAAAATATAATAGGGCTAGTTTTATGAATTCCGCATATAAAATAAACATATTTAAAAAAAAAATTTAAAATATTTGCTTTGGTTGACATCTAGTGAAAAAACGGTCAAAGTAGAATGCTTTCTAAATATTGTTACGTTTTTGCCTTGTCAAATTCAAGGTTCGATCACTGGATTGTGAATAAAACAAACGATGCAAATTCTAGAACACACTAAATTTATTTATTTCCGATTAAACACTAATTTAATTAATTCACTTATTTAACTTAATTATTTAACTTAACAATAATTATTTTACTACACTTTAACAACACTATATAACACTTTAATAACACTTTATTTTACTTTATAAACACTTTCCTTTTAACTACTATTAGCACTCTCACGGTTAAAACACAACTGATTTTCTCCCAAATGTTTGTCGCGTATTTATACCAAATATTCTAACCATTCTAGAAATCTCCAGAATATTCGATTAGTCTAGATAAGTCTAGACACCTCTACTGTTCTACTTTATAACAATTTTACATTAACGATAGTGTCGCTATTCAAACATAGATGTCGCCACGATCGTAACATTACCCCTACCTAATCCTAATTCGTCCCGAACAGGATCCAACTCACTACCCCTGTAGATCGCTAATCGCTCTATATGCACCACCTTCAACTTCCTTCGCTGCCCTTTCTTGATCCGGTAGACCACGTCATTTATTTTGGTGATGATGGTGTACGGCCCTTCCCATGAAGGTTGCAGCTTTGGTGATAAACCCTTCTTCCGTTGTGGCTTATAAAGCCATACTAAATCTCCTTCTTCAAAACCTTTATTGTTTGCTCGTATGTCATATCGAGCCTTCATCCGGTCACTTGATACTCGTATCTTCTCTCGTACAAACTGGTGTACCTGGTCGAGTTCTCCTCTCATCTGGTCAACATAATTCTGTCTATCTAAAGCTGATGATGGAACAGCTCCAAACTTTAGATCTCCGGGTAATCGCAGATTATTTCCAGAAAGGATTCTCGCTGGTGTCATTCCCGTTGAGTCATGTACTGCTGATCGATACGCCATCAGGAACATCGGAATATGTCGATCCCAGTTGCGTTGATCATTATCCACGACCTTTGCTAAATATTTCTTCAACGTCGCGTTGAATCTTTCCACCATACCATCCGACTGTGGATGCAGAGGCGTTGTTCTTGTTTTATTTATACCGAGCAACTGACAGACTTCCTGAAATACAACTGACTCAAAATTTCTTCCTTGGTCTGTGTGAATCTCCATTGGTACTCCAAAACGACTTATCCAATTATTAACCACGGCGTCAGCTATCGTGGTTGCCTCCTGATTGGGTAGGGGATACACCTCTGGCCATTTGCTAAAATAGTCCACTATTACTAGCACATATTTGTTACCAACATCCGTAGTCCGGAATGGTCCTGCCACATCCATTGCGATCCTTTCAAACGGCGCTCCAACGTTATATTGTTGCATTGCTCCCCGACTTTTCCGTGCAGGACCTTTTACCGCCGAACATTGAACACATCTTTGGCACCACTCCACTACAGATTGTCTACATCCTGACCAGTAAAATCGTTGACGTATTTTAGCAAGTGTTTTATTAATTCCCAGATGACCCCCACTTGCCCCTCCGTGATACTCCTTCAATATCTCGGCAATCCTAGACTTAGGCACCACTTTTACCAATTGTTTCGCATTACCGTCCGAGCTTTCCTATATTCGTTTTAAGCATCCGTTCTCGATTTGGAGGCTATCCCATTGTGCCCAGTAAGCCTTTACCGTGGGACTCTTATCCGCAATTCCACACCAAGTTGGACGATTTCCTGTCTCTTTAAATTGCATGATTATTGCCAAATCTGGATCTGCTAACTGCTCGTCCCTAATCGTTTCATCCGTCCATTCCTTATCGGGTAGTATTTGCATAAGCCTGATGTCGATAACGTCTTCCTTTGCTTCTATACGCCTGCAGTGCTTACATTCCACTTGACATGGTCGTCTTGACAATGCATCAGCATTTCCATGTGCACTCCCTTTCCGATGTTCGATCTGGTAATGATAGCTCTGTAGTCGCTCAATCCAACGCGCTACCTGTCCTTCTGGGTTCTTGAACTGCAGTAGCCAACGTAATGCTCCATGGTCCGTTCGTATATGAAATTCTTGGCCATAGAGGTACTTATGAAAATGTTTCACACATTCCACTATAGCCAACAATTCCTTACGAGTTACACAATAGTTACGTTCTGGTTTACATAACACCTTCGAGTAATAAGCTATTACTCTTTCTTGTCCTTCAATTTCTTGCGACAACACCCCTCCGATGCCATCATTACTTGCATCGGTATCAAGAATAAACTTAACACCAGGTATAGGGTATGCCAACAATGGTGCCGTACATAATCGCCTTCTCAACTCATTGAATGACTCCTCTTGCTCGTCATTCCATTCAAATGCCCTGTTCTTCCGGGTTAAATCATGTAAGCTCTTTGCTACATTGGCAAATCCTGGCACAAATCGCCTATAATAAGTGCACAATCCGAGGAAGCTCCGTAATTCCCGTAAATTTTTAGGTCCTTTACCGCTGATATCTTGTCCTCATCGGTGTGGATTCCATTGGTCGTTACCTTGTGCCCCAAAAATTTTACCTCCGTTCTGAATAATGAACACTTCTTCGGATTCAACTTTAAACCGGCTGATTGCAATCGCTTCCATACCTCTGACAAATTTCTTAAGTGTTCTTCGAAATCCTTTCCCATAACTATGATGTCATCCAAATACACGAGGCAAGTCTTCCAGTGCAGTCCCTTTAACACGCGCTCCATAAGTCGTTCAAAAGTTGCCGCGCCATTACATAATCCAAATGGCATCACGTTAAACTGCCATAGCCCATTACCTACACTGAACGCCGTTTTTTCACAATCTTGCTCTTGGACTTCCACCTGCTAATACCCGCTTTGCAGGTCCTATGTTGAAAACATTCTAGCACCTGACAATGTGTCTAACGTGTCATCGATCCTTGGTAATGGGTAGCTATCCATTTTCGTTACTGAATTTAGCTTTCAGTAATCGACACAAAAGCGCATTTTCCCATCCTTCCTTTGGACTAATACTACAGGTGAACTCCATGGACTGTTTGATGATTCAATCACTCCGTAACCTTCTCGGCGCTTGGCGTATAGGTGTCTCCGTTCCGGTATCAATTCGATGTTTCACCATGTTAGCCCTTCCATTATTATCCGGTGTACTGCAAAATATTGACTTATACTGTTCGAACAGTTGTCGTGCTGAATTTTTCTGGTTCATGGTAAGATCCCCAGTCCATTTCTGCATGAGGTGTTCTACTATTTGCTTTTGTCCTTGCGTCTCGGTGTTTCTAATCGGATTTTTCTGCTCGCATTTCATTATCGTTGACTCCTCTTCACATTTACCAATAACCGTTCCTTTCTTAATTGTTTTTGTCTTTTCCGAGAGATTTAGGGTCCTAATCGGTATCCTACATTCGTTATCTGATTTTACTAACGTCCTTCCTATCATTCCTTTAGTTTCGCTTTCTTCGTCACTGGCTTCTAAAACCCACAATCTGGGTGGCCCAGTACCTCCCTCCATTCTCCCCCACACAATTGTTTCCGAATTCGGTGGCAGCTTTTCCCGATGTTCTATTATTACCCGCCTAGTAGTTGTTTCCACATCATCCACTCGCAGTGGTAACTCGAAATTATCACAGTCCAATACTCCTCTTCCAACATCCACCACGAAGCCATTCGCCCTCATGAAGTCCATCCCCAAGATGACTTCATCCACTATCTTTGCGACCAACACTTCGTGTTGGAATTGAGCATTGCCTATCTTAATTCTCACAAGCTTTCTGCCCTTTATGTCTGCGCTCTCTCCTGTGGCTGTACGTAATTTCAACTCATTGGCTGGTAGTACTCTACCCTTTACTAGATCCTCACGGACAAACGTGCGCACCGCTCCTGTATCCAGGGTAATAACACAGCTCTTCCCGTCAATACTTCCTTTAATTGTTAAGCTGTCACCGACTCGTCCCAATCTCGAAATAGGGATGGAGGTTATGGGGCAATTGGTTGTGGGAGTCAGCTTCTGCCCCTTTAGGCTGACTCGTTGTAGTTTAACGACTCCTTTCGTTCTTGGCCATCTTCTTTGACCAACGTTCGCTCTCTACTTAATACTCGTCGTTGCATAGGAGATCGTGATCTTGTACGTCTCCATTTTCCTTCTTTACAGTCTCTCAACATATGACCCATTTTGTCACATGTCCAACATTTTATTTTGCTACCACCCTCTCTGTATCTTGGAACCGACCGCTCGACGTTGGTGCTGCTATCCATTTCTACTCGTCGTACCTTAAGCGACGGTTTTATGATAGCCTGCGCAGTTTCATTTATTAAGGCACACGCGATGGTCTCGGCAAAAGTCGCCTTAGGTGATAACATCACTGCTTTACGTGTTTCCGGATCCCGTATTCCATCGATGAATGCGTCCATCTTAATCCTCTCCATGTAATCGGGAGATGTATTCACATGCGCCAAATGCACTAGCCGCTCGACTGCTGCGGAATGTTCTTGAAGAGTCTCTCCAATCTTTTGACATCGGCTCTTCAGCTCCATACGATACATCTCTCGCTTATGGTCACTTCCATACTTTCGATCCAGCGCCTTCATTATTTCGTTGTAATTACTACGGTCATACTGCGGAATAGTCTGCAGTGTTTCAGCCGCTTCTCCTTTTAGAGCCACTATTAATTTGCGTCATTCCACCCATTATGATTAACCGTTGTCTCAAATTGAAATTTGAAAACCGCAAACGATGTTGTACCATCAAATATCGGTGGCTTAAATTTCATTGCTTGAATTGGCTGAGCTACTGGCGACGTTGTTCCGTTAACTTTGAGGTAAAGAAGTTCTTTTTCGAAGCCTAGCACTTTCTCTTCTAACCCTTGGATGTCCTTCTGTAATTTTTGTTCAACTTGCTGTAGTTCTTCATGTAAATTGATATACATTTCATTGAATTTCTCATCCATTTTGTTATTGATCTCGCCCACCGACTGCTTAATTTCTTTCATTTCTTGATTTGATCGATCAAATGCCAATTCAATTTTCTGATCTAATTGATTACTAGATTGTTCCATTGATTGTCTCATTTCCATATTAGACTGTTTCATTTCCAAATTGGACTGTTGAATAGCAGCCATTAACTGCGCCATATCGAAATTTCCAGAAGGTACCACTGCAACCTCCACTACCGCCTCTTTACTTTCTCCATTCTCTTCGTCCCCTTCTGCGTGGTCGGAAAATGTCGATTCGTCAAAATTATAACTAGCCGGATCATTACCCTCCAGCTCTAATGCTTGAAGTAATCGTTGCCTCAATACATTTTTCTGACCGACCGTTGACAAACCACGTCGCTCCAACTCTTCCTTTAAATCGGAAATCTTCAATTCGTCTAGAATCATCTTTTAATTCACGATCCCACCGCTGTCACCAATTGTTACGTTTTTGCCTTGTCAAATTCAAGGTTCGATCACTGGATTGTGAATAAAACAAACGATTCAAATTCTAGAACACACTAAATTTATTTATTTCCGATTAAACACTAATTTAATTAATTCACTTATTTAACTTAATTATTTAACTTGACAATAATTATTTTACTACACTTCAACAACACTATATAACACTTTATTTTACTTTATAAACACTTTCCTTTTAACTACTATTAGCACTCTCACGGTTAAAATACAACTGATTTTCTCCCAAATGTTTGTCGCGTATTTATACCAAATATTCTAACCATTCTAGAAATCTCCAGAATATTCGATTAGTCTAGATAAGTCTAGACACCTCTACTGTTCTACTTTATAACAATTTTACATTAACGATAGTGTCGCTATTCAAACATAGATGTCGCCACGATCGTAACAATATCATGTTAGTCGTAACAAGAGAATGTTAGATGGCGCTGTAAAAAGTGATAAAATAAAATATTGTTACGATCGTGTCGACATCTATGTTTGAATAGCGACACTATCGTTAATGTAAAATTGTTATAAAGTAGAACAGTATAGAAGTGTCTAGACTTATCTAGACTAATCGAATATTCTGGACATTTCTAGAATGGTTAGAATATTTGGTATAAATACGCAACAAACATTTGGGAGAAAATCAGTTGTGTTTTAACCGTGAGAGTGCTAATAGTAATTAAAAGGAAAGTGTTTATAAAGTAAAATAAAGTGTTATTAAAGTGTAATATAGTGTTGTTAAAGTGTTGTAAAATAATTATTGTGAAGTTAAATAATTAAGTTAAATAAGTGAAATAATTAAATTAGTGTTTAATTGGAAATAAATAAATTTATTGTGTTCTAGAATTTACATCGTTTGTTTTATTCACAATCCAGTGATCGAACCTTGAATTTGACAAGGCAAAAACGTAACAATTGGTGACAGCGGTGGGATTGTGAATTAAAAGATGATTCTAGACGAATTGAAGATTTCCGATTTAAAGGAAGAGTTGGAGCGACGTGGTTTGTCAACGGTCGGCCAGAAAAATGTATTGAGGCAACGATTACTTCAAGCATTAGAGCTGGAGGGTAATGATCCGGCTAGTTATAATTTTGACGAATCGACATTTTCCGACCACGCAGAAGGGGACGAAGAGAATGGAGAAAGTAAAGAGGCGGTAGTGGAGGTTGCATCGGTACCTTCTGGAAATTTCGATATGGCGCAGTTAATGGCTGCTATTCAACAGTCCAATTTGGAAATGAAACAGTCTATTGAAACATCAGTAGAAAAGACAGTTGAAAAGTCTGTTGAAAAATTAAACCATAAAATGGAACAATCTAGTAATCAATTAAATCAGAAAATTGATCAATCAAATCAGGAAATGAAAGAAATTAAACGGTCAAATCAGCGCATGGAACAGTCGGTGGGCGAGATCAATAACAAAATGGATGAGAAATTCAATGAAATGTATATCAATTTACATGAAGAAGTAGAGCAAATTGAACAAAAATTACAAAAGGACATCGAAGGGTTGGAGCAGAAAGTTATTGACGGCAACGAAAAAATACAAACAGATATGGAAGAATTACAAGAGAAAGTTCTAGGCTTCGAAAAAGAACTTCTTTACCTCAAAGTTAACGGAACAACGTCGCCAGTATCTCAGCCAATTCAAGCAATGAAATTTAAGCCACCGATATTTGATGGTACAACATCGTTTGCGGTTTTCAAATTTCAATTTGAGACAACGGTTAATCAAAATGGGTGGAATGATGCAAATCGAGGAACAGCATTAATAGTGGCTCTAAAAGGAGAAGCGGCTGAAACACTGCAGACTATTCCGCAGTATTACCGTAGTAATTACAACGAAATAATGAAGGCGTTGGAGCGAAAGTATGGAAGTGACCATAAGCGAGAGATGTATCGTATGGAGCTGAAGAGCCGAGGTCAAAAGATCGGAGAGACTCTTCAAGAATATTCCGCAGCAGTCGAGCGGCTAGTACATTTGGCACATGTGAATACATCTCCCGATTACATGGAGAGGATTAAGATGGACGCATTCATCGATGGAATACGTGATCCGGAAACACGTAAAGCAGTGATGTTATCACCTAAGGCTACTTTTGCCGAGACCATCGCGTGTGCTTTAATAAATGAGACTGCGCAGGCTATCATAAAACCGTCGCTTAAGGTACGACGAGTAGAAATGGATAGCAGCACCAACGTCGAGCGGTCGGTTCCAAGATACAGAGAGGGTGGTAGCAAAATAAAATGTTGGACATGTGACAAAATGGGTCATATGTCGAGAGACTGTAAAGAAGGAAAATGGAGACGTACAAGATCGCGATCTCCTATGCAACGACGAGTATTAAGTAGAGAGCGAACGTTGGTCAAGGAAGATGGCCAAGAACGAAAGGAGTCGTTAAACTACAACGAGTCAGCCTAAAGGGGCAGAAGCTGACTCCCACAACCAATTGCCCCATAACCTCCATCCCTATTTCGAGATTGGGACGAGTCGGTGACAGCTTAACAATTAAAGGAAGTATTGACGGGAAGAGCTGTGTTATTACCCTAGATACAGGAGCGGTGCGCACGTTTGTCCGAGAGGATCTAGTAAAGGGAAGAGTACTACCAGCGAATGAGTTGAAATTACGTACAGCCACAGGAGAGAGCGCAGACATAAAGGGCAGGAAGCTTGTGAGAATTAAGATAGGCAATGCTCAATTCCAACACGAAGTGTTGGTCGCAAAGATAGTGGATGAAGTCATCTTGGGGATGGACTTCATGAGGGCGAATGGCTTCGTGGTGGATGTTGGAAGAGGAGTATTGGACTGTGATAATTTCGAGTTACCACTGCGAGTGGATGATGTGGAAACAACCACTAGGCGGGTAATAATAGAACATCGGGAAAAGCTGCCACCGAATTCGGAAACACTTGTGTGGGGGAGATTGGAGGGAGGTTCTGGGCCACCCAGGTTGTGGGTTGTAGAAGCCAGTGAAGAAGAAAGCGAAACCAAAGGAATTATGATAGGGAGGACGTTAGTAAAATCAGATAACGAATGTAGGGTACCGATTAGGACCCTAAATCTCTCGGAAAAGACAAAAACAATTAAGAAAGGAACTGTTATTGGTAAATGTGAAGAGGTGTCAACGATAATGAAATGCGAGCAGAAAAATCCGATTAGAAACACCGATACTCAAGGACAGAATCAAATAGTAGAACACCTCATGCAGAAATGGACTGGGGATCTTACCATGAACCAGAAAAATTCAGCACGACAACTGTTCGAACAGTATAAGTCGATATTTTGCAGTACACCGGATAATAATGGAAGGGCCAATATGGTGAAACATCGAATTGATACCGGAACGGAGACACCTATACGCCAAGCACCGAGAAGGTTACCTTTAGCAAAACGAGAAGAGGTGGATCGAATGGTAACGGACATGCAGGCAGCTGGAGTGATTGAATCATCAAACAGTCCATGGAGTTCACCAGTAGTATTAGTCCAAAGGAAGGATGGGAAAATGCGCTTTTGTGTCGATTACCGAAAGCTAAATTCAGTAACGAAAAAGGATAGCTACCCATTACCAAGGATCGATGACACGTTAGACACATTGTCAGGTGCTAGAATGTTTTCAACATTGGACCTGCAAAGCGGGTATTGGCAGGTGGAAGTCCAAGAACAAGATCGTGAAAAAACGGCGTTCAGTGTGGGTAATGGGCTATGGCAGTTTAACGTGATGCCATTTGGATTATGTAATGGCGCGGCAACTTTTGAACGACTTATGGAGCGCGTGTTAAAGGGACTGCACTGGAAGACTTGCCTCGTGTATTTGGATGACATCATAGTTATGGGAAAGGATTTCGAAGAACACTTAACAAATTTGTCAGAGGTATGGAAGCGATTACAATCAGCCGGTTTAAAGTTAAATCCGAAGAAGTGTTCATTATTCAGAACGGAGGTAAAATTTTTGGGGCATAAGGTAACGACCAATGGAATCCACACCGACGAGGACAAAATATCAGAGGTAAAGGACTGGCCAAGACCTAAAAATTTACGGGAATTACGGAGCTTCCTCGGATTGTGCACTTATTATAGGCGATTTGTGCCAGGATTTGCCAATGTAGCAAAGAGCTTACATGATTTGACCCGGAAGAACAGGGCATTTGAATGGAATGACGAGCAAGAGGAGTCATTCAATGAGTTGAGAAGGCGATTATGTACGGCACCATTGTTGGCATACCCTATACCTGGTGTTAAGTTTATTCTTGATACCGATGCAAGTAATGATGGCATCGGAGGGGTGTTGTCGCAAGAAATTGAAGGGCAAGAAAGAGTAATAGCTTATTACTCGAAGGTGTTATCTAAACCAGAACGTAACTATTGTGTAACTCGTAAGGAATTGTTGGCTATAGTGGAATGTGTGAAACATTTTCATAAGTACCTCTATGGCCAAGAATTTCATATACGAACGGACCATGGAGCATTACGTTGGCTACTGCAGTTCAAGAACCCAGAAGGACAGGTAGCGCGTTGGATTGAGCGACTACAGAGCTATCATTACCAGATCGAACATCGGAAAGGGAGTGCACATGGAAATGCTGATGCATTGTCAAGACGACCATGTCAAGTGGAATGTAAGCACTGCGGGCGAATAGAAGCAAAGGAGGACGTTATCGACATCAGGCTTATGCAAATACTACCCGATAAGGAATGGACGGATGAAACGGTTAGGGACGAGCAGTTAGCAGATCCAGATTTGGCAATAATCATGCAACTTAAAGAGACAGGAAATCGTCCAACTTGGTGTGAAATTGCGGATAAGAGTCCCACGGTAAAGGCTTACTGGGCACAATGGGATAGCCTCCAAATCGAGAACGGATGCTTAAAACGAATATGGGAAAGCTCGGACGGTAATGTGAAGCAATTGGTAAAAGTGGTGCCTAAATCTAGAATTGCCGAGATATTGAAGGAGTATCACGGAGGGGCAAGTGGGGGTCATCTGGGAATTAATAAAACACTTGCCAAAATACGTCAACGTTTTTACTGGTCAGGATGTAGACAATCTGTAGTGGAGTGGTGCCAAAGATGTGATCAATGTGCGGCGGTAAAAGGTCCTGCACGGAAAAGTCGGGGAGCAATGCAGCAATATAACGTTGGAGCGCCGTTTGAAAGGATCGCAATGGATGTGGCAGGACCATTCCGGACTACGGATGTTGGTAACAAATATGTGCTAGTAATAATGGACTATTTTAGCAAATGGCCAGAGGTGTATCCCATACCTAATCAGGAGGCAACCACGATAGCTGACGCCGTGCTTAATAATTGGATAAGTCGTTTTGGAGTACCAATGGAGACTCACACAGACCAAGGAAGAAATTTCGAGTCAGTTGTATTTCAGGAAGTCTGTCAGTTGCTCGGTATAAATAAAACAAGAACAACGCCTCTGCATCCACAGTCGGATGGTATGGTGGAAAGATTCAATGGGACGTTGGAGAAATATTTAGCAAAGGTCGTGGAAAATGATCAACGCAACTGGGATCGACATATTCCGATGTTCCTGATGGCGTATCGATCAGCAGTACATGACTCAACGGGAATGACACCAGCGAGAATCCTTTTTGGAAATAATCTGCGATTACCCGGAGATCTAAAGTTTGGAGCCGTCCCGTCATCAGCTTTAGATAGACAGAATTATGTCGACCAGATGAGAGGAGAACTCGACCAGGTACACCAGTTTGTACGAGAGAAGATACGAGTATCAAGTGACCGGATGAAGGCTCGATATGACATACGAGCAAATAATAAAGGTTTCGAAGAAGGAGAGTTAGTATGGCTTTACAACCCACAACGGAAGAAGGGTTTATCACCAAAGCTGCAACCTTCATGGGAAGGGCCGTACACCATCATCACCAAAATAAATGATGTGGTCTACCGGATCAAGAAAGGGCAGCGAGGTAAGTTGAAGGTGGTGCATATAGAGCGATTAGCGATCTACAGGGGTAGTGAGTTGGATCCTGTTCGGGACGAATCAGGATTAGGTAGGGGGTAATGTTACGATCGTGTCGACATCTATGTTTGAATAGCGACACTATCGTTAATGTAAAATTGTTATAAAGTAGAACAGTATAGAAGTGTCTAGACTTATCTAGACTAATCGAATATTCTGGACATTTCTAGAATGGTTAGAATATTTGGTATAAATACGCAACAAACATTTGGGAGAAAATCAGTTGTGTTTTAACCGTGAGAGTGCTAATAGTAATTAAAAGGAAAGTGTTTATAAAGTAAAATAAAGTGTTATTAAAGTGTAATATAGTGTTGTTAAAGTGTTGTAAAATAATTATTGTGAAGTTAAATAATTAAGTTAAATAAGTGAAATAATTAAATTAGTGTTTAATTGGAAATAAATAAATTTAGTGTGTTCTAGAATTTACATCGTTTGTTTTATTCACAATCCAGTGATCGAACCTTGAATTTGACAAGGCAAAAACGTAACAATATCTTTGCTTGGTACTAAAAATCTTCAGACGGTTTGTGTATTTGATTCTTATTATTCTAATAAGACAGTGCTCATGCTTAATATTTGAAATCAAATCAGATGCAAACTAAGCCAAATCTTAAAACGTTAAAAGTCAATTAACACCTCTTACCGGAGATTTGGACTCAGATTATGATATAACATGAAATAGTAGATTAAATTCAATAGTAGATTTAAGTCCAATAAGCCCCCAAAAAATCAATTATGCCGAGAAATGAAATAGCGCCGAATTTTTTTCTGAAAAGTTCGAGTTTGGCCGAAAATGATAAATGGCCATTAACAGCCTTTGCCAGAGATTTGGACTCAAGTTTCGATAGTACATGAAATAGCTCAATAAATTCCTCGTCTAACTAGTTCAAAACGGATCCAGTAACCAGAGAAATAAATTGGCCTTGAATTTTATTCTTATTGGCCAATTTTATTCTAAAAAGGAGTTTGACCAAAAATGTAAAATAACCATTAACACTTCTTACCAGAGATTTGGACTCAGATCCTGATGATACATATAATTGCGTGGAAGATTTCTCGTCCAACAAGTTCAAATGGAATCCGTTATTCCGAGAATCAAATTGACCACAAATTTTTTTATCTGAAGTAAGGCTTTATTTAATAATTTATTAAAAATTGGCCATTAACACCATTTGCCAGAGATTTGGACTCAAGTTCTGATAGTACATGGAATAGATCATTATAAATTCCTCGTTCAACACGACTTAAAGGAATCCATTATCCCGAGAAATAAATTGGCCACGAACTTTTTTCTGGAAAAATCGAGTTTGGCCGAAAATGATAAATGGCCATAACACCATTTGCCAGATATTTGGACTTAGGTTCTTATAGTACATGAAATAGCTTATTAAATTCCTTCGCAAAACAACGCAATATGTGTTTTATATCCCCAGAATAATTAAGCGAACGTATTTTTTGTAATTTTAATGAACTTGAAACGTGAAAAGCTTAAATTCTAATTGGATTAAAATTGAATTAGTACTAAAATAGGTTGATGTTTTGGCTTTGGTGGTTTGAACATGGGAGTTTAGTACTATGGCTTCTGGTTGTGATGTGCCATTTGTTACCATAAAAAAAATATAATTTCATGAATTGATTTAATCAAGTTAACTATTTACAAAACTTTTAATATCATTAGGGTTTACAATATGATACAATGTGTGATAGTTATTAGTTCCAATAAAATGATTAATTATTTTATGGGAGGCTTAGTTTTCAGGTAGCAAACCTATGGCTTAATCATATCATACATTAAAATGTTGAAAACTAAATTTTAATACATTAGTTTTTATGCTACTTACACATTTTCTTGAAAAATGTAAATGTAAAATATTATACTTTTTGATTATATTTCTTTCGCAAACAATTTTTTGATTCATGACAGTGTACGCTACGCACTAACACCAACGAAATCAATTAGAATTCAAATAGATTTTCAATATTCCAATAGGATTTTTATACGTATATATGTGAAAAAAAATGTGAAAAACTTCACAGGCATTTCAAAATATTATAATTAACTTATTCAACTTCTCGCAATTTAAATATTTGAGGTTTCCAATTTTTCTTCAATTCTTGTGTTTATTCAAATCGAAATCTGTTCCCAAATTTCAGCCAAATAATTATAAAATTGGGACGCTTTCTAAAGAGAACTTCTCTTTTTCTTAAAAAAATTTCAGATTTTCGTTCGGTTTTGTTAATAATCCATTCGTCATTGGACACTAATTTATTTGGAACTGTAGCCTTTATTTATAGTTTAAAATGGAAGCGTTTGATTCAACGGACTATATAGTATAAAAATTGTTGATAAAGTTTTATTAGAATCTAAATATACTTACCAAAGTAGTGAACAAAAAGTCTCAAACATTGGACCCATTATTGGGATGAATGGTTAGTACTGTTCAAATGGTTAGGCACAACTGAACTGAAAATTAATATCCGTAAGCGACGAAATAGTTCAAACGTCTTACCGATTACAGTCTGCTCGTGATGATTCTTCTGATGCAAATCACTTCAATCTACCTTGTATTAGAATCATTGATTTTTCACAAATCACAACTGTAGCGATTCAATAGAAATTACACAATCAAATATTTTTTTGTAAATTACCTTTCAATGTCTATATTTTCACTATTGAACCTTATGTATGGATTTCTTTTCATGCATGACATTGAAATATATGTACATAATGTCATTGTTGATAATTACCAACCTATTGTTTCAATAACAAAACACATATTTAGAATATAAGGGATACATAAAAAAATTGTATTTCTAACCAACTATTTATGTATCAATTTTCATTCCATTACACACACCTCAAATCACACATTCTGAAATTTTCCCTCACCTTTCATTGCATACAGCATATCCGTTTTCACCATTTTTTCTATGCTATATCATCATCATCATCACCATCATCATCGTCGTCAAAAAAACGTTGAAAAAAAAATTTATTTTCCTCCCATCATAGTCTGTTTGCTGTAGACATTCAATACCATTTCTATACATATTCAGGTACAAACAATAGTTTAGTTTATAGAAATTGACGTTGTTGTAAATTTTCCAAAATGAAAATAAGTCGTGCAAAAACAAAACAAGTTTTTGTTGTTGTCGTTTTTACAATATTATTGTTATTACAAATAAATCTTTTTATGGTACTCCAGCAAAAAAATGTTTTCCTCTATTCTACTATGTAACACTGTACTACAGTAGGAAAAACAATAAAAACAATTATGCGCGCGCTCTTATAATCAAAAGCACACGCAAAGAAAATGAAATCGTATAATGAATGAAAATATTTGTAAAAAATAAATTTAAAACACCCTCTAGTACTAATTAAGGTGACGGGAAAAACTTTTATTCCGTTCGGATGTCCGGATTCAGTTAGAGCAAAAAACTGAAAAGCGTATTCTATTTTCTCGAATATTCTGGTGCGATAATTAATGCATACGGAATAGATTTCTATCATGATGTAAAATTCTATAGACAAACAAAATTTTATTTTTTACACAGTTTGGGATGACATTGGAAAAAATTTACTTCCATTGTTCATATATTCGTTTATGGGATTTCATTCATTTGTAGGAAAAACTATAAATGTGCATCGCCATATACGAGTACATACATACTCGTACATGGGATGTGAAGCAAGAATATAAAAAAAGTTGTAATAAAATATTTTGTTATTTCATTCCAGGATGGTATTATGGGACAATTGAAAATCATATCTGGCGGAGGGATACAATTATCCGGGCAAACATTAGTATTAGATTTACTTCGGGCTTCCATTATACGATCAAAACATGGCCAACCGATAATAATAGGTAAACATATTTTTCTCTAACACTTCGTATAAACGTGATGCATTTATATAAATTTAACCAAATATTCCGTCTCGCACTAGAACAGAATCATCAAAAAATTTCACAATTCAAACATTAGATCAATACAACAATATCGAAAATCTGATGTATTTAGATAATACAAATCTAGAATTTTTAATACAACGTAATTTTCGGATCCAGGATCAACATGGCCAACAAATATTTGGGGTCGATCAAAACGAGATCGTGATCGGATCGAATCAATTGAAAATCGACGGTGATGGTGGTGTGCTGGTGAACGATTCGATTCATGTGACAGTGGTGCGGGCAGAGGCGGGAAAGAAATTAGTTTTAGAATCGCGACTGAAAAAATTGGATGTCAAAGGGTTTCAGGAGATATTCATACAATCGAAGGCGGGCTATATCGATGCGAGAATACTGAGGGATATTAAATTACATTCTATTGCGGGTAATGTAAGTAAAGTTTATTTACTTTAAAATATTGGTATATACTTATTTTGCAGTGTATGCATATAGCTCACGCCTAAGACTAAAGTTGCACTTTAAGCAAAATTTTACATCCAAATTTACATGACTATTACAACAATATGACCAGTTCATTTCGATAATTTAGCTTAGTCACGAGCTAATGGACTGTTCGAAAAGTAGTCACAAAATACTTCTTGACTCACTTGAAGTACGTCGTTGATTTACATTTTCTGGTACCTTTTTAATTAGCATATTGTTTCAGTGTAAAACATTTTGTATATCTTGGAGCGAATCCGCAAAGAAATCGAATGCTCGGTCATGGGTTGTGAACGTTTGGAATTTGGCTGTCATGTCACGGCTCATTTAGAAACCAAACTCTTGATAAATTCTGCACCGTTGAGACAGGTAAAAAATCTCCAACATATTCCTGTAAAGCTGACGGTTTCAGAAGATTTTTTCGTTGTAGTCATTGCAGCAGTTCAACGAGCGCTGTTAGGGCTTTCAAAATTAATTTCAAATTCAATTATCAGATTTTAAAATTTTAAATTTTAAATTTTTTCAATTAAAATGTATGAGTTTATCGATATAGCAAAATATATAGACTTACAGGTGTATATGCTTAGTATACGGACAACTATTAACTTCTTACCAAACGTTATGGAAAAAATAGATATCACGGTTCACGGCAAAAAAGTTTCTTTCTGTTATGAATATAACAGAAACAAGCAACTGTGAATATGGTCTTAACAGAAATACAGTCATAGACCACGTGCTATATGATTATGAACTAGTCGACGAAGGGCTCTAAATGGCCAGCAATTAAACTGGTTTTAATGATGCTCTATTATTAACGCTTTGGGATACGAGCGTAATCCCAGAAATACCCGACATATAACATATATATAGCAGATGTTTGAAAAGAATTACTTTAGTCGAAAGTACAAACCTTATAAAGCTTAAGTTTGAAGTTTAAGGACGCTACATTGTTTAGTATTTGCTACTATCAAAAGTAAACCATTTCAGTGAATTTGTAAACATGGGATAAATTGAGCATCGTTATGTAATACAATACTTTCATTTGAAAGGTCTCCATCGAACCAATATCAAAATCGAGCTAGATTCTTCTCTGAGGGAGTCTACTCTTTCGTTTACAATAATCAAATATTGTATGGCAGAGTTTAAACGAGGCCGTCCCAGCTGCCTAGATGAATATCATAGTGCTTGACCAAATGAGGTGTGCGAGCTAGCAGACATAGTCGCCTCTTTTTGAAATTAAGAGCTATACATTGCATATTGTGAAAATTTGGACTAAAGAAAGCTGTGGCAAGATAGATTGCTCAAATAATGGAAAAAAACAGAGTCGTGAGGATGTTTCAATCGAGAGTTGGGTGAGGTTTCAAAGTAATAAAGTAGAGTTTTTGGGTCGACTAATAACCAAGGAGGTAAACAAGGGTCTATTACTTTACACCTAAGCCGAACGAAAAGTGAAAACAATGGACTGACAGGGGAGAGTAGTCTTCATAGAAGACGAAGGCAGTTCAATCTTAAGTCAATGCACAAATTTACTTGCTATCGCGACGATCAAAATCAAAAGGTTAAAGTTTGAATTGCTTCCTAACACACCTTATTCGCCTAATTTAGCCCCCTCGGATTATTTTCTCTTTCCAAACTTGGAAAAATCACTCAATGCTAAATGATTGCCATTCTGTCACTGTTGAACCACGTTTTAGTGCTCTACTTCCTGGTTGTACACGATTATGGAGTACCATTTCTTCCATTCCCTCGCAAGAAGTTCGATTTGGGTCATCCCCGCAATAACGAGTGCCGCGTCAGTATAGATACTGTGCGGAAGCCACAAGTCACTCTTAGACCACTTAGGCGGTATATCGATACCAATTTGCATCTATATGTTTCGAAGTCCATCGCATCACCCCATACAGGCGATCCATAGAATGGTGGAGGTTACGACGTTGCCAGCAACATTCTACGACACTGTCTAGACCAGCCAGTGTTGCTCATGGTACGGGAGAGAGCTGTAGATACACTGGCAGCGTTCCTGCTCACTGTCCTTAGATGCTCTTTAAAGTTTAAACGCGCATCTATTTCCACACCCAAATATCGTAATGCAGGCTGTGAGTAGGTTAAGATTCCACCTACATCAATTGCTTCGGTTTTATGATCAGCAAGGTTTGCCCACATGACATCAACCACCTTTTTATAATTATGGTTGTCAACCTATACTTATCTATATTATTTCATCTGTAGTTTTTGCGACCACTACGACTGACGACGCAGCAAAACCCACGATTTCCACATCATCAGGTACACGGAGCCTCAGAATACCATCGTACAAGATACTCCACAGTAGCGGTCCCAATGCAGATTCTTGGGGTACACCACCCAAAACATTGTATGTCTTCAAACCGTCATCCGTGTCATACGCTTTCTCCAGTCGGTTGTACATGATTCTCTCCAGCACTTTGCCATCCGGATCCAGCATGCATAATGGTCGGTAGCAGGATGGTTCACCTGGTTGGTTCCTTTTTTTTCCAAGAGGACCACACGCTGTCTCTTCCATCGTTCAGGGAATACCGCCTCTCTGAGACAGGAATTATAAATATATAGTTCCTTAAACTCATCCGGCATGGTTTATATGACTTGGTGAGCTCTTCTGTTGATATCGGCGGTATTTCTTCCATGCCAGGTACTCGGATCACGCCAAGGATCACATCATCTTGCTGCGGAAACAGAGCAGTTACAATTCTACAATATCACTGGGCAGGTGGGCGGCTATTCATTTGCCATTTCATGACGATTCTGTCGGGTCTCCCCCATGGGTCACGATCCACTTCTTCGCATAGCTCTTCCGAGCATTGGCGTGTCCTTACTTTAATGGCCTGCTTAAATTTATTCCGGGCATCCAGGTAATTTTGGTGTAGGCTAGAATAGGTCTCTGTACCCCAAGCACGTTGATGTTTCCTCCTTGCATTAAGACATTTTCATCGCAATTGTGCAATCTGCAATGCACTGCAGTTGGTGATCGTGTTCATAATCTTTTTGGGCCGCTTTTGTATTGGCACATCCCGAGAGGCTTGGTTTCTCCAATGATAGCATAAATAAGTCCCCCTCAAACGTATTTGCCTTCCAGCCTGCCGATTTCCTTATATGTTTTATCCGATTACTTTCCCTACCCAGTTTTATTTCGAAGAGTGCGGCTTGGTGGTCACTATGCGTATAGTGCTCACTGACTTCCCATTTGGTCAACACTCTCATCAAGCAGTTGCTACCGAATGTAAGGTCAATTACGGAGGAGGAGCCACCTTTACGAAACGTCGGTGTATCACCAGTGTTGAACAACACAACCTCGTCCTCTTCTATTCGTTTCTTTGCTGCCCCATTCAGTTGCCCAGGCATGGAAATCACCAGCAATGATAACAGGGCTTTGCGTTCGGGGATCGGCGACCAGTTGGTCCAGGAAGTCTTCAAACTCCTCAATTGTAGGGCTAGGTGGTGCATAACAGCTATAGATATGTAAGCCGTCAACATCTGCTCGTACGAATCCTGCGGTGGGATTACTGCTGTTCTCCTGCATGGTCCGTCTGCTACAGCTTCATATTGCAGCTTTACCAGTTTGATCAGTTGCCCAATTGCATCGCTCCCTATTTTGGTGCTGTTCGCCAAAATGGCGACATCTACTCTTGTTTCGTGCACAGTTTGGACTAGTACTTCCTGAAAACTTCACAGTGGTTTAGGTTGAGCTGGACAAACCTCATTGTCATCGTGCTCTTCTAAGTGCCAACATGAAGGCCGTGCACCGGCCACTCCCTGCTATGTGATTATGGTTCGTCCTTCGCTGGCAAAGCATACAACTCGCTTCTTCCATCCGTTTTTTTACTTTATGACCATTTCCTCCGCATTTGTAGCAGAAGCCTGAACGATCAACATCATTTTTACATGACTTGGCCATATGTCCATACTGCCAGCGTATAAAACACCTTAAGCGTAACGTTCTTTCACGTATATGACAGATCAGCCATCCAATTCGTACCTTCCCTTTATGTTTCATCCATTTGGCTGTCAAGGTTGGTACAGCCACCACTGCTGTTTGGGTGCTTCAATAAGCAGCTCTCAGTGACTTGATACATTATATCGGGAGGTCTTTCGCGCCCTCAAACTTGGATGTAATCGCCTCATGTATCTCCTTCCTTTGTTATCGCCTCATCAATATCTTTAATTTCCACTACAACCTCGTCAATCTGCGTAAGTGTTTGGATTTGTGCATCACTACCAAGAGTGTGTTATATTGCACTTTGAAATCCAAGTTCCTTGGGATGTACATCTTTCTCTAATCGTAGAAGAAGATCGCTTTTTTCGGTCCTACGAATACGAGCCACCTTACCAGAGAGGTAATTAAGTTTTGGGTCCCCTGTCATTTTTTTAAGCATATTGCGATATTGCTCAAGTTTGGGTTATTTTAATAGCATCAGGACGATGACGCGGAATTCTTTCACGTGGTTTCCTCGTTTTTTTTGGCATAGTCACTGGGTGATCGAGGAAGCCTAGTACTTGTTTGGAATGGCCTCGTTAATGTATTTTCCTCCCACCCTGCAAGGTCAGAAAACAACAACGACATGTTCCTTTGGATATTGGGAGGCGATCTCTGGAACATATGGGTGTATGTTCCCGCCACATACATATAGGTGCTTCTAGTTTTGAAAGTATAAACTGGCTTATAGCTCCCGTTTCTTCTTCAGAAAATCTTTCTACCCTTGTAGTTCTATGAACTTCAGTAGCCAAGTTTCCCACTACTGAAGTACTGCGGTCGTTGGATAGCGACGGCTGGGAGCCTGCTTGTTCCCTCCCTGTAGACCGGCACTAATTTATTCACCACCGTAAACGAGTTTCCATTTTCCTGATTCGTTCTTGGTTTCTTATTCGGGGCAGCTTTCTCCTATCAGTCCACGGCTGGTATTTTATTTCCCACCTACCCGCCGGCGTGCCGGTTAGGGCAATAACCTATACCGTCTGCAGAATGAGTGTGACTACTTGCTATGTATACAGTTAACCAGCATGATGCTGTTTCTGATGTTGAACGTGGATCAGTTATCCTCCATTCCTATAGATTCAAGATTTTATAAGTTTGCTAAATATGAATAATAGTGACGTTTGCAGAATGGCCCAATTGTAGCATTGAGCATGGAGCCGTTCTCATTTTCAATCGATTTAATAAAAAACTAATTAGAAAAATTAGAAAGCAGTGGATACGGCATATGAACCATTTTATTAAGGTGGGCTACACAATGTTTGGGTACCTTTTTTACACCATTAATAGTTTAATTTTCTTAAACGGTTCCAGGAAATATTATCGTATGGGGTGAAGATCTAAATGGGCCGATATTTTTGTCGATTTTTACAGATTAACCATGCAAAACTGAGCGGACTATTTACAAGTTATAACAGCACAATTTCCGAAATTGTTAACCACTTGCAAAACAAATTTAAAATATAACTTAAATAAACTATATTAAAATAGCTTACATTGTTCAGACAACACAAAGTAAAAATACATATTTAACTCTCCTCTTATATGTTCAAATAAATTTATTTTAAATTAACGTTTAAGTTTTCGTACCCTAAATAGAAGAAGTAAAACACATTTTCCACCCCCGAAGATACACTTTTTCTTCGAACAAAAAATTTATGAAAATACCTAACATCTGCATCATAAATTATCTTTCGATTATAATCATCAAAAATGTAAAGTATACCGAAATAGTTAAAAAAAAAAAATACAGAAAATTTATTAACATTTTCATCTCTTTAAAACGACATAAAACTACCTTGCTGCTATAAAGACATTAAAGTGAATTTTCTACGGAAAATATCATTTTATTTTTTTCGGAAAAACTTTACTCAAAACTTTTTTTTTTTGTTCCCAGAAAAACAACATAAATTTATATTTTTCAAAAAAATTATATGCATTTTTATCGTTTCAACAATAAAATTATGATATTTTAGTACCAAAAATTTTAATGGTTCGATGAAATTTTACTCGAGTGGAAATGGAAAATTGTTCTTGGAAGCAAAAAAATAAAAAATAAAAAATAATAAAATTAAATTATCCTTAATTACCTGTAATTAGAGAGATAGAATTTATATGAATTTTATAATGACCTTTAAATTTGATTTTAATTTCGACGAAAAAAAAAATACTTAAATGCAATTGTTATAATTTTTTGTTGATGATTTGCGCGCAACACCCACAAAATTTTGAATTATATGTACACGCTTATCGTATTTATGTATATTTCAGATCCGATTTGATTCACCAAACATTTTTATGCCAAATTTAAAAATATCCACCAATAAAATGTCGCCATCATCATCATCATCATCGCAATTATTATCATCAACATTACTATCATCATCGATCGGCTCAATATTTGGTCATCATATAACAAGCGGTGGAGGTACAACACAAATGTTATCATCGTCACAAACATCAACCACAATAACAACAACAACAAATCATAATAATAATAATAACAACAACAACAACAATATAAATAATTATGATAAATTTTATCATAAAGTTTATCAATTATGTTCATGTGCAAGTGGTAAATTATTTTTAACGTCATCCCATACCTTATGCTCGGTTGATGATTCTAATGTATGTAGATAATATTTTGTGAACTTATTTGTTGTTGTTGTTGCTGCTGCTGATACTACTATTGGTAATGTTTTTGTTGTCAAATTAAAAGAGTTTAGAAAGATGAGTGAAAGAGAAACAAAATATACATAATATTTATAAAACTATGTACTTTAGAAAATAGATAAATTTATGATAACGTTTTTTTTTTTAGATAATTAATAGATAAAAAGAATACAGTGCGTCGTATAAAATTGTGTCAGAGCGGTGGTATAGCATAGTCAGGTGAAATAGATAACCGACAGCTGGGGTTACTTGTTTTATTGGTGTGATTTGGACATATCTTAGACTGTGTCAAAACGTGTTCACAACACATTTGATTGATTCCGGGCTCAGGGATTCCAATTTTTTGGAACACGTTCGATGTTTGGTTAGCTCGACCGTTTTGAATCATTTTATTTATAACCAACATTCCCAATATCAAAGAGATTTCAAAATTAGTATACATATAGCTGTGCTGGTCGCTTTGAATGATTAAAATGCTATAGTGGTCGACCTCGTACCAATTATTGGCCTCTTTTTAATCTCGCTGGACATTTTGGTCTATTCATATTTCACAGTGATCTATTCTTATTTTTGACCCAATCGAGTTAAGGAGCTTCTATACCAATTTAAAATAAAAATATAAACTATATTGTTCTCAGGGCCAACGTTGTTTTATTCCAGAAAAATCCTTATTAGTTTTCAGCAACTGTGTGCATAATTCCAAAAAATACCAGTTCACGGCTGTTCTGACACTAAAAGAGACTGGCCATCTATTTCTGCTAATAGATGGATTGTCGTACAGATTAATGTTCCCATCGATAAAAAGAGTTCTAAGCTTCCTTTAGAGTAACAATGTCTCATCAGAAAAAGCTTCATGTTCCGAAACAATTTTATTCGACACACTGTATCTCTATAGAGTAATATAAATGTATATGAAAATACTTATGGTGTACGTAATTATGATTAGAATATAAAATCTATATATGTATATAATTATATATATACATATATATATATATATATATATATATATATATATATATATATATATATATATATATATATATATATATATATATATATATATATATATATATATATATATATATATATATTCGAGTATATACAGATACTTAGATATATTAAATAAAATTATATTTATTTTCCCAAAAACAAAAACGAGATGAAAAAATAAAGAAAACTTTATAAGTTTATTTTTAATTTGTATAAATAAAAAATTTCCAAAAGAACAAAGAATAATTGGAAAAATTTAAAATACTGAAAATACAATTAAAATATTTAAAAACAGAAATAAAAATGTTTTGTATTTTATTTGAGAACCAGCAGAAATTGTTGGATTGAAGTTGTCTGGAACTAAACACAAAGGAACCTAATACTTAATCTATGGTGCAAAGGCCAAATCGAGATATTTTCGTAACAAGTTCAAATCCATAAAAATTAAATTAAATTAAAGTTGGGCGGATTTCTCCAGCAGTCAATGCCACTAATGGACCCATGGTGTAATACTCGAACAAACCGCGATTTTTGGTCACCATCAGGATTCGAATAACAAAACAATGACGCTACCTACTGTGCGAACGAGGCGGATACAGCCAAGAAAGCGTAATTATATTTTCTTGATACATATATGTAAACCCATATAGACATAACACGTTCGATCGATTAGATGCGAACATCATAAAATTAGTAAAAAATACAAACTTCACAGAACACTTCAATAATGATTAGAGGAACGTCATTACACATGCAATGTTGGTATGTAAAGGGTTTTCCAATAAGAGGTTTCATTTTGATATTTAAAAAATACGAGTATTTTTTAAGAGAAATCAATGAATGTTTATTTCATTGTAAAGAGGAAGGTATGCCATTAACATTTGAAAACGATATCAGCCAAATGGGCGCCACGGCTGCGATTACAGCACCATATCTTTTCATGAAATTTTCCATGACCAATTCGTTCGCACATTTGCGGCTGTATGTCCTTGGTAACTTCACGAATTTCATCTTTAAGGTTTTGAATCGTTTGTGGAGCATTGGCATATACCTTATCTTTCACGTGGTCCCAAAGAAAAAAGTCTAAAGGTGTTAAATCACAAGAGCTCGGTCGCCAATTGTGGTCACCTCTTCGAGAAATAACACAGTCAGGAAACTTTTCTTGCAAAATTGCGATTGTTTCGTTGCTTGTGTAGAACGTGGCGTAGTATTGCTGAAAATAAACGTCGTCCACATCAATATCTTCCAATTCCAGTCATAAAAAATCATTAATCATAGCTCGGTGGCGCAATCCATTCACCGTAACAGTTGCGCCAGCCTCATTTTCGAAAAAGTAAGGTCCAATCATACCGCCAGCTTAAAACCGCACCAAACAGTGACACGTTGAGGATGAAGAGGCTTTTCAAAAATCATTCTTGGATTTTCCGAGCCCCAAATGCGATAATTCTGCTTATTAACTGAACTTTAAAATCCTTAAGACCTAAGTCTTTATGAAAAATACGGTATAATGTCGTGTGTGCAATGTCTAATTCCAAAGATCGACGAGGAATCGAGAAACCTGGGTTTTCTTGAACAATACGGGCTACAGCAGCAATATTCTCAGTTGTTCTTAAGCGACGCACATGGTTGTGATTCTTCACATCACTAACTTGTCCCAACAACTCAAATTTTTCCACCAGTTTCACTATTGCCGGCCGAGTAGATGTTTCACGACGACCAAAACGTGCTTTAGTTTTGCGAACTGTGACTGCAAAATTTTCACCACAATTGTAGTAAATTTTAATAATTTCAATGTGTAGTTGAAGCGTGTATCGTACCATTTTCAGTAATGGCGTAGTTTCTTCTTGTCAAATGTTAAAAGATGACACCTTCAAAATTGAACCAAATAGCAGACTATTCAAATGAAACTTCTTATTGGAAAACCCTATATATATGCTTGCGGCATTGTAACTAATATCTTTCGAATCGTATGTGGAATAATAACACAAAATATATTGGCTAATTGTAATGTTTGAATTGTAACAAAATTTTGCATTGTTTGATTAATTTTGGATGAATGCGCATGCAATGTCTATAAGGCATCCAATCCGTGGAGTGATCATATTTTATTGCAAATAATAATTGTGCAACTTAAATTCAGTATTTAACTTAAGTCAACGTGAAACATAAAATCGATAGAAATAGTCGTACAGTTTATTGGTAGAAATATACACATTTGGAACCGCCTTAAGGACACTCTTTACGGGAAAATTTAAAAATGACAATACGAGCGTAACATATCCATTCAAGTTTTTTTTTAAATATGGTTTTAATTTATACAGGTAATTGAATGTATGCATCCGATTAAGTGCCGTTTCACCATAAGAGAAACGGTAAAACTAAACACTAACGCTATTCATAGTGAGAGTGATAGCAAAGCGAGTTTCGTGCGAGTCGGGCCATAAAATACTTCTGTCTAATTTTATCGCACGACACTTTAATGTGAAAGAATTAGGCACTACACAGAAAATAGTTTGTGATAAAACGATAAAACTTTTCGAGAAATTTGAAATATAATGAATATGAATGAATATGTACTAGGTTATTAGTCGAGTTTCATTCAAGCAGTTTATGCCTCCAAAATCGGATAAGGCTATGGCAAGAAAGTTTGATGAGACAGTACCACTAGTTCCGCACTAACGAAAATTTCATATTTAGGACAGGAAACATCTATGAGAACAGTTCTGGAAAATAATTTATATTTTGAGTAATTATAAAAAAACCGATGCAGGACTGAGGACCTAGTAGTTTTTAGTCGGACAGTCGTTTCCTCAAGTGGGTTATTTATCGGTCCCTTTGTCTTATGATTATTATAGCACCATTATATTACGGGAAACTGACTTTTTAAACAAAATTCGCTGGTGTGGAATAACCTTGACTTGTAAGACATTAGACGATGCTTTTTGACAGCACGCCGACCGGTTATTTGGTCCGTCCAACACTAATCAATTCTGAACAAAATCAAATTATCAACAACATTTATCAGTCCCTGGAACCGTATAAAATTACGGTTGTTTGTAAGACTTTTACGAATATTTATAAGTAGTGCAAAGATTGTTAACACTTGTTTCAGAGGTAAAACGATTATTCTAAACAAAAGAAGAATTTGTTTCAAGAAAAAAAAAATACTAATGATTGCACTAATATTGATATACTGAAATTAAAATGTACCAACATGCCATAAAAAGAATAGCAAATAAAAGTTTCAGTAACTATTATGTAACTAGTAGCTCCAACATATAGCGAACCAGAAAACAGTTGGTTGCACTGCAACGCCGTTGACCAAATTAGAAATAGATTCTAAAATAAGTTCGACGTTAATATTCGACGATAATAACACCGACATTGATTGTGTGAGCACCGCATACTTTCTGATGTGTACTTTTATCGAGTGGGGTCAGTTCCCTCAAAGCAATGAATAACCCTGTTATTTTAAGCATCGTTTTTCTCTTGCGCTGTGCACAAAAACTGACGTTCGCCAAGTTAATTTATCTACTTAAAAGATTAATGATCCGTTACATAAACCGTAAAATATTGCATTCTAAGAAGGACCACTCAAAGTGTTCCATAATATCGTCATACTTGAGGAAATCAAAGTCTGTTAAAAAACCGATCGGTCCTTCAGTACATCGGTTATTTTTCAGTACTGAATTTACAAATTGGTGGTCGGGTAGTCATCAATCTATTCGTCTATTCCCCCGATTTATTTTTCGTAGAACAATCGTCTATTCGGATTCATTCGTTCTTAATTTTCCTACTTTTCAAAATAGATTTCGTGTAGAAATTGTTATTTTCGACTTTTTCCAACCGAATTTTTACGGTTGCAGAAACATGAAACCTGCGGTTAAAAATTGTTTGTCGGAAGTTAACCTCTAGGATCTAATGTCTTAAAGAAAATTTGTGTTCCGTTTTATTTGAAACGGAAAAATACGTTTGATAATTAATTTACAGTCTTCAGTTCACTCAGCCGTTGCTAAGTATCGGATTAAAGTGCTTTGGTACCCTACGAAATGAAAATATAAAAGGTGTATCCCTAATAATATTTCAACCACATCGCCAAATACCTGTCGAAACAAATGCATTTGGATCTCGTAAAACATTTAGCCAAAACACATCGCAAACTACACCGAAGCAGTTCTATGAGCATTTTAATAAAAATAATTTTGGTTCACCAATGTTTTCTTCATTAAATCTTACGAATCTTTTATACTTATTTCAATTAATTTAAAAAAAATTAGAATTGTGCATTACAGGTTTTATCTGCTAGTAAGTCAATCCACCATATACCTGAAGCTGAGCAGAACATTCCAATTACAAAGAAACGCATAGGTGCTACATATGTCCTCTAGCTCTCGATAGTATGAATAAACCAGCAAACTCGCATTTGGTTCCCCTTTGAAAGAAGTACACAGGTATTTAATCAGTTCCGGTTGTAAGTTGTGATGTTTTACTCTGCCTAAATGTATCCTATACACGGGATATTTATTTCATTTTGTATGTAAACTTTCAACTATATAAACTACTCTTTAAAAAGACCACGAAACCAGTCAACGAAGAACCCATTTAACAATTTCTAAACGTTGTTGAAGCTTTTATCTTTCCCTGAATAAATGGCATAACCCACTGAACCCAAATGACATAAGAAAGAAATGTCAAAAAATAATACGCAGTGTTGCAATTATAACCATTTTAAATTGTATCATTCCTGTCGTACATAAACGGCTAAATAAGCAAGAAGAAGTGAATGAATTTACTTCTATGATTTACTAACATGTATAAAAGCAAAACATTAAGAATTACCAACTAGAATGCAAATGGGCTACTGCCTCAAATTCTGGAGTTAGACATGTTCTTACACAAGGAAAAGATAGAGCCTAATATCAGAATGTCACTTTAAAGAAGTGTCATTCGCAAGAATTCATGAATACCATTTGTACCATGCCATCTATCCAGCAGGGAAAGCAAGAGGAGGGTCAGCAATATTTGTAAGAGAAAATATTAAACACTGCGAAGGAGTAAATATAGAAAAGGAAATTATGCAAGTATCAACGATTAACGTTCGACTAAATAATAAAAAGGGATATAGCGTTTCATGGGGGTAAACCATATTGGCTTACCGATCATAACAAAATATCAGATTTAATAAACTTCTTTGTAACAAAAGGAGTATCCGAAAACTGCGTACTGATAGAAAACAATGAAGGAATATATTCAGACCAGTTATTATGGCACTGAGTGCAACCAAAATCAAGAAAAAAAACTTGCCTAGATTAACAAACAATAAAAGAAATTGGGATGTTTTCCGAAAGCTGATCGAAGAAAATACAATCTTACAAGTACCAATCCAAACTGTGACACAACTCGATGACCAATAAGAACTATTAAATAATAATATATTGCAAGTAGCATGGCAAGTAGGAGCAATAACTATTCATTGGAAGCGAGAGAATCGGTTAATGAAAAGCGGAAGGCTCGTAAAACCTGGCAGAGGAATAGAGCACCACAAAGTAAATCGAGACTTAATTATTGAAGCAACAAATTGAAGTTGCTATTCAAAGAAATTAAGAATAAATCATTTACTGAATATGAAACCGGTCTTTCCGGCCAAAAATACACAGACTATTCGCTCTGGAAAGGAACAAAAGGACTTAAACGACCGAACATTCAGATGCTTCCTATCAAAAAGGATGATGGAACTTGGGCAAGAAGTGCTAAAGAAAAAGCTGCCTTGTTCGCAGCCCACATTGAAAGTACATTTCAGCCCCTTTCGAGGCGGAAGAAAACAAAATCCCACCTGCTCCAAGTAATAAACGCTGCGTTTCGACTGAAATACGTTCCATAACAGTGGAAGATGGCAAAGGTGATTATAGGATTAAAAAACCTATTAAACCTTCTAACTTTAAAACCTCGTATAAACCAATTTCGCTACTTCCTACAATTTCAAAATGGTTCGAAAAAGTATTGCTTAAAAGGCTAAAATCAGTAATAGAAGAAAGAAAGCTTATTCCTTCACATCAATTTGGCTTTATAGAGAGGCTCTCTACTATAGACCACGAGCATAGAATTACCGACTTAATTGAAACTACACTGGAAAAGAAGAAAATATGTTCAAGTGTCTTCTTGGACGTAGCACAAGCCGTTGGCACCGAGGACTAGAGTATAAACTATACACCGAGACCTGCCTAAGCAATTTTACCAGATATTAAAATCTTATCTAGATGATCGATACTTTCGCGTTAAATTTGAAGATGAGTACTCTGATCTAAAACAAATATCGGCTGGAGTTCCACAAGGAACCGTCGTGGGACCAATATTGTATTTACTTTATACAAGAGATGTACCAAATACAAACGGAACAAACATTGCAACATTTGCGAATTCTAGCAATTGGAGATAGCATAGAACAGTCAACTGGTAAATTACAAAATGCCACTAATGCAATATGTAGCTGGACAAAGAAATGGCGCATTCAGCTCAATGAAACGAAATCCATACACGTCAACTTCATTAACAAAAAAGTTAACTTCATACCAATTCATCTGAACTCACAGCAAATCCCGCATGCAAATACGGCCAAATACTTAGGCATGACACTTGATGCTAAACTCAAGTGGAAAAGGCACGTGAAAAAGAAAAAAGAAGAGCGCTAAACATCAAATACAGGAAAATGTGCTGGCTCTTAGGTAGAAAATCCGAGCTAACAGTACATAATAAACTGATATTATATCGGCTGATACTTAAAGCTGTATGGACATATGGTATACAACTATATGGGGTTGTACCAAGAACCTTTCAAACCAAAGTTTTCCGTAGCATTGTGAACGCACCATTTGTCTATAGTTAAATATTTTTTTGAAAAATGTTATAGTCATATGGCCAGTATGAGAGTATGAGTTTCTATTGCAACTTCATCGTTTAAAAATTAAAAATATCAAATTGAAGAATTAGAAAAGAGATGTTATCATGGAGTGATGGATGGAGACCCAAAAAGTATACCACTTGCTCTCCGTGAAAAAAAATCTTTTGGTGCCCAGGGAGAGATCAACTGCTTGTCTATATTTGATATACAGTTAGAGAATGAGGCCATTGTTTCATATATCTGTCAATAGACTTGGATTCAAACAATTTCGTATTTTCGGGTAATTCCATTGAAAATAATGAATCAATGTGATGTGAACCGTGTTGTCTTAATATAAAAAGACATGCATGTACGTGGCTAGAAACCTGTTTCTAAGAAAAGCAAGAAGGCTCGTTTAAGGAATTTGCTAACAAAATAAATAGCCTCATTGGAAATAATTGAATGAAAAAATAACAGTACGATAGAATATATCATTTATAAGATGTTTGCTGGCTATGAGAGATGGGAATCGAAAAAGTAAAGGTTGTATTACAACAACAAAATTTATCAAAATTGAATCGATTTTGAATCTACGATACTCTCTAGAAATCATAATAAACGGGGAAAGGGGTGATACTGATCGTCTTCAAGATGATATTTATGGTCTTAGTGAATTCATTGTAAATATAACATTTAATAGGCATATAGATAATAGCATAGCCAAAGCGAATTCAATGTTTGGATTTATCAAACGCTGGACCAGTGAGTTTAAAGGCAAATCTACATTGATGGCGTTGTATTTCGCCTTTGTAAGATCCTAAGAAGAGTACGCGATAAATATCTAGGGGTCAATTTTGGTCGCAATTTGTCTCATGAGACCAAAATAACCGGAAAACGTTTGTATGGTAAGTTGTTAATGTATGTGTGTCTACGCCATGTTTAATTTTCTTGTTTACTTTAGTGATTTGACGTTTACTAAAATCTTGGGTTTTATAAAAATTTGTTAATAAAAATACAGATTGTAATAAAATAAGTTATATAAAATAATAAAATAATAAAGTAATAAAAAAAAAATTTTTGTGTTTAATATTTTTTGTGATAAAAGTATCGTAATGTTTTCCCACATTCCATTTACGTACTACGATCGCAAATTAAAAACCAAAAGGTACAACGACTACTTGCGCGATACGCTAGATCCATTCGATATATCCGACCGATGGTAAGTTTAAAATTAACTTAAATCTTTATTACCTAAAAACATGACAATTATTGTATTGTATTAATATAAATTATTATTTTTTGTCAGTTTTATAGACAACTATCGTCTGCCAAAACAATTGGTACACCAATTGATAGCAGACTTAACGCCATTTGTTGATGATACGGAAAATTCGTTACGTATACCTCTACATTTGGAAGTGTTATGTACATTAAATTTCTTTGCAAGTGGCAGCCATCAGCGTCGAGTAGGATTAAATGCGTTTGCGATTATGAGCCAGAGCAAAGTATCATTTAGTGTGTCGCGGATTAGCCGTATTATAAGTTCAAAACTGGCCCGGCAGCATATAGTATTTCCGTCTACTTCAGCGGCAGCAAACCAAAAAAAAGAAGAATTTTTTGAGAAGTTTGGAGTACCCGGTATTATTGGCTTGATCGATTGTACCCATATTGCGATCGCCAATATTAATAAACAGACCGAGTATGCTTACGTTAACAGAAAGAGATTTCATTCCCTAAACGTTCAAACCGTAATTTGATTTATTTATGTTCTTGTTTATTAAAAGCTTTAATTCATTAAAAAATTGTTATTTACATATTTGTGATTTAAATTTGAAAATCCTCAACATAAATGCGAGATATCCTGGATCGACTCACGATTCTCACATATGGGACGGAAGCAAAATTAATACTATTATGCAACGCATTAATAGTGATGACCATAAGTCATGGCTTTTTGGTAATATAATAATAATAATTATTATAATATAATAATATTTTACATAGTCATATATAATTTTTTTCAGGTGATAGTGGATATAGTCTAAAACCGTATATGATGGTTCCATTTCGTAGGCCCGATTCCGAAGCAGAGCGGCAATATAATGTGGCTCACACAAAAATTCGCAGTGGCATAGAGCGCTGTTTCGCAATATTAAAAAATAGATTTCGCTGCCTTAAAACTGCATCGGGGCATTTACACTATTCCCATGTGAAAGCGGCAGACATAATATATTCTTGTGCAGCTCTTCACAATATATTAATCAATAACAATTTTCCTATCGACGAAACTGATGGAATAGTCGAAGAAGAAGTACCAACGGAAAACGCAGACGAGGAAGATACTGGAGAAGAAAATTGTACGTTCCTTGTTAATTTTATTCAAGAGAGGGGACTCGCTTTTTAACGTTTCTTTTTTTTTTTTTACAATAAATAAAACATGAAATTATTTTTTAATTCATCTCTAATTCATATAAATAATAATAAAATTAAAAAAAAAAATATTAAATATAAAATATTAAATATAAATTATCTTTCGTTCAATTTATTCAATATTTGCCGTAGCAAATCTACTGCTTCTTCCTGCAATTGTAGGGATCGCACCACTGAAGAAACAGCTACACTTTCCTATTAAAAAAATAAAATAAATTATGTACGAATATAATTCGTATACAATACTTACAGCTCGACGATCATCCCTTTGTCTTTGCGCTCTGGGAGGCAAGATTTCACTTATTCGCGCCCTACGTAAACGCGCCCGTCGAGCACTAGGTGTTTCTCTTTCTATGATTGCCGGTATTGGGGACGGAGATGGAAGGGAAGAAGTGGATATGGATGGTTGTAATAAGGGGAGGATAGGAGAGGAGGGATTGGGTAATGATGGAGTGGGTTGAGGTGATAATAAAAAGGATGATAAGGAAGGAGTTGGGATTTGGGAGGATGTGGAGGCAGTAAATGGGGAAAATTCAGGAGAGGGTGGTGTTTCATTTTCTGGCTGTTAAGAAAAAACATATAAATTATTCTACTTTAATTATTGATTTAAAAACTTACTTGTCCTAACTCGGCCACATCACGGGCCCCATCTAAAGTTTCCAAACCACATATGGCTATTATTCGTTGTTCCTCTTGAGTGAGGTTAAAATTGCCATCAAATTCACCGCCCCCGGTGACATTTTGGGCCGCTCGATGTTTGTTTAATTTACGCTTGACCAATTTTTTCATATCCTGCCAAGCCTAAGAATAAAAATTAATTATTTATAAAATTTACATAAAATTTTACCATGTGATGATTATCTTACCCGTTTCCACTTTTCAACTGTTTTAGGACATGATGAACCTTCATGCAGCTCCCTGCTGATCTCGCCCCACAGCTCTGCCCTCCTTGCGTGGCCATTTGCAGCCACAAAACCAAACAAATCATTGAAATTTACTACAACGAAATCTAAAAGCCTTTGTTTTTGTTCAACAATGGCTAACGAAAAATCTAATTTCACCATCTCAACAGCAAGGGAGAATGTCTCATGTGTCATCCCAAGACACCAAAAACTTGAACCGATTCAACCGATTCCATTTTTTTGGGTACCAACAAACATAAAATATAACACTTACACAACCAAAATAAATGACATCACACAATGTCATTTAGTTTGTTATGAGACGTATACGTATACGATTGTCTCATGAGACATGAGACAAATTGCGACCAAAATTGACCCCCTGGAGTACTTACTATTCAATCCATATCAATAGAATTGAAAGAAAAGCATTAAAAAAAATCCTCTTATTTCTACTAAAGAAAACCGATTGGAATCATGAGTATGATATACCTTAACATCAAAACGTGGCAATATATAAGGCAAGATGTCAAGCTTAGAAAATAAAAGGATTCTTTTGGATGCTGGCTTTATAGAAAACGTTGTTATTGCCCATATTGATTCACCGTTCATCACTGAAAGCATATCAATTCATGTTCCAAGTAGAAGGCTCCGTTTCCATCGAATTTTTTATCTTGAACACCATTCCATAAATTTCAGTGAGAACAACCCTGTTAATAGATTGGCCAAATCATTCAACATTGCGGAACCTCAATCTGATTTCAACTTAATTTTTGTATAATTTAATAAACATTTTTATTTGTTTTGTTTGTTTTTATTGTTAAATTTATTTTTTGAAATCTTACATGTATCTATACTAAATCGATTTCTTTAAATTATAAATAAATGAATAAAATTAAACAACGTAATTTCAGATTTATTACAATTAGGTATATTTCTAAAAAATCTAATCGTTCTCAATCTTGTGAACCACAATATTTATACCAACAAATAAAATTATTCCTCATCGAAAGCTGTTTTCACCACACTCGACAATAATTTTAATTTCAAATCCCCAATTTAAAATAAATCAAAAATTTATCATAACACCAAATCCTTTTCGTTGCTGGTGTTGTGTTTTTATTCGCTGGTGTTGCCAATATTATTCAAATCCAATAACGACCGCCATCAATTGACTTAAATCCTTTTCATTTTTATTTTTGTTGGTGTTATTTATTTACATAAACAACAAATTATTATATTGGAGGAGCGTGGAGGATCGGGCGAGGGGATGATATGATAATGTTTGGTATGAGATAATCACCAATAATGTTTATATATTTGTTGGAAAATTTTTATGTTTCCCGTCAATCATTAATTTATGATTTTTTTGTCAACATTTTATTTTTAGAAAAGTGGAAAATTCGTTCGAAATATAAATTTGATTGTGGGGGAATGATAACACGGTTAATATTTTTGAACATACGGTTGTGTATATTGTACATGAGTATATTTTGTATATGTGTAAAGGGTGTACTTAAATCAATTACAGGCATGGTTAACCGCGCACTCATTATGTTGCATGAGTATATATGTCGATCATTTTATTTTTTATAAACGTTTGTAACCAATACCTGCCTCCACTACATTTGTGTACGTAAATAGTCAATTATCACAATACCTCATTTTGTTGTTGATATCCTAAACCCCATCCCTTATAACAACGAAAAGCGATGCAGTTTATTGTACATTTATATACATATTGTTTAAATATTTAAATTTTCCAATTAACAAGCAAAAAACGGAAAACAAAAAATAATTCAATTTTTGTGGACAATCGAAAGTGAAATGTGAATTGCCTTCAACCTCGTTCGTCTCTATACCAAAACGGGTAAATGTGTGGTTCAAATTCAAAACGTATCAATAAATACATTTGATTGGTTTTTTTTGTGTAAACATGATCGAAATTTAAAGATTTCAATCTTGTATATACATATATGTAGGGGATTTATGGAAATGGATTTGCAGGAAAACTCAAATGTAAACAGGAAATTGAAATTTGAAATTATATTTGGTTGTGGGGTTGATTTTTGGAATGGCACTCAGGCTTGAGTGGGTTTTAATGTTTGTTGTTGATATTATCAAACGGTTATATATATGATTGGGCTAACTTGAACTGATCACGAACGGACAGCGTGATTCCATGAAATTATTTATAGTTTTGTTCAATCAAAATCCGAATTTCAGTTGTTTCACATTTATATAGAAAACTTAAATCGAAGTGTACATGAAAACAAAAGTATAAAAACAAACTAATGTGAGTACACTGTGACTAGAGTTGGTTGCTGGGATTTGTTAGTGAAACACATTAAATTTGAAGTCGATTTGTCACTAAAATAAAATTATGTGTGCGATTCTGGTCAAAACATAAAAACAAACCGCAAAACACGGTAAATACATTTTATTTATATTTATTAATTTAATTTAAATTAATCTTTTTACAGATTTACCTGTGATAATTTTACGTGTAATTTTTAAGTGAACAACGGTTTTTTTGAAATAGTTTTAAGATAAAAGATAAAAAGTCACAGCTTCAAAATTGGTGACAAGAAACGCCGCTCTCGAGGGTTTAATTTCTTTTGAAAATTTCGAATAAATATAATTGAAATGCTTTTTTGACATTCGAAAATACGAAAAATATTTTTCTGGTGGCTGCTTTATTAAATTGACAATAGTAAAAGGCATTGTTTCCTACGAGAACTAATAGGATGGATCCAATATTTACCGCTTTCCGTTTTAATATAAATACATCGATGTACACAATAATAGTTTTATTTTACTCATTTTAGTTGAACATTGATGAAAACCAAATCACAAGAAAAAAAGTTATAAACTAAATGTCAAAAACTCATAACAAAAAAACAAACAAACAAAATGTTGTTGTTGTGAAAACCGGTCGGATTATTCTTTTGCTCATGTGGCGTGTCTTACCATATTTTCCACCGAATCGGTCGGAAATACAACTGCATGTGGCCATGCCTTAAAAAATCGTGAATTAAACTTTTGACATTTACTTGAAAATACTGAACACACCCAACGTATGATTTTTACGCATGTGTACACATTATACATAATTATATATTCTAATAATTATATTTGTATTATTCTAATACATATAAAATAATTCGTAAAATATATAATTGTACAAAATGTATAATTCGTAATTGTATAAATATTTGTGGCATTTATATTTTTTAATATTTTTATATATTTAAGTTTTCTGTGCAATTTATTAGTTGTCACAAAAACTTCGAGGTTATGAAAACTAAAAATGACATATGGCGAAAACGTGGGGAATAAACTTATGAGGTGGGGAGATTTATTACACATTTCGGACAGCATAATAAAAAATTGTGAATGTAGGGGAATAATTTTCAAACAATTGTCAAACATTTAATTCACGATTTTTTATCACAGGTTTCGGACACAGTCTTAGCATTCACTGAGATTTTAAAATGTATATAGTGGAATTCAGGCTGTCAAAGCTTTTCCCCAACAATGTCTTTAAAAAAAATATCCAAAAGGCCAACAAATTTTTATCGAAATTAAATTGTAAGCAATCACTTTGCGATATAACGATGTCAGAAATTTCAGAATAAAATGCCTATATTATTCGATAAAAGCAAACCATTCTTTCTGAAACTGTTATGTTATTCTAAAAAACATAATTTTTTCTAATTTTCAAATAATTATCGTTTTGGAACTAATAGTCGAGAAATTCATCTGCACTTTACTGATAATGTCATATTTCCTATAAATTGGTTATATTATTCGGAAAGGGGTAAAACCATGCTTTCCAAATCTGTACTTGTTCTATAAAAGTTGGGCAGAAATGACATATTTTCAAAAAATTATCATGTTGCCGAATTATTACGCCGGCTGAATGTTTAAGTGCCCTACAGACCACTTTTTCCAAAAAGGAAATTTTAATGTATTATAGGATTTTCGGCTCAGCTACTTCAGTATTTGTGATTTTAATTATCCTATGTTCTTTATTTCTTCTATATTTTGTAAGCGTTATGACAATCTCTTGAAGTATTTTTTCGTGCTTAATAATTAAACAAACTATTTTATGCTTATTTGTTCTATATCAATTTGAAAACCTTTAAAAGGAAGTGATTTTATTTTAGAAATCCCAGTAACAAGGATTCGTCCGTGATGTCAAACGAGAATACAAAAGATACCATATTTCTATGTTTGAATACTTGCCCGATGAGGATGTACAATTTTATAGTGCGGTTTAAATTTAAATAATTGTGGTTTTTGCACAATATAGACTGTAATAATTATGATTTTCCCACTAAAAGTGGCTGCGAATTAAAATTAAAATATAAAGTTTATTTGAAATGAAATATCCGTTTAAAATTTAAAAAACAATTTTTTTCCTTTTTCAAACATATGGTATCTTACATACTCGTATATCCTTTAAAGTCATTTTTTTTATAAATTTAGCTTTAATTTAAAATTAAATATACTTTTGTTTATATGATGGATCCTCATGAAAGTAAATTAATGATAGTTTATTTAAAACTAATGAAAGTGAACTAATGAAATAAGTACAAATCAATTGTTTGGTTTATAGGACGCTTAAGCCTTCGCCCAGCGTAAAGTCTGGAAATTCTTCTACACTTCGCAAAAACACGAATATCATGGATTTCATCATAAAGTAATGGTTAACCGTTAAATTCAGGGTCTCCATTCCTGAATACGATACGCATCGTTAGACGATACGAAAATGCTATACGATATTAGAATTGATTGGTATTTCTGAATTCGATCGAATCAAATATTTTTACACTGTACATGACATCATTGGGAAATTTATTTTGGGCTGTCTATGAGTTATATAGCTTGGGTATATGTTTTTGACGTTTAAATATAAAAAATATTTAGTTTTGATTTATTGTTTGTGTCTAACAGACACACTTTTTTCATTTTTAATAAAAATAAATCGCCTCACTTACGAAAGTATTAATTACGAACTACGATACAATAAATTCCATAAGATAAGTATTTTTGATCACATTTTTTGTACATCCAATTTTAAATCGAAAATTTTATTCAGATTCCCTTCATGTCTTCCTAAATAGCTGAATTTGAAATCAAATTTCGTGACTGATGCTTGATTTTGAAGAGGTTCACAAAAGGCTCAGAAAAAAATACACCAAGACGATTGGCTGTATAACAAATTCAATGGGGCAATCTACACTTTCCAGTTACATATAACTAAAAATATTAAATATTTTGTGTTTACAAAACCTGTAATTTCAATAAAAAAAATTAAAATCTTTAATTAAATTTATAGTTATTTCGTTAATTAATTGAATTAAATTAACTAAATTATGAAATTATTTAAAAAAAAATCTTTCCAAAATATTTTTACTTGGAAGTCGTCAACTAATTCATCAACTTCATAATCCGTTCATAATCAAACAAAATTGGCTCGAATTCGTATTGAAGAATATATATTAGAATTCTAAATTTCCTTAGAAACGTATCAAGTAGACACGAATTCGTATTAGAAATATTCGAATTCGTATTTAAAAATACCAAAGCATTCAGAAATAGAGCCCCAGTCCTTCCACTTTCAATTCCGAATAATCATTCGCAAGTCGAACTTTTTCAAGTTTTAACACTATTATTTGATAGGAAAAGGTAACTTTTACTTTTGTTAAATGAGACGAAAAATGAATACCATAAAAAGCTTATTGAAGGACTAACCTAAAAGTCCAGCCAACTGAGAATTAAATATTAAACATTTTCGTTTTTATTAGTTTTATTTATAAAAAAAATTAATTAAATTAATTAATAAATTAAATAATATTTTAATTTAACAATTTGTTGAAAAGAATAAGACGTTAACCGTACTTTTCTGGACCATTGCTTTGAGCAATTATATGTTCGGTAGGATATTCTATTCGGTAGGTCGTAGGATATTCACTGTCTGCAAGAGTGAAAAATTTTACCGGAAAGAATTCATTCATATTTTCCTCACAATATTTATAAAAACCACTACTGCTTAAGGTACTATTGGACTGATTGATTGAGTTGACTGAAAAGATGATAGCAACAAAATTACATTAGAGTAACAAAGACAACAAATAAACGTTTTCTTTTTTTGCAATAATTTAACAGCGTAGTTTAGTATTAGACATACCAAATTTGAAGTTTCAAAATTTTTTTTATAAAGAAAAAATTGACATTTACAAAATCACAACTTTGATGGAAATTGATATTTACAATTTTCTTCCATTCAAAATTATTTGTATAGTGAAATTCTTTTCCATACACAAACTTTATAGTAAAATTCTCTTCCATGCGCAAATTTTATGTATGTTGTTTGTTTGACTGCCATAAAAAGTATTCGATTTGATACTTTTTATGGCAGTTCACACTGCTAACACTCAAATATTTTTTGACTGAGAAAATTTTTTTGTTTCATTTGTACAACTACAAAATATAATTTCTTTTCTTGCTTTAAATTGACTGAGTCAGTCAATCAGTCCATGGAATAGTACCACTAAAGGTAGTGTGGTTGGAGGGGAACATTTGGAAAAATGGTTTAATTAAATAATTAATTAATTTTTTTAGGTCTTAAGTTATCTATTGTTTGCTCTTATTGCCGTATTATCATAATCATAAGCTCCGTGCTGTCAGAATCGATCGACTTCGTTTTGCCAATTTCGTACTGCTGCTCTGGATGGTGATTACTGAACGATTCCTATCGATATTCAACAACAGTAAAAATACCAAATTTATTATGGACTCCTTTTTTTAAAAAGGATATGTGATCGAACACATATATTCAAATATTGAATTTGAAGATATTTTTAAATTTTTTTCAATTCATAGATTTTTAGAATTTATTCGTAATAAATGGAAAGAAAATGTGGTGGCACACGTTGAAATAAATGAATGTGAAGTTTTCCACACTTTTTCCACAGTAAAGGTTGGTTTATATTATCCGTTCCGTTCCGCACAGACACGTACCGGCACAGACAAAAAAAATATTGTTTCATACATTTTATATGGAAGTATTTATATTATCCGTACGTTTCCTTTCAGACACGTACCGTACAGACAAATATTGTATAAAAGAATATTTGTCTAAAGGCTTGTACACGAGTTAGGAAATATTTGCTAGGAAATCATAGCCGATCTCTCTCTGAGAGAATTTTTGTGTGATTAAGAGAATTTTTGTGTGATTAAGTTGGTCGTCTGCGAGTTTTTTGCTCAAAGTTAAATATATTTCAACTCAAAGAGAGAAAAAGGGGCGTGTTTTTCGTCATTTTAGTTGATTTGATTGGGAGAGAGATCGGCTATGATTTCCTAGCAAATATTTCCTAACTCGTGTACAAGCCTTGAAATGATACGTAAGCGAAAAAATACGAACAAAACGAAATAACTCGAACTCATAGTATCGTTTCATTATCCATCCATGCTGATGTATTTTGTATTTTTGTACATGAATTATTTTAGTTTGTTGCGATCAATCGTTCATGCAACTGAATAGGTCGAAATATGTATGTATGGATATATCGGTTACTTTCAGATAATTTTTATTTCAGATTTAAATTATTTTCAGATATGATTATTAAAGTTTTATGATTTCAACATTTTTATTAATTTTTACTATCAATATTACTCTTTTAATACTGATATTATCAATTGATTAAATATTTTATTCTAAATATTTAATTTTATTTATTTTGTATTTTTATATTCTTGTTTTTCGTTTGTACTGTACGTAGTTGAGCGGTGACTGTACGTTGTTACGAATATATACGATCGACATATCGAAATAATACGAATGAATGTCTGTACGGAAACGTACGGATAATATAAATACATACTTGATGTCTGTGTCGATACGTGTCTGTAAGAAACTGAACGGATAATATAAACCAACCTTAATACGTCTATACAAATCTTATTGGAAGCAACCATATCATATTGGATTCTAACACAGTTTTTTTGTGTTGGTGCATAATGTAAACTGTGAATGAATTCCAAGAAATATAATATTAAACTTCTATTAAAAAAATCTGTTTAAATTAGAAACATAATTTTTATTTTAATCTAATGTATGTAAAAAATTGTATTATTGCGATACATAAAGCTCATAACTTGTGCGATCTAATAAACTGAGCTGCTTATTGTTAATTAAACAATGAAAATAGTATAAATGTTTAACTAGAAACCATTTTTAAGCACAGTTTAAATGGAATATTAAACTAATTTGAATTATTTTTTTAATTTATTACATTTTTTTACGTAGAAAAAAATATTTCAACCAAACATGGGAGTACTAATAAAAGAAAGCAAACATCTAAACCATCCAAATGTCAAAGAGTTTTAGAACAGAATACTTTATTATTCTATTTCAATTGGAAACCGACAACCACGCATTTCAAATTAAATAAGTTCGTTTAAATCAAGAATAAAGGAAATTTTTGAGTTTAGTCAATTATGAGTATAGTCATCTACCTAGTGTACTATCGAACTTAAGTCCAAATCTCTGGGTAGGGGTGCAAATAGCTCCTTAACAATTTTATTTGAAATAGCAATATCAGCTTCCTGATTAATTTATTCCTGGGGGTAGGGATAGTTTTTGGCCTTAGTGGATTAGGAATATAGTCATCTACCTAGTGTACTATCGAAACCTGAATCCAAATCTCGGGGTAAGGGGTCAAATAGATCTTTAACAATTTCATTCGTGTGGTGCGCCACCTGTTGAGGACAATTTTATTAATTTGTGTCCATAACATGAAGTCACGCGAGTTTACTATGGAAATCTGCAATCATTTCCCTTATAGTATTATAAGTTATTTGGGGGTCGATTATGTAAGCACTACGAGTTACGAATTTCCTACCTCCAGGAATAAATTAATCGGGAAGCTGATAATCCTATTTCGAATAAAATTGTTAAGGAGCTATTTGAACCCCTACCAAGAAATTTGGACTCAGGTTTCGATACTAAACTAAGTAGATGACTATGTTCCTAATCCAACAAGACCCAAAACTACCCCCTACCCTCAGGAATAAATTAATCGGGAAGCTGATATTGCTGTTCATATAATAAAATTGTTAAGGAACTATTTGCACCCCTAGACAGAGATTTGGATTCAGGTTTCGATAGTACCCTAGGTAGATGACTATGTTTGTAATCCACCAAGGTAAAAAACTACCCCTACCCCCAGGAATAAATTAATCGGGAAGCTGATATTGCTGTTTCGTATAAAATTGTTAAGGAGCTATTAGTCCCCTACCCAGGGGTACTTTGGACTCAGGTTTTGATAGTACACTAGGTAGATGACTATGTTCCTAATTCACACAGGCCAGAAACTACCCCGTACCCCCAGGAATATAATTGGGAGTGTTAAATGGCGGTATCGTGTAACACTGTTAAGGGGCCAATTGCGTATATCTTGACAGATATTTGTATTTTAATTATTGTAGTTAATAAGTTATACGTTGAACTTAAAATACCTTCCCCTATCCTTAGTATTAATTTTTATTCGATTGATTTTGTCAGAGTTCGTAAAGATAGTATATTTTTAGTACTAAATATTTAAATAATAATAATATTTTCCAATTGGAATTCAATTTAACAGTGTGAAACGAAATTTTTAGACGTACGTTCAACTACAAGCGATAATAACTAAAGAAAGTCGATCGAATTCAATAGTAAGGGCTTCGATTATTCGAAATCAAATCCTTAGTTAGCTCATTTTGTTTGGTTTACGTATAACACAGTTCATATCGGGCTAATAAAGTGTTAATAAAAGCAGAATCTCAAAATAATAATTTGGCTCGAATACTTTAGGCATAATTAAAAAACTTAAAATCAGAACGTGCAATGAGTCAAAAATCGCCGTTTGCGCAAGTGAAAAATTTGAATTAATTCATTCCAATTTATGCAGACTAATTGAATGTGTTTCATTTGGCGATGCACGATATTAATGTAGTTTGACTAAATTTTACTAAATTTGGTTGCATGCTTAATTCAAAATCGAAAGGTGTAAACACGTCAGTGCGGAATTACATGGAGAACCTCAGCGAAATAACTTTTTAAGCAATTGTTGAAAGTCTGAAAACATTGTTGTCGAGCGCCTATAGAGTCGAGCGATGGCGATTCATGGGTATGTTGTGAATTTAGAGAATCGTTTTTGGGCAGAAGCAGAGTCTACTGCTTTTAAACCGGCTTTTATGTAGTTTTGTGTATTTTATGTTGATCCCGCAAAAGAAGCAGGAACAATTTAACATCTAATCAAAGAAAGGAATTGTCGTTGGCTACAGTGTATAATCCTAAAACAAAGCAAAATTCAGTCAGCCGTGATGTAGTTTTCTTTAAGAATTAGTTTTTAAATAAATTGAATATCTCAACTATGGTAAATTATAGCATTTCGGAAACCTCTAAGGTAAGGGTAACTTAATATTCAAAAATATATTTCTATAAATATCATTACTCGTTAAAACCCGCCCATCATGAAAAGATCCAGCTTCATTCAAGCGGGCTACTTTAAGTTATCTTTTATACCAATTACATCAACCAAAAAACTTGATACTCCAACTATCACTTGCCAATTGTAAACAACTTTGGCTTGTAGTCGTCGATGTCTTGGGTCTTAAATAAATAAATATCCTGTACCATGTTTTTAAAAGCAATATTTTTCTATAATTATAAATAAAACAGTTTATTGACGTAATCGAAAATACATTTTAAAATCTTTCATTAAATCACAGTAATTGAAAGTTACCTCGATTAAAGATTTAAGCCATAGCTTGATAAATTTCAATGTCAATGGATGAGTCATCTTCACCTCCATCGCTAGAGGAAAATTAATTTAGTTCGTCGCTGTCTTTGATAAATTCGATCAATTGGATGCAATAACGCCATTTTTACAGAAATTTCAATGAAACGATTACTATGACGTCACCAGAAAGTTGCGGAAGAATCAACCAAATGCGTTATCTTATATCAAATCCTTGTGGAGTTTCTAACTAACAAGCCGAATTTGTAACATACAATTTGAATTATTGAAGTCTGATTTAACCAAATTAAAAATCGATCCAAACATATATTACCAAGCGAGTGTTACTAAAGTTATATTGATCTTCAGAAAAATCTACAGAAAAAATCGAATCTTAAAATAACCTGAAGACGTAATTCAAATTGAAAGATTTGGGTGAATTAAACGAGAAAAGCGTCATTAGAAATTAATTATGATAAAAGACAAATTTACCATATTATCTAAACGGACTTATTTGGTCACTAACTAGTAGTAGAGCTTGTTGTAAATGCTGCGAAGGTTTCAAAATTTAGCTCTCGCTTACTGTAATACGATCTCTATAGTGTATTAAAGCCAACACTTAACATTTATTCAATATTATGTTGTTATTTTAAAATATGTATACTAGGTACCTCTTCAATAGACCATAAATCAACCATTCTAAATGTTTCCATCATAAAACAAACTTTACCCGAACCACTTTAACACTTCCAACTCACAATATTTAAAAAAAGTTTTAAATTATTTTTCCAAAAATAAATAAAAACACTTCAAAATATTTATAAAATACCTTTTAGGTAAAATTATAGATTGGAAATTTATTTTTTATTTTTTTGGTTTTAGTAGTAGGAGCTATAGGAGAAAATAATAATTTTCTGGGATGAAAAATAAATTTTTGAAAATAAATATTTTTACGGGTGGAAATGGTAAAACAATTAACTTTGATTTGTGTGGTAATTTAATCTGTTTTTATAGTAAATAAATTTAATTATTATTTTATGAAAATAAATTAAAATGCTTAATTTTATTTTACTTAAGTTATGGTTGTTTTTTTTTCCTATGTACGTACATATATATGTATGTATGTAATGTACATACATAAGTACATTTATATATATACATATTGCTATAATTCTGCAAATATACGTTGTCTTCAACAAAATATTTAAATCTAACCGGGGAAATTAAATAAAAACAACAACAAAAATTCATTAAATTTTTTAAATTTATTTTTTGGTAAATTGTTTTTGTGTTTTTGGTGCTCAACTCGTATTGTTCCTTTTACTGCCACACAAACTATATTTTTTTGGCTATATTTAAGCATTTTAAAGGAAATGAAATATTCTCTGTATATGTGGAACACACAAAATACACAGTCTCATCTAGAAATGGGATTAAATAATTTTTTTGTATTATTAGACATATGTTAGATATTCTCAAGAGGATTTAAAAAAATTAAAGAAAAAATATTTTTAATTTTATTTAAATTATAACAACAACAACAATACGAGCTACAATATAATATGGTAATATATAGTAGCTATATGTATAAACGTATATAAACTATAAAACTAATTTTTATAAAAATAAAATTAAATAGAAGGAAAATCTATGGAAATAGAAATGGAAATTCATAAATATATATCCTTTTTTTCTATCCTTATACGTAAGCAGCATATATAGGTTTATGTATGTACATTACATATATATGGAGAGATATATGGATTTGGAATTATTTCCATGATATTTCCATAAAAAAATATAAAACTGCCTTTGGATGAAGAGGCACAGTGGTTTTTGTTTTCTCATTTTCTTTTTCTGCATTTTGAGACTTAAGGTCTAAATATAATTTTAAATTGATTTCGATGCAATTAAATTATGTGATTTCGATATATTATATGTATATGCGATTTTATATATGTATATAAATGGTGTTTTTTTAAGCCCGATAGAACTTCAAATTGTAAAAAATAACACAAACAATTAAATTGTAATAAAAATTTTTTTTTTTATTCGAAAGATTGATACATGGCATTAATATTTGAAAATGGGCATCGTGGCTGTTCTTGACGTATTCTGGACGTCCAATTTTGAGCCATTTTTTCGAGCACTGCTGGCTCGAATAATACGAACAATGGTGGCCTCCAAGGCGTTAATTGTTTTTGGTTTATCAGCATAAACTAGTGGCTTCACGTAGTCCCACAGGAAATAATCGAGAGGTGTTCAATCACACGACTGATAGGTTCATTTCTCGAAATCAACTTATCGCTAAATTTTAATTTTAATAAGTGGATAGTCGCCGTATGGAACATGGCATGCAGTCTCCATTGACCGTAACGCGATCCCCGGCCTCATTTTGAAGAAATAAGGCCCGATGATGCCACCAACGTGTAAACAGCACCAAATGGTGCATTTTTCTGGATGTAATGGAGTCTGTAGAGTTTCTTGTGGATTGGTCTCACTAAATATGCGGACATTTTGTTTATTAACATACCCGTTAAGCCAAAAATGAGCATGATCGCTGAACACAATTTGACGATAAAAGTCGTTTAGAAGTTGCGCGAATCGAGGACTGATTTTCAATGTAAATTTTAATAATTTCGTAGCGTTGTTCAAGCGTGAGACTATTCATGATGATTTGCCAGAGTATACTGAGATCTGCTAGAGAATATTTTTCATAAAAATTTAATTTTTTGTTTTATTTTTTACAATTTCAAGTTCTAGCAGGCTTAAAAAACACCCTTTATATATATATATATATATATATATATATATATATATATATATATATATATATATATATATATATATATATATATATATATATATATATATATATATATATATATATATATATATATATATATATATATATATAGATTTGACCGGTCCAGATCACTTATATATATATATATATATATATATATATATATATATATATATATATATATAGATTTGACCGGTCCAGATCACTTCGATGGCACCATATTGGAATGGTCGTGGGAGGTATAACTGGACATTGCCTCATTGGGGTACATGTGAGCACACTCAGTGTACCCGCCCAAAATTTCTGCCATAGCTGTTCTAATGAGGAGGGAAGAAACTTGCTTCATCCGCATCTGTAGTACAACTACGGCCCAAATTGTGTCTATGCTAGTCCAATCGGACGGCCACCCTAACCTAACCTAACCTAACCTATTATCGTTTATAAAATTATTTTTCAGTTAAGCCACAATATAAACTATTGTGCTTTAATTGGTTTGGGAAATTATTGAATCTTAGGAGCTTTTCTAAGTGTGATAACTTTCACTGTTAATAGGCTGTTCGAACAAATTATTTGAATTAATTAAATTTGAATTAAATTAAATTTTCATTCAGAGAGCTTTTAGGTTTCATTAGTTTCTGATTAACACTGCAGAAACTATTTACTACAATCTCAAATTCCCAGCTTTGTTCTATTTAATTTTACTAAATTTTTATTTAACTAATATTTGTATGGGTTTTAAATGTTAGATATTTTACTTCAGGATGGAGCTTTTTAAAATTCCATAGAAAAGTTTAATCCTACCTGAACGTTTTGTTTCGAATAATTAAAAAAGGGCGAGACCGAATAGACGAGATTTTTCCAAAATAATTTTGTACACGACAAATCTTAAAAACTTTTCAACAAAATCGATAAAACTTTAAACTTTTCATTTATGTATTCAATGAACATTCTCATTTTAATTCTAACTAAATTTATACCATCACATAAATCATGACTTATCTAGAAAATGATAAGTATTGAATAAGTTAAAAACTTTGACATTTTGGTCATGAAAAAATTAATTTATAACTTTGTCAATCAGAAAAGGCTTTGAAAATATTTCTTACCCGACGAAAGCTCCAAGCTGTCAACCAACATTTGTATTTATTTCCAAATCATAGCATACATAAATGAGTTAACTAGGTTTTTTTATAAGAAAGTTTTCAGTTGTACTCATTTAGTAGACAAATTTTCACTTAAAAATTTATGAAGCGCACTTCACTATTAAGTTTTGAAAAACTACATTTTTTTAAAAAATTTAAACCAAAACTCTTAATAAGCTTTCAACAGAGTTTAAAACATTTAAAGCTGTAAAGATTTTTTACGCTGAACAATTAGTTCATAAACCATACCATAAATGAACTTATGTCAGATTATCCAGGTAAGCTCTAAATTGTAATGATTTAGTTGAAGGCTTTTTTATTTTAATCGTGTAAAACATTAATTTATAACATAATATTTTTTGTTAAATATTGAATAAACTTAAAAAGCTTTCTACTAAATCAAAAAAACAATTTGAATAATCATCAATTTGCTATACATACCAGAAATGCATAATTAAGAATCGGTTGTTTTAAATTATTTCAAAATTTTTCAAAAATCAATATTAATAGAAAGCTTTCAAAGCTTTTATAAAAAAAATTTAATATTTGAATTTGGTGATCAATATTGCAATAATTTAAAACACAACAAAGTAATATGATTTGTGTTTTAATTAATGTTAGAAAAAATTGAATCTTTAGAGCCTAGAGGAACTAAAATTGACGAAAAAAACATTTTTTCCATACAAAACATATGAAAAATTAAATTTTTTTTGTGCGATATTTTTCAATGAAAATGTCGATGGATTAATTATTTTAACATTGAAATAGAATCTACAATTATCATTTTATAATTGATTCAAAGCTTGATCAAAGAACTTGTTTAATATATTTATTGATATATTTATTAATAAAATTTATAGAAAAAAAGAATTTTTACAATGAATTGATATAAATACACACAAATACCAACGCAATAAAAATTAAACTGCACGACGAAAAGAGAAAACAGTAAAAATGTGGTTGTGGTTCCTTTTGAATTATATTTTTGTGAATAAAATAAAATACTTAAAGGGTATTTCAATAAAAGCTGCATGCTTTCGTTTGAATAAATCTCAAACTAATTTCACTTCAATTTCAACATAAATTTTGGATTTTAGATTATAAATGGAACACCATGACTATCACAGTTCTTCTGGCATGGTTCTATTTTATTTTGGTAAAATTTTGTTACGCATTTGTGCATAATTATGGTTCTAAATAAATTGTGCAGCTGTTATTGGAACTCCCTATGACATGTTGTAAGTTGTCAATATCACATTTGTTTTTCTATCGATCGATGTTTATGTTCTCTTTTTAAATTTTACGCTATTTCGTGAATTCAATTTTGATTTTTTTCTATTGCGATCTCAGCCTAATGGAATAATTTTGCACTTTATCCCTTTTCCGATTTCGCTACAAGGTTATGAAATAGAAATATGTGGTGTTACATTTTCAAATGTATAAAAGGAAATAGAATAATGCTTTATACGAGCATGCTGCGATCGCAATAGAAAAAGCGAAATTTAAAAAAAAATATGAGATTTAATTCTTAAAAAAGAGACAAAATCATCGATCGAAAGGATGACAATATATGTTTTATTTATTTATTTTACCTACACATTCAAATAAATTCATGTTTACATAAATATGATAAATTCATATTTAATTTTGATTTAATGTTTATTAAATTAATAAAAGGTTTAAGGTTCTGACTTTCAGATATGTGCTGCTTCAATATAGAATCAATTCCACAAAGTGTTTATCGAAATGAAAGATTTAACTTTTCATTGATGAAAAGTAATTCGAAAATGGTCATTTTTACATTGATTCTTATGGGATAATGCAAAAAGTAGTTCCTCTAGAAAAAGCTCGACAAAAAACATGGCTGATCCTTACCGCTCTGTATATATAGGTGGCTCTGATTTTTCTCATGAAATAAAATAATACTTCTTTGACGACTCTTGTTTCACTTACCAACCAGTAAAAAAATTAATAATGTGAAAAAAATTAGGGCGTTGTTTTTTTTTCATAATACCCAGTTATATATGTAAGTATTCACTATTATTATTTATTTATTATTATTATTATTACCTACAGTACAAATAGATACAATCGGTAAAAATAAGAAAAAAACTGACATCTAAAATATAAAAGATATAATATAAAAATAAAAAATACAAAACAATATAAAAGAAATCAAGACGCAAGTCAATTAGTCCTAAGAAATTTATTAAACTCGACTCTGAATGAATTTCTAGACATATTAAAATCAAAAAAATCAAAATCGCAATTGAAACAACGCGACGTGTCCACGACAGGTTCCGATTGACTTAGGTTTGTAGATGCACTATCGATATATAAAAATCCGTCACGACGACGCAAACGGCGCTCGGGAGCATACAAATGTACACGAGCATGTAACTCGGAACAATCACGTACGAAGAGCGTTGCACCTATTTCTCATCGATGATTGAGTTGTGACAATTAATTGCAGCGATGGCGATACGGTGGGAGTTCGTATACGTATAGTACGTGTGGATTGTAGACGTCGGAGGGTAAACAGCACAAATTGCTTTTGAACGTACTCAATCCTTGCCGAATGGCACAGATATGAAGGCGACCAAACATGATTCCTTCCACACATGACACATACAAAGATTTTAATGTTAGCGGATCAGTAAATTCGTAACAATCTCTTTTAATAAAACCCAGCATAAGGTAAGCTTTAGAAAAACAGAATAAATGTGCCTGGTAAATGTTAGATCCGAAGAGAACGTCACTCCAAAGTCAATCATAAATTCGACTCGATCAATTGGCATATCATATAAGAAATAATGGCCCCTGTGGTCGGGGGGCACTCACATGTCTCGTAAATCTAAATTGCACGAACATGTTTCCTAAGAATACCACCATAGTATCCTTTGCTTGTCGTAGGAGGCGACTAAACGGTTGGATCGCTGGACTGACGACCCACATCCGTAAAAATAATCAACTGTTTATATAATCAACAAAAAGAAAAATGGATACCGCCAAAACCACACCGGACCCCCGCTCAAGTACCCGGATACGAGATTTAGGATCGGCACGTGGAACGTGCAATCACTTAGAAAACCAGGAGCGTTGGAGGGTCTAATCACGTGCATGAAAGAGTATCGGCTGGAACTCGTTGCTCTTCAAGAAACTCGCTGGCCTCAAAGTGGAGACCATGTGTCCCAGGGCTATACGTTGTTCTACAGTGGAGATGACCTCGGAAATCTTGGAGCTGGATTTCTTCTTGGGCCGCAGGTAAAGAAGGCTGTTTTGGATTTTCAAGCAGTCAATAACCGATTGTGTATGCTTCGCCTGCGCATGAAGTTAGCCAACCTGTCGATAATTTGTGTACATGCGCCCACAGAAGTCAGCCAGCCCCAAGATAAAGACTCATTTTACAATGACTTGGACGATCTGATGGGATCTATACCCGAACACGATGTTAGAATGGTAATTGGGGACTTTAATGCTAGAGCTGGCAGAAATCAGGCCGACTTGTGTGAAAACATAGGTCCGTACTCCCGACACGAAACTGCGACCGATAATGGTGAGAGAATGATGTACTTTGCAATTGCTCATGATTTTAGAGTAGCAAGCACATTCTTCCCTCACAAACAGATACACCTAGAGACATGGACACATCCTCGCAAAACATCCCGGAGCCAAATTGACCACGTGTTAATTTCAAAAGGGCGAGCTCGGGTTGTGCAGGATGTGAGAACTTATCGGTCAGCAACCAAATACGTAGGCAGCGATCATTATTTAGTCGCTGCAAAGCTACGGTGGAAGCTTTTGTACAGGTCGGGGAACACAGCGAAACGGATGGAACGTTTCGACTGTGAAGGTCTGATAAATGAAGATCAAAAGAAACGATATCAGGATCTTGTCAGCGACAACATTGAGGGAGCTAATTACCAGTCTGACTGCGTGAACTCTGTCTGGGAGGTACTGAAACCTTCGGTTGTCAGTGCTGCTCAACAGACTTTAGGTATAGTGAAAGTCAGACCCAAGAATGATTGGTTTGATGACGAGTGTCGTCTTGCAGTTGAGCAACAAAATATAGCCCATAATGAAGTGCAACAACGTCTCACAATCGCAAGGAAAAACAAGGCAGCCCTTGCAAGAAGGGCAGCTAAGCGGATTTGTAGACGGAAGAAGCGAGAATGGTGGAAGGCCGAGGTTCTGAAAGTACAACAACTCAGCAATGAGCGTAGTTCACGTAATTTCTTTAAAGGAATTACTGGATTGCACCATACTTTCAGGCCTTCGTCAACCGCCATTCGGGACCGGGATGGAAACCTCTGTGTCAACATCGACGCAGTACTTGACGCATGGAGTGGACACTTTACTGAGCTGCTTGATGTTCATCATGCGTCACAGACTGTTGTTGAGCCACCTCTAAAACAGTCTGCGGAGATTTGCACTGAGGAGCCATCCCATGAGGAATTCACTAAGGCCATGCAGAGAATGAAACGAAACCGCTCACCTGGAGTGGACTGCATTAATTCGGAGCTCTTGATATTCGGAGGGGATACTTTGTGGAACTGTCTTTTAGACCTTATTCGATTAGTATGGCGAACCGAAGTTATGCCTGATGAATGGAAAGTAGCCGCGATATGCCCCATCTTCAAGAAGGGAGACCGCTTGAAGTGTGAGAATTATCGCGGTATAGCTCTCCTTTGCACAGCATACAAGTTACTGTCATACATTTTATTGGATAGAATCACTCCTCTGGCGGAGGGCTTGGTTGGTGACTATCAGGGAGGATTTCGTCCGAATCGATCAGTCACTGATCAGGTCTTTTCGCTGCGGATGATTCTATCTAAATATTATGAGACATCCATCTCCGTACATCAGGTTTTCCTGGATTTCCGGCAGGCCTACGACTCGATCAATCGAGAGAGTTTGTGGTCTGCCCTGGAATACCTAGGAATGCCAACAAAATTGGTACGACAGTGTAGGATGACAGTGACGCAGTCTCAATGCTGTGTTAAAGTTGAGAACAGGCTATCGACAATTTTTGCAGTTAACTCGGGTGTTCGGCAGGGAGATGCTCTGTCCCCGATACTCTTTAATCTCATGTTGGAGTACATCTTTCGTAAAACTGAAACACCTCAGCGCAACATCTTATATCGCCAGTCCAATCAAGTGCTTGCATATGCAGATGACATATGCGTGATTGGACTGAATAGCAACGGAGTGAAAGAAATACTTGATCCGCTTGTAGAGTTTTCAGCTTCTGTTGGACTCCAGATCAATGAGTCCAAAACGAAATACCTGATCTCTGGTTTTAAAGACAATGGCACACCAGATTTTAGTAGTGGCCACCACACGTTTGAGGGAGTGAGGAGGTTCAAATATTTGGGCTCTCTTATCACTCACGATAACAGTGTGGGTGAGGATATTAAAGTGCGGCTATCAAGTGCCGTGAAGCTGAAGCTTTACAAAGCGTTGATCAGGCCCGTTGTTATGTTTGGATGTGAAAGTTGGGCGCTGACGGATTAGTACGAGAGATGGCTCCTTACATTTGAGAGAAGAATCATGCGTGTGATTTACGGCCCTAAACGCGAAATAGATGGTACATACCGAGCTCTGTACAATTTCGAGATCAGAGATCTGATGAAGGTCCCCGATATTGTACATGAAGTTAGATCTCAGCGAGTACGCTGGCTCGGTCACGTTCTGCGTGCTGATCCGGAACGAATTGTGCAGCGATCTCTGAAAGGAGAGCCACCATATGGTAGGCGCAGAGGTCGTTGCAGGCGACGATGGCTCCACGATGTAGAGAACGACTTGGCCTCTTCAGATTGTCTAAGACAGTATGAAGACCAAGCTCAGGATCGAAACCGTTGGAGCCAAATTGTTGATTCAGTAAGGGGCCAGTAATGGCCTTTAACACTGTTATTATTATTATTATTATAAGAAATACTGATGGGATAATGGACATCGGATTCTATAAAACGAAATATGTAGTCTTACATGTGCTTACATTTAACCGTAAATTGTTGCTTATAGTCCAACAACAAATGTTGTTTAAATCACTTTGCAACATCAAACAGTCAGATAAATTGGAAACTGGAGCAACAATTGTCATGTCATCAGCGTAGAGCAGACATCTTGCAAATTTGAAATAGTTCACCGCATCGTTTAAGAAGAGTGAAAAAAACAATGGTCCCAAGTGGCTGCCTTGAGAAACCCCGGATGTTGCACGGAAAATCTTGACAAAATTGCCAACGATCTGATAGGTACGAGTGCAACCAACTGACTGGGATGAAGTTGGTGTTTAATTTCATTAGCTTGTCGATCAGACTTGCGTGATTAATTTTGTCAAACACCTTTGAAAAATCAGTATAGACAAAAAAACATGTACAGGCGAAATATATTTATATTTGTATGAAAAAACAAAAATCGATAAACCATTGATTCAAAGAGCTTTGGAATGATAGAAAGTATGGCAATTCCGCAATAGTTGATGATCTCGCTTCGTGTAAGCGATTTGAATATGGGACGTGTGAAGGATATTTTCCACGGATCTGGAAAAACTTGAAAAATACTTTAATTAAAGATAACAGTCAGGTGATCACATAGGCTCTCCGCGCAAATTCTAAACAGGATGGGAGGAAAACCATCATGACCTGCACCCTTATTGATGTCAATGTTGGATATACAATCAAATACTTCCTCTGAGGTAAACGATAGTTGAGTGGATTCCTGATTATTTTCAAGCTCAAAAGGTTTGACATATGGTGTCTGATACGGTTCATAGACTGATTCGAAGAAATTAGCAAATAAATTGCACATATCTACGGGAAGCCTAGCAGCTATGGAAGGTCATACGAGAGGGGACTCCGACAATAGTGGTGATGAACTGCCAAAAACATCGTGGGTTGGAAGACAATTCCACTTCAATCTGCAGAACGTAATTATGATATAGGAAACTGCTTAAAATTTTAAATTCCTTACAAGCTTTAGTGAAAGCAGGATGATACTGATTGCCATGCAACCTGTATAACGTGTGGAGCTTATTACGACGATTCTCAAGGCGTGTCAACTTAACATTATACCATGGTTCTCGAAACCGTAGTTTTGTAGCCCTCGACGGAACATATACCTTTCGATATCTGTCTTGAGTCGTTCATTGAATTGTGAAACTATCTATGTCATTCATATTTTGACCAGCTTGAAGAAAATTTCAATCCGAATTGTAGAAATATTCATTCAGAGCAGCGTAGTCACCATTTCTAAAATCAAAAAACAAATTATTACTGAAAGGAATGACAAATTCTTCGTGAAATATATTTATCATTATTGGAGTGTGGTAGACGTTCGAGCAGCCGGTAAAATCCTCGCATGCCAAAACTACTGAGAACCTCTGGTCAGTTGTGAATACAAGATCCAGAAATTTCGCTCGATTGTTACACGTACGGTTAACTTGTGTTGCAGAAATGCTTGCGAAGTAATCCATCGTAGCCAAGGCATTGTTCTCATCAGAAAATGCCGTAAAACATCATCGATATCCAACCAAGTAGTACAAGGAAGATTAAAATCGCCAATAATCAGTAATTGTTCATCGTCACGTATTGCTGACAGCACCTCCAAATCGATTAACTTGAGGTAGAGGTTCAGGTTTGAGGACTGTGAAGGACCGTGCAATTTTTACACGGGCAGCTATTACGTCGAGGGTAGAGTGGCACGCAATTATCTCGTTCGAAATTGTATTTTTAACTGCGATCAGTACTCCGCCGCCCTTGAGATAGGTGCTGAAACCATGTCTGTCCTTTCTATGAACGATATAATCCGACGGTAAATATTCTTCAGACCAATAAAACATTCGGTAAGCCACGTCTCAGAAATAATAATAACGTCGAAGTTGTTGTCAAGTACACTTTGTCGTAGTATACTGCGTATACGCCCAAAAGAAATGATTTGGACTTACTGCGGATGCTTGAGGCGTTGTGGTAGTAGAGCGATGTGAAGGCTGTTTGGCTGAGGTTTCTCGGAAGAGCGAGCTGGAACAGATTCCAAATTCACTCCATCAGAGCATAGCGTGAGACTAAACAGTTAAAGCGAACCTAATAGATTGCGGATCAGCAATCCATATAAATGCGTACACAAATAATTCGATATCGAATAAATTATTTCCGGTAATGGTATGGATCCTTGATGGTGATTTTATATGCACCTGATTATTTGCTTGATAACGATATTGTACTAGTTTACAGGCAAATATCGTTTAGGTGTTTTGGGATTCTTAAGTTTGGATGACCCCAAATTAGAGGTGGCCGGTAACGCAGGCTTTAAGGATCAAACGATGGCGTTGTGGTGGAACAAAAATAACTGTAAAAGTTTTAGAGGGATCTAAATAGTATTACATTATTTGTTGAAAGTGGCACTCAGTTCTCTTTCATGCATTGGCGAGGCGTATCCCGGATTATTTCATAAAACGAAATAACAAAAAAAAAATGTTGGGTACTGCAGCGCTATCACCATGGAGTACTATTCAAAAAATCATGATTTTGGTTTAAAGAATTAGCCACATCACTAGGATGAACAGACCACGAACCAACCGAAAAATCCTTGGAAATATTTTATTCCAAACTCAAATACGACAATGTTGGTAGATCCATGGAGTACAGATATTTCATTCATAGTGTCAGCAATATCCAAAAGTTAGCTTTACGATAATTTGGTTAATTTTAAATCATTTGTACCGAATTTGTTCCACCTATCATAAATCTCATTGAATTTACCAGCAACTCAAATAAATTGGAAAAACCAAACAAATTGATATAGTTTATACTGACTTTAGGAAAGCCTTTGCTCCATCAGTCATTGTAAGACATTGGAACGTACGTCATCTGCATAAGCAATCACTCCGATCACCTCTCTCCAGCTCAACCCATTGATTGCTATGTTCCAGAGAAGAGGGGACGGGACACCTCCTTGCGGGTGTTCCCTTAGCCACCTGGCTCCTAATGGTGGATCCGCCAGCTCCGAGTAAACCATCCTGCTTCCAGCATATGATTGATTAACCCACTAACAGGGTAGTCCACCCCAAGGAGCGTCAATCCTTCCAGAATTGCCTCCATCTTTACATTGTTAAAGGCGCCCTCAATGTCAAGGAACGAAAATACAAAACTCTTGCGAGAATATTGATTTCTGAATTGTACTTACCAGGACATGCAGAGCTGTGTTCACAGATTTCCTCTTACAGTAAGCATGTTGAGACTGTGCCCAGTCACTAGGCTTTATTCTTGACCATATAGACATCTGTCAGTCTTTCCAAGGTTTTCAACAGAAAGGTTAATAGAGTTATGGGTCTTAGGTCCTTTGGGTATCCCTGTGAATTTTTACCCGCTTTCGGAATAAATATCTCTCTGATCTCTGCCCACCTCCGCGGAATACAGACCAAACACCCTTTGAAGATCACTTCCATCCAGGGGAGAATAATCGACGAGTGGTTTTGAATTTCCGCTGGTATAATTTTGGACCAGCCGATTTATACGGTTTGAAACCGTCAAGTGCCCATAGGATCCGTTTTCTAGTTACGATATCTTCTATGCGCAGTGAATGTGTTTCCCGATGAGTACTGGTCTCTGTTGAGTCGTCGAAGCTTCCTGGAAGGTGGGTTTCGATGAGAAGTTTGAAAGACTCCTCACTAAAAGCAGTCCAAGATCCGTCCGGTTTAATTAAATAACTGGGACTGGTTGGATTACTAGACAGTATCTTTCTAAGACGAGGGGTCTCGGAGACTTCTTCCATTTTATCACAGAAGAGTCCCCATGACCTCCTTTGTGCCTTCCTCTCTCGTACTTTTGGCTCTATTAAAGGCTTTGCTACATGCCTTTCGGTAGGTCCCCAGTTCCTTGAACCCCATGGTGGTTTATGCTTGCCCCTGGGCTTAACTGTTGGGGAAGCAGCATTGAAGGACCGGGTGCAGGCACTAGTGGTTGTGTACACTATGCAATTCAGTTCCTCCACTGTCACTGGCGGCTCAGGGGCCTCCGGCGTTATTAGCTCTTTTAACGTTTCCCTATACTTGCTCTAGTTTATCCTTCTAGGATTCCTATCTAGGAATGTTCCACCGCCACTCTCCGTTCCTTGACCACAGGATAAATATTATCTGAGGCGAAGGTGACGTCAGAACCTCCTCTAAATTTTTAGTAATAAATGTAGGTTCTTGCCCATTATTACACACTCAAAGGTTATTATTTAATAAGTACTCGTATTCAAAAAATAACTCATTCCTTTCGTTGATGTCTGTGCTGCAGAGGGATCCCCCCAATTTTGTTTTTTCCGCTTCGAGAATCAGGTCCCCCAGGTTACCCGGTGGAACCTGTTTGTCCCGGTTCATATAGGCTGAGACCAGCTATATTAGGTTATGTCACCATTGCTGTATTGAGAAAGTAGAAGAAACATGTTTAAATTATTTATTCTAAGAATGTAGGATCTGAATTTCCCAGAATTGCTTGAGTATATTAGGTTATACCCCTTCATTCTAAGGCCACAGATCCTGTTGCTGTTTATCCAAGGCTCTTGAATAAAGACCACGTCGCTTGTAACGCTTCCCCCGGAACTTGGTTCCTCGATGCTGGCAGCCCCTTGTCCCGCGAGTCTGACAGGTAATCCTCGTCCGACACTAGAGAAAGGCGGCTGCTCCACCTCGGTGAGCTCCGTTGGTTGGATTGTCTCCCCTCCTGGTGCATCTGCCTCTTGTGTGGATGGACTGCCGTCCTCATCAGGTTCCCCTGTTCAACCTCGTCTTTTTTATAGACTCTGAGAGTAATTGACCCGAAATCGACTCCTTGTTGATTGCCATAGTAGATAATTTGGAGCCCCCTCTTGCCGTACTATCTTTCAATTATCTGTCGGAAGATTAGGGTTACTAATTATTGACATAACACATACCAATATGATAAACAGTTCGAAAAACAAAAATGCCAGTGTTACGTATATGCGTAATCGCTACTTTGGTTTTAGTGTTACCAGACTGCAAAAGTGTCTCATAAATAAATATAAAATTCTAAATCACTTTTAAATGAAATGTTAAGTTAAAATCCAATTTAAAATCTTTATAAATAGAGTTAATGTATTAATTAAATATTCAAAATTGAAATTTGAATCAATTTGGTCTGGATTTGGTCAGTATCATAAACAGTAAATGAATCATTGCCATTTATCATCATTTTCATAATATTTTTACCTTAAGCCTAAATCCCGCATAATATAAGATCATCCAATTATTACAGGTAACGAATTTAAAATTTTTGTTTATCCTCATTTCCCATATCAAAATTGTTTTAAAAATTATCCCCCAATATTTTATACTTTATTACTGCTTCTTCCGTTTTCATTTCAAATTGCACAAACAAATGTATTTTTCATTATTTCCCAAGTTATTCTGTTTTTAATTTTCCTGTTAAATTCAAATGAGCTTTTTTTTATATTTATGTTGTGTTGTGTTGATTGATATATAAATTGAAAGCTTTCATTTTTATCTATGTACATACGTACATATATATATTTACCTGCCTATCCATCCATTATCCATAATCCGTATAATGATTATAATCACCGGTCGTCGCCGGTTTTGTATATTATGATAATTTATTTTAAATAGAAAATTAAAAATACAAATCTACACGCCATTGATACTGTTCAAATGTGTATCATTTTGATAATGATAGAATTAAAATTAAATTTCAAATAATTTCCCAACACTTTTATTTTATTTTATTTAATTTACTCGATTGTCAATAATGGTGCGAGTTGGTAAAAAAAATTTGTAATTGAATTCCATCATAAAAATAGAATTGGTTTAATAAAAAAAATTAAAAATAAAACAAAATGGTACAACAATTTAAATTTAATTACAAAATAAATTATAATTTAATTAAATAGAGATGGAAAATTAATTTTGTTTCCAAAAATATAAATGAATAATTTTATTGTAATATCCAAACATTCGGCATACCTTAAAGAGTGTTGAAATTGTGCTTGTTGTTGTAAAACTAAAAACAAAAACAAAGTTATATCCCTTTTCTCTCCTTTAAAATAAAATTAGGAAGTATAAATCTAATATTATGCCGTACCTTTATATTTTTTTGTTGTAATATAATTACCTTTAACTCATCTATTTTTATATCATGAAATGATCCTGTACTGTTATCCTGTATTGTTATTTTCCTTTTTTTGGGGAAAATTCGTTTTCTTATTTTTTCCAAAAATTAATTAGTTTTTTTTTCGGTTGTGTTTTTGTAACGAACGGTCTATAGTATAAGTTTTTTTGTTTAGGAGGATTAATCGTAGTTTTTGTCTTTGGAATGAGGCCGGATTTTAACACAAAAATTCACTCTGCGCCAAATGTGGTGGAAATCAATGATCAAATCTATCGAAATAACATTGGTTCTCTTAGGTTTTGTCCAATTCTATATAAATTCAGCATGTTACTCAAGATAAATAACTATCAGCTCAATATTCAGCTCAATTCGATCGTTGTCTGTCGTGGGGTCAACAACAATTTTCAGTATTTATAGAAAAATATTTTATATATTTTAATTTTTATGAGTCTACACAAAAGTTTATAATTTGCAAATTATCTGTGATAAAAGTATAAAAATATAAATAGAATAGAAGTATAAATGGAAGATATAATTTAAAATTAAAATTTTGTGCCCTGTGGGAGGTCATTTTGTGGTGCTATCTCATATTAGGCGATTAAAAACTGCGAAATAATAAATTGTCGTAGCTTACGTGGATGAATTGTGGAGTAACAACGTTACGTCGCTTATTGATTTTAATGAAAAAGACCACAATATTCTTCCGTCCTGCTTTTACTAGTGGCAAAAACCAACAAGAAAAATAGTTAAAAATATTTTTGTAAACAAAAACAATCATTAATGAAATTATTTTCATAGGGAGAGGTTGTGCTTCTGCATAATCTTATGGTCTTATGTGACGTATACCGGGTGTTTCTTTTAAACTGAGACGATCAAATATCTCGAAAAATAGCCACTCTACGGAAAAAATGTCCATAATCAAAATTTAATCATACCGCGGGGGAAATACATTAGTGCAAAAAAAATAGTCCCTCACCAAGCCATATTTTTTATTGCAGATACGGATTCTACGACTAAAAGTACGTATGATTTGAATGAAATATTTTGTTCGGTTCATGATAGATGGCGTTGTAATCGACGAAATTCAATTTTTTCAATTTCTCCTTCTTAGAACACACGCATTCGATTCTGCAATACGTTTGAAATAAAAAACATCACGTTTTCATTGGAAATACTCGAAATTCGTCATCAAAACAATTTATTCAGTTTTGTAAATCTAAAATAAGTGTTCAAAATGATGGCCTGCGACTTCAATGCACTTATTAATCCGCATTTCAAATGATTGTACACAACTGAGAAGTGTGTCTGGTTGAATTTCAGCACACGCATTTCTGATTCGCCCAATCATGTTCTCACGTGTTGTTGGTTTTTGTGTTTAAACTTTGTTTTTGAGGTAGCCCCACAAAAAAAAATCTGGCGCAGTAAGATCTGGTGATCTGGCGGGCCAATTTATCGGACCAGCTCTACCGATCCAGCGACCATTGAAATCACGATCAAGTATTTCACGTGCCATCAACGAATAGTGTGCAGGACAACCATCATGTTGAAACCACATGTTCCGTATCACTTCTAAGCTCAAATTTTCAAGTAATATTGGCAGTTCATTTTCCAAAATGTTTCGGTACATTTGACCATTCAAGTTGCCTTCAATAATATGTGGGCCTATGAGTTTGTTGCCAATTATTCCACACCACACGTGGCCAGTCCAAGGACGCTGATGTTCAACTTGACGAAGCCAGTGCGGATTTGTAACACTCCAATAATGCATGTTGTGTTGATTAACCGTTCCATGGTTTGTAAAAGACGATTCGTCGGATAACATTACGCAACGAAAAAAATTGGGGTTTTGTTGTATTTAAAAGTTACGCGATTTTGGAAATCAACGCCATGAAGATCTTGGTGTAAAGACACATGATATGGATGATACTTGTGCCGTTTTAAAATTCTCCAAACAATGGTGAGGGGCAATCCGGAACCGCGAACTATTTCTCGTGTACTAATATGATGATTATGATTATTATGATTATTATAATTTCATTATTTTCTCCAGTGAGTGTTGCTCTACGGGTCCTCTTTTTCGGTTGAACATTTCCATCAGTAATAAATTGTTTGATAGTACGGCCAAATGAAGCACGTGAGCGAATCCTATCCGGAAAACGTGGAGCGTAAATAGCAACAGCATTTTCAAGATTTCTGCCAGCTTCTCCATAAACCAGAACCATTTCAATTTTCTCTGGCACAGTTAAACGCTCCATTCTAAAGTATTTTGTCGTTTATTTTGCAATTACGAAAAACATGAAGATAAGAAATAACACAAACGTTAAATGTGATTTACAAAACTGAATAAATTGTTTTGATGACGAATTTTGAGTATTTCCAATGAAAACGTGATGATTTTTATTTCAAACGTATTGCAGAATCGAATGCGTGTGTTCTAAGAAGGAGAAATTGAAAAAATTGAATTTCGTCGATTACAACGCCATCTATCATGAACCGAACAAAATATTTAATTCAAATCATACGTACTTTTAGTTGTAGAATCCATATCTGCAATAAAAAATATGGCTTCCTATCTTAGTTTAAAAGTTACCATCGCCCCACCTACAAAGCGGGGGTGGGGAACTATTTTTGTTGCACTAATGTATTTCCCCCGCGGTATGATTAAATTTTGATTATGGACATTTTTTCCGTAGAGTGGCTATTTTTCGAGATATTTGATCGTCTCAATTTAAAATAAACACCCGGTATAGTTAGCGTTGACTGTTTTTTCAGCTCCTCGCAGCGCCCGGTACCACAAAGTTTGCATTACTTCGACCGCTGGATGTCTATATTGTTTTCTTGTTTGTTCAAGTCGTTGTGCTCGCTTTGTCCCTCATTTTTATGGTCAATGTTACCGTAATCATCTTGCTTATAGCATACCAACCATTCTCCTCCGCCACCATCTTCGAGATAATAGTTCGTGGTGTCATCTCTCCTACAGTATCGGTACACTTCTTTCTCGTTTCTTCCCACCTTGCACAGTACAGTATCGTATGCTCTGATGTGTGATGCAGTCGATGCAGATAGCTATTGAAGCAGCCGTGACCTGTCAGGAACTGTGTCAGATGAAAGTTCGTCTCCCCATGCTTACGATTCACCCATTCCCTTAGACTCGGAATGAGCTCTCTGGTCCATGGTCCAGTATCGGCACTCTCTCAACGTGCCTGCCATTTTTGCATCAATTCCTCTTTGGCCTCAACGATTGGTGTTCCCTGAAGAACCGCTAGTCTACATTTCGCCATTAAATTGGCCGGTGGCATGTTTGCTATCACGAAAGCTGCTTCCTTTCCTACCGTTAAGTAAGCACTACATATGCGCAGTGCTAGAGTACGTTGTACACGGTCAAACTGCTCGGACGCCCTTGCAATATCTAAACTTCGTATCCAGATGGGTGCTCCATAAAGTATTGCGGATAAAACAACCGATGAGAGCAATTTCCTTTTTCCGGTGCTTGGTCCACCAACATTTGTCATCAATCTGATGAGCCCTTTTGTTGTCCGGGTCGCCTTTGTCACAATTTGCCTTACATGCTGTTGAAAGCCGCAACGGTAGTTTAGCTATACACCCAGGTACTTGATGTGGGTTGTCGGTGTTACTTTAACTCCTTCCACTTTGAAGGAACTCGATTGGAGCACTCTTCGGCCTGCCATTACAACCGCTTCAGTCTTTTCTGGAGCCAATTGCATCCGATGAATACGAAGCCATCTGGAAATCTCCTCTACTCCCGCTTCCACTCGTTCAAATAGTTGTTGCTCGTGTCTGCCGGAGACAACAAGTGCTAAATCATTCGCATATCCCACCAAATTGGCATCTTCGGGTAGCTGAATTTGAAGGATGCCATCGTCCAAGATGTTCCAGAGCATAGGTCCTAAGATAGATCCTTGGGGAACTCCACTCGTAACTTCCATTTGGGTTGCTGTACCTCCAGCTTCCACAATAATTCGTCGCTCACTCAGGTAGCTTTGGAGTACCTTCGTCAGATATGGGCTAACTTTGAAGTTATTTAGTTCTTTTAGAATTAATTCCCAAGATGCGCTGTTAAAGGCATTTCTTATGTCTAGTGTAATTACTACTGGGATGCGCCGTGTGTATTGTGTACCCTCAGCGGCTGCATCTACATGCTTGATAACTGCCGCTATAGCATCTGTTGTGGAGTGCCCTGCTCGAAATCCGAATTGATTATTAGCAAGTCCACCGGCTCTATCAACTTCGTTGGCCAGTCTGTGTAACAGCAAATGTTCGAAGAGTTTTCTGAATATCCATCAGACAGAGTTGTCTGTACGATGTCGGTACACCATCCGGTTTTCCATATTTTTTTAGCAGAACCAGGCGTGTTATTTTCCAGATACACGGAAACTCCCCGTTTTCTAGGGCCGAGTTCATCACGTGTAACAACTTTTTTGGGTGGATTTCTGCAGATTCTAACGGCCTCTGATGGAATGCCATCTGGCCCGGCACTTTTTTTTGTTTTGAGTTTCCGTCATGCCATAGAGCGTTCCTCAGCTGTAAACGGTGGGATCTCTAGCGGTATTATATTTTCATGTTGCACTAGATCATGAATCGGGAAGAGAGCAGCCACTACGGTGTTAGTAATGTCTGAGGAAAGTGCAGGCGTTTTTTGCCCAAACTTCTTCATTACAATCTTATATGCATCTCTCCAAGGATCCTCTTCGATTGTGTTACAGAGGGACTTCCAGCATTTCCTCTTCGATTCCGCTATAGCCTTCCTCATGTAGGCACCAGCGCTCTTCAGGTTTTGTTGAAAGGATATGTCTGCTTGCTCGCTAGTGCGCCTGTTCTCCCTTGTAAGCCGTAGCCTGGCATGATTGAAGCGTCTGCGAAGTTCTGCGATTTCCGGAGTCCACCAGTAAACGGGTTTTCGTCCATTTCGATCTCTAGACTCTAGCACATGTTCACATGCTCTTCTGGTAGTTGCCACTAACTGTGCTGGTGATGTTATGCTAGAGGCATCAAAGTGATGTTGAATCGCGCTCCGAAGGCGTGTTTGGCTCCTTGCTCCAACCTGCCAACCCCGGTTGATGGAGACACTGTTCCCCTGTAGTCTAACTGGTATATCTGTGTTTATTTCGAATATATAATATATCGGTGATCACTGAGACTTTCCTCATCCAGGACTTTCCAATTCCGGATTCGATTTATGCTTTTTTCAGAGACACTGAGAAAAAAATTTGGTTACTAAGCTATGGTTAATTAATTTTGGTTATTATAATTACGATTTTAGTTATTTTAAACAATGTACAGCACGAGTTGCTTTAACATTGCATGTTTATTTTTACTATTTTAGCTTGTTTATTTTAATTTTATCATTTGTTTTTGTAATTTAGTAATTTAGGTATTTTGAACTATGCTTTTGTTATTTTAAACTATGTATGTGCATGTTTATTTTTACCAAATATGGTTAAATTATACAAACTTGGCTTGGTTATTTTCAAATTAGAAAAAACCCAAAGTATTCAATTATTTCAGTGCATTTCATCTTATAGCTTTGGTGTTCCAACTTATTTTCTTCTATAGTTTCTTTTAACAGGTTTAAGGTTGATGTTTCAAATTTGAAATTAACTTAGTTATATTTTAATTATTTATTTATTATTACTACAAAACAAGTACACATCATTCATTATTTAGAGGAATATAGTCGAGAATAAGTGGATTATTTCTGTCTTACAACAATTTTACTTTTGAGAAGTTGTACTCCAAGGGCAACGTCTCATAATAAAGCCCATTTCACATTTTTATACTGATAATATGTAATTCTGAATCTTTTAAATGCTGGTGTATTTAACTTTTTGTTTTTATCATTAACCTACCTTAAATTATATGTAGGCATTCTGTAATGTGCACAAACAATGAAAATATAATATAACATGCATAAAGCCACAAGAGGTTATATCTGGGTCTAATCAGGATGGCAGTTATATTCAAGCCTGGGTCTAATATAGATGTTTTTGTTAATTATACATATATAATATTTCAAATGAATATAATATTTCAAATTAATTATAATCTTGTTTAGTTATAAAAAGCTGAGAAATCTGGCTGCACATATGTATTGTAGATTTATTAAATTGATAATTGCTAATGGAAGTTTGTTTGATACTATAGTATGCCAAGAATTCCAACTCAAACTCGAATAAGTAAAAATAGATAAAAAATTAAAAAAATATTTATGTCAATTGGCCGAAATAGGTTTCTACCACATTATCTACCTCTACTAAAACCTTCCGAATCATTATTTATCCTTGTAAAGTAAAGGTGAACGAACGATTTTACGAACCACTAATCTATTCATTTGAGAACGTTTATATAAATCCATTGCCACAAGGAAATTATAACAACTTTAGAGGTACTAATTGAATCTGATTTACCAATTATAGTACATTTTTCCAGAAAATTAACATTTATTCTATCAAATCAATTAAATTACATATATTGAGAATATGATCGATAAGCAAATGCTATTTAATATAGAATTTTGAGATAATTTTATACTTTTCGCTAATCCATCAACTCCTGTAGAACTACTTAATGTATAGCTTATTAGCTTTAAGAATTTATTTTCCACTATAAATAATTATTTCAACTCGTCTCTAAGATCTTCTCGTAATCTCTGTAAAACCTGAAAAGTATTCATCATAATTGATATTCTGCTAATCATATAAATCATCTAAATTATTAAAAGATAAACATATGGTCCTACTCACAATATTACAGTAGCCCCGCATGTTCTTAAAAAACAACCCATGTTTTGGTGCATATAACATTCTGCAATATTAAAATACACAAAAGCATTCGTAAAAGCTTGGTATGCATGGTATAATAAACTCATGTGCCATGTTAATTTTAACCAAATGCTAAGTTATAATTTGTTTAATTTTACGGTTGCATCTGTTAATTTTACTTAAATTTGTTTAAAATTAACAAATTATTTGGTACAAAAAAGAATTTACCGCAAAATTATGAGCACATTTATTTTATAGTAAACCTTCATGAAGAACGGACGTCCGACGTAGTGAATTAAAAAAAATTTAAAGTTTTAGTGAATTTAAAAAATTATTAATTTAAAATTGAATTAGAGACAATACTAATAAATTTAATAAAAATAAATTAAGTGAAATAAGTTATTAAAGTTATAAGTTATTAAATAAAGTGAAAAAAGTTGAAATATGCCAAAGGAAGATATACAGCTGAAAAGTTTTATGAAGCAAATTGCTATATATAACCCAGTTTTGTATAAAAATTTCATTGGTGAGTTTTTAAGTGTTCGATTTTTTTTAGACCATAATCATTCTTAGAATAGGTTTTATCATTTTACTGATACAAAATTATCTCAAGATTTTCAGAATACGAATAAATTTTTAAATTCTCTTAAAAATAGTTTTACTATTTGTGTTATTAAAATAATTATTCTGTATAATCATAAAGATGCGGCCATTGAATTTTTTAGTAGAAATTAGTAGATATTTTCCAAAAAAATTTAAAATATTTAATTTCTCGAATCACAATTTGCAAATAAAACTGTTTTTAAAAACTTTCTAAATTTGTTCTAAAAATCTTGAGATGTATTTTTCTATTTTTAATATTATTAATATGCACACATTTTTATATTATCTCACAGATCGTGAAATATATTACGATTATTTACAATATTTAAGCCAACCAGATATTGATAAATTGTTTGCCGAACACGAAATAGGATCAAAAATTATTTTTGAACATCATATTAATTTAATTCGTACCGAATTTAAAAAAAAAGCTAGTGATGTAAATCTTTAATATTCAAGTCACAAAAATTATTTAAACTAATTGATGTATTTTAAAATAATATAGGTAAACAAATTGGATGAGAAACCCGAAAGTTTTAGTTCAGGAGATAGTCAATAATAATGACAAGTCTATAGATAAGATACTTGAGGATTGGCCACTGTACAAGCATATACAAGCCCCAGAATTAGTAAGTTATCGAATACCATCACACCACAAAATAAATATAAAACATAATAAAAAATATTTCTAATTCGCAGATAAATCTAGACTTCAATACATTGTTTCCTAATCACCAATCAATTTATACCAAATGGGACCAATTTGTCCAGAAAATTAAACATATTTATGAGGGTAAATTTAAAAATATAAAAAATGATAATTTTTTTTTTACAAATATTCACAACATCAGCAATACTGTTACGCCAGGTAATTTTTTAATATGTTATTATACATATACACAAAATTAGTAAAATTATAAATAGGGTTGGGCAAAATGGGCCGACCTTTCTTTGACAGCGTTTAGAGATTTTTATTATCTCATATTTTTAAAATTATGAAGTCATCGGTTATTATTTTTTAAAATTCATCAATTCAGGGTTTAATTTGGAAAATATGAGATAATAAAAATAAAATAAAAGAACATAAAATATACAACAACTTTTCTGAAAGTCAATTTTTAGGCCAACACTTTATAAAGTTTTTCCCAACCCTGCATTATTATTCATAATTTATACCGAGCAAATAGCGCAGTGGTTAAAGCTGCGACGTTTGGATCGGGAGGTACCGGGTTCGAATCCCAACAGAGGCGGGATGCAAAAGGGATTTTTCATCTCCCGATTACGATCGGTGATTAAATTGAAAACATCTATGACCCTCTGTTGGAATGTAGAACTCATGGGCCGACCCATCTTCCATGTCACTGTACAGGGTGACATGGAGCTATGCAATGCGCAGGTGGTATACTGTACTTGTGTGAATGGGATGAATGAATGGATTGAATGAATGTTGTGTGAATGTAAGGTAAGGCTATTGACCGTAAAAGTGTCTATGCCAAGTCCTTTTTTAAAAAAAAAAAATTCATAATTTAATTTTTTCAATGAAATATCTTTTTTATTCCAGATACATTCAATTTAGAACTCATATATCATTTACCATATGTTATAACACCGGCAATTCAAAATTCAAAATCGAAGAAACTTAGTAAACCAACCACCTTAGATGCTCAGTTAGCGTTAATAATTAAGGCAAATACAATGAACGAATTCATAAAGAGATTGGAGGATATTAAAACTGATTGTGCTCAGAATAAAAAGAAATTGCAACCATTGTTGGTAGCCATTGGAGTTGACAGTGATTACACTGAGTTCTACGTATCAATGGATAACCAAAAATTTAAATTCGGGAGCTTTATAGAGGCATTGGATGTTTGTTTCAAAATATATCATCTTTTCAATTTTGAGTATCCAGGTGAATGTTTTAACTGCTGGCAATTTATCCAGTTGTATTTTTATAACATTACAACAAAATATGATATCAAGGTTCCTTCAATACTTGCATTAATCAATGATTTAACGATAACTTAGATAAAATCATTTGCTTTTAAAATTTGTTTTAATTAAATATCATAATTTTATGTAATTTTTCTAATTACTAACAAATTAGAAGTTTTACTTAAGTTGAACTAAGTTACATTTGTTTTTCTATAACCATATTTAAATATATATATTAATTTTATTTTTAAAAATTAAATAAAGTGGAATTAAATTATTTAAGTTAAGTTTCTTTAGATTTAAGACACAATAAGCATTATAAATTTCCGAGGAAATAAAATTTTGAATTTGATATTTTAATAAAAATTAATATTGAATAGTATTTATTTGTTTTTTATTTTTCATTTGTGTAATTAAGTATGACATTATATATATATATATATATATATATATATATATATATATAAATATATATATATATATATATATATATATATATATATATATATATATATATATATATATATATATATATATATATTTATATATGTATATATATTTATATATGTATATATATATATTATATATATGTATATATATATATTTATATATGTATATATATATATATATAAATATATATATATATATATATATATATATATATATATATATATATATATATATATATATATATACCAAATAATTTGGTTGTTTTAACCCAAAACTCGGTCCAAGCTTGGTAAATATTACTTAAATTGAAAAGGATGCATGGTCCAAGTTAACTATTGCTTGGTAAATATTACTTAAATTAAAAAGGATGCATGGTGTAATTAACGTAATGCAATGGTTTTATTAACTTAATTTTAGTATAACTCAAATACTTTTACGTAAAATTGCCTTAATTTTTAACCAAGTGCTTCTATTATTTTAACTAATGAACTAGGTTATTTTAATAATATGTTTAATTAATATAACCCAGTTTTTTTTAAAGTTATGTGGTACATTTTACCCACTAGTCTGGTAAAAGAAACTATTATAATGTTCATATTTACTAAATTATTAGTTAAAATTTTTAAGTTATTTTAACCAATCGCTTGGACCTTTTTACCAAACTTATGGTTAAAATATGGAATTTTAAAAAGTGGTATTTTTCACCAAGCCATTTATGTATATCGAAACAAGCGCTGGTTTGGATGAGTAATAACCCATAAATCTGGTTTATTATTACCTATGTTTTTGGTTCAAATTACCCTGATTTTTTTCTCAGTGGACGAAAGTTACATCTAGGGAGGAGCCATAATTTCCTCTTTCGAAGCTGGGTGATTGTCCTGTATTGACACTGCTGAGGTTACAGGATGCAGCCCAGAGTCCCCCCCCTAAAGTTGCCCTCGATTGTCTAATATATCTCAACCCCATTCCGAGGATTTTGAGTTAAAGTCGCCCGTTCCGGACTACTAGGCTAAGTTCGTCCAGTCTCAGAGTGAATTCTTCCACAGCTTTGTTAGGAGAAAAATAACAGCTCATAATGATGATATCTTCTAGTTTTACCCAGACCACTCCCTTTCCTTTACCTGTTTAGTAAGTGCAGCGTCTTTTGAAAGCACGATTAGCGTGGCATCTTGATCTAAGTCGGCCAACCAGTTTCCTCCCAGAAGTGTTCGTCGGTTTGGCTCGCTCACCAGGGCCACCTCTATCTGCATTTTACGGACAGTAGAGATAAGGAGGTCCTGGGGTGGCCTACTGCGATGCGTATTATTTTTCATCACTCGCATACTGTGGTTTGCTCTCTTGTTTGTTTTATTGTGCGAGCTCTCTGCCTCTATGTTCAGCCTCTCCATAAACGGCTTGCGTTGTGTTTGGCGGCACTCTTTTCTCTTATATGGCCGTCCTTGCCACAATTAAAGCAGAGGTTTCTACGGTCAGGTCCATCGCAACACCTTGCTGTATGCCCTCTTCCCCAGCACCTTTAGGAGCGGTGGTCATCAATATGCAGTTGTATCCGGCAAGAGATCCATCCTATGCGGTTGCGCTTACGCTCCACCAGCTGCTTAGCACACGGTATCGGCAACTTTACCGTAGCATTCATCGTATTGGAGTGGGTAGGCCTCAATGAAGTTATAATTATCTCTTCAGTGTGAACCCCTTCCAGTGCCGGTTGGACATCCTTCTTTACATCGTCTGAGGCCTCCAGGTCCCGTATGTGTATCCCTGCCAGTCCTTTTTGGTGTATTGCTGTAACGCCCGGTACTTTTCCAATAATTGACTCCCTTAAGCATTCGGCTTTATTCTTACCACCCTTCAGGTGGATCATATATATATATATATATATATATATATATATATATATATATATATATATATATATATATATATATATATATATATATATATATATATATATATATATATATATATATATATATATATATATATATATATATATATATATATATATATATATATATATATATATATATATATATATATATATATATATATATATATATATATATATACAGGGTTTTTCAATAAGAGCACTTCAACTTTTTTTTTGAATAAAACACAAACTGTTCGACTTTTGAGCTAACTTTTTTTTTATTAACGAACTTGAACATATACATTTAAGTATGAAACTCGATTTCTTTTGCATGACCACCGCGTGCACGTTTTACGAAGTCCAATCGTTGAACCCAATTTTCGACCACTCTTTCGCATAAATCGGCCGCAATTCCAGCAATTTCACGTTCAATATTGGCTCTGAGCTCTTGCAACGTCGCCGGCTTATTGGCATAGACCAATGACTTCACATAACCCCAAAGAAAATAATCTAGAGGTGTCAAATCACACGAGCGCGGCGGCCACTGGACGGGCCCATTTCGCGAAATAACACGCTGATCGAACTTAGTCTTCAATAACGCGATTGTATCGTGTGCTGTGTGGCATGTGGCCCCGTCCTGTTGAAACCACATGTCGTCCAAGTCCATTCCATTCAATTGCGGCCAAAAAAAATCGTTTATCATATCGCGGTATCGATTTCCATTAACAGTAACGTGGCGATATGGCCCAATGACGCCGCCGCCTTGTAATCCGCACCAAACAGTGACTTTTTCGGGATGCAACGGTGCCTCATGAATCACGTGTGGGTTGCTTCCTGCCCAGTAACGCATGTTTTGCTTGTTGGCAAATCCATTTAGCCAAAAGTGAGCCTCATCGCTGAAGATTATTTTTCGGTTTAACGATTTTTTTTGATTTTGTAACAGAACGATTATTTTGATAAAAAAATTTGCACGATTTGCAATCGCTGTTCAAGTGTGTACCGTTCCATGATGAAATGTATACTAATGAAGTTTCCAAATGACAAAAGAACAATAAAAAATATGGCGTCGTTCGCCGTCCCTATCGGAAAAAAGTTGAAGCGCACCTGTATAAACACCCTATATAATATATATATATATATATGTATATGGTGAAAAATACGTGAAATCACAAATTTTTGTAAGTCATATTTGAATTTTATGATTTTTATGTTTTCAATGCATAGCCTTGATTAAAAAAAAAATTTAAGAATACTTAATTTTTTTTTATTGTTGTTGTTGTTAAAAATACAGGGTGTCAAATTTTGAGAAAAATGATAATTATGATGTTGTATTTATGGCAATAAAAAGAAAACTAATTGTCCGATAATTATGATTTTGGACTCACTTTAAAGATAAGTTAATAGCAATTAACAAAAAAATATAAAATTAGTATGTTGTTTCATTTCTTCTTCTTTAAATTTCCCGCCAAAATGTTCTTTTTCAATTTTCTCAAAAACCTATTTTTTTTTTTTTTTTTTTAAATTTGGCAACTATTATTTTACAACATATTAAAACACTGGACCACCGTTATTTTTTATATTCTTGCAAAATCTGTTTTAGTAAGAGCATTATTTCATTTTTATATGGAAATATAGTTTTTTGAATAGATATTTCAGTGTTTTGCTACTGTTTAATTTTTTTGTTTTGTTTATTAATAATATTCAATTTAGCGTCACATTTAAGTATGAGTCACCGAATTGGAAGGTGCCACCCCCTGGTTTATATCGTTTGAAAATTGGTTAACCATAGTACCATAAATCCCTTTTGTTTCTTAGATTATTTTATAAGACTAAACAAAATGTTTTTTTTCCTTTTTTATTGGGGGGGTTGATTATTTTTACTTGACAGGTGTACCTGTTAAACGATGAGTAATTCTTTTGAAAACCAAAAAAAAATATTGTCGATATAAATAACAGTTAAAATTTAAAATTTTGATTAGTTGACATTGTGATTATTTGTAAACAACATTTAAATAAGGAGCAACATTTTTTAAAATTTGTAAAAAAAACAGTGTGTTAAAGTGACTGATCAATAAGTACTAGTGCATTAAATTTGATAATGGATAAATTTCGAAAGTGTTGTAAACCATTTCGCGACTCAAAGTGTTCGAGTAAACTAAAACCAGTTACGGATTATGTTAAGCAATTAATGCCACAATCGGTTGAGAATCAAGATAAATTGTATCTCTGTTCAACGTGCTATATAAATCTAACCTGCAAACGACGAAAAATAGAACCAGAATTGTCACCAGTTGCGGGACCATCAGCAACATCACCTATAACACCTCAAATAGCCGATGACGATGATAGTAGTGATAGTGAAGCGTGTTATTTCAAAAATATAGCTGTTTTGGAAAAAATAAATGAGGTGTTACCCGTTATTGGGAAGTCTCCTATATAGCCGAGTACATTGGAAGTCAGGCCAAAACAGCAGCAGCAAAAATTAATCGGTTTAACTTCAATGACATTATCAACATCTTTCGTTTCGGGAATCGTGCCGCTTTTTAATCAGTCAACCGATGACCAAAGGAAGATTAAACTATATGATGAATTGATTGGTGACCTAAAAACCAAATTCCAAGAACTGGAGAAACCCAGTGATAAGATTCAGTTACTTACTATATTGCCAAAATCATTAACCATGCAAGAAATTCAGAGCGAGTTCAACACAACGCAACATATGGTCCGAACAGCTAAAGATCTACGGGACAAGAACGGTCCACTAAGTCGTCCAGCAACTAAAGTAGGAAAGCGAATCAGTGATGAGCTGAAGCAAGCAGTATTATCTTATTACACTGTTGATGATGCTAGTCGGATAATGCCCGGTAAAAACGATTGTTTAACTATCGATAAGGCTAAAGTTCAAAAGCGGTTAATGATGTGTACACTGAAAGAATGCTACGAGGGATCTAAGTCGTTGCATCAGGGCGATGAGTCAAAAAAAATTGGATTTTCCAAATTTTCACTACTTCGTCCTAAATACTGTGTACAACCAGGTAGTAGTGGAACGCATACAGTCTGCGTGTGTACCATACATCAAAATGTCAAATTAATTATTTATGGTACCAAAATGGAAACTTTTACCAACGGAAAGATAGCAGACTACCGGGATTGTATTTCATCTATATTATGTGTTGAGCCTACACCAACATGTTACCTTCTAGAATGCGAAAGCTGCCCAGGACTGGATAACTTTAAACAATATTTGAAAAATGCATTTCTGGAGCATGGCTGAGGATGCTGAGTTAAAGTTTAATCAGTGGGTTTCTACCGACAGATGCAATTTGGAAACTTTTTCACAACCGTTAGATGTATTTCTGGATTATTTCATAAATAAGATGAAGAATCTGTTGCCTCATTACTTCATTTCACTTCAGCAGTCCAGTTTCTTAAAAAATAAAAAATTGGCGCTGAAGTCTACCGAGGTGATAGTTTTATGTGATTTTGCAGAAAATTATGCATTTATAATGCAAAATGCCGCACAAGGTTTTCATTGGAATAATAAACAAGCGACTATTCATCCATTTGTAATTTACCAAAATTTAGAAGGCAAATTACATCACCACACCATCGTTATAATATCGGATTGTCTTCACCACGATACTGTAGCGGTTCACTTATTTATTGAGAAATTAATGCAGTTTTTGAAAACTAAAATATCCAGTTTATCTAAAATTTATTATATTACCGATGGTGCAGTCACGCATTATAAAAATAAGAAAAATTTTAAGAACATCCTAAAACACAAAGAGGATTTTGGAGTTGACTGCGAATGGCATTTTCATGCAACAGCTCATGGAAAAAGTCCATGTGATGGAGTAGGGGGTACCATCAAAAGAATGGCATCCAGAGCTAGTCTCACAATGGAATACGGCAGTACAATAACCAATGCAGATGAATTATTTAAATGGGCTAAAACGTTGAAAACAGATATCAATTTTGGATTTTGTTCAGACGCAGAACATAAATCAAAGCAAATAAAACTTGCAACTAGGTTTGAAAATTTAAAAACAGTAAAAGGAACTCACGGTTTTCACGCATTCATTCCAACAGAGGATGGCTATTTGAATTGTAAAAAATATTCTAATTCTGATGATTATCTTAAATTTAAATTGTGATTTTTAATTAGAATAAGATTGAATTTTAAACAATAAAGTAAAATTATCTTTGGGTTTGAAAATAAATAAATACTAATAATTTAACTGAACTGTCTTTTTTGTAAATATGTAATTCCAAAACAATGAGATATACATATCTATTCAAATATAGTTTTTCCATATAAAAATGAAATAATGCTCTTACTAAAACAGATTTTGCAAGAATATAAAAAATAACGGTGGTCCAGTGTTTTAATATGTTGTAAAATAATAGTTGCCAAATTTAAAAAAAAAAAAAAAAAAATAGGTTTTTGAGAAAATTGAAAAAGAACATTTTGGCGGGAAATTTAAAGAAGAAGAAATTAAACAACATTTTATTTTACACTAATTTTATATTTTTTTGTTAATTGCTATTAACTTATCTTTAAAGTGAGTCCAAAATCATAATTATCATTTTTCTCAAAATTTGACACCCTGTATTTTTAACAACAACAATAAAAAAAAATTAAGTATTCTTAAATTTTTTTTTTAATCAAGGCTATGCATTGAAAACATAAAAACCATAAAATTAAAACATGACTTACGGCTCCATATAGTGAATTTGTGAGTTCACGTATTTTTCACCATATATATATATATATATATATATATATATATATATATATATATATATATATATATATATATATATATAATATATATAATATATATATATATATATATAATATATATATATATATATATATATATATATATATATATATATATATATATATATATATATATATATATATATATATATATATATATATATATATATATATATATATATATATATATATATATATATATATATATATATATATATATATATATATATATATAGATATATATAAAATAAAAATACACAACAAAAATATTTAAATACCAATTTGGTAAGCAAAACCAATCAGGCATAATTTTGTTTTATGTATATATAGAAATAAAATTAATAAAAATAAATTTTTCACAAAAAAAAGAATTTATTTATATTTTTTTAATAAAACTTAATGTTATCTTATAAAATTTATTTAATTAAAAAATTAAAAGATAAAATAATGTTTTATTAAAAAAATTATTTTCATAATGATTTCTCCACCATGAATAGCACTCGATAAAAAATGCTCATATCTCTTGATTTGAGGTTATAAATAAACGTCAAAATACCACAAAATTCATCCAACTTCCCCTTAAAACTTATTTCGCAGGGTGGATTTGTAGACTTTGCTCCTTACTATAATATCGCCAAAAAAAAGTCTCCAACTGTGAAATAAACGTGTGAGATAGCACCACAGAATGACCACCCTGATTAAATATATACGAGCTAATTAAAAACGAGTTTAGACATAACAATAATTGTTTGTTAAAAAAACGTATGAACAATCGGACTGATATTCCAAGTCCGCCTCAAATACCTCGTGTTGCTAAAGAGGTGACGTCACCATCATCAAATCCCATTCTGAAGGAGATAACTGCACTTCGGAATGATTTTAATCATCAGTTCGCGAAACTTGAGGAGAGGATTAATGCCATTCATGTTAATTTTTCAAAACGAATGGATTGTTTGGTTAAGGAGAATGATGCCCTTCGAAATGAGAATCGTAACCTAACCTCTCGATTGTCTAATGCAGAACAGCAATACTTTGATAAAAGAATTGATGTTGTTGGTTTACCCCAACTTAATGAACAAGATCTTCAATCTTCTGTTGTACAAATGCTTAACACTATCTTAGATGTTAAATTAGAAGTTAAAGACATTGACTTGATCTATAAAATTCGACAATCATTCTCGTCAAAAAAGCCGATGAATATTGTGCATGTCAAGTCCGTAAACAAACCGTCAAGGATATAATAATGCGTGCTAAACAAGGTAAAAAAGATTTATCAACTGCTTTGCTTGGTATATCGCCAGGTAATCATATGTACATTAATCACAGCTTATGTGCCTCCAAAAGGAAATTTTTTGCTGAAACATGGAGATTATAGAAAACCAGGAAGTGTGAAAAAGTTTGGTTGTAACACTTCATTAATCTCCTTTGCTCTAATACGAGAGTAAGAGTCATGTGGGTGCCTGCTCATTGTGGCGTTGTGGGAAATGAGGTTGCTGACTTTTTAGCGAAAGCTGGATCGCGCAGTATATTTTGTGGTCCCGAGCCAGCAATTCCTCTTTATACTTCAACGGTGGTAAGGATGCTATTAAGAAGTTTGCTTTACTTGAACTGACGTGTATGTGTTATCTATCCTTAGGTTAGGTTAGGTTAGGTAAGGGTGGCCGTCCTAAAGGGCTAGCGTAGACACAAAATTGGTCCGAAGCTGTACCACATTCGAGTTTCCTCCTCTTCACTCGCTAAACCATCCTGAGCTTACCAAGAAGCGTTTAAAGTCCCAGATCCCGATCTTACTAAGATTCGTGAGGTCGTTCAAAGGGGAATTTCCCATAAATGTTGTTTTGCTGTACGCTAGACTAGGACAGATGCACAGCAGATGGAACACATTTTCCTCCTCCTCCTCATAACCACAGCTGCGGCAGAAATCGTGGGCTGGGACACCCAGTCTGCTCGCATGTATCCCAATGAGACAATGTCCCGTTATAGCTCCCACGACCGTACAAATATGGTACCGTCGAGGCGATATCAGTTGGCCTGATCTGGACCGGTCAAGTCCAGGCCAGATCTGGCTGATTATTACACACGAACTGGCGTTAGACCATCTGACGTTCGTTTCTTTTATAGCTTCTTCCTGAAGCAGCAGTTTACATGAAGCAAGCGGTATCTTTATATCCCACCTGCTTTGGGTTATTAGGGATGCTGTACCTATGCGGGCCAACTCATCTGCCTTTAAATTCTCTGCGATATTGAAATGCCCTGGCACCCACGTCAAGCGGATGTTGAACTGATCAGCCATCTCATTTAAAGATGCCCGACAGTTCTGGGCTACCTTCGACGTCAGGGAGTATGATTGTAGCGTTTTAATAGCAGCCAGGCTGTCCGTAAAAATTTGAATATCCCTCGTAGATATTACATTTTACTTCAACCAGTCCATGACTTCCATTATCGCGATTAGTTCAGCTTGAAGCTTAGCGCCTCATTGTCCATAACCGTTTCGTTCACCCAGTCCTCTCTAGTGGGAAACTCAGTTTGGAATCTCATCTCAACGGATGGCAAAGAAATAGCGTAGTCGGTAGCTTCCGGAATACCCCTGTTGCATAGGATAGATGAGTGCCCTGCATTGTTACAGGTCCACATAGATAAGGATTTGAGCCGAATGGCTGTGCAAGATGCAAGCTGCTCGGCCGCAATATCCAAAAGAGTAAGATGAAAAAGAATCTTCAGAGCTTGAGTAGGTGTGCTCCTGAGAGCCCCACTTATACACAAGAAAGCCGTTCTTTGGACTTTCATCAATAGTTTAAGGTTGACCATAATTTTTAACGCTGGCCACCAGACGATAACCCCATACAGCAGTATATAGGTTTAACCACTGAGACGTAGAGCCAGTGTACTATGTGGGGCTTCATACCCCATCTCTTTCCAATGGCATTTTTGCAGGATTAGAGCGCTATAGTAGCTTTCTTTACTCTCTCTACGATGTTTGATTTCCAGCTTAGCTTGTTGTTTAAAAGTAGTCCTAGGTATTTCGCTCTATCCGTAAAGATCAAGCGAGTACCATTTAATGTTGGCGGGTCACACTGAGGAAGTTTGTGCCTCCTGGTAAAGAGGACCAACTCCGTTTTCTGTGGGTTTGCGTTCACTGCATGCGCTCACTCAGCGTACTGGGATATTTACCGAAGACTGCAATAGCAAGTGTGTTATCCTTAAAAAAGAACCAACTCAGAATTCTGGTTGCTCTTATTACGGGCCATGAACGTTTCAAGGTTCATGTCCAACGCATGGGACTAGCTCAGGATGATCTTTGTGACGATTGTCTGGAGGAAGTGGATGACTGCCTACACTACCTTTGCAGCTGTCCGGCATTTGTCGAAGCTAGATCCCAAGTGTTCTCGTACGGATCTTTGAACGTAGATCAGTTATTATCCATCTCTTGGTTCAAACTTTTACAGTTTGCTAAGGCTGCAGTGCGCTTATGCGAGTTAGGATAGATCCTCAATGGAGGATAGATCCTTCTCCACCATGGGCCCATTGTGGCATTGAGTCCGGAGCCTCTGTACGTTCCAGCCGTTTTAATAAAAAATAAAAAAAACATGAATATGTTACTGAAGTACTTTTGAAAGAATCATAATATGCGACGAAAAACAAGCATTTCCGCTGCTGTGTAATATTATGCGACTGTATCTGGGGTACTCTTCTCTTCTCCGTTGGGTTGTTCTGGTAAGAATAAGTAGCGAAAATACCGACGACCGATTTTAGCTAGTGAAACAACTGTGTTGGTCATAATAAAGGCAACTGTGGTGTTGACAATTGGCTGCGAGAAAAAATGTAACCGATGATAATTTAGTTGATAATTATACAGGTGAAACGGATCCCTCAAGAACGTGACGTAATGAAGAAACCAGAGACCATGCAAGACGACCATAGAATAGGTACTAAAACCTTATTTGGTTTGCTTGAAATTTGTATGGATCGATTTCAAAATTTGTATTTTTCTAATTCATTTGCATTTCATACTGAAAACTAATACGGGATTGCTGAGCAAAGGCCAGGCCGATAATATTTTATATTCAATCGATTTACGGGATGGATTGGTATCAAATACTTTCGGTTTTAAATATTCAATTTTATAGAGAGATGTTAGAACTCCGAATATCCATAAATAGATGTTTTAATTGATACCATAAAAAGTCTGTTCCTAATAGCACCAACAACACGATAGTTTAAATAGGATTTAAGCAAAAAACAAATACTTAAACCTTCTTCATTACCATTAAACAATTGTATGCAACTTTTTGTATTCACAAATCCTTTAACCAACTTTTAAATCAAGGAATAGATTATAAATGTATGTATTACAAGATTACAACCAAACTTAATGCAATATTTTTTTGTTCGGTGTATAACCGAAAAGTACTTAAGCATATTCGGAGAAGGCAAAAAATAAAAAAAAAACTATTTGAATTGAAAACCACAAGCTAAGATTAATGCAGGAACACAATAACCGAGTAGAAGTTTCACTTTCAATTTTTATTTAGTGTTTTATGTATGTAAGTATGTGTATGTAACATGTATGAGTGAATATATTAGATTCGTTTTTTATATTATTCATATCGATTTCCTGTTTTAGTCTCTATTCCAACAACAAATTTACCATCGTATATGCCATTTTGTCTTTATAAATTTTTAATTTTTTTTTTGTTATCAAAATTACAGGATTTTCTAAGATTTCTATCTCTAGTGTTGTCTTTTTGTGTTTGTCGGTATGTAAATTTTTATCACTCGTATATGTGTATACATATATACATAGTATAATAGTTATACTCGTATATATACGAATTAGAAAGAGATATGCTCTTTTACAAGACAAAAGCAAGTAAGTTAAGACTTTAAGTCTCGTATCGCAATGAATGAAAGAAAAAAGCACAATACGGAAAAGTTTGTTTAAAATAATAAATAAAGTTTTGGTATCTCCACCTCCCGCCACTAAATCGATTTTACACCTTTTTAGTAAATTAGTTTTGGAATAATTTTTTTAAAAAATATTGGTATAGTGGCACACATCATCTACAGTGTTTGTGTAAATTAACATTTTTTCGTTATGGTCCTCTATTTTTTGCAATTAAATCTCATTCACTTGGTTATCGTAAATTGAATTGTTAAAATTTGCATATTTTATATGCTCTCCGCATATTTATATACATGATGTATGTATGTGTACATACATATGTACATACAATCACACATATATAATTTTAATTTTGAATGAATCTGTTTTTGTGACAAACTTTTTTATTTTATTTATTTAGTTTTTGGTTTTCCAAAAAAATACAACAACAAAAATAGTTTCTCCAAAATACAATAATAAAAATAAAATTATAATTACATTTATTTTAATTTTTATTATTATAGAGATTTTATTGTGTCGTTCCATTGCTTTGGCTCGGTTTTAGAGTAGACATACATTTAGAATTGGGCAGATGGGAAAATAATTCTGAACAAAATATTTTCGATTTTGGTAAAAATTATTTTGAAATTTCCAGTAAAGTACAAAGACAAAAAGATTAGACAAAAAAAAAATTTGTGTGATGCATTTTGTTTGAAGGGACGTAACTCTGACAAAACAATAAAATTCAAAAATCAAAAACCAAACTGCCAAAATCGAAAAGAGGCAAAATCCAAACAGTGCGCACGCGGAAAATATTTTCAAAAAGATTGGATTTTTTGTTTTCGAATCTATCTTTGGTGGAATGGTATAAAAATTAAAAATATAAACATTTACATTAATTTTAATACAATTTTTGTTTATTTATTTTGTTGTATATACGAGTGGTACCGTTGGTTTCCTTGATTAAAACGGCGGTTCTCTGTTGAACTCAAATTTTTCAGTAGCTGAGGGGTATATATCTAACTTTAAAAAAATTAAGCTTTCCTAAATCTGGCGGCACCACTGCATGTCAGCGAAATGTCTGGCTCAAGTAACGCAACTAATATTTGGCGACACCACTGCATTGTCAGGTAAATGTCTGTCTTAAGTAAGTAACGCCATACCTAGTGTTTTGAAGTGTTTTTCTAATAGCTATGACTAGAAAATTATTTTACTCCAAGTTTCATGTGGGGATCCTGGGAAATTTATATTTTCCAAAATCCTATGTAAATAAGTAGTAGTTGGGGCGCTTCAGTCCACTCCAAGGTCATTTGACGTCACGATGACCTTGAGTGTTGACCATGATAATGACCTTTAATGTTACCATGCCCTTGACAGTGACCTTGACAATGACCTTTAATGTTACCATGACCTTGATTGTTACCTTGACCTTGGACTTGAAAGTGAACATGCCCTTGACCCTGACCATGACCTTGGCAACCTTCTTTGACCTTTGGTCGATGACCTTTGACCTTTCGACATCAGTAAATTAAGAAAAATTATACTTTGAATACTTCGTTATCTCTTATTTTTTGTATATTATTCCAATTTATATTATTTTATGCACTTGCATTGCGCAAATTTTTATATCATAATCGTTTACGCCTGAATTTGCCAAATAATATAAATTTGCTAAATATTGCTTTTGAACATGCTTGGTCGATAAAAATTGATGTGAACGTCTATGGGTTAGATAAAAATTGATGTAACCGTCTTTAATTTAGATAAAAATTGATGTAGACGTCTATGATTTAGATAAAACTGATGAAAACGTCTATGATTTATAATGCAAATGCCGTTATGCGCGGACACCGATGGTAAACTGATGGTTAAATGCTTGACCATTATGAACAATAACTATAATCTTTTTGAAGAGTTTTCTTTGATGAATGAAGAATGTACTCATAAATTTTTCAAAAGGATTAATTTTGAACTCGTGCTCTCTTACTCCTCACCTATCACGTCTCGATATATCTTCTGTGATACATTGATTACATCTTTGTTGGAATACACATAAATTTGGTTCGTGAAGTTTAACTTGCGTTACGTTTCCATTGCATACTCATCCACCTGCATATCGTTGATCACCACTTCTCGTTCATTGAAAACATCTTTAATTTTTATTTTTCGTTTAGTCTCCTCTTCTATTAGCCTTTTCACTGCTGATTTGATGTTCATCAATTATTGATGGTTTTAAAAATTTCTCCTAAACGCCATGTTGCAAGTAGAAGCTATTATTGTGGCTTTCCTAAAATGACTTATATTCATTACACTCTTGAATCAGATTTCTACGGAATTTCAACGAAAAAAACAACAAAGTATTCAAAGTATAATTTTTCTTAATTTACTGATGTCAAAAGGTCAAAGGTCGTCGACCAAAGGTCAAAGAATGTTTTCAAGGGCATGGTCAGGGTCAAGGGCATGGTCACTTTCAAGTCCAAGGTCAAGGTAACATTCAAGGTCATGGTAACATTAAAGGTCATTTTCAAGGTCACTGTCAAGGGCATAAAAAAAGTTAAAAAAACTAAAAATAAAAAAAGTTATAGTATGTAAAATATACATAAGTATATAAAAGTGATTGAAACCAATAGGTTTCGAGTTCGCATGTCCTTTTCTTACTGTTTTTAATTTTTTTTGTATAAAGTGCTTAAGTATATTAAAAAAAAAAAGGAATAAATATTATATATATAAATATTTGTGTAATTGTAAGTGAGTGAGAGAGCGGGTAAAGCGTTCGGTAACAATTTTTTTTTTCAGCTGTGCCAATACACTCCCAGGAGGGCTCTTCGGATTTAAATTAATTTGGTAAGCGTTTATTTGATTTTATATTAATAACCTAAACAACACGGCTCTCTCATAAAATTTACAAAATAATTTATTTGTTAATTTACTATAATGATTTCATTTAATTTATTTAAAAGAATATAGTGTAAAAAGATTATGAATTAATTTCTCTTTATTGATGACGTTGAATTAATCTGGCCATATGTGAATTGAGGGTTCACTTTATAACTTTATGTGCACGTATATGATTTGTGGGATCAAAAAAAATATAAATAAGAATTCGGGAGCAACAAACCCCCAGCCGCATAAGCTATCCCATAAAACGTGTGCAGCCTCCGAATGATCCGTAACAATAGCCTATCGTTGTATTGTGAGCCACTAGTTTAGTTCTCTGAATATATCTTTTGTAATCGCAAATTATGTTGAAGCACAGGTTCACACAAAAAATATTGTGAAATATCAACTTAATTCACCGCAGGCTTTGCAGTGAGACATGCAATGTGTGTATATGCAATATAGTATAACTCTTATAAAATCCGAAATAATCCAATCAATTAAATAACACTATCAAAATCGAAAACTAAGATGTCCCTAAATCACCATTCCAACCTTAAATCTAATTAATGTGACCGCAAATAATTCGATTAATGGGAATTGGATTTGGTATTCGATGATAACACAGACAAACTAATTGGTAAATCGAAAGACCGAAATAGCTAACTATCGAAACAAGTAGGGATGTGGAACAAAAACTACATGATGGGGGTAAAATTAAAGAAATCAATTCGTCGTACACCAAAAAAAAAGAAGTGATTTATTTATTTTATTATCCAAAACAAAAATCCGTTAACTTTAGTTTTCCATTTTTCGGCGTACATAAAAGTTATTTGATTTTAATTTAATTACCTCGATTTTTGGATTTTCATTTGCGTCTATTTTCGAGGAAATGAGACGAACAAAGTAGATATTACGAGTATTTGGATAATACATTAAAGGAAACGTTAATGTATAAAACATAAATATAAACAACAACCCAGTTTTTGTTGTTGGTTTTAGGAAGATTAGATAAAAAAAATCGTTATTTTATGTTTTTAATTTGGTTGGATGTGAAATTATCACAAAAATGATCATACAATTCTCACTTGTTTAGAATTCATTAGAATATTTGATGAATTGATTTGTTGAAACGGCTGTACAATTAAATGGTCATATCGTATCAAATATTAAATTTGATTAAAGAACCCTAATGTAGATCGCAGAACGTAGAACTACATGTTATTGCCTTATGAATATACAAATTTTTCAAAAAATGTGAAACAAATGACCAAACTTTTGAAAAAATTATTTAATAACGAAATTTACGAAAGTTTGAAAACTAATTTAATTTTAAAATGATTTCTCACCTTTAAAAAGCCTTATTTACCATCCAACATGTTGGAAATTATGAAATCAGTTAAGTTAAATCAGTTAACAATATAATATTCTCTAAATACTATCGAATTTTAACAAAAATAATTTAAAGAAAACGCCCTAATAAAATTTATAATTTAATACATTCGACAGATTTTAGCTCTATCTATCGTAACTATATTAAGCCTAAAAAATAATAAAAAAATATAGCGAAGACACATTATTTTAATACAATAAATTTTAGTACTTATGTATTACTTCGCTACTAGTCATTATGGGCCAGGATTTTTCACTAAAGAGAATCATCCAAACGAGAGAATTATATTACAATATACATTTTACCGACTTAAGTTCCATCTATCGTAACTTTTTTAAGCTAAATTATAGTTCCAAGTTCCGTACCAGTCAAGCGAAGACACATAATTTTAGTACAATACCTTTTAGTAAATGTATAGCTCCGCTTCCGCTACTATCCGTTAGGTGCCACTACTATCCACTAAAAAGATTCGTCAAAGCAACACAAAAATAATTCGTTTATTTATATTGCAATCGATTAGTTTGACAGCTCTGTTGTGCTGAAATTACCTATCGGTAGACTGAAGATCCAAATTTAATTGCGATTTATCATAAACAAAAATGAAAAAAATTAAAAGGCCGAGTAATATGTATAACAGACAAAACACGGGCGATATTCAATTTCACCTCGTTCACCGTTCCAAGTACGAAGCCAATGATTTTTCAGTAAAGCATACCAATAAAGGACTTATTGATAATCTGGAAATTACCCATAAAAAGGTAATTTTTCTAATAAATGCATAATATACAAACTATAAATAAATTTGTGGCCATTGTCTGTTTATATATAGGAAACAAAAATGTCAAAATATATTCAACCTGATTTTTCAAAGAGCGTCCCACAAAAAATCCGCAGCCGACTTGCTAAAATCATTAAAATTACCCCAGTCGAAAAAGATTTGTTCGAAGAGGAAAAAGAAATTGCTCTCGACGAAATGTTAAGCAAACGTAAAAAAGTTATAGATGCCGATGCAGAGGAATTACGTGAGGAGGAAACCCTGGAGCATGAAATGTTTGATATCAGTGGTCGTCCTGGTTTAGAACTACCGGAACTCACAAGACGGTCGGACGCAAATTTACCATTTAATGAGAGTACTGCATCCCAAATTGAAGATGCCGAACGCAAATTTGTTAAAATTGTTTTACAGGTCGAACCATTACCGGCTCCACGCTCTGTGCGGCCACCTAGTAAGGGATGGATTAGTGGATATTTCACAAAAAAAAAATTAGAGCGTGTTAAATGGGCCACCAAAGTTTACCAATTGGAACGAAAACTGCTCGAGAAACAAATGTTTGATCAGGCGGAGGAACTAATTGATATGGCGGCGGGTGATTTTAGCGATTGGATCAATAGTTTGAGCTCAGATGCGCGTACCAATATCTCGAAAGATTTGATCAAAGAGTTATTCCCAATTCGGCTCGAGGGTGACGCCTCCAAAACATTATACGTTGAACCAAAATTAATTACGGCCGTGCCCGAAGAGGTGGGCCGCAAATGGAATCTGCCCGAATTAACACTAGAAAATAATGTCATCAATTTGATGAATGAGGCGAAAAAAAAAATGCGCCATAAACCAAAGCGTGTTGCGTTCGGGCGTACGCTACCAGTTGATTTGCAGGTGAAAAAACGAATTGAAGATGAAATTGATCGGAAATCGATGAAAATCGATTTTCCCGCTGAGCTAAAATCGAAAAAGGTGATGTTTCAGGGAATTCATCATTTGCGTTCGACGAAGGCAATGATACAATATTTGATTGATAATCCGGTATATCCAAAGCCAACATTTTTGAAACGTTCAGGCTTTTTCAACATTTCAGTGGATAAAGATGATTTGTCGCACACACCATTATACGAACATTTTGTTTAAAGCTGCCTTGCTATTTGTATTCGAATATTTTATTAAATTTAAGTTTTGCGTTCAAATGCTGTGTGTATTTAATAAAAAATAAATAAACAAAAATCAATGAGGAATGACAAGTGTGTTTCGAATTCTAATCCTCTATAATGTCAGATTGGTCGAAACAATTCTGTTTGTATTCTACCCCAGGGTGCAGTCTAGAGAGGTGATGCTTATATTACCGCAGCATAAATGTTATTAAATATTGTTCGTTTGCTCGTTATTTGAACCACTGCGCGTTTATTTAAACGAAAAAACCGTAAATAATAAAATACCAATGTTTCTATATATCAAATGATTGCATTATGGTTGTACCGATAAAATACAATTCACTTAAACGTATGGATCACCATTTACAAAAGTATAATTTAACTGCATTTGGTTGTAAAACTGGCCTCATTTCAAATTTAAATCATTTTGTTTATTTAGAGTGTAATTGTGTAGTGTGCGTAACTACCAAATGCGTTATTGGTGATAGTTTTATAGAATTTCCGTTAATGCATTTAAATCTCTTTTCAAAACGAGCGGGATTTAAAACCAATCGTGCTCAAATACGATGAATTTACTTCACCGTCATTTTTATCCATTACAAAATTATTAAATTGACCCAAAACAACGATATATAGCGTTGTATAGAGTGCGGAATGTAAATATGTCTTTCATACTATAGAAAACATATTTACATTCCGAGTTAATGCTGAACATGATGGGCCGATCACAAAAAGGTCAAATCTGAAGCGTCTAGATTCGATCCACTAGGTTTCCTGTCCCCGTCAATAGTTTTATTGAAAATTGTAATTCAAAAATTATGGCTGCTAAAGCTCACTTATACTAACTACTATGCAGATGTAGAAATACATGGTTTTGCAGACGCCAGTGAAAGAGCCTACAGCGCCGTCGTTTACAGTAAACTTACTGATGAAAGTGCTGCTCATTTATTGGCTCAACTGATGCATGCAATTAACGAAATTTCAGTACTCCGCCATAGTACTCGCGTGGCTTTCAACATATCCTGCAAGATAGAAAACGTTTGTGGCGAATCGGACATGTGAAATCTTGGACAAATTTCCGCGGCATCATTGGGCACACGTGAGATCAGCTGACAATCCCGCTGATCACGGTTCGAGAGGAGTGTTACCACACCAATTGGAGAATATCAAAACTCAATAAGATTCTTCGTGTCGTCGGATATACATTAAACGATACAGAAGAAATATAAGTTAAAGTGAGTTAAAGTCAGGGTAAATAGAGGAGGCAAGAGTAGTTTGCATTATATGGGCGCAGAATAATCGATTCGGAGGAGATATAGCGAATTTGAGAAAGCACGGTACGGTGAAAAGTAGTTCGAGATTGGTTTCTATAGCATCCTTTGTCGATGCAACAAGTGTACTACGGGTAGGAGGGCAATTGTCAACGCTGATTGTGATTACGACAGCAAATATCCAGCCATTCCGCCTGCTGATCATGTACATCAGAATAATCTACATGCTGGTCCAACATTGAAGAATCATATCATAAGGCAAAAATATTGAATTGTGAACGGACGTGCAAAAATACGGTCAATATTGAAAGGATGTGTGGTCTGCGTACAAAATGCGCACCAAACTAGTAAGCAATTAATGGGGAATCTACCTTCCGAACGTGTGACACCAACACTCTTTCACTAACTGTGGAATTGATTTTGCGGGTCTGATTTACTTTGCATCAAAGAAGGGTAGAGGAGCAACGAATCTGTCTATCGGTAAAGGCAATACAGATTGAACCTGTGAGCGACCGATCCAGTGATGCATTTTTGGCGGCTCTCAAGCGTTTCACGACGAGAGGAGGAGTGCCAAAGAAAATATATACGGATATTGGCTCTAACTTCATAGGCGCCAGAATTTCTTAGTACCAAAAATATAGAATGGCATTTCAGATACCACCATCTTCTCCAAATATTGGTGGACTATGGGAATTTGCTGTAGAATCGGTTAAGACTCACTTACTCAAGTCAGTCCACAACATAAACCTAACTTTCGAAGTGAGTACGTGAGTTTGTAAATGGCCCTTAGGTAGAGTAATTCAGGTACACCCAGGGAACGACGATATGGCGAGAGTTGTGACAGTTAAAACCAAAAATGTCACGTTGCAACGACCGGTAGTCAAGTTTTGCAGGCTGCCTATTGTTTAATGTCATGGACGTCAACGGGAGTATGTTCGAGCTGATCCGCAGTTAGACCACAATACCTCAATTATTCAATCAACATTCACAGCTGAGAAGAAAGTCGATGTCAAACTTAAAATCTGTGCTTTCTGTGATTTTACAGAAGTTTGCTGGCAAGGTGATACATTGCGTAGATTCATCAATTTGCTTTCGCCCATTTCCAATATCCATTAATTGTTTTGTAAAATTTCCAGCCGATGCATCCCGTTGTAGTTGGACAAGCATGTTGGTTTTCAAAGTCAATTTCTGTAAATGACGCCATAAAACTAATGATTTGAGACATACATTAAGTTCATCAGCGGGTGTTGAACGTGGTATAACCGGCAGTATTTGTCGAAAATCACCAGACAATAAAATGAGTGCGCCACCGAAGATCCGTGCGTTTCCTCTCAAATCTCGCAGTGTACGATCAAGCACTTCCAATGCTTTCCTGTGAGACCATTGTACATTCGTCCCATATACGATAATTTGAGACGTTTGGAGTACTTTGCCCATTCCAGAGTTTTTGCTGATGTTGCATTATGGTGCCTCTTTGTTTTGTAAATTCAACGGTAGTTTCAATGCTGAATGCGCTGTTCGGCCACCATCCAAAAGAGTTGCCGCAATTCCAGATGATGCCATGGCCAGTGCAATATTATTTTGTGATCGTTTGGCTGCCAAAATGAGTGAAAGAAGAAAAGTCTTGCCTGTGGGCATCTATGAAAAACAGTCCACCGCTTTGTTCTTTAATCGAACGCATAATTCTGTCATACGCAATGCGTTGTTCTGGAACCAACTGCGGAAGATTTGTCTGAACAAATGTCCCTAGCTCGTCAGAATCAAAGTGTGATTCTCGTTGTAAATCACGATCGCAAAGGTCGTTCGCTGGTCGGTTGGGAGCAGATGTTGAATAAACGATGTAGAATATCTTCACTCATGTAGTCCTTGTATTTTTCCCAAAGATCTTTTGGATTAGATGGGAAGCAGGTTGTCAATATCAGTATTCGAGCAGTATTCGATGCATCAGCGAGAGCAATGTCCCAATGTGCATCATTCTCAAGAAGATTTAGTTCCTGGCAAGCTTGCCGATAAGTGGCGTACAGCCGACCGTTCACTGTTGTTAAATCTTGGAAAGATGTCGGTTCACGTACATTGATTAATAGCAATCGCAGATAGAAGCATTCTGTATTGTTCGGGTGAACAGTGTACAGACGACCCAATGCGTCACTGGAATACAAATTAAGATGTCCTTCAACTGTTTTACCTTGTTTGCGACGTTGAAACTTTTTAGCCGATGCGTTCCATGTGTAGAATTTCGGTACCTCAGAATAAAGTAGAGTTTTTGCAAAAGTATCATCTGGGCACAAGTGAGTAAAATGCAGTTAAAATTGTTGCCGGTCGAACCAATGCTCTTGCACGTACATTATCTGCTGTGAAGTACACGCGCTGTCCATTCTCCATAATATAGCGTCCAAGTTGGTATTGGTTGATTTCATCGAGCGGTGCTGTCACATTCCCTACTCCGAAGACTGCCCTGTCGCTTCCTTTGTTGACATATTTGCAAATGTATTTGATCGACTTCACTGAATTGCAATACTCAACATTAATGTGTGCTTTGAAGGTCTTTGAGAGCAACGGTGAATATGGCATAACCCAACGATTATCGACTTCGATATCAACGTTTCGTACTTTCAGAACGATGGATTTGCCACCATCCTCAACTGATCGTCGACGATACAGTGGGTATCCGTCATTGCCAGTGATGGTATCAGAAACCAATTTGTATGGCTCGCTCAAACAAGCACGCATTTCGGCCTGATAATTAGGGGTGTTTTTAAAATTTTGATCTCCACATTTCAATCTTAATCTGAGAAGAGCACGGAAATGGCCACCGTTATTTGCATGGTGGTCCAATGAACAGAGGAACTACCGAAAGGCATGTAGGAAAGCCTTTACTAGAGCCAAAAGTACGAGAGAGGCTCAAGATTGGGACTTAAAAGAATACAAAAAAGAATTAAGGAAGGCACAAAGGAGGTCTTGGAGACTCTTCTGTGATAAAATGAAAGAAGTCTCCGAGACCTCCCGTCTTAAAAAGATACTGTCTACTAATCCAACCAGTCCCAGTTATTTAATTAAACCGGACGGATCTTGGACTGCTTCTAGTGAGGAATCTTTGAAACTTTTCATCGAAACCCACTTTTCAGGAAGCTTCGTCGACTCGACAGAGACTAGTAGAAACACATTCATTGCGCATAGAAGATATCGTAACAAAAAAACGGATCCTATGGGCACTTGAAGGTTTCAAACCTTATAAATCGACTGGTCCTGACCGAATTATGCCAGCGGAAATTCGAAACAACACGTCGATTATTCTCCCCTGGCTGGAAGTAATCTTCAAAGGGTGTTCAAAACTGGTCTGTATTCCGCGGAGGTGGACAGAGGTCAGGGTGATCTCTATTCCGGAAGCGGGTAAAAGCTCACATGGCTACGCAAAAGACTTAAAACCCATTACTATATCATCCTTTCGGTTGAACACCTTGGAAAGTCTGATAGATGTTTCTATACGATCAAAAATTAAGCCTATTGACTGGGTACAGTCTCAATATGCCTACTGTAAAGGGAAACCTGTAGACGCAGCTCTGCATGTCCTGGTAAGCACCATTGAGAAACCAATATTCTCGCAAGAGTTGTGTATGGTGGGGTTCCTTGATATTGAGGGCGCCTATACTTGGGGTAGACTATAAGTGGTTTAACTCGGAGCTGAGGGAATCCACCATTAGGAGGCGGGTGGCTAAGGGAACCCCGCAGGGAGGTGTCCTGTCCCCTCTTCTCTGGAACATAGCAATCAATGGGTTGCGATTAAAGCTGGAGAGAGAAGGGATCGGAGTGATTTCTTATGCAGATGACGTAGCGAAAGCTCCTAATCATTACGAGGTAGGCCATCAGATGTGGACTGGACTCGTCCAAAACCGAAATGGTACCTCTTTTTCCATTTTTTTTATTTAATTTTTGTTTTACATCCAAACATATCAAACTACAACCACTTGTCTAGCCGCTCTCCTACGAATGATCCTAAGGTTTTTTCGATTCGAACTCGTGACGAAGATAACATAATAAAGTTAAATTATTTCCTTCTCACTATGAAATATTTCAATAATTTATTTTTGTTATGTTGTCCTCGTCATGTGTTCGGATAGCGAACATAGCGTTCGAGTTGGAAATGATTACTTGGCTATACGAATCAGCCCAGTAATCAGGTTTTTATTAGAGTTGGTATAAATAGAGAATTAACGTTCTCACAAAAATTGTATCAAATTTTAAATGATTCAAATCATCTTTGGTATTGATCGGTCGACTCTCCAAAGTGTAACCCGTGCAAGGCGATACCAGCTCACTATTATTCCTCGTTAAAGTTCTCAAATTTACCGTAAAATATGAAGAATCCAACACCATATAGAGTTCAAATTCATCTAACTGTATGTGAGGACAGACCAAATTTTCAATCAAACGATTGTGTATAAGGTACAGTCCTTAACAAAACTATTTGTGCAATTTTGACCCAACAATTAACTTAAACAAAAAACTAATTTATTTGTTATTCGTCACTGAGCACAATATAGACATAATGTTAACATCTGAAACACGATTGTAGGGTACTATTCTGCCGGGCTGCCTATAAGAGAATTAGCACGAATGTGCAACGAGCAGCTTAAAAAATCTGCAAGGGAGAGGGCGAATACGAGCGAGAACCCCCAAAAGAAGATAATATAATAGTGAATCTCCTAAAACGCAACCCCCAGCAAAAAATCAAATAACTTCAGAATGAAATAAATATGAATCGAAAATTCAAAATCTGTCAGATGACTGTACGAAGACGACTACACAAGGCAAATGTCCTATACTATTGAAAGGAAGCCGTTCATAAGCCAAACAAATAGAGGAAGCGACTTAAATTTGCACACATCTATACCAGTCAAAGCCTGTGGAGTTCTAGCGTAATATTTTGTGGACAGATGAGTTATGTTTTAGTTTGGTTGGAACCTATGGTAAAAAACATTTTTATTCGACTCCCGAACAAAAAAAATCGCAGCGGTAATATGCCAACTCGCCATTGTGGTGGCGGAAAATTATGGTATCGGAGTGTTTCAATCGGTTAGCTCATGTGGTTTGGTTCGTTTGAGCCGCATTACTTCGTTTTAACTATCCAGTAGTTCCCGTAGTACGGCCTCAACGTTGGTGTGGATGAGAATCCTCTTTTCATATTTGAAGGAATATTCGCGGATGACTTCATCTATCAATTGTATTTGTAGATCAATGTGTCTTTCCCTGTTAGTCACAAATTGGTAAGCGTTGGTGACCATTCGAAGAAATTTATTTTGGCTACGTTGGATAATGTCTCTATTGGATTTATGAGTACAACCCCATAGCTGCACCACCATACATCCATATTGGTTTGACGATAGTCTGGTAAATTAGTCTTTTGCAATACAGGTTCATTTTGGATTGATCCCTATTTAACCAGTGCATTTGACGTTGTTTTGATTGTATCTCGTTCAGCTTTTTGTCTCACGTGATTTTTTTCAGTTTAGCCTTGAGTCTAAATGCAGACCAAGGTATTTGGTCGATTCAGCCTGCGGTACTTGCACCCCTTTGATGTATATGGGCTGGTTATTTAGTAACGTTGTTCATTGCTCGTTGAAGATTTTCCACTCATCAAAAATGTCAATCACTCGTGCCAAACCCTATCAAAGTTTGTATGCAGCAAAAATACACCAAATTCTAACGCTTGCTCTACCACCGTAGTGATTCGATGGACTTCATCTATTGTGCAGTGGTTACTCCTGAATCCAAATTGAAAATCAGTAACGTTTACCATTGGCCTGAGACGTTTCAGAAGTAGTTTTTCAAACAGCTTTGATAAAATCGAAAGCAGTGAGGTTTGCCTGGTTTGCCTGGTTTCTTCAGCACAATTATTTGGGCCGTTTTGAAGCATTTGGGTACATACTTCAATCTCACACAGACATTAAATAAGTATGTGATCATGATGATTGCTTTACGTGGTAGTTCCTTGAATAGACCTGGTGATATTTCATCAATTCCTGGCGCCTTTGTTTGGTTAAGATTTTTGTCGAACCCAACTCAGGTCGTTTGAATTTTCTGGTGGCTTTCCATAACGAGTAGTCCTTATCCATTTCTGGACCTAGCCCGCTTAAGTAGTTGTCGAAGCAATTTTGTGGCGGTGGAAATTGTAAGGCAGCCAAACGAAACTTTTGCTGCAATAAAAAATATCTGGGATCAAATTCCAACACAAATGCTAGAAAATCTCGTGAATACCATTCCACAGCGTCAAGTTAATTTTTGGGTCAAAATTTTAAATTTACTCGAGTGATTGGTTCAATTTTGTGCGTTGCACAAATCATTTTGTTAAGGACTGTCGGTTCTCTCTGTAACCTAATTATCATGGTTTTCCAATAAAAATGAAAAACCATCCTTTTTTGTTTTTGTTGTTGTAATATTTTAGAAATTATTTTTCGATTTTTTTTATCCGTACATAGGTAGCTACCGTAGAAAATTTGATTACCTCGTACACTTGTTGTTCCAGCTATATGTCGTTTGATAATAGCGCACTGTTACAGGAAATTAAATTATAGAAAAATAAAAGATTTTTTGTTGTTTTGGTTTTTTGTGTGTCTGATGTTCATTGGAAGCAACAAATTAATAAGGAAATGGCAAAAAAAAACAAAAAAGAAACGGGGTCAGGATGTTACTAATGTGTATACGAATATGAATTCCATTTCATCAATTCGTGGTAAATTTTGGCGATAAAAGAAACTTCTATATATACATCTGTGGCAAATTATCAAAAGGGCATAACTCGAGTTATTTTCAATATTTGTACTCATTACATTTCGCTGCATTGGAAATAACTTTATTACGGCACATTGCAAAAGGGAATAACTCAATTTTTTGTTTATCTTATTAAAATATATTTTTACCGAATAGTTATATCTAAAAAAGCAAAACATGAGAAACTGAGAAACATCATAATCAAATAAGTAGGTTAGGTTAGGTAAGGGTGGCCGCCCTAAAGGACTAGCATAGACACAAAATTGGTCCGTAGCTGTACCACATTCGAGTTTCCTTCTCTTCACTCGCTAAACCATCCTGAGCTTACCAAGAAGCGATTAAAGTCCCGGCATACTAAGATCCGTGAGGTCGTTCAAAGGGGAAGTTCCCATAAATTTTGTTCTGCTGTACGCTAGACTAGGACAGGTGCAGAGCAGATGGAGCACATTTTCCCTCTCCTCCTCATCACCACTCACACCCAGTCTGCTCGCATGTATCCCATAATGAGACAATGTCCCGGTATAGCTCCCACGACCATACCAATATGGTGCCGTCTAAGCGATATCAGTTGGCCTGATCTGGACCGGTTAAGTCCAGGCCAGATCTGCCTGGTTATTACACACGAACTGCCGTTAGACCATCTGACGTTCGTTTCTTTTATAGCTTCTTCCTGACGCAGCAGTTTACATGAAGCAAGCGGTTTTATATCCCGCCTGCTTTGGGTTATTAGGCGTGCTGTACCCTTGCGGGCCAACTCATCTGCCTTTACATTCCCTGCGATATTGAAATGCCCCGGCACCCACGTCAAGCGGCCGTTGAACTGATCAGCCATCTCATTTAAAGATGCTAGACGGTTCTGGGCTACCTTCGACGTCAGGGAGTATGATTGTAGCGTTTTAATAGCAGTCAGGCTGTCCATAAAAATACGAATATCCCTCGTAGATGTTATATTATACTTCAACCAGTCCATGACTTCCATTATCGCGATCAGTTCAGCTTGAAAAACGCTGCAAAAATCGGAAAGACGAAAAGAGAGGTTAACCCCTAGTGCCTCACAGAATACGCCGCAGCCAACTCCACTATCCCTTTTTGAGCCATCCGTGAAGAAGTTAACGCCTCATTATCCATAACCGTTTCGTTCACCCAGTCCTCTCTGGTGGGAAACTCAGTTTGGTATCTCATCTCACCAGATGGCAAAGGAATAGCGTAGTCGGTAGCTTCCGGAATACCGCTGTTGCATAGGATAGATGAGTGCCGTGCATTGATACAGGTCCAAATAGATATGGATTTGAGCCGAATGGGTGAGCAAGATGCAAGCTGCTCGGCCGCAATATCCATGGGAGTAAGATGAAAGAGAATCTCCAGAGCTTCAGTAGGTGTGCTCCTGAGAGCCCCTTCTTTGAACTTTCATCAATAGTTTAAGGTTGGCCATAATTTTTAACGCTGGCCACCAGACGACAACACCATACAGCAGTATAGGTGTACTATATGTACTATATGTGGGGCTCCATACACCATCTCTTTCAAATGGCATTTTTGCAGGAGTAGAGCGCTATAGTAGCTTTCTTTACTCTCTCTATACGATGTTTGATTTCCAGCTTAGCTTGCTGTCCAAAAGCAGTGCGAGGTATTTTGCTCAAGATCCGTAAAGATCAAGCGAGTACCATTTAATGTTGGAGGGCCACACTGAGGAAGTTTATGCGCTTCCTGGTAAAGAGGACCAGCTCCGTTTTCTTTGGGTTGGCGTTCAGTCCGCAGCCGAATGCCCACTCGGAGTAGCCAAGCGCGCACTGCATGGGCCCACTCAGCGTACTAGGATATTTACCGAAGGCAGCAATATCAACGTCATCTGTGTCAGCAACCACCTTGAAGCCTTGCCCTTCCAGGTTTAGTAACAGGTCATTTATAAGGGGGGGATAGAACCCAAAATTGCGGTGTCCCTCTGCTCACGTATCTGCCGGCAGACGTCCCACCCAGATAAGCTGTCACGATCTTACCTCGAAGTATTTGATCTATCCAGCCTCTGAGTGATCCGTCTACCCCAAGACACGCAAGGGCCCGAGTGATTGCCCACGGTCTGACGTTGCTAAATGCCCCCTCTATTTCCAAGAAGGTTACCATTGAATATTCCTTATATTCAAGTGATTTCTCAATCGGGCCTATAATAGAGTGGAGAGCTGTTTCCACCGATCGACCCTTACAGTATGCGTGTTGAGATCCCGACAGCTCACCCGGCTTGATTGAGCCTCTAATGTAAGCCTCTATTTGTCTTTCCAGTGATTTTAACAGAAAAGAAGATAAGCTTATAGTCCTAAAGTCTTTGGGATAGCAGTGAGAGGTTTTTCCCGCCTTAGGTATAAATATTACTTTTACTTCAGTCCACTATCTAGGAATGTGACAGAGTTCTAGGCTGCCTTTGAAGATAACTTCAAGTAGGGTTAAGTCAATAGTTCGCTAGATATCCGGAGGAATAGTGTCATCAGGTCTGGCCGATTGATATGGCTTAAAACTGTTTATTGCCCATAGGATATTCCGCATTTTTACTATATGACTTACGGAGACTACACCCCTATTTATCATGAGTCTCTCCGGAGCTAGTACCGAGCACTCCGGGAAATGCATTTTTAGTAATAGCTCCAGGGATTCCTCACTACATGTAGTCCATGAACCTTCCGGTCGTTGTAGATAACTCGGGAAGGAAGGACTAGAACATAGTACTTTGCGTAGCCTGGCCGCCTCCGAGGTCTCCTGTATATTTCCGCAGTAGGTTTTGAGGACTTCCTTGTAACTTGACTTCCTGCAATTCATACGAGTACCTTGGAGTTCTCTCGACCACCAGGGTGGCCGAGATTTACCCAAGGGCCTACTGATGGGACATGCATCTAACATAACCTTGTTAAAAGCTTCAGATAGCTTGGTTACTAGAGCATCTAGCTCCTGTGTAGATGCACGAGGGGTTGGAACCGATACCGGTAATGAGTTACCCAGAATGGTTCTGAAACAATCCCAATCAGTTTGCCTCCTATTCCTGAAGGGTGGTTTGCTAGTGGGTTTTGTATCCATTTCGTACTGGAGATAACAATGGTCAGAAAAGAAATGGTCTTCGGACACTTTCCAGTTCAATACCCTCTCCTTAATAAAATCCGAAACAAGTGTGATACCCAACACTTCCTGTCTATTTTTAATAATAAGGGTTGGCTTACACCCGAAATTACATATATTAAGGTTAGTACTTAAAATAAAATCAAGGAGTAACTCATCTCGCCTCTTGATATTTGTACTTCTCCGAATCTGCATACAACTTTGATCGATTTAATTTCTGCTCGGAATGTTGAATTTGTTACAGCCGAAAATTTTAAAGTTGAAAGTGTTTTATTGATATATTATCGCTTCAGCAGTATGTAGATAGTTTTGATTTTTGGTCATGTAATTACGAAGCACTATAACGTTGATGTGTAATATAACGTTGATGTATATTAATTCAAATGACTTTGATGTATGATACACCGCTGTCTTCTTAGTACTGCAGTACAGGTTTCGATTTGTTTTATATATCCGGCATTCGCAAATTTCGTTGATTAAAATCCACTGATGTTGTGTGTGATTTATAAACTTTGCGCGTTGGTTATGACATACGGTGTTATCCAAAACCAATATTTTAATTTGCGATGCAAAAATTCAAAATATATATACTGTGTTATAATTGTGTCTTCAATATTTTGTGTTATAATTGTGTCTTCGTCACGGTCACCAATATAGTTGTGTGTTGTCAACTCCAAAATAACTTTTAACACCAACTATTTCTTTTTTTTTAATTTTATTATTTTTATTTTTAAAGTAAACAACATTTACAAATTTTAAATTTATAGAATTAATTCTATACTGAATGGATGCTGTTGAGCTTCTAATTTTTTTATATTTTTTTTTAATACAAGAAATATGATTCCCGCTAAAAGTTAATAAAACCCATACCATAAACATTAAATTAGGTGATCGTTCACTGCGTTGGAAACGCTATAGATGAAACGAGACAAATAATTACAATGACAATTGCAATTTATACGAGTACATCTCAAACATGATATTGTATTGCTAATTATGTTGTATATTTATGGAATATTTTATGTTTGTGTGTTATTGAGTAATATAGATTATAATAAAATGTTATGTGTTAGGGTGCAGGCAGGTAAAATGGAAAATTAATTTGTTTTGATTTAATGTAAGAATTATATATGTAAATACATGCTTATTGTAACTGAAATAAAATTATTATTTTATTTAAGTCACTACAGTTCTCGAAAACCATTAATTAAAATCCGTATTTCTTATATGGGGCCATATATTGGTACATATGAGCCCACTGGGCAAATTGCAACATACGGCTGGTGTTCAACGATTTATCACAGCAAGTGGATATCATATGTCAAGTCGAAAACAAAGGAAACTTTTTCCGGCAATCATGGTTCTCGACCCCGAAAAAATCTACTATCACGATAGTATTATGATCCTTTTCTAATTTCTACTCTCAGCCCCGAAAAATTATACTATCACGATATATTTACCAAAATAAATGTACATAGTGTACATAATTTACTCTCAGCCGCGACTCGTATTTAGATATAATTTTAATAAGATTAAAATTGAATCACAATAAATACAATTACATTGCGGAAGAACTATTGTTACATGAACTCAGAAACTATTCGCTGGCCGGATAAGCGGAGTTTACTATGTGATTAAGGAAGGTTTCATGTATCTTCAGAATTTTTTTTAGATTTTTTGTATGTCAGAAACTATTCGCACCTTAATCCTGCAAATTCACTATTCGCTATCTGAGTCCTTCAAAGTCACGATAGAGTGGATTGCCGGCTCAGATGAGTATAGTATGTGATAGTATGGATGGTTTGATAAACCTGACGTAATTTTTTTTAGAATTTTTGTATGTATGCAGTTTGTAATAGTTTTATAGTTGGTATCAGAAAAATTGGCACTTAACAATTACTTTTTTATATAACAAAGTATTTTTTTTTTTTTGTTTTTTTTGTTTATTTATATTACGACTGAGTCTTGTACCCATTTAGTAATTTACATTGCATAATACAGTATTTTGAATAGTCGGCGTAATCAAGTGATTATCTCCAGTTTAGTGTAACTCCTCCCTCAGATTTTTCGCCACAGTAAGTCTACTGACCTCCTGGTCGCGATAAGTCCAGTGGTTTGGTTCTTTGCAGTCTTCTTGTTGGAGATGTAGTCAGCATACAGCGTATGTCCAGATTTTGATGCTGGTGCAGACGTTGTAGGTGTTTTGTTGCATGATGCTTAGTTTCATCCGCGACAAGCTCAATCTTGAGATCTCGATGGAGGTTGTCGTTTCGAATGTACCACGGTGCATTAACAATACATCGTAGGATTTTATTTTGCACTGTTTGTATGATTTTGATATTTGTCTTCTTGGCACATCCCCAGAGTTGGCTACCATATGTCCATACAGGCTTTAGAATTTGTTTGTATAACAGCAGTTTGTTATGGATCGCTAGTTCAGATTGTCTCCCTAGGAGCCAATGCATTTTTCTAAATTTTATGTTTAGTTCTTCTCTCTTCTTTTTTATGTGTTCCTTCCATCTAAGCTTAGCATCTAAAGTCATACCAAGATATTTGGCAGTGTTTGCATGGGGTACTACTATTGAGTTTATCATTATTGGTATATGGTTAACTTTTTGATTTGTAAAGTTCACTTGGATTGATTTTGATCCATTTAATTTAATTCGCCATTGCTTTGTCCAATTACATATCAGGTTAGTAGCCCTCTGTAATTTACTAGTGGAGTCATTGATGTTCTTTGCTGTTGCAAGTATTGCCGTGTCATCGGCAAAAGTCGCCATTGTTTCTTCTGAAATTGGTATATCTCTAGTATATAGGAGATAAAGGATTGGCCCAAGAACACTCCCTTGTGGTACTCCGGCTGTTATTCTTTTTAGTTGGGAGTACTCATTTTCATACTTTACTCGGAAGTGCCTCTCTGATATGTATGATTTTAAAATTTGAAAAAATGGCTCCGGAAGATCTCGATGAAGTTTGAATTCTAGCCCCTGGTGCCATACTTTGTCAAATGCTTGCGCTACATCAAGGAATATAGTTGAGCATATTTGTTTGCTTTCTAGTGATTTCTCGATTACATCAGTAATTCGATGTACTTGTTCTATCGTAGAATGTTTTTCCCTAAATCCAAACTGATGTGAAGGGATAAGATTCCTTTCTTCGATAATTGGTTTTAGTCTTTTAAGAAGAACTTTTTCAAATAGTTTCGATAATGTTTATTGGTGTAATATTTTCCTCTTCCGTTTGTTTTGGATAAGGTTGGAATGTTTCTTCAAGGTGATTTGCAAACAAATCTGCTTTTTGTTTAGCATTTCGAGCCCAATTTTGATTATTTTTAATTGGAGGAACCTGAAGTTTAGGTCTTTTAATATTCTTAGTTGCTTTCCATAATGAATAATCAGTATCTTTTTGCCCAGTTAGAGTGCTGAGGTATTTATTAACTGATTGATTTTTTATAAGGTATTTTAATTTGTTACACAAATGATTAAATACTCTTTTATTTTCAGCATTTCGATGTTTTTGCCAATTCTTCCGTGCTTTTCTTTTATTTTTAAGAAGTTCTCTCACTTCCTCTGGATAGCTAGCATTTCGCTTCATTTCCTGCCTATTATTTGGAGTGCTTTCCTACGCAGCATATTGGATATTATGGATGAGCTTATCTAATTCGTCTTCTATTTGGACTGGTCCCTGAATTGGGTTCTGCAGACTAATTCTTTCTGTTAACTGTGTTTGGAAGAGATCCCAATTGGTTTTGAAGCTCGTTAATTTCGGGTTGCTCTCTTTCAAAATAATTGTTTGGCTAAGTATCATAATAACTGGTGAATGATCTGATGATAGACTTTCACTGTTCTCTATATGGATATAATTATCTGAAATCCCTTTTGTAATAAAGAAGTCTATAAGGTCTGGAATCTTACTGGTATCCGTAGGCCAATAGGTTGGTGTACCGCCTGAGTGAAACTCGCATTTTAGTTGTTTGCCTGCTGCGAACAGTTCTTTTCCTTTAGCGGTCGTTAACCGAGATCCCCAATATGTATTTTTTGCATTATAGTCACCTCCAACTAAAAAGACACTTCCTAGCGTTTTCAGAAGATTAGTATAATCTACTTGTTTGAGATTGTATCTTGGAGGGCAATATATTGCTGAGATACTGCATGTTTTAATATTGCTTAATTGTATTTTGATTGTTGTGACTTGCATGGAAAGGTTCTCAACTTTTGGTTCTTCGTTATGTTTTATATACTCTTTTATGAGGATAGCTGATCCCCCTCTGGCTTTGTTCTCAGGATGTAGTGCATAGTAGCAATTATATCCTTTTATTTTACAGAATGAAGTTTTGGTGAAATGGGTTTCTGATATAAGACCTATATCTATATTATGCATATTTAAAAATATATCTAGTTCTTGAATGTGTTGCAATAGCCCATTTGCATTCCAGGTTACAATTCGTAATGTTTTATTCATTTCTTTTGTTTATAATTCGATTTTATATAATTTATATTTTGATACACTCGACCAAGGTTTTTTTCTACTCTTTTATTGAAACTAGTTTGTGATTACATTTCTTCTAGTGTTTTCTGCAGACTCATTTCCTGCGAAATAAGTCTTTTGTTAAGGTTCTCTAGATTTCTCAGTATGTCCTGTAGAACGAGATCCACTTTTAAGTGTTTCTCCTCTGTTTGCTGAACTACTTGTGCATAAGTAACGTTTTCGTTTACTCTCTGTCATATAACAAAGTATGTGCGGTAAAACCAATTTGGAAGAATTTCGTATTTTTATAATGTTTTCCTTTAGGTCATCGAATTTTTCCCAATATTCAGAATTTTTACAATACGCAGTATAATGATTGACTTTATAATTTATTATGGAATTAATTTCAAATTTTTTGGAATATTTTTGAAATATGATGCAACAATATAGCTTTTTGTTTCTCGTTATTGCGATATTCTGTATTGAATATGTCATATTGGCCAATAATTATATTCAGAGGGAATAATGCAGAACCACAACATTTTTTAGGTGGAATTGGAGGCAAGGATTTTTCAATATTTTGAATTCCGTGTAGCTCTAATAAATCGGTGTCTATTGCCAGCCATATAAGGTCTTTTTTCTTCCACTCTTTCATTGCAAGTTCCACATACGAACTCAGCTGTGCATGTTGGATATTTTTTCAAAAAGTAATCTGTTATTGCCGTGATATTACATTCACAGTTTTTTTTAGTCCAAAATTATATTTAACATTTTTTTTTATAGAATAGAGGGCATCGTATCGGATTTTTTCTGACGCATTTACGACTTTGCTCCTTGAACATTCACTATCGTTAAACATATAATTAAAACATTTTTTCAAATTGGCAAATCACTGAATTGCCGCATCAAAAGCACAAGTATTTTGATAAAAGGACGATTTCAAATTGTTACCATTGTGGAGTATAGCCAAATACATTCTTTTTTTTTTGCTGTGGTGGTAATACTGAAGGAACTTTTTGCAATTTGGCAGCCAGTTCATTCTGCTTATCTTCAGATTGTTCTTTAAACTGATTGATATTTTTAAAATTAAAATAATTTTGTTCCTCTTTTTTTACTATTTTATTTCTTTTACACCAAATTTCGGTTTTATCAAAACGTGATGGCGTTCGTTGAGTAAGGTTGTAATTTTGAGTGCTCGTAATTATATTTATGAAGATCTATTTTAACATCGACTATGGTTGTGTTGAGTTAATATTAATATTTGTATTAATAATCGTAAATTTAAAAAAAAAAAAAAAAATTAACTTTTTGTGCTAGTCAAATTAGTTAATTGTGCAATCTGTAATATAACATTACTTTTATCACGGAATATTAAACATTGTTTTTGTGCGTGCGTCCATAATGGATAAATTAAAAGAATCTATGAAAACAATTCAAGATAAATTAAATTTAATGGACGAAACTTTTCTACATTATAAAAATGATTTAGATAAAATTGTGACTGATTTGAAAAATGATCTAAAAAGTGAGTTAGAAACCTTTATGACCCAAGTGAAAGTTTTATGTGATCAAATGATTAATCTTAACAATAGAATTGATAAACTTGAACGTGAAAACAATAAATGTCATATGATTGTTAGTGGTGTTCCTGAACTTAATGATGTATCGGACAGAGCTCTCATTAGTAAAATTTGTGCTGCTATCGGTTACGAACAAAATGATGGTACCTTTACAAATATTTTCCGCTTAAAACGGACTGGCGAACGCAAATCTACATCAATCATCGCTGTATTTAGTTCTGTGGTTAATAAATCAGGATTTTTCATGAAATATAAAGCATTGGTTAATCTTAATCTGTCGCATATTGGCTTACAGTTACCTTCTAGAATCTACTGTAATGATGGTTTGACTGCTAAAAATGCTGCATTGTACTATAAATCTCGACAGTTACTGAGAGCTGGCATAATTTCGAAAACATTTACCAAACGTGGCCTTGTTTATATTGTTACACCGGAGACGAATAAAATTGTATTGATTCGAGATTTTATTGACCTAAACGTTAGAGGACTAACAACCAATAATAACGGTGATGTGGTACAAGTTACTAATCATGAAGCTGATAAGGGTGTAAATATTTTGGGCAACGAATTTAATACTCCAGCTGATGAACTTAGTAATCCTATGGATGATGAATTGCCTAGAATAAACATGAATTTTGATAAATTAGCAGCTTGTTCTTCGGCATCGGTTACCACGCGAGGTCGCACCAAACAAAAACAATAAAGCTAATGACACAATAGAGTTAAGTTATTTTTATTGATTTACTGTAAATATTTATTACGACCTCTTTAATTTTATGAATCAATTTCATGTTGTTATTTTTCATTTTTTTTAATGTCATACTACTTCATCATATTAGATTTTAAATTATTGTTTTCATTTTTATTATTAGTGTTTATACTATTATTATTACTATTTATGATTATTATTAATTTCAATATTATTATGTGCAAATGGCTGATGCTTCTTGATTGTCTTTTAGGAAAATTAAATTTGGAACTTGCATCTGGCGGGATTTTGGGTGGATGGTGAACCATAACACAACCGAACCTTGCAATTTATCAAATGTTGTTCTCAAGTGTGCTCTTAATAATAAACCTGGACTTAAATTTGGATATTTTAATGCACGTAGTATACTTCACAAAATGGACCAGGTAAAACAATTGTTTGATAGTGTAGCGTTTGACGTTATCTGTATATCTGAAACTTGGCTGAAAGATCATATTTATGATGCATCTGTGTCACTTTGTGGCTTCAATTTATTTCGGAATGACCGAACTACTACCAAAAGTGGTGGAATTTGCATTTACGTCAGACGAGGACTTCAATGTAAAGTAATATATAAAAGCACATCGGCTTGCCTTGAAATATTGTTAGTGGAAGTTGTTACTAATTCATGTAAACTACTGGTTGTCCTTGTATATAAACCACCAAGCAAACCCTTCGTTGGTGAATTAGATCATGTTTTGGGGCAGTTTTCAAGTATGTACAATGATATTGTTATTTGCGGAGACTTTAACTGTAACCTATTTAAGAACTCGAGTAACACTAAAAATCTAACTGATCTACTAATATCACATTCCATAGCAATATGTAATAAAGAGCCGACGTATTTTTATGCTGAATCTGCTTCATTGCTTGACTTGATCATTACTAATAATAATCAAAAAATTAAATTCCTTAATCAAATTAGTGTGGGTTTCTTGGATCATGACGTTTTATTTTGGACATACGATATATCTCTATGCAGGTCCCAAAAGACTTGGTTCAGGGATTACAAAAATATTAACATGTTCAACTTGCTTAGGGAATGCGCATCTTTAAGATTTGGATGACTTATTTAATTACAGTGACGTTAATCATCAACTATATTTGTTTAATGATATGGCAAATTATTTATATGAAAAGTATGTGCCACTTCGGTCTTTCAAACCCAAGGTTCGCAAGCCACCCTGGCTTACGGTAGAGATTCTTAATTTGATAACACTACGAGATTTTGCATTTATAAAATGGAAAAATGAGAGAACCTTGGATAACCGATAAATCTACAAAGAACTACGTAACAAAATTACTGCCATGATTCGCAAGGAAAAATCTGTTTATTTAGACAATTTATTTGATTCCGATCTACCACAACAAAAATTTTGGGGCTTGATCAATAGAATTGGGTGTGGTAAAAAACATCGGGCCTCAAATTGCCAGTTCTCAGCCTATGAGCTTTCGAAAGAATTCAATAATCCTCTCGGAAATACACAAATTCCCAATTATAATCATCAAAACGCACAAATGAACCCAACATCCCAAACTTCTAAACTATCATTTACATGTATCGATTTCCAAACATTAGATAAAGCTCTTAAATCTATAAAAAGCGAGAGTATAGGGCTTGATCTAATCCCAATTAAGTTCATTAAACTAATTTCTCCGATTGTTCTTAAGTATATCTTATTTATTATAAATAACGTTATTACATATTCTTGCTTCCCTGATGCATGGAAACAAAGTAAACTAATCCCTATTCCTAAGAACAGAACTCCTTCGACAGTATCGGATTATCGCCCTATAAGTATTCTCCCTAGTTTGTCTAAGGTTATCGAAAAAATATTGAAAGAGCAGATTACCGAACACCTAAATAAATTTGGTTTACTGGATCTATATCAATCGGCCTATAGCGTTGCTCATAGCACGTCTTCGGCTGTTTTGAACATTGTTGACGACATACGTCGAAGTGCTGACTCTAATAAAGCTACTATTTTGGTTCTATTGGATTTTACGAAGGCTTTTGATTCCATCAATCACCATATTTTGATTAACAAATTACAAAGAAATTTTCAGTTTTCTCGTACTGCGTGCAGTCTTATTCACAGTTACGTTTCTAACAGAAAATTTTGTGTACAATGTGGTGAGACTTTTTCAGATGTTTTTATACGAATTCATGTGGTGTTCCTCAGGGTTCGGTATTGGGTCCGCTTCTATTTTCTCTTTATATTAATGACCTGCCGAAAGTACTGCGAGATTGTAATTATCATTTGTTCGCTGACGATGTTCAAATTTATACCGCGTGCTCACCCAATGAAATTAATGCTGGTATACTTAATATTAACAGTAATATCATTAAGATTGAAGATTGGGCTACCCATAATGGCTTGGTCTTAAATCCCAAGAAAACGCAATCCATTGTAATATATAAGCACAAACTTAACACACGTCATTTCCCGTCTATTTCAGTGTGCAATGAGAATATTCCGTTTGTGGATTGTGTAAATGATTTGGGTGTTCTAATTAACAACTGTTTATCTTGGGACGAACATATAAACATGATTTGTTGTAAAACCTACATGAAGCTTCGTACTTTATGGTCGGTGACTGACTTTGCATCAATTAAGTTAAGACATAAATTATTTTTATCATACATTTTTCCTTACTTTTCATATGGTGAAATGATTCTATTTGGAATGCATGAATACAATATGGATAAACTTAATAAAGCGTTTAAAGCTGGTGTTCGTTACATTTTTCGCCTCCGTAAATATGATCACACCTCTTCAGTTTTACCCAAGATTATTGGATGTTCTCTAAATGACTATTATACATTTCGTATTTGCCTATCAATATACAAGGTGCTAGATACACGGATACCGTTATACTTATTTATGAGGTTTGAAAGGTCCAATTTGTTGCGTAATATTATATTAAAATTGCCTAGGAATAAGACCAGGCTATTAAATTCGTCGTTCTATGTCAAGGGTGTCGGTTGCTGGAATAGTTTACCATCTTCTGTTAAATTGGCAGCGTCACATGCAAGTTTCATAAAATTATATTTTGCAAATCTTTAAACTCTTTTGTTCACGAAAAACTAACTAGTATCAGGGCATTTGTAGATTATTTTAATTGAAATTATTATTATTATTATTATTTCATTATTACTTCTGTTATATTGTTGTTGCTATTATTATTATTATTATTGTAACAATTATTACTATTATTTTACTTTTAGTGTTAATTTGTAATATTGCTAACTTTGTTTCAATGTACTTAACATAATGTTAATAAGCTTTAAGCTTTTTTATGTATTATAAATAAATGAACAAATAAATAAATAAATAAATAAATAATAGTTAAATTGTTATTGAAACATTCTAATACAGCATTAATTTCGGCAAAACTGAAGTCGGTAACGACAGTATCAAAAATAGGCCATCTATAAAATTTTTGAATAATCTGAGGCAGTTTCCTATAGTTAAAGAACTATGACTCGCACTTATGAAATCACTAATTGAAAATGGATCACTTGGGTCATGGTCATATTTTTTAACGGAAACTATTAGAGCATAATACAAAACTATGGGTGTTTCTACATTTGGTGGTCGGACGAGTCCACCAGTAGCATCCATATAAACAACCATTTTTTTTTGAAGCATCATTATTAATAATAACTTTTATCATACCAATTGCATTTTGCTAAAACTAATAACATAGAATAACCAGTTTGATAGATGTTGTATATATTGATCAGGAGAACTTTTCGTACTTTTAATTTCAATATAAATATCTTCTATATCATCTGCATGGTTATCTTGGGCCATATTGTGTTGGTTTTGCTTCAAACTCATAAAACAGAGAGATATACAAATATAAATTACAATAGTATTTTTATGATTTTCTCCCATATAGCAAGGATTCTTAAATTTTTTCCCACGTGACGCAATTAAGGCAGACCGCCACGAGACATTTCGAGTAAGCTATTTAAACGACGATAATTATGACGTTAATTGTACGATCCACTATACCTAACTCATCAGCTCACCGACATACAAAAATTCAAAAAATATTACGTCAAGTTTATCAAACCATCTACTATCACATCCCATACTCATCTGAGCCGGCCATCCACCCCACCGTGACTTTACGGGAATATATCACAGCTCACCGACATACAAAATTCTAAAAAAATTACGTTAGGTTTATCAAACCATTAACTAAAACATGCCCTAAACATCTGAACCCCCAATCTTTATCTTCATTCACCTATCGTGCCAATTACTTCTTACGACAAGAATATATAAGCTAACACGACGTTTGCAAATTTTTAAATAGATGTTATCAAATTTTGGGATGATTTTTAAAATCCTGGGATGGGATGAGAATAGTATGAACATTTTTAATTTTTCTGGGATGGAATCCTGGGATAACTTCACACACTTATATTGTAGTAGTAAAACGGCATTACTTCACTTAAACCTTTTATTTATTGCACCTTGATTTTTGCAATATGAAATAACTCAATTGTTTCTTTGAGTATTGCACAGTCGGTTTTTGCAAAAGGGCATTGTTCATTAAATGCGAAAAATTTCGAAAAACAATAGTTATTGCCAGTATTTTTTGTCCTTCTGAAAACCACCAAAAAAAAGTTATACCCTTTTGCCTTTTGACCACAGATCATAATCTTTTATATGTATTGTGCGTATATGGTATTGTATCCGGAAATAGGTCGTTTTTACTTGAACACTTTGTTTCAATTCTCATTGTAAATGTGTACTTTTGCTGAAACCAAACTTGTTATCGCGCTACCAAATATATATATGTATATATGTATATATAAAAAATAATAACAAATGCTTCTTATCAATATTGTATCAACCGATAATTGGGATTAAATTATATATCATGCCCTAATCCTTTCTTAAATTGTTTAAGAAACATTTCATTAACAGTCTTGCAAAAATTGTTCATTCGTCAATTGTCTTTAAGTCGTACAACAAGTATAGCCAAGTTCCAAGTTGTGCCCAAGCTAATCAATTTTTACAAAAGTGAATATTTACGTGTTTGTGTACTTTTAAGTGAAAATGGTGATAAATTGTGCTTAGTGGATTTCAAATCTGAAGTGAAAATTATTATTTTTTTTTTTAAATCCAGTTTATTGGATTTCGATTGACGTGTGTGATTATAATATTTAGAGTTAATTAATACAATTGGTTGCCAAAATGAGCGCCATCGATTCAGATGTAAGTGGGAAATTTATATTCTAGTGTCTCGCCGCGATTCATAATATTTCTCAGTGTTACCAATATTGTTATATTTGGTCATGTGATTTAAGTAAATTTTTAATCGCCTGAATTTAATTAAAATCGAAAAAAACAAAAGAAAATAATCGCAAAATAATATTTACCGTTAATCTACAGATAAATCGTGCACATTTTTATATAAATCCATTTAAAGCTTTTGAACATTATATATTTCCGTAGATACCAACCATTTCATTGGATGTTACAAAACCAATTGGATTTAACGTACCAACCACAGATTTGGATATTAGCCCGCAAAAAACTGTGGAATTTGATGGATCTCTACAGGTACGCGATATGCCTCATTTATAAATATTTTGGATTAAAATATATATTTTTTTTAAATTTTTGTTAATCGCAGACCGTCTTATCAACATATGTATAGTATGTACATATATATGTGAACATACAAAATAGACAAAAATAAAATTGAAATCGCTGTTTATCTATAATCTGAATGAGACACTTATTGATTCGATTTTTAAAAATAGAAAAAATATTAAATGTCGCGATTTACAATATATACAATAGGCGGAAAACCATTAAATAGGTGCTTAATTCGCACGCCATTAGAGCGTTATATTATATGGCGTCTATGTGGTATGGAATGTGGGTTTGGTTAATAAAACCGTCTGAATTAAATTTTCGTTTAAATTTGGAATTAAATAAAAAATTTACCGACGGGATAGTACAGTGTAATTAGCCGACGGAGTAGCACAGTATTTGTGTGGTAGAACAAAATTTGTGTAATTGCTGTACTTAAATCATTAATTATTTTAATTGTTCTGACATTTGATGGTAGTTTTCGATTTCATAAATTAATTTAGAATTAGAATTAATTAATTAATTAATTTAGAAAATGTTTACTCAAAATTCAAAAAGTCGTGAGAAGAACAAAACATAGTCCGCCAATTATTTATTTATTTATCAATAATGGATTTATTTTTTTTTTGCCGATTATGTAAATTAAATTAATTTTATTAACAAGATTTCTATTTGATTACAAAATTACGACTAACTTAAAATTACGTTACATAAAATTACTGGTCATATTGCTCGTGTGCTCTTAATGACGCTTTTTTCCAACTGTTGGAATCGGTTCGTTGCATGTGTTAATTTTTCCCCTTTTAAAATTCGAATGTCCACATTTGAACCATTAGAAGAACGGTGTTTCGTAGCGTAAGTGAAATTTGTTCTAAATCTGTCCTAAAAAACAACAAAAACAATTTCCTCTTATATGTGTTAGTGTACAAAGCAGAACGTCTCGATATAACGAATTTTATCATAAAGACAATCATATTGGATTCGTATATACACCTAGTATACACGATTTTCTGAATTTTCTTTGAAAAATCCTCTTTGGAAAAAGTAGCGGATTAGGGGGTTTAGGACAACCAAGTTTTGTATAACCTCATGTACCTCGATTAATGATTTTTCCTAATTTTCTTGGAAAAATCATGTTTTCTAATACATAATTGATTTACTTGTTTCTCGACCTCGTTTTTCAAACATATGAGGTAAGGGTATGATCGGGAATAGACTGGACCAAAATTGACAGTACGGATTTCTCCTATACGACACTAATTGTGTAGGTTAGTTTCTCTTCGGAATCAAGAGTCGGGGTTAGTTGCTAATTAAACCATTAAGTTTTCTTTCTGGTGCTTGGTTAAGATAGAAATCTCGAATAATTATATTACTAACCGAATTGGGTAAGTGTTGTTTTAATGGAATCTTGATGTTAAGGTCTATCGTCATGAATCCTTTAGTGGTGTGAATTGTCGCTCGCAGTTGTTTTAGGCTATCATTCAGTTTTCAGTTTCAGTTTTGAAACAATTTTCTTTCTGTTCCAAATAGGTCTATTCATGCATGGTGAGTAATCTTGATGCCACCAGCTATGGAATTCGCGATGAATGGTTTTTGCTTATCTAAAGGACGCGTGTTTCTATTTGCATGCTCCTGTACTCTATTAGAGGCATGAAAAATAAATAAATACAACCGCGTCTCTCACATAACTCTATTTCGAGCATGCAACTCAATGATTGAGCAAAAACTGATGATTTTAAGCCAATTTTTTATCTCGTGTATGGTAGTACCTAAAAATTACAAGCAGGAAGTAATGATATTTAAAACGCTTGTTCCTATTTGCATGCTCCTGTACTCTATGCGTACGTATTGTTCTATTGCGTACGTATTCTGCTTTTATATAGTTTTTATTCGACCCTGTGTCGATTGAGAATTTAAATACCTTTCCGCTCTTCGCCTTATGCTCTAGGTAGGGAAGCTAAGATCTCCTTAGTCTAAAAAATAAACGTCATTTATATATTCGTCTTGTTCCTGTTCTTTGCCATAGCTATTATCTTCGAACTCTTCATGTTTTCCATTGGTACCGGTTTGGGTAGTGGGTTTTTGTTGAAGTTCCTATTTGTTTGTTGGAATGGATATGATGTTGTGAAGTTTAGGTATTGATTTGGGAATGGTTTCTGGAAATTGTGGTATTTGGGAGCTGTGTAGTAATTCCGGATAAAAATTACGCATTGGTGTGATTGGAAGATTATACGCTGTTGCGTGGGATACCTCCTAGGCCAAATTTGTGGTGATTGTGAAAGTGGCGGATTTCTCGCATTAGGTTATTATATGACTGTGTTGCACACGGTATTGCATATTCTCTAGTTTGAGACATAGATGTTATGCCTCTGGGAGATCTGTCGTACCTCTCATACTTAGAAGTTGACGTAGATCACCTTTTAGACCTTGGACAAATGTATTCTATTCAAATCTATTCAGCGCTCTATCTCGATACGATTCCGTCATGACATTCATGGATTCCTAACTCATATCCATTTTTAAAGCTCGCATTATTACCACAGAATTGATAATAATTCAAACAACATTAATAATATTTAACATTAAATTTTAAATCAAAGTTCAGCTATTCAGATTTCAAATATGTTGGTTTAACCAGATTGAAAAAATCGTGTACTAAATGTAGGTTTTACTATCTACCACCAAAAACTATAAGGAATTCTATACAGTATTAACATATCATCAACAGAATTAATTTATGAGAGGTAAATGTGATCATTTAAATTGGCATATGCTTTATTCCTTAAATAATCCCACAGATAAAGTTGACATGAGAACTGTATCAATCAAATCAAAACATTCGCCTTGGTTTAATGACGAGATGATAAACTTTAAAAAATAGTTAATTTTTGTTGGTCGAAGCACACCAAAAATGTACTGGGACTTCGCACAGAAGCCAAGACGCGAGTTTATGTGTTAAATATAAATTTAGAGTAAATGTGATAGAACAAAAATTTATTCTAATTGGCTGAAATCGTAATAGAAAAAACAATTTCGTATAAGCGAGATAGCGTCCAATCTTATTCGTAGAAATCGAGACGTAAACTCGCTTCTCCCCTTTTGTGCAAAATTCAAGCTCTGTAACTACTTTCCTGTCATTTTAAATTCATCTCTATACCTACCTGCTAAAGTATTCTGGAAAAACTTAAACTGTTTTTTCATAATCGAAAAATAAACTATCCACTAAATCCAATTATGCTATTGCTTACGGACGAGACACTTATTATATTTGGAATGCTAATTTTACCCTACATTGATTGTTATTTACTGCATGTTTTTAATAAGTTATTTCCGCTTCATTTCACAGACGATATTCGTTGAGCTGTTGACCTTGGTAATGTGTGCACTCTGGTTCTGCTCGATTTCAGCAAAGCTTTTGACATAATTCATCATTCAATTTTGATTAGTAAACTTCACATGAATTTAAATCTTCAGTCCTTTCTATCAAATCGTCCTCAATCAGTTAAATCAAATTTAGATATATCCAAGATTTGTAGTTCATACCACAAAGCTCACAACGTGGTGTTCCATGCGGGGTCAGTGTTAGGTACTTTTCTGTTTTATATAAATAAATGACCTAGATACTCAATGTTATCATTCGTTTTTGCGGATGTCTTACAAATTTATAAAACGGCATCGAAACTATTAATTATTCCGATATTGACTTGATTTCAACGTGGTCACTAAACAATATGGAACTCAACAGTGAATTCGTTAATTTCTATTAATTCTTATTCTAATTAAGTATTTCAATGAACTTCGAATAATTATTTATTCTTGGTTGAGATAAGTTTATCGGTTTTAAAAGTATGATCGAATCGCTAATTTCACAAATTCATTGTTTGGTTGTTCTCTTGAGCAGTTCTTCGGGTTTCGGATATGTTTGTATATTTTTAAATTCTTAAAGCATATAATTCTTGTTACATCCTCAAACTGTCACAATCAACTCATGACACCCGCTATTAAACGTGTTATATCCTTATGTCAGTTTTTTGTTCCTGTTGTAGGATAGGCTGACCAGATATTTTCGAACTCAAAAGAGTATATGTTATAAAAAATTTAAATATTTGAAAACGTTCTTATCAAGCAACAAACCATATTTGATCTACAAACAATTATTTCATTCTCTATAAAATCAGTCCTTGATTTTCCGCCAAATCCTTTTCTTTTTAATTTTTCAATCAAAACTTAAATTTTAAGGCATTCAAATTTTAAAATTTCAGGTACTGTAAATTTTGAATTATTAATTTAATCTTTATCAGTTTTTAACCATTTCAAAGTTTAAATCTTAAAGTGTATGAAGATGCCGTTGCTAACAAAATTCTATCCAAAATCAAAATATTCTATACGACGTAAGGCCGTTCATATTGAACAAGGTGGATAGTGCTCACACCATTCATTTAGTAGCCAAGAACTTTCATTATTCAAGGTAAAATTATTTATAAAAACAGATCCATTGGCATCAAACAAGCCATAAAATTTGGTATTCAATAGTATAATAGTGTATACTTTTGTATAACAAATTTTTGTCGACCCAGCCAGGCTATTCACATAGTAAAACACACGAAAAACTGTTTAGCACTGATAGATGATAATTTCTCGCGTGTTTTACTATATGAGTGCTGGAAAGGTCGAGTAAAGTTTTGTACGAGAATTATATTATTTATAATTTATTGTATTAATATACATTTTCAATCAACCATGCCAAGCGCTCACATAGTAAAACACCAAAAAAAATGTCTAGGGCTGATACAAGACAATTATTCGTGTGTTTTACTATGAGTGAGTGCTTTGAAAGGTTAATTAAAATTGGTATATTGTTTTAGCTTGTTTATTCCTTCAACTCCTTCTATTTGTTTTGTGATTTTGAAAACTATTATACATAGTTAGAATTAGAATAGATTTGACGTAATTTGTCCAGTAAATTACAGTGGTCTAATTCTATAAAAACAAGATAATGTGAAAAAACGAAACATTGAAAAAGTTTACACAAAAATAATTTACACAGTTTCTATCGTATTTAGGTTAAATGGTATTCTATAAAACAAAGTAGTCAGGGTGTAAATTTTTTCTTGCTGAATAATTTTATCGTGTCTAAAACCACTTTGACGTTTTATTAGTGTTTCGTTTCATAATATAATATAGAGTAACAAGGACAAACATGGTTTTTTTGTTCGGCACTAGCCCGCCTTCTTCGTGAAATTTTTGTTTTAAATTTTAAATTTTTATCCGTGAAAACGAACTACACAAGATAAATTGTATGTGTAATTTATTGACGTTTAATATCTTACCCATTTTTTAATTTATCTTGGTGTAAAGTTATAGAATACCATTTTGGTATGACAACGTGTAAAGTACTCGTGTTCGCGTTTTCACGTTAACTTATTCGTTATAGAATTAGGCTACTGTACTTAACTCACATTATCAATCTGCTTGCTTTAATTATTTACGATATAGGTTATTTTTATTGCTTTCAGGGCAATTAAATTCAATGTGAATGATTCACTATACTTTTGTATAGGATCGTATAAATAAGAAATATTATTGTTGAGTGGCTGTTATTCTCGCGAAATGGATATAAATATACATATAGTTCCATAGATAATACTTTTGAACGCGCAATACAATACGTACGTCCCGCACGTCGGTTAGGCCATTAGGTATTTAAATTACCGCTTTGACAATTTCTACAGCAACGATATTATATCAGTTTCTAGTTTTCTACGGGATTCTCATTCTAAATTCATTTGAACGTAATCAGCTTAAATATTTTAGTACAGCACAGTACAAGTTTACTGAGCTACCACACCCGGTCCAAATTGGAACCTCAGATTAGTTAATGAATTTGATAGGCATATATGTAATACTCTTGATTTAAATAAAAGGGGTCATTAACATTAACTAAAAAATAGTATATTAATCAATTAACCAAAACATAAATTTGAATAGTTCTCCGTTAAATCAGGATGATAATTTAATTAGTTTGTAATTGTCGAAAAAATGGATGATAAATCGGATTAATTAGATCTAGCATGGAAAGTGGATCTTCTTTTTTCTCTTCACTGATTCTAATTGGTAGCATATTGACACATCTGACGGATACATTTTATTGATCCCTCTTTTTCCGATGTGAAGAGTTTTAAACGGCTCGTTTTCGTCTAAACTATTTTTGCATAATATTTGACCAAATTCCTTGGTATATCGTAACCAACGAACTGATAGCCACGAAAATGTATCGCCACCTATGTAAAAATTAAAATGTTTGTTAACTTAAATATAATAAAATAGTTAATCTAAAATGCATACCTTTCGTTTTTGGTCGAAAACGAATTTTTTTTTGGCAATCTGATCAAAATTATAAAAATCGGTCTGGGTCATTTCTACCATGCTTTGTTTTTACTTGCTCCAACAGTTGCAACAAAGTATACCAGTAGACTTTTTTTGTCTCTCTCCACAGTGGCCGATCACCTCATGCCACATATGATTATACGAAATATTCGGTATGCAGACATGAATAGTGAGATTAAACGTCCACAACTGTTACAAATCAAACGTACAGATTCTTGATGACATATTGATTTTCGTTGCTGTCGTTTGATTTGCATTTATATGCGTGTTCCGCGTCAACATGTCGTTCAACTTGTTGAACTAATACGTTTTTTTTCAGCACCTTCGGCAAATCCAATTTTAATTTGTCACATAAATTGCCAGTATCCGATTTTGGCTTATTGAAACCTAAATTGGCCTCGTGAAATATATGAGAATACGTGCTGAGTGATACTGAATTTTCACACAAGTATCACAGTACATTCGATACATTTTTGTTAAATTTGAATCGGTGGGCAAATATATTAAAATTCGACATTCTTTTAACATCAAAAATTTAGAATACTCGACGTGTTTGTGGTGGGATTTCGACGTTATCATTTTTTCAAAATCCATCTTTTTAAAAATAATTCCTCTGTCGAAATCCACTCAAAACACAATACGCTAATGTCAAAATACATTATTAAAGGTCCACGGTCTCAAAATTCAAATTGTCAAAAATTGTAAATTCTAAAAATATTCCAAATGTTTTATTAATTTATCTATACGTTCAGTGCCATGTTTTTTTTATGGAAATTTAATCAAAAAATTTTGATTGAGATTCCAATTTGGGTTTTTAATTGGAATTCCATATTCATGAGTAAATTTGATAAAAATTATTTTGATTGAAATTCCACCTAAGATTTTCTATTAATCTATACCAAATATTAGGATTTTATAGTAATCCAATAAGATATAATGCTATACGCGGCTTTGTCAAAAACTGATATTGGCAAAAACGGATTTTATCAAAATGGATTTTGATAAAACGAATTTCGTAGGTAACACGTTTGTGGTACTTATCCTCGTGTATATACTTTCCATTTTTGAACAAAAATGTCATCGGTCTGATTTAATCTCTCTGGGTTTAAACCCAATCCTGTGTACTCGGTCAGTATTTCAATCAAAGTTTCATAATTGTTGCGTGTTTTTATGGGGTAGCAATCAGTTTAATTCTGGCATAACAGGCTATGGAGTCTAAAAAAGTTATTATAATTAAGAGTGACAAGTTTTTGCACGTTTGTTTAGGAACTTAGGAATAAATAGTTTTCATGTCAGGGGCTATGACTAACCAGCGAATAAGTACCAACTTAACGTAAGTACCGATGTATGTATAGACTTTGTATGTTACCCATGAATATTGTTATATACGTGACGAACAACAGTTTATGAATTTTTCGATCCATTTTATTTTAGTTATCTGTCAAGCCGAATTCATTCCTTCGTCCATTAATTTCGATTATTTTTCCACCAATCACTTTTATTGCCATCTTGATTAAAAATATCACAGAAGAAAAAACTTGTCAATTTAAGGAAACAAATGAACTAATTAATCCGCCTTAACTTAGCGAAGCGAAAATTATCGCGCAAACTGTCAACAGTACTTTGACATACTTGTATTACACTAAATGTTTATGTTAAGCTTTCTTTGGCGTGTAAATCATTTTCAGCCACTGAAATTTTGATTTTTACAAAATGAAAATCCCCAGCTATTCTATATAGTTAAGTGTAATATATGTAAGGTTCTAGCGGATAGCATAGTTTCAAACTAGTTCAAAATATCCGGAACTGAAGATTGTCCCATTCACCAACGAATTTGAATGCAAACATATCTGCAAGTGTCGAAAATAACTTAAAAATAGTGAAGAAATATCAACAAACAAAGAAAATTATTCAATGTAATTCAATGTTTTGGAACTAGGAATGGTCGATAATCGAATAACCGATTAATCGGTAAATCGGATAAAAGTTCATTTTTAAATTCAACCGTATCATTAAAAGTATTTTTAACAGAAGTAAAATACTATAAAATGATACCAGTTTACTTGAGTTCCATTGGCAACTGTGGTTATTTGAGATAATAGGTTTTTTCTAACCATGAGCCAACCTATACTCTCGCTCCTATCGGCGCTACAATTTTCTATACATAGATACTGAGGGTTATTTATCTAATTAGGGAGCACTGATGCTTTATGTACCATCATTAATTCAGCTATGACGCGATAAACAAACTGCGTGTCGGATCGCTGTGCTGCCCGTCCCGTCGATCCGCTGCCTATAGTTAGAATAAATGTTGTAACTCGATAGGAGTGGGAGTACCGGTGGGTTATCTAATTTATATTCTCGTTTTATTTTTACTTTTAATAAATTAATAAATTAAAATTGTTTAATTCATCGGCAATTAAGAGTTTCTGTACAGAAACCTCTTGTTATTCGAATTTGATTCCAACAAAGTGGCTATCGAATATTGGATTTTTAAAACTGAATGTTTCAATCTAAACACAGAATTATCGAATTCCTTAAATATTGGCACCATTGATATATAAATGTGGTATATTCATTTGCGCGGTTAAACTAAACCATACATACATTTGCAATCGGTATATCATTTATTATCGACACTCAAATTCTCATCTCTAATATCTGCTTTAAACCATAACCTGACCTATATTTCTTTATCTCTTAACATTTTCCTGCCCTTACTTACAACAATATATGGAAGAGAAACTCTTAGAGACCAACTACAAATATTGAGGTATTATATATTGAGAATAATCCATTGCATGGATTTTCAAGGTTTGAGGGAAAATTACTGCCCAACATTAAAACAATAGACAGTTTTTTTAAAATATGATAAATTACTATTTTTACCATATCTCCCAGTGAAACGTTTCCATGGTACCAACGCTCTTTCAAATAACCCCAAAGAAAATAGTCGGGTGGCCTCAAATTTATTCGCTCTCCAAAAATTGTCTTAAAAGTGATATTGTGTCTCATTAGCTCTATCCTGGACGTACAAAATTGTCTATCATAAACCGATAACTCTCTTCATTAACCGTTACGTAAAGGCCTAATGATATTTTCAGATGTAATGCCACATCATATCGTTCACCTAATGGGGCGCAAATGACGCTGATGAAAGCTCTCGGATTATCAAAACTCCAGAACCGACAGTTCTACTTCTTTACAAAGCCATTCAAGTGAAACTGAGCTTCATCGCTCATAATCAGATTTTGAGTAAAGTTGTTTTATATCTGGCCAACCCTTGAAATCTAACGGCAAAATTTAGACGTTGCTGATGAGATGTGGGTTTTAATTTTTGCACCATTTGCATCTTATATGAGAACATGTATGCGTTAAATTAATTGATCGCTGGTACTTTGTAAATTAAATTTCTTCGTGTTCTAGATTCAAAAACCCTAAATTCAAATTTATATTTTAATTTAAGACATGACATTTTTAAACTGGCATCTTGAACCTTTCAAATTTTTAATGAATTTTCAAAGTTTTAGGATTTTTTAAATATTTTCCTTATAGAACTTATAGAAAACAAATGTCGGATAATCTGGCCTACTATGATTTTTCATGTTACGTCTGCTTATTCCCTTTAAATTACACTGTATTTCCATTTTACTCTTAAGCCAGCATTATAAATAGATCTGTAGAATTTTAGTTGGTTCCATTTTATTTTTATTGAGATAAGTCTACATATACGACTTGAGAATTAAGAGATTAACATTTTAACAGCTACATGTCCGAGTTTTATTTGACCATCTATATATACACCGTATCTAAATATACACCCCTGAGTTCTGCAGTCCTACATAAAGGTCATAGATGTTTTTTTAGTCATCCTGATCGATGTTAAAAGATGAAGAATCACTTTTGCATCCTGCCTCTATTGAGATACGAACCCGGTACCTCCTGATCCAAATGTCACAGCTTTTTCTATCTATTGTTTGGATTTACAATATATTATGTATGTACATAGTAAATTACTACAAAATTGCGTTTTATTAAATTAAATAAATTGTTTACAAACCATCAAATACATATTGAGCAGAATATTTGCTTTAAAAAATTAATTTACAAATTTTTGTCATCGATAAGGGAAAATTCACAGAACCCGAAGTGTAAATAGAACGATTAACTATGAACAGTATAAAAATATCTAATTAATTTATGTAATGATTTACGAGCAGTCATGAACTACCTTCTGCTTCCTACACATTATTATCGGTATATTTATAAACACGCGTAAAACATGTCAATCAAAGAAATCCATACACTTAGTCAATAACGACTGTACGGATGATATGTACATCAAACATTGCTGATAGTAAATTTTTTAAATTGCCTATTTTGACCGATCTGTCTTTCCGGTATATTTGTACAGGTAACGCACTCATTACCCCGATACGATAGATAATTATATCAGCACGCGTTTATCGCCGTAATAAAGTAAAAAAATAAAAGAATGCCGCGATTTCTCGACTTCATTCCAACCTCATCTAATCCCAGGAGTTTAATAAATTGATTGATTGCACCTTGTTTATTTTTATGTGTTGTTAGATATCGCGCATATATTATGCGTGGGGTACGGGGGATGGTTTGATCAAAATTATTTTTTGCTGTCGCAATTGCGTTTAGTTTTTAGATAATATTCATATAGTTAACAAGTGTACTATACTAAGTTCGAAAATTGTTTCTGTGGGCGCTTTACAAAAGGATGAGACCGGATATTATCGGTGTCAGTGTAGAAAACGGCAAATTCGAATGGTATCGTTTGGTGGGATATTGTGAGGTGTGATTTATTATGGATTTTTATTTCATAACAAAAATGTTATGCAATTTATGGTTGGTTTATTGTGCTGTGAATTTTGTGACTTGAATATAATTAACGTTTATTTTAATCTTCGCGGTGATAACAAAATGAACAAAAACGTAAATGAACAAAAAATGATTGCATATAGTTAAGCCATGTTTCAAATGAAATTATTTTAATAATTGTTTTTTTTTGTGGTAAATTGCATGTTTTCAAAATTTTGATTAATTAACAAACTGCTTTAAATTTATTACATGATTTCAAATTTTAACAAAATACAATGCTGTAAATAAGTTTGATACTGGCCAAGAAATTAGTTGAAAACGTTATTCTTATCACAGTATCTTTCGTATTCTTATCAAAATCAAAACTGATAATTTTCACAATCTACTAAATTTCAACAACAATCTTAATCACCATTCAATAAAATTTTTATCAATTAAAAGTTCGAGTTTCTCCGTTAAAATAAAAATTGTTGACCACATTGATATCATATTTAATAAGTTATCAACTACGGAGCTCATAATATAGTTACGAGTTGCACTATATTACAAACCTTAACTTTAAATCGAAATGAATTTTAAAAAATCGCAGGACCAATAATAGTAAATTATTACAGAATGTTCGGTGACTTTAATATTAAATTGTTCAAAAGTCGGTTCAGTAAGTTGGAAAACACTCCGCTACGCCTTAGGTACTTTTCTTACTATACGAGATCATATATCTAATATTATTTATGATTATTTTTCAAATTTCAAAAATGTGGTGAATTTTTGTTCTGCGTTTTATTTTCATGAATATCTATTTGGCTATTGCCTATGGTTAAAAATATTAAGTTAAGTTATATAAAACTTGTTGAATGCTTGAAGGAAAATATTAACCGGTTTTTAAAACCAGTGCTTAAGTTTTCTTTCCGAACTCATAAGTTCATAAATCTATATAGCTTTTAGTTAAATTAAATTGTTTACATATGTACCATAACTAGGGTTGCTACCCGTTTTACTTTGTGGAGGATAGTCCTTCTTTCGTAAGAAATTTCATCCATCCTCCACGGGGACCAAAATGTCCTCCACCGGGAAAATAAATCATGGACAGACTGTATTAATCAATCAGTTTTGAGATAATTTGGAGAATCAGAATTATTTGATGAAATATCAATTATGGATTAAACTTGTAGACGCTTTCAGAGTATTTAAAAAAATTTGAAAATGACAATGATTTAGACAATTTTAATTAGAATTAGATGGATTTTGTAAGTTTTAAGATCATATCTATATATGCATTTTAAGATAATTAAAGAAAATGACGATGGACAAAATATTTAAAACCTGAGCAATAGTAAGAATGATACACCTTGAGATTTTGCGCTGAGGTGCTTCGTATTACAAATGTAGCTTTTAAAATTAAGACAGCTAATATGAGTAAAATATTTTTCAGAAATTAGCCTAATATCAATGTTTCCAGGACTTCTACAATTTTTCTGTAAGCATCAATGGTTTTGGCTTGTACCCTAGTTTCGTAAATATTACGCCGTTTAATTTGGGCAATAAAATATTCTCCGTTCGATTGTTCAGTACGCACAGCTATCATTTGTCTGAATGGTGGCTTCTATAAGTGTATTGAAGGCGATCTTTCTTTCGATCCTCCCTCACAGGCAGCTGTGCATTTGGCGAAATGTAGCACTTTATTAGCTCAGACTTTAGAGGTTAGCTCAGACTCCTACATTGGCTTAAGTTTGACGTTGATTGTGATACGTATGCAAAATTTCTCATAAATCTGTCCTAAAAAGCAACAAAATCAATTTCTGCTTATATGCGTTGGTGTGCAAAGCAAACTTTATCATTGGGACAGCAAAATTTGGTACGACTATAGGAAACTAAGATGTCTTTCGGTTGAAGCTAACCGAGAAAAACATCTATTCGATGTATTTATATATGAAGTTATTGCACACTGAGAGAAAAATCAATGTAAATTCAACATAAACAAATTTAAAGTAAAGTAAAATCAATACGATAACCAGTTAAAGTGGCTTTTGTTCATTTTAAAGACGAAAATTTTAAATAATATATTTTTAATTAAACAACTGAAATTCGAACACCATCGTCTTTATTTTGATTTAATGATGACTTTGATTTAATGTTTCTACTATTTTGAATATCATATTGAATTAACATGTTTTAATATGATTCAATATGTGGTCGACATTAATTTTAAATTTCAAAAAATTTAAATCAATGTTGGCTATACTTTGAAAATCTGTTAAGAAATTATATTAAAGTAGTGGCAACTTTAATTTAAATCATTAGTAACTTTATATTGTAAGTAGTTTCTTATTGAGTCAAACAAATATTGTATTGAAATGAATGGATACAGGCATTAATTTATTCAAATCTGCTGGTTTTGGTTCGTTACTAATTATAGTCCCTATATTGCAATAAAACAAATACAAGTTCAATGATTTAATTTTTTTATTAATTCAATTATTTTTTAGTATGTATAATATTTACATTCTATTTTACAAAAACTTATTTCTAATATACGATTTCCCATTATTAATGGAGTAAATATGTAATGGTGGACTAGTGAAAAAATTAATTTCTTTAATATATAATTTATCAGTACAAACATTTCCTACTTCATAAGACTGAAAATGGGAATCAAATTTATTTATATTGATCAAATAGCAAAGTATTAAAAGATCAGCTTCATACATAATAGATTTGATTTTATACAATTGAAAAATGTCTTTAACACATCTTACTAAATAATTTAGGTTTATATTCAGTTCCCTTATATTTTACAGATGTCCCACACATTTTTATACATTTATAATTAATTTTGTGAACATCAGTAATTTTTGAATAGTATTCTTCTACTGATAGATCATTTATTTTAAACTGTTTAATATCGCAATAATGTTCAAACCCATTTTCATACTTCATTAATATATGAGAAAATTTTAAACCTGACTTGACAGCTAATGAATAAGGGGAATTTATTCTGGAAGTTATATTATGCAAATACATTTTCGATTCCTTGTGTTTGGCTTCGCATCGCATTGCCCAAAGATACTTTAAAGGACCACATCGTTTAATTGCTGTCACGTAATGGACCATAAAATGATGCTTTGGTTTAAGTGTTGGTCCGTAAAGCTGTATGTATAGTGAATGGTGATTTTCAATTAATTGTTTCAAGAGATTTAGTTCATTTACGGTATATTGTGATTGTTGTAATAAATCGATAATTTGAATTAATAATGTCAATAGTATCCAGTGATTATTTTCTTGGGGAATTAAGTCACCTAACATTAACGGTAAAAAGTGCACGAAACACATCATTTCACTTGCAGACATTTTTAAGTTACACGTTCTTAATTTTATTATTTCAATATCTGGTGATGTATTTCCAATTTCTATTTCCCCAAATTGGAACAGTTTTTTCCTACTATTTAAAACTTCTATTGATATTATGTTATTATCTATTAAACCTAATAATATATTGCTGATATCATATCGACAAACTCCCTCAAATATATCGTGCATCACATCAAAACAAAAATTCTCATAGGCATTAAAACAATTCAAATTATCGAAAATGCAACTACTCTTGATACCAGTTTCTTTAAAATTATTAATTAACAAATCTTCAATATAATTATCACTATTTCTCAAAAATGATTCTAGTTCAGATACATCAGTTTTTGTATTTTTGGAGATTCTTTTACAAACACGACAAAATCTTTTAGAATTGAATGATTGAACGAATCCTAGAATGGAATTCATGCCTAAATTATCGCCAATTATTACGCCTAAAACAAAATGAATTCTAAACGTCCCCTCCGGCGTGTTAATGTTAACTCCATTTTCCAGTTCTTTTAACTGTTTTACTAAGTGGTGTAATGAATTCTCGTTTCCAAATTTTTTCATATTACTAGTACCAATAAATGCACAATGAAAAATTAAATCTAACCTGGATAACAAATATTGTGGCATTGTCGGAAAGAAATAATAGAATCCGCATATTGAGGCACAATGACTGCCCAAAGCATTATTAATTTGAAAATCATCAGTATATATGACATAAGGTATGACCAAATCATCTTTATACTTATGCTTCTTTACTTTAAAAAGCTCACCTGATGCAAAATTTTGTAAATTATTTGCGGTGACGTATTGATCTGTATTATTAAGGGTTTGCTTTAAAATGTGTGGGAGTTCAAAAATAGATTTAAATTGAAAGACTAGAGGCATTACATATATATTTGAAGTTTTAGGAGCTAATGTAGGAATCCCCGATAACACAGTTTCCGAAACTGTATCACTAATAACAAAAGTATTAGGATATTCGAATAACTTTATTTCTTTCAACATTTTAAAGAGACGATGTTCAGAGTTTATACCTTTAAACGGGTTAGTGCAAAAATCCAGGATATTTTGAAATGCATTTATATCATTTATTTTTTCTCCTTGAACATTAACTGTACTATGCAATGTACTTGATACTAATGATAATAATTTTGTAATCAAATTTTGAATTTCTAAAGCTTGTTTTCTAGGCATACTGTTATTTGAGTAAAGTTGCAAAGATAAGCATAAAGAATTTCTTTTTAGATTTTCCATCAATTTTTCAATTTCAACTGGCGTTAGAGGTTCTATGCAATGCCTTTTTGGAGAAACGATTTTATTGGTATAATCAGAATCTGATTCTGGGATATATTCAAGGATGCTTGTTTTTTCTGCATAGTTAGTTTTATGTAATCTATCTAAGTGCGATCGAAGGGTAGAAAAATTTGAAAAAATTTGATTACAGTCATTTTGTTTACATGTAATTAAGATTGATTTTCCAGAAATTAAATGATCAAACTTATAATGACGTATTAGAACTATTGAGCTCGGGTAGCGTTTCGAACACTTACAACAAATAAACATTTTGATTTTATGTATAAGAAAAATAAAAAATTTATTGTTTTTTTCTCAAATATAAAAAAAAAAAATTAATTTTAAATTAGTGGAAAATATTAGGGTTTCATTAAAAAATAAATATTATAAATAATTCAAAAATGCTAATAGCTGGATTTTAACCTGTCATATGGTTCATCAGACTAACTAAACTAGACGATTTAATATCGAATGGTGTAGAAATATTAAAAAAAAAATGTTGGATAAAATGCCACGGTATTTCGCAAGCTTGTGGGTATTTTAAATTAAATATTTGAAAAATTTTGAAACATGTATCCAAACTTGTAATAAATGATGGACATTTGTATAACGAACCGTCAAAATAAACATAAAAATTGTTCAATTGTGAATTAATTGATCCTTCTACCACAACTAATGGCTGTATTGTTAATCCACTATAATAATACTTTGTTGTTAATTCCGTAACTTTCCGTTGATAATCGTTTACGCATTCCAATTGCAAAATAAATGATTCTTGACCATCTGCAATAGTAGCTTTCCTTTTATTGTTGCCACCCTTGTCCTTAAATCTAGCTGTAGGTAGCAAAATCGAATTCAGAAGCGTGGTTAATATGTAATCTTCTGTATCTGGAAGAATACAAAAAAACTTAAAACCAAAATTCTAGAAAATTAGAAATTAATCTTGTACCGCAATTTGTGATATTCTTTGAAATTTTAAATAACTCTTGGCATGCTAAATTGTTTATGTTAACTTCATAATATGGTTTAATTTTTTTTTTAAATATTTCCCATTTTGCAAAAAGCAGTTGTTATATAATAAATCGAAATCAATTTCAATCTGAAATAATAAGAAAAATTGTTTTAATATAATTTTATTTTGAGATGAACGTTTATTGCTTTTACCAAATCTGGGCCTTTGCTATGGACATACTTCGGCCAATTTTTCAGAAATTCTACAATAGACATGGTTTTTAATTCTTTTTGACGAATGCGATAAGTTTTTTGCCATTTATCTTTCACCTCTTCCCAATTAGTAACTTCTCTTTGTAGAGCTGTTTTAAGGGCCATCAAAATTGACTCATCAAATTCAATAGTCCATTCTGTATCTATTTGTGATATCGCAATATCCGGATTTGGTTCTAAAGTAGAGGGCGAATTGCCCGACTTCCTTTTTTTGCATCTGCTATTTGCGTACTTGCCATACAATTTGCCGCTCGGATTTTTTTTCCCTTGTCGTGGTATGAAGTAGTACTCCTGTTTAATTGTAAATCAGAATTGAGAAGAATATCAACATTGGGTTTGACCGTTACTGTGTTTATATTAATAAATTATATTAAAAAAATTAATTATATATATTATATTTTTTTGTGTTTATTGTATATATAAAAAGCTAAGCAAGATGTCTAATTAATAACATTACCCTTATCTCTTTTTCCGATGGAAAAATCGCAATTATTTGATCGATTATGTAAGGAAAATCCGATGGTTTTAGATGAGTTTGATTAAGGTTAATATCTTCTACGATAAGCCTTATTAAATCGTTTCTATGCGAATTCGTTAGCTGTTTGGTTGATTCATAGTGTTTAATCATATTTTCCCCCAATGCTGTTTCATTTAAAATTGTGGATATTTCCTACAAATGAGTTCACAGAAATGAGTTCATAACAATACAAAATAAATTTTATTTATATTACTCTGAATTTTGGAAAAGAACTAACGGATGTTGTTGATTTTGTCAATGTTTCTGGAGATTTGCTGCGCCCTTTCATCCATTGACTTATTTTACTATTGATCGACATAGTTTCATCATCAATTCCATACTTCAATGATAAAAATGTAAAATACATGATAATTTATATTTTGAATGAGAATGAATACTAAAGTGATCGAACTATTTATCTATACAATAGAATATCCACTACAATGGTTACTGCAAATTATATTGAGCAAAGCTCAATATCTTGTTATTATAATAATAATGAAATATAATAATGAAATTCTTCTAATAATAAAAGCCCTGTGCGAGATATTAAATTTAAATTAATTTCAAATTACCTCTAGTTTACGCCAAGCAAATAATTTTTCTCGAAAAATAGCTCTGGGCCCAACATCTGGTATAGCATTTACTAAATCTTCTTTCGACAAATATTTTAAACTTCGGTGTGTAATTTTATGTGCTGCAACAAAATAAGTTACTATCATTTGGAAAATTCGAAAAATATTAAACCCAAGACTTGAAAGAAATAAACGTTCATATACTATGTACATACTCGTATCAACTCATTATCAAAACTATAAAATTATTGAAAATGATTGTATAAAATCTACAAACTTTTAATCTTTATAAATACTTTTGTAAGTCTATCATTAATACTAAAATTCTCAATTTGACCTGATAAACAAATCAACTATTGACTAAAATGATCAATTTACATGCACTTAATATAAAATTTGTTACCTTGAAGTTGTGGTAAAATTTCTAGTAAGCGAAATTTTTTTAAAAGATTTAGTAATTTTTCTTCATCGGTAGAATCAATCGTAACGGTTGCTTGTGAACAAATACTCGATGTTTCATCACACGCACTATCATGCATTTGTTCTACGAACGTTTCTTCATTCGCAGTAGAAGATTTTTCAGTATCCTTTGTATTAATGTCTAAAATGATTGTATTATTTTCAGATTGCAAATTGTTATTATTCACAATTTCTACGCACTGCCCATCAAAATATAGTTTCCCATTGACAAATTCAATGGCTGGTATATGGCTTTCCATTTCACGCTACGTAAAGATAATTTCACACAAATACACCTTTCACAATATAGTCACAAGAACACTTTACACTATAATTATTTTTAATTTAGTTTTAGTAATTATGATTCACTATAAACTTAAAAAGTACACCGATTTTAATTAATTTTTACTGATGAAAAACACTTGTTGACTTATGTGTGTCGTATTCCAATAAAAATGATCATCAGAACGTGTTAATAAGGAATATGAAAAAGGAAACAGTAAAATTGTAGTTGATTCTACTTTATTTCAAATGCATTTTAGTGTTTTCCTTTTAAATCATGAGTTTTACGCATTGTTTTAAAATTGCAATTTCCTTTCATTATGGTTACAACCTAAATTCAAAAATGTTATATGTTAATTCAATTATTTTGCTGTATAAATATGTAAATTTAATATCTTCCACGTTATTTCAATCACGCTAACAGTTTATTTTAATAGCATTTACAAAATATATAAAAAAATTTAAATTAAGTATGTTCCATTTAAATTATAAGTTGTATTATTTTTCTCAGTGCAGACATGTTTGTCCGAAACGTCAAAATCCACTACTATTCCAAGGGGTTTCCCAAGTAAACTTGGAATTTTTTTATACGACATATATACAAAATTCACATAATCGGGATTTAGAACAATCTTCACCCGTCTATAATTGTGAATTTTATTTTTAAAAAAATCAAAAAAATTTTATAAGAACAGATTTAGGTTAAAATTCACGTGAATGATTGTAATTAATGTTCGATTTTCTTTAGTTGAAGAAAGCATCGTCATATTTTGCATAAATAAAATAATAATAAAATCAATTTTATCACGTTCATCGATTTCAAGTCTAAACCGCACGGCAGTTAAAATCGAATTCGCCTTATTTGAATTAGAGACTAGACTAGAAAATTTAAATAACTGAGCCATTGAAAATTTGTCTCTTGTGTTCGGTTTTCAGCAGAATTTGATTTTCTAAAATTACGAAGCGATTAAATTAATGTTACGTTTTAGCCTTGTCAAACAAGGTTCGATGCCTGAATTTTGAATAAAACAACCAATTTAAAATCTAGATAACACTAAATGTATTTATTTCCGAATTATACATTACACCTAACACTAATTTAATTAATTCACTAATTCAACTTTCACTTTTTCCTTTTTATAACTACTAGCAAGCACTATTACTGTTAAAACCCAACTAACTAACACCTAAAATTTCTTCTCGTATTTACATATATCACATATTCTAACCTACTAGAATATCCCACAATATTCGAGAGTGTCTATACTATTTCTGAATAGTCTAGACACATCTAATTTACTACAGTTCATTTACGACAGTGTATAACTCAAATAAATGTACGACTAAAATAAAGATGCTGCCACGATCGTATCATTACCCTAAAAATTCAGCGCTAATCGCTCTAAGTCACCATCTTCAGTTTTCCTCGCTGTCCTTTGCTAATCCGGTCAACTACTTCGTTTATCTTTATGAAGACGATGACCGGTCCGTTCCATGAAAGGCTGCAGAATCGGTGATAAATCTTTCTTCTTTTGTGGGTTGTTACGCCATACTAAACCAAAAATATTTTTAAATAATACATATTTAAGGATAATCTCAATACATGTGTGAGAAGTTTATCTACTCGTTATATTAAATTAGATCCAACGATTTATTTATTTTAGATTTGCCGACGCTACAAAACTAGCATATCACTTATCAGATAATGAAACCATTTATTTTTATTATAAATAAGTGTGTACATCCCTGAAAAGCTATAAATAAAGTTATGTAGTTGAGTGTAAGTACTTCAAGAGGTGATTAGTTTTGAGCAAAAGATCGTCCTTGAGGAGAATGACCATTTTTAAAATCTACCGCGATACAGTACGATAAAGACAAGTAATTTGAGATGGAATAACTTCATTCATATTATCCTTAATTACTGCTGAGATATAGGTGAAAAAGAGCACTAAAATGCATTCAACATGCAGCAGACCATTTTGAGAAACTGCTATATGAAAAATTATTCGAAACAACAATATACTAATCTTAAAAAAAACTGAATGATCAAATCAAATGCATTTTAGTGCTCAAAAGCTCTCTGATTTTTACAGCGGTCGCATTAATACAGTGATTTAAATTTTCTAAATATCAAATGAAAAACATTAATTGTACTGTCCTCCTTTGGCTTTTTCAAAAGACGATCAATTCAGCATTATGATTCTCACCTCACCAAACGACTCATCTCTCCACTTCACAAGTCGTGTGAGTTCAAATTTGTTAGTGTGATTCTCGCTTTAATTTTGGTGAGAGTTGTTCGCTGTTTCTATGATTTTGATAAATTCCATTAGTTGTTATTGCTACTTTGTTATGCCATAAATATCAAATCGCATATTCGGCCATTTTGTTGGCCATATAGTTATATTCATAAAAAAATGAATAATTCAGAAGTAAGTTTCGGCTCACTATACAGAAGCATGTGTGTAATACCTAATACAATACAAAATCTATATCGCCAATACAAAATCTAGGACATTATACCAGAAAATGTTGAGACTGATAGTGAGGGTTACAAAACATTGCTGAGACTTATGACAAAGCTAATTAATGGGAGGGAGAAGGCTCACTATACACATTATGATGGTCTCATAGTTGTATACGTTTTGTAAAATTTAAGAAAGTTGTACTAAGTGTTTCAATTTATTTTGTAATTTTTATTTTTGAAATAAAGTTCCTTCCTCAGCCATTATATGCCATTATATACTTAGCCATTCCTTCCTTAACCATTAAGAACAAATTATTGTGTGTTAATTGGTTTCGTGCGACAAATTTGGATGCATTGTTCTGGATGCATCAATCACGGTCCCATTTCTATTCAAAGGTTTCATTTCAGGTGAATATAGGGATCAGCGTCTGAACATGGTTGTTGCGGTTATTAACATGTTGGTTTTCAATCGGAATAATCGGGTCCGTCTCATGGATGTCATATATTTTCGGATTGAACTCAAACATAGCTTTGTGTATTGTGTTTTGAGTTGTTACCGACTCTGCAGCTCGTGATCTTGAAATAATATGACTCGCTTCCGATATTGATGACGAAGTTAACTCGTCGGGTAATGCATATATTTTTGTTCTAAATACTTAGGCCCAGTTCCTCGGTCATCTTTCTTTCTTCAACAATACGGCGTAATGCTAACTGTTTAAGGCGGCTCGATGATGTCGTTGATAGGTTACCCCCCGCGTGTTTCTCAGCGTTGTGATCAACTCGCTTTTCATTGGCGTGTATATTAGTAATCGCTTGTATCGGATAAGTCACTAAATCCGTTGTTGTTGGTGCGGGTGCTGCACTTGGTTGGAGCAGGCTCATGGTACACTGCTTTGCGGTGATCACACTAGACCACCACTAAAGATGGTTTCATAGCGTCGGTTTTGAACCGCTTACTCGCATTAGTTTGCGTAGGTTTAACTGTTGAAGTTTGATTTGCTTTCACTGTGGTCGATGACCCGCCAACGCAGGTCGCGCAAATCCATTCTTCATGTTCCACTGCTTGTGTCACACCAACGCACTCAAAATGAAACCATTTATTGTAGCTGTCACAGGCTACCAAATTATTTGTATCTATAGCTTATAACATAGTACACAATTTAACTCGGCTTTATCATGTGGATACCGTTCTAGTGAATGGTTAATCCTATTGGACTTCTCAAACGGGTTTGCTTTATCTCCCAGTTTATCTTGGTTCATGTTGGAATAAAATATCCAGTGACCTTCGGTTGTTGTATAAGTTTCTCGATAAAAAGAAATTTGAAGAATGTTGATCTTCAAATTAATTCTGATACTTGAGCAGTTTGCAAATAGCACGCGAATAAGGTCCCATGTGATGTGGGTATACCTATGCTATCTCAACAAAAAACAGTCAATAATTTCCTATGTATCACAAAACTAGTAAAAACCCGAGTCTTGGACTCCGATCATGGTTGTTTTCATTATCGATGGAATCAAAGAATGAACAATTTTTTGCTTCCTCCTATTGAAATTCGCAGCTCCGATCAAAGCGCCATACCTAAGTCACCACCAAATTGTTGGTGAGTATTTTTGATACTAGACTCACAGCACCGCAAGAACGATAATATCAAAATTTCACAGTGGTGAATTCAAGTTACATGTATGACGTATTTTTCGTTGAGGTGAGAACCATATTATTCCATCTTAATCCATATATAGAAGGTGACTTAAGCCATAAATGTTTTACTACTTTACATTTTCGTACAAAATTGAAATTACGAAAAAAATCTCCTGCTGAACCAACTGTACACTTTTGTACAAGTTAGAACCAACTGTACACTTTTGGGGAGACGCATGAAGTTTATTTTTGTAATTTCAGGATAAACTTCGCCCGAATACGGTATGGAATTACAAAACCAAATACTTCATTTCTCAACAAGAACTTCACTTAGAATTAACTATTTTCATAACACGATTTTTCAGTCAAATAAAACTTTATCCTTTCTTTAAAATCCTTTAAAATATTACAGAAGCTTTTATTCCAAATAGACCCAAAAATTAAAAAAAAAAAAAATTTCGCCATGAAAATGAAAAACAACAATGATGACGTGAAATTCCGGTAGAAAATTTCAATTGAAAGTCGAGGCTCACTGTGATTTAAATTTTTCGAAAATATTTCGCGTCGATAGTGGTAGATAAAATAAGCTAATATAATAACAAGTGTTTACGGGTGCAGCGAGTTTTGCGCTATACGTCGGAATATTTTCAAAGGGTTTAGGTACACTAAAACTCGATTGTCAGCGCTCACAATACAATGCTAAAACTGGTCTAGTGGAAATTCTTAAACGATTATAGGTGCAATAGAAATTTCCTATCAAACGACATTTTGCTAATAAAACAAAATATTTGTTGTTCAATGATTTCAAAAAAATTGTCGTAAATGTTGTGAAATAACATAAACTTCAAATCACGGCACTATTACAACCTTGATGTTGTTTAAAAGTCCCTAGACACGATACAATTTGGTTGGTACAATCATTTGTAGGGCCTTTAAGCTTTCCACTAAATTACAGATCAAAAAGGAGCTAGTAAGTTTGTGTATAGAGATAACCTAAGACATGTTATGTTTGGGATTTCTCGGCGAAATTTGTTTCTCAAGAAATTGAGAAAATAATCAACTTAAAATCAATGAAAATTACTTTAAATCAAATAAAATTCAATATGAAAAAGGAGCAATGGCGGTTTTTATAAATTCAATAATGTTCTATTTTTGGATACTAAATTATTTCAAATTGCTCTAATTTTGTATAATCGTCTACAGCTGGACGTCAAAATCGTGTTTGGCTTTCAGAACCGTGGTAGTTCTTATCGCTTCTTCTATCGTTTTCCTCAAGTCCTATATACAGGATACACTATTTGTATCTGTGATCGTATCATTGCCGTCTTTCATTTCCAGATTGATTGCCAAAAATAATTAGTTTACCAATTTCGTTCAATAACAGTTTTACAGTCCAAAATTAAATTTAACCCAAAATAACTTCAATAAAAACTGTGAGGAATTAAATTTTAATGGACAAACATTTAATAGAAACTGTTCCAAATTACTCGAATTTCTCGAGAAATAAAATTGATATTCTCGGGAAGCAAGAAATGATTTTTCTTCAATTTCTCGAGAATTCTCATCTCGAGAAATTTCTATCAAACTCGATTTTCTTGAGTTTTCTTCTTTCCACGTGAACGTGCGCCTGAGAAATGTTACACAATTGTTACACTTGTCTACCATGATTACGTTGCCAGGTTTAAATTTATTTAAAAATATATCACGCTACTTATGCACCGTCATATATCTCGCAATTTACAGGTTTCGAGATCAGAGAGGCTGTCTATTTAAAACCTACCCATATGTTTATATCTTCTGTGTGCCAAAACCGGATATGAGCATAGGAAGTGGACTACCATCTCTTCCTCCTCCTCGTCCATACATCTTCTGCAAAAATCATTAGGTTCTAGACCTAGCCGTGTCGCATGTTATCCAAGAAGGCAGTGTCCTGTGAGTATCCCCACGATCGTTTTTAATTCACGTCTACGTATGGAGATTAATGTCTTTGAGCGTTTCAAGTCCAGTTTTGGCCAGACTTGTCTTGCTACACTACATGCGAGAGTTTTACTGCACCTTACTTATATAAAGTTGAGAAATTTTGATGGGGAAACACCAATTAAATTTTTAAACGTGTCCGCCTGTATTTCAGTGAAATCATGGACGATTTTTTTGTTAATGAATGCTTGAAAGTAAGACATGGTTGATATTTGCTGACAGTATTATTTGTTCTGGGAATAACTTGGCTAATGTTTATTACATAACCGTCTTCTTCTCTTGGAAACATGAGCGGACATTGCAGTGCATCATAAGATATGTGCGATTCGCAGATTCTCTTAAGCTCATTGCTTCTCATCTTCAAGACAATATCTCTGTTTTCGAAGTAATTTCCAGCAATGATAATGGCAACTTCATTAACTGTTGGTTCATTCAAAAGGTTGGTTTTTTATCAGCGTACAGGAAAAGTAAATCTTTATTAATTTTGCATCTTGGTGATGCAGCGGAAGAAGTGAACCGCCTTTGTGATACACTTGGGCCTTGTATGGAGAAAGTAAATCTTTATTAATTTTGCATCTTGGTGATGCAGCGGAAGAAGTGAACCGCCTTTGTGATTCACTTGGGCCTTGTATGGAGAAAGTTGGCATGAACCTTTTTTTTTTATTCATTGGCACAGATGTACCAAAAGAAGTCATTTGAATGCTTGAATTGTATTTCCGTATATATAAGATTTAGAAACTCCTTTGATTTTTGATGATCATCATTCATCAGACTGTTTAATGACTCTGGTAAATGGTCGTAGTTGGGCAACTTGACTTTTCCGTTGGAACAACATAAACCTGTTTCTCTTTTAAATTTGTGTGCTCCACAGAAATTACACTTATTGTCCATAATAAGACTTGCGGAAAATTCAAGTATTCCAATTGCGGATCATAATGAAATGCTTCTTCTTTCAGGTAAATCCAGTTGTTAGCTCTCAATTTGCCTTGTCGCTCCTGTTGTATTTGCAGACGGACATGAGTTACATCAGGTGTTTCGATTTGCCGTGACTTCATGTTCATTTGTCTATTTGCTTCAAGACGGTCGGACTTTCTTCAATAGTTTCGTTTTGAAATGAGGTTTGTTTTTTACGTCTGTCTGCTTCAAGCTCTTTTTCTTTCAGAGCTTCTGAAGCATTTTCGAGTGATACTTTTTTCTTTTTCGTACGGAAAAAATAGTGATGTAATAAATTATATAATGGATTGTAACATTTAATTAACATACAAATCAAGATATCATTTTTATTGAAAAAAATTCGATTGATGTGAACAAAAAAAAGAATATCTTTCGTTCATTGTGAAATGATCCAGTGTATAAGTTCTTATACATCAATTTTCATGCACCGAATTCCCAGAAAAGTTTTACAGACACCGAAACAGCTAATCAAATGAAAAATGGCGTAAAAATGGGAAAGTGATTCAATAAAATTTGCCATTTCAAAGCCAAATCTTTATTGACAAATTGTAAGTTATGTTGGTAAAAGGCGATTTTCCTCTAGAGCAAATCCGTTGATCAAAAGGAATGCTGCTAGTGTTTCATATAGTTTGTAACAAAAAACGTTAAAAAATTACGATATATCTCTTACTATAATTCTTAAAATTATTTCCGTCCGTTTAACGGAAATCCTCCTAGACGGAGCGTGCTAAGAAGGTGATCTTGGACATTTTGGCTATGGTGATATAATGTGCATTACCAGCGCATTAAAATTGTTACCGTGTTAGTGAGATTTTCATCAAATTTTACATGTAGCGTTCCTCATTTTAGTGAAACCTCAATGCGCTAGATACGCTCATTAAAATTAAAATATCTAAAAGAAATGCCTACACGCTTTATGGAGTTTTTCAATTTCATTGTTTGCATCTTGATGTGCTAATATTCCTTTGAAATACTAATGCAATAATATACTACCTGTGTAACCTGTATCCAACCCTCATCTATATCACTAAGTAAAAGTGCTGATAAAATAAACTTATCATTGATTACTGATATGTTGATTAGTATGTTACTATACAATATACCTGGTTGAAATGTATAGTGCATTCATGAATTAACGCAATCCGATTCATAGTTTATCCGAATGTTATTCTAGTCATGATGAAATTTTTAAATTATTGATTTGAGACAGATTGAATGATCTTTCTCACGAAAAGTCGTTGTCGAGCAGCTAGTTGAATTTGGTATTTTCCATGTTATTTCTATAGGATATCAGCGTTACCCACATTCTGTTGATAACTTATAAATTTAACTATCGGCAGTTTTTCATGGAGGGTATTGTTTTACACTAACATCGTATTAATCGATAATCGCTCTTCTCATTCCTTTTAAAAGAACGCCAACTGTTAGTAATCCTGGCTCAGCAGCTATCAAGAATGGTTGAAGACAATGAATAGCTTTTATATAGGCTCGCGACATGCATATCAAACCTATATATATATGTATATGTTCGAGTTAATAAATCATTTTCTTCTAACCCAAACTGATTAAAACCGAATTACGCTACAAAGACTATCAAAATTAACGATCATTCTTTAAAATTAATTAAAAAGTTTATTGTTAATTTATCGATAAATTTTAGATTAACTCATAAATATACTAAATCAGTAATTTGTAGTGATACTTAAATTTAGGTACTATAATCAAATTACAGTAGATTATTATTCAAGCCGCGATAAGTTATCAAAACCAATTTGATCGTTTTAATTCAAAGTGTGTGGATTATATTTCGAGAAGAATTGATAAATTACGTACATACATACAGTATGTGCTTACTATATCTTTTGCTCGATCATTTACCCAATATAGCCGAAAACCATTATGATTTTATGAATTTGCTCAAGATATGCAATCACGTTGAGTTTGAGGCCATACAATTCGTCCTTTCTTCGATGAGAGGACTTATAAATTTCTACTTTCTATCATCATTTTTCCTAACTATAGTTAACACAAATTTTTACCCATAACCTAAAAAAACAATCTATGTTGCAAATATGGCAATGACAAGAGACATTTTTTTATTGTTTTACTATACATAAGTTCTAGTTCTAAGTTATCCTATATAATTCGATTTTAACTGTTCGAAATATTGGCGCCATTATCTATGAAACATATTTTAAAATAGGCATTTTTCGACTATTTACTAATGTGGAGGAGGACACACTGCTAATAAGATAACAGAGTGCATGATTGGTCATAACAATATTTTAGTCATTTTTATTCCTAGAATAAATGATTGACTGTACAGGTATATACATACTTCACTGACTGATTGTCATGTGAGAGGTTTTTTTCCCCGTATCATCGGCCCATAATCAAGATAAGATTAGAATGAATTATCAGACTACGAACTTCGATTGTTTGTGCGATATCGTATGTCGCGCATTATTAGTCTATATAAAAATAGAATGTAATCCCCGGGTAGCTATTTCCTAACAATAAGTTGGATTAAAAACTTGACACACCCAATATTTGTAATTTGTTTCATTACCATGTTTTGGGGGAACGCAAAACACATCAAATATACTTCAAATCAATCACCGCACAACTACTCGGTGTTTATGAAGTGTGCAAACACAAATAAAAACTGTGTAAACTTCAACCTAATTAATCCATAATAAAAATGTTAACCCTTTCAACCAAATATATAGTATCTATCTACACACACAAATAAAATAGGCATTTTTTGATTTACAATAAATTTTTCCAGAAAAATACTACTTGGCACCCACAGACACATACACAAATATCGAAAATTTCTAATTTTCTAATCAACAAAAAAAAACAACGATTTAAGCATATTCCAATTGAAGTGATATAGAGTGGTTGCAATATAAACAAAACAATTTGTTAGCTCCTAAACATTTTTAATTTTTATTTTATTTAGGTACACTTCAAAAAACACTTTGCTACTTGCTCAACTTAACTCACAAAAGCTTTTTTGTTTCGGAATTAACTCTGGAAAATTTTATTTATTTGCAAAAAAAAAAATCGTTTTTTAATCAATTAAAACAAAAACAAAAATTGAATCAAATTAATCAACTAGAATTTTCCAAAAAAAAAAAAAGAAAACGTTACGTTATATATGGTGGTGGAAAAACTAAACTTTGGAAAATTAATAAAAAACAAGAAAAAAAAAAAAAAACTTTTAGTTCAATGGTTTGTATAATAATTTGATAATTTATGGGTTATCATTTTATGGTTGGTTTTATTATTTGAATGGAAAATTTGTCTTTATTGTCGAGTCGATGGATCGATCGAATCGGTTGTGTGGTTATTTAAAAATACATCCTCATTTTGCATGAATGTAAATATTATTGGTATATGGTATGGTAAAAAAAGGGTCTAAAACTACTGTATATGTACATATACATATGTACATATATATACATACATACTTCCTTTGTGTACATAAATTTATTCCAGTGTATACATATTCTCCTATATGGCTGTGCATGCTCTCACAATTATGTTTGAAATATTATAAATAGAATTTTCCTCCTTTTTATGGTTTGTTAATTAAAAATGTGAAAATATGTTGGCAATATTTATGTTCAGTGTTCTTATAAAATGTATATAGGTAATTCTGAATTGTAATATATATATATACATACGTTGTAGATGATTGGAACAACGATAAATGCATTAAGTTGTGAACATCTTAATTTTCGTTACGTCAAAGTTTTTGTGTTCTTCATAATACAATACACCTAATCCTGTTTTTACACGGTACATTTGTTCCAGAGAATATCGTGTAAAAAAAAATCGTGTAAAATCTTATTCAAGGAACATAAAAATTTGGCATAGTAACATCTTGTAAAAAAATGGCATAAGGACAATGTTTTATTCGGTGTCAGTTTCTGATAGTATAAGCGCATTCTTTTGTGTACATGTACAACTGCGTTTATTGGTAACTGCCCATATCAGAAATAGTTTCAGGCACAGGTTTAGTTATTTTAATAGCAAATTCGGTTATAGTATACGTTGTGATCCCACTTTGGAGAGTTATTTGTACAGATCCTTGTATCTAGCCATACAGGATTGTACAGATCTGATTGAAATTTCACAGCTCTTTCGTTTATGTGATCATTTGTGTCAATGGCTTCTAGTGCAACCTCTAATATTTATCTTCATGAAGTACTCTGTCAACAATTATTTCGTTTATATCATCAGCGGTAAAAGTATCAAATCCTACCTCCAACTGCTTGTGCCAAAGTGATTTTTTCTGTACACACTTCATCGACCATATTTGATGTCACAGCAGAATTTTCGCTTTTATGCATTCTGGCCATATGGCCTTCCAACAGGTATTTAAGTCCAATGGTCTTATTTCTGCATGTTTTATGAAATCCATGATGGAAATTTTTTTCCATGCTTCAATAACAGTAATATTAACATCATTGTCCATTTTATTCAAAATGTATTGAAATGACCGCTTTAGGTATATATGTTTTGAAAGTTGCGATAATACCCTGGTCTAATGGTTGAATTAGGGCAGTAGTATTAGGAGGCAAAAAAACTATTTTTATATTAGAGTGCTCCAAAATTGGATGACAGGAGCATTATCTATAAACAAAAGAAAGTTAAAGGGCATACCTTTATCATCCATATAATGTTTTACTACTGGAACAAAACAATTGTGGAACCATTCACTAAAAACATCCAATGGGCTGGCAAACTTTTAATATCGACAACTTTCAATGCTCGTGGTCGGAGAGATTTATTGATCAACAGAGGTTTTATTATGCGATCCTCTGATGCATTACTGCAGAACAAAGCCTTAATTCTATCTTTTACCACCTTAAACCCACTAGCACTTTTTTCGAGTTTTGCTATGTATGTTCGGCTTGACATTATTTTCCTGAAAAGGCCTGTCTCATCGACGTTAAAAACTTAGTCACTATTGTACTTATCTTTGTCAATTAATTTGGCCAGTGGCGAAAGGAATTCTTTGGCAGCTGCAATATTTCCAGAAGCTATTTCAGCTTTGATCTTGATATTATGAATTGCATGCTTTTCTAGAAATCCTTGCAACCATCCATTACTATCAGCAAATTTATTTTTGTTGTCGTCGGTGTGTTTCGAAGATGTTAATGGTTCCATTTTGTTTATTTGCTCATAAGTTCTTAAAGCTTTCTGCTTAACGGTATTTGTATCAAGTGGTATACGTTTTTTGGTGTAATCTTCTATCGATGTTAACAGAACCTTTTCCCTTTTTTCCACAACTATATTTCTCGTATACGAAGAAGACTTAGCACTCACTTTGGTACCAGAAGCCTCGGCTTGTCTAATAGCTTTTTAATTCTTTTAATTGTCCGAATTGTCGCTTCGTTTAAATTCAACGATTTTCCAACGGAACAAAGCAAAGCAAAAAAAAAGAAGGAACAGCTAAATTAGAATTTGTTTGTCCTTTTGAAAAAAACGTGCATGTACAGGATAAATCTTTTTTTGTCGACCGTGTTATTTCAAAATCGTGTAAAAAAAGACCGTGTAAAAATAGGATTAGGTGTAATCGAAAGGGAGCGAATTAGAGACTAGAAGACTTTACATTAACGAAAAATGATCAAATAATTTGAGGCACAAATGATCAAGTAATTTGTTTGTGTGGTTGCAAATAAAATACGCTTCGGGTATTTTTTGGCACAAGGACAATTTACAACGTCTAAATTGTAACATAATTACAAATGTAGAGCCATCATCAGGCTACTTAAAATGTTGAAATCCTATCAAAAAAATTCAAAAATTCAAAGTTTCGAGACCCTAAGACAACAAAGAATTTTCTTACAATACAATTTCAACTATAAATCCTTGGCAACTCTTTTCTGGACATTTCGAATTTAATTAAAAGTTCAAATTAACCCAGTCCAGTTAATTTACATTTTTTGGGTACCATTATGATAGTGGGTTTTAAAAAGAATGATTCTTTAGATTTCGAAGCCTTTACAGTTGTGAGGAAATTTAGAAAAGTTAACTCCAACCAGGACATTTTCATTAACTTATCCAAGGTTCATAATTTTATAATTAGTTAAAGTTCTTGTTAAATTAAATTAAAATGCTCGTCAAAATTTTAGAGTTGAGTACTTTTGAAATCTGGATATCGAATTACTAGAGTAAAAAAAAAATTGATTATAGAATCGTTGGTACATTGGAATTTCGATTTAGAGATTTTGAAAGCATATCTCTAGTCTTTTTTTTATCTATTACAACTGAATTATAATTCATCCAGTACTTTAGTGGAGTTTCACTCAGTGGTTAGCTCCAAACTGATTAAACGATTACATTAACTGTCTGACTGGCTCTGTGTTCGTGAAAAAGTGAAAACAAACCACCAAAAGAAGAAAAACCACCACCAATTAATATTATTGGTATAACGGAATATGGGGCTGTGCAAAATATTTTTAAATCAATTGCAGATAATAAATACAGAGTAATATCCTTAAACAACAATGTATGGAAAATCTACACACCGGACTCTGATATTTATAGAGCCTTATTAACGAAGCTTAACTTAAAGAAAATCGGATGGTATACATATGAAAATAAAAGCAACCGCCCACTAAAGGTTATGGCCTCCATCCAACCTGTACTATAAAAGACATTATGGAAGATCTCCAACGACAAGAACTGCAAATAGAAAATGCAGCAAATATAATAAAAAGATAGAAGGTCAAAGAAGGGTCCGAATTTAAAGTTACTAAATGAGGTCTCCCGTTATTTATGATAACTTTTAATAACAAAGAAAAGATAGAACACATCTGTAATATAAGAGCTATTTTAACCAGGACGATTAAAATAAAAGGACTACGGAGAGCAACAGAGCGCCAAGATGTGTAAAGTACCTTGCAGGGCACTCTCAAACACCGGCTTATGAATCTAAAAAATCATAAGTGTAAGGCATATACTAAAATGATGAAATCAAGTCTAGAGGCTGGCAACCGGTCCTTTTTACAACTCAGCGAGGAATTTGACGTCTATTTCAAATTAAAGTACAAGGCCTATTTGGATTGTGTCCAAGGAAAAATTAGAATAAAACCTAAAACAATTCTGGAAATACTTCAGATCTTAGCGTGAAATCGAGGGGTAACCTTCCAACAAGACTTATGACAATATCAGCACCTCGAACGCCAAGGAAATAGCAGACAGGTTTGCGGCATTTTTTCAATCTGTCTATCGACCAAACGTCAATACTGGGTACAGCGATCAATGAAGCAGTAACAACATATTAATCACTTCTCCAGCCATATCCGGTGAAGACATTCTATCCGCATTGAAGTGCTTTGGGGACGGATGTGGGCCTGACGATATACCCTCATCTATATTAAAAACGTTTGCAAGTATTTTGGTAAATCCGTTGTGCAAACTGTTCAATCAGTCATTAACCACTGCTGTGTTTCTGGAAAAATGGAAATCTCTAAGATAACACCTATCTTTAAATCCGGAAAACGTGATGACGTTACATGTTACAGAGGAATATCTATGATTTTAAATCCACAATAATACGTCATATATCTGTCAACCAGCACGGGTTTATGCCTGGCAGATCAACATCTACTAATCTGGTTGAATTCACCAGCACAGTAATAAATGAGATTGGAAAACATCATCAATTGGACGTCGCTTATACAGACTTTAGTAAGGCATTTTATTCTAAATATCATCATAAAGCACTCCAAAGTCTATATGCATTCAGATTTTTATTCGAATACATTAAATGGTTTAAGTAGTATTTAACAAACCGTCTGCAATATGTAATAATTGACAGTAAGAAATCCAACGTTATCAAAGTGACATCTGGTGTTCCCCAAGGATCACATATTGGAGCCTGGATCTTTATTGTTTTTATTGATCAAATAACCCAGATCATAATAAAATCAAATGTTCTCATGACAGGACATTACGTAATCATCGATTTTTAGCGCTTAACCCAATCAATTTGGTTTGAATTTATCAAAAAACAATTTCAAAAAAATATTTAAAAACTTATTTCTTAACTTTAGATTAATTTTTCTGACAGCTTCAACTTTGAAGTACTCCATTTAACATTTATGAGATTTGACTAAATAAATCCCGAGTGTCCACTTTTACTTTGTACACTTCATCTTTGAACCAGCCTCATATTCAATAATCGAGTGCCAGAAGGTCTGGATATCTGGGAGGCCAACTAATAGGACCACCGTGACCAATCCAACGTCATGGATACCTTTCGTCCAAATGTTGCTTAACCTGACGAGCGAAATGCGCAGGAGCTCCATCTTGCTGGTAGTACATATGCCTCCTGTTGTTTAAAGGAACATCCTCTAGTAGTCCGTATAATTCATTTTGTAAAAAATTAAGTAATTCTCTCCTGTGAGGCGATTTTCCAAAATGAAAGGGCCAATTGAATAACAATCAAGTATATACCACACCACACGTTTACCGAAAATTTATGTTTAAAATTACTTTCGACTGTTGCATGGGGATTTCCATCTGACCATACGTGAGAGTTGTGAGTATTATTAATGCCGTCACGGGTGAATGTTGCTTCATCTGTAAGAAGTATGCACCATATATCACGAGGATTATTATTTATCCACCGATAAAACTCCATATACGGTTATGATAATCTCCCGGTTGTAGGCGCTGTACTCTCTGTACATGGTATGGATGTATTCTGTGTTCGTGCTGTGTATTTAGTACTCTTGTTTGTGGAGTAACACCCAATATCATACTAATTCTTCGTAAGCTAGTCGTTGAATCTTCTGCTACTAAATTCAGAATATCTTTTACCTCTTCTAAATCTTGTCGAACAGCTCGTTCAGTTTTCCGATCTCGCACAGTTTGTTGAAAACTCTGGCAAATGAACCTCTACTAAGATGTCTCAAATGTGGAAAACGTCGACGATATTCCACAACAGCAGCCATATCATTCCCAAATAATTACAAAAATTTCTTTAATTTTTAATTACGCTATAACTTAAAAACAAATGAAAATCGCGTAACAAAATTTGAGTTTTTCCATTTTTTGTTATTATTTTCACGTGTCCAATTATTGAATTGTTAAAATTGTTAATTGTTGTTAAAATTTCTTATTTTATAATTTAATTAAATTTAGACTGAAGTAAAATTTGTGTAATCTAAATAGTAGGTTTTAAAAAATTAAAATTTTATAAATTCATAATTTAAATAGCTACCTAATTTTAAATGGTTTTAGCGCATATTTATAGATTTTGATAGAAACTTGGCGATTATACGATTTTTGAATATAAAAGATTTTTTAATTTCTCAATTGTTAAAACAAAGAGAGTTTTAAGATTATCAAGGGGTTTTAAGAATTTAGTAGCCAAGAATATAAAATTAATTGAAAATTAAGAATTAAATTTTATTTTATTTTTTCTAAACTGTAAGTAGATTTTATATTTTTTACACATTTTAAGATTATTATGTTAGGTTAAGAAATAAAAAATTTTTCAAATTTTAAATCCATTTAAACAATTTGTATGTGTTTAACATGAAATAAAAGCAAAAGCAATTCATGATATGCTCAAAAATGAATGGCCGGGAGTGTTTAAATTTTGATTGCCAAAACAATTTGGTTCCTATCATAATTCCTGATTTATCAGTATAATTTGACTATTTGCAAAGGCAATTCAAGAAATTTAACAAACTCACGAAACTATAAAAATTTTAACTCGGCCTGAAGATCAGCAGTTTATAGGATCGAACGTTTAAAAATTTGTAATCATTCAGAAATTTTTGAAATTTCACTTTCAGAAGATATTAGGTTTCAAATCTAATTATTTAAAAACAATGTTCCAGATCAATTTTAAAAAATCAATTTTTTATAAATATGAAATATTATTATTAATAAAATTTTTGCATTTTCGGAGTTTTAGGAATTTGACAAAAATTTGTAAAAAAACTGAAAATGTTATTTACAAATTTGTAAACTTGAAATTCTATTTATTTAATGAGAGAATTTTGAAAACTTCTGAATATTTTATGTTCTATGTATATTAATAAAATGTTTTATTAATTTTAATTCTTCAAATTACAATTTAAAATCAATTCGTAGAAATAATTTTGTTTAATCGCATAAATTAATAAAAAAAATTTAAAATGAAAAATCATATTTAGATCGGAAGGCAAATCTAGTATAAAAATTATGACGAAATCGGAGCTATTTTTAAAATTGTTGATAATAATTGTTCACAAAATTGTTGATAACTGTTCACAAATTGAAAACCTGAATTTTTGATAAACCCTATTAAAAATTGGAAGTCAGAACAGTTCTACTATGATTGCTGGACTTTTATACTCCTTCTAATAGTTCTACCAATAATTTCGATAAAATGTATGAGTTACGGCCAGTTAAGTTTGGATGAAGGGGGCAAAATTGGTAAAGTGGTATGATAAATAATTAAATCGTGGCATTATACATATCACTTCATACACATGTGAGTTTAGTTATAACGAACAATATTCAAATATGTTGAATGTGGACACAGCAGCAGTTACAGTTCTTGTTATTTGTCAACGAATATTAGAAAAAGAATATAGTCAAAGAGCTAAATATGGTTCGTCAAATTTAGAACGTTGAACGAAATTACGCCATATTTGCCATATTCAGTGCATTGGATTTTTGAGCTAGAAATTGCGGCAGTCGAAATAAGCCAATTTGATCGTAACGGCGGTGGCACATACTATGATGGTATTGCAGTAGGGATTGCAAAATTATCGAATTTCGGCTTTACCGGTAAACGGTAAATATATGAGTAAAACCCGATTTACCGGTAAATTACCGGTAAACTTGTTTTTAAATATAAAAAATCATGCATAGCATATTAGTGATGAGGGGAGATTTTCTCCATTCAAATGTTAAGTATTAAAGGTATGCATATCAGTATATATCAGTATATATACGGTGGTGGTTAAGTGGTTTGAGTGATGGCTATTGGTTTCTCGTGTGCCATAGTTCGATCCTTGATTCTGTGCAAAAAAAGATCTCAAATTTACAAAAGTGTCTTTCAATTGTTGTTCAATTTTTTCAGCTTGAAATAAAATTTTCATGTTTCTCGTTCAACATGAAAATTTTTACAGAAGCGAATGAATTTTGTGAAAAAAGAAAAAAAGAAACAGATGTTGTTCCGAAGCGAGACCAAACCACTTAACCACCGGTACACATGGAAATAGTGGTATACAAGATATATACATCTCTCATGCATACAACTTGAATAGAGACAATTGAAAATGGTAACAATAGCTGTGTTGAAATTAAACAAACTTTTGGCCCTTAACCGAGGCTTGGGTCAGACCGACGACACCAGTCAATGAATCTATTTCTTAACCACCGTCGTTCAATTTCTACATGTATCAATTTTTTTTTTGTAATAAGTACTTACAAATTGCAAGTTTCGCCCCAACCGAGACTTGAACTTATGTCTAGGAAACTATAGTCCATCAATCTAACCACTACACTACCGCCGTATAAACTAATCCAGGTTATATCGTTCTTTAATACTTAACATTTGAATGGAGAAATTAGAAAATTATATTTGGACAGAAGAAATTAAATTAAAAAATGAAACCAAAGTCCATAACATAATATTGACTTGCTATATCCAACTTTTATACTTACAATTTGAATAGGGAAATGTGAAAATTTTAACAGAATATGAAATGAACTAATTTGGAAGAAGAAATTAATTTAAAAAATTTTGACTTGGACTTGTCTCTACGAAACCACAGCTCATAACTCCAACCACTCACCATCGCCGTATATACTAATCCAGCGGTTATATCCACTTCTTTAATACTTGTTGTTTGAATGGAGAAATTAGAAAAATTTGTTTTGAAAGAAGAAATTAAATTAAAAATCTTTCGGCCCCGACCGAGATTTGAACTCAGGTGCACGAATGCAAAGTCCATCACTCTAACCACTTGACCACCGCCGCATGCTGTTTTTTTTTGCTACAGTCAGCTTTAATACTTACAATTTGAATACATAAATATAATAATTTTAACAGAACTGATCATCATCAGGAATTTTGACCAAAAGTTCACAATCCGTAATAGAAATCCGATTACGATGGTATATACCTCTATTAAAACGACTCGGCTTTATTGATGAAATGTGGTTGAACGCCAACGTTAAATACTTTCCCCGTATTTGTCCTTGTTCTTTGTCGTATAAGCTCGAGCCCAAGATCTACTAAGTAATATTCTTCGGACTTAATTACTCCACAGCTATAGATTCATCGGTAGAAATTCGTATATAGTATTTTTAAAAATACCATTTTCTTTTTCGACACAAATATCATAACCTAAGCAAATCTTGATAATTTAACCTAAGCAAATCTTTACTAACAGGTAATCCACCTGCGGTATTGCAATCTAAGATTAATACGAGCTCTGCTCCGTACTCTTCTAGGACATCTGTTGTATTTTATCATTTTTGGTTGCAAACACCAGTGGTCTAATTCTGTAAAAACAAGATAATGTGAAAAAACGAAACATTGAAAAAGTTTACACAAAAAAAATTTACACAATTTCTATGTTATTTAGGTTAAATGGTATTCTATAAAACAAAGTAGTCAGCGTGTAAAGTTTTTCTTGCTGAATAATTTTATCGTGTCTAAATCCACTTTGACGTTTTGTTAGTGTTTCATTTCATAATATAATATAAAGAGTAACAAGGACAAACATGGTTTTTTTGTTCGGCACTAGCCCGCCTTCTTCGTGAAATTTTAGTTTTAAATTTAAAATTTTTATCCGTGAAAACGAACTACACAAGATAAATTGTATGTGTAGTTTATTGAGGTTTAATATCTTACCGATATTTTAATTTATCTTGGTGTAAAGTTATAGAATACCATTTTGGTATGAAAACGTGTAAAGTACTCGTTTTCGCGTTTTCACGTTATCTTATTCGTTATAGAATTAGGCTACAGGGACGAACATTTTGTTGGTCAATGGGTTGATCATCTGATGTGTGTTTAATTATTTAACAACAAAACCATATTTTTCATCAGCAATGCATGAATATCCAAGCAATTTCTTTTGTTTTTTCATTACATGAATTTACGACTGACTTAGTCATCCAGCCAGATTTACTGAGTCTTGTTCCCATATTAATTCAAGATTTAGAAATCGAATTCACCGCAATTGGATGTACATTCTTTCAAGTTTTTATAGTGAAAGGCGAACCATGTACCAATTGCTCTTGCACGAATTGTTATGCGTAAGTTATAACCATATATACAATGGTATTCAAAAATAAAATGATAAGCACATGACTATTCTTTGTTACAGCTCGTTACTCTTATCTTTAGAATTATTTTGGGATTAACGCATATTTTCAATACGATTTAATTGTTTTAATTTTAATTATAAATGTGGTGGCATTATTTAAAGCAGTTATGTTAAAAATCGCAATGATTCTACAATATATGTACACCGCACTATAGACCATATAGTCATTTTGAATTACTTTTTAAATTTATTATTTACATACAAGATTAATTCCAGCAAATTTTTAATTCAGATACAAAATAAAAACCAAGATCTGAGTATACAATCCTCAAAGCTAAGTAAAACCTAAACCATCACTAATTATTCTGCGTTTGAATATATACGTTCAACAAACAATTTTCCCCGTAAAGCCTTCTGGCATTTAAAATTTCGGACCGCTAGCATAAACAAAACTATAATTATTGAATTTAGTAGTACCATGCCTATCGAGACGTACACTAAAAAGGGATTTACTGTGAAATTACGTCGTATATTATATGCCCAATATGATATGGCCGCCATTATCGATTGGTCTATAAATAGAAAATAATTGATAATAAAGTTTCCATCGAACTGGTACAAAAAAAAAAAAACCTTTATTCCACACACATAGCAATATCCCTTTGCTATCGACTATAAAGTATGTACACCCAATTGCGTACAAATCCCAAGTTAAATTATCACTTTCGGCTATAAACTTAATTATTTCGCGATTTAAATTAGGCTGCACCAGAAAGTTGATGTTGGGTACAAATTCACGAACTACGAACCCATCTAGATGTGATGCTACAAAATAACGTAAATTAGAAAATAGCTTATTAACGAAATATAATGGCTTACCAATAGTGAAACAATTGTCCGCCCACGAATCCCGTCTAAATTTACTCAATTCGATTGCAGCCATTTCCAAAGACGAATCCCATTCAATCTCCGCTAGATCGTAATACTCATTTTGACGAACCAAATTTTTGCGAAAACGATTCACCTCATTCTTAATATAGTCTCGAGTACTGGTCAATAAATAACATGATCTGTAATTGCGGCGTTCTAATCGAGGGCACTGATTTGTGAATAATGCTCCATTCTGTTTCACTACACATATGTACGAAATAATTTATGCAACATTTTAATATATAGTTATATCACTTACATAGATCCGTGTCACGTTTTGAACTATCAATTTTAATTTGTGTGCTAAAATTGGTTTCACTTTCTTGTTTATTCAGGACGCACACAATAAAATGTGTACCAGATGACGAATAAGCACATCCAATCGTAGTATGCTTCGGACTCCAGAGCCACGATACTTTTACATTTCCCGGCTGCTTAGTTTTACGTACTCGAATACACTTTTGAATAAATCGTAGCACATTAGTTTCGAGCGATATAGTATCGGTTAGTTGATAAGCGCATGTGTCAGATGTAATTTTTATAAATGACTCGTTCATATTCCGTGCTATTTGCTGATTGTTCATCAATTCGGCGGCGTACTCAACCAGTAGCTTATTACTTGATATAAGTTTCATGTTTCGAGCAGCTTGTGAGCATACCAAATTTTTACGATAATTATTGATTGCGTTCACTACAATCGTATCATCCAGCGGAATCACACCATTGGAGTTAACAAAGGTGGTCGATAGAAAAATTATCACATGCAGAACGGTAACACTATGCATACTGATTGCTGTGCAATTTGCAAATGCGAACATAAAATTTTGTGAACCTACATTCGTAATTTTATGAAATATCATCCCATCTGCTATTTTTATCGGCGTGCGATAATTTATCGGTGGTTTTTGCCATACTATGTTATTGAACTATATATAAATGTATGCGTGATATCGATAATCAAAATTCTATATTTTTAATTTGTAATATGATGGGACTATCTATCCATTACATTTTTTATAATTTCAATTTAAAAATTGAAGGATGGATTAAATTGAAAAACTGTCTTGAAAATCTGGTAAAAGTAAACAAAAGATGATCACAAACTATTTCCAAAATGGAAAACTAGAATACAATTTTTAGAATTTCACCAGCGCCTGTGGTTTATTAGCAGGTTGCTTCCTATTTAGGTAATCATTTCTGAATATAATTTGGTGTAGATTTTTGATCATTGTTGCGCTTGATGTATGTCTGCCACATAGCGGCGTGTCTTAATGGAATTTCATGAAATGTGTTAACTACACAAATTAGTATAGCTTTCCTAAACAGATTATCAATTTTGGTTTAGTGTATCGAAAATACAGACAAATGTTTTAACCCCTACTAAATATTAGTTAAGTTTAAAATTCTAAATTGAATTAGTTGTACAATCGATGCGAACTGGTTTACATTCGGTTCATATATCTTCGTCCTGCGTTCTTTTATCATAACTCATATACATTACCGGTAGTTCATACTTGATTGGCTAACCGTGTAAAAAAAAAATTCGTGTAATGATGACGGTGCGGAAAGTGATTTGCCTTCGGAGTATATCAACAATGAAGTACACAATATTAACGACTGACAGTTTCAAATTAGAATTGAAATATGAAGAAAAGGAATCCAGAGCCATCGTGTTGAAACTATCACTTTTATTTGATAGTAGGGCCATCGACGTTTTAAAAAAATATGATCTTATGATGCCATTGACGCACCGAGGTATAATTTTTTCAGCATCACTGGGCTCTGAAATAAAATTTATTAGTTTGCTGGATCAGACTTACGAGATACTCTGGAAAATTCAACTCAAATTATTTCCGATTTATTTTATTCTGCATTCCAACTTTTAATTAATTAATTTAAGTTTTACTAGCAGAGATCCTGTAATTTAGATCAATTTATTATTATTATTCCAAATATTTGAGCTGTGATAAACACTGTAATCAATGATCATTAGTTTATACTGTTAAATGGTTCAATATTTGTACAGAAGAAAGACACCTTCTTAGAGCTGCGTCCTCCTACATTGCCAGCCCCAAAAAGTTGGGACGCCCCTGTTACACGTGGAATTATTCACTAAGGCAAGATTTAAGTTACTTTGGTAGACCTCATATAGAATGGGCGACATTGCTACGTGCTGAATTAAGATAAGCGGCCAATGAAATCTATGCACTTGATGAATCGGAGTCTAGTGAGTCACTTGGTGAAGAAACCGAGGAAGGGCTTAACATAGTCGAATAGCCCAGCCTACCAAATCCTTGACAAATATCGCTAATCCCAAACCTTCGAAGAGCAACCACACCAGTACCAATTCAACCTAATTCATCATCCGTTCTTCCGCCCCCTCCCCATCCTTTGCTCGCCATTGGCTATGGTGCCATGACCGTGGCCGTTGCCGGATTTATGCCCATTCAGACAGCTACACCAACCAATACAACTTCCACCACATCTATACAAAACATACCACTCCAAACATTAAAACGGTTGCGTTAAAATTACCCGTTCGTCCGACTACCAACAGGGTTGGCGCAACACGTAACAATGGGTGGTCCGTAGGGTCTTGAGATACGATAAATGTCACTACACGATTAGCCATAGCTTTATTTTACTAAAGGGGATTAGGCCTGATTTAATTGGAGATACCCCTATACCAAAAACGCATTGGGGCCTATACCTCTTGGGTAAGGGTATGGAAACCGTATATGATCTATCCTACTTAATAACTTATAATACCATCAGATCCTAGCAAATACCTTATAATACCATAATGGAAACTCCTACAGATTTTCGTATCAAGATATAGCAGTTTATCGCAGTTAGGTTATTTTAACTAGATGGCACCACTGGCAAATAAACGCAATGTTACCATTTTTTTAAACAAAATTTGGAAAATAATGTAAATAAATCTAAAAATAAAAAAAAATAAATGAATAAACAAAACCAAATTGACAACACACGGCTGAAATAACTTCGAAATAACAGGTAACATAAAAAATATTGTTAAAAAACGTTCGGTGCGCCATCTGCAGGATATAACTTTATTAATTTTTGTCGATAACATGAAGTCACGCGAGTTTATTATGGAATACTGCAGTAATCTCCCCTATAGTATTATAAGTTACTTGACAATCAGGTATAAATATCTAGTAAAATTTAGTAATAAAAATTATCCACAAACTTGACATAACTCCATTACGTTTAACGTATTCCGAGTCTTTACCATTTCTTTCCATTATGTTGGTATTGCAGTTCATATATTTTTGGTTCAATAAAATATGGTGGTGAATATGATGGTTTGCGTCTCTGCTGATATACGCAATTATGCATTCTACATGTATATTTTGTTGTTGTTTTTTTAACCCGTCTAGCACTATTAAAATATTGGAGATCAAAATGCACATCTGATCGATATGACAGTTTTGATCATTCGCCGCACCGAGGTAATATTGTGATTGTAACAAAATTGTATATTGTTTCATTTTTACAAATCTGTGACAAAAAAAGTTTCTCTTAGTTCCTTTAGTTCTGATTGTGATTTAAAACAACGATAGGGACCGGTTTTATAGGTCCGGAACTATTTCAAAATGTACTGCCTTCACAGCAAAACAAACGAATAATACACAAATATATGTTTTAAATTTGATCGAACTACATGTCTTACGCAATCTTGTGGCAGATCATCTATGCCTTGATTAATAAAAGTAGGTAGAATATGGGCACAACCAACACAATTATTATATATTGTCCTATACATACGTTTCGAACAAAAATGTGTTTTACGAACTACTAAAACAGTGAACTACGAAACAGCGTTATTTCAGAATCGGATCAGTAGGCCAAATCAAAGTTTATTTTTAGAATTGACAGAAATTTATGACTGATTTGAGCTAGAAGCAATGCTGCGCTTCAATTTCAATTGGGGAATCATTTGTTTTTTTAACAGACCGACTCTCGATTTAGAACAGACTAAGCTAATGTTATTGTTTCCGAAATGATCAGTCGTTCTAATATAAAATAAGCATCCAAAACCTGAATCACTCGCATCTCCTAATCCGTGAAGTAAAATGGTGTTTGTAATTCAAAGCTCTACTCGCAATGTATATACGTTAAATTTTAAATCATGTAGGAGAATTATTCAAACCATAAAAGTGTTAATAAAAATTGAACTATCCGTCAAAATTTTAAGTTATATTTCTAAAAGTGCATACGTTTTATAAAATATTTTTTAAAATGTAAATCTTAACGGTCACGTGTTAAACATTCGATGAATCAATCGAATGTTTAACACGTGACCGTTAAGATATTAAATCTGGAATTTCATAAAAATTATTGGTGAATTTCAAAGATTTACGGAAATTTGTAAAATATATAAAAAATTCTAATTAGTATTTCTCATAGATTTTCATTGGGGTTAGGCGTATAGGCTGGTCAATTGAGGATATGTAGACATTTTGCCCAAACTAAGATTTTGGTGCAGCTTGTGTGGATTGGATGGCTGTTCTCTTTGGCAAAAATTAATTAACGTACCCTTCCGATTTCACCTCGCTCAATTTTTTGCCAGGCCATTATTATGGTAACTAGCTTCAACAATTTGTATTTTAAGTCTGTCCGCAGTCCAAAGAAAGTCCTAGAATCGTGATTCGCCAACATTGAACTTAAAATGTTTTTTTTAATATTATTCTGTTGCTTATAGTAAGGCTTTTGTAGAATTATTGGCGGCCTTAAATGGTCAAAAATCTACTTTGGTGAAGTAGTTATGAATACATAATAAATTTTGGAAATCCTGATTTAGTTTTAAAGTAATCGTAAAAAGTTCACTGAAGTTTTAACTCTTGAATTCTATAACAATACATATAGGTACATAGGTATATTGGCATCCGGGGGCATTAATCGGAGATGAACAAATTTATAACGTTACTGTAACAGCCCATGCCTTTATTATAATTTTTTTTATAATAATGCCTATTATAATTGAAGGATTTGGAATTGACTAATATTAGAAGCTCCTGATATAGCATTCCCTCGAATAAATAATATAACTTTTTGAATATAACCCCATTCTCTTACCCTCTTATTAGCAAGTAGTATAGTAGAAAATGGAGCTGTATTCTAAGAGCTGTACATTTTATTACAACAGTAATTAATATACGATCAAGAGGAATTACTTTAGACCGTATACCTTTATTTGTATGATCAGTGTTTATTACTGCTTTTTTACTTTACTTTCTTTACCAGTTTTAGCAGGAGCTATTACAATACTATTAACTGACCGAAATATTTCATTCTTCGATCCTGCGGGAGGAGGAGATTCAATTCTTTTAAACATGTATTTTGATTTTTGGTCATCCTGAAGTATATATTTTAATTTTATCCGGATTTTGAATAATCTCACATGTAATTAGTCAAGAAAGTGGTAAAAAGGAAACATTTAGAGCCTTAGAAATAATTTATGCTATGCTAGCAATTGGCCTAAAAAAATTATAAATGGTACAAAAATTATAAAAAAATATTGCAAAACTTATCATTAAGTGTTAGATATTTTAAAGAGACCGTTGAGAATGAAATTGGGTCACACGATTGTTGGATTATAGGAGCTACAAGATATTGCCTTATAGAAATTATAGCATCTGACTGAAATTTTCTTAATACACGTGTTTGGCGTTCCAATACAAAAGACAACCACCCTTTGCCGCTGACGTCAGATGTTGATTATGCTGCTGTTACAAGTTTCTACTGCCTCCGATGACATGGAAATAAATTATGAAACTTCAGTTGTCAGATTGTTTTGTGCGTTGCTTGCATTGTATTTGACTCGAAATTAATTTTTTTAAAGCGAGGTTTCGACTATAAATATGCTACCATGGCGGTTGTTCTTTGTTCATAAGGTACCAGTCTTTTCGAGATAGACTGTTTTATTCCTTGAAGCATTTGTTTCCCAATTGGTGTGACAATTTTAGATATTAATGAGTCCAGCTTCAATGTAATATCATGAATTAGTGGGATTATCAATAACATTGACCCATACTGATTTCCAATAAATAACAACGTCCACTTAACCTTCGGCTTGGCTAGTTGTGATGGCCATAGAGGCGGATGGTCACTGTTTAGTTACTGATTGTATGAAGCGTGATTAAGCCATATCTTTCTCTTTTTGTAATGTACGAAGCACATGGCCATTGTGCTAGAATTAAAAAAGTCACTATGTCCTTAATCCATAAGAAAATTTCTTAAAACAGGCTTTGCTGAAGTGGACGACAAAGTGTCTTTCATCATTAAATTTAGGGTAGGAGCGAAACACGGCATGTGTTTTATTTTTAGTATGTTTGTAGCTGCACTTGGCCATCACTGCTGAGAGAAAATCTTTTAAATGTTCAGCAGGCTATACCTTTCATTTTTTCAGTTGTTATAGCATTAGTCTTTTATAATTTATAAAGTGAGACCTTACTGTTATATAACAGTTTGATAGGCGTTTTGTAGGAAAACATCACTTATATGTCTGCGAGATGGTAACATACAAACTTGCAATCTAATTTAAATATAAAATCCTTGAATCCGACATCCTCAACCACACAGAGTGGCTGAAAGCCTTTTGCAATTTGAACGTAACCAATTTTCGCGAAAGTGCTTTTTACCTTGAACCATTTATATCGTAAACATTTTTAGAAGTAAAATACGATCTTAAGGGCCTTTGATGAAACGCAGAAGTACTCGGCTCATTCTGAAAAATTTTGTCCTATTCTGATTTGTGCATCCTACGCATATGATCGATGAGGTTTGTCGTATTACCACTTGACTTCTATTCTTGTATACAAAATTTTGATGTTTGTTTGATACAACGGCAAGAATCATGGTTCATTTTTGTAGTCACAATCTGTAAAAACTCTGGAATTGGGATTTCGGCTGAGATTAATTATATTTATTCGACCATAAACACGATCCTTGCATATGACGTGGACTGCATTGCATGTATATGATGATGGTATGATGCATACGTTTCCAGTGTCATTCATATTTACGTTACCATCAATTTCGCTTTCACTTTCGATTTTCATATACTTGTCTGCAATGTATTGATGGGATAAATGGATGCATTTTCAAATATGATTATCTTGGTTGGTTCGAATCATAATTTGGTGTGAAACAAAAATGTTTTGGAAATATTCATTTGTTTGTAAATATTATAATAGTTAAGTGTACCTGTTGCTGGATCTGTTTGATATTTATGTGATAATGCGTCGTATAAACGATGCGTATCTTGCGTGAATGATTGGTCTGAAGATTGTTGTTTCTGGCTATGATGCGAATATGTCTGCATTCAAATGCATCCCAACCGCATAACAATTCCTCATTAACATAGTTAGATCATTGAATCGACATGCTCGTCACAATTTTGCAATCTATTCGACGCTCGTTTGAATAATTGAGTGAGTTGATTTTTTCTGCCCAAAAAACTTTCTAGGTTCTTGAATTTGTTCGTTGTGATTATATTGACAGCGAGCCATAACATGGTGTTCTTCGTCGTCCATGAAATATATTTGCGAGAAATTTAGAGTTTCGTCTGGTATTAGAAACAAAGAGTCAATCTGATGATACATACTTGTTCTTGTATTTGAAACATTGAATCAAATTGCAACCTTGTCTATCAGTGTTTAAAATAATTTTTACAGTGAAAGATGTCATTTGAAGATAGGAATTGAATTTCTTAATAAATTTGATTTTGCATTTTTTCTGAGATTCATGATTTAAATGGTTCTGGTGGTGGATTTAATGCTTTTAAAACAACTTTTCCTTATGATCAACATACATATATCCGTATGGTTTCATTTTTAAATTTCAAAGCGTGGTAAAAGTTGAATTCTTTGTCCAATTGACGCAAACGTCTATTTACATCTGTTGCTCGATTACACGATGTTCTGCTTCATAGTGGCAAGACGTTGGTCTCGTTGTTCATCACTTTCTTCTGCACGGTTCTATGCATTTCGTATGCGTGTCCGTTCTAGTGTTTGCGCTCATTGTTGTAGCTTTAAATTTGCCCAGTGTCTTAATTTCTTCGTGTATTTTGATCGATGGTTATGTACGCCGTCGGGCATTTTTTTGTATCATATTTGCATGTATTAAAAGAATAAAAATAAACTGTGTTCTAGGTTATGGTGACGCGTGTCGTGCGTACCTAATCGATATATTGGTTAACACATTAATGTTTAAGCTACATAATTGAATTTAAGAAATACAACAAAACTTACTTCACAACTTGTGTGTGTAAAATAAAATCACTAACTATTTGTCAAATGTGTATAATTATAGAAATAGTTTTGTCACTAGCGCCACCTATGGTAAGTATTTTGTATTTTCAGATATTACACATTTTCGTAAATATCTCGACTCTAGCGGCACATATAGAGTCTAACAAAAATGATAAACTGACTGGAGCACCAAACGAACATAATATGGTGTGACTGTTGCAGAACAACTTGGCTTCTTCACATTGTTTAAGACAATATGAAGGCCAAGCTCAGCATCGAACTTTGGAAACAATTCAACGTATTCCACGTATTTCCTTCGAGTTGAAAAAAAAATGTATGACAGATGTTGGGGTTTCTTCAATTCGCCGTTTATTTGTTAATTGTAAAAATACACTTTTAACATTCCTTGCTGACACAGGTGCTAACGTTTCTGTCATACTTGCGTCTCATATTCTGGTTAAATGGTTGACGGATAAAAACATATGGTTCTAGGGTACTCTCAGTAAAGTTCATAAAATCGAGATAGACGGTTCCCCGTTCGGTAAATCTGATAGATCTTGAGAAGTTAACACTATCAAATGATGCTTTTTAGCATATGCAAAACTAAGGTCTATGTAAACAATCGCAATCAGTCAACCCATTCTCTAATTAGCATAGTACCTACAAATGAATAGACTGGTTCGAGACCATGTAACGATTATTGGGGACTTAATATGCAGTTACCGTTTCCGACCGGTATCCATTACCTCATATACACTTTTATTTTTGTGGTTGCATAGTTTTTGTAAAATCAATCTTTGTTGTGCGAACGATAAATACATAAAACAGCTATAACCAGATATAATTATTTGATTTCTGTTGCATGACTTTTGTTCTCAGAAATGCAGGTCAAACATTCAAGCGATACAAAATATTTCCGAACCGAAACAAAAATATTCAACCTTTGATCTTCTAGTAATCTTGAAACGGTTCGTGAAATGTTCAAAATACATAGTACCCGAAGCCGATACTCTCTCATGGTTAGTTTTTTCGCCATCAATGAATGAGCATACTTTTGGCCAAAAACTTTGATATTGCTTGACAAAGATCCAAAATTATTAAACACACTCGTGCGGAATTTCTACAAAAATGACATCAATTTAGTAGTTCTGTTCAATGGAAATACCAATTCCAAGATTCCAACGAATCTTACTAATATTCAACACGTGTTTTTGTTTTCAAATATTAAAGCTTAAAAAGAAACTGGTTAATTTAACAAAAGTTCGTTAAATTAACAATTGATGATAGTGTGTTTCGTTGTATATTTAACAAAACATTTGTTAATCGAACAAATTTCAATATGTAATTTTGGTCAATAATTTTGCAAGTCAGTTGTAATTTAAAAAAAAAACAATACACAAACGTTTTGCAGTAAGCATTAACATTCTAAATAAATTTATTTAGAATCATAATTCACAACAATAAGTTGAGAAGTAAATTTAACCTACCATCACTGTGCTTTCGAATATATACTTTCAACAACGATTTTTCGCCGTAAAGCTTTTTGATGTGCAAAATTTCGAACAGCTTTCGTAAATAAAACTATAATGATTGTATTAAATAATACAATGCTTATCGCAATATACACAAGATATGGATTTACGGTGAAATTACTTCGAGCATTGTACATCCAATGTGATATGGTCGCCATGATCGATTGGTCTGTAAATAAAAAATGAATATAATATTCATCATTTGAACTGGTCTATGTATACAAAACCTTTATTCAACAAGCATAACAATACCCCTTTGTTGTCGACTATAAAGTATGTACAACCAATTGCGTAAAGGTCTCGTGTTAAGTTGTCACTTTCTCCAATGAATTTAATTATTTCTGGATTTAAATTAGGCTGTACCAAAAAATTGATGTTGGGCACAAACTCATGAATTACGTAACCATTCTTATGTGATGTTAAAATTTTAGAACATTATATAAATAGCGATCGGATTATAAATAAACTGTTGCTTATATACCAATAGTGAAACAATTTTTTGCCCACGAAGCTGGTATAAATTTACTTAATTCGATTGCAGCCATTTCCAAATCAAAATCCCACTCAACCTCCAGCAGATCATGATTTTCACGTCCTAAACATTTACGGTAATAGTTCACTTCATTTTTGATATAGTCTCGAGTGCTGGCCAATAAATAACATGATTTACAATTGCGACGTTCTAATCGGGGGCACATATTCGTAAATAATGCTCCATTTTGTTTCACTATAAAAATAGACAGCCAAAATATGACATATATATAGGTATGTACGCATATGTTATACATTATTATGTCACCTACACAGATCCGTTTCACGTTTTGAACTATCAATTTCAAGGTGTGTATTTATATCGGCTTGATTATCGCGTGTAATCAGGACGCACAAAATAAAATTGTTACCATATGATGATGAATACGCACATCCAATTGTCGTATACTTAGGATTCCAGAGCCACGACACTTTTGAATTTCCTGGTAATCTAGTTTTACTTATACATTTTCGAATAAATCGTTGCACATTATTTTCGAGCGATATAGTATCGGATAGTTGATAAGCGCATGTGTCTGGTGTAATTGTTATAAGCGATGCGTTCAGATTATTTGTTACTTGGTTGTCCATGAATTCGTTTGCGTAATCAACCAGCAGTTTATTACTTGCAATAAGTTTCATATTTCGAGCGGCTTGTAAGCATACCAAATCGTTACGATAATTATTAATTTCGTTCACTATAATCGAATCATCCAATGGTATGTCTTCACAATTCACAAACATTTTCGACATAATATTTATAACGAGCAGAACACTAACACTATGCATACTGAATACAGTTTTTTAATTTAATATTTGTTAATCCGTTGTTGTACAAGTTGCAAGTGAACATATACTGTTAGTACTAGTTTTGACATGCGATAATATATCAGTTCGGACTATTTTTAATAGCGTAACTATTCTATAAATATATATATATATATATATAAGTATATGTGTGTGCGGTTATCGGATTCTGAAAATATCGGAAACGAATATTGCATACCATTTTATTAGATAAACTATACCCAGTAAAGCCTCCACGCGAATTTCATTCAATTATACGTCGACACAATTCGCTCAGATAACAAACAAACGGAAACTGAGTACATTTGTGACCAATAATTATAGATAAACGAACAAAAAATAATTACGCGTTACGTCGTTTAGTTTTGGTTCACTAATTAAGCGGTAAACGAATGTGTCTAAAAATAATTTCAGATGTCAATTCCGCACGCATCATTAGGTGGTGTATGGCATATCTTTGTGATTAAACGGCAATAAAAAAATAATCCGTCGCAATTCATTAAAATCAAACCGATATCTTATATGCGCGCCTCATATATCGATTTTAACATATGATTAAGCTTAGCGGCAGCTTATCGAGTTTACATGCTAAATATATAATTTTATTGCGTCAATATTAGCGCTCGTGTCGATCTTTAAGTCCAACGAAACACTTGAGTAAACACAAATCAACAATATTTACGAATTTATATAAGTATAGGCGGATAATCCGACGACAGACGTCATTCAACTTTTTGTGTAATACGCGCTATAACTGGCTTAAGATGTTTATTTATATCTTAACCTTCCGTATACTTATATATCCATAAACGTTATCAAGTCTATTTCTTATATAAACAAATAGATAAAATATATTTTTATTGAGTGATAACATTTCGAGAATATAATTTTTTTTTCAATTACAGGCTACATCAAATAGTGCACCCATTGCACCAGATAAAATGTCTCAAGAACTAGTTGGGCCCGCACAAAATGGTGTATCGGTAATTGATGATCCTAATGCCGCGTTCGACATGAACCAGGGGATACATTATCGTAAACAAAAAAAACCGATCGCAATGAATCGACATGTTTCAATGCAACCATCGATTGGTGCGCAATCCACGCGTTCGACTCATTCGGAACATGATCTTCATGCACCACCACCATCGACCGACGTAGAGAAATGGAAACACACACGGTATGTATATAGCGCGCGCAATTATTACTTTTCTCATTTTAATTATGAAAATCTAATAAACGTTTTCATTCGAAATTTCAGCCGATTCTTTGCCACCGTTTTTGCATTGAACTATTGTATATTTCTAGTAGTATTTGGTATAGTTGTGTACGTCGGAGATGCCGTGTCTGATCAATATCCATTAGTCGAAGCATATTCCATCACTATATTAGGCATAGGATTTATCTATTTTTTATACTTGTACATTGATATTAGAGTACATGTGTGGAAGGCGAAAAAAGCAATGAAAGAACGTGAACGTCGTCAAGAGTTGTATGAGGAACAACTTCAGAAAGCTTCGGACATGTATCAAACCAATCCAGGTGCCATAGAATTGGCTCCAAACGGATTACCGAATGGTAATTATCAGGCTAATATACAACTACCCGAATTGAATCCTCTGCCAGCGATAAAAGCGGTGTCGCACAAATACTGTTTTGCGACGGGACGGCATGGTGAATTTTTTTATTTGAAATTGGGTGCTGCATGGTTCTGTTTTGGACTTTTAATCCATTCGCTGCTTATCATCACGTACCAGATTATTTACCTGACGTCCGACGATCCGTTACAACATAAATGCGCATCTGTACTTCGATTGGTATTCGATTTCCTATTCCCGCTCTACTCCCTATTCCTGCTCTTCTTTATTTTTAAATACGCTAACGTTATAATTAACGAGCGCCGCGGACTGGCCCGTATCATGCTGATGCACGCAATTGGCACATCACTAGCGTTTTGGATATTCACAATAGTGCGTGAAACAAGTGACGCGATTCTGCTAAAACAATATGGGTACAATGACACGGTCGTCTACGACTATTGGCCATCGACCGACAAATTCCTTGACATAGATTGTCATGATCCAACACGTATTAACGTAGTCTATCGTAACTTTGCCCCGTACCTATATCCATTTGTAATCGAATTTTGTATTTTGATCGTTGGCATATTCTACATGATCTTCGCCAATATAAACAAGTGTCCGAAACGTGTATCAGCCCCAGGACATGACCACTCGCATGATATTTATGATATGGCGGAAACAATACCTGGTTCAGGTTTGGTACACGATCACGATCACGTTTCTGAACATCCGCTTACGGAGGATTCCAATCATGGTCATCATCACCATCATCATAATAATAATAATCATCAGGCGCCTACACCATATACGGCCTTAAGTAATGAAACATCGAGTGAACATTCCGATCATTGTCGCACCACAGTCGATCACGAAAACCAGTATACAAGTAATTTAGTTATACACGCAGATTGTCATCGTGCAAATCGAGGATTATTCCTTGGCCTCGTGCTCATCGTATGCACAATTGTGTTTATAATACTGTTTTTTGTCTCAACCGCAAACGACGAATATTTTGATGTTGGTTGGCTGGTAAATAAGATATTTGAATTAGTTGTACTTGCCATATTGATTGTGGCCGTCATTTTTGCGTACTGGCAAATTTCTCATTTGGATGTGAACACACATCCAATGTCTAAACTTGATGACGTACTATTACTCATCGCAATACCAGCGTTTTTCCTAGAGACAATATTTACGATGGTTCCGGCGATTTATTATGGTACCGGAATAAACGTAGCGATTTGTATGTGCCAGCTGGTACAAATTATGATACAAACTCCGTTCATAATCGATGGATTGAGACGGTGCTCAAACGCAAAGAGACTACGAAAAAAGAAACCGGGACGAGAATTGGTCACATTTTTGACAATTGCAAATGTTTCATTATGGCTGTTCTACACGTTTTCGGTAAAAACAGCATATACGGGAGATGAAAGGTATAATGAATAAAAAAAAACATAAAATATAAGATTCGTTCTAAAGTTTTGTTCTTTTCATCTATATTTAGGTATAAGTACTATGGAGACACACTTTGGTCAATTTTAAACCATTTATCGTTACCGCTAATCATGTTCTACCGTTTTCATTCATCTGTTTGTTTGGTTGATATTTGGCGACATGCGTACGAGCCAGGCGGCCATTAAATCTACGCACGCGTGTATATAGCTTTTAAATAGGAGATTCGAAGAAATATATATATTTATATCTGTAATGTGTACATATAACATGTAGTGTAGTAATTTATATAATTTTGTATAGATAAGAAATAAATTTTAAAATTTAACAACCTGATGAGTCGTTTTGGAAATTTATGTCGATGTCATCGATTAAAGTCTAACCTTTAATTATTTATATGTATATGTTTGTATCACGGGACCAATCGGATTAATTTTTGATTACAAAACATAAAAAAAAACTGTTGAAAGATAAGGCCGTAATGTGGTCGATTCTGAGTACAACATTTTATGTAAAATTATTTTACTTTTAGTTGGTCAAAATCGACCGCACTACGCATCTTAAAACGGTAAGTAGTTACAAAATTATTTTATTAAATCAAATTTATAAATGTTATCTACTATAGACGAAGTTATAAATAACCGTCTATAATATTTTAATTATCTGCGGCTGATAAAAATGTAAATAATTGCAAACTAATTGTGTATGGCTCAAACAACAGAAAGTATTTAATAAATCAAAATTTAAATTGCGTCTAAAACACGACCGCAGAACATAGGAATACTCGTTACAGGAAACAGCAAAACAAACCCATGACACTATGCCATATGAATTTAAGAATTCGCCCAAGCAGTTCCGCTCCGGTTTCCTATTTTCCATAGTTGGGTCCAAAAACCATTTTGCAGTCTCATTTAACCATACATCAACATATTAAAAACGCGACCGAAGAACTAAGGACTACTTTTGTGTTATTCAAACCAATAAATCAAGCTAGCTTCTCTCTAGATATGAATACAAACATTTGTTGGAAAATGCAAAACTATTGAAAAATTGTAAACACTATATTAGAATACCATTTACATCCAACTTGTCTATTTTCAACAAAAACGTTTAGAAACGGCCTACTTACTGACTTGTTCCCTTCCAGTTGCTAATTTGTACTTCAGAACTTTACCCACAAATCATTTAAGAATGCCTCTTACATTCAAAATTTTGAATTTTCTGATTAATGGTTTCAAAATCAAATAGATTATATTTAATTCCTTTCCAGAACTTTGCACAACAACAATTTTAAAACCCCATTTACATTGAACTTGCCAAATTACATTATGAACGTTTATAACATAGCCTATAGTTCCACTCCAGTTGACCATATTTTAGAACTTTATCCAGAAAACATTTTTGAATCTAATTTTCATCCAACATGTCGAATTTCATCATAATTGATTAAACAACCGCCTAGTTCTGTCCCACTGATTTATATTTTATCACGTTTTGAAATATATCGTTTCGTAAATTTGGCTGGAACCCATTAAGGTTCCGCACTGAATGCCACAAAGGGCTCATAGTGCAACCCTTGGATTCTACTAAATCATACACACGCATTCTGTATCCTATGCAATGAAGATGACCCTTGAAACGGCCATGGACAGTAAGAATGGATACTAGTATTACCCATAAGAGAGCATTTAAAAAATTCTTGCAATCCTTTAACAGTTTTGAGTTGGTTAAAGGATTATTTAAGGAGTTGAGGACAGATTTACTATCAGTACAGAACATTTTATCGTCACCATTAACCGCGAAATTAATAGCTGTAATGGCACAGCGAGTAGCCGCGATTAATTTCGCTTGACAAATAGTTCAGTAAGTACCCAAATTGCCATAAATTCTGAGACTCAGCAGATACTGAATCCGGCACCCTATTCAGAATCGAGCCATCTGAAAAAATGCGATTCAGATATCCGCTTGAGAAAGTTTGGTGGAACCACATATCTGTCGATGGGTAAGCCACCTCGAATGATTAGTAAAAGTTAAATTCGGGCAACAGCCTGTCATAAAACATAGGCTGAGCGATTAATAGCTTACACCCATAAAGACATGGCACATAAAATGCATCAGTATTCTTACGTCTAGTGCATACAACTTAGTCAGTTTTAGAGAGATTCACATGTCTTGTCAACCCTTACCACTGTTCGACAGTAAGAAGAACGTGTTGCGTTAAATCAGATAAGACATTCAAATGCTTACCAGAAACTAACAAAACCTAGTCATCAGCGTAACTTTGAGCGATGATGCCGGATTCCTGAAGTTTTACAAGAAGCTCGTCAATGGCCAAAACCCACAACAGAGGTGAAACCACCCCTCCTTGTGGACAACTCCTGCCAACTTTGACTGAAACCGATCCGAGATTTAAGCATAAATTCAATCCATTTGACAATGGTAGATTCGATACCAAATTTGGTACAGGCACTAGAAATTGTATTGAACGATGATCTTTCAATCCTTTATAGTTACAAGTTCATGTAGTGCAATTTCACAGGATTTGCCAACCCTGTAAGCATGTTGCATGTTACTGAGCGGGACGGTAGGTAAATCGAGATCTCTGATGAATTTTTCAACAATCCTTTCTAAAGATTTGAGAGAAGTTGATGACAGGTAAATAGGCCGAAAAGACATGCGGTCGGTATAGTCCGACTTGCCAATTTTCGGAATAAAAATAACTTTACTCTTGCTCCAAGATTGTGGAACAAAGCGAAAAGCATTGCACGCCTGGAACAGATCCAATAAATTTTCCCTTATAAGGAGAAATTCATGGTGTAATTCAGCAGGAAAAATACCATCAAGACCGGCCGATTTGTAAGGGGCAAAACCTCATGATTTATTAATCTGCAAGCTAAATTCCAATCAGGAGTTTTAACAATAACGTTAGTGGTTTCGATAATATTGTCGGAATTTAGAGTGCTACAACCTAGAAAGTGAGTAGAAAAAAGAAGTTCGCCTACTTCCTTTTTAAAGGAAGTAAGCTCACCATTGGTTAGTGGAAGTGAATCGAGTCTACACGTATTATTTCTACTCAAGGTTTTGTTTAGTCTAGCTACAGTAGGAAAACTATTAATTTCCTCACAGAAATTAATCCAAGATGACCTTGTGCAGATCTTAACGCTTTTTTAAACACCTTTTGTGCGTCTAGGAAGCTGTCTCAATCAACCTGAAGATTAGATCTCCTGGCTTTATTCTTCAGCCTCCTAGTGGTTTTCCTTAACCTTTTACGATAAGAACACCAAAAAGGTTTGTTCTGAATTTTATGATTAATGATAAGTGGACACGAAATCTCGAATGCAGTTGAAAGTGTCGCTTTCGACAGTGCAGTAGCCTGCAACTCGATATCCACAGTTGAACAAATTTCCTTACGTGATTCAAGTATGGAACCAACATCAAGAGAGAATGAATCCCAATCGGTTAACTTTCTATTACGGTAAGGTTTAAGCGACGGTCTTTTAAGGTTGATTTTAAAAGAAACCCACCTATTATCAGAGGTGAGAATGTCATTCGTCACTCTCCAGTTTAAAATTAACTCAGTAATGGACATGGAGCAAAAAACTGATGTCAATCACTTCTCTACCAGTTAACAAAAGTTGGGTAACACCCAACATTGAGAATATCAAGGTCCGAGGAACTTATATAGTTAAACAGAGCAGAACCCCTGTGGTTAATATTCGTAGTTTTCCTGTTGTTAACATTCCCGGCATAGTTAATTTCAAGTTTCCATAAAATTCTATTTTAAATTAAAAGTTTTTTTTCTACTGTATAGTTTACAAAACCTTATCAATTTACATTTATCAAGTAAGCCGGTTGATTTACATCAAGTAATTTCAATTAGAATCGACACAACCAAAGAAAATCAAATTTATTAAAATGAACACCTAAAAAAGTTTTACTAGCCGAGGCGTCGGATAAGCTGGAGTCTGTTAATCATGACAAAGACAACTAGTATTTTTACTGACAATGAAGAACTGGAAAGATAAACAAAATGGATATTAAACAAAAAGAAGACCGAACAAAAAAAGGAAAGCAGAACGCTCGCCATTGTAAAATTAAAGCTCAGGTAATCAATAAAAACCAATAACAACATGAAAGACAACTTGTCAAACCTAAAGAGATAGCACTTCCACCAACCAATATTATTGGGATAACCGATAATGCCAAGGTGCAATCCATAATGAAGTCGTTCACAAAAAAAAAATTATAACGTACACATATTAAGGTAAAATTAACTGCCCGATTAAGGTTATGGTTCACCCAATCTGCCGAAGGAGGACCTAAAACGAAAAGGATTGCAAATCGAAGATGAGGTGACTAACTATTATCAAAAGATAAAAAATACGAAAATGAACAAGGGATCATAATAAATAAAAGTTGACTGCCATTTTTTATGCTAACCTTTAATAATAAAGAAAAAGTGGAAAATATCTGCAATATAAAGGCTACCCTTAATACGAGAGTAAAAATAGACCCATTGAAAAAAACTACTGCCCTGATATCTCAATGCAAAAATGCCAAGGATGCAATGTGCTGAAAAACATACTGCGAAAGCATGTCCTATAAGTACAAATATCCCTCCAAAACGTGCAGGACAGCAAGACAACATGACGTGGCCGGATATCCTCCCAATAATATTGATTGATGGAAGTGCTGTCTCTTTATAGGATTCACAAGTTGTTTTTATTGTTGTTATTTTTTTGGTTGATTGCCTGAGCTTTCATTTAAAAAAACGAATTAACTATTTACAAAAATTAAATGCCACACAATCTAAGAATACGGCTAGGAAGGAAACCTACTGGAAACCTACTACAAACCAAAGCACCAAAACCACCAGCAAACAAAATAGGTGAACGAAAAACATACCCGCAAATTGTTCAACAGCAACCAGTGTTTTTAAAGGGCAGTAATGAAAATCAAGTTAAATAAGCGACTACATAATCAAGAAACAATGGATGAAATCGCATCCTGTGAATTGCCACCTGGAACGCAAATGGGCTAATGCAACATCTTCCAGAACTAAAAATATTTCTAAAATTTTATTAAAATATTTGTTAACACATTTCTGTAACACCCTGTACTTTAACAAATATTGAACTTTTCGTTTTTGCTATCTTCGCCTTTCTCACCTAATACGCATTCCAGATTATTTGCAAAATTTTAAATCTTTAATTTTCAGAGATAAGGGGGGACATACATTTTTGCTATATTTTCATATAATTCGCTATTAACAATTCATCAAACAAATTATTTAAAAATATTTTTAGAAGTGTCCAAATGAGCCCTTTAAAATGATATGCCATGTAAAAAAAATGTAAAAATTGTCTACATTTAATTATTAATTAATTAATTAATTTAATTTATTTTTTTTTCTGAAAACATAGTTGAATTATCTTCCACTCGTTACGAAGCATAATTCAAAAACTATAAGCCTGTGCCTGTCGATTGCTGGAAAGCACTTCAAAATTCCAGGTAACCAATGCTAGGCATTCATAGAGTTAGTTTAAATAATCTAGTCGTGAAAGAGTGGTTCAGGCTGCTTCTATACCCTCAATCAGGGATTTTTTGTCTTCAAACTGTAATGCCTTAAATCATGAAAGTAGTAATTTAATCACCTTATGTATCATGATGACGTTTTCAGTTTTATTTTGCCGACGATTTAGCTGAACTGGACGCTATTTTTAATATTTTGCACTAAAGTGACTCTAAAAGTTATGTTTGGCCGATACGCATCAATATTGGTCAGCAAATTATTTAGAACAGTTTTGTGCTTGAAACAGATGTGTATAGAATTTCTGCATGCAGCGCTGCAGAATGTATAGAACTACAAATGAAAAACAAGTGCAAAAATATTTGACATTTATTCTATGTAAAACGTGATTGAATTACGTCATATTATTTCTCAAACTACTTTGATTTAAAAAATAAATCATTCAAAAGTGTACTGGATTTGTTCTATTGTATGTAATGTTGTGTATGTAGTGCGCAGCGACATTATCAATAGGAACAATTTGCGGAATTCTGCATAGCGTGCGGAACACATGTATTTCATCCCATATAAAATAGTATATTCTAATTTCTCTGCATGCAGAATTCTCCAGTTCGTTTCCAGCATTACTCTTATTAATTTTTGCAGCCTCAATTTTAACTTTTTCAGCGACAAATACTAATTTCTTTGTTCAGTTTTAAATTAAAATGTGGTCACTTTGACCTGATACAACTATTTGTATATTGTGACCTCTCATAGCCATGTCGGACCTTAAAATGCTAAGCTAGCATTTAGAACCCTCGTTGAGTGCGAGATTCGTCACATAAAAGGACCACTTCTTTCGCAAATTGAACAATTAAACAATGTTTTGCGAGAGAAAAAGATGATAATACTCTTACTTCACATCCAGGAGCTGTGGGGGCTCACCGACGGGAAGTATCGAAATGTTCCAGCAAATTGAAAAATTTGCAGGCCTTCATACAATATAATCTTGCAAATAATTCTGATCACTTCGACCATGATGCCCTGATTTTGCGTTTGTGTCATGTATATGCTAGATTAAAGAGAATTTCGGTTTCAAAAACAGTACAGGAAGGCACGAGAAAACTTATCACATCATGAGAAATGCTTATCACTTTGGTCGCTCAGCGATTCAATTGCATCATTGGTAGCCGTTGATTGTGAAGTAGTTGAAGCTTCGGAATCCAAGAGTGACCTAATCCGACTTCCGCAACAAACGAGCAAGTCAACCATCCAAGAACAGATGATAAACGTCTCAATGTAAGTGACAGTTTGGGTGACTTTAACAAGAAATTTCCAATAACGCAGTTCAAATCGAATTTTACTAACATACGGTATCAGCGACACAGAAGCGAAACCATCGAAACAGCCGCCGGCTATCGATATGCAGTTTAAGTCAGTAATACCACCCACTGAGAATCAAATACCTATACGACTGGTTAAATTTAATACTACGGGTAACACAAAGACATTTGTGACAAATCCGTTAGCTACACATCCGAACTTTATTCCACAGTATGTACAAAACCCCAGCTACAGTAACGACGCGCCACCAGGGCCCAGTGCAGTTTACCAAAATATGAATATGATGCCGCAACCTACTTATATTTCCCACTGTATGCAATGCAAAAGCCACTAGAAGTTATTGTCAGGGATCCCAAGACGCTGTGGCCGACGCCTTGTCTCTCGCCTTTATGGATGAGCTCTTTCGAAAAACATCCAAAAATTCTATAGACGTTTTGCCGGAATCAGATCCGATCCACCTCGATCTAGAGTCTAACGCTTTCAATGATCTTGAATATGTCAAACTTGTTTCTAATATTGAAAATAATCCAAAGAAATCAAATCTTCATGTTATTCATAACCGAATTTATATTTATATGCCGGATTCAAAAGTCTCCTTACAACCAGATTACCCTAATTTTAAACTAGTCGTATTGTGCGCATTGTCCTCCAACGTCAGCGATACGTTAAAACGTTACTATTTCTGGCCAACTTTGGTAAAAGACGTAAAAAAAATTATATTAACGTGCGAAATATGTAAAAGTTCAAAGTCAATGAACTATACAAACCGTCCCCCTCTTGGACCATTTTTCTAAGTTCGTTCTGAGGCGGGCTATTCGGCAAGCTACAACGCAAGAAGTAGTGTTGTGAGGGCCATGGGTTGGTTCAATTTCACATTTGATTAAAATACTTCGAGCAAGATTTTATATACATACTTGGTTTATTTAATATTTATTTAATTCAATTTATTAAATAATTAAACTTAATTAATTAGTTTTATTGTAACTAATTATTTATTTTACAATTGTAATTATTTAATTGATTATAATATTTGTATTTTTAAATTAGAAAAATTGGAATTAGTATATTAAATTATATGTTTTGTTAATTTAGGAAAGAGTTAGGAAATTAATTATCAATTTTTATTTTATTACCATCACGGTGCAAAGCTGATCCAAAAAGAAATTTATAATATATTTTTATTATCAATTTTAATTCTCTTTTTGATCATCTACAATTGTAAACTTATACACACACAATTAATACGCGAGATAAGTATCTTCCAAATAAAAATAGAGAATAATACTGGGAGATTAACAGATTGATGTACCATCGATCAATAGTTACAGTCGATCCAAAGATGAGTGATACATCACTACATAAGGTTTCTCGAGAAAAGCATATTTTTGATTTTTGTAGGTCCTCAAACCATTGTTACCGATAACGGTAAGCAGTTTGAATCGAATATTTTGGAGCAATTATTAAAAAAATGTTCAACACATCTTTACGGCAAAATAGCGCGTTAACCCCACGATGTTTTCGTTCCTCCAAGCTTACATCAAGGAAGATCACCTGGGATATACATTTAGATGTGGTAACACACGCTCTGCGGAATTCAATCCACTATTCGACGAATATCCTCCCTACTATCCGTTTATTAAAAGATGTGGAAATTTCAGCGGCACTTGCACCTCTATAGACAATACACCGGAGGATTTATATCAGTTGTCAACGAAAATCCAAGAGCATCTTTATAATGCACACCTAAAAGCCACTGAGGGAATAATATCATCAATTTCGGTAACAGCTGATAGCTTGCTACCACATTTGTTACAGATGGCGAAAGAAAGTGACTATGTCGTTATTTAAACTCAAAAAGGGTGTTTGGACCTAATTTACAAATGCTAAATCTATAAGTTCAAAAATGGCAAGATAAAATAAGTTTTGAAATGATTTGTATAGAGCGATGTTTTTCCCTATTATACTCGCAGTTGACCACTGTAGTACATTACAAATGCAATTTTATTTTTGGTATTGAAAATGTAACAAATTGACTGCGCATTATTCCTGCGAAGCAACCTTGTGGTTGTGCCCAATATGCCTCGTTCCTTCAGTTTCCAAATAGAAATTTGTTTCAAATTCCAGCCCATATTCTCAGTTCATGTATCATTTGCTTGAATTTCGATTTATCAATTAATTTGTTAATCATCAACATTATCTGTTGGTATTCAGTTTTATCTGCAAAACTCATGTATGGAATTCATTTGATCATCTTCATATTGTGGGTTGGTGAATATATTGTTTATATAGTTATTGATGAACATTCAGCTCGTTTCATATATATGGCTCCATTTAAAATTAAATCTCAAATATAAATCCATTTAAGTAACTAATCGAATTTATTAACAATTTCAATCAACTTAAGTCATATACATATATGTATATACATAAGTAAGTATGAAGAATATTAAATTAATTTCTCTCTATATTGTATATTTGTTATTGTACCCATACCTTTATGTACCTACATAAACAAAGAAATAGAAGAATACTTATCTATACATTTTCATTTGTTTTTCTTTTTAGAAAGTACAAAGTACTAAAGTACTATTGTACTTAGGTAATTCAAGTCGGTGCTAGGATCGAGGGATGAAAAGAGTTTTTTTTTGTTGTACCATTTATGATGAGATAAAATATAAAACTAATAAAAAATATTGAACAAATGAATTATAATTCGATTATCATATGAGTAGCGTTAAAATTGAAATGTTACTTTCTGCAGGTATGATGTGATTGATTGATTGATATTATGTTACCGTCGTATGCTGGCAGATATTTTTTCCCTACACTATATATATTGTGGAAATATAAAAATTTAATTGGGTCAATCAAATTGAGAATTTGTTTAGTGAATAAAAATTATTTGTTCGCAATCACCATGGTAAAAAAAAAATCCTATTATAAGAATCTATAACAACCTATCTAATGTTTTATATTTATGTATGTACATGGAAGCGCTCCCACAACGCCCAAACAATGCAAATTCAATTAAAAAAATGGCTTTTTTAACATTCATACCCGCATATTGTTTTCGCTAGATCATATTTTAATCACAATATCGGTCGTACATGTAAGTACGTATATGAGAGATGATTTAAACACTATAAAATACAATTCTACAATATAGATTATACACAAACAACAACAATTCGCTTTAAAACACAAAATTAATTAACAAAACAAGAACAAAAAAAAAATCAATTTTTATTAACAAATAAATAAAAAGTTCGTTAAATTCAATTAAAAATATTAAAAAGCTTTTTTTTTTGCTATTGCTGAACAAGGGGACGTTCGCCAAACACAGTACATAACGTATATGTATATAGAGACTACAGAGTAATAGAAAACTTGGTGACTATTATGAAACATACAAAATATGTAAAAAACATATTTCAATCACATGTGGTATTGTTGTTGTTGTTGACGCGTTTTTTTTTCAATAATATTCAAATGGTATTCTGTAGGTAAGGCTGATTATAAATAATAGTACCTTTGCTTTGGTTCGCAAAAGCCGAGCTTCAATTTAGTATTCTTAACATACAGCTCGGCACGTCCTTTCTACGGAATGATGCCTCGTGAAATTACTAGAGAGGCCGGAATTGGTTGGTTGAAAACCCAGGGAGGTATACTTTTCGATGAAGACAATTGCAGGTAAGTGTTCGACACCAATTTATTACAGACTTTGTGGTCGAAAGTCATTATTGTGGCACTTACTGGGATGGAAGGTATAGGCTCATAGATGATCTAAAATTTAGGAAAATCACAGCACCCAGTGCAGGATGCCATTTCTCCTGTAAAACAATCGACCTCCCGAAACCCGAACTTTCAGAAGCTGTAGCAACTATTAAAGACCTAGAAGAGGCAGCAGATGTCGTTACAACGGCAATGGGTTGCCGTTGTAACGACAATTGCTACCTTGTACCTTCTATAACACGTCCAGCAGCATACCGGAAACAAACATAAGGTACCAATAAAGGTATAAATCCGATAAAGAAATCTTCAGCTTGTAATCGGATACAACTTAATCGTGGCTTATTTCTTACAGGCACAACTAATAAACTCAAGTTCCTCGCAGATAGCGGTGCTGACATTTCGATCCTTCATAGGCCAGTAATTCAAGCATGCGGGACAAAATTGCTGAATAGATTGGCATATCACGGCTTTACTTTTACAGGTTTTCATTGTAGCTTCAATTGGCAGACCGGTTATCGGTGCTGAGTTCTTGACAAAATTTAGTCTCCTCATCTCCCTTCGCAGAAGACGCCTCCTAGATCAGACGACAAATCTTGCTGTCAATGCAATGACAGACAGTAGAAGCCAGTTAAACATAAAACTGTGATTACCAAGTTCGAACAAAACGTCCAAGACAGCGTCCCATGTGAAGACTATCGGCGATTTAAGGCCTTAAACATACCGGATCAATGTTTTTTCAAAAAATACATTTGGTTAGGGCTTATCATCTGATCCGAATAATATAATAATAACAATCTATTACTGTCATCAATTCATTCCAAAGCTAGCCGAATCAACATTAAATTGGCAACATTAAACAAAATGTGTAAAAACAAAAAAAAGTTGTTCGCCCAAATCAAAAGAGCACCAGCCAATTCAACATTGTTTTCCCAATAGTGTATTTCGCTATAGCAGATAGTGCGGTAGAAGCATTCCTATCGAGCAATAAAATATAAATTGTTGGCAACCCTCTTGATTTTTCTTACAAAAGCTTTCAGCAACTCCTCGCTATTTATTTACCCATTGAACACTTCCGCTATTTTCTGGAAGGTGAACAATTGACTGTCTATAATGATCATGACACTCTAATCAAAGCAATAGTCTCCCTAGAACGAAGAGTCGACAGAAGACACGATATTTTGACTATATTTCTCAGTTAACGACGGACATTGAACATATACAAGGTAGGTCGCTGCCACACTGTCGCCGACTAGTGATCACGTTTCAACAGTCAATCTGGATCTTAAAATTTAATAATCGGTTAAAAATTAGCCAATTTCTCCTCATTCTATTAAGATGACGACCGCAGAAACCACATTTTTTGTTCCACAAGTTAAAAAATGATAAACTCTGTGGCCAACACCATGCTTGTAAGTTATTTAAAAAAAACCAAATGCAATATCGATAAATCTAAATCCAGGGGCCACTATGACCCTATGAAATATTGTTCTCCTTTTTCTTCCTTTGCCTACTATAGGAAAACTACCGTCGTCAAAAATCGTAGTCGAAACTTATAGTAGGGCCCCAATATTGATGAAAAACTTTAGAATTTGTTGAAGAAGCAACGAAAAATTTTAACTCGTTCAGTACATAGATTCCGGTTTGATGAAATTTTTTAGTGGAATGAGATTTTCACTAATCATCATAATCACTTTTGGTTTCCGGTTGAAGGTGCGTTCACGATACCAAAAAAAAAGAAAAATTCACCACGAAGTTAGCTATCTGAGTTGAAATATGCTCAACTTGAATAAAATTTCACCAGGCCAGCCATATTAACAAAACTGAATATTATACTTGTTTTGCTATTTTGTTGCTTGTTTATTTGTAAATAAACAGAGAATTGTCATTTTGAGTATAGTTAAACAAAAGTTTTCACTCAAAAGTCATAATATTTTCGTTATTAACAAAGGCTACACTGATGAAATTATATTTCGAGTAGTGAATATTTCAACTTCATACAGCTAACTTCGTGGTGAATTTTTGTGCATCAGAAATTTTTTTTCGTATCATGTACGCGCCTTCAGTGGAATCAGAAAATAAATTCTACTTTTGTGGTACTCCGTAACAGGCAATGAATATGCTTATATTGATAGAATTTTATATTTTTCAGAACTTACTTCGAACGGAACCAACAATTCCTCCAACATTCTCAAATTTTCTGGAGGTCAACGAAAGTGTATTTGATATTACCATTGGGCCGATAATCGAAAACAACGCTTATGTAGCAAAGTTGGACTCGTATCGCAATACCGAAAGCAATATTCAACAAAGAACAATGTTTATTTCTTTAAATATATGTAACTAGGATTTCCCACTGAACTTGCTTGAGATGGATGGTTTCCCTCAGGTAGCTGATTGCATCGATGGAACAATGATTAATTATCAAAATTGAGTATATCGTTCACTAATTGCAAATTCGATCATTTTTTTTCTTTATTTAGTACGAGTGTCTTAAACCAAACTTTACTAATATAGGTACACTAATGAAAATAAATTGGTTATGTTAAAAAAAAACAAAAAATTTAAGTTGGGTAGATCACTCTACCACTAAATGCCACAAATGGACCCACGTTAAAAACACCCAACCGTGATTTTTGGTCACCACCGGGAATCGAACTCGAGACCCTCGAGTACCAAAGCAAGGACGCTACTTACTATGTCAATGAGGGTGGCGGTTACGTTTAAGTACTGTTTAAAAATTATTGACAGTTAGAAAAGAGATTTTATTTTAAAAGAAACAAAAAAAAAGTTTTACAAATGGCAGTTCTTCTGGTTGCTCTCCAGAGAGAATAATCAGTACTAGTATCATTAGATAAATTTCTGAGGTATAGTTACTGATAGATTCGTGTTTCAGATCTTTGATTTCCCTTTCAAGTATAGCTGAGTCAGATTATTTAGCAGTTTTATCTTGAGGGGCTCTAGTTTATTGCCATATTCTCTTTGCCCTTCTTTTTTCTGCCAAGAGCTCTCTTATTTCTCTAGGGTAGTTGTTTCCCTTAATTTTCTTTTTAACTTCAGGGTTGTTTTCCCAACCTGACTGCTGTTTGTTTGTCACATATGAACTTGTCAATTTCTTTTTCTAATTGCTCCTCACTCCTTAGCGGAACCATCAAATAAATTTTTCTTTCTAAAGACAGTCTAAAGTATTCACAATTTGTGTGCTTATTTACTAAACTAGGATAGCTTTCCCTTTGAACGATCCTTTCACTTTTATAATGTTAAAAATATTCCCTATATGAGTGTAGTAGTATCAACACCAACTGTTTTCCATTTTTCTCCCATTTTTAACTATTGATGGCAGACTATTCTATAACCTTACCTCTATATTTCTACACATTCAAAATGCATCAAATCGGATCATCCAAATAAGGAAATAAAAAACAATAATTGGTTCAAAACCAATACTTTTCCAATGGTCCAATGTAAACACAATTTTGAAACAAACTGTAAGTTTTAGAGCTGGTGGATCAGCAAAAAATTATTTGACCAAATACTAAGTCAAGAATCGGAAGGATTATTGTTTATTCGAGTATGCTAACCGGCATTTAAAAACATATTACGTGAACGATTACAACGAATTAGTTTGGTACAACACCAAGGGAAAATCGGAGAGGACGTAGAGAAGACCACTTATTAGTACACTACTTTAGTCAGACAATATTTTTCAGGAGATTTGTTCATCCATCGAATGTGGAAAATGTTCAATAATGTTCATGTGGACACACATATCAGTTTCAAAGCGCCATCGACTGATAAATGTTCCCAATGCTACACCGAAAAGATAAAACTCAGGAAAGATTCATATGGAGAGGTACTTTTGCACCTTACATATTAATTTAATGACAGCCACACGAGTTCACAGTTTAGGAGCAAAGACATTTTATACTTTGGCTAAGGAAGAATCTGATAACATGATGACATTTTAATTTGACTGTCAAAAAAATATGCCTTTGCCAAAACTTAACCCGTACAATTTTGCGATAGTGGAAGGATCTTCAAAAATGTGTTTATAAAATGAAAATATGTTCTTGTATACCTATGCACTGAAGAACAACTTTTCTTTAGGAGGCCAAGATTGCCCAATATACGACTGGAAGACTCATTCTTCATCACATTATAAATTGGCACTTTAAAAAGATTGCCGCGCGGAATTGTCAGATATATCCAAATTATTTTGATCAAATTTTTTGTTACATTTGTAATCTCATAAGTGGACTGAACTGTCATATCGAGCAGATGTGCGTTTTTGATCTCCAATATAACATAATTTATTTTAATAGTGCTAAACAGTTTAAACCAGTGTGTTTGGTGTTAAAATAAAGGTGCAGTGTTGAAATTTAAAATGTTAAATAAGAAATTTAATTATATGGCTGAAATAACAGCAAAATAAGTGAATTATAAGGGAAAAAACAACAACAACAAAATACACTTGCAGAATGCATATAACAGCCGAGACGCAAACCATCATACTCACCACCATATTTTATATTTTATTGTACGAAAAATATATGGATTGCAATACCAACTCAGGTATAAAATATGTAAAATGAAAAGAAATGGTAAAGAAGATCAATTGGAATACGTCAAACGTATAATTGAGTAATATCACTAATGTTTTTATAATTTATGATAAATATCTTGTAGTACTGTAGGGGAAATTACTGCTGATCTCCATAGTAAACTCGCGTTACTTCATGTTATCGACATAAATAAGTAAATTTATATCCTGCAGATGGGGCATCAAGCTTTTTTTAACAAGAAATTTTACGTTACCTGTTATTTCCAAGTTATTTCAGCCGGGTATTGTCAATTTGGTTTCACTTATTTAATTTTTTTTTTTTTGATTTATTTACATTACTTTACAAAATTTTGTTAAAAAAAATGGTAACATAGCGTTTATTTGCCAGTGGTGCCATCTAGTTAATATAACCGAACTGCGATAAACTGCCATATCTTAATACGCAAATCTGCGGCAATTTTCCTTATAGTATTATAAGTTATGTATATATATTTAGGAGGTGATGGGAAGTAGGGGAGATCATACGGTTAGTATCGGAAGACAAGGCGTTTCCACCATTACCCAAATGGTAGGCTCCCATGCATTTTTGGTATAGGGGTATCCCCAATTAAATCAGGCCTAATCCCTTTTAGTAAAATAAAGCTATGGCTAATCGTGTGGGGATATTTATCGTATCTCTAGACCCTGATGCTAGTCGAACGAACGAGTAATTTTAACGTAACTGTTTGAATGCTTGAAGTAATATTTTGTATAGATGTGGTGGAAGTTATATCGGTTGGTGTAGCAGTCTGAATGGGCAAACGGCCACGGCCATGGCACCATCTAGCCAATGCCGAACAAAGGATGAGAAGGGGGTAGGAGAACGGTTCATGAAATAGATTGAATTGGTACTGGGGTGGTTGCTCTCGAAGAGGTTGGGATTATAGCGATGTTCGTGAAGGATTTGGAAGGCTGGGCTATTCGACTAAGCCCTTCCTCTTTTTCTTCACCAAATGACACACTAGAGTCCGATTCATCAAGTGCATAGATTTCATTGGCCGCTTGCCTTAATTCATTACGTAGAGGGAGCAATGTCTCCCATTCTATATGAGGTCTATCAAAGTAACTTAAATCCTGCCTTAGTGAGTCATTCCAGGTGTAACGAAGAACTTTTGGGACCGGCAATGTAGAAGGACGCTGCTCTAAGAAGGTGGGTGGGATTTCTACGATGCATGATGATACAGGTATAGGGTGAAACCATGCAGTCCTCTTTCGGTTAGAACATTCATTCGAAATTAAACGATGTTCGGTTAGTTCGGAGTAGTACGAATCAGCTTTGGTCGAATTAACATTGATGAAATTATTTGTACCTTGGATTAAGATATTGTCTATCTGGGAGTAGTTCTGACCATCGGTTCAAGTAATAAGGCTTTTTTGGTGGCCGGAGGTTGTGTGAACCAAAAGTCGAATCGAACTAGCAAGAACGCCCAGGGAAGCACCATTGTCGTTAAACTCGCTGTGGAACAAATCTAAACCAATGGTCTTTTTATCCCAAGAATCGTTATAACCCAGATGGGCGTTGAAATCACCAAACAAAACTATATCGCGAGATTTGGGGCAGTGATCTATTATTGACAAACGAGTAGTGAACATTTAATACGATCGCCTACGATACGATTAATCTGAGAGGTGTAAGGTGGCACATGTACAGCAATGAAGTGGACCTCACCTAGATTCGAAACAGTACCTAATAGGGTTATAATAGATTCAAATTAATGTCTGATTCGCTTTGACCTTATAAGTGAATCCGTCTTGATCATTATACCGACTCCACGCCTGCGGGCCTTTGGATGGAACCTAATATTATTTCGGAGTAAAATACCATCGATCAAATTGTATATACGGATTAGTATTGGATTGAATGGGATGATGTACAGAGTCGGAGATATTTTCAAAATAAGGACTCTTAGAATTGGATGATAAGGTTAAGGGCGAGTGGGGAAGCAAGCTGTCATAATGTGAACCAGTGTAAAGTAGGAAAATTTCACTATTATATTCACCACTGTCCGTTAGGAAGGATGCTCGGTGCTCAGTGCCGGCATAACAAACAGTAATTTTGATATTTTTTAATTTTGAAATAGCGGAAATACACTCAGCACCACCCCAGAAGCCATCAGTTCGAAGATGATACCTTTTATTAACTGAAAAACTATACCTTTGTATTAATCCACTTTCTGTTGGATTTATATTCAGGTCTGCTCGGTAAACTATACCGGTGGAATCCAACAATGTTGGTAAATAACCATCAAGATGCTCGCACTAATAAAGTTCACCATTTCAGATCTTAATTCATTCCAGTTGCAGCTGATGTATCACGGTTTTGAAAAGGCAATTACCATCGCCGGGATCGGATGAACTTTAGGATTAGGATTACCTAAAGCATTAACAAAACTTATTTCCAAATTTAGGATTTAACGAAGAAAAATTTCAACGAAGAGATAACAAAAAGATGAGAGACATCTGTTGGGGACAACTATCGCCGTAAACAGTAGCTTTCCTCTTAAAATTTGGTTTGTGGTAGTTAATTGTTAGTTGTATGGTAGGGATGAAGAATGTGGGTTGGCTGAATAGGTATATGGAGTATAAACAAGGGATAGATGGGTATATTTATAAATCGAGGGTTGGAATAAGGGGCACTAATCTATTAAATAAAGGTTGGAATGCAGAATAAAATATTCGTTACCAATTTGAGTTGAATTTTCAGGAGTATCTCATAAGTCTGATCCAGCAAACTAATAAACTTTATTTCAAAGCCCAGTGATGCTGAAAAAATTATAAAAGTAGATTAGAACTGTTTCGTCCTGTGCTACTAACTATTGGCTATACCAGGTGTCTGTAACCGACTCAATTTCTATCATACTAACTCAACCTATCAAAATCCTCTTTATGTTATGTGTAAACGGGTGTTCGGTGAGGCCCGGCCACCTCCGGGAGATTCTGCTTAATGCATGGTCGAATATTTTTGTATATATTTTATTTACTAACAAAATAATATCAGACCTACCTACATGAGCGAATAAAACGAACATTTTTCCCAAGCTTTTCGTGTAAGATGGGAAATCCACATTTCAACTGATGGATATTGTTTTTGTATGCGATTTTTACTGGACAATCAGTTCGATTATTCAATTGTTTTATTTATTTGTATGACTTTTAAATTAAATAACTACGAACATACATACGTATATAAATGAATTATTGTTAAATAAATTGATTTAATTTTTTCATTGGATTTTTTTTGCATTTATGCAAAACTAATTTAAATTTTTAATTGAAAATATTAAGTGATTATGATACTCGCAAATGAAGTTTTTTTGGTACAGTTCAATGTAAACTGTACATACACATATGTATGCAGGTAGTGGAAGGTAATTTGATTTATTAAATAAACACATTGCGTCCAATCGTTATGCCACCATTAATGTCGCCAAATTAATTTAATGAATATTAAATTAAATGTTTTAATAAATTTATGGTTCAAAAACCTTTCACCTTGTGTTGCATAATCCGAATCAATTATTCAACAGAATGTACTCGTACATATACAAAAAACAAACATTCTGATTCAAAATAAATTAAAAATATTCATCATAATGATTTAGATATGTAGGTAAGGCATCATGTAACCGTGACATTTTCGAAACATTTCATTCAAAATAAAAATATTCGAAATATTATTAAAATTTATAAAAACCGATATAATATGCAAACGGAAATTCCATTTTCAATTGAACAAAAAAAAAAAAATTATTGATGAAATTAAGTTTAAAGTTTATTCATTATACGGTTATGACTATATGGTATATGGTATACATGGATGTACAATGTCACGGTTCGCTTAAATAAATTAGTTAATTGTGTTTGTTACAATAAATTTAAACGAACATTTATTTATTTGTAGTTGTCATAAATACCGATCAACAGTTATTGACCTGCGACCATATACAGAGTTTGCAAATCAAATTCAAAGCCTTGTAATAAAATATTTAATTTGTCAAACTATGGTTTCGTTTTCATGGTGTGAACGAACCAGACCAACGCTTTGGCATTTCTCATACCGGTACGGATTAAAATGTACAAAAATTCTTTTAGAGTTCTTTTTGTCAACTCTACTAAATAAAGTTACGGTTTTTTAGCCATAGACCATCTATCTCTTTAGCATTATCTAAATATATTTCTTAGAAGTCGAATATGACATGGTCTAATAATAATACAGTTTCTAAAGGCCATTACTGACCCCTTACTGCGTCAACAATCTGGCTCCAACGGTTTCGATCATGGACTTGGTCTTCATACTGTCCTATAGACAATCTGAAGAAGCCAAGTCATTCTCTTCACCGTGGAGCCACCGTCGCCAACGACCTCTGCGGCTACCATATGGTGGCTCTCTTTCAGAGATCGCTGCACAATTCGTTCTGGATCAGCACGCTGAGATCTTATTTCATACATAATATCAGGGTTCTTCAACAGATCTCTGATCTCGAAACTGTACAGAGCTCGGTATGTGCCATCTATTTCGCGGTTTGGGCCGTAAATCACACGCATGACTCTTCTCTCAAATGTAAGGAGCCATCTCTCGCACTCATCCGTCAGAGCCCATCTTTCACATCCAAACATAACTACGGGCCTGATCAACGCTTTGTAAAGATTCAGCTTGACAGCACTTGATAGGTGTTTACATTATAGCAGTGGCCTTATAGGATACAAAGCATGGCTGCCAGCTGCCAGCCGCACTTTAATATCGTCACACTGTTATCGTGAGTGATAAGAGAGCCGAAATATTTGAACCTCCTCACTCCTTCAAACGTATAGTGGCCACTACTAAAATCTGGTGTGCGATTGCCACTATAACCTGAAATAATGTATTTCGTTTTGGACTCATTGATCTGTAGTTCAACAGAAGCAAACTACAAGAGGATCAAGTATTGCCTTCACTCCGATGCTATTCAGTCCAATCACGCATATGTCATCTGCATATGCATAAGCACTTGATGGGACTGGCGATATAAGATGTTGCGCTGAGGTGTTTCAGTTTTACGAAAGATGTACTCCAACATGAGATTGAAAAGTATCGGGGACAGAGCATCTCCCTGCCGAACACTCGAGCTAACTGCAAACATTCTTGATAGTCTGTTCTCAACTTTAACACAGCATTGAGACTGTGTCACTGTCATTCTACACAATCGTACAATTTTTGTTGGCATACCTAGATACTCCAGCGCAGACCACAAACTCTCTCGATTGATCGAGTCATAGGCCTGCCGGAAATCCAGGAAGACCTGGTGTACTTGGATGGAAGTCTCATAATATTTAGATAGAATCATTCGCAGCGAAAAGAAATGATCAGGTGACCGATCGATTCGGACGAAATCCTCCTTGATATAGTCACCAACCAGGCCCTCCGCTAGAGGAGTGATTCTATCCAACATTATGTATGACAGTAACTTATATGCTGTGCAAAGGAGAGCTATACCGCGATAATTCTCACACTTCAAGTGGTCTCCCTTCTTGAAGATGGGGCATATCGCGGCCACTTTTCATTCGTCAGGCATTACTGCAGTTCGCCATACTAATCACATAAGTTCCACAAAGTATTCCCTCCAAATATCAAGAGCTCCAAATTAATGCAGTTAACTCCAGGTGAACGGTTTTGTTTTAGCCTCTGCATGGCCCTAGTGACTTCCTCATGGGATGGATCATCATTGCAAATCTCTGCAGTCTGTATTTGAGGTGAATCAACTACAGTCTGTGACACATAATGAACAAAAAGTAGGTCGGTAAAGTGTCTCAGAAGCTCGACCTTCAACCATTCTCGCTTTTTCCGTCTACAAATCCGCTTAGCTGCCCTCGTAGTTGTTTTTTATTGCGATTGTGATACGATGTTGCACTTCACTATGGGCTATGGACTTTCACTATACCTAAAGTCTATGGAGCAGCACTGACAACCGAAGTTTTCAGTGCCTCCCAAACAGAGTTCCTGCAGTCAAACTGGTAATTAGCTATCTCAATGTTGCCGCTGACAAGATCTAGATATCGTTTCTTTAGATCTTCATTTATCAGACCTTCACAGCCGAAACGTTTCATCCGTTTCGCTGTGTTCCCGGACCTGTACGAAAACTTCCACCGTATATAGCTTTGCAGTGACCAAATAATGATCGCTGCCTACGTATTTGGTTACTGACCGATAAGTTATCACATCCTGCACAACCCGATCTCGTCCTTTTGAAATTAACTACACATCAGCATCTACCTGCTCAATCTGTTCCAGGCCTGCCATGCTTTTTGCACTGTACCACACGCCTTGAACAGGAGTAGAGTAGCATTCATTCCTAAAGCTGTCCAGTCGGATTATACTGACCAAAAAGCTTTTAGGCCCATTAGTCTAACCTCTACTTTTCTTAAAGTTTTAGAGAGGATCATCGACAGATTTATTAGAGACAATTATTTAACTATCTCCCCTCTCGGTACACTACATGTTCTCGTAACTACGATCGAAAGATCACTTAACTACAAATTGTTTCTAGTAGGTACCTTCCTGGATATTGCGGGAGCTTTCGATAGCACTTCGTTTTCCACCATCACAAGTGCGTGTACCAATTTTAATATTGATCAAACCATTGTTAAATTCATCGACTCCATGCTTAAGTCTCGGATAATTGAAACTGAACTGAAAGGCTCATCAGTGTCCGTCAAAGTAGCCAATGACTGCTCGCAAGGAGGATATCTCTCACCCTTGCTGTGGCTCATGGTTATCGATTAACTACTTGTTAATTTGCATAGGGATCTGGGTTTATCGTGCAAAGATACGCGGATGATCCCGTTTTGACAGTGTCTGGCAAAATACCTGAACGTCTTATCTGATCTGATGCAGAACGATCTTAATAAGGTGGAAGTTTGGTGTCGTCCACTTCTTTGGCACGTCAGTCCCTCAAAGATGATCTGGTTGTCTTTACGAGACGTAGAGCGGTGCTAATCTGCCTGTTCCCACTCTCTTTGGTAGATCAATCACAAGGACGGAGCACGGTAAGCACCTAGGTGTCATTCTAGATGGTAAATTCTCCTGGAAGTTTCACCTTGATTATAAGCAATCGCCTTTTGCTATTTTTTGGCGATGTAGAAGGGCCTTTAGCAATTCCTGGGGTCTGACCCCTAAAATGATGTCGTTCGTCTACAAATCATTCGTTTGGTGGCCAGTTGTAGGGCTATAGCCCAGGATTTTCGGGTAGTCTGGGCAAACACAGTTTTTCAAGCTGAATTAATTGTACTTACACAGTAAGCCGTGCTTAGTAACCTCATTAACCCTTTGACTGTGTTCCAACTGGTCAAAGATTGCAAGCACTACATTAATCTCCTCTCCTCTAATACGAGAGTAAGGATCATGTGGGTGATTTTATCGTTGAGGGAAATTATGCTGCTGACTTTTAGCGAAAGTGGGTTCGTGTAGCAAATTTGTTGGCCCTGAACCAGCAATTCCTTTATCCTTCAATGGTGGTAATGACGCTATTATGAACTTCGCTCTACTTGAACTGGGACTGAAGTGGCGTTCTACTCCTAACTGTCATTTAAATATTTGTTATCCTTAAAAAAGAACCAACTTAGAATTCTGGTCAGACTTATTACCGGCCATTGACGTTTCAAGGTTAATCTCCAACGCATGGGACTAGCACAGGATGGACTGTGACGACTACCTAGAGGAAGTGGACGACATCGGACACAGCCTCTGCAGCTGTCCGGCCTTTTAAACATAGATCAGTTATTATCCATTCCTTTGTTCAAACTTTTACAGTTTGCTAAGATTACAGTACGCTCCTGCGATTTAGGATAGATCTTCTTGGTTTGTCCCGTGGGCCCATTGTGGCATTGAGTGCGGAACCCTAGTAGGTTCCAACCGTTTTAATAAAATAAAAAAAATTAAAAAGAAATTGGTTTGGAAAAGGTTGACATTGATTTGCAGAACGGTGAAATTGTAAATGGTTGAAATTGGAGTGCAAACAACACAGGTTTCCTACGTGCTTTGTGCATTTTTCAACGGTTAATGAAGAAAACAAATAAAGCAAATGTGTCTCGATAAGGAAACCAAATTCGAGTTGGTCAATAACCAAATACCATAAATACTATAAACATCATTTTCTAAGGACAGACTCGAATTTCTGTTCAGTGCTGTTTTGGGGGTTGCCAAGGCTAAATGCATTTGGCATTCAAATTTTAAAATTTGTTAAATTTTTTTTTGAATTCATGTAAGGTTTAGATTTATGAAGCGAGAACAGAGATCACAGAATACAGTGGATTAAAATTACAACAATAAAAATTATTCGAAGTCGATTCAGCTTAACAAAGAAATTCATTACCTTAATCTGAAGAAAACCTTTCCAATTTGTAAAATAAGATTTTAACAGTAATGAGAAATAATTTCACCACTCCCTAATAGGGTACATGCGACTTTCATTGACTTTGTAATTTAGAATGTCTCTAAAACATGGTTAGCAAAACTTTTAATTCTCTTTTATGTAGTATGGAAATTGGAAATTCAGCATTTTTTCCAGCATTTGACGACTAGATACTCCGATCAAACAGCAAATTTATTTAAATCATCTTTGCAGTATTTTGCTTTGTTTAGTAAAGGGTGGTTTTTTATAGAGTTGTTTAAATCATAATAAAACATATAATCATATTTTTAATATCAATGAAACTTTATTGGATAGGAAATTTTATGACATTAATGTATAAATATGATTACGGCCATGTGGCCGCCACGGCTGGCGCTTACAAGGCGCAATCTGGAACACCAATTTTCACAAACTTTTCGCAGCATTTGCGGCCGTATTTCGCCAATAACTGTTCGATTGATTTCCAGGTGTTCAATTGTGTCCGCCAGCCCATAAAGCGTACCAAACAGTAATTTTCTGTGGATGCAATAGTGTTTCGACAAAAGCTTGTGGATTATCTTCACTCCAAATGCGACAATTCTGTTTATTTATGTACATATCCATTCAACCAAAAATGGGCTTCATCGGGGAACAACATTTTGAATGGAAATTCAACATCAATATCAATTTGTGCTTCAGCCCATTCGCCGAATTTGCGGCGCATACGATGGTGTTCGGCGTCTCACGGGATGCACAATATCATTAAGAGTAAACGTGGTCCGAAAACGATCTATTGTTATTCGAATTAGCCGCTCTGAAAGACAATTATGTGCGCCATAAAATGGACGAAATGCACGATAAGTTTGATGAACAGAACCATTATTTTGATAAAAAAAATTCAACAGTTTCCAAGGGTTGCTCTGATGTAAGGCTATCCATAATGAAATGTCAAACCAAACTAAATCAAAGTTGTGAACCACTAAAAAAAAACTCCCTTTACAACCCCAGAGTTGAGAACCACTAAAAAAAAACTCCCTTTACAACACCAATTTTCACAAACTTTTCGCAGCATTTGCGGCCGTATTTCGCCAATAACTGTTCGAATATTGATTTCCAGGTGTTCAATTGTGTCCGCCAGCCCATAAAGCGTACCAAACAGTAATTTTCTGTGGATACAACCCCAGAGTTGCATATCAGAAGATCAGACAGGTTTCAGGATTTGTTTATAAAGCAAAAGCTTATTATATGTAGATAGGGGGGAATTTCTTCCCATTACCCAATAACTTCTCAAAGAGTTTAGACATAACTAGTAACAATTACGATATTGGCCTGTAAGATCCAGTTTTGTGTGGTGATTTTCCAGGTTTAGGGATCATAAATACTTCTTCAACTATCCACAGGCTGGTTACATATTTCAATCGAAAGGCAGCATTTATAATGCTGGTGAGCTTTAATAAAGCTTTCGATGGTAGTTCTTTTAAAATTTCTGCTGATGATTGGTCATCATGTGGTTCAAATATATTTTCCCGGTGTTCAGCAAAACTTCTTACTTTATCTTCGTTATTTCTGGCCCATTTTTAGATACTGATAGATTCTTCTTTCAGATCTTTTACTTCCCTTTTAAGTAGCAGAGTCCGATTGTTTAGCTTAGTTTTATCTTGAAGGGCTCTAGTTTGTGGCCATATTCTCCTCCCCCTTGTTTTTTCTGCCAAGAACTCTCTAATTTCTCTAGGGTAGTTCTTTCCCTTCTCTTTCTTTTTAACTTCAGGGGTGTTTTCTGCTTTAACTTCAGGCCGCTTTATGTAACATATGAACTTGAGAACTTCTTTTTCTAATTGCTCCTCACTCCGTATTTTAATTCCTCGAAGAGATTAATACTAATTCTAATTATAACAGCACTACCTCCCTTAGCAATTTGATAATTGATTGTCTAGTGAAATGAGTTTCAGAGATGAGGCAGACATCGATTTTCTCTGCGTCCAGAACTATTTGCAATTCCTGTTGGTGTTGCTGGAGTCCATTGGCATTCCAGCATAAAATTCTTAAGTCGTTAGACATGGTTTTGTTTAGGGATGGCTCCCTTAGTTTCTGTAATCGCTGATCTAAAGTATCAATTTTGCTTAATATCAGCTTATGCGTTTGATATATGTCGTCTGTTTGAGGAGTTTTCTGTCTGTTTTCGTTACCCATCATTACTTAAACGTAAGTTTTTTTGCCCATCTTCTGCTTGAGAGACTATCGACACTTTACGCCTTTACACTCCTTCCAGGTCTGTTTCTATTCTAACAGTTTGTTTCTTTATTACATTTGTATTTTTAGCATTCATGTTTTTATTTTTGATATTTTCAATTCAATAGCAACACTGCATCCTAGCTGGATGGTTTCCTCCACAATGTACGCATCTATGCTGTACATCTGTGGGTTTGACACAATCTGTAGTATGGTGTTTACCTGGACATTTGACACACCTGGTATCTTTGTTACAGTGTTTTTGGGTATGCCCATATGCTTGACATTTTCAACATTGTGGTATAAGCCTAAGATCTTCATAGGGGCTGAATATTGACTTTGCACTAAAGGCGTACTTGATTTGATGTATTTATTCAATATCATCATATCTGAGCTGAATTTCATATACATGTTCAGAGGCTCCTTACTTTTCCGTTTTAGCTTAATTGATACTTCAGTTGCATTAAAACCTTTTCTTTTCAGGTCCTCAATTATTTTTTCTGGTTTACATGTAGAATGCAGATTTTTAGCTATTACCGTAATTGATCTGATTTGTATGTTTTCAAACGTATGCCAAGAATGTCCACCTTCGCTTTTCGTTATTGTGATTTTTCTGTAGGTGGTTTCACCATCTTCTAAGTTTATTTTGATGTTGTTTCCTCTCATTAATTTTGTATTAAACTTATCTGTTTTAGTTATTGTTTTAATTTTCTCATACAGTAGATCATGGTTTTTAACTCCATCTACAACTATTGGGGGTGGTAGAGGTAGTTTTTTAGGATTGTTTTGGATGATTTTAGGAATTGTCTCTTTTAGTTGAGGAGGAGTAGGTGTATCATTCCTTCTCCTTTTTATTCTCTGGCTTGTGACTCTAATCCACTTAGTTTTGTGAGTTAATTCTTCTTCATCCGTATGGTATGTTCCATTACTTTTCGGGTAGGAGGAGTTATGCGCTATAACATGTATATTCAATATACCATTACTGATGACAACAAACTTTATAATTTTATTAGTTTTAATTGTATTTTGTCTACTGACTCTCCACCCGTTCTCCCAAGCATTGGTCCTTTGAGCCATAAAAAACAAAGGGCTATCAAACAAAATCTATACAGTGCACGCCATAAAACAACAGGCAATCAGTACACGCCGTACAATATTCGGTGACAACACCACGTTCCACAACGAATCGCCATACAAATCAGGTGCAGCTATAGCCAAAAATCCAGCGATCAGTGAAACGTGCCATGCTTTCTAACTGAAACACATCCATGATGGATATCTTGTTACAGAATCAATTAGAAAAGGCAGGAGAGATAGCACAACTTATCTCTAATTACAAAAAGGACAGCGCAGAACGAAAAACTAAAAAATATCTGGAGACCAGAATAGCAGCTTTAAAAAGATTGTACGGTGACAGCACCGTCGACGGTGACAGCAAAGTTCGGAATTTCCAACCTACATTGGAATTAACACACCAATACTATAAAGATAGACAACTAGTATTGGAGAACTGCTCAAAAGGTATTGAGGACATGCGTCAACGTCTTAACGAGCCATACTTACCATCACCACCAATTCTATCAGCAAGAACAAATCCTCAATTTGAATTCGGATCGATAGCGGAAGGCAGAAACAACGTCACCAATAAACCAACAACTAGCGAAAACCCGCACAATGAGTATTCAGAGCAATCAAAACTGGAATCAACCACTGAATTACGGCTCAGTCAGTTGCCGAGATTTAATCAGCAATTAAGGCTACAAGACATCAGAATACGCAGCTTGTATCGAGAACTACGAGCAGCTGAGGATGTGATGACAAGCAACAACAGATTCAGATTAGTTGTAAATGTTAAATTAAAAAAACATGGAGAGGATAATGATGCAAATTATGAATCTACATGAGCAAATAAGTATGGAAGCTTCTGAAGGACAAGAAGCAAATGTAAATTACTTCGTAGAACAACATTACGAAACTCTTAAAGAAAAATACGAAGATATCGTAATAAAGTTAACAAAATTATTGGAAGATGATCAACAACTATCAAAGGCGAAAACAATGGAGATTCGTCTACCACCAGTAGAAATTCCACATTTTCATGGGGACTACATGAAATGGGTAGGTTTCGCCGACCAATGCTTACCAATACACACAAAATAAACTATCTTAAAAGTCACGTAGAAGGGGCAGCCGGAAAAGAATTGAGCCACTTGGAGACAACGGGTAAAAATTACGAGCCAGCTTGGGAAATCCTGGAAAGTCGGTATAACAACAGGAGGTTACTAGTAACTAGCCACGTAAATACGGTATTACATCTGCCAAACATCTGCTGTCAGCAACAGCAGTAAAAAATCTTCATGGCACAATGGTTGAAAATTTATATGCATTGAAGAACTTGGGCATTGATACTATACAACCTAGAACGCAATACTAATTCCAATAGTATTGAAGAAATTAGACAATGAGACACATCGTTTGTACCAAGTAAATTTAGAGAATCCTCGGGATATTCAACCTATGAGTGATTTTCTAAAGTTCCTAGAAAGCCGTTTCCAATCGTTAGAAGCAACCAACATATCAGCAAGGGGATTTCACTAAACAAGAGTCGTTTTAGATCGCCCAAATACTGTTTTATCACAAGCACCAAGAAGAACTTTTGCTGGAATAAGGAAAACCTGAGTAACAAAACCAGCGTGGTTTGTATGGGGAATCATAACTACATACGTTACTACATACAAGGGAAGTTAAAACTTCACTGCATACCGCAAAGAGCAACCACATAGTAAATAATGAATAACCACTATTAGCGACAGCGCAGATAAGAGCAGCTAGTCACACATTAATAGATCCAGTATCACAGTCATCGTTTATCATCCAAGCAGCAGCCGAATTACTAAATTTACAAAAATTTCGTGTTCTTGTTAATTTACAAGTCAGTGGGTTTGGAGGAATAATGACCAGTAACATAAAATATAAGGTGTATGTAGCAATATCACCACATTACGAATCGGATTTCTAGCATGTGGTAGAGGCTTCTATTCGACCAAAATTGACTGAACGTCTCCCAACTGAACCAATAAGGGGAGCCAACAACAACCCGTGGAGAGATTTTATATAAGCAGATCCAAACTACGAGACACCAGCATCAGTCGACATTATTCTAGGCGCAGATGTATACGCAAATATTTTAGGACGGGGTAATAAAGACCGCGCCAGATCATCCAGCAGCTCAAAAAACGAAATTAGGATGGATTCTTATGGGAATAACCAAAACACAACCAACAGAAAAGTCGGTATCTTTAACACTGATATCTCATAATAATCTTGATTTGGAGCTGCGTAAGTTTTGGGAAATTGAAAAAAATAGGCAGATGTAACCAATACTCAGAAGAAGAAGAGTTATGCGAAAAGCTGTATAGAGAAACACATAATCGGCTGGCAGATGGAAGGTATGAAGTCACTATACCAACAAAGGAAGAGTTCGCTTTAGGAGATAGCAAGAAGCAGGCCAAAGCAAGATGGTTACAAGTAGAAAGGAGATTAGCGAAGGAAGAATCCTCAATTAAAACAAGAATACCACAACTTTTTGCATGAATACCTTGAACTGGGAGATATGGTTCCAATAAATCCAGGCGACGGTACTTGCAATAACAACATAAATTACCTACCACACCACGCAGTCGTAAAGCAATCCAGTACAACCACCAAGGTTAGGGTAGTATTTGACGCCTCAATGAAGACATCAAATGGAATAAGTTTCAATGACATCCAATTATTCGGCCCGACTTTGCAACAGGATCTATTTGCCATAATAACAAGGTGGAGGAAACACAAATATGTGTTTATAGACCGCAGGTTTGTAGGCCCGTGGATGTTTCATCTGGTCCACAGGCTCCCAAAACAAATCATAAGATGTTGACCCGAGGACGTGCGGTCAACCTGTTATCCAATCTCATTATATACTCCACGTGTGTTTAATGAGCTTATTTTATAAGGATACGGTAGCGGAATGGATAAGTACAACAGGGTATAGCATAGAATATCTGAACCACCAGCCGGGATTCTACTTTGAAAGACAAGCTGAAATGAATCCATTAGCTTCGACCTGGAATATAATCTTATACTATGATCTCAGAGGTTTTGACGTGGAGCTGAAACAAGTGAATACGCAGTACAAATATTTAAAACAAGTTTGCCAAGAGCCTACTAAACATTCAGATCATTACAGCATATGCATGGCTCTTATCCAACAATTCGGGCACCAAATGGAAAACATTAAAAAGGCAAACACAGTAATCCAGAATTCTAACAAAGAGCGAAGACGCGTTAAGCGAGGTTTCGGTGACGCTGTAGGGCATGTCACGGGTGACTTATTCGGTGTGTTAAATGAACGAGATGCAGAACATTACGAACAACTAATATCAAACCTGGATAAAAAAAGTGAAACATTGCTCAACTTAAAGCAAATCCAAACATCAATTATAAATGCAACTCTTAATATTATAAAGCATAATAGTGAACAAACAGGACAGCAAATAAATACTATGAGCAACCACATGAATAATTTCATTGACACAGTGAACAATCTCACATCCGACAATGCGAAACTCCATAAAACTAAAATGATTAATGTGAAGTACTCACCCACGCGCATAACGGGATAATAAATTCACAATTGATCTCTCTTGCACAACTGGAAGATGAACTATGGAAAATTAAGGATCATACAGCCACCAAAGTTTCTCTACCTACTCATTCTCTAGCTGACATTTACGAGGTGATGACCGTAAGGGCAAGAGTTGAGACAAATATGGTTATATTCCACATTCAAATACCATTAATTTTGTATATAACCAAACACGAAATAATAATAATTATGAGTTTTAACACAACTACCAACGTGTTTTAATAAAATAGATAACTGGTTAGGCCCCACCAGCGGTAACTTAATCCATTTATATTAACTCAACAAATCATTTATCCCAACATCAACACCGGGATAAACAGGAGGAGAATCAACGTTTTCCTTTGCTTTAAGGGCTTTACCTTCGTTTCCAAGAATCCTTATAAGTTCCTGCATCCAAGCAATCGTATCATTTAATTAATTTTTTAAATTGTTAGATTCAACAAATGCATCGTTGGCCTTACTCAATTTCTTCTTATCAATTATCTTCTTATTATCCATTTCTGCTTCATTCATTCGAGTATTACGATTCCTCAACGTATCTTGGGATTTTTTATGATTATATGTAGTAATGCAATAGCTGGTCCCCCCAGAATCCTTAGGACCGGCCTCTGACGAGGATGGATTTTCCTGAAAATGCCACCTGGGTTATTTGTTTCCACATTCGTTGTGTCCATTGCTACTTAATTTATAGTGCATTGCACTCGCATTTAGTTATTTAGCCGATGCTTAAAATCGTTGCCCGGGTGTTACGACGTGGAGGTATACTAGACACAATTGGTGATTTAGTTAGAAAGTTACACATAGTTACAAAGTTGGAATTTAGACCATTAAGCCATGGTTATATACAGTCAACGTCTATCCTATTAAAACACACCCAGTATTCTTTCACAAGTTAAATATTTATTTCTCGCATGGGTTTTAGGTCGAACGGTATTTTTATATATTTTAGCAATCTGATTGAAAATTTCGCCAAGTTTATGTTTCATGACTAAAAAAAAGTGAGTGTCGTACATATTTTTGTCCGGTAATCTATTTCTCAGCAAATACATGCTATGGACATACATATCTATGTCTACATGTTTATGTAAAATTTAACCGGAGCCCATCCGCTTCATTATGACGATTACACAAATAATTGGCTCAATGAACATCAAACATTATAGAATATATATTGTTGCTGTTGAACGAATTAAAATTTTCTACATTCTAAAATAATTGATCCAATAATTCTATATATAAGTACATTCATATATGTATGTACATACATATATGTATCAGCAACAAAAAAAACTCTGTCTACATCCTCTTCAATCCGATTCACACACAATTTTTTTTTTAAATTCTACGAGTATTTTCCATAATGTCACATTGTGATCGTTCCACACCCATGAAATCTTTATTGTTATGGGTATTTTTAAAACAACAAAATCGGTATACTCGTATATGTACATATATACTGAAAACGATCCAAAATGTTTATCTATTTACATACTTATGTGATGTGCACATATTATGTATACAGTACATACATATATGTACATATAAAATCAGTCAAATGAAAAATTATAACGGTTTTTTAAGTAAACTGAATAAATAATTAATTTTTCTCTAATATATATTATAATACACTGAAATACAGTAGACAGTCACAAATTCTCAAAGCTGTCAAATATGAAATATTGGAGGAGGTACATGAAATACGGAAATTGATATACTATGTTGGTCTGTGCAAAGGCAGAAGTATGTACGTATATACGAGAACATATATGTATGTATACTATATATGCAAAACACTTTGGTTTTGGATTTTGTTCCATGAATTTGTAAAAAAAAAAATTCTCTCATCCATAAATTTGATTTTAGAGTTTTTAAACGATATGGACAATAAAATTTAAATGATCTGTAATGAATTCTGTCGATAGTACGTACGACTACGTACAGATAATAGACCTGGAATATAACCAAATAAGGAAAATATTTTTGGTATTCTCAACCCAATCTTCAATTTATTTGTATCTGGAAATAATTTCGGAACTAAATATTCGACTAACGACTTTGGTACATATAGAGTAGAGTGTACACACTATACTTTAATGGGATAATCATTTGTTGTGCTTTTCTAGCTGATTATTCTACTGTGACATAACATATTCGTCTGTTATTATTTAAATGTTCAATATCGTTTAATTGCACGATATTTGTATATTGATAAATCAATATAGCAATAAAATTTTTGTATCATATTTGCTTTACTCGTAGTTATGCATTAGTGCATAAGTGAATTTTGAAAAATTCAAATTTTTACTCCAATAATTAAACAAAATACAAAAATAAAAAAAACACTTTCATATTGATAAAAAATTCATCGAAGCATTTTATAACGGATGCAATCTATCACGAAAATGGTTTAACTTCCGGTCGCGACAATATACATACATACATAAATAAAATAGAAGCTTCATTTATAAAATACAACAAGAATAAAAATTTGTGCAGCAATATCAGATTTATATACAGTAACAAAAATATATATTAGTTATAGTATCGGCTAATCAAAAACCATATATGTACATACTCGTACTTAGGAAGAATATGAATTATAGTTTAGAGGTGGATATATATGTATAGACTATAGCTGCATCTCGTTTAATTTAAATCTTAGAAGACCTACTCTTAAACCTTATCGTAACAAGAAGCTTACCTTAACTGGGAGTTATTCTCTCTGAGTTGGAACCTCGGCTGGTTTCGTTGCGGGTGAGATATGTTCGACTGAGGACATTGAATTGAGCATATCATTAGAAAAATCTTGTCCTCTTATTACCAAGCAAAAATTTCAGAATAAGCCTTTCTGGTGTTCTGATCCTAAAAATATATTTAAAAAAAAAACATTTGAAAAACCACGCTTATATTTGCTTTGAAAAGGCTTTGAAAAGTAGAAAATAAAATGTTTCTTCCTTACACCTATCAAGGTATATTTATAACAAGTAGAAATTTAAAATTAATATCACTAAAAATATAAGGGTGGGGCGCTCCTTCTGAATGTATATACTATCTCTCAATATATCATTTTTGACTATCTCTCAATATATCATTTTTAATACAAGATTCTAACTTTTTTCAGCCTAAAAGGCTTTAAAAAGCCTTAAAAGCTTTTCAAAGCCTTTAAACCTTTTCAAAGACTTGTAGGCCCAAAAATTGTTAGAATTTTGTATTGTCATCGGAGCCAGCATTCAAAATTTAAGCTCAATTGGACTATCACAAGTGGTTGAAAAAAAGCCTTTTAGGCCGAAAAAATGTTAGAATCTTGTATTGTCACCGGAGTTAAGCCTGCATGCAAAATGTCAGCTCAATTGGACTATCGCAAGTGGTCGAAAAAAGAGCCTTTTAGGCTTTTCAAAGACTTTTATGCCAAAAAAATGTTAGAATCTAGTATTGTCATTGGAGTTAAGCCTGCATGCATTTCAGCTCAATTGGACTATCGCAAGTGGTTGAAAAATTGATTATAAAATTTGACGATAAAAACACACAAAGAGTGAGCTAATATAAGCATGGTAAAAACTGAGGAAAACTGCTAGGAAAAACAAAGCCAAAAGATCTAACCTTCAGGTTGATTGGGATAACTTTTTGGCAGCTCAAAAAGAATATAAGAAAATGCTAGGATCCGCTCGTAGGACTTCTTTGATTAGCTTGTACGAAAGAATAAATAGTATCTCTATGGGATCGTCAGACTTAATAGGTCCTTGGTTAGAAATGAATCCTGCCGACTCGATGTGCTGCGAATTCCTGATGGCAGATTAACCTCTTCCACGAAGGAAATTGTCGAACTACTACTTTCTGTTCATTTCCCTTGGTGCAATGTTATCAATCATGATTATGTTGCTGACGCCCAGCCCAATGGTACTAATTATTCACCTGACTGGGACTTAGCCTGAAGGCTAGTCACTCTCAACACTGCTGAAGCGTTCTCTCCTTCTTACCTTATAAACCAGGTGGTCCAGATGGAGTTTTTCCTGCTGAATTACAGCATGGGTTTCTCCTAATTCAGGAACATTTACTTTGACTCTATGAAGCGTGCTTTGCGTTTGGATATGTTCCACAGTCTTGGAGGAGGGGTAGAGTTGTATTCATCCCGAAAGCTGGAAAGACGGATTATACCGATCCCAAGGCATTTCTCCCTATTAGTCTTTTTTCAATTTTTCTCAAAACTCTGTAAAGAATTGTTGACAGATATATTAGGGATAGGCACTCAGTAGCACTCAACATGCTTAAAGAGTTGAAAGATCATGTGAAACTGCGCTGCATGAACTTGTTACGAGAATTGAAAGATCGCTTAGTATTAAGGAGTTTCTTGTGGGGACTTTCCTCGATATTGCGGATGCCTTTGATAGTACTTCTTTCGCTTCCATCACTGAAGCCTGCGCAAATTTTGGAGTTGACCAAACCATTGTCACTTGGATTGGATCTTTGCTGAGGTCACGCATTGCTGTGACCGAGCTGGACTCCCTCTCCATTCCGGTTAAAGTTACTAAAGGTTGCGGTGTCCTGTCAAGTCTCCTGCGTGGCTTTTAGTTATTGGCGAATCATCTGTAAAACTACAGCAATCCGGCTTCACTGCTCAGATTTATGCTGATGACTTACTCGTGCTGGTTCAGGGTAAATACATACCTTAATGTACTATCAGACATAACGCAACGCGCTCTCCAAGTTGTAGAAAGGTGGTACGTTAATGCATCGAAAACTAGTCTGATAGTCTTCACCAGACATAGGAATACGGGACAGCTGTCTGCTCCTTCTCTTTTTGGAGAAACGATCGCAAGATCCGACACAGTAAAGCATCTGGATGTCATTCTGGACAGTAAACTGTATATCATACAAGGTATGGCTTGTCGAGCTGTTACGGGTGCTGTATTCTCGTCTTCTATACTTGCTATACAGGCAATTTTATTTCTGCCCCACTGGGTTCGGTCATCCTAGGCACAGCATGCTCCGCTGCTTTTCGCCTACGGTGTATTGGTGCGTGGAACGCTCTCGGCCTGATCCCAGGGCATAGACTAATTCTGCTTCGATATCTCTTTCTCGGCGGTTTGTCCAGCGAGGAACTCGTGATTGTCTCAAGAATTCAATGACTGGATGAATCAGTCGCTCGTGTTTTTCGCTGACGGGTCTCACTCTAATTTTGGTGCAGGTTTCGGAGCCTATTGTCCAGCACATAACCCACAATCATGGGGAGGCTAGGCCGGAACTGCACTGTATTCCAAGCGGAGCTGATTGCACTCACACGTGGTGTTTCTGAACTCGCTGTTTCCGGAAGAGACATTAGTCTATGCAGTGATAGTAAACCTGTCCTTAATTCATTACGAAATCCTATGATCACTTCCAAACTGGTCTAAGACTGTAAACATTTTATTAACGTCCTTTGCAGTAATAATCGGGTCAGAGTTATAGGCATTGAAGTGAAGGTAATCAGATAGCTGATGTTTTAGCTAAAACAGGCTCAAGTATGAAATTCATGGGACCTGAACCACTAGTGCCCCTGACCTTTAATTGTGGTAAGGAAGCTATTAAGAACTACATGTTTTTGCAGGAAACGCGTATTTCATATAAAATTGCTATTCTATACAAACTTGATTTGTAAAATGGAATAGTTCAATAAATTCATAAATACTAAGATTCGGACAAACTTAATGTCCACCAATTTCCAAATATGTATCTGGGTTCTAAGCCCTGTAAAGGATAAAATCGTTTAAATAGTTAATAATAAGCGTACAAAATTCCACATTCGGCTCGCGACCTATCGTTTGAGTATACCTAATATTGAGTTTAGCCCTTTATTAAATTTAAGTTGGCTCTTTCTTAACTAAAAATACGTCCTTGGTTTTATAATGGGGTGAGGTATAATACAGCCCATTTGCACTGCCACCTAAAAGATCTTTTGTGCCGCTCTTCCTTGAACTCAAACAATAGGAGCATTAGAAAGTTTTAGGATTCCTTTGGTTGATATAGCCCTGCACCTGCTGTGCTCAACGATGAACTCTTTTAGGTGGCTTCTTCTTTATAGTTGTAGCGCTTAGAAATTTGGTAGTATGAGACCCGCATGTCTCCCGCTCCAAAAAGAAGAATTGTGTCCATGTTAGTGCTCCAATTAGGATCCTTAGGTCGCTCATGGTTTGTTATAGATCTTCCGTAGCTCATTTTTCTTACTTTTTTAATTTTTTTCACAAGGTGTGTTTCCCAGGTTAGTTTTCTATACAACGTAAAGCCCAGGCACATGACTTCCGTTTCACAACCATGTCCTATTACATCTATCACCAACTAAGGAATGATGAGTTTCCTCCTTGTGGTGAAAGGTATGATTGAGCTTTTCATTGGGTTAATTCTAATTTTGCCTCAATTCTCCCATAGTGAAATCATGTTTGTCATGTCAGTAGTTACCAGATATTGCACTGCTCACAAACATGTGTTTTGTCCACTTTATAATTCTGCTATCCGCCCCTCTATGTTCCAGACACCTTGTCATAGATTCGTAAAAAGAATTGTCCAAGGACCCGTTGCACATAAAAACACCCAGACCCACCTACTTCGTAGCTGTACTTCTTCAATGGTTTTTATAATTTTATGTAATGCCGCGGATTTGCTTTTTGGATAAGTTAATTGCATTTCACTAAGTGGCCTGGCATGTAGTAATACGTCAATTGTTATCCATTTATCAATCAGTTTTTCCATCGTATTAGGCAGAAAATATGTAAGATTTATAGTCCAGCATGATTTTGCCTCATCTGGAAGTTTTAACCTCCCTTTGGTATGAATGTCACCTTTACTTCACTCCATAGCCGATGAACGTAGCCATAATTCAGGCTAACTACGAATATTTTAGATAACGGTATTTTTAGTATTTCTCTCCCATCTTAAGGAGTACCGCATATACTCCATCAGGTCCAGGTAATTTATAGGGTTTAAAATGGTCACTCCACCCCGCCATGTGTATTTTCATTGCAAAAACCATTCTTTCCCAAGGTTCTGCTTTCTTTAGTTATGGCTCATCTCTATATCTCTGTGTTCACTTCAGGCGTACATTCAGGAAAATAAGTCATTGGAACTCCCAAAGTTTCTCTGAAGGTTGTCGCTATTGTTCCATTACTACTTTGTAGAGAAAATTTAAGACCTTGGAAATCTCAGTACTTAATTTACGTATTCACAGAAAGTTTTCCCGGAACTTCGTTCTGAGTTTCTAAGCTCTTTATAAAAATCAGTAAGGGTGCACTGCGATATGTTTTCCACACCAGTTTTTTTCTCTATTGAACACAAGGCAATTTTCAAGTTGTGGCATTCTGTTTTACTGGGCTCTGTAAGTTATTTTCGTATGCTGAGATTTTTTATTACACTCACTGTCTGATCAACTGCGTTGTCTTGATCCGCTGCTGATCGAATATCATAACTTACACTCTCAATACCAACTTTGTGATTGTCTGTATTGCTTTTGGCACCGCATGTACTTTAAACGTTACTTGTCTTTGTGAGATCTGAGATAGAGACTTCAGACGAAACCCTCCAGTTTTCTTGTTGCGTTATCGTAGGTATGGTATTTACTTTTATTAGACATATCGAATATAATCTTGATCTTGTCGCAAAAAGTCGTGATCATTTAGTTAACAAAATAATTAGCATCCAACTCGATCCCATGAAACATTATTCTCGGATACTCGTATGTGTTCATAAGTTTAGAACATTATGATAAACAACGTTTATTGGGTAATGTTTTTAAAGATGTAATTCATTTCCAGGAAATTTTGTTTTCTAGAATTATTGATATAACAGTTTGTTAAAGGTCATTACTCTCCCGTTACTGTCTCAACAATCAGACTCCACCGGTTTCGATCCTGAGCTTGATCTTCCTACTGGCTTAGACAATCTGAAGCAACCAATATCGAGGACGTTTATCAGATCTCTGATCTCGATATTATACAGAGCCCGGTATGTAACATCTTCGTGCTTTGTGCCGTAAATCACACGCATGATTCTTGTCTCAAATGGAAGGAGCCATCCCTTTTAATCGTCCATCAACGTCCAATTTTCACATTCATACATAACAACGGTCCTGATCAACGCTTTGTAAAACTTCAGCTTCACAGCACTTGATGTGTTTAGATTTTAGTAATGGCCTTAGAGGATATAAAGCGCGATTTCCTGCTGCCAGTCGATCTTTAATATTTTCACCTACACTGTTATCGTGAGTGATATTATGACTGAGTAACCGATTTTCCAGTATTAAACTACGTAATTTCTCGACAATTAATAAAAACTAAATTCACGAGAATTGAAAAAAATAAATTGTTCGGGAATTTTCAAAGTAATGCGACAAAAAGTTCACACACTCGTCGGATTTCCAAACTTCCGAAGAATGTGTTTTTAAATATTACATATGGAAATCACATTCCAATAAGCTAATTGAAATTTTTTTAAATCCTAAATGGGTGGTAGAGAATTTAACTATTTGAATGGGGAAGAAAGTAACCACCAGTCAAACAAGCACGTTTCATAGGATTAGTGCAACAGAAAACATAGACTGTGCTGCGATTGCAAAAGCAAATTTTATAACGTAATTATATGTTTTTCCGATTACTCACAAAACGTGAAATAAACTAAAATAGGAACAATTCGGAGACTTCTTAACGTTACCACACCATGCTCTGTATTTGCGACTCATCCCATCAACTTCGGTCGTCGATTCAAATAAATATCCATCATAAATACTACAATAGCCTTGGTGAGGATCGAACCATCGATCGTTACCACACCATGCTCTGTAACTGCGACTCTAACCACCAAACTAATGACTATACTGGTTTAATTGAGTTTTACAAACAAACTCCATTGTTTTTTCAATTATTTCAGAGCCTACTTGAAGTTAGTACACGATAGAAGACAATTGACTCGGATTTCAAAGACTATCTGTTACCTACCAGTAATAAGTGCAACCAGAATTCTGAGTTGGTTCTTTTTTAAGGATAACACATATTTAGTGAACCTCAAGTTGGATTTAATGATCAATCATTTCACCTTTCGTCAGTAAGGCATCACTATGGGTAAGTGCAATTAATTCTACTTGAAAAACCGTGCAGTACCCAGACTACCCGAGAATCTGAGCCCATACTTTGGACAATAGAATACAAAGTCTGCACTGACTTCTGAACGCAAAAAAACTATCGACTCGAACAACGGTCTATATAAATCCTGAGAGAGCCACAGTTCTCTCGAAGGGAAAACGACGGGGAATGAATTGGTGAAGTTAAATTTCTGTCGTTCACCATTTCAACCTTCTGAATATGTGACTTAAACTTATTAAGAATCTGTCTATGCTTCAATGCACCTCAGTCGAAACGAAGCAGAGCACGCAGTACCAAGAATGTAAGACTGCAATCCGGGCAAACATAAAATAGACTCCATAGCAAGAAGAGGAGTGGCGACATAGCCACGATTATAGCCCTACAGAAAATCATCTGCAGTCCATCCAGCCTTGCTACAGAAGACGTCAGGTTCATAATTGGCCACCATACAACTGATACAGAGGACAGTAAAGGTAAAACCAGCGATTTGTAGATGAACGACATTATTTTGGGGTTGAGACCCCAGGAATTGCCAAAGGCCCTTCTGGATTGTCAAAAAATTGGAAAGGCTTTTTGCACCTTATAATCAAGGTGAAATTTCCAGGAGAATTTACTATCTAGAATAACACTTATAGGTGCTTCACGTGCTCTGTCCTTGTAGATGTGTCTATATTAGCAGGACTTGCTAGCTCTGCAAGCATGTTGCATGTTCCTGAGAGGGGAGGTAGTTAATAAGTTATCCCTAATAAATCTGACGATGATCCTCTATAAAGCTTGAAGAAAAGTAGAGGTCAGACTAATGGGTCTAAAAGCTTTTGGGTCAGTACAATCGTTTCAACATAGCCACACAACATTGTGATGAAAGACGATAAACTTGAATTGAATATCTACATCATTAATAGAAAAAATCAAAATTATCTATATTTGGAGAATCTCAAATTTGGGATTCAGGGAAATTCCATAATAATAATATTTTTATTTAAAATGTATGACTCTATCCGTGATATTCTATATTCCTAAGTGACACCTAAGATGTTAGGATCAGAATCCTTATTTTTCCTAAATGCTCATAATTATGAATTTCAAATTTTCTAGTCGAAGTTTAATACATTAACGAATTCTTAAAATCAAATTTCTCAAATCTAGATTTTTGAATTAAATATCAAATTATAAGAATGTAGTTTTACATCATAGTGAATACCAAATACTAAATTGTTTGTAATTTTAGAATGGAATTTTAGATTTCTTATCGATAAATAATGGTATAAAGGACTACACACAATAACATTAACGATCTTTTACCCAACACTTAAAAAGTATGAGCAGCGATTACAATGCGTAATCATATTACCAACATCTCAACAGTACCATACAAACCCAATATCTTCTTGGTAAACTAAAAATAAAAATTAGAGCGTTGTTTCATAATTACCAATCACGCAAAAAACGAAAAAAAAATAACTTATTATAATTTTTTTTAGTTATTTTAAATTTCATTAGGTTTTAAATATTTCAAATTCAGATTTTAACCAGATTTTTTGTGCCATTAGGCGAAACTAAAACAACGCCCTAATTATTATTTTTACTCGTTTTAATTAAATAAATTTTTATATTCTCTTATGGCATAGTTCTTGTTTGTAAGAAATTTCCTTATTTTTTGATTTTATACAGTTTACGACTTGAATCTTAAATTGTCCTAGCTGATAATTATTAAACATTAAAAATTACAAAGTTACTAGTCATTTTTGACTAACAGCGTTTGTATTCTTGTCATAAAGTATTGTTTTGGTTGATTTTGCATTATGGGGACTATTCAGGTAACTCAAAAGCTTTTGAGTCTTCTTATGATACCCTCTTGATGAAGTAGTCTTACAGCTTCGATGTTAGGGTGATGATGGAGCCTCTAGTGGTGTTTTTGAGCACACTTCTTTATCAAGGTCACTTACTACAATCCCTCTGAGAAATTTATTTTGAAATCGTTGAACTATCGGTTGATTGCTGGTTTTGGTGCATCCCCATAGTTGAATACCATATGTCCAGACCGGCTTGAACACTTGTTTATAAAGCATAAGTTTCTTATGAATGGATAACTGAGAGTTTCTACCAAATTACCAGTACATTTTTCTATATTTTAATTGAAGCTCTTCTGCTGTATTTTTCACGTGTACTTTCCACTTTAACAATGGATCAAGGTTCATACCAAGGTATGTTACTTGATTTGCATGTGGTACAGGAGTATTATTGAGAGTCACAGGTAGGTAGACTTCGATTCATTCCCTTTAATTTTCCACTTAGCTAGCCAATCTTGCATATTATTTATGGATATTTATAGTTTGAGTGTGACTTCATCGATTGTGTCACCAACAGCTAGAATTGCAGTGTCATCTGCTTACGTGTCGGTAGTTGTATTGTTCTGCGGTAAGTCGCTTGTATAAATAGTACGAAAAGGAATGGCCCTAAGATACTCCCCTGCGGGACTTCTGCTTTAGCTTCCTTTATTCTGGAGTAAACTCCTTCCTGTTTAACTCTAAAGTATCTTCTTTTAAGGTATGACTTTAATAGTTCGAAATTCTCTAATGGCAGAGTTTTCTCCAATTTAAATATTAAACCATCTATTCAGATTTTGTCAAATGCCTGCGCTATGACCATTTTGATGATTTTTCTATTAAATCTGTTATTCTATGGACTTAATCGATTGTGGAGTATTTCTGTCTAAATCCAAACTGATGAGACGGAATAACTCCTGATTTTACAATTTCTGGTTTAATCCGTTTTAATAATAGTCTCTCAAACAGTTTACATAGTTGGAAGAAGTGATATTGTCCTGTATGAGATTAATTCACTTGGTGGCTTACCTGGTTTAGGTATCATTATTACTTCCGCAAATTTCCAAGATAAAGAGACATAACGGAGTCTGAAGGAAGCTTTATTAGGTAGTTCTTTGAGAATCTCTCCTGGTGATTTTTTCAGTACTATATGGTTCTGGTTCTTTACTTCTTGTTTCACTGCTTTAGCATTGGTTAATGGGATTTCCTGTCTCTTTCTGCAATGGGATTTTCAAACTTTCTGCTTTTTTTTTTGGTTCTAGCTATTTGGTTACTTTCCACAATGAATAATCACTATCTTTATCGTAGGTGAGAGATGGTAGGTATGAATTTATTGATTTATTTTTAAATCCCCGTATTCCTCTGCGTATTCGTTGTGTTAAATTATTTAATCTATTTTTGACCGCTGGGTCTTTTATACGTTGCCATTCCCATCAGGTACTTCTCTTCTCTATATAACTGGTGATTTAATTTCCATTGGGTATCATTTGCCAGTTATTTTTTTGTTTGTTATCTTAGTACTTTTTCACGCTGCTTGCTGTTTATGTTTAACGAGCTTTTCCACCTCCGGTTCTATTGTTTCTTCTGATGAAAGTTGTGTTTTTAAAATGATGCTATTGTTTAGTTCTTTCCTAACAATTTTCTAATCGGTATATTTATTTGTAAACATTGGCTGTTTAAAATTTGTAATTATTATATCTTTCAGAGTGGTCAGATGTGGAGTGAAATCCTTCCTGCGCTTGTACATATATAATCAACCAGGATTTTTCTTGTTTAAAAGCAGTCAATTAGGTCTGGTGTTTTATTTTGATCGCTGGGCGAATAAGTTGGTTTTCCAGTAGATTGCCAGTTGCAGTTGTATTTAATTATTGCTTGATGAAACTCTTTAGTTGTTGTTAGTCTTGATCCTCAGTCTGTTTGATTATCATGTACTGCTGAATGGACTTCGTAGCCACGAATTTTATATGACTTTGAGTAGTAAGATGTGTTTCAGATAATAAGCATATACGAGTATATATATATATATATATATATATATATATATATATATATATATATATATATATATATATATATATATATATATTAAATATATATATTATATATATATATATAAATATATATATATATATATATATATATATATATATATATATATATATATATATATATATATATATATATATATATATATATATATATATATATATATATATATATATATATATATATATATATATATATATGTATATATATATATATATATTTTTTTTTTTTTTCTAATTAAGAAATAGTTCTATTTCATGTTGACATTGCAATATAATTATGTGCCATGTTTAATTAGCAAAGAGAGGCTAACTCTGATGTTGTTTGACTTTTTGCGTGTGAGCCTTTGCAAGATTGTTATGAGAGCCCTTTCTAGCTTTTCTTCTTGTGAACTAAGTCTATTCCAGCTGGATGATATTGAATTTTTTTGCAACTCTTTTATAACAATGCAGGATGTGCCTCTCCACAGTTGACACATTTTGGTAGGTATCTTTTTCTTTCGTATATTCAGCCGTATGGTGGTTTCCTAAACATTTCACGCATCTGGGCACTTCTTTTCATTACAAAAGTTTTGCGTGTGTCCGTAGACTTGGCACTTATTGCACTGAAGAATCAGTTTAGATTTTTTAACTGCTTCTATTTGCACTTTCACATGGAGTATTTCGCTGATTGCATAAATATTTTTAATGTCTTATGTTCTTTCAAAAGATAACATGTATAATGGAAGAAGTGTTTTGTCACCTCTTTTTATCGGCTGTGTAACTTCGTTAATTTTCTATCGTTTCTCCAAAAGATACTCTTTTATCTCTTCTGGTTTGAAGCGTGTTGTTTCTTAACAATGACTTTGGTTTGCCTTGCCTGCTTATCCTCGTAGGAATACCACGTTATCTTTACTTCATTAAGAGCTCCTGTTACCCTTCTATAGCTATCACCGTCTGGGACATATATTTTGATATCACCACTATTTAACGCTTTAGCTTGAAATTGTATCTGATGGCTGTCCATAATGTTTCAAATACTCTGATATATTCTTACTTCCGGTTGAGAGTTCTTTACTTGATTGTAACCACCTGAGTTACAATTATCTGAATTGGTTGTACTAATTGTTTGTTTTACTGGTTATAGAGCATCTACCACTCTCACCAGAACGAGTTGGTAGTGCGTTTGGTTTGAGAACATAATTTACTAAATTCTCGATAGTCGGTTATACCGCCGTGTTTCGGTCATCAGAGCTTCGTTAGTTACCCAGCAGGTAGCATCGCGCTCAGGTGAGGATGACATTTGAGCTGATTGTAGATTTGTGCAGTAAAGTGTTGGCTACCCACAAAAAAAATAATTTGACAGCGAGAGGTTAAGGTTAGTAAAAATGTGGTGTTACACGATAGAACAACTTATTTTCATTATTGATGAATGTCTTAAAAATAATGAAAATTCGAAAATTTCATACAAAATATGGTCGGAATATTGTTTTAACTTTTTGTACTTGGGGTATGGAGAACCCAAATGTGATTGTCGAAAAACAAATTGGTCCACAGCGTGTCACTGTTTGGTGCGGATTTTGGGCTGGAGGCATCATTGGACCATACTTTTTTGAAAATGAGGCTGGTTAAGAAGTAACTGTTACTGGTGCTCGATATCGCGACATGATAACACACTTCTTTCCGCCCTGGATGATATTGACATAGACATGTGGTTTCAATAAGTTGGTACCACATGCCCTACAGGCCGTAAAACAATTCAATTACTGCATGAGACATTTCCTAGTCGTGTACTCTCTCGTTTCGGTGATCAGAATTGGCCCCCTAGATATTGTTATGTAACACCATTAGATTACTTTTTATGGGATTATTTGAAATCAAAGGTCTACAAGTCCACAACTACCCGTGAATTACAGGAGGAAATTAAAAGCTACATCAACGAAATTCAGCCACATTTATTCAAAAAGGTTATGGAGAATTTCGATAAAAGAGTGCGTATGTGCCAGCAAAGCTGTGGAAGCCATTTGTCCGATATGATATTCCATAAATGACCCTATCCTATGTATTTTATGATTCAATAAAAAAATCACAATCTGAAGACTAAAAGACATTTTATTTGTGATTTGTGACGTTTTGGGGTTCTATCTCTAAATTTTTAATAATGATTTTAACGGAAAGTAATTATGTTTCACATTTTTTGTTTTTTCTTTTCTCATCTTAAAATTTAATTCAGATTGAAAATCATTATGTAGTGATAAATACCCAAATTCAAATTTTCAGAATTTGGTTAAACTATGCAAATGGAAATGAAGTTTTAGAATAATTTACCATAATTTAATTTTTTTTATACCAAGACTGCAAGTAAAATTTAGCCTAAAATTTTAAGACCTATCCTCATTTGACCTTTAGAAATTTAGCCGACTATAATCATTAAGAGAAATAGCCTCCAACTCTCAAATTAACTCTCATAATACCGATCATATAAATACATTTTAAATATATTCCATCTGCGGTTCCACTGTATGAGCACAACAAAATTAACACACAAATATTCCGATTCACCCAAATACAGTCATACATTATGCCTTTTCATCAAAATCATCATCCAAATCATTTTCGAATATGTAACAAAAAAAAAATAAAAAAAACAAACTACAATAAAAATTAAATAAAAAAAAATTAAAAATAAAAATTTGTTGTTTATTTTAAAATCAGTTTATCAATAACCACGGTTTTAAAATCGTCGCATAAAATAATTTTTTTGTTGTTTGTGATTTTTTATTTATAAATTCATTTTTGTTTTGTTGATTAAATCCTTCAGATTCCTGTTTTATACTGTGTGGGACTATTAATAATTGTGTATAATTTAATTGCTCTACTATATTGTTGTAAACTGTGATATAAATTTCATTTCTATTGAACCATAAAATTTAAATGTAATAATTATTATCCTTGTGTATACCTCATCCTTTTTGTATTCATATAATATATATCCATCCATATTATTTATGTATTAACATATTTATTTTATCCCTCCCGACTAATTCGATCCTTTTTGTTCCAGTATATGTAGATACAAAAATATTGTTAATAGATAAATTAATTTAAGTTTTTTTTTTTTTTTTTTTCTATCTAAATTGATAATCAAAGAAACAAACCTTTTTAGAAAATAAAAAAAAATTAAATTAAAATCAATTTCCTTTCAATCTTTATCCTTTATTTATTTATTTATTATCAAACAAAATATTCTCACATCCTTTTTGCATCATCGATAAAATAAAAAAAAATAAAAACGTTAAGATAAAAATCAAAGTGGAAATTTTTATATATGAGTTATTAGGAAAATATATGGGTTATGCTGTGCACACAAACTCACACACATATGCCATCGGCACGGGAAGGACGAAAATTATGTGTGTAGTATATACAAAACGAGTATATTGCACAACCAACCTATCCTATATACAATCCACCCTTTCCCCAATCAAAACAATGTAATAATGTATGTATTAGAAACACTGATAAAATACAGAAACAGGACATTTTTTATACTCTGTGTTTGTGTGTCTATGAAGTGAAATGAAGTTGAAGGAATAACGATAAAAATTTTAAGGTAAAATTGGATTTTTATTTTTATATTTTAATTTTGTGTTGTTGTTGGCAAACATATAGGATGTGTAGTGTACTCGTATATACTCGTATATGGTGGAAATATGATGTGATGTAATTTTTTTTTTGTATACTGTATTGCCTGTTTTTTTTTTACGGTATTGCTAAAGTCGTTCATGAAGAAGAACAAAGTGCAATCATATTAAACAATATTATTTAGACATTGAGATCCTAATTATGGTAATACAGTTGAAATGTGGAAGTATATACGAATATATTCAAAATACCTACATACTTAATAAATGTTATCGGTTAAGCCGAACTTAGTAAAACCATATTTTGAGATCTAGTCTAATCCATACATTGGAAAAGTTTTTTAAAAAATTCCGTATTTTTCTGAATTAAGAATTTAGAAAAAAGATTACAAAGATTTTAAATTTTCTAAGATAATCGAACAGCCTTATGCCAATTTTGCAAGAGGCTTTTGGAAAGTAAATTAAATTTAATTAATTTAGATTACGTTTATATTTAAAACCTAAACATTTAATAAATTTACAGGTTCTAGTTTTGAGTAATATTTTGAACTGAATTCTCTAATGGTTTGTTTAATAGTTTCAATTCCAAGATCATCGTGTATATTACTATTTCGAATGTACCACGGAGCATTGTTAATACTAAGTATTTTTGCTTGGGTTCGTTGCAGCAGTTCTCTGTTTGACGCGCTAGTGGATCCCCTTAACTGAATAACATATGTCCATAAGGGTTTCATTAACATTTTGTACAATAAAACTTTCCTGGTTTTTCAGCTGAGATTTTCTTCCCATCAACCAATACATTTTCGAACATTTTATTTTTATTTGTATGCGCTTCAACATGATTCTTCCATGTTAGCATTCTATCCAGGTGCATGCCTAAGTAGTTGACCTTCGTTTGTTGAGGAATATTTATATCGTTTAATTCCAGTGGTCTAGGCAAGTGCGTTGGTTTAGCGTGAATGTGACGTGAGTTGATTTGTTTTCGTTTACTTTTATGCGCCATGTCTTCAACCAGTTCTCGATTTTGTTTAAATGATTCTGTAATTCCTCTGTGGCAGTTTGGGGATTTTTGTGTGACACCAGGATGGCCGTATCATCGGCAAAGCTTGATATTACTACCTTGTTGGTTAAAGCTAAATCAGCTGTGTACAGCAGGTATAATATTGGTCCTAGAATGCTGCCTTGTGGAACACCTACGTTAATATCATTTAAACAAGTAGCTGCATTATTTTATTTAACCATGTACTGCCTTTGAAGGAGATAGTTTCCCAGAACTGAGTGAAATTTCTTCGATGGAAGTCCTTTAATTTTGAATATTAGCCCAACATGCCAAGCTTTATCAAAGGCTTGTGAAATGTCCAAAAAGGCAGCAGAACAATATTTCTTTTCCTCGAAGGTGTTTTTGATTGAATTTACAATTCTGTGTACTTGTTCTGTGGTACCATGTTAGTCTTCTTATACTGGTTTCAATTTCGTTAGTTGCATTTTTTCAAATACCTTTGAGATTGTAGGCCGCATGCTTATTGGACGATATATCAAACCTGTGTTTCATTTTTTCTAGCTTTATGTATCATTGTGATCAAAGATATCTTCCATTTTTGAGGAATATAACCAGTCCACATGATTTCGTTGGATATGAAAGTTATTAGTTTAATGCATTTGTCTGGCTATTCCATTATCATTTTCCGGTAACTTAACTTTCTTCCAATTATATTTTATGGGTTTGAAGGAGAAACTATCATCCATTTGGTCGGGTAGCACGAAGTTATTACTTTCTTCGTGTGGTGCGAATACTGTTGTTAGACGAGTATTGGCTTTTTCTTCATCGCTTCTCGCCCAATTTCCCTTTGGTAGTCTAATCGGGTGATTCGAGTTTGTTGGCCTTTGAATAGGCCGTTTTGTTACCTTCCACACAGAATAGTCTGTGCTCTCGATTACCGAGAGTTCTTTTAAATAATTCTGAACCCTCTGGGTTTCTTGCTCCCGCAATGCAAATCTTATAGTCTTAATAGCTAGATTTAAAAGATTCATTTCAACAACGGTGATTTTGTTTCTTGCCATAGGTGGCGAATTTTCCGCTTTTCCTGGATTAGTTCCTGTATATTATGTGACAGTTTATTAATTTTTTCAGTACAATTTAAGACAGGTGATAATGCCAGGACATCTTTTAGATTTTCTGCCGCCGCATCAATATCTGCTGGTGTGATAAGAAGGATATTCAGTACACAATTTTCTTTGCCAGTACACTAGCCTTCTATAATGATCCCAATTAGTTTGCTTGTTTGTAAGCCGTTTTGGCGTTTCTATTCTTAGGACGCCGGTGCTCACTCTCGGTACGAGAGCGGCTCGAATCTCGTTTGTATCCACATATGCCTTTATACCTTTTAACATGACGACCAATCTTTTTTGGCCTTTTAGTTGGTAAGTGTAGTAATGTTTATCAACTTCATTGAAATGTTTAACTAACGCTCTGTAAGCGCCACTATTGAGCGGTTGAATTTTAGTTTCTTTTATATCTCCTCCTAGTAATGAACTCGATTGTTTTTGCGAGCTCTTTATTTGATTCTTCTCTCAAATAGATTGGTGGCGATTTCTCTGTTTTTGGAGCTTTCGCCCGACGGGTCTTCAACAACCAAACAAGAATACCGGTTGCTTTGAGTTAATTCAACGCTAGCTAGCTTGGTGAATTTATTCAAGTTTGCACTAGCCGCTGATCTACGGCTTCTGCTTCGCTTTGAGCTGACAGTAATATACCTGTCCAGCCCTGTTTGGACTAAACACTGACCTATATCACTGTTTATTTTATTATCATCTGTTGTCGATGCACTTTCATTGTTTTTTTCATCGTCAAAATTTGTCGACGATGCACTTTTATTGTTCAACGCACTAAGTTCATTTACGTTAATTTTTAGGTCACTTGATATTAAATTACCTGGTAAAGTAATTTTTGATGCATTTGCGATTTGCTGTCGTTTCGGACTATGTTGCATATTTTTATTAGTCACTATTGTGGTCGTGGCGTTTAGCGACAAATCGATTGCGGACAGCGCTTTCTGCAGATTTGGCCCGGCCTTTCTCATTTGAGGTGGACAATATTGGAACATCACTTTTTCACATAATTTTCATTAATAACTGCTGCTTCAACTTTTCACACAAGTAATAAGTAAATTATTTTTAATGTTTACTCGGCGGTAGCAAAATTGTTAATGAATTGTAAATATTAAGTAAACAAATAATGGTTGTTGCTAAACTTTAAATATAAATTGAGTGAATTTCAGTACATTTTATGCAAACAATGTCAAAATTACATTTGTCAAAATTATTACAGAATTACGGACAACAAATGAACTTATCACTAAACATGGAAGTGCAAAATATTTCTCTTACGTCAAGATTATTCCAAAAACGGTTATTATTATGGAAATCGGACACGTCCTTAGAATCAAACTCAAGTTTCCATTCAATTTTAATAAAAAATTAGGCGCAAGTATATCGAAATTTGGTTCATACAGTTTTAGTGGACAATCCATTTTTAACGCAGGCAATAGTTATGGAAGTATGTTAATGCATAGAAGTTCAAATTCCATGCGTAAATTCAATTTAGTTTTGGAAAATAAATTAATTTTAACTTAAGTAATTTTAAAAGTTAGCTTTCGCAGAAAATCTACTTTACGAGTGAAATATTTCAGGAATTTAATAAAAATTTTAAGAATTTATTCAAATTCCGTAATATTATTTTGTCAAATTCTTAAAATTTTTTAAATTTATTAAATTTTCAATTTTGTATGTCATATTAAAATTCTGAAATCCTGTAAGCGTTTCAAATTTAATTTCAACAAATAACGGAATTATCTTTCAATTTGCTTGACACAAAATTGTAATAAAAAGTTGTATGGTAGTAACGCTGCGACAAACTTAGTATTTTATTACTGAGGTGATCCCACACTCTATAATATGTATGTATCGTTTTTTACTCTAATTTTAGTGATCAGTAAAATTTCTAATTTCATTATTGTAGGTTGAATTTTAAATTTATTTGACAACAAAAATTTTAATTTAGAATTATTAAAAAAATTTAAATTTTAATTTTAATTTTAAATTTCATGAGTGTAGTATTCACATTGGTCCCTGTGGACACTTCCATGTGTTGTAAACCTGAATTGCACGAAAATGTTTTCCAAGAATTCTACCACAGTATCCTTTGCTTGTCGTAGAAGGTGACTAAACGGTTGGATTGCTGGGCTGACGACACGCATTCCTAAAAAACTAAACTGTTTGCAATATAAACGGATACGAGATTTAGGATCGACACGTGGAAACCAGTACATAGATTCCGGTTGTGTGAAATTATTTTGTGGAATGAAATATTGTACTAAATGCGATTTTTGCATTCTTGTTAAATGGAATGGGGAAATAAATTCCACTAATGTGGAATGAAATGTCAAAATTTCTCGTCGTGCAATTTAGTAGTGGAATTAAAGGTGGAAACTCCTAGTGCCAAAAAAATTGTCTAAAAGGTTACGATAAATCAAAAAGAAATGTTGGTAACGTATTTAGAGGAAAATGTAGATTTAGCTCGTGGAAGGTAATTTATGACTGACATATTACGTGTTAAATTAAATATAATTTTTATTTGTAAAATTTTCTTGTCTTTGGTACATATTTGCTTTTATTATAGATATGATAGTATGGATGGGAATAGGGAAATGATAAATGGATAAATGGAATGAGGTGGCGGCCCATTGATCAGCGCCCATTGACATTTCAGAAATTGTTGTAGAGCCGAATGAAGTGCGATCTGTGCTAAATGATGATGACCTCAATGCACGTCCCAATGTCCGCCAACCGACTGCAGTAGTTAGACAACCACACGCCACACTAAAAAGGCGCAGACCTTGACAGCTAGAGGATGTAATGGAGGAGTATTTACTAGTAAACAAAAAGCGAAATGAGCTTTTAGAACGACGGGTCGAGCTAGAAGAAGAAAAGCTCAAAGTAGAAAAAGCAAAAGTAGAGGCAATAAATAAATTAGCCGATGCTTTGAACAATAAATAATGCAATAAATAGTTTAGAATAAAATTTAGATTCAGTTTTATTAATTATTAAAAATATTCTTGGATTAAATCGTCCCTTATTCTCCTACCCTCACTCAAATGTTGAGAGTGCTGAATCGTGTAATTGGCCTTCGATGTTGTGTAAAACACACCATGCGCGAATTATCAGATAATATGGTTAGATTTGCGTCACATACCTAAAGAGCGAAAATACAAATTATATTTAGTCGTATATCAAATAAAAAATAATCACTTACTATCTGAATATTTTTAGAATGCCCGCCTTTCCTGCAAACATACACATGTTCAATTGCTTTTTCGGGTTTCTTTATAAGGACGTGCGTGCCATCGATGCACCCTATAACTCCGGGAAAACCATATTGTTGGTAAAATCTGAAACAAAATAAACATATTATTTACCACTTTAACTTTAACGTGTATTTCATATTTACTTGGTTATTTTTTCATTTAATTGACATCTCTAATGCAGCGACTAACTGAGGTTTGGCTCATTACGACGAAAAATCCATCCCCAACAATTCGTTGATAAGATCCTAAAATGTTACAAAAAATGATATACTCATTCATATATAACTATGTTTTATTTATAGAAAATTAAAAAACAATTCTTACCGGTGGCATAAAATCGAAGAGCAGTTAATATTCTTAAATTACATGGTAATCCATGTATTTTTTGCCGGCTGTTTAAAAATATGGACACCTCGTCAATAATTATTCAATAAAACTATTTTAGAAAATTTATTATTAGAAAACTATAAAATTATTATTTCAATAAAATATATAATATATAAATACTATTTAATAATTTTTATTTTAAATACAATAAACTGATTATATTTACACAAATCACTCGTCGCGAACAACACAAACATAAAATGACACTTAAATTCCATGTTTGCTATTTTTCTCGATTTAGAACTAGTACTAAAAAGGATATCGCACAAAAAGAACGAGAATACAACTTTGTGGAGTGGAATTATTTGACGAGAAAACGAAATATGAAATAACCAAAAATCCCATTCCATTTCATTCCATCTCATTAAACCGGAATTGATGTACAGGAGCGTTGGAATGCCTAATCACATGCATAAAGGAGTATCGGTTGGAACTCGTTTCTCTTCAAGAAACTCGCTGGTTTAGAAGTGGAGATCATATATCCCAGAACTATACGTTGCTCAACAGTGGAGATGACCTCGGCAAACTTTGAGCTGAGTTTCTTCTTGGGCCGCAGATAAAGAAGGCTGTTTTGGATTTCCAAGTAGTCAATAACCGATTGTTTAAGGTTCGCTTAGTTAGCCAATTTGTCGATAATTTGTATCCACGCGCCTACAGAAGTCAATCAGCCTCAAGATAAAGACTAATTTAACAATGAATTGGGCGATCTGTTGCGATCTATACCCGAACACGATGTTAGAATGGTAATTGGAGACTTTGCTAGCAGAGCTGGCAGAAATCAGGCCGATTTATGTGAGATCAAAGGTCCGTACTTGCAACTCGAAACTGCGACCGATAATGGTGAGAGAATGATGTACTTTGCTCACGACCTCAGAATAGCAAGCACATTCTTCTCACACAAACAAATTCATTTAGAAACATGGATCCATCCTCGCAAAATAACACGCCACCAAATTGACCACGTGTTAATTTCAAAAGGTTGGGCTCGAGTTATACAGGATGTGAGAACTTATCGGTCAGCAACCAATACGTAGGCAGCGATCATCATTTGGTACGAAGCGGTCATTGCTTTGTACCAAAACTAGCTGAATTGTTATCGCTGATTCCTGTGCATCTAGTTTTGTTACTCAGAAAGCTAAATACTGCCAGCAATTTTGCTTGGTCAGAAGAGTGTAAAGGCGCATTCGCTTAGAATAAAAGTGCGCTTGCTCATCTTTCTGGTTCCACTCGCCCCGTTAACATCTGAGCTCCGTCCTGCCTTTCATGCCAAACATCTAAAATTCAAAGTCACACGAAACCGGAATTAGGACAATTTAAACAGCTTTTTGGTCGATTTGAATACATTCATTTGGACATCGTTGGACCACTTCCTCTATCAAATGGATATACATACATTTTAACTACTGTAGATTGTTTCATTAGATGGTCAGAAGGTTACCTTGTGAAGGATATATACCAGCCGCAACTGTTGCAAAAACTTTTGTGGAAAATGATATATCAAGATTTTGGGTACCTGTAAACATTACTACAGATCAAGGAAGCGAATTCCAATTTAAGCTGTTCTCAAAATGACCAAGGCTAATTCTAGGCACACATTAAATTTGGGCAACTCCTTATCATCTGCAATCTAACGGAGTAAAACTTATAATATTAAATATTCCCGAGCAGAACCACTAAAATTACCAGGCGGATTTTTTATGGAAGCACCAAATTAGCAACCAGAAGACTCCGTTTATGTTATTAATCATAACATGCGTTAAACACGCAGCGCCAAATATGCTCTGAAAAACGATATATTTATTCCAAAAACGCTGGATAAATGTGAGTTCGTTTTTATCGGAGTAGATATACGAAGGCCCACATAAGGTAATTTGACGGTTCAGAAAATACGTATTCAGAAATAGCCTTTTGGAGTCTCGATCAATAATATCGCAAAAGCAAAATGTGTTCAGTTTTCAGTTTAGAAAAAAAATATTTTTGATTCCCGTAACATTTTCTCGAAGTATAGGATTATGTGAAGTCCATCTCTACAATGCGATGAGTTATTCACGAGAAGTAATGAACACAATAACATATGTACATAATAATCCGGTTTGTAAAAATTCATCCGTCACCAAAAAAATTTCAAAAAGACAATAGCACAGCATACTTGATCCGCTTGTAGAGTTTTAAGCTTCTGTTGGACTCCAGATCAATGAGTTTACAACAAACTACATGATCTATGGTCATATGGACAATGGCACACCAGGTTTTAATAATGGCCACTACACGTTTGAGGGAGTGAGGAAGTTCAAATATTTAGGCTCTCACATCACTCACGATATCAGTGTGGATATTAAGGCCACTGCTAAAATCTAAACACCTATAAAGTGCCGTGACGCTGAAGCTTTACAAAGCGAATAACAAAAACAGCTAACCGGATCGAATTGCGCAGCGATCTCTGAAAGTAGAGCCACCATATGGTAGGTGCAGAGGTCACTGCAGGACGATGGCTCCACGATGTAGAGAACGCCTTGGCTTCTTCAGACTGTCTAAGGCAGTATGAAGACCATGCTCAGGATCGAAATCGTTGGAGCCAAATTGTTGATACACTAAGGGGCCAGTAATGACCTTTAAAAACTGTTATTATTATTAGTATTCACATAATTTTGTGTTTAAAACCAAATTCATCCTAAATCCAATTAACTCAATAAAACACTAATTAAAACAACTTTAACCATAATAATTGTATTAAACCCCATTATATTGTAATGAATGAAAAAGCTCTTAAACTCTTTGATATTATTATTGTTTGAACCCCATTCACATTTCACAAATATTCATTCGATTTTGTTTCACAGATTTTAATCACTACACACACATGTATATATACATACATGTATACCGATTATTAAAGTATTATAAATGTCACATGTGGGTTTTATTCCACGTATCGGTAGACATCGAGTGAGATGTATGTAACTTTATTAATTTTCGTTTTTCTGTTTAATATATGTATGTTTATATACCTACCTACCCTTACATTGGGGTACTCTATCTATATATACACGAGTATATATTATGTAAGGGTAACAAATTAATTTATAATAATATTCTTTGTGTATAAATATAAAAGACGGCCTTATTATATGACGTACAGGTTTACAGTAGATGGATCATAATATATTTTACATTCAGGACGGGGGGATCTATACGTACGGGTATGGTACATAAATATATAGCCATCACTGTAACTCTATTTTATTTTAACAACAATAAACATTATGTCTTCTTTGTCATTATCATAGTCATCATAATTATTTATTGTTGTAAATTGAAAATTTATTTATGTAATAAACATAAAAACAATAACAATATAAAGTGGAAAATTGATTTCATTAAAACAAAATCAAAATCGAAAAAAAATCTACTCATTTCCTTGTTTTTGTTTTTGCGCAAAATATACCATAAACATAAAAACTACTACCCTTAAATGAAAATTTAATTTTACAACCCTTTTAGAGAATTTCGTCCTATATAGATAGACTCGTCTATAATATGGGATGTTTTCCTGTTTTACCGATTTTGTTTTATTTTTAAACTTCAAATCAGGTCCACCCCAAAATAATATTTGCTTTTTGGTTATGGTTTTCTTAATTTTTTTTTTTTATTATTTCAACCCCATCGGTTGAACCCTTTTTGATATGTTTTTTTTTTAGGGTTTCGAGGTTGTTTTTGTTCTTACGGTCAATTTGTGTAAATTTAAGTTTTTTGTTAGATCTCTACTTACATATACATATGTACTACATTCATGTCTTACGCTATAGACGCGTGATTTATACATGATGTGGTAATCATTTTGTTTCCGCCGGATATTACAAAGAAGTGCTTCATTTTCAAGAAGTGATCGTTCAATATACGGTACGTCCTTGTAATATAACGTACATACAAAGGGTGTTTTTATAGAGGTTTGTTTTTCGAATTATTAACAAATTTTCCATCGACAGGTGATTTGTGCCCAGTTTTATTTGCCATTTCACCACGAATAGACTTATGCCAGAACAACGAATAAATTTATTTCGAAAATCGTAATTCCGTCGCGAAACTTTTATTCAGAAGAAAATCCACAAGCCACTATTGAGACGGTTTTATTATTGATCACTTTGGATTATTTTCTGTGAGGATATGTGAAGTCGCTAGTTTATGCCGATAAACCAGAGACGACAGACTACTTTTAAACCAACAATCGTGGCAAGTTCAACTATGATTTGTCACATACACAACTTTAAATTAACTTGTTTAGAAATATTAATAAAAACATTTCGCCAACAACAAATTCCCACTTTCACAACTTTAATTATTTATTCCTTGAATCTCCTTTACTCCGTTCACCATAATCAGGGCCATCAAATTTAGCTTTGCATTAATTGGGCATCAGGGTGTTCGCACGTCTCAAACTAGCGTGATTAGTTGGACTGTCGGACTGGGTGTAACAATATTGGGCTCGCACACCCAGATTTACTCACTTTATTTTCCTTCGCTGTGTGCTCCTTCGATTACATTTGGCCGTAAGTCTGCTCCTTTCCTTTTCATTTTTAGCTTTACTAGCTTTAATTGTATTCATTTCATTTTTTGTGTTCTTTCGATTAATTAATTTCAACACTTTATCACATACATCACGCAGCTCAGTGTCTTAGAGTTTTTACATCACTCGGTACACCCTCTGTATACATGGCAATCGGAATCCCACCTAATAATCTAGAAAAAAGGTCTCTTGAGCTTCGGGCGACGTTGACGATCACTTCCAAAACAGATGTATTCGTATGTTATCTCCGTTTGTTGGTGCAGCTATTTATGTTTATAACTAGAGAATGGATCATCGAATTGATTCTAATAATTATAGTATAGCAATAGTTCTTCTTCAGAATCCTTGAGACTGACCTTCAAACAGGTCTGCCACCTGGAGAATTTAAAAAAAAAAAAAATTGTTGTTTGTATTTAGAACTGCATACATAAAAAAGTTATGCAAATAGAAATCGAAGTTGGAGAGTTTCAAAATGTTTAGCTGGTTTAATTGAGGGAAACTTAAGAATTACCAGATATGTATTTTCAAAAACCTTTATGATTTACAGAAAAGTTAATTTCCAGATTATAGAAATTACGATATAAAATGGGAATGTACCACTTTGGCTATTCAAAACAAAAAATTATATTAAACGAATTTCTTTTGTTAAAATCTTAAAATTTATAAAAAGTTTATCGATTTTGTATCTTTAATAAAAAAAATTAAAAACTTTGGATTCGAACTATGATAAGAAACTGAAGCTAGGGCAAACCCGAAACAAAGCACAATATCTAAATCAATTAATTTTAGTATACAAAACAATTTTGTACATTTATATACACTTTCGATCGGTCCAAGCTATAGATGTTTTCTTAATCGAAAACCTAAAGATGTAAGTTTTTTTTTTGCTCATCCGAGTCTTCTTCTCAGTTTATATATTTTCACAATATTTATCTTAGTTTTATCTAAATCGAATTTACGTTTTTTTTTTGCTTCTTCAAAGTGTTCTCTTGTATGTATGTAGTTTTGGTAATAAATAATTTTGACAGGTTATTGTTTCGTTATATTTATTTCGGGGAGGAGGTTATTACAGTTAATGGACTAAATATTGTGAGGACCTTCTAATAGTTTTTATTTTGTTTGTTTTTGGTTTAACGAAGTTTGCAATTCTTTTTTTGGTTAGTATTTAAGGGTCAATGGATTTTTAAAAGGGATTAGAGCGTATAATTAAAATGTTCATTAGGGCGAACGTTCGTTCACTTGTCAGACAGGGTTTTTATGAATGCATGATCTTTTTTGTCCGTTGGTTTACCGCCTACTTTGTGTCAAATCGGCGTTATACAATTAATCCGTGTTTTGCACAAACACTGTATTTTGTATACATTTTGTAACAAAAACTCTGAAATATTCTTCAAACCGATAAGAAAATAAAACATCTTGAAGTATTGTGAGATGAAAATTATTTTGAATTTAATTTGCATTTCCTTAAAACAAAAATAAAGGAATCTAATAAGAGAAATTTCTTCTTAATTAGCCCAAAACAAGAAAAAAACGTTAATGCGAAGACGGCGAAGAAGTATTTGCAGGAGATAATTCTTAAATAATCATTTCGTTGAAGAAAATCTTCTGAATTAATTATGCTAATAAACAAATAAAACTGTAATGAAAATAAAAAGTGAAAATTTAAGATTTCTTAATAATTAATCTTATTTCGTTATTTGATATGGCGTCTTCGCCCCCTCGATTCGTGATTTCATATACCAGAATGGTACTTTGTTATACAATTGAATATAAAAGGCGGGTTGGTTTCATTATTTATGATACTTCGCGGATTCTATTATGCAACCCAATGAATTGCATAATAATAGTACAGCTATATGTACGACTTGCAGACTTCAATTTTTCACCATATAATTGGAAAACAACGACGGATCTCTCGAAGATGAAAAAACGTAATAAAAGAAGAAAATGTTTCGATGGAAAATCGTAAATCAAAATTGAAAATGGTAAAAAATAAATAAATCACACACAAAAAAAAAATTGCATCTCGCTAAGTATACTCTTGTACATCCGAGGGGTAAACTAAACACACATAAACCGGATCGATAATTTTTTTTTGCTGCCGCATTTACGTGTATTTTGTCATTTATTATTAGGATGAACATTTTCGTATTTCCTAGTCATAATTTTTCAATATATGTATCTTGTCATCTTTATAACACAAAAAAAGTCTTTCAATGGATGGAAGATGGTTGATTTTATTGGAAAACTATTCCAGTCTGGGCTGTACTTTGAATGAAAAATTAACATGAAATTTTGTAATATTTAGTATACCAATTGTAAGAATTTTTCGAATATTCAACATTACCACCACAATATCTTCTATCCGGCACACGATGAGAAGATTGCAAAAGAAATTAAAGCACACTAAATCGACTTTAAATCACACATTAAACTTAAATGTGGAGCAGTCAATAAACATTCACGTGAATTTTGTCCTGAATCTGTCCAAAAAAAGATTAGGATTTTTTTTAGGACAAAATTCACAATTCTATATAAACGCGTGAAGTTTGTCCTAAAATTATACTAAACAAAATATACATAATTTTCTGAATTTTCGTGGGAAAATCCTAGGGAACGGACACCATAATGCGATGCATATACCAAGATGTCTTAAGGTCTAAGCTATCTTAAAAATATCTTAATTTTGGAATATGAGTCATTATGGTGTCCGCTTCCTAGGATTTTCCCAAGAAAATTAGGAAAATCCTATATCCGAGATACATACATGAGGTCATACCAAACTTGGTTGTCCTAAACCCTCTAATCCCCTACTTTTTCCAAAACTGAAATATTTTTCGGATAGCTTAGACCTTAAGATACCTTGGCATATGCGTGATTTTGGTGTCCGCTTCCTAGGATTTTCCCAACATAATTCAGAAAAGTATGTGTTCGTTATACCACATTTGATTGTCGTTATGATAAAATTCGTTATATCGCGACAATCTGCTTTGCACACATATAAGAGGAAATTGTTTTTGTTGATTTTTAGAACAGATTTAGGACAAATTTCACATGCGTCAATAAACACTAAACAGATAAAATAAAGTGGTGGAGCTCCACCAAAAGATTTTACAGAATCCGACAAAATTATACCGCGATTTACGGGGCAAACATAAATCTAGGGTCAACTACATCTATAGGCACTTTGGTATCGATATCAATTCGGTAAATAAATGCATTCTATTTTGGTGAAGCTAAATTTTATCTATACCAAAAATATATATATTAGTTCGGTTGTGTGTTTGTATATTACCTCAAAACTAAAGAACAACTGAATCGATGTTGATAATACTTTCAGTAGGACACAGCGTTTATGGTTGTGGTTACAAAGGTTATGTACCTTAGCGCTACCTTCTGAGGGGGCTGGGTAATGAACTGAAATGATGTTTTCAAAGCATTCTACATAGTAATTGCAAGAAACATGAGTGGCTGCTACGGCACACTTGGACCTTTGACGGTCCATTATGATACCGCAGGATCTTACTTCCCTATTACCATTATTTGAACCAATTAGAGCTACTTATGTGGCGTGATATATCCCGCATTTTGTAGTTTTTAAGATCAGAGAGGCCGTCCATTGAGAACCTACCCATATGTTCATACATCTTCTGCAGAAATTATTTGCTTCTAGAGCTAGCCTACTCGCATGTTCTCCAAGTAGGCATTGTCCTGTGAGTATCCCCCCGACCGTTTTTAATTCACGTCTCCTTTAAGAGATTAGTGTTTGAGCGTTTCAAGTCCAGCTTTGGCCAGACTTGTCTTGCTACACTACATGTGAAAGTGTTCGCCAACCGTTCATTCACTGAGGCTACTACCTCTTTTTTTGAGCGCTATCTTGAGCGCGTTAATAGGCTTCCACAAATTTGCCCTTCCCGGTAGCAGTTGGAGAGTTGTATCATGCCTAGATAGTTCGTCCGCCCTGCAGTTCTCCATGACGTCCAAGTGGCCAGGGACCCAGACTATCCGAATGTTGAAATGCTCATTCATCACATTCAGAGACATGTGGCAACCCAACGCCACCCTGGATGTCAGAGTAACTGATTTCAGCGACTTCATTGCCACCTGAATGTCCACATAACTTGTGATATCAATCGAGGATACCACATTATGTCTCAACCATGTCAAGACCTCCGCAATCGCTATCACCTCTGCTTGGAACACTCTGCAGTAATCAGGAGGACGAACTGATTAATTTACTTTTAATTTATCACAGAAGTCTCAAGCTCCTACTTTACCATGTAGCTTGGAACCATCCGTAAAGAACTGTAATGCTTCTGTTTCCGATAACGCCCCGCTCCTCCAAGAACCTCTTGAAGGGCACATAGTTCGGAACCCTTTCTCTAAGCATAATGCTGGTGTAACGTAGTCTTGATTCGCCAGTTCCTTCCTTAGCGATCTAATTAACGTCGAGTGTACTGTCTGAAGACATTTCCACTGAGATACGGCTGATAGCCGGGTGGCCGTAATCGCCGTCATCTACTTACCATTAATATCGACAAAGAGAAGGTGAACCATCTAAAGCGAGCGTTGGTGTTGTTCTCAGCGCCCCGCTTATAAGAAAACGGGCCGTTCCTTGCACCTTCTCGTTCCCCTTACTGTATGTTAGTTTTTCAAGAGCTGGTCACCACACGCTCACCCCATACTTAAGTATAGGTCTAACTATGGCAGTGAATATCCAGTGTACCAGCTCCGGCTTCAGGCCCCATCTTTTATCGATGGCATTTCTACACGCGTACATGACTATATTGGCCTTATTTACTCTTTCAGAAGTTTAAGATAGGTGGGTCTACTACCGGGATTTTATATTTCCTAGTAAAAAGTACCAGTTCAGTTAAAACACTTGCGAGAATATTGATTTTTCAATCTTACATACCAGAGCTGGGTCCACCGACTTCCCTTTACAGTACGCTTGTTGAGACCGTACGCAGTCACTAGACTTTGTTTTTGATCGAATATACACGTCTATCAGCATTTCCAGGGTTTTCAAAAGAAAGGATGTAGAGTTATGAGTCTTAAGTCCTTTGGGTAGCCATGTGAGCTTTTTCCCGCTTTCGGAATAAAGATCATCCTGACCTCTGTCTACCTCCTCGGAATACAGACCTACTTTAAATACCCTTTAAAGATAAATTTCAGCCAAGGAAGAATAATCGACGACTTGCTTTGAATTTCCGCTGGTATAATTCGGTCAGGACCAGCCGATTTATAAGAACCGTTTTTTAGTAACCATATTTTTTATGCGCAATGAATGTGTTTCTCGATGAGTATTAGTCTCTATCGAGTCGTCACAGCTTCCTGGAAAGTGGGTTTCGATGAGAAGTTTGAAAGACTCCTCACTAGATCCGAGTCCAAGAAGCAGTCCAAAATCCGTCCAAGATAACTGGGACTGGTAGGATTAGTAGGCAGTATCTTTCTAAGACGGGAGGTCTCAGAGACTTCTTCCATTTTATCACAGAAGAGTCTCCACGACCCCCTTTGTGCCTTCCTTAATTCTTTTTTGTTTACCTTTAAGTCCTCCTTATAGGACTCCCCTCTCTTGTACTCTTCGCTTTATGAAGGGCCTTCCTACAAGCCTTTCGGTATAGGTCCCCAATTCTCTGGACCACCATGTTTGTTTTTGCTTGCCCTTGGACTTAACTATTGAGCAAGCAGCATTAAAGGACCGGTTGCAGGCACTAGTGGTTGTGCTCTCTATGCAATTTAGTTCCTCCACTGCCGCTGACGGCTCAGGAGCCCCGGCGTTAATAACTCTTTTAGCATTTCTCTATCCTTGTTCCAGTCCTTCTTGGATTCCTGAAACCTTTCCGGGTAGCAGGGGAAACGTTAAGGCTAAATATAACATATCGATAATCAAAGAAGGAATGTTCCCCCGCCACTCTCCGTTCCCTGGCCATAGAATAATTATTATCTGAGGCGAGGGTTACGGCTAGAACCTCCCGCCGATTTATAGTAATAAATGCGGGATTTTGCCCAATATTTCAAACTTAAAGGTTAGTATTTAATAATTACTCAAAAAATAACTCACCCCTTTCGTTGATGTCTGTGCTTCCCCAGATTGTGTGATGCACATTAGCATCACATCCAAGAATCACCCCAATCCTCTTTTTGTCGGCTTCCAGAACCAGATCACCCAGAAACCAGCATCTCCCGGTCCATCTAGGCTGAAACCAGCCAGATTTGGCTGCCGTCAACCTCTAGGTTGACAGCAGTTATGTTACCTTTGCTGTATTGAGAGAGTATTACCCAAATTTAAATTGTTTCTCCCAAGAACGCAGGATCTAATTTTCCCAGAATTACTAGAGTATATTAGGTTATACCCCTTCATTCTAAGACCATTGATGCTGTTACTGTTTATCTAAGGTTCTTGAATAAGGACCACGTCCTCTCCTGATCCAGTCAGTCTGAGGAGTAAAGCGGCCGACGCCGCCTTTGAATGGTACAGGTTGGTTTGTACGATATTAAGCATATTATCATTTGAATCTATACTTACCTCTTATCTCTCTCTGCTGCCGCAGGCTAATGTCTGTTGGTTCCAGTTGATTCGCCGATGTCACGCATATCACCAACTCTGGTACTCGGTTCCGAGATGCTGGCAGCCCCTACCCCCGCGAGTCTGACATGTAATCCTGGTAAACACTAGGTAAGGGCGGCTGCCGACACTAAGTATAGGACAGGTTGCCGTCTTCTCCAGTTCCCAGAGTCTTATAGACTCTGAGAGTAATTGACCCGAACCCGAAGTCAATTACTACCTTAGTCACGGCAAGAGAAGCCAGGGACTCTATGTTGATCGCTATACTGGATAATCTAGAGCCTTCTTTGGCGTCCTCTTGCCTAACTATCTTCCAATTTTCTGTCGGAAGACTATAAGAAACTTAAGATACCTTCGACTGTTTTTAGCCATGATACGATTTCCATTGAAATTATGGGTATTAATTTTATCGGATCTAGGATCCGGAATACATCAAGTGTGAGTAATTGTGGAACTGCGATCTTTCCTTGTTCTGTTTTGTTCAGTTACACCAGGGCCTCTTCATACTCACCTTGCTTTTGTGAAATTAGCCTAAGTTGTTCTAAAACTTGAGCCAATTGTGGCGAAACTTGTTCTTGTTCTGACATTTCAAGGTTTCGGTAATAAATGTAGTGCACGTCTTAATTTCGATAATTTACCGAATAAAACTAAAAAAAAAATTTAAATTGGGCGGATTTTACTCCAGCACTCAATGCCAGTAATGGGCCCACGGTGCAATTCCCACATTCACACTAACATTCATTCAACCCATTTATCCCATTCACACAAGTACAGTATACCACCTGCGCATTGCATAGCTCCATGTCACTCTGTACAGTGACTTTTTGAGTAACAAAACTAGATGTGCATGAATCGGCGATAACGATTCAGTTATTTTTGGTACAAAGCGATGATAATAATTAGCCATGCCAATAAATTAATTTGACGAATGGATATAGGCACTGGAAATTCCAATATCGCTTCAACTTTTTCCTCGGATGGGAATATTCCCGGATTACCCCTCAGGGAATAATTTTGTGCATTAGAAAGTTAAGAGAATTAACAGCAAAAACGCATTTTGAAGTTTTGATATAGATACCAAAATCTGCAGCCTTTCAAACAGTAGTTGCAAATGCGATTTGTGCTCTTCTTCCCCGACGAAGTCCGACCCTCTAACTACCTAATAAGTGCAATTGTTGTCTTAGCAATATCTTCTGTAGCAACAGGTATTAAATTATAAGCCCTGCCTAGGTGAATTTTAGAGAATATAGTACAACAGGTTAAGTTCATAGCGAAATTTTGTACGTGGAGTATAGGGAAATGATTAGGAACGGTGTTTAATCTCCTATAATCCCCACAAGCTCTCCAATCAAGTTGTTCCTTTTTTTAACCGTATATGCAAAGGACTAGACACTGGACAACACGATTGTTGGCATATTCCCAACTCCACCACAGCTCCTTTCAGACAACACTGTATAGGTTAGTTTCGTACCAATTCATTGCAACTTTAGAGTACTGCGAACTAGTTAAATCAGTAAAAAAATTCTGTTTATCTGTTTCTGTTTTTTATTATGACTCTTGAGTCCACAACGGCAAATCGCTGGCTAAATCGTAATTCCTTTTGCAAATTAATCTAACTTGAAGTGTTTTATTTAGCGGGAGCATTGCCATAATTTTCGGCAAGAAAAAATTGTTGACCTCATGTTGTAACAAAGTTATATTAATCTGACGATTTGGCTTTTAATAACTCGATAGCTCTTACTTATAGCCTTTCATCAAACATATAGCGTGGGGCAGGATGGATCACATTTCATGGCACGGTATAAGTCAGAGATCCCCGGTAATTTGTAATATAAGTTAGAACTTTCTTGTAACAAATTTTATCATAGTTGTTTATGTTTTATGTTAATGTTTATCATTTTTATGAGCTGCACTGTAACCATGGATTCTAATTCCATTTTTAATAAACGTTCACTATTAAAACCGATTTTAACGACGCTTGGCAGACAATGCAGATTTAAAAAAAACACTTTTATTAAAATGCATTGAAGGCGCAATTCTATAAATTGTCGGCACCCGTATCACATTGATCCTAAAGAAATTTGGTCACCGTAATTTAGAATTAATTTATAAAATCACTCTAGGAATTGCCCATCCCGGCCTATTTCTATAAATTACAATGTTCACTAAAAATTGGTATGATTGGCTTGATGAATAATTTCTCATGGAAGCTTCAAGCATGAAACTATTATTTTAAAAAAAAAATCATTATGAAAGTTTAATCCATACACAAACACACACACACACACAAATCTTGCACAACTAATTTTATATTTTAAGTCTACTCAATCCTAACATGCACAGTATACCAAATCACGGGACATTTTTAATTAAAAACAATAAGCCTAGCATAATATTACCATATTACGATTACAGTATATAGGAGTATGACTAATTTCATATATCCTTACGATTCGACTAACATTTGATTTTGCCTAATAATACCAAAAAAAATCCGAAACTAAACGAAACTATAGTATCTGTGATGAATACTAATTAATTTTTCTTAGAAACAAAAACTTTAAATTTAAATCTAATACGAAAGGCAACAACAAGATCTTAAAAAAATAAAATTAAAATGAGGGAGAAAACTCCATAATGATTTTTTTTTTTTTTTTACCTTTTCACAACTAAAGTAGATACATACATATGGATGTACCTACATACAACACAAAAACATCTTTCAAAAGCATAAAAAATAATGTTTCGTTTCTAAATTTATATCAAATCAGATTTTTCATTCATTCAATGTTTCTTATCAATTTATCTGTCTCTTTACGTCTTAATATTTATCCATCTAAATAAATACAAGAAGAAAAAAAAACAGAAGAAAATCATTTTCCGTTTTTTATTTGTATTTTTTTGTTGCTCCAAATTGGTGCAAAAAAAAAAAATAAAAAAAAATACGAATTTCCCAGCAGGTAGTCACTCATTAGACCCAGATTTCAGTTATATCAATTCTTTAGGAAATACACAACAGCATTTTGTCTGTTTACATTTTTTTTAATGCTTTATGGTACAAACAAACAAAAAAATGGGATAAGCCGAAGAACATTCGAATCATCTGGTTACGGCAGAAAAGTGAAATACAAAACAAAACAGAAAATGTTAATTCCTTCTCACCAATATTGGGTTGTCAGAGCATATATACCACCGCACATTAGAAAACTGTAGATTTAGCGGGTTTTCGGTATATACAGGGTGTCCGCCGAGATGGTATACTACTTTGTTTGTTTATAATTTTTGATTAAATGAAAGAGAATGGATCTTATATTGATAAATGTTTTATTTAATGTCGGCAAATATGTATGGAATACAATATCAGATAAATGTCCGCCTCTGTTAGCCTCACAAATGCGAGCGCTTTTGAGCACATTTTTCATTACATTCTCACACATTTCACGGGGTATTTCATTAATTTCAACACGAACATTTTGTTTGAGTTGCTCAAGCGTTTCTGGTTTCACAAAAATAAGTAGAGCAGTCAAATCAGGCGATCGTGGAAGCCAATCAACATCACCATTTTTTGAAATAACTTGTTGTGGAAAGAGGTCTCGCAGTAATTCCATTGTAATCCTGGCTGTATGCGATGTGGCACCGTCTTGTTGATACCACATGTTAATCAAGCCCAAAGCATGCAGTTGTGGCGTTAAAAAGTTTTCAATCATATCACGATATCGCTCCCCAATGACAGTTACCGTTACGCCGTTTTCATTTTGAAAGAAGTAAGGTCCAATGATTCCTCCTGACCAAATTGCTCACCAGACTGTCACTTTTAATGGATGTAACGGTGACTGATGAATAATTTGAGGGTTTTCCATTGCCCAGAACCGACTATTCTGTTTATTCATATATCCATTCAAATAAAAATGTGCCTCGTCACTCATTATGATTTTTTCATGAAAATCGGGGTTGTCATGGGCGAGCAGTAACATCCTATTGTACGGCGGCGTAAATGGTCTTGTGGAAGAAGCTCTTGTGTCAACTGAATCTTAAATGGAAACAAATGCAAATCCTTGAGCAAAATTGTGGCCAAACTTGTTCTTTGAAGACCAAGCTTCTGAGCACGGCGTCGAATTGAGGTTGATGGATTGTTTTGAACACTTTCTTGAGCAGCAGTAATGTTTTCAGCCGATCTCTTTGTTTCTCCCAAAAATTTCACGTAACTTTCTCATCGTCACAGTAATCGATGATTGATTTTGATAAAATATTTCTCGAATATTTTTCCATAATAAATTTGCCACGTGTCTACTTCACGACTGCCAAATATGAACTGTCAAGACTAACGTTTACCAAAATGGCGGCAAAATAAAGTAGTATACCTTCCCGGGGGACACCCTGTACTTAGATATATCTATAACCAGCAATTATATTCGTTCGTATCTATTGTATATACGAAATCCTATTATCGTCTATGTATACGTAATTGTAATTTTGAAAATATGATTCGATTTTATCTTGTATATGAGGAGAATAGAATGTCGTCTCTTAACTTGTTTATGGAAATAGAAAAAACGTTTTGGTCATTTATCCCAATTTTCCCAGTAATTTTTATACAATCATCATCATTGCCAGACGATTGGTATTATAAATGATTATCACATTGTTTTAACCAGCTCTTAAGTTCATAACTTTTGATTACATCTCCATGTATACAACGTAGCTATATATTTTTTAAGTGGTAATTGCAAACTATTTACTATAGTAATCTCGTATAAAATAGTGCGAATGATAGAGATCTAAATTAATGAGGTGGGCTCTAGTTTTCTGTTTATTTTAGAGTTACTAAAGATAATTGGTAGTGTTTCGGTTTGTTTAACATTGAAATGTTAGAAACGATTACTGATCGTTTTTACTACATTCGCGTTTTTGTAATTCCATTAAACATTAAAATAAACATTAAAATTGAGATTGATGACAAAATGTATAATAATTCGGATTTTGTCATAACAAGTAGAGCGTGACGTTAATAGTGTTATCCAATAAAAGCCAATTAAGAAAAAATTAAGCCTCTTACACAGGAAGTATTATTGCAAATGCGTCAGCATCTCTCATTTCAACATCTATAACGACAGGTTTAATATAAAATAAAAGTGCCTGAATTTGAAGAGGCGGCCAGTGCCACCTGGAGTTCTTGCATTGCATTCCAAATCATAATCTGGAGTTGTCGTTTTTTAGGACTAACGCACCATTTTTGATTATCTGTTAAGTCCAAATGTACAAACTTTCAGAAAATTATTTACGGTTTTATACTTTGATTTGTATGTAATTATCACCAAGTTTCCGAATTATTGTCCATTTAGTTAGTCCACTATTTTATTTGAAAATTTTGACCAACTTCTTATATTTATTTATTGGAGTAAGGTCAAGAAATATGACCTAAATATAAGACAAAACATATTATTAAAAATATGGAAAATATAACTAATTTTGCTCAAATGTTGCTAAACCTACGTTTAAAGTTATCTCTACATAAGGTGAAATCGAATAGATGGTCAATTTTATTAAAACCTAATAGATTTGTACTAGGTATCTTGAATTTGATTGATTGCAATATTTTTATAATTATTATTAAATTTGGCTGGAACCCATTAAGATTCCGCACTCAATGCCACAAAGGACCGATGGTGCAAACCTTGGGGTCTATCAAATCACGCACACAGCTACCGATGAAGTGTTTCCTATCATCATCATCTTCAAGGCATTTGTCGCATACGGCATTGCTGGCTAGTCCTATGCGATGGAGATGACCCTTTAAACAGCCATGACCAGTAAGAATCGATACTAGTATACTTAAGTTATCCTTTTTTAATGAATGGTCTTTCATTAAAAAAGGATAACTTAGTCAGCTTCGAATTGAGCTCACTATAATAAAGTATTTCGCCTTACGGCAGGTGGAGGTGGATGACCACGCTTGCTTTAAGCGAAGTAGAGCAGCATTTTTGATTAGTTTTTTACCAATGTAAAGAGGAAACGGAGCAGCAGGTTCAGGTTCAACGAAAAATGAACGTGAGCGATTTCATTACCTTCACAATGCGCAGGTACCCACGTAACTTTGTTATTACGGCAGAAAAGATTCATAAAATTCTTAAAACCCTTCACCAGTTTTGAGTTAGTCAAAGGATTATTTAAGGATTTGAGGACACATTTACTGTGAGTACAGAAAATAATATGTTTACCATTAACCGCGAAATTAATAGCTGCAATGGCACAGCGAGTAACCGCGATTAATTAATAAAAAAAAATTGCCTGACAGCTAAATTTTTTGCACTCAGTGCAATTTTGTCTACTCTGGTTTTTTCGACCGAGTTACCCCTATTTTACACCAATACTATAATTTTATCTGTCACTGTGCTGCCATTTTGACTTTTGTGAACAAAACCGTCTATCTATAAACGGTTTTGTTTGTGAATATTAATTTTTTTTTTTTTCAGAAAACACAAATATAAATGAGGGTAAATCGGTTTCATGTTCGATTGACGCACAAAATCAGTGTACCCTGCCAATGAGGGGAAATAAATCAAACGAAAACGACATAAGATTTAACCTATGTCCTGATAGGATTTTAAATTGACTGCTGACTACCAAACCACAGATTCATATGTTAGCATTGATAGAACCAGTGATTTGTATATAGAAAGAAACGCATTCATACAAATAAAATTCGGTTTAGTGGGGTTTGTTGGTACCAAATATTCTTGAATTGGAAATTCCGTTTTGGTCCAACGAGTTTCGCTTACTGGGATATATTTTTCATATAAAATGAATCGACGGGATTTTTTCCCCGTTTTAATAAATTTTCCTTGTTAATAGTTTCCGTTTTAAAGGATTTTTACTGTAATAATACCAGATTTTGCTGAGAATATGCTGTTTATTGCGAAATGTCAAAATTTTGTTTTAATATTTCTGTCATATGAATAAATTTAATTATTTTGTTAATTGGCAGTGCGGTAACTAGAAATGATGGCACCCATGACATACTACAACAACTGCATCTACATATATGTATGTACTATTGTACAAATTTATTATTAACAAATTTAATAGTTTGGGTATATAGCAAACCGACTGGTATACGCTAGCCTTGGTGAACGACATTCTACAAAAAATTTCTTTGCAAATTATAGGTTTGTTTCTGTTCATAAAACTGCCAACGTAGACAATTCACATAGTTATATTTTTAGTGAGATTTTCTGTACCTATTATTGCATCATGATGATGCATTTGAAAGAAATATTCGGAATCTTTGAGAAACAACTTGATACCTTTTGAGGTATTTAATGTACTCGAGGGAATTGCGCATGAAATATTTGGTAATCTGGAGAAAAGAAATTAAATAATCTAATAGTGAAATAGAAATAATTCGATACGATTTTCCTATAACAGATTTTAGAGAGTAATTAGCGGAAAGTTTAAAGTGACTTACTCGGAACAGTTAGCTCTGCAGAGGTTGAACAGCGTTTTTAACTAAGAACAAAATTTACAAACAGAAAATGACTTATTTAACTGTGGCATTGATTTTGTTTATATCTTACTATTGGGAGTGTTGAATTTATTCATTATCAAAAAAATTTATCTACGTTTTATTTGCATCATTTTAGCAACATTGGCTACTATTTCAGAACGCACTTATGGCTCGGCAATATACATACAGCGAAATAAATTTTTATATTTAAACCAATAATAATCATGAAAATATAACTATCACTAAAAGAAAAAATTAATTCAATATTTTAACACAAATGTAACACAAACGAAATGAAGACTGAAACACCAATTAACCAGTCAATTAAAAATTGGTCAAACTACATTTGCTATATCTAAAAGAGAATGGAAGCATATATGTATACTCACTAAATTCTTGTCACTTCTACAAAAACACGATTTTATTTCAATTTATTGTGGCAATACTTATGAGGCGATTCGATTTCCTTAGGCAATGAATGATAAATGAAAAACGACAAGGCAAAACCGTGTCGATTGTCGAAAATACTAAATAAAATAAAACAAAATATATCCATGTCTACGCGATTTCATAAATAAATAAGAAAAACAAAACCTAACTACACTTCTTTCTGTGTTCTATGTTTATCGTTTGATTGACGATTGTAAAAGTAGGCTAAGCTCCTCTCGCAGAAAAAATGATTATTAAAAAGAACGATCCATTTGAAGTTTGTGTTGTTGTTTTTGTATTCGAAATTAGGTGGCTGTGTGTTTTTAAACGTCAATGGATAGATAGTTTTATTTTAGAAAAATTCCGCTACGTGGAAGCGGTGATGCTCCAATCGTCAATTGCATGTTGTGTACGAATGTTATGTCATGTATAAATATGTTATTGCCGTCATTCCGAGATTTATAGAAAAAAAAATTCTATAAAAAATTCTTTCATCTATGGTTAAAAGCAAAACTTATAAAATTATAAAAACGCAGTATTTACTCAATACTTGCAGTTTAGAAAGTATCAGTATGGTGCAATCTTGGCACCAATGGAAGAAACCACAACATTCACGAACACGTCCTGGAGATAGTGCGCCATTAAAAACATATAAATACTTAGATAAAATAGTTGATCCTTCAGAATATAATGCCCCATGCAACTTTTAAACTCACTCAACCTTAACTTAAAATCGGCGAGTCACCGTGAACCACAAAATCTCTGTTACGGAACCCAACTAGACGTAAACATTCAGAAAATTGTGAAAAAGAAACATAGCGCCTTGGCGGTAGAGCACGCTAGCCGCTCACTGGATTATAAATAAAGTTTTACCTATATTTAGTCCAATCATGTTTTAATGGATTCATCGTTGATTAAATCAACAAATCAAAGTTCAGCTAAGACTTGTTTTGCTCATTAGTATATAATTCCAAAAACCCATTGTAATAAAATGTTTTCTTTTAACATATCATATTCCCTAGTTTATGTATACATACTTATATATCCTCAGTATACCTTGTTTTGCAATTATTGAATGATATTTGGGTTGCTCGTTTTAGTGCAATCCCAAAGCTAAATGTCGTACGTCCATATGTCTTTCAGTAGCTGCTCATACCCTCAGTTTATTATTAATTGGTAATTGGGAGTTTCTTCCTAGTCTGGTATGGCATTGCTTTGCCAATTTCCTAATTCTATTTATAATATCTTTGGAGTTGATTGGTAGTCTCTTCTTTGGTGTCCTCTACTGCCATGATAGCAGTGTCATCGATAAAAGTACTAATTATCGTGTTTTAAGCTTAGAAGTCGAATAGACCTTTTTTATTTATTAAAATCTGTCGGCCAATATGTTGGCTTTCCAGTAGAGTACCGACTAATTTTGTACCTGCTGCGAGAAGTTTTTTGCCTCTAGCCGTAACTAGTTTTGTATCCGTAAGGAGTATGAATTTTTCTCCTTAACTTTTAAAGATGTTAATGAAATCGTCGTTTTATGCTAATTGTGGTTGCTTGTTTTTATTTTATTTCATATTTTTACCCCTCGTGGTGTATATTTATTTTATTTATTATAGCAATTCCTCCTCTGACAGGAATGGTTGTCTGGCTGTATTGAGTTGTAACCAGTAAATTGTATATACGAGTGTTTTGTAAAGTGCGTCTCGACAATGTTTATTTTTAGAGGTCTAAGAGTATTTGGAATTGCTCCTGATATAAGTCGTTGAAATTCCATGGTAATATTCTTATTTCGGTACTTATTTTTAATTGTTTTTGTTGCTTTAGACTATTAATCCCATAACATTCGCTTGTTTCCGCTCTTGTTCCTATATTCTATCCAGACTTGTTTGAAACATTTCAGCATAACGATCATAACTGTTAGTTTAATGATTATTTCTAGTAACTTTAGCATATGTGGTGCGTTCTTAACTGGCTGGCAACAAAAGTGTATTGATGATCATTTTCGGAGATTAAGCACCATCGCCTACCATATGGTGGCTCATTTTCAGAGATTGCTGCACATTTCGTTCGGATCAGCACGCAGAAGGTGACCGAGCCAGCGTACTCCCTGATATCTTATTTCATGAACAATATCTGAAATTTTCATCAGATCTCTGATTTCGATACTATACAGAGCTCGGTATGTACCATCTACTTCGCGTTTTGGGCCGTATATCACACGCATGACTTTTCTCTCCAAAGTAATGAGCCATCTCTCGTCGTAATCCGTCAGCGCCCATCTTTTACATCCAAACATAACAGGCCTGATCAACGCTTTGTAAAGCTTTTTTTATTTGCTTTCTAAAGCTGCAGCCTCACGGAACATGATATATGTGTTTAGATTATAGCAGTGTCCTTAGAGGATACAAAGAACGACGACCAGCCGCTAACCGAAGTTTAAAATCCTCAGTCGAACTGTGTATTGGCCACTATACAAAAACCTGGTGTGCCATTGATCTGGAGTCCAACAGAAGCTGAAAACTCTACAAGCGGATCAAGTATTTCCTTCACTTCGTTGCTATTCAGTCCAAACACGCATATGTCATCTGCATATACAAGCACATGATTGGACTAGCGTTATAAGATGTTGCGCTGAGGTGTGTCAGTTTTACGAAAGATGTACATCGACATGAGATTAAAGAGTATTGGCACAGAGCATCTCTCCCTTCCGAATACCCGAGTTATCTGCAAAAATTGTCGATAGCCTGTTCTCAATTTTAACACAGCTTTGAGACTGTGTCACTGTCATTCTACACAATCATACCAATTTTGTTAGCATACCTAGGTATTCCAGCGCAGATCACAGACTCTTTCAATTGATCGAGTCATAGGCCTACCGAAAATCCAGGAGCACGAGACATACGAGGATGAAAGTCTCATAATATTTAGACAGAATCATCCGCAGCGGAATGACCTGATCAGTGACTTATCGGACCTTCACAGTCGAAACATTCCATGCGTTTGGTTGCTGACCGATAAGTTCTCACATCCTGTACAACCCGAGCTTGCCCTTTTGAAATTAACATGTGGTTGCGCATTGTTAACAATTTGATTGCGGGAAATTTTGCGAGGATGTGTCCATGTTTCCAAATGTATATGTTTGTCGACGAAAATGTGCTTGCTACTCTAAGATCGTGAGAAATTGCAAAGTACATCTTTTTCTCACCATTATCGGTCGCAGTTTTGTGTCGGGAGTACGGACCTTTAGGAGGTTGCTCCTAATTGAAAATTATCGTCCGGTCCGGACTTCTCAAATGAAATAACACGCACACACAATAATTTATTTATTTTGATATTTTATAATATTTTAATTATTTGTTTATTTATTTATAACTTTATTTAATTTATTCAATTTGTTCAATTTGTTATTTATTTATTTATTATTTATACAATTTGATTATTATTAAACTAATAATAATTTATATATATTTTGTAATCACCACCACAAAAACTTTTACTTGCACCAAAATAGAAAAAACATAATGGCGAACTTGTTGCCTCGCGTGTTGCTGTTTGTTGTATTGTTTTGGTAATGGACGAATGATTTGTTGTTTTTGTTTTGTGACGTCGCCTTCGTGTTCGTTTTTGTTGATGATGGAACACATGCGCCGGCGACGGTCGACATTGTTAGTTTTTACTATAAATGTTTTATAGTAGTGGTTCGGCTATTGGATGTGTGATGGGGTTAGTGAATGCTTAATTCAAATAAGTTGATTTATATTTGAATTTCACTAATTGTTTTGTTTGTGGCAGAATCGAATATCGGTGAGTCGAATATTCGAGCTGCTACAGTACCCCCTCTCCAGATGAGAAACCATTGGTTTTGAGACGTTATACGGTGAACCGGACGGTTTTATATCGTTTGCTGGCTGATATTTGATCAGCTGTGTTGAGAATACCGTACGCCGGTTTCAATCTGTCGATTGAGATTGAGTGGTGTTTGTCTTTGATTGAGACAATGAATTGCTTGCGTAAGCGGCGTATAACTTTGTATGGCCCATCGTATGGAGATTGTAATCCAGTTCGAACCTTATCAACCCGGACAAAGACGTAATCGCAATTGTTGAGCGATTTAGGAATGAATATGTTGCTTTCATTCGTTGGTCTTGTTGCCGTGGGGATAAGATTTTGCATGGTGGTGCGGAGTTGGTCGATGACTGTGTCGGTTGTGGATGGAGACGGTAGAGGATGTTCGACGAAGAACTCACCGGGTAGCTTGATGGTTTGACCGTAAACCATTTCAGCTGGTGAGCACTTCAAATCTTCTTTAACCGTTGCTCGAATACCAAGTAGAACGATTGGTACTTCGGAGCTCCAGTGAATTGTGTTGCCTCGGGCCTTGAGAGCAGCTTTGAGCTGGCGGTGGAAGCGTTCGACCATGCCATTGGCTTGTGGGTGGTAAGCCGTTGTACGTATACGATGCGAGCCGAGGAGTTTCGTTAACTCCGAGAAAAGCTTCGACTCGAATTGGGTTCCTTGATCAGTTGTGATGTCAAGTGGAACGCCAAATCGTGATACGTAGTTTTGCACGAATGTGGTGGCAATGGTTGCTGCAGACATGTCGCTCATGCAGTACGCTTCTGGCCATCGAGTGAAACGATCGACACAGGTGAGTAAGTATGAGTATCCATTGGATGGAGGAAGTGGTCCTACGACATCCAAATGAATGTGCTCGAATCGACCAGGTGGAATTGCGAATTGTCCAAGAGGCGATTTTGTGTGTCGCTGGACTTTCGATTTTTGGCAGGATAAACAGGATTGTGCCCAATGGGTCACGTCTTTGTTTATGCTGGGCCAAAAGTATCGAGCAGTAATCAATTTACGAGTTGCGCGGACACCAGGATGTGAGATACCATGTAGTGTGTCGAAGATGGTTCGACGTAGTTGCTCTGCGATGTACGGGCGATTTGCACCCGTAGATGTTTCGCAGTAGAGTTCGAGGCCAGGTAGTGTGAAAAGCTCCAGTTTCAGTGATGAACTGGCGTGACAAGCAGAACCAGAAAGTAAATTCTGAAGTTCCAAGTCTGCTTTTTGCGCTTGTGCGATCTTGTTGCAGTCGAAGTGAGTCTCGACTGTGGCCGTTTCGTTTGTTGTTGTGCGCGAAAGTGTATCCGCGACAACGTTTTCGGTACCTTGAACATGCTGGATGTCCGTGGTAAATTGACTAATGTAATCCAAGTGGCGTGCTTGCCTTGGATTGCGTTCAGTTTTAGACTGAATTGCTCGAGTGAGAGGCTTGTGGTCGGTGTAAATTGTGAAGTCCCGACCCTCGACAAAATATCTGAAGTGTTTGATTGCTAGATATATTGCGAGTAATTCCCGATCGAATGCAGAGTATTTCTTTTCGGCATCCGAGAGCTTCTTTGAGAAGAATCCCAGGGGCTCCCAACACTTGTCGTTGTACTGTTGCATGACTGCTCCGACAGCAGTGTTTGATGCATCAGTAGTAATGCTGAGCTTTGAGTCGCTCAGTGGATGAGACAAGAGTGTTGTGCGTGCCAATTCAGCCTTTAGTGACGTGAATGCGTGTTGACATTCGTCAGGCCAAGAGAAGTTCTTGGCGGTTTTGGGCTTACGTAGTAGTACTGCCAGATGGCTGTGAATTGGGTTGAGTATTTCAGCGAGCTTTGGTATGAATCGGTGGTAGTAGTTGACCATGCCGATGAATCGCTGAATACTCTTGATTGATGTTGGAGCTGGGAATTCTTTAATGGCATTGATTCGTTCTTGTGAAGGAAGGATGCCATTAGCGGTAATCTTGTGGCTGAGGAAATCAAGAGTGGATGCGCCGAAGACGCATTTTGAGCTCTTGATGTGTACATCAAACTCGACAAGTCGTTGGAAAAGTGTTTCCAGATGGAGTTTGTGTTGTTCCTCAGTTTGAGATGCCACAAGAATGTCGTCTATGTAGACGAAAACGAAGTCGAGATCTCGAACGACTTCGTTCATGAAGCGCTGAAACGTTTGTGCGGCATTGCGTAATCCAAATGGCATTCGGGTGTATTCGAAGAGGCCAAATGGTGTGGTGATTGCCGTTTTGAAAACGTCTTCAGGTGCCACGGGAATGTGGTGATAACCTCTGATGAGATCAAGTTTGGAGAAAACTTTGCAGCCATGCAAGTGCATGGTGAAGTTTTGAATGTGGGGTATCGGGTAGCGATCCGGTATCGTAACCGTGTTTAAACGCCGATAGTCCCCACATGGCCTCCAGTCTTGATCTTTCTTCTTGACCATGTGTAGTGGACAAGAGACGGAAGATGTCGATGTTCGACAAATCCCTAATTCCACCATGTGTTGAAATTCTGCTTGTGCAGCTTTGTGACGCACCGAATCTAGTCTGCGTGGTCTCGACACGGGAAGATGGCCTTCCGTGACGATGTGATGTACCACGTTGTGTCGGACTGGCATTTTGTAGTTCGGCTCTGCTGTAAGTAGTGGGTACTTTTTGAGCAGAGTGCCGTAGCCGTTGTCGATGTTGAAATGGATCGGTGTTGGTGTGTTAACACGAACCATTGTGGCGTTTATTGACAGCTTTGTAGCTGGGTCAATCAGCCGTTTGCGTTTTACATCGACAAGAAGTCCGAATTTGCTTAGAAAATCGGCGCCAATGATCGGACGATTCACTGCAGCTAGTATGAAAGCATGCGTGAAGGTTCGTTTGAGTCCGATATCCACGTTAAGCAATTTTGTGCCGTACGTGTGGATGATTGAACCATTGGCAGCCGATAAGACTAGATTTGAATTTCGATTTGATAATGAATATTTCAATTTGTAATTCATTGCTGGAATAACCGAAAGGTCAGCGCCAGTGTCGACTAGGTAGGTGAGTTTGTTGTGTCTATCGTACACAAACAAACGTGACGTATAGGGTGTGTTTGTGGTCAGGGGAGGCATGTTGCTCTCAACCCGTGACTCTAGTAGTTTTTTTGATGGTCAATGTCCAGTTTTACGGCGGCCGCGGACGTCGATGGTTGCGACGTGGTGAAATTGCACGGTGGCGTGCATTTTTTGGCGGCTCTACCAAACTTTGTGTGGAACCAGCATTTACCATGTTGGTATATGTTGTTGCTGGGACTGCGGGTTCGATTGCGTGAGGGAGCTCGTCGTCCACGCGAACGGCTTCGACCTCTGAGTAACCCGTCGAGTCTGGACTCGATTCTCGACAGTCTTGATTCGAGTGAGTTTGGTACTTGTGTTGAACGGGGAGTTCTGTCTCCACTGCGTTCACGTGATTGCCGGTATGGATTATTGATTAGGCTGACGCTTGGTTGATGGACGTTAATAACATCATACATTTTTGGGGAGGTTCGTTTGAAAATTTAAAATAAAAATCTTGCGATTTTAAATTTTAGTAATCGTGGTAAAAAAAATTTTTTTTTTTTTTTTTAGATCAAGCGAGGTGAAATTGAACAGCGGGTTTGTGTGTCAACGTTGTGGTTGTGGCTTTCATAAAAACCTTTTTATTAAATTATTCTTTTGTCTTACCCACAACGTTGATGGCGGGAGGACTTACGACGAGAAACGACCAATGTGTGTGAGATTATGGATGGGTGGCAATGTGGTGGTGAATAATATATATATAAAATTTTACATTAGTAAAAGAGTTTACGTTGAATTTTGAGAGAAAAAATGATTCTACGTTAGTTTGTAATTGAGAAAATAAAAATGAGTTTACGTTAATATGTATGAAAATAAAAAAATGATTCTACGTTAAAAAAATGAGCAAATAAAAATTAAAAAAAATGTTACGTTAAGAATTTTGAAATACAAGAAAAAAAAAATTTTATATACAAAAAAAAACTATGTACCGGTTTTTATTGTTGTTTCTGCTGCTGTTGATGGATCTGCTGTTGATGGTCATCCGCTGCGGTGAGGGTGGATCGCTTCACCGTTATGGTTGTCCCTCGATGTCCAACGGTGTCCCGTGTTGCGTGGGTGGGTTTATTCCCTTCGCCACGTGTATATTTTGATTCCCCCGTTGGTACGTGGGATGGCCCTACGCACGTGTCCAATATCCCGTTTTGTGTGGGTAGCGTTTTTAGCGTGGTATTCGCTGCGGTGGTGTGAATTTTGTTATTATTTTATGTGTTATTTTTTTAAAATTATTTTGCGGTAAAAACCGCCGTCGAGGTCACCACTTTAGGAGGTTGCTCCTAATTGAAAATTATCGTCCGGTCCGGACTTCTCAAATGAAATAACACGCACACACAATAATTTATTTATTTTGATATTTTATAATATTTTAATTATTTGTTTATTTATTTATAACTTTATTTAATTTATTCAATTTGTTCAATTTGTTATTTATTTATTTATTATTTATACAATTTGATTATTATTAAACTAATAATAATTTATATATATTTTGTAATCACCACCACAAAAACTTTTACTTGCACCAAAATAGAAAAAACATAATGGCGAACTTGTTGCCTCGCGTGTTGCTGTTTGTTGTATTGTTTTGGTAATGGACGAATGATTTGTTGTTTTTGTTTTGTGACGTCGCCTTCGTGTTCGTTTTTGTTGATGATGGAACACATGCGCCGGCGACGGTCGACATTGTTAGTTTTTACTATAAATGTTTTATAGTAGTGGTTCGGCTATTGGATGTGTGATGGGGTTAGTGAATGCTTAATTCAAATAAGTTGATTTATATTTGAATTTCACTAATTGTTTTGTTTGTGGCAGAATCGAATATCGGTGAGTCGAATATTCGAGCTGCTACAGACCTATGTTATCACACAAGTGGATCTGATTTCTGCCTGGTATTTTTGGAAAACGTGTTCGTGCAATTTAGGTTTAGTCAATGTTTTTATATTTTTGACATATTTCAATGTACATAAAGTGATAGCCGAGATAAATAACTCGTTGCAAATATTTTAGTCTTGATCGGTATGCAAGAATTGACTATACACTAGAGTCATAAATCTATTCAAACGATCAAAAAACTTGAATTTAATATTTTGTGGATATATCACAAACCAAATTCTTATCTTCGAATAGTCTTGTGTACATACGTGAACGACCAGTTTTTGTTTTCTTCCAGTCAACTTAGTGTAATTGAGTGGAATATAATTTAGTTTTAACTTGAGTTGTGGATTAGCTATTATTTGTACAGTGACATTTATGACCGGAATATATAATAATATATGAAATGGGTTAAGTAAAACCAATCTATCATTAGTTGACTTAAATTACTGATTCATTTGACAATTAATGATTGATTCGAATTAAGTATGTAGTAATATGTTTATTGTTCCTAGATACAGCCTATAAATTCAAATATTTGAAATTTTTAAGTTTATTGATAATCTTTATAATTTTAGTAATTTACTTATCACCTTTTAACAACGTGAAACGATTATTTGATTGATTTATGGAACATATTGTGGTTTAACCTTCTCGACGTAATATGCACCTACATACTAACCAGTGTTTAATTAAATTGTATTTATAAATCAGTAAAAATAAATTGTTGTCCGACAAGTCAACATTAAGTTGTGTACGAATTCTTCCACAAAGTTCACTATTAGTTATAATGATTTAGTATACCAGTCGACTATACCATAAAAATATCACCACAACTCCATAATAAGAATAAATCACTTATGGGTAATTGACAGCGATCGAAATGTTGCGCGAAAGTCATTACAATCGCTATATACGAATTTCGAACTATTTGTAATCAGCCGATTTACAATGTGCAGTGACGAAAGTTGTGCTTTTGATGTGCAATATAAAAATCTGAGACGTCGAATGTTCGATGCAAACACACTGGAACTTTAGCGAATAGTTCGAAGATCGTGGTACCAGCATAGATATTAAAAAAAACTAATAGGATAGGAATATCATACTACCTGTTGAGGAAGCTAAGGAATTTTATTAACCACCTTAAGAATTTGTTCACAAATACCTGAAGTCTATGCATGTTTCCATATGTATCTCATCCTTACAAGAGTATTGAATTTACAAATGCATTGAACATAGCTTTACATTTTTTATCAGGACGGAAGCATTATTATTAGCACCAGTATTTGTTGCTTTATTATTGCGTTGGCGAATGTATTTTTCAGTGTCGCCTACTTTTGCTGCAAGCTGGCCCTGGCTTACGTATTTTTGATTAATCTATCCAACTTATCCATCGAGCAAGGATGTGGTAAAGCAACGATCAACAAAAAGAATATGTACTTGTACGTTGCATATACTCCACCAGACTAGGCCAACCCAACTGACTTCATTTTAATAACGGGTGATTTTAATTTACCATTAATTAGTTGGACATTTGATGTAGCAGTAGATAAAATTATTCACCTTAATGTGACATCGGATAGTGAGTGTCTTTTCATCGATACCATGTTCGATACAAATATGAGCCAAATATGCGATATTGTAAATGGTCGAGATATAATTTTGGATCTGATTTTTACCAACTCGCCTGGAATGTTAAAAATCATTAGCACCATTCTGTATCAACGATATCCACCATAAATCTATCGAAATAATTATGAAGAGCGAGAACTGCCTAAAAAGTCACCAAAACCAAACAACTTACTACCACTACAGAAAAGCAGACACAAGAAACTTGACTCTCTATTTTGAACACGAGTAATCTGGATGTTGATGTAGACAAATTTTAGACCATTATTTTGAAAGGTATACAACAATTTGTCCCTACTCTCGTATCTAAACCTTAAAGAATCAGAATGACAAAACTTACAAATAAAAATTGAAATGTTATTCTGAGTTTAGTAAACATAAATACACAATCTGTAACCAACGTTTCGAAAGCTACTACCTGACAAAGCACAAGGATTACATCTCTTGTATTTAAGAAATAAATAAAGTATGATCCAAAATACGTTTGAAGCTACTTTAAATCAAAACTCGAAATTAACGGTTACCCAGAAATTATGACATTCGAAGAACAAAAGTCTTGTGATCCGCAAGTCATATCTAATATGATTGCAAAATTCTTTCAATCAGTATATAAGCCGGAAAACGTCGATAATTACATTCAAATGAGCGAGAACAACAACAATGTGTCCATACAAATACCCCAAATATCACTGAATGATATATATCACGCTCTAGATAGTTTTGGAGACGGATGCGGCCCGGATGGCAATTCCTCTGTTCCTAATTTTCGATCAATCACTGAAATTAGGAGATATTCCCTAGAAGTGGAAAACAACGAGAGTGACGCCGATATTGTAAACTGGAACGCGGGATAATATTTCATGTTATAGAGGTATTACGTCAATTTCATCAATCCCAAAGTTATTTGAACTGCTAGTTTGCAACTCATTCCGGACCGTGGTACTTCGACACATATCACTATATCAACACGGTGTTATGACAAAGAGGTCTCCTACAACTAACCTTATGGAGTGCACCAGCAGCACGATTAAAGTAATTAAAAATCACAAGGAAGTAGAAGTTATATACACAGACTTTGACAATGCTTTTGATTCCATCACTCATTGCAAAGCACTAGAAAGCTTATATACATTTGGATTCTGCAGCCATTTAAATGGTACCTTCAATGGTTGAAATCAAACAGTTTTTAAAAATCTTTGCTTGTAGTCGTTCAATCCAAGTTGCTACCTGTCCTTCAGGTTTATTGAACTACAGCAGCAATTTGAGTGCCACATGATCTGTTCGAAGAAAAATTCCTAAAAATTTATCTTCGTATGATGAATGATTTGCACTGTCCACCATAGCCACCAGTTTTCTTCGGGTTTGGGTAATACTCGACTGTAGAAAACTCGCTCTGTATCCTCTTGTTTTTGTGATAACGCTGCACCTAGCCCGGTACTGCTCTGAGGGTAAGCTTTAATTGGAAAACTGCAAAGTTTTGTCATCAATTGACTTTTAGAGTTCTATGTTCTGGATTATCACAGTAAGACGATGCAGCCTTCGTGCAACATCGCTGAAGTTATGCAGAAATCGTCGGTAATAAGTATATAATCCAAGGAAACTTCTCACATCATGAATATTTTAGGGAGTTTCAACGGTCACGCAAATCGACGGCCTTGCTGGTGAACGATTTCCTTATAAGATTATTCACATGTTCACTAAATTTACCATCCAGCATAATTATGTCGTCAAAATACACCAAACATATTTCATATTACGCCCTCACAAGACTTGTTCCATTAACCTCTCAAATATAGCAGGTGCGTTGCATAATCCAAACGGTATTATTAGAAAATGGTACAGGGCGTTTCCTGCACAAAACACCTTCTTCCATTTGACAACAGATTTACCCGCTTTGGAAATTCGGTCTACCGAATAATTTGGCCACCAAAGGAGTCAAAAATGCGCGGCAAAGCGTAACTACTCAAAATGTTCTAGAGCCATTTTTAAACAAATACCACTGTGGAATTCCAAGGGCTGTTAGACTTCTTCGCGCTCCATTTTCTAACACTTCTATTCTCCTGCTTGTTGTTTCGCGAGGAGTAATCGTCTTGGTGCTCGTCGAATTGGAGTGGCATTTCCCGTATCGATTCGATCTTGAACTATATTAGTCCTGACTATATCTTCATTGGTGAGGATGAACATGTCTGGTAAAAAAATCTGATTGTTCTACTGCGGCGTATGATTGTTCTATTGCATTTTGATACAGCGTACAAGCACTCTGTTTTCGATCAGGATGTGGCGGTGAAAAACTCTGTATTCCACTGGCGGTTCGCAATATAGTTACCTCCTCCACTTTTCCAATCACCAATCCTTTTTGATTACGTTCACTGTCCAGCTTATGTTCATTACTCATACTGGTATTTACGGAAAAGACAAAATGTTAGCTACGATAACGAATAAAAATGAAAGACAAAATGGGCTTGCTCAAGAGGAAAACGAGAAAAGCGTCAATAGCAATATGGCAAGATAGATGGTCGCACTCAGTGGATGGCAGAATAACATTTAGTTATATGCCAAACATTGAGGCGAGATTAGAGACAAAGATTCCTCTAAGCGTATGGTTCACCCAGATGTTAACGGGACATGGTAGAATGGCCTCCTATATATGCACCGACTGAGTCTAGCGGACTCGAGTACCTGTGAATGTGGACAGGGTGAGGATACCATAGAACACATCCTCTATTACTGTGATCCAGCTCAAAAAGCTGGAGATCAACTAATAACTGACTCAAGAGTTGAGTGGTCAGCAAGTAAACTAACTTTAATGCTGCCAAACAACCTCAATTCTTTTAAGAAGTTTTGTCTTAAAAACATTTTTTTTTTAAATCTAGTTAAAAAGTAGACGAGTATGCGCCTCCTCGATGACAGGGACGGTAACAGGGCAACCTGGCTAAGCATACCGATATAGTAGTAATATTTTAATGAATTGCAAGTCCGCGTTGGAAATGTTAAGGGCACGACCACCTGGAAACATTTGGTGTGGCCCTCATTATGGTATGGTAATTGTTATATGACGTAGCCCATAGGTACTCTTTTCCAGCTGTCATAAATTATTATAGTGAACGTTGTAAAAACCCCAACAGAATGTGTTAACTTGCCGGAATTAATCAATCACTCATTAGTTTTCCGTATAACCGCATAACTACGTCGAGAAGGCTAAACAACTTAATGTTCTGTGTATAAATCAATCAAATCATTTGTGCTAGACAATATAGACAAGTATGACTCAAATAAATAAAGTAACAATAAATAAGAACAATTTTAAATCGACTTAACACAATAAACATATATTACTTAAAACGAATCAATCATTTATCAAATTAATCAGTAATTTAACTCAACCAATGATAGATTGGTTAGCATGTCAACTGTTTATATTCCGGTCATAAATTTCACTCAAACATCTTAATCCACCACACAAGTTAAAATTAAATTATATTCCACTCAATTACATTAAGTTGACTTAAAGAAAACAAAAACCCCTCTTGCATTTGATTGATTTGTATACACCAAGAACGATTCAATGAAAATAATTTAGTCGACAATTAAATTCAAGTTAAATTTTTAATCGGTTGAATAGATTTATGAGTTACGACGACTATATACGCAGTGCCTTCATATATACGGCTTAACCAAGTTTTTGAACATGGCACCTTCAGGAAACCCATACCACGTTTTAAATCTTATACCTCAGTTTTGTTTATTTATTTTTATTTTTAGATAAAAAAAAAAATAAACATAAAAAATTAGATTGCCGAGCTACATAAAAAAAAAAAAAAAATTGGAAAATGTAAAAAAAAATTATTTAAGAAAATGAATGTTGCTGTTGATTCGGGGTGGTATTCCAGGGGTGATATTTGATTTTTCATTTTTTTTAAATGTATTTTAAGTTCGATTTTTCTTCACATCATCATCATTTTATTTATCTTTCGTTAAAGTAATCTATTTACCAATTCAATTGAAATTTATTGAAAGAAAATCGATTTTCTGTTAGATATACATACATTTTTCATCACCATCTCTCGTCTTCTTCATATATTTTTTTTTATGATTATTTTATTTATCCTAATTTCTATGACTTATTAGTTTTGAATTTATTTTATTCTTATGTATTCAAAAAATTTCTAATTAGGAGATATAAAAAATAAACTTGCTGTGTACATACATACATGAAACGTCTGTAACCATAGTGCAGACAGTAAAATGTATCTTAAGGTGATTAGAAAAAATACTGTGTTTCGAAGAATAATTTAATATGAATTATGTGAGGGGACACGACGATTTGTGACTGAATGTTTGGGATCAACGAAGTCATTAAATAGAATGGTTAATAAACTGGGAAATTATAGTTTGGAATGTATACAACCGCAGATTACAAATACGCCTTATTAAAATTAAAACAGTTTTAAAGGCCATTACTGGCCCCTTACTGAGTCAACAATTCGGCTCCAGCGGTTTCGATCCCGAGCATGGTCTTCATACTGTCTAAGACAATCTGAAGAGGCCAAGCCGTTCTCTACACCCTGGAGCCATCGTCGCCTGCAACGACCTCTGCGCCTACCATATGGTGGCTCTCCTTTCAGAGATCGCTGCGCAATTCGTTCCGGATCAGCACGCAGAACGTGCCCGAGCCAGCGTACTCGCTGTGATCTTATTTCATGTACAATATCGGGGATCTTCATCAGATCTCTGATCTCCATATTGTACAGAGCTCGGTAGTTACCATCTATCTCGCGTTTTGGGCCGTAAATCACACGCATGACTCTTCAAATACGCCTTATACTCTGGGCAAAAAATACCAGGAATTTGTTTATAAATCAAAAAATCTTTATTTATTCTTCTAAATTCATTACATCCCCCTCAAAGTAGACACACCCTCAGTTGCTTTCTCGACCCTCTTTGATCATTTTGTACCACGCATAATCTCTTGTTTTCGATAGAGCTTGCTCATTAAAGGCCTTCTGCAACATTTTCAAAGTTTCGGTAGCATAAATTTCATTCCGCACACAAAATTTAATGGAACTGCGTTGTTGACTAGTTTCCGACATTATTGAAAACGAAAAATTCACTTTTAGCTGTTCGGACGCGTATCTCAAACTCTAATGAATATTATATCGTGTAATTTGACACAGATGACAGTGACAGCACAACCAACTTAAAAATAAAAACATTTGTCCCTATCGGAATCCCAAAAAAATGTAAATTCATTTCCCGGTATTTTTTGCCCAGAATATTATATCCCAAGAACAGTATTTGTGATCTTGTAATGTGAGTTGGATTTTATTTATGTAGCTGTGAAATTCTCCCCAAACCAAAAACCTAAATTTTTCGTATAAAATATCGTATAAAATATGTTATGTATGTAGGGGTAACTTATTCGCGTAAATGATTACTCCAACGAGAACAGCATAAAGAAGTTTCACGTTATTTTACTTTGTGCAGTTTCGTCACAACAAGCAAATTACAAAATTATTATTGATGACTTGATTCCTTTATAATTAATTAAAATTTAATGTTAAAAGTACATATATACAATTAAAAATACAGGTAAACCTAGCTTAATGAAATCTCGGATCTACGAATATCCATAATGAGTATGTTGCACTCAATGGCTACTACATTTTAAGATGTGATCAAGTGGCATGGGAGGTGGAGTTCGCAATTATTATAAAAAGTGTTTATGATAACTTCATCAATGATTGCAAGGCACCGCCAGCAACATGATATTAGCAATATACAACTATTGCTATCTCAAGTTTTAAATTGGACCTGAAAGACTTAAACAAGTACCCGGGTTTGCCAAATATTCAGGCGGGCGCTGGACGAAGCCAGGAAAAAAATCAAATTAATTGAAGATTCTTCAAGGAAACCTTCATAAAAGTAAAACAGCGGATGCCTTTCTTGAACAGATACTAGACATAGGCACAGACCTGCTGATTAGTAGTAACCAATATCGCAACATAGCGGAACCCGATAGGCACTCTGATAAACTTGGCACAGCCGCTATTTGGACTGCGCAAACCAAGAGGATTTTGCTTGGACCAAAGTCAATGAAATCACATGGGTAAGCTGCTATTTCACACCGATAAAGCGTGAGAACTTGACAGTGCTCTCATCATAGCCGGAGATTTCAACGCAAAAGCGCTTGAATGGGACATGAGCATTATAGAAACTAGACGACGGTATGTCCTGGAGATGGCAACCAGATTAAGACTCACGATGATGAATGAGGGTGGTGTATCAAAATCACGTCCAGATATGGCCCTTGCAAATTATGCGAGGAAAATTTCACATCTACCATCGAAGCGGGTAAAGACACTGTACTGAGAGAAACCGGATCACCTGAAAAAATTTCTACTCTCACAATGAGACTAGTGACAAAAGAATATATTGCGTCGATATCTAAGAGAAAAGTCCCAACGGGAAGAAAGGCTGCGGTTTATTAGTGGTTCGACGAGATAGCAAATGTCAGGAGGCTGCCTAGGGCTTGGGCTATAAGATTGTGATGCGTAAGCGAGGATCACAAGCGCCCAGCTCAGTAATGGAAGCAAGTCCAACATGGCATATTTTATTTTATCACCCAAACGACAACCGGCCACCTCTTACATATGTATGATCGTAGTCTCAAGGAAGGAGTTTTCCTATAGCATGGGAACCGCAACGGCTGGTCCTCGTACACAAAATGAAAGGTGGCCCGAACTCCCCATCATCAAATAGACCTCTGTGTATACTAGATACAGCGGGAAAAGTACTAGAGCAATTACTAAAATCCCTTTTTTACTAATATCGCTAAAATTACTAAAAAGATAACCATATATGATAACAGAAGCGACCTTGGCGTCGGAGAAGCAAAAAAGTAGCCAGAGAACCTGTCATGCTTTGCTGGCAGGAGAGATGGAAGTCCGAGAGCCGCGATAGATGGACAAAAAGACTGATTAGAAACCTGACCGCGTGGGTGGATAGGAAACATGGCGAAATAAATTACTTCTAGCCCAACTCCTTGCGGGCCATGGGTATCTGCACACGATGGATAAGGTGGATAACTCTTGTTGTATTTACGGCGATGCAGCAAAAGATGATGCAGAACACACTTTTTCCGCATGCGCTCAGTGTAAAAGAAGACGTGAGGATACTGTGGGGCGGTTCGTAGAATCGATCCTACAAGAAAAGAAACCATAAATGGACAACCACCACAGAAGGTGAAAGCTATCGTCTAGAAGACAAAACCTAGAAAGGCAATATACGAGAACCACCTTGACGTAATACCAACAGTAGTTTCGAGGTGGATATTTTGTCTGGCAAAGACAAGATATTTTGTAGGTGAGAGTCCCACAAAACAGGGGCATAACGAATTTTCCTCCTCTCCAAAAAAAAAAAAATAAAAATCTCAAGTTTTAAAATGTGTCATTTCATAATTGCTGGTGATTTCAAATTTAATATGCGGGATTATTCTCATAAAATTCATGATTTGCTAAACTACATAATATCGGTTCCATTTTCAGCTACACATGATCGTGCATGACTCTTTCAGTTTACTTTCAGTAAAACGTAAAACCGAACTCTTGATAAATTTATCGAATTTATTCTGTTAATCCGAACGACCCTAACAATTTTGTAAACTGGAGTAAAAAAATTCGAATACATAAATCTCCAAAGCACATTGGTAATCGTGTAAATCAAAAGGATTTCAGAAAACAATTATCTAAAAAAACTAAAGAAGTTAATGCCTGTATAGGACCGTCACTCGACAAAGTGATTTTAAAGAGGGCTTTTCTTTTCAAGATGAAATTTTTTGATTTTTTGTCACAAATAATTTGTAAAGTATTAAAAAATGTTGAGCATTCGAATGCTACTTTGAACATTCAAAACATTTTCAAGATACTGCACTGATCATTCAACACGTATTAAACGAACAGATTTAATTTTAAAATGCTTTAACATACCAAACATTTAAGACAACATCCAATAAGACAAAAGTGCCCAAATGGCTAATCACCGCAAAAAAGGACAATTTTTATAATGCAATTTATTATATTAATTTTAAAGAGCAAAGTCTCAATTGCAAATCCTGACAAGCTGCAACTTCAAACACGTCACAGGTTCGCCATAATCAATATTGAACCATTTGCCCCAAGTACCAGATCTAATATTACGAATAAAATTAATGAAATTCAATCGGGATTGGTTTTTTGCTTGTTGGCATAAACTCGTAGAGGGAGTGGGCAATATGTAACATTTGTCAAAAGACTAAATAGAGTGTGGCAAATTTATGACGGGTTAGATGAATTAGTTATGAACTAATTTACATTTCAACATTCCTCGTAGCAATGTATATGTACATACCTTATCATCAGTGATTGACCACTTCAAAATTTCTATCGAGAGACTATACAATATACTACTCGAAACACCTACTCCGCAAGTCAATGTTCTGTTTTTTTTTGTTTAACAGAATTCTTCATTGACATTTATTGCAGCATTCCTCTTATATATTGCAAGTTGTTTATATCGACGGTTCCAGTGATTGACTATTTCAAATACTCCATGCAAACTCTATATAATAGACTGTTTTTAATTGATTCTTGGTGCCACAGTTGTTACGTATATTACACGCACGTTATTTATATTGCCAACCGTATAGGAATTGATCGTTTCAAGTTTTCTGTGCAAGGACAATACAATAAACTGTTCGAAATACCCATCCGCAAGTCAAAGTTCTGATTTTGGTTTAATAGACTTATTTTTAAAATCGTGTTGCAACATTCCTCATATAAATTGCGCGTTATTTACATCGCCAACCCCACGGATTAATCACTTCAACTTTTTTATGCAAAGTCTAGACAATACACAATAGATATTTGGTTTAACAAATACAATTTCTACCACAATATAGTGCAATCATTTGGAAAAGGCATTTCAGTCTGTTTTGTCTTCATTTTATAGACTTTTCTAGGATATCAATCCAATGCAACAGTTATTATGCATAAGATGATTTTAGTTTAGACTTTTAAGTTGAATCATTTGTTGCATAACAAATTTGTTGCATTTCGCCTGAATGAATACTATTTATAAAAATACACGAACACAGTTTTTTGATTATTTGCAAAATATTTCAGTTAGGCTTTTTTGTTACATTTCTGCAGATGACTTATACTGTCAGTACTGTTTTTAACGGAATTTACACAGTTTCTAATGCCATTAGGTTGGACAATATCCTCTCTATAAATTTGGATATTCCTGGAAGAGGCCTCATATTACCTGCAATATCAAAAATAGTTAGAATAAAATTCGATTAACGAGACACTTAGAAATCCACAAACCCGACATCTAACAGTAATACTGCCAAAACACACACATTTCAAAGTTAAATCCAGGTTTGGACAACACGACTAAAAAATTTTAAAATGGCTTTACGTTACGAAATCGATAAAATCTTGACGATGTTTTTTTTTCAAAATACCTACATATCGATGTCGGTGGCAACTATAAATTGAACAACTGGAGATATTAACGGATATAGATGTTTTAACAATAAAGACGGATCTTAATTGTACTTATGTACATATGAATGAAAATTCTAACTCAGACACCAATACGTCTAAAGTTATTTACAATTTTGGTTTTAAAATATCTGTCTTTCCCTGAGTCACGGACTACAATACGATTTTTGGGTAACAAACTTACGGTCCACACTTACGGTTACAAACATTTACGGTCCACATTTAGTATACATATTTTGTTATTTATAACATACTTAACATTAAAATTAACATTATAAAAAAATATTTTAGTTAAAAAAAATATGTTAGTTACAAAATGAAAATAAATTTAATTAAAAATGATTGCAGATAAAAATTAGGGCGCTGTTATTATTTTATAATGATGTAAAAAATTAAAAATCCGAACCTAAAGAATCTGTTATTCTAGATAACCTGAATAAATAAATTGAGTATCAATTAACTTATAAAAACTAAAAAACGTAGTAGGTGTTTAATTTTTATAAAATAAAAAGAACGCCCTATTTTTTTCTGAAAAAGTACCAATTATTTTTTGCTGCAGTTGTTCAAATTTTTTTTTGTTAGCCGTTTTGGTTTGACATTAGGCCATTAGAGTGGTGGTAGACGAGATCATCGACTCAGTTTTTTTATAATTATCTCATTGCTCTACTGAATAATGCACTATTGAATTAGGTTTAAATAAACATGCTCGTTTTCGGCGCAACTAGTTCTCGACACATAAAAAAAATTATCCCAAATAACGCAGACGTACAGCTTCGATTCGATACGATTTGGTCGTCTATAAACAAAGTGCAGATCGCATATATACTCATAAATTTATAATTTGTCATAAAACATTCCAACCATACAAAATCCGGAAAAAAAAATTAAAATTCCACAAAAAATCCCAACAACTTGCTTAACATTCATCTTACAATTTTCATTCATATATACATACATACATAGATATATACAAATACCATATTCTACATCTCTTTATTCCACACTTAATAACTCACACTATATCAAATTTTATATATATGTATTTTCCTTAATAAAAATGAAAATCAAAAGTCATCATCCAAAACCTTATATCATCCCTTAGCAAAAAAAAATAAAAATAAAAATAAAAAATATTTATCTCTTCAATAAAAAAATTGTGTCTTATACGAGATTTATTATGAGATTTTATTTTATTTTCATGGATTTTAAAGAAGTATAAAAAAGAAAAATCAGGGAAGTTTTTTTTTTTTTTTCGAAATCACAACAACAACCAAAATCGTATAAAACTGAGTATAGAATAAAACCTAACCCCAAGATGGGTATAGTACGAGTACAACAATACAAAACAAAAAAATTTCGGCACCCAACAATTTTTAGAAAAACAAAAGGAAAAAGGGTTCCATATGTGTGTGTGTATGTATGTGTATTTATAGGAAAAGTTGGGTTCATTATTTGGTGCGCTTGATGCGTGCGACACTTGCCTATACACATACATATACGATACAAATATACATTCCATTTTTTATGAGGCTTTTAGTTATTTTTTTTCCATTTTTTATGCTTTATGTGCGGTTGTATAGTGTTATAAAGGTTACACATATGATAAGGGATGAGGGTTGTTTTTAGTATTCATCCGATGTAAAAGTGTTTAAAATAACATATACAGAGTGAGATTAAAATTTTAATGAGGAAATTAAATATAGGGTTAATCCAGTTTTGCGGTATACCATTCGCAATATATTTGGGCTACCAACCAACATGTTAACTTTACAAAACTATATAATGAACTATCATTGAATTTATACACAAATAATTTTTCATCACACTTCGATCATAATGCCAAGCATGCATAAGTCAAAGAGATTTATAGAAACCAAAAAAATTATTCGTCTAGCTTGCATTTCATGTTATACGGTTAAAGCGAAATCTTAATATCTCACACGAGGAAGATGGATTTAAGCTTGCACTGCAGTCTGTAAAATCTCACAAGAGATAAAATAGGAATCGATTTAAGCTGGTATTTAAAATTATATCAAGTTTTAGTCTTGGCTGGAGCTAAAATTTTGGCTACTAAATTTCAATGAAGCTCTACTACTTGAATTAACTAAAAATGGTTTATATAAAATCCAATGTTTTTCTAAATCTTCAGCTTAAATAACTTTAATTGTATGATTCATAAACTATAAAACAAAAGGCACACAGCACAACTAATCCTTATTGATTTTGACTAAATACAATAATAATTAAATTAAATTATTAAGATTTCATAAATCGAAATTAATAATTAAAACCACAAAATCCAACAAAAATATATTCGGCAGGGAAACCTACAAAAATCGCTTAAAGCCGAATAAATTACAGGCATACCCCGTATGTACAGCATTTTAATAAATTGTGCAACCTAATTAATATTGTCATATTGTAGAAATTAATCTACGGTTTCATTAGACAACGGTTAAGTGGTTAATACCACCTTCTCCACAACCAATACAATATTTTTGTAGATTGGGGTTCATTTGTAAATTAATCAACAAATTTGATTTCGAATAATTGGTAGAATACATTATGTTACTGCTCAAAGAATAAATGTTAGAAAAGAGTCTAAGCCATTATAAAAACTGAAATCTGACCCACTTCAAAATTTAGCCGAGTCTATCTATCACATTCGATATAGAATACGCTTTATGGTTCTAAATATTACATGACCTTCTAGTATAGTAGGCGTGTTCTTAGTAGTATGTCTGGTTTCGACACAAAAGTTTTGTATCTTTTAAAAATAGTTTCAAATAATACTTAATAAAATGTTCTGAATTAATTTTGGTCCTGGTTCCAAAATATGGAGTTTCCATAAATACTATAACTCCTAGAAACTGTTCTGTAACTTATACAGTCTATCGAATGGGGAACTGTTCTGTGACTTATACATATGTTCCTCTAATTCGTTATTGGCGAGTTCTCGTCACACAACTATTGAATTAATCTTTGGCCATCGACATTTGTGAGATGGAACCATCCGTTGGATGTGACATATTTTTGCTGTTTATCAAATTTCAAAAATTTCTCGCAATTTTCTTCAAATTTCAAAAGTGACGATTGTTAAACCGGTAAAACGCTTGTTTTATTGAGAATTATGTTAATTTTAGTTTTTGATCATTTCTTTTTTTAAGTCAAAAAATATATGAGTAATGAATGCTGGTCTGGTAATTACGAAATTGGCAATAAAAAAATCAGAAACGTACCTAACAACTAGGAAATTACTTAAAACAATTTCTATCCACTCATCTCACAAACGCAAAAAAAAATTGCTTGAATCCAGGACTTTTGCAACGCTGGCGAACTGAATTTCATATCGGACAATGATCAATGCGATCATGCCTTTCTTCTTTTGATTTCAATTAATATTGAATGCTCAGTGGATGGCCGTCCCATCTTTTGAAATTCTTCCATTCGACAGAAATTTTGAAATCTGGAGAGGAGATTACTGTTGCCTTTTATCAACTCTGCCCGTCTAAATAATAATAATGCGGTTAGTAATTGAAAAATACGTATGGACAATTTAATCGTATTATACGAATTGCATAAATCTAAACCCTAATAAATGCTAAAATATCCGCAAGTACCACTTTTCAATTGACGTGAAGCAAGCCTGAAATAAAACAGTTAAAATACAGCTTTAAATAAATAATCAGTATTTCATTTCTTACCTAAATGTTTGTCGTGCCTTTTAAATCCAGACACAAAACAAAAAGCTTAAATCCCCATTTTGTGTGGTTTTCCAGGCATGTACGGCTTTATATAACTATATGTGCAACTGCTCATTCACGCAAAGGTGATCTTCAAAGGGAATTTTCTTAAAATTTGTTAATAAACTATTAACAACCGGACGTATTTTGAAAAGCCTGCCATGCATTTGACCACTTCTGCTAGTAATATTTACTGGACTCCAATATCTTCTGATCCTGCTGATTGTAACTATCGAAGTTAAAAGGCAAATTCCAATATATCGGTAGACATCATTTTCATTGAATGAGCAGGGACGTGACACGTCTTTTTGTAAGGCATATAACTTATATAGTTAGACTGCTTAAAAATATGTAAAACTGATTGTTTATCAAAAATATACGATAAATACGAAAAAGGAGAATCCAGTTTCACAACGTCAATTCGCAATTTTGCGCTCCCGGAAAATTTCGTGTCGAGATTTTCAGTTGCATTTTTTTTCTCCGTCATGAAATGTTACTAACTTTTAAAAATTGAGTAACTCATCTGCTTCTGATTCATTTTGTCGTACTATTGGTTCATCTGGAACCAATTCTCCCCAGTCTCCAAAATAATTTCCATTGCGTTAATATTGAATAAAATATTTTGGTCGGGCTCAATATTTTCCACTATCTCATCGTGTGTCACATTTTCTATTAAATCATCATAAAAAGTTGTTCGGGATCTTCTACATGTTCAAAGTCATCCAAACTGTCACTCCAACTTTCTACAATCTCCAAAATTTCATCTTCTGTCAATGCACCTGGTCTCTTTCGGATAAAATAGTAATAACGTTTCTTGAACAAAATAAATGTGAAGTTAGTCGGTATTTAAATAAAATACAGCAGTTCTAGTTAAATGTATCAAATATGCTACAGTATGCATTAAAGGGTTTTAAATTTTTATTTTAAATTACTCCACGAATTTTCTAGTAATACTTTAAAGTTTCATTTCTTTTTTATTTATGAAATATATTTTAATTTTATTTTTATTTATTTTTTAACTTTAATGTGGTAAATCGTATTATATTAAATTTAAAAAATACACGAATATATTTGAAAGTTTGTTAAAACATTTGTAGAATTTACATTTTCTTTTAAAGCTAAAAATTTGTTTTTATTTTATTCCACAATTTATAAATTTTTTTCTAAAATTTGTCCTTCGAAATAAATTAAATATATTTCTTTCTCTAAAATTATTTGGTTTTTAATTTTTGTTTTATCCTTAATTTTTATTTTGAGTTTTTCTAAGTTTGATTACTAAAATTTTTTATATTTCTCCTTAATTGTTAGTTTGCATTAATTTTCAATTTTTATATAATTGTTAAATATAAATCTACGGATAAATACTTTAAATTTGTATTTTCTCAATTTCTTCCCTTTGTTTATTTGTTCTATTATTTTAAGTTTTAATTAGTATTTATTAATTAATTCATTTTATTAATTAATTCATTTTATACTATGTGGTAGTATTTTAAAAATTGTTTAATTGAAAAAATACATGAAGTTTTGTAAATTTTTATAAAATTTACAGATTTTCCATTTTCTTAACTGTTTACATTTTATTATTAATTTACTGCACGAATTCTAATTTTATATTGAGAATTGAATTTTCCCAAAATAAAATATACTTTAAATTTTTATTTCTATTTATAATTTAATATTTTCAATTATCAAGTTTTAAAGTAATTATTTATGAGTTCTATAAATTTATTTTAGTTTTAATTTACCCTCTAGTTTTATAATATTTATTTAATTTAAAAAATTTGTACAATTTAAATTGTTTTTTAATGATTTTAATTATTGTTTAATTTACTCCACAAGTTTTTTTTTTTTAAATTTGAGTCCTCGAATAACTTTTAATTGTTAATTTTCTCTTTCTAAATATTTGTTTGATCTAATTTTTTATTTATTTTTTTTTTTGTGTTTTCAAAAAAAATATTTAATTTGAAATATACAAGAAAAATTTTGTAAATTTAGTTTTAAAATTTGTAGATTTAAAGATTTATTTTAGTGATTTAAAATTTTATTTTAATGCTTTTATATCAGAATTTTTTTAATTACTTTAATTTTAACGTTTTTCTAGGAAATTCATCATTTTAAATAATTAAACCAAATTTTAAAATTTACAAATTTTATAAAAAGTAAATTAATACATACTATCTAACAATTAGATGAAATAAACGATTAAATATAAACTGAAAAATGGACAAAATTAAAAATTAATTGAGGAAATTAAAATTTAAAACAAAAATTAATATAAAATTTAACATTTTCAAATTACTCCACGGTTTTATAAAAATTATTTAATATTTTTTAAATTGAAATTAAAAAAAATATAGATCAAAAAATACAAATTTAGAAAAATTTAAAATATGTGGGATAAATTAAACAAAAATCAAAACCAATAAAAGAAAATTTAAAATCTTCAAATAATTGTTTATCTGATCTATAACTTGTGTTCGTTTTACTTTACTACTATGTATAGTATTTTTAAAATTTATAAAATATATATGACAAATTTTGTAAATTTTATTAAATTTTCTTTTAGTTTTATTTTAATTTATTCTACGATTTAATTTTAAATTTTAATTTTTTTTTTAATTTCAATATACTCGAAATACTTTAAATTTATATTTTGATTTACTCTAAAATGATTTATTTTTCTCATAGTTGGTAATTTTATAAATTTATATATACCTAATTGATTATTTGATCTATTATTTTTTTAATTTTAGGGAAACATATTTTTAAATGTTATGTAAATTTTTAAAATAATTTTTATTCTCTTGCATTTTGTCTATAATTATTTAAAATTTATTTCAACACAATTTTTAATTTTCTGATTTTTGTTAATTTACTGGGACATTGAATTTATTTTTTATCTTGTGCTACATTTTCTAAAATATTTTATATTTAATTTACTTTCCCAAATTTTATAATTTTTAAAAACTATTTAACCACTTAAAATTCTTAGAATTTTTGTTTTCGTTCACAATTTGTTTAATTTTTACAATTTTATTTTCGATTGGTCATTTTTTTAAACTTAGAAATGTAATTTTCTACAATTTTTGAAAGTTTGTGTATTCTATATATGGAATCATCGTGTCGTTGGTCTTCCGCCAATTGCTCTCTAGTCCAGCAAACTTCGGCATTTACTCTGATATTCGTAACTTGGGCAATTGAATTCCTTTGTTCCTGTCTGGAATAGTGCTTACTTTGACTACTGCAAGACTTCCTGGGCATTCCATCTGCCTCACGATCCACCTGCTGGGCAACTATCCGTCGCAATCTTTCTCTATTTGCTCTGTTCCCCCAGCTGCTGATGGCTTAAACTCTCTGATATAGTGCCCAGGTTGTTGACATCTGAAACATCTAAACTGAGAGTCTCCTACGTCTGTTGTTCTGGAAGCCTTGTGCTGAACCGTCTTATGTTTGCTTTTATCATCGCCTCTATTTGCGCTATATCTTCTACCTCGAGATTTCGCAGCTTAACGGAATAAGAGGTTAGGCTGGCTCTAGATGCCTCGTATTCTAATGCCGATCCAAAAACCTTATTCATGCTTTTTCATTTTGCTGTCGTCCTCAAGTGAAGCTTCAGCTGGTCGTCTCATGCATCGACTCTAAGTTCATTACAGTAAGCTTGGCGCACTAGTTTGGTTATTTCTCGTTCCACATCTTGAAGGCGTTCTCCTCGTTGTTGTCGCCTATTATGCATTTATCTGGATTTTGCATGTCCAGGAACATGGCTCTGTCCGTACCGCAAGCTCAATCCCTTCATAATTCTTTGCTGCTCTTTCAAACGATGGAGGTTTCAAAACCGCTGTATGGCATCCAGTAGGCGGTTCTATGGATGTGGTTGTGCTGCTTTGGCGGTTCTATGGATGTGGTTGTGAAAATTTAAATTTAAATTTTGTTGAATCTTAACAAATTGATCGAGAAATTTGAAGCAGTCTTTCCTCCACATACTTCGTGATTTTGCCTTCTCCTTATTTGTCTCCTTAAACTAAATGACACTGTGAATCTTCTGCTATTTGGTTTCCTTCAAGAATTTGTTTTACCCCATTCCTGATTTATTTCGTTAGTACGCATACCTACCAACAGAATGCGCTCCTAACGCCAATATTGCTTATTTTGATATTTCGCCTATACCATCGTCGGCTGCGTCATTAGTTGCTATATGTATTACAAAATACCCCGCGACATCTGAAGTGCTTCTGTAATTATAAAAATATAATAAATAAATAATACAAAAAATACTAACAATTAGATAGATTAAATTTTGATATTTTTCTATTGAATATTAGTATTTAATACATAAAACATCTTCTAACGCAATAATACGATAAAAAGGATTACAAACAGTCTTCTTAATAATATTATCATTATGTATCGATCTTATAACTAAAAAAGGGACGCTGTAATGTCGATGATTAACTTTGTGTTTTGTATATGATTAGCGATCTGTAATTAATATTTTTTTAAAATTATATAATTTTATTTAGGTACTCTTGTGGTTGACGAGCGGTCTACACATTGTGAAAACCTATAATTTCATTGTTATATGATTGTAAATAAATTTTAATTACATTTTTTATCGCTTTATGTCCAATCTGTGTAAAATGCTATAATAAGGATTATCGATAATTGGCAACAATATGCATTGTATATATGTATATGTACCTACCGTCTATTTGTACTATGATAACGTTAAAAACAATATTATAAGCATAAGACGATTAATGATATACGACAAATTTTGAGATAGGAAGCGAACAAATTGTACGTCTTAAGGTACATTTTTTGTATAGATATTTATGTATATATAGGTATATGTTCGAACAGACAACAATGATTATGGTAATTTTTAATGGGTTTGTTTCATGCACTGTCAGGCATGTCAATTTGTTTGCGTTGTCAAAATAATTATAGAACTTTTATTTTTCGTATACATCTACATACTTATAATATGTATTTTGATTTTCAACACACATCAGGGTATATTTTTCTTAGGCCATGTCAGATATACATAGGTCTAGATATTCTGGTCTACAGTGGTTATAAATAATCGGCAGAAGCCAATAATTTTTAAAGAATTTTAATAATTCAGGATTATTTTTGCTTTAAATCTAGTAATCATTCTGTAAATCAGTGGTGACCGCAACTTAAACGTTGAGAACGCCTATAAGATCCTCGAATGAATATGCTATTTTTGAACATGTCTCCAATTTTTAAAAATACCATGAGAAATTTGCATTAAATTTTCGGGATTTCTTAAATCTACCGTGGAGGTATAGTCACACCTTTAATTATTAAATAAATGTTTACAGATTCGATTACAAAAAATAACAAAGCCCAATTTATTAAAGATGCACCTTTACTCTTTAACATATTTCTCGACTTCTATAAAAGACGCAACTAAGGGTTGAAGAATTTTATGTTTCTGGAAATGTCATAGAATTTTCGTAAAATGTCATTAAATTTGATAAAATCAATTTTAAAATAAAAACAGATTGTAGAGCTGTATATTTTAAGCTAGGTCAAGAATAACATAAACTTATAGGCTCAGGTAAAATTAATTAAAATTTCCAGTTTCAGCGAAACTTGGGACGATTTGAACTATAATTTGGAATTTTCTATTTTACCATGATTACGGCATTGTTGAACTAGTTTAAAGTTTACAAAAACCAACGGTTTGCTACAAATTTGTAAGTCATTCTGCACAAAAGCAAAATTTGTGTGTTTAGTCTATGTAGCAAGTGGGGATTAAAAAAATTCTAAATTTTTTAAAAACTGGCAAATATAAAATCAAACATTTGTTGTATAACGTTTTGCACTCATTTTAGAATATCGCATCATTTTATTCCACAAATTGTGAAAAAATTGGAAAATCATAATCAAACAATCTTGAACAGTATTAAAATTGTGTTACGAAATTCAATAAGCTGTAACAATCGCTCCAAGTCAAAAGTTCTTAGTAAATTCAAAACTCATAACAATTCAAATTGACTTTGTTTTACAATACAATTCAATACAAATGTTAGATTTAAGGTAATTTTTTGTTTTTATCAGCAGGTTACAAAATATATTGTATCTGCGCCGTGGGCCACCAAGTGGACGGCGAGTCCAATAGTTTGCTCGTAGCTCAATCTGGAAAAATCCAAAAATATGGTGAGTGAACACAACTGTCTAAAGGACTTAAAATAGGGAAATATTTTACCCATAATGCTGAAAAAAAAACATTTTGAAATAGACCTACATATCGTCTAAAATTATTCAAACTCATGTAACTCACATTTTCTTGCGATTTAAAATTTCACTTTACTTTGACTAATTCCAACTTTTCAAAAAGATTTACTTGTAATCTTGGAGTTATATAGCTTGAAGTATTCCACCGGATGACAATAAAATACGAAAATCGATTTTAATGTTATCTTTCTTATGTCAACATTAAAATAAAGTCGTAAAATAAAGTCTTTTTTTAAGCTATGCAGGAAACTTGCCTTTAAAAAACGTCACGAAACTTGAATTTTGGCAAAAAACATCATTCGAATGTCTTCCACGTTCAACTATGTATGTCCGAGACGGGAGTCTTCAAAGACCAAAACCACATAGAAAATCTAAGGGAAATACTTATAATAAGACGCTATTATAAGGGAAACCTGCAAGATAGTTATTGAGCTTTAATGGTTTATGATGATAGAGAGAATCAAACGCTTTCTGAAATCCGTACAAGCTAAATAAATAATAGTTACCATAACATTTACTAAAATATTTTAATGTAGATGTGGGGATATTATCTATCCATATATAGTCAGTTTGAAAAAAGGCGGTAAATAAGTTAGTCATCTCAGTATACCCCTCAATTTCACGTTTAGATCTAACGTAGTTCCGAACTTACCTAGTTTGGATTAACTTTGATTTTTTTTTAGAATATCAGCCAAACCAGATCTATGTATAATTGTATACACTTTGGCTTGAAGTAAAGTACAAATATCTCCGCTATATTGTAGAAATGTATGTCTTCAAATTTATGAGTCATTCATCCAACTGCAAAGATGAATATATACATGTAGCTTGTAACATAATATAGGCATATAACATATAACTGCACATCTGATGTGGAGATTAATAGATTTATTTAATTGATTTTAACCTTCACACAAATCTGACCAACTCTTGACAGGACCAAATTAACTAGAACAATGTAAAGTTTACAATAGACTGCTATGAGTACTGTTGCCACATGACTTCTTTGAGCTTATTCCAGCAGGACGACCACATCTATAAACAACATAATCATAATCAGAACTGTTATTATCTGGATTCAATGAGAATTAATGAGCCTTTCATTATTTACAATCAGAACAAAACCAACTAATATCGGACTCATCATTGGATTTTCCGAAATTTTGGACGATTTTTAAAATGTCGTACAAATATTGTAAGACCGTATACAGAGATGTCAACAGGATATTGTTCATATTTTTGGATAGCTTATTTTTGAACCAGCTGGTACCCTTATGGTGAATTCAACTCTGGTCGGCTTTACTTTTTTCTCTAGCTTAGCTAAGACCAACTACTGTTTTTGTACGATTATGCCTCATGGGGAAAAGAACTGATTCCTTTCATTCACAGAATTTAGATGTTTCGGGATATAGAACTTTTTCTAAAATTTTGGTGACCGATCCTCTAGAGATGTGAACAGGGTTTCGTTCATATTTTCTGATAGTCAAAATCTAACTTAATTGTAATGTATCCTAGGATTCGATCCCAGAAAAATTAAAAATGTTCATCAAGTAATACTATTGTCATCCCATCCCAGTAGTTTGAGAATCATCCCAAAATTTGATATGCTCATTTTAAAATTTGTAAACAACGTGTTAGCTTATATATTCTTATCATAAAAAGTAATTGGCACAAGAGGCTCAGAAAGTCATATGAATATGGCCCGATACATAAAATTATGAGTTTAACCGATACATAAAATATGGCCCGATACATAAAATTATGAGTTTTTGGATGTATATAGTCCAAATAAAACAATTTATATATATGCACAATTTATTATTTTTAAACAATTCAATTTTTTTATTTGTTTCTATTTATTATGATTTTTATTATTTTAATTGCACAATTATTATTATTACATTTATTTTATTATTGTTAATATTTAATTAAATAAAATATATAATCATTCACCACCATAAAGTATTTTGCACATTGGTTATGTTGAACCAAAAAATAATAGAAAAATTTTTAGTAATGGCAGCCTTGTGTTGTAAAAAGACGTGTCGTCTTTTTTTATTGTTTGTTTGGTAATGGACCAATGTTGTTTTGGTAAGTGTGTTGTTGTAATGACGTCGCCTTCGTCTTCGTTTTATGTGAAGAGGGAACACATGCGCCGGCGACGGTCGACATTGCACTTATGTAGTGCAGTAGATTTTTATTGCATCACCGAACATTGTTAGTTCGTGGTGATGTTGGTTGGATGGCGATGGTTTTACTATAAATGTTTTATAGTAATGGTTCGGTTATTAGATAGTGTTGGTTGGATAGATTGATATGTGATGGGGTTAGTGAACGCTTAATTCAAATAAGTTGGATTATATTTGAATTTCACTAATTGTTTTGTTTGTGGCAGAATCGAATATCGGTGAGTCGAATATTCGAGCTGCTACAGTACCCCCTCTCCAGATGAGAAACCGTTGGTTTTGAGACGTTATACGGTGAACCGGACGGTTTTATATCGTTTGCTGGCTGATATCTGATCAGCCGTGTTGAGAATACCGTACGCCGGTTTCAATCTGTCGATTGAGATTGAGTGGTGTTTGTCTTTGATTGAGACAATGAATTGCTTGCGTAAGCGGCGTATAACTCTGTATGGCCCATCGTATGGAGATTGTAATCCAGTTCGAACCTTATCAACCCGGACAAAGACGTAATCGCAATTGTTGAGCGATTTTGGAACGAATATGTTGCTTTCATTCGTTGGTCTTGTTGCCGTGGGGATAAGATTTTGCATGGTGGTGCGGAGTTTGTCGATGACTGTGTCGGTTGTGGATGGAGACGGTAGAGGATGTTCGACGAAGAACTCACCGGGTAGCTTGATGGTTTGACCATAAACCATTTCAGCTGGTGAGCAATTCAGATCTTCTTTAACCGTTGCTCGAATACCAAGTAGAACGATTGGTATTTCGGAGCTCCAGTGAATTGTGTTGCCTCGGGCCTTGAGAGCAGCTTTGAGCTGGCGGTGGAAGCGTTCGACCATGCCATTGGCTTGCGGATGGTAAGCCGTTGTACGTATACGATGCGAGCCGAGGAGTTTCGTTAACTCCGAGAAAAGCTTCGACTCGAATTGGGTTCCTTGATCAGTGGTGATGTCAAGTGGAACGCCAAATCGTGATACGTAGTTTTGTATGAATGTGGTGGCAATGGTTGCTGCAGACATGTCGCTCATGCAGTACGCTTCTGGCCATCGAGTGAAACGATCGACACAGGTGAGTAAATATGTGTATCCATTGGATGGAGGAAGTGGTCCTACGACATCCAAATGAATGTGCTCGAATCGACCAGGTGGAATTGCGAATTGTCCAAGAGGCGATTTTGTGTGTCGCTGGACTTTTGATTTTTGGCAGGATAAACAGGATTGTGCCCAATGGGTCACGTCTTTGTTTATGCTGGGCCAAAAGTATCGAGCAGTAATCAATTTACGAGTTGCGCGGACACCAGGATGTGAGATACCGTGTAGTGTGTCGAAGATGGTTCGACGTAGTTGCTCTGCGATGTACGGGCGATTTGCACCCGTAGATGTTTCGCAGTAGATTTCGAGGCCAGGTAGTGTGAAAAGCTCCAGTTTCAGTGATGAACTGGCGTGACGTGTGGAACCAGAAAGTAATTTCTGAAGTTCCAAGTCTGCTTTTTGCGCTTGTGCGATTTTGTTGCAGTCGAAGTGAGTCTCGACTGGCCGTTTCGCTTGATGTTGTACGCGAAAGTGTATCCGCGACAACGTTGTCGGTACCTTGAACATGCTGGATGTCCGTGGTAAATTGACTAATGTAATCCAAGTGGCGTGCTTGCCTTGGATTGCGTTCAGTTTTAGACTGAATTGCTCGAGTGAGAGGCTTGTGGTCGGTGTAAATTGTGAAGTCCCGACCCTCGACAAAATATCTGAAGTGTTTGATTGCTAGATATATTGCGAGTAATTCCCGATCGAATGCAGAGTATTTCTTTTCGGCATCCGAGAGCTTCTTTGAGAAGAATCCCAGGGGCTCCCAACACTTGTCGTTGTACTGTTGCATGACTGCTCCGACAGCAGTATTTGATGCATCAGTAGTTATGCTGAGCTTTGAGTCGCTCAGTGGATGTGACAAGAGTGTTGTGCGTGCCAATTCAGCCTTTAGTGACGTGAATGCGTGTTGACATTCGTCAGGCCAAGAGAAGTTCTTGGCGGTTTTGGGCTTACGTAGTAGTACTGCCAGGTGGCTGTGAATTGGGTTGAGTATTTCAGCGAGCTTTGGTATGAATCGGTGGTAGTAGTTTACCATGCCGATGAATCGCTGAATACTTTTGATTGATGTTGGAGCTGGGAATTCTTTAATGGCATTGATTCGGTCTTGTGACGGAAGGATGCCATTAGAGGTAATCTTGTGGCTGAGGAAATCAAGAGTGGATGCGCCGAAGACGCATTTTGAGCTCTTGATGTGAACATCAAACTCGACAAGTCGTTGGAAAAGTGTTTCCAGATGGAGTTTGTGTTGCTCCTCAGTTTGAGATGCCACAAGAATGTCGTCTATGTTGACGAAAACGAAGTCGAGATCTCGAACGACTTCGTTCATGAAGCGCTGAAACGTTTGTGCGGCATTGCGTAATCCAAATGGCATTCGGGTGTATTCGAAGAGGCCAAATGGTGTTGTGATTGCCGTTTTGAAAACGTCTTCAGGTGCCACGGGAATGTGGTGATAACCTCTGATGAGATCAAGTTTGGAGAAAACTTTGCAGCCATGCAAGTGCATGGTGAAGTTTTGAATGTGGGGTATCGGGTAGCGATCCGGTATCGTAACCGTGTTTAAACGCCGATAGTCCCCACATGGCCTCCAGTCTTGATCTTTCTTCTTGACCATGTGTAGTGGACAAGAGACGGAAGATGTCGATGTTCGACAAATTCCTAATTCCATCATGTGTTGAAATTCTGCTTGTGCAGCTTTGTGACGCACCGTATCTAGTCTGCGTGGTCTCGACACGGGAAGATGGCCTTCTGTGACGATGTGATGTACCACGTTATGTCGGACTGGCATTTTGTAGTTCAGCTCTGCTGTAAGTAGTGGGTACTTTTTGAGCAGAGTGCCGTAGCCGTTGTCGATGTTAAAATGGATCGGTGTTGGTGTGTTAACACGAACCATTGTGGCGTTTATTGACAGCTTTGTAGCTGGGTCAATCAGCCGTTTGTGTTTGACATCGACAAGAAGTCCGAATTTGCTTAGAAAATCGGCGCCAATGATCGGACGATTCACTGCAGCTAGTATGAAAGCGTGCGTGAAGGTTCGTTTGAGTCCGATATCCACGTTAAGCAATTTTGTGCCGTACGTGTGGATGATTGAACCATTGGCAGCCGATAAGACTAGATTTGAATTTCGATTTGATAATGTGTAATTCAATTTGAAATTCATGGCTGGAATAACCGAAAGGTCAGCGCCAGTGTCGACTAAGTAGGTGAGTTTGTTGTGTTTATCGTACACAAACAAACGTGACGTATAGGGTGTGTTTGTGGTCAGGGGAGGCATGTTGCTCTCAACCCGTGACTCTAACAGTTTTTTTGGTGGTCAATGTCCATCTTTACGGCGGCCGCGTACGTCGATGGTTGCGACGTGGTGAAATTGCACGGTGGCGTGCATTTTCTGGCGGCTCTACCAAACTTTGTGTGGAACCAGCATTTACCATGTTGGTAAGTGTTGTTGCTGGGACTGCGGGTTCGATTGCGTGAGGGAGCTCGTCGTCCACGCGAACGGCTTCGACCTCTGAGTAACCCGTCGAGTCTGGACTCGATTCTTGACAGTCTTTGTTCGAGTGTGTTTGGTGCTGTTGCTGAACGGGGAGTTCTGTCTCCACTGCGTTCTCTTGATTGCCGGTATGGTGCATTGACTTGACTGACGCTTTGAGATGTGATGTTTATGACATCATACATCTTGTCGGCTATCTTGGCTAACGTTTGTGTGGTGGAGGATTCGGGCTGTGCTACCAGCGCTATGCGAATCAACTCCGGCATTTTACCCACCCACAAAGATTTAATGTTATTTTCATTAAAATTATTGTTACCCAGTGTTTGTATGTGCCGTAAAGCGTCAGATGGTTTTTGGTCGCCTAATTGCTGGCCTGAAAGCAATTGTTCTAGCTGACGTTCGCCCGATGGTGCTAGTCGTTAGCAGCGTTTGTTTCAATGTGTTGTATTGGTTGGTTGTCGGCGGATTGAGGAGGAGATACGAGATCACATCGCACGTTTCTGGTTGCAAAGCTGATAATGTTTGCAGGTACTTTGTTTTATCAGCGTATATGCCTTGTAGCCCGAATTGTATTTCGGCGAGCTGAAACCATGTGTTTGCTCTTTGTGGCCAGAAAGGTTGTATTGTAATTCGCTGATGTGATGCCGCGATCTCTATTTGTGGACTAGCGCCTTGAGGCGTGGTGTCCATTTTTTGTGGTTGATCTTTTTCATCATCCGACATTTTTTTGCACAAACCAATAAAACAATAAAAATACAACAATACAACACTATACTGTGAGAAACCCCCGAATATGGAGTTCCTTTCGTCCTACCTTATATTGGGGGGGCTCGTTTAAAATTTTAGAATGTGTGAAAAATTTTAAAGCGGAATGGTTACCGTGTAAAAATATAATTGACCAAAAAATGAAAAATTAAGCGGAATGGTTACCGTGTAGTGAATGGTTTGAAGGCCGGGATGCTCCTTCTTTTTAACGCCCGATGCGAGATACCCCCGGAATATGGAGTTCCTTAGCGTCCTACCTTATATTGGGGGGGCTCGTTGAAATTTAAGAAAAAAAATAAATGTAAAAATAAACTTAATTCATGCGAGGTGAATTTTGTTCCAGCGAGAAAACGACCAGGGTGTGAGACTATGGATGGGTGTGCACGTGGTGGTGAAAAATATATATAAAAATGTACAGAAAAATAATGATTCTACGTTAATTTTGGAAAAGAAAAAAAATGATATTACGTTAAATTTTGGAAAAAAAAATGATTCTACGTTAAAATTTTTTATTTGGAAAATTTTAATTTTTTGGAAAAACAAAATGTAAAAATTATATTTGCAAGAGCAAAAAAAAAATATTTCTATTAAAAAAAAAAAAACTTGCCACTTTATGCTGTTGTTGTTTCTGCTGCCGTTGCTCCTGCGGTTGTGTTGCGGTGAGGGTGGATCGCTTCACCGTTGTGTCGTTGTCCCGCCGTTGCGGTGAGGGTGGATCGCTTCACCGTTTAAATTGTCCCGTCGTTGCGGTGAGGGTGGATCGCTTCACCGTTGTGTCGTCTCTCGGTGTCCCGCGTTGCGTGGGTGGGTTTATGTTCCCTTCGCCACGTGTATCTCTGTTAGTTTTTTTTTATTGGTAGTTTGCGTTTATGTGGTTAGATGGTTTATTCTCGCACTTAAAATTTTCTTTCTGCCCACGTGTTTGCGTGTTTTCTTATTTTTTTTTTTTTATGTTAAAAAAAAATTTTTTATTAAAAAAAAATATAGATAATTTTTTAAAGGCAAAATTATCACACCATGCAGTAAAAACTGCCTTCGAGGTCACCAATTTATAGGATATATTCCTATAATTTTATTTATGTCCAGTATGGACTTCTCAATTGAAATAAATTGAACACACGATATTTATTAATTCAATTTTTCAAGCAAACTTTTTTTATTATATATTTTTGTATGTACACTTGTTTTGTTAATTTTATTATATATTTATTTGTTATTTAATTATTTATTTATTTATATAATAATATAATTATTTGATTTTATGTTTATTTAGTTGTTTAATTAATTATATTTATTTTTATTATTTTCACCACCACTAGACATGAACTTGCTGTTCGTACAGGTAAATTCGCAATGGACGACAATATTGTGTTTTGTTTTGTTGTGTGATGACGTCGCCTTCGTCTTCGTTTTATGTGAAGAGGGAACACATGCGCCGGCGACGGTCGACATTGCACTTATGTAGTGCAGTGGATTTTTATTGCATCACCGAACATTGTTAGTTCGTGGTGATGTTGGTTGGATGGCGATGGTTTTACTATAAATGTTTTATAGTAATGGTTCGGTTATTAGATAGTGTTGGTTGGATAGATTGATATGTGATGGGGTTAGTGAACGCTTAATTCAAATAAGTTGGATTATATTTGAATTTCACTAATTGTTTTGTTTGTGGCAGAATCGAATATCGGTGAGTCGAATATTCGAGCTGCTACAAGTTCTAATTTCTTATGTTTTCGACTTGGCACCAGTTCATTTTCTGTGTTAAATCGTTGAATACGGTTGTAAATGGCGCAATGGGCTCATATGTATGTAGCCCCATACATGTAAAATGGATTTTAATTATTGCTTCTCGAGAATCATGAATGCCGAAAATAGTTTGCTTTGTTTTGATTTCACATGTCCACTTGCTGTGATAAATCGTTCAACCCATTGCGCCAATTACAACATACGTCTCAACGTAATAATTCAACGATTTATCATAGCAAGTGTTTACCATACTAGGTCGAATGCAATGAAAACTTTTCCGACACTCATGGTTCTCGAGAGCCATTAATTAAAATCCTTATTTTTTATGTAGGGCCATACATGAGCCCATTGCACCAATTACAACAAACGGCCAGTGATAGGCATTTACGCGTCATCTCTATTGTTTTCTACATCGACGTGTCGACAACCCGTAGATAACGTATATATTGTAGATAATGTAGAACATTCGTAGAAAATGTCGTTAAAGTAGGCGGTTGATAGTGTGACATAGTGAACTAGTTCTAAACTGCGATGGCCAGATTTTTTTTTAGGTTTATTACGATTCGGATGTGACAGTTTATAATCTTTTTTAATGCATTTTAATCTCTACACAATGAACTTCATTCATTCTTCCTTTTGTTCTCCTCATTATCAAGAATACAAATTTTGAGGAGTTGAACTTTTAAATTTGGGAAATCAATGAGCATCCCCTAAGCAATTGCACTATAGGTACTGTGTCAAGAGCTAGATGCACATGAGGCTACATTTGCTCTATAACGGTCGCCTAAAATACCGAGCAATTTATATTACAAATACTTGCTCATATTTGATTTTGCATAGACTTCGAATTATAAATGTGAGTGAATTTGCTTAAGTGAAATTCGAGATAGATTGCTATAGTATGAATATGAGCTAAAATCTATTAGATTAATTATACGAGTGATAATAAGGTAACATTTTCAAATAGATTTGAACAAAACTTGAGTGCATTTTAAACATTAATTTAGTCATATTTGAGTTTGCATAAACTTCGAAGTATATTATACGAGTATTTTTTTAGAATTGAGTTCTAGTATGAATTTGATCTTTATTAGATGAATTGTATGAGTGAAAATAAAGTATTATTTGGCGTTGATTTATAAAATAAATAAAATAAAATTTGAGTATCTTTTAAATTTTAAATTTAGTTGAAACTCAAACATTGAGTTGAAAAAATAATTCAAATTTCAGTCAAGTGTTAATTTCACTTTAGTGCGAAATTTAAGTAGATTTGAAACAAAATCATTAGATAAATTAAACGAGCGAATATATAAAATAATATTTAACCGAAAATGAACAAAAATTGAGTGGATTTTAAATTATGTTTAACCGTATTTGTTGAGTGGATTTTCTTAAGTAAAATTCTAGCATGGGCTTGAATCAAATTTAAATTTTAACGAGTATTTCAATGTCGATTTGTTACACAATTTTTAATTTGAAAAAATGTATCTCTAGAAATTTAGAATTTCAATAATTCAATGTAATCTGAATGACCTGTGTTATTATCTGTTACATATTGCATTTCGAAGCTCTGATATTATTCAATAACTAGAGTAGAAAAAATTAAAACGAAAACTGTCAAATTACTATCGTTGTCAATTTATAACGTTGCTTCTTATACTTTTTGTATCTCTCGAGTTTAAAACGCTAAAATATCGTAGCTTGTTGACGTTGTATTAATTGTCGACATTGACACAAAACATTGTCAAGTAATCTACGTAATATTTTATGTGTCGACAATGGCGTAGATTACATGGCGTAATCTACCTCGCTCATTCCTGCATACGGCTAGTGTTCAACGATTTATCACAGAAAGTGGACACCATGCCAAGTTGAAAAGGATAGTTTAACTCTACGAAAGCATACATAACTGTGAACTCAACGATAGCTGGTGAGTTGAAATATAAGATATCCGAAAAAAACAGTCACAAAATTTCCAAATGTCTAATTTGATAGAATAACAAAATTTAAAATTTACTTAAATATATTAAATTTTCTACTTGCGTTGTTTTCGTATTTGATCGTTTTATATTTGATTTTCAGTATGTAGCTTTAAAAGATTTGGCTTATCCAACAAGTAATTTAAGTAAATTTCAATTATAATTAATTCAGATGAAATGCTTTCGATATACAATTCATCAGCATTCGATGTAGACGACATGAGTTTTAGACATGTTTTCCTCTTAATTTAAGTAAACAACAGAATACTTTCGTCAAATTTTAAATATTTTGGCTCATTAGCACCAAAATCTAATTTAACCGCACAAAACCAACTACTGTACTAATTATATTCGAACATGCACACCTGTTACATTTGAATTAAAAATTAAAAATTAAATTGTTTATCTAAAAACTTCGTCGCGCACAAAATAATTATTTTTTAAACAATTTCAACTTCTTTTCTCCGCGGCGCACACAAACACCAACTGTAGACGGGGAGCTATTCACAATTTATCCACCGTACCAAAAATAAAACTGTATATCTACATAAAATATATTATCTACATAAACCAATTAAAATCTAATTTAAAAAAAAAAAAAAAGTCCTGTAGTCAAAATATCCAGACTAAAAAAATCGTTGGAAATATTTTCTTCTGGCGAAACTAAATACTCGAAAGAAAAATTTTGTATAAATATTTCCCAACAGTACGTCTCTAGCGAGAGCTTCAAATGTTGTGTCTTCATCAATTTTTTTTTTAAGAATATTAAAAACGAGTACAGTACAAAAAAAAAGGATAAACGAATCGGTCATATCCTTTTACGATATTTTATTTATTTATTTCGTTATAGATATTGTGTTAGGAAAATAGCGCAACAGAAATATATACAAAAATCACTGTATGCACACACATATATTTCTGTGTGTAATAAACTATAAATAATAGCGCATGCTTATGGACCAATGATGCGCATAGAAAATTCATATAAAACGTAAAAAAAAATCACCATTATCATAATAATCATTGCCACCAATATCATCAGCAACAGCATCATCATCATCATCATCATCATCGTGTGTACTACTCGCATCTTGAAATACACAGAAAAAAAAAAACTGAAAAAGAAAATAGGAAAATTACAAATACAAAAAATATTTTATTTTTATCCCCATAAAAATTTTTATTATTTTTTTTATTTTTTAAACGGAAAAACAGAAAAATCGGGTAAGGTTGTAAACAGAACTTTGAAATATCAGTTATCAAGTTGACGCGATTCAAAGCGGATCTCGTTCTCTAAACTAAATAAATTTGATATATATTTTTATAAAATTAAAACAAAAATATAAAATAATTTTAGTTCATCACGAATTTAAACAAAAAAAAAACATGTTTTTTTATTTCTTTGGAAGTGTTTAAAACAAAATAATAAAAGTGTTAAACTTAAAATATATATTTTTGTAGAGTGAAAAAGTTTAGTGAATAATAATAAAAAAAATTAATAATAAAAACTTTTATACCCATTTTTTATTATCGTTATCGTTAAATTTATAATTTTAAACGTTTTCTTTATAAGCTTTCGACTAACATAAAATAATAAAAAATAGTTCCAAGGTAAGCTCTCGCTCTCTCTATTAATTAGCAAACTTTTTTCTTTTTTTTTTTGGTTTGGTTCAAAATCGAGATAATTGCGTTAAAATTATATAAACGGCTCTAAAAGCACACACCCCATCCATTTAGATTTATACAGAAAGCTACAACATAATAATCATGCACGTTTTATTTAAATAGCATAACACGTGACTTATGTACAATTTATTTATTTATTTATTTTTGTTAATTGTTTTATACATTTCTCTGCTCTAGTATACCGAACCGATTTTCCAAGAGTTTTCTTTTTTTATGTTATTCTTCCCATTTTACTGTTGTTGTAATATTAAATTGCAACCAAATTATACGTTATGAAATTCATTAGACTAAAGTACGAGTATATAACAGTTCCTTTTTTCCCAATCCGTTTTTTCCGGGGGAGGTGTTGTGTTCACAAATTGGGTTGGTGCGAGGTAGAAGATGAAGGATTCATTCAAATTGGTACTGGAATTTAATTATTTTTTTTTGTTTTGGACAGAATAACACATTCCTGGAAAAAAAATTTAGAGTTAAAAATTTTATGTAATTAAACATTTTTTATTGTTGTTGCTATAAAATTGTACGTACGGTGGTTTTTATGTGTAATTAAACGATAATTTATAAATAGGTAAATTAGAAAAAGATTTTTACCACGATTTGCCTGAAAAACCATGGATATATTTATTATTCTGGTATTTTGGGCTTAATTGTGTTATAAATATTTTTGAATTTATACATACTGTACATTTACAATATGTCTAACCAACCAATTATGTACGTAATGGTTGTTTTGTGAGGGACGGGTTTAAATTTTAATGAGATAGTGGTTAAAATGTCCAGACAGAATTTTTAAATTTTAATTGAGTGGTTTTTTAACGTTTTATGTAAAATCATATGCAAATTTGGAAAAAGAGTTAAACTTTGGAAATAATTTTATATACTTTGAGTGATTTAAAAAATAATTAATTTTGCCAAATAGTTTCTGTTTTAGAGAAGATAGAAAGTGTGTTATTTTAAAATCACTTGAGCTGTTAAAATTATTCACTTATGCGGTACAAATTGTGAGTGTCAGTTATTCGTTTAAATTGTACCAGTTAAAAGCTAGATTTTCTAGCAAAGTGTAGCACACTTGGTATTTCGTTGCTCACGAAATATTTTAAATATAAATAATGTTTAATGTTACCAAATTTGTTATCAAAGATTTTAGGACATAGTGTCAAAAATTAGCAACATTATTTCCATAGCTCTAATCCGGGTGAGATTAAATATTCATCAATCATTATTGTGCATTTATTTAACTTCAATTTAGCGCTATAACATATAATATTAAATCCTGCAGTCGATGGTACTATTTATTTGTCAGAGTGCTTCGAGATAGTACCCGTAAATTAATTTACATAGCTATAGGTCTTGCATTCACTTACCGTTAAATTGAATCATCTGCGCTCATCTATTTTTGCTAACTACCTCGGATAAAGTTTTATACGCCTACAAAGTTCGTAAAACTTATTTTGTTCGTAGCAATAGTTTTATAATCGAGTAACGATTTTTAATTATTTTATGTCACCATATTAGTTTTATAAATTGCCTTTGAGGTGCCTCACCATCAAGCGTAAATATAATTTTAATTTAGTTTTCAAATACCAATGGTATATGCATATTATGACAATTTATTACAAACATACAGACATTTTGCAGAAATAATCAAACCGAGTTAAAGAATTCATGGGACATCTGAAAAGAAAACAAATATGTACACTACAATATTCCTACTACGTCATCAACTGGAAAAATATTTCAAATAATATGTTATTGTGAGAGAAATACAAAAAACCACCCAACTAATTATGGTTTAGCACTAATTGACATTTAACCAATATATAATTATTTGTAATAAAAAAATACTCAATAATAAGTAATTAAAAAAGGCGGGCCCAAAAATTCTAACATGACACTTTTGGGTTGCGATCCATAGTTTGAGAATAGCTGATATATTTTTTTTCATATTTGTAACTTTGCAAATTTAAATATAAGGTTGTTAAGAATTTCAGTGCTTTGAAAATTCAGACTTTTCAGAAATTTTTAAGGAATCCAAATTGAGATTATCGAATTTGAAATTTTTGAATTATTGAATTTTGAAAACTAAATAATTCTAAAATTATTAATAGTTTAGAATTCAAAATTCAATTTTTGGGATAGTACGTATAAAATTAAGAATTGTAAATCTTTTGAATTCTCGAATTTCGTAAATCTCAGTTTGATGAAGAATTCAAAGGAAAATGCGCCTATTTTCGAAATATTAATATTTAAGTTTATTTCAGATTTTTATAAATTCTAAGAAACTTAGAAAATTTGAAACCGAATTCTCAAACTTAATTTTAATTATTGGAATTTGGAAAGTTTTTACTTTGTTTTCAAATATTAAAATAGGAGTTAATAGATTTCGGAAATTTGGAAAATTCAAATTCTATCGATTTTATCATTTAAAAATTGAATATGGCAGAATGTTGAATTTTGCTTAAAGTAATATGCTTAATGTTCCTTTATTACCGCGAGTTATTACATTTCGATGTAATATGTAGAATTCCAATATCTTATAGTTAAATTCCTTGTGTTTTCAAATTTAGGATGATCAAACACCCACGTAGCTAATTTTGCTTGGTATAAATTTCATAAATTTTTTCGATTTATTTAATTGTATGTACCTCAAATGATTTTCAAGTTTTATGAAGTTAAAGATTTTAAGGTAAGCTTACAATTTTACAATCTTTAGGAATTTTAAGATTTATGCGAATTCTAAAAATTTAAAGAGATATTACAAAACTTGCCAAATTAAATATATTATTGTTTGCTAAACAACAATATATATAATTTGTTGGCGCTCTTTCTAATTTACATAATATAGAAAAGCCCTAGAAAATCGATAAAAAAAATCATATATTTCTTTGAATTTCAACACGATTCACATAGCTTGTAAAACTATAAGCTTTTCACCGTGTTGAACGGACGAAATGCAGATTTAATTGGTTTACTGACTGATATCGTGCTTAGTGTAGTCTTTCTTAAGAAATTATTTTCTCATTATAAATTTGTTTATAAATTTAGTTTACGCCCACTTCATTATGATGAAAATTTGAGTAAGAAATGGGTTTGAGTAGCAGAAAAAATTTGCCACAAAAAAAAGGGATCGCTATATTAAACAGTAAAGGAATCGTTAGTCTAGATAATGTGTCGATAATAATGTTCGACTTACTTGCTATAAAACCTTTGTACTTGTATCCTGTATTCCAGAAGCACCATCAGCATGAACGTTGTAAGAGGTTCTTTCAAAAGAAATTTTTAAATACATTTATTAGTGGCTTGAGGTCGGTCAACCGTTATAACGGTTGATCTTTCTTCCGATGATAAAGTGCGATATGCTTAAGCAACTATTTGATATTCTTAGAACTCTATACTACACTCAGTCCAGTACTGCTCGTTACAATCCAGTGCAAGCTGCTTATCAATTTTCGAAAGATTTATCCTTTTTTTATTCATCCTTTGGCCATGATCAAGTTACCTTATCAAACGTTAACTTGTTTAGGGCTCAGATTAGGTATGAATCGACCCAAATAATTCAACATATATACATAACACTCTTAAATCTCTCTTTTCTTTTGATGATGGCATTTTTTCATAACAAAAATGTCCCATTCATGCTTTCACGCCGTCATTAATTTACTCTAATTTAATTTCCATTTACTTTCGCGAAATAAGGCAACAGTTAGTACGTCGTCCGTTAATGTTTTTACACCTGGGCAAATCAAGAACGACTTCCTACATTGTCATTTGAAATAACTCCGGGCCAGACGAAATTTCAAATTCTGGCAAAATCGTATCTATTATACGGTCTCTTAATTCGATATTCTCAGGATTTGAGCCAAAACAGACTCTGATAATATTATTCTTTTTCAGGAGTAAAATATTTCTCACCCACTTTCTATTACCGAAGGAAGTCAAACTCTTCATTCAACTTTGATCGCCTTGTCATCAGAGATAGGCATTTACGCGTCATCTATTAACTTCTACGTCAACAAGGACAACAATGTAGACAGCCTATAGAATGGTGATTTGTTCAACTAGTTCAAAACTACTGTGATTAAATTTTTAAAACATGAATTTAATATTTTGATGGGACATAAAATTCTCGTACAAAAATTAGATATACATATAGAAAGCTTTCATAAATAATTCGGATTGCTGAATAATATCTGACAAAGTGAAAATATCGACAAGCTGTTTGATATTTTATCTAACACTATAGGAATCAATGGACTTTGCTGAGAAATTGTACAAATCTAAAACTTTCCGAGTGCTATATCTGGAAATACCAACTTATGATTAAAATCGCACACAAGGCGCGTACTGTCTGGTATCGCGTTACCGGGATATTTTTCTGTTTTTCGAGTACTCAAATACCCGGATATAATTCCGAAACGTGCTTTTAAATTATTCATACAAAGTTACTACGGAAGATCTGTCTAAACAGCTTTTAATACGTTTATATCCGAGTAAAATAATATGCGAATGATCATGGACCACACAAACTTTTCTGATGCAGTGTTTGAATTCATCCGAACTTTAAATAGAAAATTTAAATGTTGAGAGAGCATTTGAATTTATATCAAAACAAGATAATGGTTGTTCGGACTCTTTATAAAAAATCCTACATCAACAGTCAACGCACAGGTATTTTTTGTGGCGAAAAATATATTTACAACAAATAAGAGTCAGATTGTTTCCTGTTCGCTAGTTTTTTTATCAGATTGATTAGATCGAATTTTTCGATTTGCCAACATCTACACACCAATTCCTCATATTGATTTTAGTTTCATTAACTCATGTCATACTAAACGCAAATAAGTTCAAATTACTAACTTCTCTGCGATTTCTTGGCACACAATTTGCCACCTTGATAATGCTTTAGAAAGGATTTAACGGATTAGAATTTGATTGACGACGCCAAAAATTTTTTCAAAATGATCAAGTATGGTGATTTTCAAAATGCCATTATTTAAAAAGGAGGTAAGCAAATCCAATTTATTCAGCTTGTGAAATTGGTTTCGTATTAGACGTAGCTGATTTGTGGTTGTCGATAAATATACCTGACAACTCCAAAAGTAAGCAGACGTGTTAAAAATTCTGATGTGTGCTTCACATGACTTTATCACACAAACGTGTCTAGACCGAGGATAATTTTTCGTAACTCACCAAATGTTTTAGAATTTTTAAGAGACAATTACTCACTGTGAATTGTGAATTTTATAGAGCTGTTAAAACTAAATAATCAATAATGAAAATTTAATTAATAATTTTCATAATTAATCAAAAAATGTGTACCGCTATATTGCTTATGAGAATACGTTTCATTTGATATATCACATGACATAATCCAAATGTTGACCCATCTAAGGTCCCAGCGATTTTATCCAGAACTTTCTTTTCTCCAATCTATTTCTACAAAAATCCACGAATTTTTTGTTTCAAATTTCTTTGTTTGTTAATTCTTCACAAAAAAGATTTGTTACTTGGAATTTTATTTCACAAGTATTTGTGGAGTTTTGTAAATTGGTTTAGAGGATACAAAGCTTGGTAAAAAATCACCTGGACCGTAAATGGTGGATAATGGATTAAAATTTTTAATTTGGATTATGTCCATATGATATGATGTGATATATCAAATGAAACGTATTTTTATAATCAATATAGCGGTATACATTTTTTGATTAATTATGAAAATTATTATTAAATATTAATGTGCATAGCGTTTTCATATTTTAACGAGATAATATAAAACTGCTTTATGTAAATTACGTTCAGGTATGGCTTTTAGAAATTTAAATTATTTTCAATTGTTAGTTTTCACGGCTCTAATAAATTCGCATTTGTCAGTGAGTAGTATTGTTTCCTGATATTCCTGAGCTGTTTGGTGAGCAACGAAAAATTAACCTCCTTTGTCGCTCTCGTTGGCACAGGTAATGCTTGCTGTGGTATTCGAGGGTCTCGGGTTGGATTCCCGATGGTGACCAAAAATCGCGCTTGGGTGTTTTTAATGTGTAAGTATATGTGTTTGTTCAGGTATTGCACCGTGAGCCCGTTTGTGGCATTGAGTGCTGGAGTGATCCGCCCGACCGATACGGAATTTTTACTTGTCCCAGAATTGTAATATTAGGCCAATCATAATCCAGTTATATTAATTTAACTTCGCTTAAATCAACATTATAATATGTACAATATTGATTAATGGTTCGTTAATCAACCATCGTTAAATTTAAGCTTTAACTGAACAAAAGACGACTACAGTAGAATCAATTTTTGTTTACAATTGACAATGATCACTGCCTGTTCTGCTTTTTTTTCATTAATACTCTGTCACTTTTCTTGTTACACACTTCTTTTTATAATCACATACTTTATTAATATTGTGCGACTTGATACTCTCTTGTGGGTGTATAAGTCTTCCGTAACCTCACTAATCTTACATTCTTGTATAATTTTGAGTGTCTGAATCCTGTGACAGAGATCATTTTATTTTTAACTTGATATCTGAAACACCATATAATGAGTTTAAAAACATTTCTTGAGATGCCATTTTCAGCCTCGGTCAACCAAAAACCGTTAATAGTAAATTAATTTTTTGTGTTCTTTGGTAGCAGACCATTTGTCTATATACCTGATGTAACAATGTATTCATTCCAATTCGTTTTGAATTTTGAGTACGAATATTTTTCTGTATATTGTCCTGAATATCGATTAGTTTTTGGAATGGCTGCACATATCGTTTGTTTACAAAAAATCCATCATCACTATTTTCATATTTTCGTTTAAATGTTATTTAGGTGTATGATCAATCGGCTAGCAAGCAAACCATTTGTTATAGTCAAATGTAAGACTAGTTGTATAACTCTACCAAACAAACTAAAATTTGAAATTAATTGTATTTCAAATTTTTATTTGTTTTGCGATTGTACAGTAAAAAAATGAAAAAAAATTGTTTAGGTTGATACATTGGCAGTTCCATTCTCCTTTTGGCAGTTCAGCAATTTATACAAAATTATGTACACCTAAGATGATTCCATTCTAACAATAAAACTTATGTCACGAATTTCAAAGTCTTGTCTAGTTTTTTTTAATACAAATCTTGAATTTCATTTTTAATCGAATGCATCAATAACTGTCCAAGTTTACATGACATTGTTATTATGAATTATTACATATACATAGTTTTCTAAATTTCCCAAGTTGTTTGCTTTTATCGAGATAAATGACGTAAAAGAACTTTGACCTATATATAAATAATATTCAATCACGCCAAATGACAAAATCGATGAATTTTTGAAGCGGGTACAGTTCTAATATAAACAAATAAATTGCAAATCTATAGCCAAAACAGTCGGCGCGATTGTGAACATGTGGAAGTGCGGAACGAAAGGGCTGAAATTAAAAATCCATGTTTTACGTGGGAAGTAAACATGAACTTTGATTAACAGTGTATGTTCGACAATGTTTTTCTTTCTCAAAGCTGGAAACAAAAACAAATAAGACTTCAATGTCCAGTTGATCTTTCCTTAATTTAATTACAGATCGTTCCTTAATTTGATATGTTTGCCTAATAGCTGCCTAAACCAGATATGATTTTGGGCATTCCTATATGTTAACTCCTGTGGTTGGTACCGTAGAGTAGTGCTGCCAGATTGTTTCTTAGAAAATCTTACAAATTTATCATTTCATCATCGACATTTTGATATTCATCCTTTTTGATTATATTAGAAAAAAACACAATTAATTTTCCGCAACATATATTTTGTCTATTAATGATGTTTGTTGGCGCAAGAATCTCTAAAGCTTCCATATGTTTGTCTCCAAAATCAAATTTATTTAACAGATGGTTACACAACTCGACATAAAATTTTTGGCAAATCAAACGAAACTCTGTTTCTTGATTTGTCAGCAATTCGTGGATAGAGGCTAGCGCAGTACTTATATCAGCTCCTAAATTCATATCCTGCAAATCTTTATATATCTCGTTGTTATTCAAATCGATGATTTTTAAATATTTGCCGGTTACAAACTCTTCTTTTAAAAAATAATTTAATATTTTTGAATAAAAACGCGTTGTTTCGCTGTGAAGTAAATGAAGCTGTGTAAAGATTCGCTTTGAAATAAGCGATTAAGCCTATTTATGTTACCCAAATTAAACCGTAAAATTTTTAAAAATAACTCAAATGTTGGATTCTTACAATCAGACAATCAGGAATTCGCTGCACAGAATCTAGTTTATTCACATCTTCGTGGACAAAAAAAAGACGAAGTACATCGACTCTGCTCAAAATTTGATTTACGGTGGCTTCAAGAGGCAGCCAACGTGTCTGCGATGGAGGCAATATTTTTTTCGGCTTGTAGTCTAATATATGTTGAAGTGATGAATACAGTGCTATACGTTTTGGACTGTTTTGGATAAAATTGTAAATATCCCTTGTACAACTTTCCACATATTTCGGTAGCTTGTTACATGCATGATTTGCGCATAGTGCAAACGAATGGCAAGTGTACTTAAATATAATAATATTAGGACAATCGACTTTTATTAAAGTGGCAACAGAATGATTTGCCCCAGTCATCACGAAACAATTCAAACAATTTCATTATAGATCGAATTGGCATCACATACCTCAATTTTGATTAATGCCTGAAAGAAATCATGAATTTTTCCACAAAACTCTGCTCGCACAACCAAGTTTAATAGTTTCGTGGCTGTAATATCAGTTGTCTCATCAATAAAGATTGTGAAGTAGTGGGTAAGCAATCCACAGAGATCCTCCAAATGAGATTCTCTGAATACCTGTTTTACTAAAGCGGTTGTCTTAGTTCGAGCGCACGACATGGATTTAATTATCTCGGCATCTGGAATGGCACTTTTGAGAACCGGTATTAATAACCGGAATGATCCATCGTGGTAAATGATATGTTGTGCTCTACGCAAAATGCGCTCAATTTTAGTTCGACTTTTGCGACTAATTGGTCTGAGCTCAAAACTCCAGCAAATAATTTTGAACTTGAACTATGTATACTGATGGCACTAGAGATAGGACTGAGCAAATTTTGCAGTAAGGAACATTATTCTGGCATTTAAAAATAATTTGAGAATGGGGTCATCTTCCCAACTTTTTAAATATTCGTGCGTTCTTTTAGCTTTTGAAAGAGGCTAAAATTTTAAAATTTTATTAAATGGGGTACATAACCGTTTTAAATAAAACACACTATCTTACCGATTCTTGTTGAGTTGAAGTTGAACACAACGTGTCCTCACCACTTTCCTCAATTTCATTATTTCTTTTTCTTGGTAATGGATTAGTTGCTAGCTTACCCTCTTTTTTAAAATACATTTCCACTTTTGAGGATTTTTGACATTTAGACGGTATTCCCCAAAAAACCATGAGTTGATAAATTTTTAATCTTACCCGTTAAGCAAATGTGTCTGGATTTTAAACAATAAGAATAACCATAAAAAGTTGCATCGCCAAAAAATGAAGAATAAAAATCTTCCAGTTAAACAAAACCTTTTTATTTTAAAGAAAATCTTTCTCGTTGGCGAAAAAACTTACAAAACAAGATAAATCTTACAATCTGGCAGCAGTACATAAACCCAAGTTATTGAAATATATTATGTCAAAGAAAACGATGAAATGTTTTGAAAAATTTGTTATAAATTCAAGTTTGACTTACATCCGTTATAGTAGCAAGGAAAACTAAAATTATAGAAGGAATTTAGCTAGTTTCCATACCAAAAACTATTTTCGGCAAATTTTATGACTCTAACATTTATATTCTAGTGGTTTCTTTGTTGGTTGCATATTTAAATTCAAACATTAAAATAATAAAAAATGTGTACAATCAAAACCTAAAATAATCTACCTTTAAAATCGTCTTAAAAACGTCTTAAAAACTGTCTAATTCTAAAAACAATTAATATTGTTTCCAATTTTTTAGATTTTGTTAACCACCCACCCTTAATTATGTATTGGGATTTCAAATTAGCGTCCGTTTTAATTATTATAGGATTATTTTTAAGTTACACAAAACTTGTGATTTTATTTTTAGTGATTAAATTCGTCTGGAAAATGAACAAATTCGATAGAGTTTGAACTAATTCGAACAGTTAACCGGAATACATATTTCTGAATCTACAAAATCGCTAACAATTACTTCCATGAACTATTCCGAGAACCACTCGTACCTCTATTTTGAAAACTGTCCAAAATTTGTTTGATTTTATATTTTAGGTAGCCGTCCCGTCATGATTGACATGTAAACAATTTCCATACAGTGTTTTCGGAACGGGAATCAATTCCCCGGACAATGGGAATAATGAGTTAATAATTTAGTTTTTCATTTTACATTTTGTTAAGATACGAGAATCGATTCCCCCACCATTAGATAATCTCAATAGCACTGTGAAAGAATTTTGGGAGGTGTATAGGTATGATCAACCATTTGATTATAAATACAAGGTTTAGTTCCTTCTGTCCTTATTTGAAATTCATATTTAATTTTAACTTTGATTCTGTAAAATACCTTACTGCATCACAAAATTTGAAAGCATATGTTATAAAAATTCTGAGAATTAGTTAATAAAAATATATAGATATTTTTGTTGTAGGTGGAATGTTTCGGAGAAATTATAGGTTATCATGAGACATTGCCATCTCATCGAAACATAAATTATTGATATTTTATCTTATAGTTATATGTTGTCTATGTAATTTATTAAAAAATTTTCCAACTAAATTAATTTAAAATGTTAAACTAAGATGATACTCCCTCAGCATTTTTGGGAACATGGTCCAATCATTTATTTTTTATTTCACTGTAAATTCATTTCAAATTAGTGTCGATGCGATTAATATTGCACGAATTATTCAAAATTTAAATTGGATTTTAATAATTTTTTTTTTTAATTCTGGTTCATTTTAATTTCCAAATTAAATAAAATTAAGTATTTTTTGCCACGCACGTTGAAGTCTTATGAATTTACATAATACGTAATAAGGTTCTAATTTAATATCTAAGTTATAGATACTAAGTAAATCCAGTGACACAGTTTATTTCTAATGAGAGGGGGGAGGGAACCAAGATTTTCAAGAATTTCGAAAAATTATGAAACATTTTAATTAGTAACACAGTTGAGTGAACCATTGCTGAACAATCGAATTCATGGTTCATTAAGTTTAACAATTAATTACTTAACTTTTTAATCACTTTTCTAATCAACAGAAAATAAATAAAATCTTTTTAATTTATTTATACATAATATACATAAATATATATATATATATATATATATATATATATATATATATATATATATATATATATATATATATATATATATATATATATATATATATTTGGAAAATAATCGAGTTATTTTAATATTTACAATTTCATGGTGCTAAAATAAATATTTTGTGTTATATATACATAGCCAAGAGGCATCTGGGTTTTTGATTTTTTTTTTATAAATAGACAAACCAACCAAAAAGTTAAAAATCTTATTTCATCTTAATTACACGGTAAGATGAATTTTTAGTAGATGATGATGATTTATTTATTTTTCGTCTCTTAATTTTTAATTTACAATTAAAATTCAAACTTAAAGTGTTTGAATTTAATTTGATATTTACCCTATAAGTTGTACGATATTAAATTTTTAAGAGATCGGGTGTTTTATATATATATATATATATATATATATATATATATATATATCCATTTACCATTTATATATAAAAAATTCTAATTCTAATACATACATACATACAGAATTTGTTGCACACGTCGCTTTCGATTTTATTGGTTGTTCTTATAATATCATAACATAATTTTTCATGTTGTTAAGATGTCTTATCGATATTATATAAAATATACAATATTCTTCGAAGAAAAAAAATATCAATTTCAGAATCTCGTGAAAAATCAACTTCAATTACTAATCTAAACAAAACATCAAATAATGAAAAAAATGAAAATTGAAAAATCAACAGAAGATACAACAAAAATCTTAAATTCTAATATTCAGAACGGGATCTTTAAACACTTAATTTAATCTTTTTTCGTTCGCTCGTTCGTCGAGATTTCATCCCCAATATTATCATCATGTTTATCCACAGCGCGAACCAACACACAACAAAATAAGTTACGCGAATGTAAATTGAAAAATCTATCATCATCTTGTTATGAAAAAAAAAATTTGTTTTTTTTATCTACTTAGTTCGTGTGGATCATCTCACTCCCGTATCATGTATCCACCTAACTATATAGCCGCGTATTGTATATTCAAACTGTTGACTATTAATCTGTGTGTTTCTACTTCCATAATATTATTTTATGTAGGGCAGAGAATGGGGGGTGGAGTTTTATGATTTTTTTTTGTTTAGATTTGTCAACAAATCCTTAATAAATAATTTAATCTGTGACAAATGGCGGATTGGTTTGGTGATATACGCACTTGAACAAATTGTTTGGCATGTAGGTTATATAATATAAGGAAATGAGAGATATCTAAAATTGGATTGTTGTGGTGATTTAAATTTGTTGTTTGATGTGGTGGCAATTTGGGTACTATTAAATCTCCATTTCGAATTCACTGAACATATATATATTATATATATTCTACCATCTAAATTTTAATCTCATACCTGCTACTTCAGGTTTTGTTTAATTTGATTAAAATTATTTTCATTTTACTTTCGCTCAAAATTCTACTAAGTCAATTCCAATGAAATCGGAATATAATTCAATTTTAAATCTAACAAATTGTGTGTGACGATATGTGTGTGTGTCAATTAGATAAAAATGTTGAAAAAAAATTTATCACAAAATGAACATGTAAATCGAAAAATTTGATGGTCCAGTCAAAATTTTAATTTTTAACTATGGTTTTGACTAACTGACACACGGCCTAAATTGAATAATTTGTTAAATTCCAAAGGAACTTTGGCCTGAAATATCAGAATAAAAATCTGTTGTATAGGTCAAATTTATTTTTATTTGGAACTGCTTAAGGTACCAAAACATAAAATTTTGTGAAGCTGATCCTAAAATTCTAGAAATTTGGCAATTAGCCATACATATGATGTGATAGAATGAACTTCTCTTATACCTATCACGGTCTCTCATACCTTGATTCATTTATCATATCCTAAGAAGCAATAAGGTTGAATCAACATAAAATCCGGTGGAACTTGCTATTTAAATTTCGCTAATTGGCCATACCGATGTTATGATAGAATGTTCTTATTCCAACATTATAAATTACCCGCATATATCACAGCATTTGGCCAGTTGAAAAAATTTCTAGATAAGCTACACAGTAGTTTTTCATAATGGGGCAGGTCGATTCTGTTAGGTCAACTATATCTATGGCTATAATCTTCATGATCACCACAGAATTTTGAGTTTAAACAAGTTGGTTGTATGGTAAGATATGATTTATGAACCAAGTTGTAAGATCCTGATGATTCGCTAAAGTATGGAAAGATGTTTTTGCATGATGCGGAAAGTTCATTTTATCACATCAATTATATGGCCAATTGGCACAATCTCTATAATCAGCTCCACAGAATTTTATGTTTTACCAAATTTGTTGTTTGGCAGGATATGATTTATGAACCATGTTTGATTCATTTATGACTCTCCGCTAAAATATATTTTTTTTTCATGATGAGGAAAGTCGATTTTATCACATCCACCATATGGCCAATTGGCAAAATCCCTAGGACCAGTTTACAGAAATGACATATTATTTTAAAATTTTTGTTCCAATTTTATTAAAATTTCTAAAATTGGAAAATTATTTCAATAAATTGTCAAGTGCCTCTTGCCAAACCAATTCTAGTTTTGAAATTATAAAATTCTTAAATTACTTTTAAATTCCAAAACTAATTGAAATAATTTTATGAAACTTGAAATTTTGATCAATTGAAATATTTTTGAGTTCTTTAAATTTTAAAATATTACATAGTTTCAAACCAAATAAAATTTTGGGAAGTTTAACAATCCAAATTTTCAAAAATTCTATCTAGAAGGAGTGCCAAATTTGACTAATGAATTAGTCCCAAAAATTACCACCTAAATACGAATATCATATTCAAAACTTCCAAGAGCCTATAAATCCGATCCAGAAATATCAAAAATTCTCAGATTTGAAACGTTCTATTGGCACAGAAATGTGCGAATCCCGAAAATTACTAGAATTTAAAAAAGCTATTAATTAATTCTGTTATATTTTTCTAACTTCTTGAGCCCTGGCTCTAATCCAATTATGTTGACCAAAAACCGAAGTTAACGGTTTAGACAGCAGCTTTCGTCTAACATATCATAATGTTGGCAGTTCGACTAATCGGTTGTAATACTCAATAATATTTAAATGTATTTGTTTCATGTAGATGTGTACGTAGTGTGTAGGTAGTTTCAAAAATGAGATTCAAATAAAACTTCAATTCATTAATTATTTATTAGTGCCCCAACCACGCGGCAGCATTGCAGCCAAGATTATTTCGAATAGTGGGCGCACATTCCATAAATTATTAAGATACATGTTTTTAAAAGCAAACTGCGAAAGAGTTAAAAGAACCTCGAGTCCTAGAACACGCGTAAATAAATTAAATTTTACTTACCAAACCAACGTACAAACCGCTCAATGGGTCACAATGAGTCGTGACTCCAAAGAGTGGTCTAGGTTGCTCTAACATTTTCTCAAATATTCTTTTCGTTTTGGCTGCGTTTAACTGCAATTTTAATAAATAGAATAGAAGACTTTAACACACTTTAAATTAACTTTAAACACACTTTTCACCAGCAGTCTCAAATCTTGTTTTGTACACTTAAAAGCTTGCCATGCCTTGCTACTGCGCTCGCCTCGTAGGAAAAAATAAAACAAAAAATCTCGTATAAAAATAACATCGATAGTGAAAATAAAATTTTGTTTTAAAATTCATTGCCTACTACATTTATATATCACTGACTACTATTTTGTGCTGAATGAAATATAATTAGTCACTGCCACTGAGTGGCAGCATAATAAAGTCATTTTTGTTGGTTTTCTGTGTTGCCTAAAAAAATTGTGGTCATTTTGTTTCATAGTGTCTGTGCATTACTTATTCTTTCTTGCATTGATACGCTTTCCTCCTATAATATCTTTTATTTTCGTTCCAACTTTGTGGCGGTACTAACCATTGGACAGTTAAATCAGGTGACTCGATTAATTTCGGCCCCATTTAACTAAAAAAAAAAAATTGAATGACCAAATCCTGGAGGATTGATCGAATAGATTAATTTTCGTGGTTCAGCTCAATACTCTGAGTATTATGGACACGTACCCTTTTAGGACAATGCAGATTTCGTGGAATCGTTGTTTTAGGGATGTAACAAATATAATACTAGCCGTTTATAGGAATCGTATTACTATCAATAATGTTAATATTACTTCTCAACCAAAATATCTACCACGAGCCATAACTTCTTATGTGGTCTGCACCTCGAGATAGTAGTTTCAAAATAATTTAACAGTGAAAAAATTAAGTACACCCATTATAACAAGCATTCCAAATAATTCCGCTAATTCTTCTTCAGCACGTCCTTAATTTTCTAGTGATGAATGACGTGCGAATTTATTTTTAAATACAGAGATTGAATTTCAAAAATAATTCACACAGTGGCTGGTAAACTTGTCAATATCATTATGAATCAGTTGAAAAATTCTGAAGTCGAATTAAATTTAGTTTTTTTATATAATTTGATGTACTACAAGTAAAATAAAAATCTCGACACCAAATTATAATCGACCTTTCCATGGACTCATATAGAAACACACGAAAAATGATTTTGCATCAGTGCTAGACAATTTTTCGTGTGTTTTACTATGTTAGTACTTGGCAAGGCCGACTTAAATTTTGTATTGAAATCTAGATTTTTTATAAATTTCCGTTCACTATTTAACGATTTTAAAGAATTTAACTATTTTCTTGATCGGATTGAAGATGGGTAACTGGCGCATGTACTGCTATATTAATTGTTATATATCAGATAGTTCCGCTAATTCCCTTTTATCTCTTTTATTGATTTCTGGCATATGATAATCCCACTTATGAATTATTTAAGTTAAAAAAACAGTAATGGGATTTAGCATGACATTTTGTAAGACATATAGAAATCATATAGTTAATAAAGCTACTTCTTCTGCGCTTAATAAAACTAAAAATCTTTAAAATTAGGATCACATAGCAGGGGAAAAACATTGAAGACTGTGTAGATATAAATTACTAGGGCCATAGGATCGAAACAAAGTTACGGTTATTCATTATTAAAATTGTTAAATTCAAACAATAGTCCTTTTTCCACTTGTTGTTCTTAACTATGGCGGCTGTTTTATTAGTCCAGGGCGGCCCTGAAGTCCAATGTGTTCAAGTTAGTTTAAAGGTTTTATTAAATTTGATGTCAATCCTATCTATAGTCATCAATCCGTTGTAACAGAACTGTAAGATAGATCAAGGTAAATCCGATATTGTTAACTATAAGCCAATAACGGGAACTGTGTGATATCTTACGAATTGCTGAAATACTCTCCTCTTTAAATTGTCTAAGGATCTGCGGTGGTAAAGATGGGTTAAACGACCATTTTGTTTTTGACTGCTACAACAAATTACACTTAGATTCCCGCTCCTATTTCCGAGATTGTCACTTTTTAACTGTTTTGTTTATTTCTTTATTATTCATTTGGTCTAATTGTTTTCTTTCGTTTTTGTCTATTTTGTCTTTTTAATGGTTGATGTAGTTGTTGAATCGAAATATATCTTTAAGCCAACTTCTGGGCGATTTTGGAAAGGACGCAACTATTTTAAAATATTTAAAGGTCCCAACATTCTTCAAAATCACAGAATTATTTATCAATCAAAAGACAGATTTTGTTGAATTGTTTCTACAATTTTTTGTTCGGTTTTTTACGAGGCCTTAACCGTAATTAAAATAATGTATTCACAATATGATTTTAACAATTTGGAATTTAATTAAACACAACTTGATTGAATATTATTTAATATTTGAAAATTTAAAAAATTTAATAATATTTTTAATAGAATTTTTAAAATCATATTTAAAAATATCGCAATACTACTTTAAAACTTTCACAGTTCAGTGAAAACTCAATAACAATTAATCAGGTAAATTTCGTACATGCTTTTAAATCATTTGGAAGACTATTATATATTTTTGGAGGCAAAATTAAAAATGAATTTTGGAAACTAGTAGTTGTAAATTTTTGAAGGTTATTTTCACTGTTAGTGTTAACACCGATATTATTGCTAGTAATTGAGTAAAATTCTTTCATTACTTTAAACACGAACTTTAAATGCCTTAATGGAAAAATTTCAAACTGATCTTAAGATATACATTTTACGTATCCCCGATACCAGACAATTAAGAAGATTTTCAATATGACACTTCCAATTTAAAGTATTATCAATAGTGAAATCAAGGTATTTAAAGGTTGTGACCCATTCAATTTTAAGACAAGCATTAGAGCATTTAGCACCGTTGCTTTCAGATTCATGATGAATGATGTTATGAACAGAAAAAGAAGCACAATTTAGATTATATATCATAGCTTTGGTTTTTGTGCTTAGCAACAAGGAGTGCGCATCGCACCATTTCCTGAGCAATGCTAAGCCAAAATTAATCCGGTTAGTAGTGTCAATCTTTGTCGATTCCTTGTACAAGAAAACTAAGTCATAAGCAAAAGCAACCACCACTGAAATAAATTCAATATAGAATAAAGAGTTTATATAAATTACTGCAACGGTTCTTGCACAATACAGACCCCTGCTGAACTCGATCATTAATTACTAAAATTTCGCTAACGCAATCGTTTATTTTTACATTCTGTGACCTATTCGACAAGTAAGAATGAAACCATTGAAGACTAGTTCCACGAAAATCAGCATTGAACAGTTTTTTTTAATAAAACAATATGGTTTACCACATCAAATTCCTTTTTCAAATCATGAAAAACAAAGGCTACAAAATTTCTTACATCGAGACCTTTATACAAAAAATTAGTCACCTCAAAGTCACCTCTGACTAATTAGTCAAATTAGTCTAACAACGCATTCTCGGTACTTCTGGATTTCCTGAAACCAAATTGCATTTTATGTAAAAGTTTATGTGATCCAGAAAACCTGAAATTCTTACAGAGCTAGTTTCTCTATAATCTTGGCAAACACTGAAAGCAGGCTTATTGGACGATAATTTGAAACACCTTTTTTGTCACCCTTTATGAATATCGGAATTACCACAGCTTCTGTTAGCCTAGACGGAAAACATCGATTTTTGACTATATTATTGCTAATCTTATCATTTCCCGAAGAATTTGTTGATTTGAGTGAAGTAAGTGTCATAAGAAAACAAAAGGTTTAAGTTGAGAATTGTTGGTAATTAAATCATCACTATAAACATTTCCGTTTATCATTAATGTTTAGGTCTTGAACCACACTAAAAAAGTATTTGTTAAAGAGTTCAGCTTTTACAGCATATTGTGTGGCCACGTGATGCTCATCAACAGCAATTTCATAAATAACAACACGTTTAATTCCTTTTCCCAAACGGTCATTAATTTCCAGCTTTTTTGACCCATGGTTCTAAAATGTTATCTTTGCTTTTAAGTTCAACCAGGATATTATTTTTATCAATTTAAATAAGTTAATGAATCAATTATGAGCATCCGAAACATTACTCTTAGAATAAACCGAAAGCCAAGTTTCATTGCCTATAGATCATAAACCAGTTTTGAAAAATTAATCTTATTGATCTGTAATTTAATTGATCGTGCAGAATTAAAATCATTGGAAAGGGAATTAGGTATGATAATAATGGAAGTCAAGTGGTGGAAGTCAGTGATTATGAACATCAGCTCCATAATCAAAAATGAATTTCACAGAATGCCTAAAAAACAAATGATCTAAACAGGTAGACGAGTGGTTTGAAAAGCGAGTGTGTTCATTGATCAAAGGCTTCACGCCATAAGATGACATCATAAGAACATAAGATGAAGAAGACTTATTCAGAATATTAATATTCATGTCACCAAAAAAATCACAAATTTTTATCACAAATTTTTAGATTTATTACCTGCCAAGACATTACTAAATTCATCCACAAAGACTGTCGTGTTCGAGGCATGGAGTTTATCCACCTAAAGAATAGTGAAGAAAACACAGTTAAATTTGATATTAACCTGCATAATGTCAGCACTAAGAGTGCGATCGCACCACATTCAATCACCTCATTAATGTACACCACCACTCTACCAGCTCTGTTTGATAAATTTTAACGGTAGCTGTTAAAGCCGTTTTTTCGATGAGATAGCATGACATTTGGTACTACTCGTGAACGATATTTAAAATCCCGAATTACTACCCCTACTGGCCAAATAGAGGGATCAATAACTTTATCAAGTACATTTTTAAAAGGTGTTCAAAATTACACAATTCAACAGATGCAATTTTCAAAATTCTTAATATTTCGTCGAATTCATTTGGCCACTGGTTTTAATTTTAAACTATTGATGCAAATTATGTTGCAGTTTTACCTTATTTTAGTGTTCTAAATATCTTATGGTTTTATTTCAAGATTTGCATGAATTTTAATTTTTTTAATTTTATATAATATTACAACTGACTTATTCTAAGTCATCTAGTATCTTTTCTTTCATAATTATATTAACGGTTGTTGGGATGTAGCCCAACGGCTAGTCCCAGAAATTAAAATTATTTATTTATTTAAATATTTCCTATAATAGTAATATTATGTTCAATTGGTTTGGTCCTTTGGAGACGTCTTACTGTCAACGGTCTGTCCTGCATTTTGCATATCTCAATGTTTTCGTGCTGTCGGAGGCGTGAATCATGCTTGATAGCATGATACGTAATAACTTCATCGATGTATTCCATCTTTAAATCTCGGTGGAGGTCTTCATTTCTAATGTACCATTGAGCATTTACAATATTACGAAGTAATTTGTTTTGGAACGTCAGTATCATCTTGATGTTAGTTTTCTTGGTACAACCCCAAAGCTGTATACCATAGGGGCATACCGGTTTCAGTATTAGCCGGTATAAAAGGTATATACAATTTATTGTGTATATAGATAGCTCAGAATGTCTACCTAAAAGCCAATACATCTTATACTTCATGTACAGCTCTTCCTTTTTCTTTTTGATATGTTCTTCCCACCTCAACTTGGCATCCAGCGTTATACCTAGATATTTCGCCGTATCTGCATAGGCAACTTGTTTAGAATTTATGGATAGAATTGGGATTCTATTAGAAATATTTTTATTAGTAAAGTTTACATGCACAGATTTAGTTTCGTTCCGTTTTATCCTCCATTTTTTTATCCAATTGTTGACTGAATTTGTCGATTTTTGCAATTTGTTTGTCGCTTCTTCTATATTCTATAGTTGCTTCTTCCATTGGAGGTATATCCTGAGTAAACAGGAGGTACAGGACGGCCCAATACGCTACCTTGGGGTGCTCAAGGTTATGTATCGGTTATGTATGATTTCAGAGTTTCATAGTATTGTTTGGGAAGGTCTCGCTTGAGCTTGAACTCCAATCTTCTGCGCCAAACTCGGTCAAATGCTTGCGCGACATCCAAGAAAACGGTAGAACAATTTTTTTAGTTTCTAAAGTACGTTCTATAATATCTGTGATTCTATGGACTTGTTCTATAGTCGAGTGGTTTTCTCTGAATCCAAACTTCTTGGTATTTGTTCAGTTATGAGGTCGTACCCAGGAGATTTGTTCATGTTTAAATTTTGAATTCCTTCTTTTAGGTCCTGTAGAGATATACACTTTGTATTTCCAGCTCATCAGATCGTTTCATTAGGTTAACATTTTCATCCGCAGCTTGCCTGGGTAATGGTTGAAACGTTTCTTCTAGGTGCCTCGCAAACAAGTCAGCTTTTTGTTTAGCGCCTCAAGCTTAAATCATCACTTCTAATTGGTGCCGTCGAATTTGTTGGTCTCTTAAGTACTTTCGTTGCTTTCCATAAGGAATATTTGGTATCTTTTTGGCTAGTAAGTGACGACAAATATGTCCTTAATGATTCATCCTTAACTGTTCTGCTCAGAGATTTCAACTTGTTACATAGGTTATTAAGGACGGTTTTATTTTCCTTGGTCGACTTATTTTTCGAGCTTTACGTTTCTTTGCCACAAGCTCTCTTACTTCAAGTGGATAGTTCTTACAGTTGTTGTTATTTGCGTATTTGAAACATGTACTTTGCCACGTAGCTTGTTGAATGTTTTCTATTAGCCTTTCTACTTCCTCTTTGACTTGTATAATGTTCCTTATTGGTGCTTAAAGATTGATGTTTTGTCCCAATATTTCTCGAAAATTTTTTAATTGGTATTTTTATTGGACAGTCTCGCTGTGATTGCTTTTTCAATTATTGATTCACTGACCGTCATAATAACAGGAGAGTGGTCCGACGTAAGCTCTTCATTATTTTCCAAACAAATATCATTATCTGATATACCTTTTGTCACATAAAAGTCTATCAGATCCGACGTTTTGTTGAAATATGTTGGCCAGTAAGTTGGTGAGCCACCAGATTATAAGTCACATTTTAATTTTTTTCGTGCTTCAAACAACACTCTCCCTTTTGCTGTAGTAACTGAAGCCCCATTATGTGTTTTTCGCATTTTAGTCAACACCAATTATAAAATAACCTTCCATGGTGTTAAAAAGTTCTTCATAATTGTCTCTTTTCAAATTATGTCGTGGTGGACAGTATATTGCAAATATATTAATTTCTTTTCTCACTTTCAATTTTAATTCTTCGTTGTGTTTTATATTCTCTTTAATAAGAATGGCAGATCCGACTCTTGCTCTCTCTCTGATGGATGGATAGCATTGTAAAATCTGTACCCACGTATTCTGGCATATGAGGAGTTAGTGAAATGGGTTTCAGAGATTAGACTAATATCAATTTTTTGTTTAAATAGAAATATTTCCAGCTCGGGGATGTGTTGGATCAGCCCATTCGCATTCCAAATTATTATTCTGAGCTTTTGTAAATTTATTTTTATTTTTATTTTCTAGTCGTGTTGGGTAACGATGATGACAAGTTTCGCAACTGTTCAAATATGAGTTTATTGGTCTCAGCCTGCTCATCAAGTTGTTTATTTAGAGGATCTATGCATTTCGCGACATCTATCAAAATTTGGCCGACGTTGCATGTATGTAATCTGAAATAAATACATTTGTTTCTTTAATTTCGAATTTCATCCAATTCGACAGTTTCGGTAATATAAAAATCAGAATTTCAAAGAGGAATTTTATGTGATCTAAGATAAAACAAAAATTTAAATATTTCCAACATTGGCAACCAGTTTTCATGCTTTGACTTAATTAACAGAAATTCTTAAAATTAAAACATTTTCAAACTTGAAAAAAATCCAAGAAATTTGAAACCTCTTTAAGCGAACTAACTTTTTCAACACTTACAAGGATAAGCCGTACCGAAATCATTCAATTTAAGAATTTAAAATCAATTCACCTTTAGACCACCACCCCAAATTTTTTCTTGTAAAATGTAAAATTTGTATTAAAAATTCAATTTAACCAGAAAATCAAAAATCAAAAAAAAAAATCGAATAATAACTGGCACTAAAGAATTGATAAAAGTAAATAAGAAATCTTTCTTTTCTTCGTCGTCTTATAATATCTTCCCTATATACAAACATATATGTATAGTTGTATTCGATCGTCTCGTAAAAAAACGTACAGTATAAATGTATATGTACATAGTCAAAAGGAGATGAGGCGCATCTTATCGTCATATATGTACATGGAGATGTGTTTATATAAGGTTTTTGTATACATGTGGGTGCCTTTAAATATAATTCAATATCCACTTTTTTTGTGTGTGTGTGTGTGTGTGCTACCTTCTTATATTGTATTCACCTTAAATCGGATTTTTTTTTTATTATATTCTAATTGTATTCTATAAATACAATTGGAATTTTTTTTTTCGGTTTTTCATCTTATTTATTATGATTTTTTGACTTAAGAAAATCAAGGACTATACCTATATACATATATTTGATTTTTATCTGATATAAGTTGATAAAGAATATTGAACTTTGAAAGGGTTTGAGAAATTAAATTTTAAATTAAAACCTATATGGAATAAAATGGACTTTTTCGAATTTATTTACATATATTTGGGGGAGAATATTAAGCCGATCGAGCCGTATCAGACGTGCCATCCGTTCTATATCATATATCTCATTTAATCCAGCAAAACAATCGATTTAATTGATTTCCCATTAAAATGTATCCACTGAGACTAATCCACACCACTCAAGTGATGGTTATCATTTAATTTAGCATGAAAAAAATCACCCGCAACATATAAAAAAAAAAACCTAACCAAATATTTAACCAAAAATGAAATCAGTTTTGTTGGGTAAATACCGTAATTTTTGGCAAAATAAACGGAAAAACACTATACACATCTCACTTAAAACGGAAAAATTGGTTTCATTTTCCGTGCGGAGGAAGAAAATATAGTTGTTGTTGTTGTTGCGATAACAATAAAATATTTTCAGATCTTGTCGTCTGTATATATATGTATATAAATCCATATATCGGTATGTTGTGTAATGTGCGTTGGTATGTACACATTTATATAGACATGTAGACAACGAACGAACCGAAATACCGCACAAGTATCATTTTCACTTTAACATTTTTATGTGAAGATATTTTTTCTACTTCTTATATGTTATGTATATATATATGTACGACTGCTTGAAAATGGTAAAATCAACATTATCTAAACATTAATGACGTCGTCAGCATCATCATCATATAATCATCATCAGTGTCATACATATACCTACATACATATATATAAATGTTATGTTATGTTGTCTTAAGGGGAGCGACCGAGTAATAAATATTTATGGAATTTACTCTTGGCTGCGTTATATACATACATAAATGTATAATATTTTCGGTCATTATACGATATTTTGAACTGTCTGGCGTATGTACATACATATACTTACATCAATCATATTCCCGTCCAGTTTCCATATATAAATTTAGGTTAAAACCAATTTTTTCTTTTTTGGAATATACTAACAAATTTTCCATTCATTTTCATCTTACAAAACATCTTATAAATATACTCAACCAGAATAATTTTTATTTTACTTTTATTTTTTGAAACCCCAAAGCTATTATCCAGTACATAAGAGAGACATAGAGTTAAATGACATTCATATATAAAAAAAAATCATTACTATTATTGTCGTTACGATTACTATTACCGTTTGCTATTATTATTATGATTATTATTAGAATGTTGTGTTGAAAGTTTAGGAAAAATCTGATAAGAGATTTTTTTTTTATCAATTTTCGTTTCTGGTTAAACGATGCTAGGAAAGGTGGAGACAATTTTATGTACATACATGGATAGGTGTATATACAACAGACTAAGAAAAATTGGTATAAATTGAATTTGAAATTTATTAGAATTTTATCTTAGGGCTATTTGGTAGCATACCTAAATTTATCTATATATACATAAAGTAAGATATGATCTGTCTATTACTTATACTTATTTGGGTATGGCTGCGTGTAATAAATTAATATACATATATAGGTGGTAAATATATGGGGCAGATGATAAATGATGTAGTTTGGATATTATACCAAAATAATGATTAACACGGTTTAAAAATTTAACCCCGGTGAACTCCTAATTGATTATTTTCTATGATAAACTTTTTCCCTGATCACAAAACAACTCGACCATCCTTTTTGGCCACCTGCAGCGACCTCAACCAATTTTCGTCCCACGTTTTATGTTGGTGAATTGGTTTGAGAAAGACAACCACAAAAATAAATAGTGTAAGGATTCAACAATTAGGATAGCTTACAGGTTTGATGATTCTAGTTTAAACATTCCTCTGCATATGAAACTATACGTCTTAGGTGTTCACGCCAATTTTTCATTTTACAATCAACACGATGTCTCCTATATACCGTATTAGATATTTCGATTTAGCCAATTTGTATGTTGCTGATGAATTATGATGAGTCCTGTGACTGTACTTCGTATAAATATTTCACATGACCTAAAAATCTTATCGTTAATAAAATACTGTACGAGTTCCTATCGTAGCATTACCAATGAGGGCGGATGACCAGATAGATCTTCTTTATAGCAACTTATGTTGTTTATTAATTTTATTTTTTTGTCAATGCCATCCACAAGAAAGTCATTTAGACTTAACCTAAGTAAGTAGCTAAATCCAACGGATTTTTTGTTGGGAGGCGCCGGAATCTGAAAATTCTGAACCACAAACATCAACAGAAAAACCGTAAGCTTCAACAAATGCCAGTTCATTGGTGATATCCCAGTAATGTCAAATACCTTGTATTTAACATATACAAAATCAGATAGAAACTAAAACACCAACAAGTACAAGTTATCTTACCAAGTTCGAGTAAAATCCTGACAATTCAAGCAGCACAAGGCCTGACCTCTACAAGTGTGATCTGTGTTCGATTAACAGACAAAAGTATTAAATTGTTCGACAGCCTACCACACCCTATAGTGGCTTTAACCAGGCATACACACATGTTTACCTATTGTTCACCGATTGAAGAAGACCAACTGCACTCTATGATTCGGATAGCATTAACAGTTTGTAAAATCTGGTAATATCAACACTAAAGAGATTTCGAAACGAAATCATAAATCCTTATCATCGTTGACACCACATAAAACTAGGAAACATACGTTTTATTCCCAAAATGTATAATCAAAATGTTTTAAAAACACATTTCCCGGTTTACATGCGATCTGTGAAACATCATTCAATAATGGGATTCTAAGTTCTGAGTCCTTTCCTAGCTATTATATGGTTTATAGATGTGAAGAAATAATCTGGTGGAGGTGTGCTCATAGCTGTCGACACATCAATACCAAATGAACTAATTGGGGTAATATATCAAAATTAAAATTAAGATTAATAAAAAGTCACTATTCATTTACGTCGTATACATCCCGCCTGATTCACCTATATCATCTTACACTACATGCTGTGATACAAATTTGAAAATTATCAATGCGGCTGATCCGTCAGATATAATTTTAGTTACTGGGCATTTTAATCTGTTAGATATTAGATGGACTTATGACGAAGAATTAAACGAGATTATGCTTCTAAACGAGAGCTCGGATAATGGGTACCTGTTCATCGACGGTGTCTTTGATCCAAATCTAAGCCAAATTTGTTGTTTAAAATATATGAATCATCAACACCGTTCGTTATTAATGATGTTCACCACAAAGCCATTGAAATAATTTTTGGAAGTGAAGGGAATAATGATTTAAGCAACAGCCTCAACCGGAAACCTTACTACAACTTCAAAAAAACCAATATAATCCATCTTCATCGATATTTTGACCAACTAAATTGGAAAGATGAACTCAACAGCAATAACTACAAAGATCAAATAATTCCTGATTATAGTGCATCAGTATTTACCCAACACATCGAGACCAAGGATATTCAGCATGCATTGCATGGTTTTGGAGAAGGATGTGACCTGGATTGTATTGGCAATTCCACTAAGTATGCTATTTAATCAATCATTCCAATTGGCAACATTTCCATGGAAATGGAAACTAACAAGAGTAACGCCGATTTTCAAAAGTGGAAGCAGTGATATGCTACAGAGGTATTACATCTATATCTTCAATACCAAAATTATTTGAACTGGAAGTATGCAGGTCATTCAAAGATTTAGTACCACGGTATGTGTCCCAGAATCAACAGGGATTTTTTCCCAAAAGATCAACATCGACCAACCTTATCGAATTTACCAGTTATTCGATTAAAGAAATAGAGAACCACAAACAAGTTGACGTGATCTACACCGACTTTTGAAAAGCCTTCGATTCCAGCTGGCACTGTAAAACTCTGGAACACATTTATATGTTTGGGTTTTTCAGCCAATTCGTAGCTTGGTTTAAATCATACTTACGTAATCGCTTACAGTATGTTGAGTTAGGAGGTCAAAAATCAGAAACAATTCAAGTTACCTCCGGTGTTCCACAAGGCTTTCATGTTGGTCCATGAATTTTTATAAATTTTATTAATGGCATTACTGAAGTGATACAGCACTGCAAAATCCTAATGTTCGCTGATGACCTAAAAATCTACAGAACCATCGAAACACTTGATGATACAAAGAAACTGCAGGTGGAAACCGACAAACATAGTTATTTGGTGTGAATCTAATTCTCTTAGTCTCAACATTGATAACTGTAAATCTTTATCATTCCATCGTAAAGTTAACATTGTTACACAACAATATAAGATAAATGATGTGCTTATTCAGAAAGTATTTGAAACTAAAGACCTAGGGGTTACTTTCGTTGACAACATGTGCTTTATAAAGCACATCAAGACATGCGTCTTTAGAACTAATTCCAATAATGGAAAATGGTCTCGAAGAAGTTATCCGATTCGACGGTAAATTACCCATTTGTTGCTGTGACGTAATTAGACGGTAACGGCTGCAGGTGACACAAGAACGAGCTACTTGTTTTGCAAGATTCTTGGCACCGATTACAAGATAGTTTCGTCGCATGATGGCGAGAAATTGTTGTTGCGTAGGATGACAGTACCGCACACGTAAAGAATTTGCGAGTATCTCCATAAACCGATAGCGGGAGTCGAGATTAGCTGGATGTTTAGTATCATATGAACAGCAAGTGGGCAAACTAATCCGACCACCAACTCTTAGCGTTCCCCAATCAACAATAAAGGGACACAATGATCGAAGTTGCTTTCGCTTCGTAAATCGGAACCTTAGGTGATTTGACCAATATCTTCTAAAAAGCTATCATTTTGGGACCATAGCATAGCGAACATTGTAGCCCTTTTAATTTGAGAGCCTGTCGGCACAAATGAATGATTTTTTGATTTCCAAATCTCCAAAGGTTACGTTTGGAAGCTGATCGTTTGATAATTTCGGCCAGTGTTCTGATGATTTACGTAGGAAGTGTGAACCTGCCCACCATAGCAAGTTATCAACCAATTGATCCGGAAATATTCCAAGCGACGATAGATTTGCTGGATTCTTCTTCGGAGGAACATGAACCCAATTCAGCCGCGGAAGACGGTTCAGGCTGAATGATGTACGGTTCGCGATGAAACTTTTCCACCGTCAGCGGGAACATCGGAAAGCCACGCAAGAACAATCGTAGAATCGGTCCAGCCATATGTGTTCAGATTTGAGAGATCCAAGGAATGACGAACTGCAGACAATAATTTTACTAGTAAAACGGCAGCGCATAACTCCAATCGTGGTGAGCAAATATGTATGAGTGGAGCAACATTTGTTTTGGCTGCTATTATTCTCACTGAAGAAACTCTGTTTAAATCAACAGTACTCAGATATCCAACAGCTGGCATAGGCGTTGTCCGACGCGTCCAAGTAACTGTAGCCTCTACCTCCCAGAATTTATGGAATGTATCAAGCTCTATATGGTAATTCATAACGGAATAATTTTTTTTTTTTATTTTATTTAAAATTGGGCGGATTTTACTCCAGCACTCAATGCCACTAATGGGCCCACGGTGCAATACCCACATTCACACTAACATTCATTCAACCCATTCATCCCATTCACACAAGTACAGTATACCACCTGCGCATTGCATATAGCTCCATGTCACCCTGTACAGTGACATGAAAGATGGGTCGGCCCATGAGTTCTACATTCCAACAGTTTTCAATTTAATCACCGATCGTAATCGGAAGATGAAAAATCCCTTTTTGCATCCCGCCTCTGTTGGGAGTCGAACCCGGTACCTCCCGATCCTGATAACGGAATCATAATCAGTTTTGAGGGATGCCATACCAGAGATGACGTAACCAAAACATGTGTTTTGTACAAAAAGATCGTCATCAAGTTGATATTTTTCGGGCCGCAATAATTTCAGAAAAATGTCCCCACTTAGAAGTATATCCACAGGACTTGGTTGATTACAATTTTGGTCAGCAAGTTGTAAAGACTAAACATAATATTCGTATTTGGTTAACTTCACAATGATTGGAGGAAGATCAGAAGTTAAATTTTTCATTATAAGAGCTCTCACGGATAAAGAGAGATTATCGGATGATAAAATATCCAATTGAACCGACCCTTTTGTTCTACCGGATGTATTTGATATTTCTCTGCCTAATAAAGCACGGAACTTCTGATAAGATTTTCTAGAGTCCTGAACCATGATTAAGGCCGTTGGTAGCAAGGTCAGAGTAGGGTTAGAAACTCTGAAAGCCATGACCTCAGAAGAATAGGAGTGGAAACTCTAATAGTAGAATCAGATGACACAATTGCATTGATTGAGGCAACATCCGAATTTGGTGTAATTTATTGTGAAGTGTTATTCGAAACTGAAGATGGAGTTGAACGATTGTCAGTATTATTGATTGGAGATGCTGATAGGATGATTAATTGTCATTTGGCTACTCCAGCATGGATGATAGAGGCCTCATGACTGTCGATAATTGGTATTTGATGTTGGTTGGGTTAGTATCATGTGATGAATTTTCATGGACAAGAGATACTGGATGAACTTTCAGACGCTGAATGATTTCGTGTCAAACATTTCAAGCAAAATTGAAAGTCGTTTGCAATCTTAATACCGTTTGAGACAGTTAATTTTTTATATTTGAAATATTTATAGACTGGATGGTTATTTTTGTCGCAACATAGACTCTTGAACTTTTCGCAAGTTGTGTGCAAATTAAATCTAGTTGGTATCTTCGATGGAGGTGATTGTTTAGTAATTGAGATCTTAGTTGATAAACAAGATTCAAACACATCACATCTTTAATCAAGGAATTTTAAAAAAATTTCGAAGGAAAGGGATTCCATCTAGACCGAATATTTTGCCCACTCCGCCTTAGACTGCACATCAAGCTTGTTCATTGTTCGATTGCTTGTTCAATTCAATAAACCAACCATGCATCACGATTCTCGTGCTGCGAACCTAGGCACTTTAATTCACTGTGATTGGAGGAAGAATCAATCAAAGAATTCACAACAGCTTTCTTTTTGTCATATCTAGCATATAGTTTCTCCCAAGCCTCTTCGTAGTTAAGATCAGTGATCGGAATGTAACGGAGTAGATCGGCAGCTTCTCCTGGTAGAAATCTTTTCAGCAATTGATACTTGTGAGAATACGCTTCATTTATGTAAGTGAACGGAGGATTTATCAAGATCCTTGAACGACGGCCATTGACTAAAAGTTTCTGAGAATAGTTCGATAATAACACGTGGTAATTTAAAATCTTGATTTATTTGAGTCGTATTTTCCTTGAGACCCTAAAAAAACTGAAGTTGCTGAGCACATAAATTATCTATAGTTTTATTGAGTAAATCAGTGTTAGGGTAAGCTGCATTTACGATTCTTTGTAATATCCTTGACTGAATTCTTTGAAGTTTTATTATGTTGAAAGCGTATAACCCGTATCCCACAATCGAATACCATTCGTCCATGTAATATGTACCGATTTTCAGCCATACTGATACTTTTACATATTTAAAAAATGGTAAATCTGATGTGTATATCAAATATAGTATTGATCTCAACACATTACCTTGTGGAACACCTGCAAGAATTTCGTATAAATTGGATCTTGCACTATTTTATTTCACGAGAAATTTTCGCAACCGGTTTCTGATACAACTCGATGAAGTTGTTCTACGGTTTCATGGTTCTTCCTAATCCGAACTTGATGATCTGGTATAATTTTCTTTTAATTTTAAATTTTCCAGGTTTTAAGAAAGTACCCATCACTTTCCTTTATAGCAGTAAAAATATATGTTATCAATTTGACGCATCTTTTCGGTAGATTTCTGAGTATTTTACCACTTATCAAATCATGCTCAGGTGCTTTTTCTGGATTTATATTTTTCTTGATCATTTTTTGTACATTGCACCATTTGTATTTAATTGGTTCGATTTTAGAAGTGTCTTCTTCAGCATGTAGTAATTCTGGGTTTCCAATTTGTTCGTTGAGTGATACATTGCTGTGGTGTTGTTATGTTATTTAATAACGCCTCTTTATGCTTTTCACGGTTGCCATCATTCCTATAGAAGAGAAGATTAGATTGTTATTGCTTTGAAACAATTTGAACCATTCTTGGAATTGCTAAGTATCCTTTTAACTGGCAAATAAATTAAACTCGGCAACATTTTTGAAACCGGCGCCAATTGCAAAAAAATACTTCTAGATATGTACAATAAATAAAAACAAATTATTTCATATATTTCAACAAAATTATGTTAATGGATAAACCCAGTTATATTTTTAAGATTAATTTTAACTTTGTTTTCTCTACCTGTGAACCATAAAAATTTTATTACTATTCTACGTAACGTAAATAAAAAACATTAATTTTTCAAAAAAAAAACTACTGCTCGTTGATGTATTTTTTTAGTTGATTAAACTCACCCGGAAGCCGCTTTAATTGCCTCATTGACATACTCATTAAACCATCCTCCACATAGCTCATAGATGTTACTTCAAAAACAATTTAGGCTTTCTTAAGTAAAGCCTACAGAACGTTTTAAATTTAATTTTTCTTCAATAGAAAAAATGGCTGTAGCAATTTTCATCTAATTTTTTTTGGCAAATTACCAACGTGGTAACTTATTTTGTTTCATTTAATGATGGTTTTGTGTTAAGTTTCAGTGGCTATAAATGATCGACATTTACCAGCTGTAACATCAGTTTTTGCGATAATTTTAACCAAATAGTTGTATTCTTGTTGTGATAAGACTTTAGCTACTCGTTCTTTGATAACTTTTATCACCACAAACTATATATTTCTTAAGATAAAAACTTTTACTACACCCAATTTAAAAACTTATTGTGAAACAACTAAAATCTAACAGCAAAATGTTAAAAAAATGCCTCAAATGAAACCAACCTAGTTTTTGTATAAAAATATTTGTTCCGTACTCTGTAGAATAGCAACGAATACATTCATCTTTGGTCGACTCAAAGATGAATGTATTCGTGCATCGAACTAACAGCTTAATTTCTTGTTTCAAATTGGTTCAACTCGGCTTCTGATTCGTGTTATTTTCCATTTTCATCATTCAAGTGGCAAGTATAAAAGATGGGTGTTTAGCAGTAATGAAAATGTACGGCGGTGGTCATGTAAGCAGAGTCATTGACTTTTGATTCGTGGACCTGAATTCAATACAATAAATACCAATTCATCTTCGTGTCATACAGCTTTGTCGTAGGTGCAACGATTAGTATCGCATTCAGAAATTGGGTCTCAGTTTTCTGTTTTATCGACATCTGAACACTTATACAAATACAACACATCATCAATTTGTGTAGATTCATACCACAGCTTCTTTCTATTTCAAGAATTATATTGTTTACAATTTATTTCCAATATAGTGCTGCTTCCCAATTGAAGCTATGTGCCCTCATCTGGATTTAATGCGATTATCTCAAACTCCGATGCGTTGGAATTATGACATATACTTAGGTTCAAAATTGTTCTCCTATAACACAACCGTAAATAATTCATCCCAGGATTTGTTGGTTCATTCCAGGATTTTTATCATTTATATTTTATACTATACCAGACTATTTCGTCAACTAAAAGTATATATGTATACAGTGGTACAAAAATGATTATCCCAGACTTTTTTAATATGTAATTTATTTTGTGAAAATAAAATTCTCCTGGGCAGGTCGTTCAAAAAACTGCTATTTTCTCAAAGCGATTAAGTTAAGAACTCTGAAAGCAACCCTTATGCCAGCTTTGATAATTTTTTGACTGTTGGAATTGCCGCTATATAAATAAATTTGTCGCCTTTGCCAACTTCTTCATCGAATAAATTAGCGGCTAATTGGGATCGGACCATAAGATATGCACACAATAAGTTAAAATTGTTCACTGATGTATGAATTTATTGAAGACATATATATTCGTTATTGTTCAAAAACTATGTTGTGAAGGCTAAGTTTGAACTATTTCGTCGAACTTAACAATATCGGTGTGGTTAAGCAAAAAGTTTATACTAAAAGTTGATTAGGTTTAAATAACACTCCCCAGGGCGGAAAAGTAGGCAAGCTTATCACCCAACATCTACAGGGACTGAACTAAACCATTACTTTTCCTTTGTATTGTCAGAAACTCTTTACCAATTCCGCTATCTATACAAAGGTGCATCTTTATTTCACAATATGTATAGACTGAATTCATCATATGGGTATTGTAATATTTTAGGAGATTAACGTTTAATATGATCATTCAAGTATTTGTTTTCCCACCGTTAGCTTCCACTAACACTCAAAGTAAGTCTTCAATTTAGTGGCATAATTATGTAAAAGAAATGATTAACAAATTTGAAATGTATCCAAATGTTTCTTGATATGTAAATTAAGGTAAGTGGCTCTTCACAACACTTTCTTTAACTACCTTGGACTAGTGGTCTAACAACACGTTAATTTTCTATTTTATTGAAGGCAAATTATCCCTTTGTCATTCAAGTAGTCCTTTAGTAGATAGTCCTTTTTTTAAATGGTCAAAAAAATTCAGAAAAGCATTTTACAATTTAACTAATCTTTTTTAAAATTTCAATTAATAAAATCTTTTATATTTTTAACGTCTATTACAATGTGTACCATGCATCCAAATTATCAGTTTTATTCCAAATTCCACTCCGAAAATCAGACTAGCGATTTTTTTCGGAGAATTGAAATATTGCAAATAAGTTTAAAATGAGTTAGAAGTCCCATTTTTTTAAATCAATATAATAGATTTGCTTCTTCTTTTTAGTTGGCCACAGTCACATTGGAACAGGGTTCAATTATTCTTAATATAAATTATAATTTTATTTTGTTTGGAAGGTTTTCGACTTCAATATTAATTTTTTTATAGATCGAATTTAAATTGAAATTTCGCTAAGTATAAGTTTAACTTCAAACCCAATGTTGAATTCTATGTTATGTTAGATATGAAATTCTTGAAAAATGTAAAATCTAATATTTTGTTCAAATAAAAATTTAAATTTTGAAGAGAGGTGGTTTTGATTAGTATAATACCAATTTTATTTGAATTTAACAAATAACTGTTTTATTATTAAGTCTAAACCCTACTTTAAAGATTGGTTTGTTAAAACTTTCTTAACCAAAAATTACTCAGATTACTAAAATATGTTTAGCCAATATTTCTTCGATTAGTTAAGATGCTTTATAATGTAAATTACAAAACTGGTCTGTCTGCAGTTGTCAATATTCATATATGATTTTTAAAAGCGGACAAACCATAACATGGTACTGCTGACAATTTTGAAATCTTCTACTCATTTCTATTGGAATTTTTTAAACTTTACATTTTTCAACTCCTTATTTGTGCTTAGTTAAATTCTACACCTTCATATGACAAAATTCACCTTCTGAATTAATGGTTGTTAACCATACTTTAAATATAATACTTTTAAGCATTTGGCAAGTTTTATCATGACTGCTTCTTGCAGAAACTCAAGAGAATGGATTGTAACATTTTGCCAGTGGATTGGATAGGATCCTATCTGAATTCAAGAACACAAATTGTAAAGATTAGTCATTCAGGTCACATGCTTTTCATCCTTTTCATAAACGACGTGGTGAATTGTTTGAGTTATTCCGACATTCTCATTTATGCGGACGACATAAAAATATTCAAAACTATTTACTCGCACCAATGATGCAATACACTTCCTATCTGATTTCACAAGTTTTTTTAAGTATTTATGTGTAATCTTTACTCCGAACTTATCTTTATACTTTTCTTAGTGTTCCGAAATGTTTAGTTTGTTCGATATAAACACTCCATTGCATTTCACCTAAATCACTCTACATACGCATTTAAGGAATTAATATTGAAAGCTCCTTCAAGTTTTTGGGAATTAATCATAATAGTATTTTCTGTAGCCAGTAAATTACAAATTACAAGCAACCATTACGCTCCACCGAGCGAAACCGACTGTTTATCGTTTCTTCATTTAAAAGACTTTTTTTCATTTAAGACTTTTAAAAAGATTTGCCAGATTCATCTGTGATGGGGATTTCTTTATTCCATCATTTGTTTGAGTTGACCGATTTGTTGATTTGACCACTGATAATTCGTTTTTCCCGGATAGTAAGTGATCTAACTGAGATTTTGAAACCATTTAACACCGCGAATAACACGTTTAATATACGAAACTATTTCCTTTCATTTTTTTTATTGCAAACAGAAAGGAACGTTTTAAAAGAAACAAAAAATATGGTCTATTACAATGTGTACCATGCATCCAAATTATCAGTTTTATTCCAAATTCCACTCCGAAAATCAGACTAGCGATTTTTTTCGGAGAATTGAAATATTGCAAATAAGTTTAAAATGAGTTAGAAGTCCCATTTTTTTAAATCAATATAATAGATTTGCTTCTTCTTTTTAGTTGGCCACAGTCACATTGGAACAGGGTTCAATTATTCTTAATATAAATTATAATTTTATTTTGTTTGGAAGGTTTTCGACTTCAATATTAATTTTTTTATAGATCGAATTTAAATTGAAATTTCGCTAAGTATAAGTTTAACTTCAAACCCAATGTTGAATTCTATGTTATGTTAGATATGAAATTCTTGAAAAATGTAAAATCTAATATTTTGTTCAAATAAAAATTTAAATTTTGAAGAGAGGTGGTTTTGATTAGTATAATACCAATTTTATTTGAATTTAACAAATAACTGTTTTATTATTAAGTCTAAACCCTACTTTAAAGATTGGTTTGTTAAAACTTTCTTAACCAAAAATTACTCAGATTACTAAAATATGTTTAGCCAATATTTCTTCGATTAGTTAAGATGCTTTATAATGTAAATTACAAAACTGGTCTGTCTGCAGTTGTCAATATTCATATATGATTTTTAAAAGCGGACAAACCATAACATGGTACTGCTGACAATTTTGAAATCTTCTACTCATTTCTATTGGAATTTTTTAAACTTTACATTTTTCAACTCCTTATTTGTGCTTAGTTAAATTCTACACCTTCATATGACAAAATTCACCTTCTGAATTAATGGTTGTTAACCATACTTTAAATATAATACTTTTAAGCATTTGGCAAGTTTTATCATGACTGCTTCTTGCAGAAACTCAAGAGAATGGATTGTAACATTTTGCCAGTGGATTGGATAGGATCCTATCTGAATTCAAGAACACAAATTGTAAAGATTAGTCATTCAGGTCACATGCTTTTCATCCTTTTCATAAACGACGTGGTGAATTGTTTGAGTTATTCCGACATTCTCATTTATGCGGACGACATAAAAATATTCAAAACTATTTACTCGCACCAATGATGCAATACACTTCCTATCTGATTTCACAAGTTTTTTTAAGTATTTATGTGTAATCTTTACTCCGAACTTATCTTTATACTTTTCTTAGTGTTCCGAAATGTTTAGTTTGTTCGATATAAACACTCCATTGCATTTCACCTAAATCACTCTACATACGCATTTAAGGAATTAATATTGAAAGCTCCTTCAAGTTTTTGGGAATTAATCATAATAGTATTTTCTGTAGCCAGTAAATTACAAATTACAAGCAACCATTACGCTCCACCGAGCGAAACCGACTGTTTATCGTTTCTTCATTTAAAAGACTTTTTTTCATTTAAGACTTTTAAAAAGATTTGCCAGATTCATCTGTGATGGGGATTTCTTTATTCCATCATTTGTTTGAGTTGACCGATTTGTTGATTTGACCACTGATAATTCGTTTTTCCCGGATAGTAAGTGATCTAACTGAGATTTTGAAACCATTTAACACCGCGAATAACACGTTTAATATACGAAACTATTTCCTTTCATTTTTTTTATTGCAAACAGAAAGGAACGTTTTAAAAGAAACAAAAAATATGGTTGCTATAGCAACTAGACATGAACGAAGAAATTAAAAATCTAATTTGTTCGTTTGTTTCAGTATATCTAAAACTACGGTTCAGCGCTGTTGTGTCAGGGCCGTAAACACGTTTTAATTAAAGTTATGAGAAAGCTTATGTTCAAAACTTTTACGGTTTTTAAATAGCTTATTGCGGAACAGATGATTCCTCAAACCAGTTCATAGATCACAATGTTTTATTCATATATAGATAATAATTCGTGTATACACATAGTGCAATAGGCTAATCCTCTTCAATGTCAAAATTACCATATGTATAAAAATTCGAGAACAAACATAAAATTACCATTTAAATAACCAAAAAAAAAAAAATAATAATAATAAAAAGCCGGCAATAAATTGTATTTACATTTTCATTTCTATTTTATTTCAGATTTGGACTTTTTATACCACTACCCCCGCGATAGAAAGATAACAAGGAGGTACCAAAAAATGTGAACATTTAAATTTTGTATCAGGTAAAAAGAATTTTTGTCGTATATATACATATTTTTTCATACAGCTATATACTATACACAATTCTTTTTACGGCGGTTTTTGATCCATTAACATGATTTATAATAACAACAAAGCCAATAAATTTAAAAACCAACGAAAACATTTCCCTTACTTTGAACGTACGCATACTTAACCGTCTTATATACAAAAACGTGTATATATTAAAAAAAAATAAAAGTGACTGCGAAGTGGCTTATATATACATACAGACATACATTTCCAATTTTATTGTTCCGAAAATATTTTATTGCTCCACACAGTTTTCTCCGAAATATCCAAACAATAAAACAAATGATTGATAAATAATATTGAGAAAATCCTTTCTAAATACACAATTTGTTGTTGCAAGTATATATGTATGTATGTAGCTTTAAAAGCTAACCGATAACAACAACAAAAGACTGTATAAAGCTCACTTAAATACCGACACAGTTTTTCCAGCTGGAAAAATAAAATTTATTTCTTCTTTCTGCTTATATTTTTGTGTGTTTGTTAAGATTCTTCAAAAATTTTCATTTTCAAGCGAACGATAAACCTCGACTTTTTATTTTTTTTCATATGAGAGGAAACAAATAATTTTATTTCTGTAGTGGAAAAACTTAAATTTTTTTTTACTGTGTGCAGAAAAAAAAAGAAAATCAACAACAGAATAACAGAAAAATATCGTCGAAATAAATGTGTTTTGTGGGTAAAGTGTTTTCCGTTTATTTTATTCTTAAAAATAAATCTATGTATGTATGTTAGTACGTACTACAGTGTATTATATACGTATGTACATTGTACATATATGAATATACAGTTGAACCGATTTTCCAATCACCGATTTTATATCCACCACTACCTACACATATAACACGAATATTCTTATATATTATGTTTTATGACAGCATATACATACTTTATTTTAGTAGGTTATATCAAATCAAAAGGAATATACATATGTACATAGCTATCTACATAAAAGAGGCAGAATTGGAAAAACCGGGAAAATGTTCAATTGAAAATGGAAAGTTTGATGGGAAAAGAAATACATTTTAAAGAAATAAATAAATAAAAGTTTTTTTTTATTTTATTTTTTTAAATAAGAAAAATAAAATTAAAAGATTTCTTTTCCAAATTTCTTTATTGTAAAGCGGGTTATACTTTTAATGTGTCATAATATAATTTTTGGCTGTTCTTCTGCGGTGACGACACTGACACAGAGATAGGGTGAAAATTAACACGGAAAACTTTTATTTATTTATATTTTGATTTGATCTGCTTTTTTGGAAAAGTTTTCCTCTTTTTTTTTGTAATGTTTTTTTTCATTTAGAGAAGTGGTTTGTTGAAAAATTTAGATAATTTTTCGTAAATTAATTTTTTATTGTACCCCAATGTAGTATATAAAAATTAGGGAAATTTATTCTGATTTTTAAGGCTGTGTTGATTAAAAGTACGGTATAAAAAGTTTGGAAGTACATAGGATCCATTTCTATAATATACGATTTTATTGCACAGCAAAATGAGTGCGCGCTAAAAATTAGTAGGCGGGTGTGAGCTTTCCTGATAGTTGCTCATATTTGTATACTTAATTGACCAGCTAAATTGACAAAGCCTAACTTATTCACAATGTTCTTATTGATGGAAATCTTGAATTCTTGAAATACTTACATACATTTTAAATTCCCAAATACTAAAATTTCAAAACAACAAAATAGGCTTATTAAATCCCAAAAGGCTGCACAAGGTAATTTCTAAATTCCATAGTTACAAAATTCTTAAATCTAGTTGGTTTGAAAAATGGTGAAGATTATGCAGTCACAGTTCGCAAACCTAAAGCACTTTTTGGTCGTCGTGAAGCACCTTCTCGGCCGGAAATAGTAAAACTGGTGGAAAAAATTGAGCTGTTGGGACAAGTTAGTGATGTGACGAATCGAAACCGTGTGCGTCGCTCAAGAACAACAGAGAATATTGCTGCTGTAGCCTTAGTGTTTAAGAAAACCCAGGTTTGTCGATTCCTCGTCGATCTTTGGAATTATACATTACACAAACGACATTACACCGTATTTTGCATAAAAACTTAGGTCTTAAGGCTTTTAAAGTTCAGTTAACACAAAAACACAAGCCGGTCGATCACCATAAACGTCGTATCTTCGCTGATTATGGCTTTCAAATGCATCAAAATGATCCGGATTTTCATCGAAAAAACATCTTCAGTGATGAGGCTCATTTTCACCTCGGAGGCTACGTTAAAAAATTGTTGCAGAATTGTTGCATTTGGGGCTCAGAAAATCCAAGAATGATTGTTGGAAAGCCTCTCCATCCTCAACGTGTCACTGTTTGGTGCGGTTTTTGGGTTGGCAGTGTGATTGGACCTTATTTTTTCGAAAATGAGGCTGGAGCAATTGTTACGGTGAATGAATTGCGCTATCGGTCTTTGATTAATGATTTTTTATGGCCGGAATTGGAAGATATTGATTTGGACGATGTTTATTTTCAGCTAGACGACGCTACGTGCCATACAAGCAACGAAACAATCGCAATTTTGCAAGAAAAGTTTCCTGACCGTGTTATTTCTCGAAGAGGTGATCACAATTGACCACCGATATCTTGTGATTTAACACCTTTCGATCGGTGATTAAATTGAAAACATCTATGACCCTCTATTGGAATGTAGAACTCATGGGCCGACCCATCTTTCATGTCACTGTACAGGGTGACATGGAGCTATGCAATGCGCAGGTGGTATACTGTACTTGTGTGAATGGGATGAATGAATGGATTGAGTGAATGTTGTGTGAATGTAAGGTAAGGCTATGGACCGTAAAAGTGTCTATGCCAAGTCCTTTTTTAAAAAAAAAAAAAAAAAAAACAAAAAACACCTTAGACCATTTTCTTTGGGGCCACGTGAAAGATATGGTCTATACCAATGCTCTATCGAGGACATACAGCCGCAAATGTGCGAATTAGTCATGGACAATTTCATGAAAAGGATATGGTGCTGCTAGACGTGGCGGCCATTTGGCTGATATCATTTTCAAATGTTAATGGCATACCTTCCTCATTACAATGAAATGAACATTCATTGATTTCTCTTAAAAAATACTCGTTTTTTTAATATCAAAATTAAACCTTTTATTGGAAAACCCTTTATAAGCAAATTTTTGCCTAATATTTTCAAATTTACATTATTTAAAAAATGTTCCTAAAATGTAAATAATTAATAAATTTTCTATTTAAATTTTAAAATTTTTGTCGAATTTTAATTTTTTTTAAATTTAAAAATTCAAAATTATGAACTTTTCAACCTTGTTTTACGTACATAATTCAGAAGTTTCATTTCGGCATATCGAATTTACAAAAGTGTTATCAAATGAGGTTGGGGCAAAAAACCGCAGTGCTTATTAAAGTGCTGAATCTCATCAGTTCGATAGTTTATCGTTTCCAATTCCATTTATGCCAGAAAATAATTTACGGGTTCAAATTACTTAAATTTCGCTCAAAACATAAAAACATGTCATCATCTTGATAAAAGTTTAAAAATTATTAATTTTATTGTGATATTTAAAATTTGATTACATGAAATTTTATTTTTGAAGTTCGTTGAATTTTTTTCAGAATTAAAATTCTCTCTGCTTTAATTTTAACTTCAGTTCAAAAATGAAAATTTGGAATTTAAATTTTATACATAAAAAAATTAATAAAAAGGAATTCGAAATAGTTTCGAATGAGAAATGTAATTTCATTTAATTCCACTCCAAATTGGGCGATAAACTAAATTTCACTCAAATATTTTTCACTCAAATAGTTTTATATATACGAATTTGATTGCAAGAGACACTTACCGACTCATGTTTCTTTCCGACTTTCAAATTCACTCAACAGCGAGAGATTTGAAACAAAGTATCAAGTCAAATGATAAAATGAAACCCGTACATATTTTTAATTTTTCTTATAGCAACTCTGGATTAGCAGGATGTCCAATAAGGATGCCGCAAAATTAACGCAAGATTTGAATTAAATAGAAAACACAGTTTTTAATTTTCAGATTGTGACTTTTTTATTGAATAATAAAATACATATAGGATAGGGTTATTTATGGAATATCACATCGGGCAAATCGCCTCCACAGCTTTGCTGGCACATACGCTCTCTTTTATCGAAATTCTCCATGACCTTTTTGCATAAATGTGGCTGAATTTCGTTGATGTAGCGTTTAATTTCCTCCTGTAATCCTCGGGTGGTTGTGGGCTTGTTGACTAAGACTTTTGACTTCAAATAACCCTATAAAAAGTAATCTAATGGTGTTAAATCACAAGATCTAGGAGGCCAATTCTGATCACCGATACGAGAGAGTGCACGACTAGGAAATGTCTCAATTACATGTGGGTTCTCTGTATTCCAAATGCGGCAATTTTGGCGATTAACAAAGCAATCAAGGTGAAAATGTACTTCATCGATTAGGATGATTTTGCTCGAAAAACCAGCATCCACTTGTTGATGCTCAGTAATCCATTCAACGAAATCTCTTCGCTGTGCATGATCATTAGGCTTCAGTTGTTGTGTTAATTGAATTTTGTAAGCATGAGGACACAGATCTTTAGTGAGTATGCGCTGCAGAGAGCTTCTTGAAATTTGCAATTCTTGTCCACGACGCCGAATTAACGTTCCTGGATTTTCACCAACACTCTCACGCACTGCTTCGATATTGACATTTGAACGGCTTGTTGTTGGACGACCAGTGTGTTTGGTGTCTCCAACTGATCCAGTCTCCTTGAATTTTTCAATTAATCTCTTAATAGTTGACGAAGTTTAAACACTATTCCGACCATATTTTGTATGAAATTTTCAAACTGCGGCTGCCAAACTTTCATTATTTTAAAGATATTCTTCAATAATGAAAATACGTTCTTCTATCGTATAACGCCACATTTATACTAACCCTAACCTCTCAGCTGTCAAATTATTTTCTTTTTGGAGTTTCCAACACTTTACTGCCCAAATGGCGGCAAATTCAAATCTATTTTTAAAACTCCGCTCATACTTGACATAAGGCACATCACCCTAATCTCCGATCTTAGAAAAGATTTAAATAGTCCTTGTCTCCAAGATGTCTACATAACTTTTCATAACGCACTGGACATTTTACTATGCAATGGTAAGGTTGGATTATTGTTTTTACCCCGTTTTAGTAAATATATGCTACAATAATTATTCATGAGCAATGACCGCACAACAAAATAGGATTTAGCAAGGTTTTAAAATGTAATCACGTTCTACAGACTGGTCACTGATTGTTGAGGCAAACAAAACTAAATGCCCAAAAATCTCTACAAGACAAAAGATCGCCTTATATTTTACTATCCGGAATACGAGTTAAAGAACTTATTTGTTCTTTAGATGCTTATTAAGAATTAGAGACTGGGTTGATAAGCTATAATTGTACCACAACTTGCAAAGATTTTTTACAAATCATTTTAACACCTTTACGTGAAGGTAACTGTTCTTCTACATATCTAACACCAAATTAGTTGTTAAATTTTATTTTTTAGCAAATATGTTCTCAATTAGGACATATTAAAATAACGTATTCGGGGTAGCACTTGTATCTGAATTTTTTTTCTAAAAAAACAATTTTCAGAAGGTTTAGCGAATCGAAATAAAAATTTGTTAATGCACAACTTGAGGATGAATCTACATTGCCAAATGAGATAGCGTGCCCTCCAAATATTTTGCAAAATTTATTTTTATTTTGGTATTCCGTAGTTCCTTAGAATACTGAATATTCTGAAAGTTTTTACGAAGTTCCAGAGCAGGTTACTCGAAATAAAATAAATGCAAATTATCTCAATCTAATTAGCAAAATATAATTCCACAGAAACGCAATTTTGTCAATTTGAAAAGGCTAGCAAATTTTAAACCATGAAATATTTGTAAATTGTATTTCAATGGAATTCATAATTTTTGTTAAAATCTTCAAAATTATAGAAAGTTTTATGAGGTTCTAGCGTAGGTAAATAAATATATTGATGAAAATTATGATTTCCTGAATCTGGTTAGCGAATATAATTTCATGGTCACGAGATTTTGATAATGTAAAGGGTGTTTTTTTTAGAAGCTCACAACTTTGAGTTGGCAACACTGCTTTATTTGACAACCTATTTAACAGCTGATAGTTGCATTTTGTTTAGTTTGCTTTGACATTTCATTATGGATAGACTTACATCAGAGCAACGCTTGCAAATTGTTGAATTTTTTTATCAAAATAATTGTTCTGTTCGTCAAACTTATCGTGCACTTCGTCCATTTTATGGCGTACATAATCGTCCTTCAGAGCGGCTAATTGGAATAACAATAGATCGTTTTGGGACCACATTTACTCTTAATGATAATGTGCATCTTGTGAGACGCCGAACAATGCGCATTGAAGAAGCTGTAGCCGCTGTACAGGAAAGCATTGAAGAAGATCCAAATCAATCAATACGTCGCCGTTCTCTGCAACTGGGGTTGCGTCCTTCCACTTTATGGAAAATTTTACGAAAGGATCTTGGCTTAAAAGCTTTCAAGATTCAACTAATCTGCAGGAATTAAAGCCAAACGACCATCGTATGCGCCGCCAATTCGGCGAATAGGCTGAAGCACAAATTGATATTGATTTTGAATTTCCATTCAAAATTTTGTTCTCCGATGAACCCCGTTTTTGGTTGAATGGGTACGTAAATAAGCAGAATTGTCGCATTTGGAGTGAGGATAATCCACACGCTTTTGTCCACAGAAAATTACTGTTTGGTGCGCTTTATGGGCTGGCGAAGTCATTGGTCCATATGTCTTCATAAACGATGATGGTCAGAATGTTGCTGTCAATGGTGAGCGGTATAGGGACATAAGTAGAAATTTTTTCTTACCTCGATTAGCTGGCATTAATCTTGCTGACATGTGGTTCCAACAGGACGGAGCCACATGCCACACAGCGCGAGTTACAATTGATTTACTCAAAGAAACTTGAAGAAGAATCTGAACCAGTATATAGTAATCAATGCTTTAAATGAAAGTACTACATTCTTGATAAGCAATTCTCGGGAAGATGTTTTAATGAAAAAGTTTTTCATGTTCCAGAAAAGCCATGAAACGTGTACCAGTATATACTATAACAAAATATATAAATAGAATAATTCAAAAATAACAACTCGCAAGTAACTCAAAATGTTTGGAAATTATATTTCAATGAAATTCATGATTTGTTGAAAACTTCAAAATTCTAGGAGGTTTTATGAGGTTGTAGCCCAGGTTGCTCAATGTCTGTATGATAGATAATCATTTTATGAATTTATAAAAGGTTGTTTTTGTTAGCAAAATATAATTTGATAGATACGAGATTTTGACAATTTAGAATGCTATAAATGTTTTAGTAAAATTTACAAAATTCTTAGGTTTTTAGCGTAGATAACCCAAACTCTGGATGAAAGATAACAAATTTTTATTTTTTGTTCAGTAAGCAAAATTTAATTTCATAGACGCGAGATTTTGACAAATTTGAAATTGTCTAAAATCCTGCGAAATGTTAGAAAGGTTGTACCTGAGGAAATTCTTAGTTTTACAAAATTTTCCAAATTTCTAGTTAAAATTGAAGAGAAATTTCGTATGTGGGATTTAAGAAGAAATCTGTACTATATACTCGTAGTAGTTTTGAATGATTTTAACGAAAGTATTGCTTAGTTTTACTAAATTCAATTTTGTATCTATTTTAGTAGAAAAAACGACGCCATGCTATACCAAACATATAAAATGAGAAACCATTTTAATGCAGAAAATTTTACTAAAAAAATATTCATCTATGTTTCAAGTGTTTTAAACAAATAATATTTCCCCCAACCTCTATTACCTTGTTATCACATAATAAGTTTATGTTATGCGCTTTTCATAAAACAAAAGAAATAGAACCCGAACAATAATCCGTTATGTAATTCCAAAGTATAAGTATTAAGCAAAGTTTGTTTAGTGAAACAGATGCCCGTATACACACACATACAAATAACAATTCGTTGAAACAATACAAATTAATTCAGTTTCAAAAGAATCATATAATACCAACAACTATCTAGAATTTTTTTTTTAAACACTCAAAAAAATAAACAACAACAACTATCGTACTTTTTATTCTTAGTATTCCAACAGGAATACCAGTGCATAGCATAAAAACAATAATCATAATAATCATTTGATTTAAATGGATTAAAATTAACTCTTAACATTCCTTTTACACAGCATTTTCCATAAATTATTTAAATATTTTCATCACGTTTCAATTATTTTCCTATTTTAGTTGCTTTTCACACAAATCACGGTATGAGCACCAAAAAAAAAAAAAAATTAACATAAAGAAGAAGAATACAATTGAAAAGGAAAACGCAAAGCTAAAAAGCTCCTTTCTTTTTTAATTTTATTTCTGTAAATAATTTTTAAGTTTTTATTTCGTTGGAATTGAATTGAAGTTGAATTCAATACAGTTTTTGTTTGAAATGCATTTATGTGAGGAAAATTATGTGATTTTTCCAACAACAATTATATAAATAAACCCTGAAATGAATTTGAGCTACGAGTATATAGTATAGTTAGTACATGTACAATATATGTATTCGATATTTTATGTTTAAAGGGTGATAAGAGGTGATTACTTGTTATCATTTATTTTTTGTTTCCCAAAATGATAATTTTCCGAATTTTCATTTCCTTTTTATTCAATGTCACCCTTGTGCCTTGTTTTTATTTTTTATTATGTGTTTGTATGTTTTGTGTTTATCTCTGCTTGATTCACACAAGTTTATTTCTTGTATGTGTGTTTCTTCGTTCGGTTTTGTGTTTCGAAATGAAAGCGCACAAGAAAATGTATATAGAATAGAAATATATAAAAAAAAACACGGTAATATTTTAGGTAGAAAACGGAAAAAATTATTATTTGATTATAAAATAAAAAAAAAAAGTTTTCATTTTCCAATTTTTTATTTTATTTTTTACTGTTGTGTTTTCCGTATTAAGAAATTGAAGGAAGAAACAAAATTGAGGAAAATCCAATTTTGAAGTGACAGAAGATTTTTCTTTATTAAAGTTTTGTTGTTGTTGTTGGTGCGATTATATTTTACCTAAACCAGAAATTTGAATTTAAATGACGAAAAAGGAAGGACATAATTTATTTTGGCAGGGAAGTTTTTGTTTGGTGGATCTTTGGAGGAGTTAGTTATGGTGGATCATCTATTCTTAAATGATTTTTTCAGTTTATTTTTGACGCCAGCAATAATATTTTAAAACAAAGCGTGTAATTTTCAGCATTTCTTTCAGAATTAGTACTCCTAGAAATAACGTACGAACGAATTCCTTATTACTAGCAATTAATTGTACAATCCAACGCATAAGGCTGACACCGATTAAAAAACAGTCTCGTTCGTTCAAAGGGAATATAGTAGTACAGATATGGACCGAAAACTAAAAAAATTAAAGAACAACCAGAAGAAAACCACTACCATTACATGTTATTTAAACCCCAAACTCTTTATTATTTATATAGGTATAAGACGATGAGAATGTTCCATCTATGTTGACAGGCGGTACAGAAGTGAAGTCTCACAGTATGATTGTTATATGCCTGGTTATACCATTTGGTTGACCTCGTCCATACGATACATAATATACTTCGGTCATACGAACATATTTCTTATGACTATGTTCATGTACTGAGAGTAGCAAGCACATTCTTCCCTCACAAAAACATACATCTAGAGACATGGACACATCCTCGTGGAACTTCCCGCAGCCAAATTGACCATGTGTTAGTTTCTAAAGGACGGGCTCGGGTTGTGCAGGATGTGAGAACTTATCGGTCAGCAACCAAATACGTAGGTAGCGATCATCATTTAGTCGCTGCAAAGCTACGATGGAAGTTTTTGTACAAGTCTGGGAACACAGCGAACCGCATGGTACGTTTCGACTGTGAAAGTCTGGTAAATGAAGATCACAAGAAACGATATCAGGATCTTGTCAGCAACAACATTGAAGGAGCCAATTACCAGTCTGACTGCGTGAACTCTGTCTGGGAGGTACTGAAAACTTCGGTTGTCAGTGCTGCTCAACAGACTTTAGGTATAGTGAAAGTCAGACCCAAGAATGATTGGTTTGATGACGAGTGTCGTCTTGCAGTTGAGCAACAAAATATAGCCCATAGTGAAGTGCAACAACGTCTCACAATCGCGAGGAAAAACAAGGCTGCTCTGGCGAGAAGGGCAGCTAAGCGGATTGGTAGGCGGAAGAAGCGAGAATGGTGGAAGTCCGAGGTTCTGAAAGTACAACAACTCAGCAATGAGCGCAGTTCACGTAATTTCTTTAAACGAATTACTGGATTGCACCATACTTTCAGGCCTTCGTCAACCGCCATTCGGGACCGGGATGGAAACGTCTGTGTCAACATCGACGCAGTACTTGACGCATGGAGTGGACACTTTACAGAGCTGCTTGATGTTCATCATGCGTCACAGACTGTTGTTGAGCCACCTCTAAGACAGACTGCGGAGATTTGCACTGAGGAGCCATCCCATGAGGAATTCACTAAGGCCATGCAGCGATTGAAACGAAACCGCTCACCTGGAGTGAACTGCATTAATTCGGAGCTCTTGATATTCGGAGGGGATACTTTGTGGAACTGTCTTTTCGACCTTATTCGATTAGTATGGCGAACCGAAGTTATGCCTGACGAATGGAAAGTGGCCGCGATATGCCCCATCTTCAAGAAGGGAGACCGCTTGAAGTGTGAGAATTATCGCGGTATAGCTCTCCTTTGCACATCATACAAGTTACTATCATACATTGTATTGGATAGAATCACTCCTCTGGCGGAGGGCTTGGTTGGTGACTATCAAGGAGGATTTCGTCCGAATCGATCAGTCACTGATCAGGTCTTTTCGCTGCGGATGATTCTATCTAAATATTATGAGACATCCATCTCCGTACATCAGGTGTTCCTGGATTTCCGGCAGGCCTACGACTCGATCAATCGAGAGAGTTTGTGGTCTGCCCTGGAATACCTAGGAATGCCAACAAAATTGGTACGACTGTGTAGGATGACAGTGACGCAGTCTCAATGCTGTGTTAAGGTTGAGAACAGGCTATCGAAAATTTTTGCAGTTAACTCGGGTGTTCGGCAGGGAGATGCTCTGTCCCCGATACTCTTTAATCTCATGTTGGAGTACATATTTCGTAAAACTGAAACACCTCAGCGCAACATCTTATATCGCCAGTCCAATCAAGTGCTTGCATATGCAGATGACATATGCGTGATTGGACTGAATAGCAACGGAGTGAAAGAAATACTTGATCCGCTTGTAGAGTTTTCAGCTTCAGTTGGACTTCAGATCAATGAGTCCAAAACGAAATACCTGATCTCTGGTTTTAGGGACAATGGCACACCAGATTTTAGTAGTGGCCACCACACGTTTGAGGGAGTGAGGAGGTTCAAATATTTGGGTTCTCTTATCACTCACGATAACAGTGTGGGTGAGGATATTAAAGTGCGGCTGGCAGCTGGCAGTCGTTCTTTGTATCCTCTAAGGCCACTGCTAAAATCTAAACACTTATCAAGTGCCGTGAAGCTGAAGCTTTACAAAGCGTTGATCAGGCCCGTTGTTATGGATGGATGTGAAAGTTGGGCGCTGACGGATGAGTACGAGAGATGGCTCCTTACATTTGAGAGAAGAATCATGCGTGTGATTTACGGCCCTAAACGCGAAATAGATGGTACATACCGAGCTCTGTACAATTTCGAGATCAGAGATCTGATGAAGATCCCCGATATTGTACATGAAGTTAGAACCCAGCGAGTGCGCTGGCTCGGTCACGTTCTGCGTGCTGATCCGGAACGAATTGTGCAGCGATCTCTGAAAGGAGCCACCATATGGTAGGCGCAGAGGTCGTTGCAGGCGACGATGGCTCCACGATGTAGAGAACGACTTGGCCTCTTCTGATTGTCTTAGACAGTATGAAGACCAAGCTCAGGATCGAAACCGTTGGAGCCAAATTGTTGATTCAGTAAGGGGCCAGTAATGGCCTTTAACACTGTTAATTATTATGTTCATGTACAACAAATTTTGAATTTCCATAGTTGCTCAAATAATTTGACACAACATTTTAACTCAAAAAATCTAAACCGTTTTCAGATAAATTTAGTTTGGTCCCAATTTGTTAAAAATGTAAATTTGCGAACATTGTAACTCAAAATCATAAATGCTTAAAATAGCTCAATATTTGGTATTCAAATTATTATTTTTCGTTTAATAATGTTTCAAAGTTGCTCAAAGTTGAGTACTAAACAATTTCTAACTGAACAAGTAAAACTCGAAAAGAGACCTCTGTTCTAATCTTATGGTCAATAAAATCTTCTATACTGAATGTAGTTGCTTAAATTCACCTCTGGATCTTCCGTAGTTGCTCAAAATTGGACAGCACTTCAAATCAAGTTCTAGCTCAAATTTAGAAATTTTAGCTACTGCATCAAATTGTTGCTTCTATCGATGAACACAAAACTTATTTTTTTAGAGTTGCTCAAAATTTTGCAGCTAATCGTAATTCTTGTTAATTGTTTTTCATAGTTGCTTGTATTTTGTAAAGTCCGAACGTAAAATTGTTTTGTTGCTTCTTGCAGTCCAGTATTATTCCTTGTAAACTAACTAGTACACTTTTACTATGAAATGTGCTTCTGAATATTGTTGCTCAAATCCATGTAGTTCAATTTTGGTTTTTAAATTTGATTATTGTAACAATGAAATGTTTTCTGTGGTTTGTCACATAATAAGCACTGCACATAGTTAAAATATAAGTGTAGCTAAATTTATAAACTGACAAATAAGTAGCTGAAAATTATGCACGATAGACGTTGATCCGCAAGATCTGATAGCCTGAGTAACATCTAGTTCATTTTAGAATTATTCAGAGTAATTTAGTCATTATTTAAACCCATTGTTCTATTACCCTAATGCATATTTACAAATAATTTATATTTGGTCTCTTTCCAGGTAAGTCCAAGTTCCGTATATGCCAACCGCGATCAATATCAATCAACATTTAAGGTGAATACAATTTAATCTTATAATAAACGTATAATAGCTATATATACGATTGGTATAGTTGTCTTAATAATTAGTTTGCGGTTTTTTGTTGCACCCACACTATATATATTACATACATATACATAATAAATATACGCTCGCAGACATAAATTGCAACCACAAAATCTAATTGAACCGAAATACGTCATTTCTTCACCCTTATACATGTATAATAAATTTATATACGCAAACCTTGTATAGTGTTGTGCAAAAAATCTAAACAAAAGACGTAAACCGCCAAGACTTATAACGAGTATACAGTTTTATTGCTAGTCTTTCTAAGAATTTATAGTTTTGTTCTTAAAATAACAAAATTATGAAAAATTAATTGGCGATCATATACATTTATATTTTGAGCGCGCACACACACTTAAGAAAACCGCGCTCACGATTAATTAATAATTAATAGTTTGCGTATTCTTTTGTTTTATAATATTTCTTAAATAATTGGATATTAATTTTAATTGTGTGCGGTTTAAACGATTTAACATACAGGATGACTTTTATTTTCTTTTAACTTTTACAAAAACATATGTTCGTTGTGGCGGTAGACGCACCATGCTCGATCTCGGTGATATATCGATTAGATTTGAACAAAATTCTATTTTTTATAAATAAATAAATTAGCAACTCGCATTAAACTAAAACTAAAATCTAATCTGTGTATTTATATATATGTACTTACGTACGTAACGTACGAGTATATAGCCTATACGGAAAGTTTTTTATGAATTGGTAAAATGTGTGCCAAAGTGCAATAAATACGCGAATTGAATTGTAAAAACAGAAAATTTTAATCCGTGAAAATTTTTTATGGGGTCACCAAAAAGTAACGTTTAAAAAATTCTGTCGGAAATTGTTGGTCGCACTTTAAATTTTGGCTGAAACGTTTATAGAAATAAGGGTGAAAACCCATATCTTATGCAATCATCCCGATTCCGTATCGTTCCAAAAACCGCTAAAAATATTTTTCTTATTATAGTTATTTATTATAAATATTAGGGCATTGCTTATATTTCATAATAAGCAAACACACAAAAGAATGATGATGTGATGAGAAGTTTAAAAAATTAATTAAATTCATAAACAACGCCCTAATTATTTTTTTCCAATTTTTAATTTAGAAGAATTCCGTGTTTTGAGATCAGTATTTTAAAGTGCAGCGACAATTTTAAAATATTTAACAGTTTTGTTTTCGACATAGGCCAAAGAGATTTAATCATCCTTATCTCTTCTTCTGATAGAGCCAACAAGAAACTTAAATTCTTTACTTTTCTCGATTTTTTTTTGGATTCACTTTTAGCTTAATTAGAAGGGGAGATACTAGCCAACTCTCTTTATTTGGTTCTAATTCGGCTATTGCCTTAGAGTGAACAAAAATAGGATTTCCAATCATAAAAATCGTTTTGTTAACTTCTTTGACACAGATAAAAACAAAATTAAACAAACAACATCAGTCGTATCGCTTCTTCATGGTAGAGTTTAGAGTTTCTGGATATTTATTTTCTGATAGATGTTTATAGTTCCAACTTCTACTGGATAATTGTGTCCTGCGGGTATTCGCATAATTTGACTATGAAAAATATGTAACAAAAATTAAATTTTAAAAAATCAATGACACTGATACGGTTGTATGAGTTTTTTTATAAATTTTAATATTAACGCTCTTAACGCTCTTAATATAAATTTTTCGAATATAGAGACATATACAGATAGCTCATGACACTCAACTTGCATTTTCTATCATTGAAAAATTTGCTTCATCGCATACAACTTTTAGTTCAAGAAGTTAAACTATGGGATATTCATTAAAATTAAAAAGTGCTAAAATATTGGTTTCTGTTTGTTAAAATTTTAACAATTTAATTAAAATTTTTAATTCGTAATTTCGTAAATCTTGAAAAATTTTATTTGTCTAAAATACGTAAGCATGTAAATTTTGTAAACTTGGATCGTATGATGTCTTGATCGAAAACACAGAATTCATTAAAAAGCATTAGAAATCATTGAAAGTTTGTGATTTAAAAACGCGGCTAGAACAGCTAAAAACTGATTAAACAACTTTTCGAAATATTCAAATAAGTCTAGAATTATTAGAACCCAAAGCGTGATGTTTTTGAAGCAAGGTTGTGAACGTTTACATTAAGCGAAGAGTTAGCATTTATTTTGAAACTATCAGACATCACAATCTATAAATATTGAATTAATTGAGATTCTCATATCCATAATAGTTCAAAACTCATTACTAATGAACATATAAGCCATTAGGCAAACCGCAGATACTAAAGAAGTGCTGCCAAAATGAATTTCCACCTCCGCGCAATATTTAAAATTCGTTAATTTTGAGGGCGCATCGCCAAAACAAGTAAGCAGGTCGAACTACACATCGTCAGCGAAATGGACTAAACCAACAATCCCGGTAACCAAATTAATTTTTAATTACAAACTATGAAATAAAACTGGCCTTTGCAATACAATCATGCGATGCTACAAGTTTTTGAGTCTACCACTAGCAGATCGAATTGCAACAATAAATAAGCACCAACACCGTACTAATTGCTTAAGTTCGTCTAATTTGATTAAGCAATGTAGCTCTAGGGACGTTTGTCATAGCTGTAAATCTAGATATCACCCACTGATCCACCAGACTTAAGACAGCAGTCAGGACTAGCCCAAGGACTCAAATACTTCTTCCGAATAAATATCGGCCTCTACTTTAAACATCCTTCTATCATCGTTAAGTGATGAATGTAACCGGAAAAACCTTGAGTGAAATCTCATAAAATATCATGAAATATATGAAGCCTATCATTTGTTGCCAAATATGTGCATAGTTAAATTAAATGTAAAACACCGCAGATACCAAATCTCACTGTTATGTCCCACATTATTGTATATTTGAACTAAAATACGTGTCGTCGTTGACACTGTGGCCAACACATCAACAGAGATTTGATAACTCTGATCGGTCTGCTTATAATTGTACCCATAGTACAAAGAAACAAACGTTATCAATCGAAGGGCGTTATCAAACATCGCACGCATATTTCACTTAAATATTTAGCGCCAATAACTGTATTCGAAAAGGTGTTTATACTTCATACACATGATTAGTGCTCTTTAATTCAATACTATTTGATGAGCCTTGGAATGTTATGCCTCAGTCAGAATTGCAGCCCGAACACGAATTGATGCAGCACAAAATGAAAATGACATCATAAGTACATATAGATACGAATAATCAAGAATACTGCGAAATAAATAGTCAATTACCGCAGCATGCATTACAACATCAGAAGGTCGCAAAGTTCAAATACGATTATTGCAACTCGTACAAAGAGAATGTTTCCAACGACATACAGCGATTTAATAAAGTCATCTCCATATATGAAACCAAATGTCCGCGATTAAAATGTCTCACACTATTCATGAAAGCTCTATGGACGCCCAGTCACCAGTAATCAAGTACCCGATATTTACCAACCACTACATGAATTATTTAATTTGCTTATGAGTTCAAGAATCTCAGATGAAGTCAACAAAATTTGACAAAAGGGTCAAATAGATTGGGTATTTATCCCTTCGCACTCGCTAAATAGGGAAAGCTTCACAAAAAAACGTGACTCTAAAAGTGAAATTGACGTTTGTTGAATTCTATATACTTATAAGTTCACTAACAAATACTATCAACAATACCTCCGACCTTTCAACCAAACGAAAAAAACAAATGCATGCTAACACGATTGGAATTGGTTTAGGAACTATATAGACATTTTTGAAGACGATGGCCAATTGAATACGTAAGAAACTTATATAACAGCGGTATTCATGGAACAAGGTATTTGCAACAGATATTTCACCTTCATTGAAGTGACGTATAGTGGAATTCTATTCAGGACTAGATGTTTCGGATTGTATAAATTAAAACGTCTTCAAAAGTAATCGAACGATTCGTTTGCTATTTGTTGGTCATCATGATGCTCACAGATCAGGCCGGACACAGATCTCAGGACCCGTTTAACTGTAGAGTCCTATCAAACTGATTTATTTTTGATTTTTTTCTAAAAATTAATAAAAAATTTGACGAAAGATTATGACAAGTTATAAAATAAAACTGCTTTTGTATATTTTTTAAAACAATATATTGTTTAAAACAATATTTTTTGAAAGTTTTAAATTTTTAAACTAAGAAAGTAATTTTTACATATACGATTCTGAAGATGAAATTTAAAGCTCGGAATATAGAAATTTAAAAATTTGAACCTTAAACGTTCGTTTCAAAGACCATTCTACAATTTTTACAAAACCCTCACAATCAAAGAAAGTTAATCAGATTTTCGAGGTATTTTACAAATTTTAAAAATTCATTTGAAAATAACATCTGAAAGATTCGAAATATAAAAAAATAACATAAAAGTTTGGAGAATTAACAAATTTCTGTGAATTTTGAAAATTCACCAATAAATTTATTTTATCTAAACTTTTATAATTTATAAAACTGCATTAATTTTAGAAAAATGTTATTAAACTTCCAATTTAAATCTTCTCAATTTCTTCAAAAAATCAGTTGTTAAAAATGTATCAAGATATGCTTTCGAGTTATACTTTCAAATTATGCTTTTCTTTTATCGAATTGAGTTATGCTTTCAAAAAATATTTTGATTTCCTTTTCTAATAAGCGAATCCCAAAAACATCAGTTTCAGTTGGAATAAAGTTCAAAAGTACATATAGGTAAAATACTTGTCTCAATAGCACAATTTCGAATAACAAAAACTAATATTTAAAATTTAGTTGTAAGCGTTCAATAGAGCTGGTTAGCCTGCAGTTTTAATTCAATTTGTCATAACTATAAGAGCACGATATTTATATTAAAAGTTCAAAACCTCGTTAATTTGAAATTTTTTTCAAATTTCGAAAGTATTAAATAAAATTCAGAATTTTCAAAATTTGGATTTGAATAAAAGATAGTGATCACTCGAATTATACTCATGGCAAATAGCGCAGTGTTTAAAGTTATGACGTTTGAATTGGGTACTAAGGTACTAAGCCAAATAGAAGCAGGATGCAACAGGGATTTTTCATCCTTGATTCCGATCAAGATGATGACAAGAATTCCTCTGACCAAGAAAGCATAGAAGGGAAAGATTTGAGAGAGCCTTGAAGAAAAAAATTGATTGAACTTTATTTAATAAACTTATCTTTATTTAATAACCACATAAAGACTACATAATGCGGCACTGTTAAGGTGGGGAGATTGTTTAATAAAATATACTATATGTGCATGTCTATACATGCACCAATATCAGTTTCATTTAACAAACAGTGACAGTGAAGAATGCAGAAATTCTCTATTTTTATAAATCATAATATAAACATTTCACTCAGAATGGGCAATAGCATCGATTATTATCTCATCATCTAAAATTGATACACACGAAACTATCAACACGCATGACAGGGAGATGGCTCCCCATCTGATAACAATACGCGATCAAAATTTCAAATCAAGCGACCTATTTTGAGTCGTATAATCGTAATCGATAGTTTAGTTAGAGTATCTCATCTAAACAACTAACTTAGTATTATGCTTTTACTTATGTAAATACCACTAATCTCAAAATATTTCAAGAGCCTCAAGAAAACCAGCTAAATACAAAACGTTTGAGATATATGTGGAAAAGAAAACCCAGAATTAACGAAAAAATATTCACCGTGGGAATTTCAGGACGGCCACTAGATGTTTAATGGCATATTAGTGTCAAATTAAATCAAAATTCCAAATAACATCATTTATGTATGTATCAGGTGACAAAAACATTTGCTTTTTCAAACGCTATTAAAACGTCTAAATTCTGTAATAATTTAGGGGAGATTTGTATCTTAAGTTTCATAACCAAAAAAAAAAAAACTTTTCCATTTCCTCTTCACAAACAACACAAAAATCAACATCTCACTAAAGTGGATTTTATTTAAATACTTATTGCTACGAGTATATACATACAGTGTGGCGGAGGTGTATCAATCGAATGTCAATTTAAAACTTGCATGCGTAAATCAATAATCCTCTTAAAATTAATATATTATGTATGTATGTCTGTCTGTCTGTATTTGCTACATAATATGACCTGTATTTATGTGTGCCTCCCTCGCGTAATAATTGAAAATTTATGTAATTTGATTTATGTGGGGAAATGAAACACACATTTTTGTTGTTGCCGCTTTGTTATTAAAAATATAATTTATTTGACCTCGATGTGTAACACGATGATGAGAAAATGAAATAATCGTTGAAAACAATTAAAGGTATCAATGTGATACAATTTTATCAATATTTTTTTTTTTTATACAATTTTACAATTCATATCATAATAATAATAATGATGATGATGGAAAATGATAAAAAAAAAAAAAAAAAAAATTGATTGGGGTGTGTGTTGGAGTTTGAACAGAAAATTTCCATCATCGTCAGCGTCTTTATTATTATTATCATTGTTGTCATCAAAAAACATCTTAAATTTATTTATAATAATAATAATTTTTTTTTTTGTACTTCTTATATTCAATAAAATTATTTTAATCTGTTTTTTTATCTTTTTTGTCGTAAGAATAAAAGAAAGTAAATTAAGATATTTATAACTTTTCTTTTGATTTCCACGAATTCTTTACGTTCTATGTATGTATATGTAAACCACCCTATGTACGAAAATTGTGTGTCGTGGTTCTGTATAACTTTGATTTTTTCTTAAACATACAACAACAACAACAACATAAAATAACATAGAAATAAAAGAGAAGGTATTTGAAAATGTATGTCATCAAAGCCAATTGTATTCAAATATATTATCATTTATATTCCGGCAACTTTTTTTATTGAATACATACTCTACCATCTTTAGAGTATGATTTCTTTCACTTTATTTTATTTTATTTTTTTTTAAATTTGTTGCCAATTTAAGAGTTTTCCCGTTTTTCAAAATGTTTTTGAATAAATAAATTTTAAATTTACTTTTCTTTTTTTTCGTATCTTCTATATACAAAATACTCGCATACATAAGATTCATTCATTTTGTCTTATAGTTATATGTATATATATATACATACATATACGTATAAGACAAAATCTAACAATTCATCCAAATCCAAAAACGAAATTCAAATTCAATCCAAACCATCCACAGTCATTCACCACCCGAATTTCCATCATCATTTTATTTTCATACACAGTGTGCAATTTAAATACGCGCAGGAAAATAAAGACATTTTTTTTTTGTTGGTAAAATTGAGTTACTGAAGTATATTCATCGCGAAATGAAATGAAAATTGGAGTATAATGTAAAACGAATTTCAAAATTTTCGCTACTTTAAGAAAAGAAAATGGAAAGTTTTTTTTTTTTTTTTTGTCGAAGTATTATTTGAACAGTGAGTGGTAGGAGAAGAAATGCACCCCATACAAATTATATTTAAGTTGGTTTAATTTTCCTTTGAAGATTAATAAGATTTTGGGAAGCTTGCTTACATTTGTTAATTATTTGAAAACCATATAAATTTGGTGCGGGTTTGATTTCAAATCAGACATTAGAAAACATAAAATTCAAACTTTTAGAAATTGAAGCACTCTCGGTATATATTATTTAACTGAATGCTTAATTAACTTCAGAATTTTATTAAACTTCAATTTGATACTACTTCAAAGTATGCGCTTCTCTAAGACTTCCACAATAAGAATAATTTTTAATATCAACTTATCTTTCAACAATTTATTTATTTCAAATATAAAACTGGTCTCGTTCTTTGGAGTCTTCTTTCAACGACAGGGTTATCGATCATATGGTGAATATAGGGGTTTCCATGTTCCTGTAGCGTTATAGGTCCCTGTGAAGGTCTCCATTTCTTGTGTACCACAGAGCATTTACGATGCTACGAAGAACCTTGTTTTGAAACGTCTCTATCATTTTGGTGTTTGTTTGCTTGGTACATACAGAGTTGGATACCGTAGGTCTATATCTGCTTCAGTATTTTCCGATATAGCACCAGCCTATTTTGAATTATAACTTCAGAGCCTCTACCTTAGAGCCAATACATTTTTCTGAACTTTATGTTTCGTTCGTTTTTTTTTTCATTTTGACATGCTCTCTCCACTTAAACTTGGCATCGAGGATCATGCCAAGGTATTTAGCTATGTTTGCATATGGCACCTGTCGTGAGTTAATTTCTATCGATAGATGGTAAGCCTTTTGATATGTAAAGTTAATATGCGTGTGTTTCGTCTCATTCAGCTTGATTCGCCAGTGCTTTGTCCAGTTACAAACCGCATTGGTAATCTTCTGGAGTTTGCTCGTTGCATCGGTATCATTACATCCAATCGCCATAATTACTGGGTCATATGCAAAAGTGGCTGATGATTCCTTCATTTGTGGTTGGTAAATCCCTTTTATATAGTAAATACAGGATTGGTCACGCTCCAAGACACTCCCTTGCGGGACACCGGCAGAGATTTTATTTAGTTCAGAGTATTCATCCTCATATTTCACATGAAAATGTCTATTGGATAAATAAGATCTTAGTATGGCATGGAATTGCCTCGGCAGATCTCTATGCAGCTTGTATTCCAGACCACTGCGCCAAACTTTATCGAATGCTTGGGCTCGTCCAGGAATATGATTGAGCATACTTCTTTACGTTCTAACGTTCTTTCAATTATGTTTGAGATTGTATGTATCTGTTCAATTGTAGAATACTTCCTCTGAATCCAAATTAAATTGGATAAATTAGTGGTCGGTCCTCAATTATTGGTTTAAGTCTCTTTGGTAATATTTTTTCAAAAATGTTTGACATAATTGGTAGCAAAGAAATCCGCCTGTATGATTTTTTATCGTTAGGTGGCTTATCAGGTGTTGCTATGATGATTACTTCTGCTACGTTCCATTGCCGTGGAATATATTTTAACCGAAAAGTCACATTCATTATGTGTAATAGCCTTGATTATTTGGGAAGTAATCAAGTCGTACCCTGGGGCTTTTTTAGTCATGTTTCTTTTCACTTCTTCTTTTATATCTTTGAGAGTTACTGGGCGTATGTCAAACTCATCTAGCTTATGAATTGACATTTTATGTTCGTTCGCAGTTTGTCTTGATAGTGGTTGGAAAGTTTCTTGGAGATACTCCGCAAACAGATCAGCCTTCTCTTAGTGACCGTTTGAGTCTTTTCGTCGCCTTCTACAGTGAGTAATCTGATTTTTTTTTCATCAGTTAGATTTGAGACTGTTACTGTAATTGTTATGAATTATTTTTTTCTCCGGTGAACGATTAATTTGCCAAGTTTTACGTGCCCGTCGCTTTTCTCTTACCATCGCTCTCAAACATCCATTGGGTAGGATATGTTAAGCGTCTTCTTATTTTGTATAATCGGGGTGCTTGCCAAAGCAGCATAGTGAATTGTTTCGTTTAGTTATTTCAATTCGTCTACCAACTGGTGAGAATTTATTATCGGTACCTGGAGATTGATTTGTTCCTCCATTAATTTAGGAACAAGTTCCAAGTTTGTTTTTAAATTGGTTAATTTGGGTGCACTTTCCCTTCGAATCACCGTTTTACTGACTATCATGATAACCGGCGGGTGATCCGATACTAGAGAATTGCTGTTTTCAACGTGGATCTATTTCTGAGATACACCTCTTGGTACATAAAAGTATATTAGGTCTGGAATCTTAGCCTTGTCATTAGGCCAGAATGTTGGGGAACCACCAGAGCAAAATTTAGATTTTCATGTCTGCGTGGCTTGAAACAATTATTTGCCCTTTGACCTCGTAAGTCTAGATCCCCGATTGGTGTTTTTTGCATTAAAGCCACTTCTAATAATAAAATCACGTCCTAGCGGTTTAAATATAGTATAATGTAGTTTTCCCTTTTCAAGCTCTTTCCGCTGGATGAATGAAATGGTATAAGTTATAACCCCGCATACTAACAAACGAAGATTTAATAAAAAGGCTTTCAGATATTAGGAAAATGTCAATTTTTCCTTTTTTAAATATTTCTTTTTCTGGAATTTGCTGCATAATTCCATTCGCATTCCAGATTGCTATTCTGAAAGATGTGTTCTTACCTCATACTTTTTTATCGAATTGCGTTGAGGGAGTTACATTTTCTTCAGTTGATCAAGTATCATGTTGTTCAATTTACTTTGGTTTTCCATAATTCGGGTATTTTCAGAGAGATACTTGGTTAAACCCGTACCATTCACTACCGGAGGAAATGTCCTTTTTTGCCCTGCGTCGCTTGGTTGTGGATTTTGATCCATCTGTTTTGGTGTTTGAAACCTTTGATGTGCGTGATTTTGCGGTTGACTTCATGCTTTATCTCTTAATTTTTGTAGTTGTCTGTTTGTAGTTGTTGAGAGGGTGCGATCTAAACTTTTTACCATAACTTTTATATGTCAAACCTGTTTTTACGCATAGGTAAACCACTGATACTTTTCAGTATTCAACTTCATAGAAAAGGTTCTATAAGTATCTGAGTGTATAGAGTATTAATTATCCAAACGTTATTGTTTAGCGCTGTTACCTTACACTCTTTGTCAGTAACCGATTTCATCAGTGACTGAATTTCTGGGTAACTGGTTACGCACAGAATAAATATTATAGGGGTTTTATCTTTCGATAGCACCAAATTTGGTGCAATGTTGTTCTGCCTGAGGTGATGATTCAGCTTTTCTTTCCTTACTCTTCCCGGGCTGTTTTTTCTTCTTTAGCATCCAGTCCGTCTGCCTATATCTAATTCATCCACATCAGAGATGTAGTTGAATTTTTCTGGCAATACCTCCTATTTTGCTATGTTCTTTTGAATCCCGATTCAATTTTAGGTTTTCATTTTCTCGCTTTAGATGCTTGATCATAATTTATTCATTATAAGTAAAAATATTAATAGTTTTGATTTTAAATTAAAATTTTAAAAACTTTCTAATTTGGAATTTTTTTTTATTATAATTATGAATTAGGAATTTTAAATATGGAAGTTTTAGAATTAAGAAAAATTAATTCTTTAAATTTTAGAATTTAAAATAACGAATTTTAATTAACTGAGATTTTAGAACTATTAATTTTAGTTTGTTATTAAAAATTCTGAGAATTTCAGGAAAATTTATAAAAACTTAAAACCTCTATAAAGTTGGGAAGATTGAATATATCAAAAGTTATCAAATTTTCAAAATAATCATCAAACATTTTGATATTGAATTTAAAGGATTTCATTTTTTTAAATTTAAATTTAAAAAGTTATTATTTTAAATACATATAACATATTTTAATTAATAATTTGACTTAAGCCTTATAATTTGGATATTTTTTAAAATCTTGAAAATTTTAAATGTGAGAATTCCTAATAAAAGGTACGAATATTTGCCATTAAAATTTTAGAGTTTTGATTTAAAAAAATTTTAAAAATACTATTTAAATCTTGAAAATTCTAATTTCGGGATTTGGAATACTGAACTTCTTTTATTATTTTCTTTCATCCAAAATAATTGTTTTAATTTAATTTATATTGTATTCCAATAAGGTCAAAAAGTGCCGAAAGAAAATTTAACATTTTAGAATTAAGATAATTTGAATCGAGTTTTGGAATCAGAATTTAAAAATTTTAAAGTTAGAACGTCCGAAATGTGTTACTAACTTTTAGAAGTAAGAAATACAAATGTAGCAAGTAACTTTCTAAATTTGTTCATAAAATTTAATTAATTATCTTATACTTATTAAAATTAAGAAATAACTTGGAACCTTTGTTTTAAGCTGGTGCGAGTCACGGAAATTTATTTCAATGTTTAGAAATTTTTAGTGCTTTTAATTCCATAACTCCACAATAAAATTTTTTATGTATTTAAAATTGTGTATCTTGTATTGTAATGTATATATTTGAGCTTATTTGCGCATTTGCGCTCGTCTAAGTTTATAAGTTTAACAATCAGATTACTCTCAAACCGAATAAAAATATCATAAAAAGAGAATTACTCTAAACTTCAAATTAAAATTAATTACTTAAAGTTTTGAATGTTATATGATATGGATGTACTCTCTTATGTACCAGTTAAAAAAATAAATTTCCGTTCCCATCATTTTACTATTTTTAATCTGTTCTCAATTATTATCTTATTTTCTATATAACAAAACTAAGAAAATTTTCTTAATTTTTATTTTTAATAAATAATCATATTTATTTATTATTATTTTAATACAGTTTTTTGTTTCTTGTTGTTGTATTAGTAACTATTATACAAGTAAAAACTAATTAAAACTTTATTTTTTTTTTATATATTTTATGTGTTGGTAGTAAAAATGAAATAGGTTTTCACTCTGCTGAATATTCGTTACGTACCTTATAAAGTACATACAAAAGTTATATTAAAAAAATGTATATACATATGTATATAAAAAAAAAAGCTTGAAAAATATCTGTCTGTCGCAATTTTTCCGTTCATTTTTTTTTACGGTTACTCCATATTATACCGTTGTTATCGTATTTTAAAAAAATAATATGATTAAGAAGACTATAGGAGGTAAAATTATAATTTTTTAAGCGGATTTATTATCATTTTTGTTCTTTTTCTAGCGATTTTTATTTTTGGAAAACTGATAACAAAACAAAAAATAATAATAATAATTACGAGCAAAATAAAAATTAAAAACCAAAATTAAATTAATTCGGAATTGTATATGGAAAATGTTTTAAGGATAAAGTTTGCTCTTAAGCGATTTTTTAATCAAGAATGTGGGCATTATGTGAGATAATTTCCAGAAATAATTGTTTATTTGGTAAAGATAAGTTTGTACTAGACTCTATGCATAATATCAATTTATTCGTAGATGTTGCTTTAATAACAAATATTATAAGTTCCCTTTAGCCGCCAAAGTGAATTCATAATAAATTTCCTATCATTAAAGTGTTGAAACTATTTTTTTTAGTTTGCTTTATTTCTCGACTTGATACAATATTTTGATATTCAATCACACAAAAAAATGTATTTGTTTACGTAAAACGGTCTCCTTTTGACTTTTAAGAAACGTTCAACAATATAAAAGTACCCAATCTAACCATATCAAATATTAAGGATGTCGTTGCAGTATTAAAACTAATCAAAAATCTATATACTTACTTGCGTACATAAACATTACAAATTTAAACAATTAATAAATTATAACTATATTTACTTTGAAAATCATAAATGATAATTTCATCCCAAAATAAACACGAACCCAAAAAATTTAATTGATTTTCCCTCCATCAAACAACTTAATCATTCCCTCCCGCAATCCATATAAAGTACAATATACAGTCTACACAAACATCCCATCTTATATATACATATACGTATATATGAATGTATCTAGATATTTCCAAAAGGAAATACTCATTAATTTATAGATTTTATTTATTTTAACCATAAAAACCAACTAAAAATGAAAATAAAAATTCCGATTGTATCGAACAATGAAAATATGTTAAAAGTCACGAAGAAGAAGAAAACTTTTCCGAATACATATATGAGAATGTATGTATATAGTAGAAAACTTTCTTTTGTTATTATATGTTTCATTTTCCTCCTATACCTACTAGAAACGAAAACAGGAAAATAATTTTTGACCCATTTATGAAGAAGAGATCAATATGGATTTATGTAATGAGGCAAAAACTGATTTTTCGAATCAGAAACATCAACCGCACAAGAAAAATATTTGATTTTCAAATTCAAACAGATAACACAAATATACAAACAAACATCAATAAAAAGTATAAAGAAAATTTTTGGAAAATTGATATCTTCTATGGGTTTTTCTTTAAGTGGGATAAGCACGAAAATAATAATAATAATCATACAGTTGAAAAAGGATAAAACGAAGACACATGTATTATCCTAATCAAATAGTAGAAAAATTGGGAAAAATATACATAATTATTCGGTTGGAAAAGTTATGCGTTTGACTTGAAAAAAAACATTGGTTTGATGTGGTTTTGACCGGCTACTTATTTGAGATTTATGGTTTCTGGTGTTCGCTGGTCAACATAATTCCTATATTGAATAAAGCTAGATCACGTTATCATGCTATCGAAAAGACACGGTTTGCTCGGGCGGAGAACTGGTTCAAGTATTGCGTTTGAAACGATGGTTTTTATTCAACTGCCATGTAAAACAACTCAATGGCAAAACCAAATCAATCTAATAAGAGATACTTTTTCCAATTGGGATTCTCATTGCGATTCATGCGTGACAACTGTCATGTTCATATGACATTTAGTATTCATTGCCATTTCACCATGAATAGACTTACGCGAGAACAACGTTTACAAATTGTGGAAATTTATTTCAAAAATCAGTGTTCAGTGAAAAATTGAAGCTCATTTTTGGCTGAATGGATACGTCAACAAAAAAAATTGGCGTATTTTGAATCCAATGAATCCAGAAAAATGCACTGTTTGGTGCAGTTTATGGGCAGGTGGCATCATCAGACCGTATTTCTTTAAAAATGTGAAAGGACAGCGTGTAAACGTCAATGGCGCAAACTACAGAGCAATGATCAATTAATTTGTATTGCTAAAAATTCAAGATATTGGTGTAGCCGACTTGTGGTTTCAACAGGATGGTGCTACGTGCACACAGCAGGCCAAGCCATCGATTTATTGAAAGAAAATTTTAATGAGAACATCATATCAAGAAAGAGACCCGTTTTGTTAATTTCAATTCTTTTTTTTTTGTTTATTCATTTATTTATTTATTTTTTCTGATATTTATGTACGTAGGAAATATACACCCGTATTTTTTTACTCCTGTTTATTTTTTATGTGCATATTCTTTTATTCTTTTATTACAGTTTTGTTGAACGATTTACTTTTATCTTGTATGCCGTTATTTGATTGTTGGTTTTTTTTGTAAAATATTTTTAGCGCATTTAATATCCGACTAATTCCGTAATTCCGTAATTTTATTTTATTTGTTTTGACCTGTATTCTCTGTTTTTACAATTTTATTTCCGATTGCCGTGCGGTTTCTCGCTCAAGGTTGTACACACTTTTCTTTTTACGTTCTTATTATTTTCTATCTCCATTTAAATATTATTATTATTATTTTGATTTTTAACGCTTTTCTGTTTTTCTTTTTTTTTTTCTCCCCTTTTTCTTTTTTTTTGATTTATGATGTGTTTCAGATACATCATCTTATAGTGTTAAGAGTTCATGGGTTCGACTGAACTGGCATCCGACGTCGAGTTTGCTGACCATGTCAATCTTGGTTGCAACTCGGACATACCGTCGGGTACGGAAAGTTTATTCCCGAACTCGGATGGCGACAGTATCTTAACAGAGCCGAGCCATCGCACTACATCTAGACGTCTAGGCAAACGTCGTCGCCAGCGTCTACAAAAAAGACTGTCTGGGCTTGCACTAGGCACAATCACGGAGCAGCCCAGCACTTCCGCTGGTACTCCCAAACGAGTGCGTACCATAACTGGTACCACTCCAGAAATGGCGACGAAAAAGCCACGCTCGTATGCGCAGACCGTCGCTGAAACAGCGATTAAAAAGTTTTGTGTTCGGGAGAACAATCCGGATATCTCTCTTGATGAGGAGAAATTGGGTGTTTTCCGGCTCGAACTTAGTCGTCGAGTTCTTGACTCGGCTAAATCGTCAGGATTTGTACCGCAGATGCTTGGGTGCTATCTTTCGGATGGTGTCTTCATTTGCAGGTGCAATAATGACGAGACTTATAAGTGGTTTTGTGAGGTAATCTCCGAAATGAAAGATGTTTGGAGTGGTTGTCAACTTTCGGTTGGTGACCCACCAAAACCACTTCTTTTACTAACTTGGATTCCTGGTCCGCCTGAGGATCCATGTATAGTAACCACCAACATCAAGCTGATGAATCCAGCTATTACAATTGAAGGATGGAAGGTAGTCCGATGCAAACGTGAGGCAATTCGCCAATCGATTGTTTTCCGGGTTGACCAGAAATCCTTCGAGAGTATTACTGGTTCCGGCTTGTTGTTGCAGTACGTTCTGGAGAGGATCTCTTTCAAGATTATCTCTGGTCCGTAGACAACTTTTATTCTTCTTTTTGCCCGACTCCCAATGTCGTCCACGCTTAGAGTAAAACAGATCAACTTGCAACACAGTAAGTCTGCTTCTTATGAATTAAAGAAGTTGCTTTCTGTAATGCATACAGATATTTGTCTAATCCAGGAACCATATCTTCTTGATAATGTTGTCTCTGGACTGAACTTATTTAATGGCAGAATCTTCTGTAAGAATTCTGCCACTAGAACTCGAGCGTGCATTTTTATTTGCAATAATATCAATGCAGTTCTTATTCACGAGTGTAGCTCGGCCGATGTTACGGCTGTCCTTATTACTCTGGTATCCGCTAATTCCTGCACTAAACTGGTCATCGCCTCAGTTTATTTGCCGTATGACTCTTCTTCACCTCCTCCTTCTGAGGAACTCACTAATCTTGTGACATGGTGTAAGAACAAGCATACCCCTTTGGTGATCGGGTGTGATGCTAATGCTCATCACTCGATCTGGGGTAGTACGAACATTAATGACAGGGGTTCTTCTCTGTTTAACTATATAAGCTCATCTGAGCTTGAAATTCTCAATATTGGAAGTGAGCCTACTTTTGTCAACTCAATCCGGCAGGAGGTGATTGACATCAGTTTATGCTCCATGTCCATTATTGATTTAATCTTAGACTGGAGAGTGACGGATGACATCCTCACCTCTGATCACAGGTGTATTTCGTTTAATATCAACCTTAAACGACCACCTCTTAAACCTTACCGCAATCGGAAATTAACCGATTGGGGTCTTTTCTCTCTCGAGCTAGGTTCTTTACTTGCGCCACCGAGGGTTATTCGATCGAGGAAGGACATTGAGGATCAAGCATCGTCGCTTGCATTGGTAATTACGATAGCCTTTGAAAAATCATGTCCTCTTATCACCAATCAAAGGTTTCGGAACAAACCTTTCTGGAACTCTGACCTTAAAAAATTAAGGAAATCTACTAGGCAACTGAAGAACAAAGCAAAAAAGTCTAAACAACAGATTGACTGGGATAACTTCTTGTTAGCACAAAAGGATTATAAAAGAAGTCTAAGATCCGCTCATAAAGCCGCGTGGTTGAACTTCTGCGAGGAAATCAACAGTCTTTCTGCTGTCGCTGGACTCAATAAAGCTTTAGCTAAGAACAGTACGTGTAAACTGGATTCTCTTCGTCTACCGGACGGACAGCTTACCTCCTCCAACAAGGAAATTGGTGAGCTGCTCCTTTCGGCTCATTTTCCTGGTTGTGATATCGTCAACTTGGATGATGTTGCTGCCGAGCTCAATAGGACGTCTGTTGCAAGTCCCGATTGGAGTTTGGCTCACAAGCTGATCAATCGTGATGTCTTGCGATGGAGCTTATTTTCCTTCGCATCTTATAAGGCTGGCGGCCCTGATGGTATTTTTCCTGCTGAACTTCAGCAGGGCTTTCCTCTAATTCAGGATCATTTACTCCACCTTTTTCAAGCGTGTATTGCTTTTAGCATTGTTCCAAATTCTTGGAGCAGAAGTAGAGTTGTTTTTATCCCGAAAACTGGTAGGTCCGATTATACGGATCCTAAGTCATTTCGGCCTATTAGTCTATCCTCAACTTTCCTTAAAGCTCTGGAAAGAATTGTCGATAGATTCATTAGAGATCATTTTCTAATCACCTCCCCACTCAGTAACATGCAACATGCTTACAGAGTCGGTAAGTCCTGTGAAACCGCCCTACATGAACTTGTAACCAGGATTGAAAAATCTCTTAATAATAAGGAGTTTCTAGTGGGTACTTTCCTGGATATTGCGGGAGCTTTCGATAGCACTTCGTTTGCTACGATCACTACTGCCTGTACCAATTTTGGTATTGATCGCACCATTATCTTATGGATTGAATCCATGCTCAAGTCTCGCACTGTGGAGGCGGAGCTGGATGGGGTGTTAGTTTCTGTTAAGGTTACCAAAGGCTGTCCTCAGGGAGGTGTGCTCTCACCTCTGCTGTGGCTCTTGGTCATTGACGAGTTACTGGTAAAGCTGCAGCAATCTGGCTACATTGCACAGAGCTACGCTGATGATCTTGTTTTGACAGTCTCAGGCAAACATCTCAGTGTCTTATCCGACCTAACTCAACATGCCTTAACTATTGTGGAGGCATGGTGTGTTGAAAAGGGTCTGCACGTCAACCCTTCTAAAACTGATTTAATTGTCTTTACAAGGAAGAGGAATACTCTTGAACTATCTGTTCCCTCCCTTTTTGGGAGAACGATCACCAAATGTGACCAGGTCAAGCACCTTGGTGTTGTCCTGGATAGTAAACTTTCCTGGAAGAATCACCTGGATTATAAACTCTAAAAAGCAACTACCATTTTTTGGCAATGTAGAAGAGCTTTTGGGAAATCCTGGGGTTTAAGCCCTAGGATGCTTTCCTTCCTTTATAAATCACTGGTCCTACCGCTACTATCGTACGCTTCTATTGTGTGGTGGCCAGTGGTTGAGCTAAAGGCTTCTGTAGCCAAGCTTAATGGTCTACAAAGCCTTGCTTGTAGAGCCATTACTGGGGCTATGTCATCGACCCCACTTCTTGCTATGGAATCAATTCTTTCGTTGCCTCGATTATGCACTTTTATTTTAGGCTCAGCTTGTTCTGCAGCATATCGTCTGAGGTGTATTGGGGCATGGAATATTTTCGGTTCTATCATAGGGCATCGACAAATTTTTAAAAATTATTCGTCATGTTTACCAGAAATCGATATGGTTAATGACAGACTACTGCCCGAACTTCATTTCTCAAATCATTTCTCGGTGGCTTATCCTTCGAGAGATTTGTGGAGTTCGCAGGATTTTATTGATAAATTAGATGAGTCCATAGTCTTTTTTTCTGATGGCTCTCGTTCTAACCTCAGTGCAGGTTTTGGAATTTACTGTGCTTGGACGGATCTGAGACTTTTCGGTAGTCTTGGTTCGTATTGTACTGTTTTTCAGGCGGAACTAGTAGCGCTGACACGTAGTGTTATTGAGGCTTTAAATTTTGCTTTTAAAAACAAAAGTATTCTACTTTGTACAGATAGTAAAGCTGTACTTAACTCTTTAAGAAATCCCTTGACTGTTTCTAAACTCGTCAAGGAATGTAAACATTTCATGAACCTTCTTTGTTCTAACAATAAAGTTACGGTCATGTGGGTACCGGCTCATTGTGACATCGTAGGCAATGAGATCGCGGATTGTTTAGCCAAAGCTGGCTCCCAATTGACTTTTGTTGGTCCTGAACCAGCGGTTCCTGTTTCTTTCAACTACGGGAAGAAAGTGATGAAGGACTACGCCTTGAAAGACCTAAGGTCTCAGTGGCTTGAGACTTTTAGTTGTCGTAAGGCGAAGTACTTCATTAAGGAGCCCAATTTGAGGTCAACGAAGTATGCTTTATCTTTAAAAAAGAACCAGTTAAGAATCTTGGTAGCGATTCTTACAGGACATGGTCGTTTTAAAGATCATCTACATCGTATGCGTTTAGCTCATGATGTTATTTGCGAGGACTGCCTGGAGGAAGATGATGACTGCCTTCACTTCGTAAGCAGCTGTCCTGCTTTCAGTTCTATACGAATTCAGATATTCAACTTTAGTTCTTTAAATTTAGATCAGTTGTCTTCTCTGCCTTGGCCTAAACTTGTTCAGTTTGCGAAGGCAGCAGTGCGCGTTTGCGAATTGGGATAGAATCCTAGGTTTGCACCATGGGCCTTTGTGGCATTGAGTGCGGAATCCTCGAGGGTTCCAGCCAATTTTTAATAATAATAATAATAAGAGACCCGTGAATTGGCCCCCAAGATCTTGTGATCTGACGCCGTTAGATTACTTTTTTGGGGGGTATCTGAACTCACTTGTTTATATCGATAAACCACAATCGATTCCTGCATTAGAAGCGAACATAATTAACCGAATATCGGCCGAAATGCTCGAACGAGTGCTCGAAAATTGGACCCATAGAATGGATCATCTAAAAGCCAGAAATTATTTTCAAACATTAAAACCGAACTTACGTCACATATATAATTTTTGATTATTAAATTTTAAAATCAATTTAAGCGTTTTATTTCAAAAAAACCTTCCGAAAGCTCTTATTGGATCACCCGTTATTTTAATACATGGCCATCATTGAATGTCAACGTGAAGAAATCAAGCAAGCGCCATGACTCTCTTAAGGTAGCATAGCCGTTCTTAATACGTGGAGTGATTTGTCTGGTTAATTCCGATAACGAACGAGACTCAAATTTCTTAACTAGATGCCGGCTGGATTATTCAGGGATGGGCGTTTACGCGTCATCTATATTATTTTCTACGTCAACGTGTGCGGCAACCCGTAAACAACGTCGACAACGTGTAGATAACGTCAATAATGTAGAAAATTCCTATAATGATTTTGTGATTTATTTCTAGACTACGGTGACCAAATTTCTTTAGGATCAATGCAATACAACGACATAAAATGTTATAAAATAGGAAAATAGTATATAAATATGCTTTCAGTGTAGAAAAGCGATTTACAGTGGTCGACTCATGGTCTTTTTCCTGGTCTTTGTGACATTCCCCACAGTAGTGTCGAATGTGTACATAAAAGAATGGCTACAGAAACATAGTTTGTATAAAATCCATTACCTCGATTCTGCAGTACACTTTTGGTAACTAATTCAGTTTTGATATCAATTCAAAATGACCAACGTGAACGGAACCAGGCTAATCCTTCACCGATTATATTGAAATTCGACATGTTGGATGGAAATAGGAATTTTAAGGGATTTTTGAAAAAAAAAAATTGATCTTAAATATTATTTGAATACAATTCTTGAATACGGCCAACTACAATAGAGCTAAATAGTCTATTTCTCGGCCGATTATATCTATTCGATAGAAGCAGGATTTAAAAATAAATTTAGAGATTATTCGTTAACCGATTATGATTTGATTCGACATTTTCGGTTGAAATTAAATTCTAACATGATTATTGAGATTAGTTTTGGAATACGACCTTAGGATAGTTTTAGGATATGGCCTTCACTGACGATTAAAATGAAGATTAAATTTCTTCACTTATAAAAGAATTCTTATTCACTTAATGTAACAAAATATGACCTCTTTGTGACAATTTGTTCTTAAACTTAGTATAATATAATACATATTATCCGGGAGAGATTTACCTTCAATTGAAACAAAAAAAAATGTTTTAAAATTTAATTAAATTTACCTTAACTTAACTTTTACAGAAATAGCCTAGTTTCATTCCAGTTGGCACTATTCCACTATTTTATACAAAAGTAATTAATAATATTATAGAATTTTACCCAAAAATTAATTTATAATCCCATTTCAGTCCAGCATGTGGGGTTTCATCACAATCGGTTAAGAAATAGTTCAGTTAAATTTCAGTATATATAGGCAAGTCAGACAAGATTCCAATGACATGCAACATGTTAAGTTTGTTTTTCATCATGACTAATTAGTCATCCAGAAAAATGTATTATCAAAATCAAATTTCCATCTAATATAAGATGAGTTTTATCATAATCGATCAAGAAATAGTCTAATCCTGATCTAGTAGCCCAAATCTCAGAACATTATCGTGGTAACCGACGCTGCTTTGCTATTGTTTACTGTATTTTGAAATGGTAATGGTAAATTGCTTGCAATGAACTGCTTGCAATCAACTGCTTGCGATGAACTGCTTGCGATGAATTGCTTACGAAAATACATACATAAATCGCTTAACCTAATTCCGTTCCAGTTGATTGATTAAGTTTTGGCCTGAATAAGCTAGTTTACACTACTCTAAAGACGCAATACATTGGTACGAGACTAATCAAATCGATGATATGTGTTCTAAATGAAATAATATTGCTCTGTTTGAATGAGTCTGTAACACAGGATTTAACTCAATTTAAGCAAGGATAGTGTATATAAATATGGCTTAGTTTTTTCAACGAAAAAGCCTGATATAATTTGTCAAAGCCATTTGAGAAGTTCGAATAAATTACATTGACTTAACCATTCTGATATCAAACGTTATTATAAGTAATTAGAAAACACCATTAAATTACTCGTTGTAGATCTTGCTTTGTTGAAATAAACTCGAGTCTCTGTTTAACCGTAGCATCACAAAGCGTTTTGGAATCAGGATATTAATTGGTCCGTAACAGGTTACGTCGCTTATATTACCCGGACTTTAACACTATGGACAGACAAAATTCGCCTTCTGGAAAAATTCCAGTTTGAAGACTCCGATTAAATAATAAAACTTAACGTAGTTTTTATAAAATTCTGCAATGCAATATTCAACAAAATTAATTTTGTTAAGTAAATGTGTATGAGAATTATACCTGCCAATTCAGTATATTCCTTCACTTGAGCTAAATCAACTGAAGTGACGAAAACGAAATTGAGAATACGTCCCATGTTGTTGCGAATAGTGTTAATTTAGAGAGTTCCAAAACTCGAGAATGTGTTCATGACATGATTTGATATGTGATCATTAGCAGATCGACCGAAGCTATTTGAGTACAGTCAATTAAATTCAATTAATATCTTCATATAGTTCGCAGACATCCAAATGCTAGAACGTTTACACCTTACTAACTGTTACGGTAACTTCACCACCACGGTCGGTGATATGACACAAAGGCATCCACGAGGAAAAACAGTAAACTGCTACAAAATATTCCTCTAGTCGTTGTTTGCAAGTGTTGAAGAGTAAATCATTTTTATTTTATTGTGCTTTTTAGTACTATCCACATACGTTGATGCACACTTTAACTAATATTCCACGCATGAGTAACTGTTACTATTGTAGCATCTTGTTAAACCAAATTACTCTACGACATGATATCTAACAAAGCTGAATATTAAGTTCCTCACTCGCCAACATTTTTTATTTATTATCGACTTCAATCGATCTTCTTCATGTTTCTTCTGCGATAAGTTACCACATCGTTAATTTTACTTTCAACTAAAAAGGAATTTGCGTATCTGTAGCAATTTGTTTTAACTTCGATTTCGCTCTATTCGAACTACGAACTACACAATGGTTCCGCTATTAGAAACAACCCTTTTTAGCTCTTTTTCCAGATTCAATCTGCTTCTATTTTAAAGTCTGTATTCTTCGATATTGTCTGATAGAAATATATTCTCTCATTTTACAGGTCATTGAGAAGGCCAAGATCATGCGTCTGCTATGCAACATGTCTGGTATGTGTACGCCAGTTTTGACCAACGATGAAAGAATAATTTCGCGTAATGGTCCAATTAATTGGCCACCAAGATCGTGTGATTTAACCCCATTCGATTATTTTCTTTGGGGTTATGTAAAGTCACTTTGCTACGTTGATAAACCAGATACGATTGAACACCTGGAAATCAACATTCGAAGAGTTATTGGCGAAATACGGCCGCAAATCGAATACCAGCTTCTTCAGAAAATAAAATGGTTAATAATACGTTGTTGTCTAATTTTACCCTATCTAGATTCATGAATCTCTCAAGATCTTCTATACGAGTATTTTTTCATACGATCTGAGATAGTCACAAGACTGTATTGGGTACACAGATTGCAGAATATAGTAAGATTAAGAAAAAATGTTAATTATACAACGAACACTTGTTCAAAATGACAATATATTCAAATAAAAATATATTAGTAGGCCAGGGGAAATTAATGTTATTTTGTTTATCCTAAGAATTTTTTTTCTTGTTTTAGAATGAAACGAATGTAGTTGATGTTTATAAATTTGTAGTGTTAAGAAGTTTGACTTAGACTGTGTCTCGGAACCTGTGATAAAAAATCGTGAATTAATTTATTGACATTTGTTTGATAATTATTCCCCTACATTTAAATTTTTTTTATTATGCTGTTCGAAATGTGTAATAAATATCCCCACCTCAAAAGTTTTTTCCCCACGTTTTATATGTCAATTTAGGTTTTCATAACCTCAAATTTATTGTGACAACTAATAAATTGCACAGAAAATTTAAAAAAATTAATATTGAAATAATGGATCCGATAATCCTTTTAATGGTTCTTTATAATTATTGTGTTTACATACAACAACCGTTAAATACCAGGATGTTGTTCAATTCACACGTTAGGCATGCGCACACGAATTATTCGATAGCTGTCAAAAATTATCATAGTAATAGACTCGAATAATTTGGGTGTGTTCGGTATTTTCAAGTAAATGTTAAATATTTAATTCACGATTTTTTATCACAGGTTTCGGACACAGTCTTAAGTAGAATTTAAATTTTGTGTAAGAAATTAAAAAATGGGCCAAGGAAACAAGTTTACGAAGAAAGAAGAAATTGATGAATATGGGAAATTCGTGAATGTTAAACGTTGTCCTATTTAAGAAAATGTTGAGGCCAAGTTGTCTCAAGAGTATATTCATTGGGTGTATCCGGCCCAAATAAGCCTCACTAAAAAAACGTTGGCCTCACAAAATATAGCTATCTTACTAAAATAAATATAGATACCACTATTTATTAAGGCAAATGGTTTTTTGTCTATATTTGGGTAAATATATTTTGGTTCGAATCTTTATTGTTTTTTGACATTTGTATTTGTTATTTTTACTTGAAACAGATTTCTTTTTTTCTGCACATAGCAAATCAAAATTTAGGACACAAACCATATAAAATGTAGATATTTTGCATCCAGGCCAAGTATAGAATTCTACAAGTGAGAGTATAATTTGAGCATATCAAAGGTGCCCTAAATTGGCTGGCTATGCCCATTATGTATATGTAAATATAAGAAACAATATTCAATTATGCATTCTCTTCAAAAAAGTAAAATAAAAATGAAATAAAAGGTACACATGTCTACACACGACTTAGGGTGAACTGTGAAGAGTTGTTATCTTAGTTTAGATGGGAAAATAGGCGAATAAATTTCGAAATATTTTAAAATTATTTGTTATGTGCAATACGATGCAGTCCACCAGTGTATATTCAGGTTTGCAATTTAATTTGCAATTAACCAATTTTAGAAAAATTCATATGTTTTGCTAAACCATGACAAGTTTTCTAAATATAAACTCGTAAATGTTTTTGGAGAAATTTCACAAAACTTTGAAGACATCGTCTTAACCCAATGCCAACATAAAAAGGGAAAATGTATCGAAAAAAGCCTTTTTTTGGCGATTTTCACTCAATTTTCGCGATTCCTAAAATAAGCATTTGAATTGGTGGTTCCATAAAGATTACCACCAACTTAATCTACCATAAAATGTCTGAATATGTACCGGGAAAAGCTTTACTTTCGACACTCATAAATAGGAAAGTCCTTTTCATGGATCTATTTTCAAGACTCCTTAAAAGGCATTGGTGTTAGAAAAAATAGATGGTCCCAAAAAAATGTTCACCCATCTTAACCTGAATCCACAGTAAAAAAAAATTAAAATTGGGCGGATTACTCCAGCACTCAATGCCACAATGGGCCCACGGTGCAAGTAAAACAGCCACAGTAAAAAATAACAATACATCTGGAAAATTATTTTATGGATAATATTCATTTAATTTTCAAAACTTCTCTAAAGTACATTGGCAGTCAATGTGTTAGGACAATTTGGTAATTCCAAAAAGATTTTCACAGTCTTAACCAGAATCGACCATAAACAGTCGGAAAATGTCATTTAATTTCCAAGACTTCTCTAAAGTATATTAGCAGTCAATGTGTTAGGAAACTTTGGTAATCCTAAAAAGAATTTCAGCGTCTTAACCCGAATCCACCATAAAATTGTTAGCCATAATTTTTGAATTTTTAATATACGCCTAAAAAGTGTATTGGCAGTCAATTGATTAGAAAAAAATTGGTGAAACCGAAAAGATTTCCACTGTCTTAACACGAACCCATCATAAAAGTCGGAAAATGAAATATTCCAATTTCCAACCTCAAGTTCTGTTAGGTATACAAGGGGCAAAAAAAGGTGGTCGGATAACTCCAGCACTCACATTGAGCCTACGGTGCAATATTGTCCCAACGAGTGCGACAATACAATCAAAATTCTCAAATAGTTGTTAATATCAAAGTGAACTTAAATAAATGTCAATGTTTTAAGAATTCGCTATACTTGAGTCATATTTCGCAACTAGTGTGGATGCTCTTATTTAGGTTAGCAGCAAAGAAAGTAGCATGATGTCCTGTTTTGGCTGAAATTAAATATTTGGGACCTGGAAATATGAATTATGTGTTCCTGATCTATCCATTTATGTAGCACTTCCTTTAATAACTTGGCTTGAGTTCTTTCCAAGTTTCTATATATAGCCATTTCAGTTGCTCGTTTTGGTAACATTTTAGACCGCAAATTTCGAGCAGTTTCAGAAAAGGCTGTTTCCTGTCATGAGACTTGTCAGGGTTCTAATATTATTCCCTCCACTTTGGTTTTATATGGTAGGATTAATTTGTTCGATTATTTGACACCTACTGCTAAACCAGTCTATTCCAATGAATTCAGAGTTCTCATGTTGTTTCCGGCTTTTTTGATTTAAACAGGCAGCGGAGGTACATTTCTATTGTATCAGGTTAACGGAATCTAACTTCCGATATTCCATGACGTGATAATCTTTTACAAAAGTGCTTTATTTGGAAAGGTTTAGTCAACCATATACAGTAATGATCTATTATTGACTGTTGAAAGAATAATTCTTCTATAGCACCAGTGAATTATCTTCATTATCGTCATTAAAGAAGAAGTTGTGATGTTGATTTTCATTCTGTTATAGTGAACTGCATGCTTTGATGTTAAGGCCATTTTATGGCGCTAGTTTAGTATCAGACATAACATTATCGCATGTTCCATTGGTGATAATAACTCGTCAGAACAGTTGACAATAGTTTTAATCTTAATGATCTGATGCAGGATGCTGGACAATATGGGTCAAAAATATTAATTACAATATGGGTGATATCAAATGAACAAGGCAATTAAAGTGTGTTATCTATCCTGAGTTATTAATGCTGAGCAACGAAAAATCAATTGCCTTATTTATACGTCTATATACGCCTGCAATAATAAAGTCATGTACGATATATGCACCAGATTTTTTTGTTGTGGCCTTCGGCAAATTTAACAGTCTAAAGAGTGTATTGATTTGTAGCTTGGAAAGTGTATTGTTAACATGTAACTCTTTTTGAATTTCCAAGATTCTTCGATTCCAATTTTTTTTTAGCTGGCTGATTAGCAACAATGTTTTTCAATCTTAAATAAATTGTTACTTTAACCCTTAAAACCTTCTTAGTCACTTATATGTAATCTGCTCATCCTCTTAAAATAATCTTTTTAAAAGTCACTTTAGAATCATTATACATTTCATCATGTATTGTCTCTTTAAAACAACTGGAAACAAATTGAAAACAGGTTTCCAGTTTCCACACAAACACATCCGTAGAGTATACTACATACATAAATGACAATACAAAGTGAATTGGAAAAATAAACAAAATACGCGCAGTGAAAACAATCCGGAATATTTCCACAGTATATGTACTTCTTCTATATATCAAGCTATCATCATCATCATCATCGTTATATCATCTGATTGTTACTCATCTGTTTGCATAACGTTTGTGTACAGATATAAAACAACGAACGAACATCAAACCTACTTCAAGATACAAAAAAAAATATAAGATACATTTATAAAATAATAATGAGTTGGGAGCGGAACTGAGCACAACACAAAAAATTGGATGCCTTTAAGTGATGTGCTGGAATTTTGATATGTGTGTAAATTTTGCTCCACTATATATCTTCGAGGGATCTTTTTTTTTTTATTTCATACGAGAGTACATTCATACATATACGTATGTATGTACTGTGTACAATTTTTTGGGGCATGAGTTTTTCGTGTGAGGTGGCGAGGGATGAGGTTTTTTTTCCGGATGATATGTGTTGTTATGTCAATGGAATTTTTTTATTTTGTTATCACAACACTGTTTATCGTGATGATATCTCTCTCGTATATATACACCCACTTTGCTACGAAAGGTTTTTTTTTTTGGTTGGTTAGATGTGTGATATTTGATAAAATAAATAATTTATTTGTATTTTATTTGGTTTTTATGGTTCATGTCTTGTGATGTATTTATTTTATCGTTATATTGGGTGATAGAATCATTAGACGATATATGTATTTGATTTAAGGGTACATACATACATTGTTTGTTTACAGGGATGGTGTTGATGGTGGTCTCGACTATTTATTTGAATGGTTAACTTTTGGGGTTTTCTCTCTTATGCGAACAAATTTAATGAATTTAATTTAATGGGAAATGTGACATCATGAATTCGTGTTTTCTTTAACTTTTCCAACAATATGTAATAAGACAATTTAGAGCTCACATGTTTGACTGCATGTTAAATTTAATTATGGTTGCTTCCTATAACAAAATAATAATCATTTAATATTCTGGCTACACATGGTTTCTATATGGCTCGTACATAGAACTGGTTCAAATCAATTTGGATGTAAACAGTGTCTTGTATTACTATAGCATCTTAACATTATGCTATGACTTGCCATAACCCAAATACTTTCTGAAATTAACAGTATGGATTGAAAACATATATTTTTAATCATTCAGAAAACCGGATTTGATTCACTAAGCAGTCCTTATTTTAGCCAAATATTCGTATTTCTTTTGAAGACTTCTTCTCACCCGCATTGAAAGTAAATGCCGCGACAAATGAAATAATCAAATTTATTGTTGAGCGATGATGTTGCTGATGGCAATGAGTGTGGCTCTGTACCCGATGAGTATTAAAACAAATTTGTCAGGCCCGCTCTAAATCAGGGCTCCAATACGCATGATGAAGTATAATTGAACATTTTCAACTGTAACTCAATAGTGGTAGTGTCATTAAGTTTACGAGCATATTTGGAAAATATAACTGTCGTTACCATTTCAATTGTTTTTGGTTTCCCAAAAATAACAATTCTTTGATAACATTTTAGTCAAGTACATTCTTGAGATACATAAAATATTCAACGTTTCTGGACCACGATATACTTTCTTAAACATTTCTTATACGTTATTTACCAAAAATAATTGATTCTTCACATATTGGCCAACATCGCATTCAAGTGTAAAATGATCAAACTTTCAAATTGAAAAAAATTCATTTAACGATTTTTTTTGCGAAATAATTTGAACTTTTTAATTTTATTTTATACGATTTTGACAAAACCGAGAAATAATTAAAAGAAAAGAAAGTGACGATTTCAAGTATAATAAAACCGTTGGCTGAAATAAAAGAGAGCATATAACTGGCATGCAGTACCAGTCACATTATCAGCGAAGCCAGTTACTCGATAAAATGGCGAAAGTACTAAATTACTGGAAAAATCACTAAAATTGACGTAACTGCCCAGTATCTGGATCAATAATAAAAAACATCATTAAAAATTTGGGATGACCTAAGACAACAAGAGTTAGAGAAACAAACGAGGAACTTCAACAGATATCAGAGAAACTGTGGAAAATTAGTTTGTAATAGCCGGTTGAAAAAATTCCAAAAAAAATATCATCAATATTTCGGATGAAGCTGAAAGTGCTGATTCTGAAGCGGCGCAGAAATTTGTTTCTGAGCTTCCAAAAATAATAAACGATGGAGGATATCATCTTGAACAAGTTTCCAACTTGAAACTGGCTTGAACTGGAAGAAGTTGCCAGAGAGAATTTGTATATCTCGGAATGAAATAAGAGCGAATTACCCTTGTTCTTGGTGGTAATTCAAGTTTAATCCGTGTCTAATAGGAAGATCCGAAAACCTACGATCTTTAAAGAATATTCCGTAATCATCATTAAATCCAAAGCTTAAATAACCCGTTTGCTTTGTATGGTTTATTTTAAAAACTGCTTGCTTCCAACGATCGAAAGTCATAACAGGCGAAACAATTTTGAGAATATTTTGTAATAATATTTTCTACTTTTTATGAATGAGAAATACTCACTACTACATTAAGCGGACATTTCTCAAAACGGAAATCTGCTTCTCAATATGCAACAAACAAAATTGAACACAAACACAACCTCGAAAATATTTTACTAAATAGATAGGATATTGATTTCATTATGCACGATTAAAATCATTATGGTAGGTTTACAGACGAGCACAACAAATTAGAAAAACACAATTCAATTTAAATTATTGTACAAATATACATCATTATTTAAGCATGACAAATAATTGTCGTTTAGTGCCATCAACAACCCCTTAGGGAAAAAACCGGTTTGAGCAAAATCTTAAAAATACAAAAAAGAATTATTGTTTAGATTGAATTACAATGAAATTCATTATACGGCAGCATATGCCATTTACTATATATACTCTTAACACCAATTATATGACAGATTAATATTTAATGTAACATAACACTATACACTATGTTATATAATTACGTAAACACCTAATTACAAAAATTACCATAAAACTATATAACCTTTTAAGTTTCTTTAATTTATCTTCTTAAATAATTAATTATGTCGGTATACATAGTCAAAATAATCGTATTAAGTTACAAATATTGTAGAAATCTCATTCCAAATATTCATGATGTAGTAGTAATAATAACAGTAATAATAACAACAACAATAATAATAATAATAATAGTATTTTGTTTGTTCTTATATATATTCTTCTTAAAGTTTAATATTTTAAATGATAAATTTTAATATACAGCAACGACGAAGAACAAAAAAAAGCTCTACCAAGCTGTTTTATTCTTTTTGCTTCATTGTTAAAATTGTTCAGCTCATCTGTGTATGTGTGTGTATTTTCCTGGAAAAATACGAAAGACAATAAAACGAGTACAAAAAATAATGTTTTTTTTTTAACCCCAAATCCACAAAAAAAAATATGTATATCGTATCTAGATACTGAACCGCACCATTCTTTTCTTTGTCATCTCCATCATCATCTTAATTTTGACCCCGCATGATCTGGTAAATGGGGGAGGAGAGCTTTTCGTTTTTAAAGAAAATATTTCATTCCTTCATTTACGTTCATTTTTTTTTTTTGGCATTTTTAATTCTCGTTTTATTAAAAAAAAAATTCGTTGAAAAGCTCAAAAGGAACAAAAAAAAGCTCGGGTATAGACAAAAATAAATAAAAGAAAATATTTAAATAAAGCACAAAATAAAATAAAAATATTAAGAAAATGGAAAATAATAAAGTTTTACTTTTAAATTTTAATTAAGTTTAATTTGGGAACTTTTTCGCTGTGCTTTAACCTTTGGTAGTGGTATGTGTGTGTTTTTTTTTGTTGGTACATTGGTGCTAGCACCTTTTTTTTTTGTTTGTGTTTCGCTGGTGCTATATTGCAAGGTGAAGCGGGCTAAAAAGTTATTTGAAACGCGAAATTAATTTTTTGTAAATAAAATTTTGTTTCCGATTTAAATTTTTGTTTTATTTATATTTGCAGAATTTACGTCACTAATCAGATGATCAACTCAATTCGAAATTATAAGGTAAGAATAATTGTATTTTATTTCGATTGTTGCATTTAAATTCTCATTCAAAATACATTAATTATCATTCAAATAAATCGTCCAAACGCGTGCGATACAGAGAGATAAACATGTTGCGGCAGCGTCGACTACATCACTCGGTTGGCAAGTAATATACTGGGCGATAAACCGATACATTTTGAAGAACCGTTATAACAATTTTAGAAGCTGATATGAACAGTTGCATATGTTTTGGAACATTGTATTCCGTTAAACATAGTATTTCGTATGCAGGTTACAATCGATCGTTTGAAGTACATAAGTAGTGTGGTTTTTGTCTTTGATCTATATGGCGACCTTCGTAAATGGTGAAAACAAACTGCAAAATCTCGACAAAACACTCACTCAGCTAGGTTCCATAAAACCGTACAACTGGTGAACCTTAATTGAGGGTGATTGAATGTTGTTTAAGTTCGATATATATGATAAATAATTTTGTAAGATCTGAAAGAAGCTTCATCCAAACGAATTCACTTTTTGATCGGTAGTAATGTTGATTGGTAGCACAAATCCAGTTTCTGCAAAACTATATTTAAAGCAAAATATTTCTGGCCATCGCATAAAGTGTGATATAGACTCAAGTTAAAATGTAAATGTATCCATTGTGGTTGTATACAATGCTGCTTTTTTGTCAGAATATAGATTGGGTATGCTAAAATTAGTGAAGCCGAAATACTTGAATACGAAATATTATGCCGAGTGTCGAATTTGGGTTGACGTAACGTACGTTCTAAAGTTGTAAGACCTTCGACAAAATATTTAAATTATTTTATTGCCCATATCGAATGATGATTATAATTTTCAGAACTGCATCGCCGGTAGAGCTTGATACATTAGGATATTATTCTGAATTTTGTTTTGTGTAAATGTTATTTTGGCATTGCGTAGACCAAGCGAAATTCGGAGTTATAGGTATTCTCCTGGATAATGCAAAGAAAGTCAAGAATGATTGCACCAAAGACACATTTTGAGTATGTCGTCGATGAATAGACAAAAGCGATCTCTAAGATCTCTGACATAATTTTATAGAAACCTCGTTGGAAGTACTGTGCGGTATTTTTAAGATCATATGCCAGTCGAATGATTTCGGAAAGCTTAAATATAATTTTACAACCATATGCAAGTGCATCTGGACATATAGTCACATAACGAATAGGAGTTGTGAATTTTGTGTACGATAATTTCCACATAACAGATTAAATTTTTCACCATATGTAACGGTTATGATGCCACGTATTCTGTTAGTTGCATTTATATAGTTTGATTTGCAACTCCACCATGTGCTCAAATTCTACAAATAACTTTGTAACGGATAAAACCAAGTAGTGTCAATGCCTTGCACCATATGTTATATCGCATATTGTTTGGCATAACAATTGATGAAGATAATTTTTTAAAGAGCGTACCAATGTCTCATAGCCGTTGTCGAAATGGATCTTAGTTGGCTAATGTTAACACATACGTTTGAAACATTGATTGACATCCGAGGAGGAAATCAACTACTTGTTACGGTTTTAGTCAACAAGGAGGTCAAATATACTAAGAAATCGACACCAATGATCGATCGATTCATTGCTGGTAAAATAAAACCATGTGTGAATGTTGGCTTAAACCTGATATCATTGGCGATCAACAAGGCTAACCTTGAGTGTTTATAATTATAGCTGCCGAAATTGGTCCGTGTCCGTGCCGATCAGAAAGATCAACGATTATCTAATCTTTCCGTTGTTAAATATATCCTCAGTGGATGGCCGCTTGTCTTCCATTTCATTCTTATCTAAGCGGAACTCTTAAGCCGTCTAAACCCACTTGAGCCATCTAAAGTGCAAAGCTTTATTAAACTTTGATCAGGTTCTGCTTCAAATAATCAAATTATCTTGTTGCATTTTGATATATTACAGAATTCATCTCAATGAAGAACTCAAATGTAAATAATCTTGTTTCGCTATTTCACATTAAGCATACGAGTATATAGTGTTACTTAAGACCACTTCTATAAATTACAAAAAAAAAACGGTATAAAATTAAGGCATTTTATAAAATTACATAACTAAAAAATTATATAACCGCAACCACTTTAGGCTAGATAAATTGGATGTGGAAGCTAGGTTATTGGACTGGCAACACATTTTGTTTCCAAATCAAGATTATCAATTTCAACCAAATTTCGTTGGTTTCGTTTTAAAATGTATATTAAGTGACACCGAAGATTTATAATTGAAATATTTGATGTGGGCCACAAGACTATATTATTCCTGCTCAGATATTAGTATTATGGATGTATGTGGCAGTAATGGAAAAAACAAACCATTAAAAAGTATCGACATAATTTCAACAAGGAACCGTCCAATCTTGTTTAGATATGATATAGTATGACCTTCTATATGATAATTGATAAATGACAAGAACGACTATTCCACGGACATCTTTAACATATGGTTAGTCTCGAATGGCAGAACCAATAAAACCTGTAATATTATATATGAAATATAAGGTGTATTTTGTTGAGGTTGTTACAACAGCAATTACACTGATTAACTTCTGACATGATTTAAATAACTTCAAAATATTTCTTGAGTTATTTAACTCTATTCCGATTTTAATTATGATACCTGACACCAGTTGTACATTTTTAATGTTTTTCTTCAATTTCACTTTGGAAGGTTGTCATTTTGGTAATTAAATGACATTTCGTAAGCGTCAAATTATATAAAGTTTTAATTATTTTTGTTTCATCAAATTTTTCTTGTATTTTCCATTATAGTATGACCAAAGAAGATATACTAATAGAAGCACTATTTGTATGAGAGAAATATACCCAAATAAAATAATTTCATATTATTTAAGTTTTGTTTTTGCAATTTTACGAGATACTATTACAATTTCGTCATGTCCCTTTCTTGCATTTACATTTTGAATAACACAGCAAAATAAAATATAATAGTGAGCCAATTGGTTGACGAAAAGAAATTTCATAAAAAATAACATTTTAATGAATTATATTGTATTGGTATTGGTGGCAAATAGATCACAACAATAGACCAACAAAACATTTCAAAACGCAATTTGAGTTATTTTCAAAAATGTTACAGTACAACACTCATACATGTTATATTGAGATTTACGATTTATATGCGAGTATATATTTATTTTGGGGTCTATACTGTATATAAGCAAAATATCAACATAAGAAATTATAATAAATCGGATAAAGTTATCCCTACCTTCCTCGATTGTGTTTTAATTTTAAATAATGAAATGAAAACAAACATTTTTTTAATTTTTTATTGTTTTCAATCAACCTGTGAAAAGAAGGAAGGGATTTCGTTTGTTTCTATTATATTGATATTTTAGTTATATACAGTATAGGCATCAAAATCCCCTTATGATAACATGGAATATCGCAATTAAAATTGTACATTTCCATATAATATATGAGTTCTGAACTGTAAAACTTCTGAAAATAAAATAGACTTGTGTTGTGAAAAGTTGTTGTTGCGTTGGTCTAAACAATTTGATATTTTCATGTTTATTTCATTAATGAAAATCGAGTTGTAAGAGAAGATCGATGAATGAGTATTTTGATTTTCACTTTTAGGAATATATTTACGCAAAAACGTCTATAGGTTACTTTCGGCTTGTATCTGTAGAAGTATAGACTGTTTCTCTAGTTTAGGGGTAAAATTAAAAGCATCTTTTGGTTTTACGAAAATTGTCCTTCAAATACTTAACGTAATTTGTTGTTTTATTATTTTGCAAAGTTAAAAACAATCAAGGGTGGATTCATTTGAAAGATAAATGTTTAATTGAGTCCACACGATTGTCACAGCCACGACTCCTCTTTTGAGAAGCAGTCTTCCTGATAAGTTTGGAAAATAACCTCATTGAAAGAAAAAAGAAAATGTATCCAACAAAATAGTCTAACAAAAACCAAAATTATAGAATAAAAAACTAAATTTTTGGTTTTTCGTCTGAAGCAAGACGATTCATTAATAATATTAGGGGATTATATCGTCTTAATTTCTGTTGTAATGAAATTTTTATAAATATTTTTGGTCTGTACAAATAAAAAATATATAAAATTAGAAAACAGAAAATGTTCCTATTGTTGTTTTCGATCAATGCAAGATTTTGCTATATGCATAAAAAATATATCGTCGGCGAAGAAAATGCGTGTCAAGTAGAAAACATTTATTTGTGTGAATCAAAAAATAATATATAGACGGACGATGCGTATGATTTTTTTTAGAAAAAAAAATTACGATCATATAATTTTTTGTGTAAATATTTATTTTGAACAATACATGCATAATCCTTTTATAAAATAAAGTTCATTAATATGTGTAGCATATTGTCTATCTATATCACTAATAGGTAACTGGGAATATGTGATTAATTATGTACTGATTAACAAGACATTCACTGCTTTAAAATTATGTGAATTGATTAAAAAAAATATAATCGTATGTCAGGAAAAAATTGGGTTAAACGTCATAATGTTAACATGTGATCAAGGGGCGGGCCTTAAATGAGCAAACATATAAGCAGCTCAGTATCATATTCTTTTTTTATATTAGCTGGCAAAAAAATTTTTGCACAATAAGATCCTCTACACATCATTAAATCGACCAGAAATGCATTTGTTAGTTTGAAACAAAATTTCACATAGTGAAATTGGAGTAGCTGACATAGATGTAATCAGAAAAATTGTTGAACGAGATTCAATCAACAAATGTAATTTATTACTTAAGTTAGCCGGAAACACTTATACCCAAATTCGTTTGAAAAAATGAACGTTTCGTTGGCCGTACAATTATTAAGTAACACCGTAAGCTGTGCAATTCGAGTCGTGGTACAAACGTGTCCAGAAATTTGAAGTACATCTTTGGAAAATGCATTATCAAAATTTGTGGAAAGATTTAACAACATTTTTGATTGTTTAAATTGCCGAAATTTCAACTCTATACCGCTTTTCGAACAACCATTAAAGTAAGGAAACGATGTATATAATTTAGTAGAGAGTTTAGGTTTTCTAAGCAAATTAAAAATAATTTCTAAAAATGAAAATTATTTCAAATTTATTAAAGGCATTGAGCTTACTATTAACGCTCAGATAATTTTAATCGACCATTTAACATTAAGCGATGGTATAGAAATTATTTTCACAGGAAAAACAAATCAAAACGGCCTAGAAATTTTTTTCTCTCAATTGCGCGGTATGGGTGGTTTTAATTACACAAATATAATTGTTACTAAACTCTTATTTAATTCAGAGTATTCCAATTGCTTGGCAGATGACGGCAACATGATAGAATTAGAATTGGACCATTTTCAACATCTGTATCCAAAGAATGTTTAGTACAAGAATGCGAGTCTGAAGACGTTTCAGTTCAGGGTGAATATTTAAACCTCCATCATCTTAATTGCGATGACCAAATTATTAAACAAAATGCTATTTCATATACTACGCTGCGGGTATTGTGCATTCAAAAAAATTAATTGTAGTGAGTGTCGAACTAAGTTGATTAAAGAAAATGATGAAATACCAGCGATCTCTGATACTTTTGTAGTAGAAAAAAATGTCCAGAAATCTTCAAATTTTGGTTCTTTCAAAGCGCCGACAACAGTATACGCTGATGTTGCAAATACTTGTTTAAAAATATTTGATCAAAAATTTAAAAAGGAATGTCATTTATCAAATATTTGTGTACGAGCAACTGAAACCTGCATAAATGTTATTAAACGAAATTTCCCGGAGATTATGCCTTCAGAAGAACCGTGTTATGAACACTTGAAAACCTTAATTAAGTTTTTTATTCTTGTGTTAATATGAAAAAATGCTAAATGGTCTCTTTTTAAAGGCCAATTTTATAAAACAAACAACAAAAATAAACGTACATCAATGTTAGCTCCAATACATGGTTCAAAAATATTAAAAATTTTGAGCAATTAAAAAATAAATTCAATTGAGCATAAATCAAACAAATTTTTTTTTTCTTTTAATGAGGTGCTTTTCCAAACTTATCAGGAAGACTGCTTCTCAAAAGAGGAGTCGCGGCTGTGACAATCGTGTGGACTCAATTAAACATTTATCTTTCAAATGAATCCACCCTTGATTGTTTTTCACTTTGCAAAATAATAAAACAACAAATTACGTTAAGTATTTGAAGGACAATTTTCGTAAAACCAAAAGATGCTTTTAATTTTACCCCTAAACTAGAGAAACAGTCTATACTTCTACAGATACAAGCCGAAAGTAACCTATAGACGTTTTTGCGTAAATATATTCCTAAAAGTGAAAATCAAAATATTCATTCATCGATCTTCTCTTACAACTCGATTTTCATTAATGAAATAAACATGAAAATATCAAATTGTTTAGACCAACGCAACAACAACTTTTCACAACACAAGTCTATTTTATTTTCAGAAGTTTTACAGTTCAGAACTCATACATTATATGGAAATGTACAATTTTAATTGCGATATTCCATGTTATCATAAGGGGATTTTGATGCCTATACTGTATATAACTAAAATATCAATATAATAGAAACAAACGAAATCCCTTCCTTCTTTTCACAGGTTGATTGAAAACAATAAAAAAATGAAAAAAATGTTTGTTTTCATTTCATTATTTAAAATTAAAACACAATCGAGGAAGGTAGGGATAACTTTATCCGATTTATTATAATTTCTTATGTTGATATTTTGCTTATATACAGTATAGACCCCAAAATAAATATATACTCGCATATAAATCGTAAATCTCAATATAACATGTATGAGTGTTGTACTGTAACATTTTTGAAAATAACTCAAATTGCGTTTTGAAATGTTTTGTTGGTCTATTGTTGTGATCTATTTGCCACCAATACCAATACAATATAATTCATTAAAATGTTATTTTTTATGAAATTTCTTTTCGTCAACCAATTGGCTCACTATTATATTTTATTTTGCTGTGTTATTCAAAATGTAAATGCAAGAAAGGGACATGACGAAATTGTAATAGTATCTCGTAAAATTGCAAAAACAAAACTTAAATAATATGAAATTATTTTATTTGGGTATATTTCTCTCATACAAATAGTGCTTCTATTAGTATATCTTCTTTGGTATGACAACCAATGATATTATGACAACTAATTATTCCATGATGTTATGACCACTCCAGATCCAGAACGAATTGTGCAGCGACCTCTGAAAGGAGAGCCACCATATGGTAGGCGCAGAGGTCGTTGCAGGTGACGATGGTTCCACGGTGTAGAGAACGACTTGGCCTCTTCAGATTGTCTTAGACAGTGTGAAGACCATGCTCGGGATAGAAACCGCTGGAGCCAAATTGTTGACTCAGTAAGGGGCCAGTAATAGCCTTTAAAACTGTTTTAATTAATTAATGACCACTAATTTTCTAAACTACTACCAACTCATAAAAAAAAATTAACTCAAAAAAGTTATTTTGTTGAGAAAAATTAACTCCGTACGGATTAGAGTTAAATTGTTCTCAACAAAATACACCTATTAATGAAGTCAAACCGCTAGCTCCTGCACTAAAAAGAGCTTCATAAAAGGACCGATTTAGCGTTAATAACTGTAGAAACTGCTCAGTTTCTGAGGAACAATTATAACGCTTGAAACGTAAATTAATTTGTCTTCGAGGAAATAAGTTAATTTGGAGAAAAGATTGGCAGGAAATGTAGGGTTAAAGAAATGATTTAAATCAAAAAATGTGACGTTTGCGTCCTTTTGAAAAAAAAATTATATGTTAAAAAATTTCGATTTTTTCGTATAGATTCAATCACAAATCCATAGAATGTTAAACATCAAATCTAGAAATAAATAAAAGCAGGACACCATTTTCAAAATATGCATTTGTTAATTATATTTTGCGATGGATAGATCTGTATTTTCTTTTGGATTTTTTTTCCTTATAAGTTATATTTTTGCAACACCATCTAGTGCTAAGTCGCGTCCAGTCTGTAGTGCCGAATTAAGATCTCTGGAGTGGAACATGTCAGATAATTGGTCTTTAGCCTCGAATTAAAACTAGACTTGACAAATCAAAAATTTAGCCAAGTGTACCTTTTAGTATTTTTAAAAAAAAATCCATACTAATTTGATGTTATTTGGACAATTTGATGTTATTTGGAATATTTCCGTACTTTAAAATGCGTCATAGAAAACTTTGAGCAAGTTTTCTTTAAATTTATAAAAAGCAAACATTTTCGATTTGATGTTTATGTTGAAAAATAATATTATACTGAGTATCTTATCTAATAGTCGACACTATCCAAATGTTTGCCTTGATGGTTTTGCAAGGTGTTAAGGCGGGTGAAGTAAATTTGTTCATTATTTATGGTTTTAACAAAACTTTTATTATTATTTTAAATGAATGGATCAAAAACTAACTAACTTGTTTATCAAAATATGCGTATAGCATTAGGACAAATTTAGATAAACTGCTGGCATATATGATTCCGGGAATGTACAGCCTCAAATATTTGATTTACCTGAGATTTGAATCTATATGACAATGTAATCGCGGCGTATAGATTAAACCGGTATGATTTATTCACATCTTGCTCAAATGATAAACGTTCGGGTGTTGTAGCAGTTTATGCCAATAGTAGTTTTGCAAACAATTTAGTCTTTATTCTAAATTAGTTTGTGTTGTTTGTATTTAACGACTTGGGTATACCGATATTGCCAGTTCCATTAAGGTATTCAGCATACTTTTGGTAAAATTATCCGAAACAAACTTATATAATATCATGGGTGATTTTAACACTGATTTTATGCTCGATAGACTTTTGGTTTTATTGGCGGAACATGGGTTTATAAATATTTCTGAACCAACACGAATTCCAGATTCAACAGCTACCTGTATTGATAATGATTTGATCAAAGACATGTTCCGCAAGTTTCTTATAGAGTATTACACTTAAAAACTTAAGACCAATATTTAATTGAAATTACATTATCAGGAGCAGTTTGAAATACCAATTTTACAATTAGAGGAATGGCTGATGTTCCTCATACCGATTATAATAAATTACTGGAATTACTATTGTTTGAGGAATGTACTGATATGTATTATTTGCGAGAAGTCTGTAAGGCGAATGATAATTTTATTAACATTGAACAAGGTCATGTTAATAAATGCATTACATATAGTAGGTCTATAAAGGTAAACGATCACGGAAGCTGACGCCATTTATTGTCAAGAAATTAGTATTATTAATATTATAGAGACAAATGCGCAAAAGAAATTATATTTGTCTCCTTGCGAAATAGGTAATGATGATCGCACCAAAAGTTTGTTTACTTTCTGACCCTATGCAAACTGCCAATGAATTTAATGAGTACTTTACGAACGTTGGGGACTCAAATGGCATTATGCCGTTCAATATGATTTAAGAAAAATACAAATGTTGAACAATCAGTTTTGTCATTCTTCGAACAAGTAACTGAGCATAGTGATAAAGGATTAAAAGTATCGGCACTCTTTATATAGATCTCACAAAGGCCTTTGACAGACTGAAATATGGTACGCTTTTAAAAAAGCTGTATTGTTGTTGCTTCAGAGATACAACCCATAGATAGTTGTAAGCATAGAATTGCCAATTAAGCATAGAATTGCCAATTAATGTGGAAGTTCCACAAGGCTGTGTTTTAGGGTCTTTATTATTTTTTATAAATGGAAGTATATTTCGACAGCAATTTGGTGGCCGATGATTTTTCATTTATATACACGCTAGTCCCAGTTTACAAAACAACATCACTCAAATAGATCATGATTTACACATCTTATCTATATATGGTTAAAGCTCATAATTTTATCTTAAGCCAATAAACGAAATTATTACATTAGGGATTCCCAATCGGCGTATATATCAATCTCAAACGGTCTACGGTCATATTGTTCTAAATATAATTTTAGTTAGATCAAATATAATTTTAGTTAGAACGATATATTTTGCCTTAGCTGACTCAGTTTTTCAAAATCGTTTATCATGTTGAGAACAGTCATTATGTGTTTCAAACCATTATATTCACCATCGTGGCCGTTATTTCGAGATCTATGTATATACTGCCTCTATATGATGTTCTTACGTGTTCAAGATGTTGAGAATATTCTATGTATAAAGTGGAAATAATTTTGTTACCCACGCAGGATATAATTTTAGAACTAATAATCAATATAAAAAAATAACACTAAACTTTAGGCTTTAACAATCTACAGACAATCTGATCGACATTAGAATTTGCGGCAGCTGTTCCACAATTTCTAAAACCTTTAAAGTTTGGCTACATCAAACTAAAGGTATCGACTATCTTTTGGTTATATACCAGACAACACGCGTGGATTTGTATATTTAAATACATTTTATTAAATTTTGGTTACATACTTTAGCACCCGAAATAATAATTTATCCGCGTTGGCCCGGCCCTAGCCTGATATTCACACATTTCATAATATTTGACAATTTTCCTTTACTATTTCCCGAACATAATAAAAAAGCTCACGTGTATATGAATTTAATTCCAATAAATCAATCCACCCCTATGTAGGTATATTGTGCCGTGTATCTAAAACTTATATTTAATCACCCAAACAAATTGATTGAAAAATTGAATGATGGCCATATACAACTTGAGCAAAAAAAAAAATCGTATCTTCATTATTTCCTTATTAAACCCACCTCCAACCCCCCAATTATTTATTACACAAGCTTATTCAATTCACTACACAACAACTAAACAAAAATTTAAAAAAAAAAATTCTTTTCAAATCATCGCTTATCATTCTGTTTTTTGTCATCCTATTCATCTTAAATTTATATACGATATACATTTCCATGATTTTTCTACAACTTACATAATAGAAAGATTACCTTGTCTAATAACATAATTTCCTTTTATTTCCCAGATTTTTTTTTTTTACTTCGTCTTCTTTTGCCTTCTCTTCCTTTATACAATTTCGTTTTTAATATTATTTTCTAATTTTCTAATAACATCATTTTTTTTTTAAAGTTGTTGTTGTTAATTTTAAAGAAAATATCCAAGACCGGTATTGAGTTAAATAAAAAAATTAAAAAAAAAAAAAGGGGTTAGTCTTCTTCATTTAAAAATTGATATGGTGTACTATACATATAGCGTCTATAGAAAGTGTATGCATGACATACATACATACAGTAGTTTAGTGAGTATTTATGTTGAAGTCAAAAAGCTACGTTTAATCTTATATATAAGAAATACACTCGGTAAAATATGTATTATTACGCCTTCTTGCCTCTGAAATCTATATCTTTAGAGGGATGAAGAACATAATAATTCAATTCAAAACTCATCGTACAGAACTTTTTTTTGTCCCAGATTTGATTTTCCTGATTTACAAAAAAAAAAAAAATCATACTCGTATATATATATATGTACACAATACACAATGATGACGATGATGATTGAGGGCGGTTTTTCACATTCAAATTTTTTTTTTTTTGTGTATTTTATCTGAATATATAAACACCTCGCAATTTTTTCTATGTCAACATCTCAATTCGTCACCTTTTTGATAAGAATATATGTATATGTATGTATGTATGTATGTATATAGTTGGAAATCGAGTGTGGGAAGAACTTTTTTTTTTTGTTCCGTTGGAATATTGTTGTGCTGTAAGGAAATCATTTACTTTTTTATTTTGTAAGATTTGGAACGTGTAAGTGGATAAAAGGGGTTTGAATGAATGCTGTGAATTATTATTTATCTGATTTGTGAAGTTTACTTTAAAAGGCATTTTGAGATTTAGCATTATAAATCGACTTTTGGGTTATGATTTTATATATGTGTATATACCTATATATATGAGATAATGCTAATTCCTATCTGCGATTGTTGTAAATGCAGACTTTGAGCTTTTAAAGTATATTTTATATATAATCACGACAACAACAACAACAACAAAGTACCTTACAAAAGTTTTATATCTCTCCTATTTTCGGATATTCGGATATTAGTTGTTGTTATAATTATGTCTGTCCCAGACATAAAGACAGCATAGCATATACATAGAACCAGAAAAAAAAATTCATTTTAATCATGACAAAATTGTTAGAACTAACAATGATGATAATAATAATGATAATAAAAAATAATAATAGTAATGGATTTAATATTATTTTTATAGTTTTTTATGCTTGTCCCATGTTTTTAATCTCTATACATACATGTATGTATGCTATTGGCGATAATTGTTTTAGTTTAAATAATAGTTACTGGATTATTAGAAATAGAGATAATTGGTTTTATTTTTGTTTAAAAAATACACTCTCTTATAATATGTTTTAAAAATTGCAAAGTGTTAAAGCCTGTAACCGCATACGGCATTCACAAATATACTCATCCTAGCTAATTAATCGCTTTCATGAATAAATCTATATATACATACTAATTTGTATAATTATGTTAGCCTCTCACTTAACCCCACAAAACAAGTATAGAATGTTAAAATAATAACCAAATATATAAATTATAATGTTATGAATATTTATTGGAGTTCAACATTTTATGTATGTACAACAACAAAAAAAGGTATACATATGTATATATGTTTATGTAACCCGTAAAACAATTCTATGTATGTACGAACTACCCTTATCTACATACATAAAAAAAAATTGTTTATTTCTTTTCATTTAAAATATATTGGGGCAGATATTATGATGGGTATACATATATGTATACATATGGAGAACTGGCAATGATATGTAACGTAATACATACATCATACATACATTTAATATTTACAATATTGTTTTTTGTTGAAATTTTAGATTTCTTTATGTTGGTGTTGTTGCTGTTGTTGTTGCTGTTATTCAACTATCATTGTTATCATTATACTATTGTTACAGTTATGATAATCATCATTATGCGATTATTGTTATTATGAATATTTTCTTTATTTTTCACAGAAGTCATTGTCATAAGTACATATATGTACATGTACATACATATCTATAATGTAGATGGAGATTGTTTTGAATGGACAAAAAATGTGTATGTGTACCGCAGAAGGGTGGAAAAAACATTACTGAGAAATAAATGTACAGAAATGGGTTAAAAAAAAAAGTTAGGTAATTTGTGTTAAACGGTGGTGTCTGATTTTTGCTACCTTGGCGTTTTCTGAATTAGTGTGGAGTTAATTCTAATTAAATATTGATTTGAGTATATACTGTGGTGGTCTGAAAATTAGGGACAGCGAAAAAAAAACGTAAAAAATAATATTCACACGTATTTCTAATACTATATTTAATTCCGTGTAGTAGTTTGATTAGTGCTTTTGTACTTTGTTACAAAAAATAAACGATAGTAGTTTTAAAACGCACCTGTATTAATTTTTAATTCATAAATGTAATTAAAGGGCTGGCCATAAAATTAGGGACAATTACATAATGTTTAAAAAAAAATAAATTCTATAAGCTATTTATTATAAAATTCATAAGGAATTGCATATTTAAATTTAATATTTAGTAGCCTGTCCTTTATTTTCAATGACTGCCTCGCATCTACGTGGCATAGAGTCGATTAAGGCTCTACTTTACTCAATTTGCGAAAACATGTGTATCTTACAAATCGTTTTATGGCCACATAAACTTAGGCATTGGCTTAATTTTTTTTTTATAGCAAAGTTAAATATATTTACAAGCGAGTAACACACGCTTTTTTTTAAATTCGCTATAGTTTTCTCGTAATTGCGTCTCAAAGTTGATGAATTTTTGATAAAAACCATTCACTCACAAACCAAATTTATCAATATTTTTCCACTAATCTGTAAAAGTTGTATATATGGGTACATTCAGGAAGATATTATCTAGCGAGTAACACACGTTTTTATAAAAATTCGTTCTAATAAGCGAGAAAATTGAAAATATAATTGTAAACTATTTTATATCGATCAGTTGAAAAATCTATTTATTGAAAAAAATGTGTCTTCGATGAAAAATGGTTTAGGACTCAACTAAATATCGTGTATTTTTTAGTTCAACCTTACTTAAGAAGATGTCATACGTTAACGAATGAAAAAAAAACTTTTATTTTATAAAAAGACAATGAAACAGAAATCGACTAATAGAAAATCAAAGAAGAAGAAATCAAAATATATTATTCGGCAGAATATAACGGGAAATATCTTTTGTATTCGATTCGAATTTCACGATTGTGAAAAAATTATTTTGGTAGATTGTTTTAAAATCTATATGGAATTTAAAATTAGTATTTGAATTTGTATGTATGTATGTATGTACATGATTTTTTCAAAATCAATTAATACAAATAATTGTAGTAATATCCGAGTTAGTTTTATATTTTAATTCATAAATAAATAAATAAATATGGGTCGAAAATTTAAGGAAGGTGCCAAAAAGCGAAATTTTCGCAGGATATCACGAATTGGGCAAGTTCTTTCATTTATTATGTATTCAATAGTAAAACTATTTTCTTTTATAAAAAAAAACTATTCCTTTATTTACAAAAATCCATCCGTTTTCATATTAATCAAAAACAATTTTTAATTTTTACCACAACAATTGCTAAAATTATTTTAGTAAATGTACATAAATTGAGAACTTTTTAAAATAGTCAATCACACATTCAATTATAGGCCGCGCTGGACTAAAGCAATTGGGCTTTCTTCAATTAATATTATATCTGATTCAAATGAGTTTGATTTAATTAAAGATTCAATTAATGGAAAAATCGACTTAGTAGAATATTTGGGAGAACCTGATGTGGCTCAAGAGGAATATGAAGATGTCTGTGTCATAGATGAGTGTGGTAACAGTAATCCGGTTGATGAAAATGCTGAGGAATTTAAAATTTGTGGAAACCGAATCATAAATTTTGATTATTTTTTTAACAATTTGATCGAAATCAGTCAACATGGCAACTCATTTGGATGTAGCCTGAAAAATTTAAAGCCCATTCATGAACAAAAAAATGGCTTACACTCAAAAATTATGTTTAAATGCACAATGTGCAATATAAAGCTAAACGCACTAACTTACGATCCGAATGAGAAACAAACTCCGAATAATATAAATTATGAAAGTGTTCTTGGCGGAATTTCTACAGGAATAGGGTTTAGCCAAATGGAGGAATTTTTTGGAGCCTTAGATGTACCATATATGTCCACAAAAACATTTTCTACAATACAAAAGGTAGTCCAAAAAGACATAGAAGAAGCTTCAATACAGGAAATGTATGAAGCTGCAATGGAAGCAAAATCTATTGCCGTTTCGGAAGGAGATATTGATACGGATGGTGTACCACTGCTTTGTGTGCAAATTGACGGGTGTTATTCGAAACGGACCTACGGAACAGGAAGCAATTATGCCTCTCTCTCAGGAGTGGGAACTATTGTAGCACAGTCAACAAAAAAGATAATATGGAGCGTTGTCAAAAATAAATATTGTACTATTTGTGAAACAGCTACTACAAAGGGCGGGTTACCTGCAAAACATCACTGCAATAAAAACTATTCCGGGCCATCAACCAATATGGAAGCGGCTGCTTTAATTGAAGGCTTTGTTAAAAGTGAAGAATTGTATGGAGTCCGATACAATCGCATCATTGGAGATGGTGATTCAAGCGTGTACGCAAATATTTTAAAAGCCAAACCATATAAAAACACACACATAGAAAAAATAGAGTGCAAAAACCATTTATTAAGGGTATTCCGCAAACATGCTCGCCAGCTAGCCGGTAATACTAGCTTTCCAATTCAGGTACGTCGGTAGTTTGGCAATGGTGTACAACGCTGTATAAAAGGCTTAAGATGTGCCGTAAAAGAGCGGAAAAAACAAAATTGTACTTTTGGTGAAAAGATTCAATTATTGTCGAATGATATTTCAAATATTCCATACCATGTTTACGGTAGACATAAAAACTGTCCAACATATTTCTGTAAAGAAATTCATCATACAGAAGATAGTGATGTAATGATAGCATTTGTAAAAACAGGATTTATTGATAAAGTTTGTGATTTGTTCAAAAGACTCCGCTACAATGCGAGAAGCTTAATACACGATGTTGATACCAACAAAGTTGAACAGTACCATTCTATAATATATTCTAACGACAGGAGGAAAACGTATAAATTATTCCCGCGGCCAGTCATATTCGTCCCGGTCGAAATTTGCAATACTTCAACATAATACTAGAAGAGCACATTACTGGATGGGAAAACGAATATTGGGTGAAACTCCGACAAGAAGAATCGTCAAAATTGAGAACAAGAGATCACAAAAAATAGTAACACGAAGTAGTAGTACGTATATAAATAAAATTTTAATTATATATTGATATACATATGTATATGTCTTAAATTTTGTAGCACTTGGTTTTTGAGCACTTTTGATTGTCTTACAAAGCAAAAGAGTCACTTTTGCTAGCAAATTTATTGATCAAAGAATAAGTGTTAAATTTTGTGTTGTCAACATAAGTATACATATGTATATGTAAATCTACATATGTATATCTATATATATGTATATGTATATGATATGTATATGTATATCCATATGTATATGTAAATGTATATGTATATGTATATGTATTTGTATATGTATATGTATATGTACATATATGTATATGTATAAGTATATGTATATGCATATGCATAAGTATATGCATAAGTATATGCATAAGTATACGTATATTTATATATATATATATATATATATATATATATATATATATATATATATATATATATATATATATATATATATATATATATATATATATATATATATATATATGTATGTATCTACATATATTTGTATGTATTATTTATACATATTATGCATATTATTTCAGAATATTTACCTAGAAAAAGGAAACTATACTGCCCTGGAGAAGATATTCATTACGGGAATGATTCCTGTCAACGTCCAGATTTGGAGTTGAATCATTATCTCGAAGAAAAGGCGGAATTAATACGTAAACTGAAAGACGACCGAGATGATCGTTGCAACATTGAAAGGAAAACAACGAATCAATCGCAAGAACCATTATGGTACGAAATGCGTAATAAACGTCTATCAAGTTCCAACTTTGGCTTAATATGTCGGTCACGTAGTGAGGCCACTTATTCAAATAAAGTGAATCAAATTTTAAATTCAGCTGCTGTTTTTGCCAAACCAATTTTATGGGGAAAGGAACATGAGGAAGATGGTATACGGGAATTTGTCAATAAAACATGTATCAAAGTTGATAAGTGTGGACTGTTTATTTATGACAAATATCCATGTTTATGTGCCAGTCCAGATGGTTTGATAGGAAATGATGGCCTTTTAGAAGTAAAATGTCCTTTTTCTGCCAAAGAGATCAGCCCTATGGAAGCCATCCAACAAAAAAAAATAAAGTATTTGAAAATCGACAAAAATATTGTGATTATTAACAAAAAGCACAATTATTACTACCAAATTCAGGGACAATTGGAAATAGCAGATAGGGAATATTGCTATCTTGTTGTCTGGACCACTATGGGTATAATATATTTAAAAATTGAAAGGGAAAAAGAGTTCTTTGAGTTGGAGATGCTACCAAAATTGCTGAATTTTTATTTTAATTCGCTGCTTCCGGAAATATTAGACAGTCGTAAGAAGCGAGGAATGGATATACGAGCATATCCGGAGAATCCAGAAGAAGATTTCAAGTCTATGTTTAATTAATTATTAAGTTACATGAAATTAAGTTACAGTACTTTTCACATTTTTTCCTTTTTAATTTTTGCTGGAAAATTATTAATCCCAAATTTTATTTTGTTTTGTTCGCAATCTGAATCAATAAATTTATTGAAATATTTTAAAGTAATGTTGCATATATGTACAAACATAGCTGGTTTATAATTATATTAATTATTATTAATTATTAATATATCTCATCAATAGAAAAATATAAATCGCATCTAACACAAAAGCAGGTTTTTTCAATCCTCTAGACAAGATAATTTGTAAGTAAAGTATGTTGAAATCATGACTCTGTGAAACAATCAAACTATCTATTCTCTCTCACAATAGTAAAAATACAACAAATAAAATTATAAAAATTGTATGAAAAACAGGAAAACAATGAAATATTTATTTTAATGAAATATATGATGTACATACAAATTAAATTATTATTTAGTTCGGTTTATTTACGCATGGCAAAAAGTAAAAAATGTATACATATTTCGATAGCAGAGATTCACACTATTTCATATTTCATTTTAGACACACATCCAGGCATTTAAATATCGACATCATTTTTGATTTTTGTTCTAGGTAAAGTAGAGCCTTAAGGCCCGACATCATGGAAGTAGTATTGGTTTCTAGGCTTCCTTAACTGCCAACCATAATTCTCGCTGATTTTTGTTTTTTTTTGGAGGCCACAGCAAGGCCTTTGAGGTCTTTCCAAAGATGCTCAATTGGATTGAGATCATCATGACATTGATTTTTTTGTCCACAAAAAATAATTTAGCCTCCGTTGAGGTGTATTTTGGGTTGTGATCTTGCATCTACACCCATCGAAGGGGCATGTTATATTCAGCGGGATCATGACATTGTGTAGGATATTTTCCAGATAGATGTGCTGATCCATGATTTCCTTGATCCAATAAATAGGGCCAACACCATAATATGAAAAGCATCCCCATAATTTAATATGGCCTCCGCCATGCTTCACAGTTTTTTTTGGTATATTGTGGGCCAAATTCTTTATTTTTCGGACATATTGTTTGCCATCAGAACCTAACAGATTAATTTTTGTTTCGTCACTCCACAATACGTTTCGCCATTTTTGAATACCAAGGTCACCTTTCCAATCTGAATGGTTTTTTGCAAAATTAATTCGATCTCTCACATTCTTTTTACTTAACAGTGGTACTCGCCGGGCTGACCTGCTGTGAACGCAGAGACCTGCTAGGGCCAGTAAAATGTATAGTCGACCCGGCCCAGCCCGAAACTGAAATGACCCGACCCGACCCGAACCCGACTCATCATAATATTTTATAGTCCGAGCCCGACCCGACCCGAAAAAAAGAAATTTCAAGTTAAAATATTTTAAATATCCAATAGGTTACAACAACAATTAATTCTGTCAAAAACTGAGAGTAATGGCGTTTAGTAAAATAATATAGCTGAACCACAAAGACCGTATTAGAGAAAATTACATTTATTGGTATCGAAATGCCCTCATTTTGGCAAATTAAAATTAAATTTACGTAAGCAAGTAAATTTACTCACGTAAATTTAGTTTAATTCATTCATCAATGTCGCAAATAAAATTATTTTAAACTTTTGATTAATTTTTAAAATTAAGCCCGAGCCCGACCCGAACCCGAATAAAATAATAAAATATCGGCCCAGCTGGCCCTACTGCCCGAGGGCCTAGCTGGAGCCCGTGCAGGTCTCTGCTGAGTGTGAAGATTGTCTTCTACGAGCCTTCTACGAATTGTTCGAAAACTAATTCTCAGATTAAGTTCTTTCTTAACAGTATTAGATGTCAAGAATGAATCCTTCTTGACGATTTTTGAAATGCGACGATCCGTTTGAGGCGTTGTAACTTGCCTTACACCCCATTTACTCTGGGATTTTTATCCTTTAATCGCCTATGCGACCATGTTTATTGAGCGTTGCATTAATGCAGCAATTTCGCGGTACGATTTTCTTTCATTTCGCAAATTTAAAATTAACGGTCTATCTTCCCGTGAAAAATCAACCCCGCGCCCCATTTAAAAAAAAAAAAAATTAAATTTGTTTTTATTAATAAAAACAATTTCCTCAAAATGCTACTTTTTAATGCTAGGGCTAAGTATAACTAGTAAACAATAGGTTTCAGTTGAATAAGATAAAGCTTTAAGCAGAGAGCTATAATTATATTATAGCCGCTGTCCCTAATTCTCTGGCCACCACAGTATGTTGCGATCAAAGTATTCAATCAGCGATTATACAAAATAGCCGGTTATTATACATAATTCCCAGCTTCATCGGTAAATGTAATAAAATGTTTAACAGTAGGGAAGACGAAGGCAAGTTGAAACACAGGGTAACTATAGAAACTTCTCGAAGAACTCATAAACTATTATAAATAAACTAGACAAAATGCTCGCCGAAAACATAATCGTCATGACAAGGAGTGGCTCTATTTTGATTGCTCTGATGCATATACTGAGAGCAAAGGGGGAGAGAATTGGGCTAAGTGCCAAATATGTGGCGAATGGGCTCATGAAAAATGCATTTCTGGTATTAAAATATGTGAAAAATGTACATAATTCATATGTATCTTTCGAGCCGCAGTTCATAGGACGTTTTAAAAATGTAGTTATATAATTTTACTTTGATGTTAATCTGTTTTTATTTAAATGTTTTACTCCGCGATCACAGGGGCCGACTATCAGTATATAGAAATTGAAAAATCGATAGGAGCGGAAAGATAGGGGCCGGTTGCCTTTGATACATGTAAATACGTGTCGGGTTTATATAGAAAGAAGTATATACAAACTTAAAACTCGATAGAAGGGGAAAGATAGGGGCCAGTGGCCTTCGATACTTTTGGATAATGCCTTTGATAATTTTGGATAATTGGGCCGGTGGCCTTTGATACTTTTAAACACGTAAATTCAAAATTTTACATAAGCGAATCTCGAACATATTCTCACATTTTTAAAAAATTCCAAACTTGAATTTTCAAAATATATCTGTATATTTGAAAAATTGTATTGTAGTAAATTAAGAATGGTGATACTGCCTTGAAATTAAAATTCTGAATTTTATACGTAAGATTCCAAAACAAAACCAAACCACTTAGGAATATGTCTGAGAACTTTACTAACGTTGAATATCGTAAAAATCGGATTTACCCAAATTCGAATTACAAATATGTCTTTAAAAGATTTCGACCCAAACTCAAAATCTTTCAAAGATATCAAAGATCATCTCAATCCTATAAGGACGAACTTGACCCACGTGTGAATCGGTACATCGTACTACCCGATCAGCTTAAAATATCGATGCAGTGATGAAAGTGTCAGCAACTGATTATTTTTACTTTGACTATGTGCATCAAATTTTAAAACCGGTCGGAGCAGATCTTTTGCAGCCTAATCAAATTATTCCTCGAATTTCAAATAGTTAACGAGAACTTGCACTCTTTTTGGTGTTCGGTATATTTACGTTTTAAGTCGTTTAGGTAGTTTTACTTTTGGACAAAATAATTTAGGAAGAAAAGGCGGGAAAATCAAAATATCGAATGAATGCACTGCCATAAAACTATTTCCAATAAATTGTATTGATTTTTTGTAGAAGCGCACTTATAGGTAAATGTAGGTTAATAAATATATTTGTGCGAAATTTTATTTTATTAGATTTTGTATTTAGGTTAGGTTAGGTTAGGGTGGCCATCCTAGTTGACTAGCATAGGCAAAGGTTGGTCCATAGCTGTACCACATTTAAGTTACCTCCTCTTACCAAGGAAAGTTGAAGTCCCTTGACATCGATTTTACTAAGATCTGTCAGGTCCCCACGACCATACCAATATGGTGCCGTCGAAGCGATATCAATTGGCCGGATCTGGATCGTGTAAGTCTAGGCCAGATTTGCCTGGTTATTACACACGAACTATCGTTAGACCATCTGTCTTTCGTTTCGTTTATTGCTTCTTCCTGAAGCAGCAGTTTACAGGAAGCAAGCGGTATCTTTATATCCAGCCTGCTTTGTGATATAAGGCGTACTGTGCCATTGCGTACCAGCTAATCTGTCTTTACATTCCCTACGATATTGAAGTGTCCTAGCACCCACGTCAAGAGGATGTTGAACTGATCAGACAACTCATTTAAAGATGCCATAGAGTTCTGGGCTGAGATTTTATATATTTAATCTATTCAGTCTTTATTGTTTCATGACAGAATTATCCGGATAGATTAGAGTTTTTAGGGTTCAGTACATAAAATGTCAAACGGAACCTTTATGGTCTCACTCCGTTGTCTGTCAGTAAAGTGTGTCACAGACCAAATTAATTAAATTAATTAGTTAACAATTAAATGTAGGTACCAACAGTAATTTGTTGTCATTTTAAAGCCCTCACTATGACGATTCCAAAAATATTTAACAAACAATGTATGTACTGAACCCTCGGAGTATGAAGTTCATATTTCACCGAACATTTTGTAATTGAAATTGAAACTATAGCGTATATATAGAACTAAATGTCATCAATCATCGTTTATATATAGTCAATGCAAAACTTTAAAACTCTCTGTGTGACCACACAAATCCAAATCCAAATAAAAAATCAATCAAAAGTTTAATTACATTCCTTAAATCAAACAAACCAAAACAACAGCAAAAAATTAGTTGAACAAATTAAAGAATGGCGCGCGCTCGTCCTTTCCAAATCAATCCCCGCAATTGATAATAAAAATATAAAAGAAAATAAAGTTACTTTCTTTATATTTTAAGGTTTCATCCTCTCGCACAATAACCATTTTTCTTTCAGTAACCCAAATCAATAAAATAAAAATAATAACAATAGCAATGAAACAAGTATTCTCGTTTATACGTGTGTATATATATTTTCTTAAATAAGTTAAATGAAATAAGATGAAAGATTATCTCTTTTTTTCGTAACTTTTTTGTATTTGTGTGGGGTGCGCGCGGTAATAAATATACAACGAGAAAATAAAAAAGCTCTGAAATCAGCTCAATTACCATTAGTATTATTTTATATTTTATTATTTTATTTCTAAAGCTCTTTTTTATTCTTAAGTTTATTCCAATATATCCTCGTAACATATAAATTTATATAGCAGAAGACGACGAAGAAGACGAAGACTTTTTCTTTAAATTTCGTATACATATACGCTATTGTTCAACCGATTTTATTGTGGAAGTTTTCTGGGGTTTCGTTTTTTTTTTTGGTGTGCGGAGAACGGGTGGCGAAATATAAAAGTACAAAACGAGTCAAATATTACCGAGAAGGAAACACTGTGCGGACAATATAAAATTGGGGATTTCGTTCGAAAAACGATTATTTTTCTATTCATTGAATTTTGCTGCTTTAATTACATTTTATTTTATTTCTTAAAACCCTTCTAAATTGTCTTAATAATTGATTGTTGAGCGAGGGGGAGATGAATGTTGATGGCAAATATATACACAATAATAATACAACGGGTTAAATTACAGGTTGTCGTTATTTTATTATATATTGGGGCAACCCTTTTTTTATACTTTCACGGAGTAATTATATAACAAAAAATTAAAATGTATTCAAAACAATTAAAGAGGTACTTGAAAATGGTTATTAAGTATTCGATGGTCATTTTTCAGAGTCTTCTTCAGGGTCAATTAAAATGGATAACTAAACAATTTTGTTAATCCATTTGTTTCTCACAAATGCGGTGCCACAGTATTGGTACTTCATATTTGAGCCACATTTTATTTGGCCAAACTCAAATTGGTATTCATTTCTAAAACGGATCTCCGCTTTATTCCGAAAAAAACTTTACTAACTAGACTCTGTAGAAACCTTTAGAACTTTAATAATGAAATTTTGCAAAGATTCAATGAGCCTATTGTTAAACACAATAACCAAAAAATTGTATTAGATTTTCAATACCACAGTTGACATTGATTAACACCAAAGTGGCATTGTAATACTTTACTATTGTTGTTATTGTAAATTTCCAATTAAAATCCGCCGTCATACATCCAACATCATTTTAGCATTCGTCAATACTTACAATGTACATTCGTTCACACATGCTCAATGGAATTTCGATGCGTAGGGCTGTAGGGATCCAATAGTTCAATTCTGAGATGATCAGCGAACCAATTTATTGTATTTGCAGGCGTGTGTATGGGCGAGCTATCCTGTATGAATTTGAATAACCCATCTGGATAAAATATTCTTGTGCTCAGTAACATCCTTTCATCAAGAATTGTTGTGTATTCTATGCAATTGAATCCGCCAGATATTAGACATATGCAGTTCAAGATGTAGATAGAGAATAGCAACAAATTATTATTTTGATACTTCTCCATTTGCTTGCATATCTTTTTATTCCTACTTCTTACAAACACCAAATCTGTACTGAAGATTCATCAGAGAAACAAACCTACAGTGAAATAATGTGTCACAGAAATGATATCGAGATTAAAATATAAATAAAACTTCGTTCTTACATTATAAACTGGCGAATATACTCACGTTTAGCCAATCGTCGATGGACCAGATTTTATGTGCTTTAGCCTATTTTAGCTGCTTTGCCATCATAACTTTAGTAAATAATAGTTACTTTGCTGGCCACCGAACTTTCATATCCGATTCCTTGACTCCAGATTCGTTGATTATTTTTGTGAGAGCCTTGCGTGGTGCTTTTCTATTTTGAATACAAATATTCGTAATTTTTCTTCGTCCACACGTTCCTGATCTCTTGGGCCAAAGACTGATATTTTGGTAAATTTTTAACTTAATTTTGTCAACAGATAGCTAGGTCATCTTTGTCAATAGCTACTATCTTTCTTCCAGAATATATCGTTTTATTTCGTTGAGACATATCTTTAGTCTTACCCATTGTTCAAAGTTCCGCTTAAAAAACGATCTTATAAAATCAACAAAAACAGTTACGTTTTGAACGAAAATTGAAAAAAAAATCAAAGGAAAACAAAGGGGAATCTTCAAAAAATATTTCAAATAGTTTGGCATTACGTCGTTAAACTACTGTTTTGAACATTTTGCACTGACATTTGGTTAACCGTTGAGTTTTTGGGTTGGTATGGGTTTTTGGTCAAGGTCCAACTGCAATACTTTTTCGTCTTAGAATAAAACTGATACTGTTGAGTGAATGAGATATACCTATTTTTCCAGATCCTGCTAATGATTTTATTACTAATTTCGTATTTTTACGCACCGCTACTTGACAACAGTGAGGAAGATCCTGTAGAAACGTGGAACACTTCAGCAATAATGAAGCCCCATCAAATCTTATAAATCAGAAATCAATATAATGAGAAACAGTTCGGTTTCAGAGAGAATAGATCCACTGTCCACTGATGACGCTGTGCTTCGTCATAAACCGCTATTGTTCGTATAGAATCGCAACTGTATTATCTAACCATGGTGGAAATCAAAAGAGTGTAATTGTAGGTTGGCCGCAGTGCTATATATTAGGCTCATTTCTCGGGAATAATACTATTTTACCCAAATTGAACAAAAAATTGTGACCATAAAATGAAGCTATCCTCCGTCAAAACGGTCCTTATTGAACTAAAAGGAACATTAACATTAAGAGATCCTCTTTTGGTATCTTTTAATACAAAGAATAATGAAGATATAGACGCATTTAAACATGTTGTGATACGGAAGGTATATACAGCTAAAATGAAAGCTCGAAATCGGCATACCGTGATAAAAGCAGTTCAAAGAGCTTGTAATGAAATTTTTCGAGAAGCATTTCTACCGACAGAATGATACATAGTATATAAAAACATCAAGTGCACATAGAAGGAGATATTTCGATGCATTCAGCCAATCTCATACTTTCCTCCTATTACAGGAACGCACCACCACCGAAAATGGTGAATTTGTAAGTAATTAAGCAAAGTTTTGACGAAACTAAACAAACAAAGAACCCTATAGTCCATTCTTTGGTTTAAATAGTGACACTTTGATAAGGTTGCAGTGTGCTTATGCGAATAAGGATTTTATTTATTAGTAGGTGCGAACCGTTAAAAATAACAGTTGAATTGGTTAAATTTATACTAACAAGAACTATCGATTCGGGGACTGATGAAAATGAAAATGGAAAGGAAAAATATTCTGTCATACAAAAGTTTTACTAAAAATAATATTTGAAACTGTTAAAGAAATTTCTCTTCCCTCTGACTTTTTCATTGCCACCTAGAATACACTTAGGGAAAAAATAAAAACGTCTATTATAATTCTTTCCTTTTCATCTTTTCCCGAAACACAGCGACTGAATAAAATTATTCAGTATTGGTTGTGTGGGCCCCGGGTAGATATATTCGTGTACCTGATAAAATAGCAACGGCGTAGATGTTTATGGTGGTGAACCAGTTGATCATGGCGTCTTGTAAAAAGACAAATGTTACACTTAATCTGAAACTTGTACAATTGTGACTGGCGAATACTTGCGGCTATTAAGATATCAGTTGCGTAATGTTAAATTTATCATCATGTTATATGCGACATTGGAAAACATGGAGATATCTTCGGTGGCCTAAAAAATTAATAAATAAATGATTACGGCAACTCCATCTTTATATGTTTGTCTACTAACCAAATATTACAATGGAATAGAGAATTATGTCTGTTGTATATATAATTTCAAGAGAATTCGTATTTGATTTTTTTTTAAATAATGAAAATAGTTTTAAATTAATAAAACAAAACAAAATTCAAAACTTCAAAAACCACACATTACATAATGCGAATTAATACCGTTTATCAGAGATAACAAATTTTGAGAAACTTCAATCGAAATTTCAAATTTGACAATGCATCTTGGTAGTAGTTTTTGGAACTTAATTTCAAAATAATTGGCGGGAAACTTCTTAATATTGTAAAGAAGTTTTAAAAGGATATGTAAGTTAGAACGAATTTCTAGAATTTCATATGGATTTTCGTTAAATTACAAACCTTACAATTAACGAAAATCATCTCGAAATATCAAATTGCCGGACTCCAAAGTTATGGACTTAAAATAAATAAAATATTGAGGTTATAAATGTTTGTTGTTATACAACACAAAAATTAATAAAAGTTTGTGCAGCATTATGACATAGGGCATATATGTTGGTGAGAACGACCATCCGCACAGACTAAAAATCGCCATTGTTTGTGAACTTAAAATGTAAATCTCTCTGCAACCATAGAAATCACCATCCTATACATTTTGTAAAATATATATAGACAATCAATAAATTATCTTCTCACCCATCCTCAATGAAAGGATCCTAACAGTAAAAACGAGCTAAACTTTCCAGGTCATCACACAAACAAATATTATTTCGTTTGATGTCACCTTTAATTTTCAGTTCTGTACCATCCTATCAATTTCTATACGCACACCCTCCCTCTTCCTTGCTATCAAAACAAAATGTAATCTTCACCTAAGTCACAAAAAAAAATACAATAAATAAATAAAATTAAGGTCAGAAAATTAAGAAATCATTCAATATTTACCCAGAGAAGATAAGAAGTACACAAAAAAAAATTATATACACAACATCCCTCACATCAAATAGACAAAAAAACTCATCATCCACCCACAATTAATAATCTAAATTAATATTTTTATTAGTTTGGTGCGCGTCTTCTTGGTAAACAACCAGGTTTTTTTTCCCCAGTTCGAAACACTGGACACAAATACGCAGAATTGTTCCCTCATCATCCTCATCGCCATCATGTCGCTGCGTGCGAGCGAGACAAATCGAATAAACCAAACTTTTTTTTATATTTTTTTTTTTATTAATTTTCTTTGAACACCAAAAAATTAAAAAGTCCTATGCCAAATGCGATTAAAATTTCTAAAAAAAAAAAAATCTTCTAACATTTCTTCTTCATTTTGTTGAGCGCACACCAAATAAAAAAAAAGTTTCCTTAAGGCAACAACATAACAAGACGACGATTCAGGGAAGAAGAAAGAAAAATCTCATTTAATTTGGTATAATTTAAGGAAAAAAATATACAAATTGGGTGTGTAGTATATTATGTACACGGGAAACTCCAGGAGATTGGGTTGATTTTTTTTTTTAATTTTAGATTTTATTTTTTTGTAGAATTAGACGAAAAAATTGTGATGATGAGGAGACAACGATGTCGACAAGATATCATGATGATAATGTTGATGTTGATGATATGATATTGTAATCAACACTCTTCAACTTTATGTACTTGTTGACTATATGTGTATTTGTTTGTGTGTATATATGTTTATGTCGATGACATATATATGTACTGCGACTTAATGGGGGTAATTTAGATAAATGGGGATTATTTTAAATATTTTATCCGCCATGGTAATCTACTTGTTATTTAGTTGTTACGTGTAAATTAAATAAAACAAATTGTAATGATTTTTTTTTTTATATTTGCAGGAATTTGCTCCAGACGACCTGTCTATATGAGGTGAGAATTTATGTATGCATTTCTGTATATACTATCAACAAAGTAGTACTTCTCCGAGTTGACCCTTTATAATCGAAAGGCTTTTGACTTTAATATTGCTTACAAAATTTAGACCATATCCCTGCTAGGCTTTAGTACAGCTCACTAACTAGTTTTATTAGGACCTTTGGTTTGCTAAGTGAAAAACAATATTTTTATGCCAATATAGCTCTTATATTTGTTTGATAACCCCGCTTCTGCGTTCCTCGAACTTATATATTCTTCTATAGAAAGCTAAGCAACACGACACGCTTTGGGTCAATGGTAATAAAGATATTCTCCATATTTGATATATTTGTATAGTAAAGCAAATTTGCTGTAAGCATGACAACCGCAATTTATGACAAACAAATAATTTGGTTATGTTACATTCACACAAATCGCCAATACTATATAATTGCCAGTTAAGTTTGGTACACCCTTTATATGTTGGATTCGTTTGAATCTTGTAGTGCCTCGAATGTTCAGTTTTAACGTTCTCATGACTTCTGTATGGTCCTAGGTTGATCAACTTTGCTCGTCACCGATCAGCACCAATATAAAAAATTATATCGTCGTATTGTCCGCAGCGCCACTCCATCCAATAACCCACAAATAACACCATGAATGTTGGTGTGGCTCATTAATGTTGGTATAGCGTTGTTCAAGAGTTGCAGTTAATCCACAACACGTCGTTGATTTTAACTGCAACATTCTTTGGCCTTGAACATATTTGTTTATTTATAGTTACAATTATTTATTTGCAAATTTAAATCTGTGAAAAAAAACTGGCTTTTACTATAACGTTTAACAGTTGGTTTTTGAAATATTCTCGGAAGCTATAGTGAGTCGAAAGAGATTTAACGTTCTTCCAGTATAAAAGCTTCACATTTAAATACTGTTTGAAACAGCTTTTCTTCCACCTATCTTTCACGCTTGCAGGTAGGAGGATCTTTGAGTAAATGTATTTGTATAGGATAGGATTAGCAGCTCATGGAATGCTTCACAACATCTACAACATGCTTTGAGGTTCTGGACACTTCAGGTCCGGTAGTTGCCTGCATCAATTCTTAGTTTTTAGACATTTTATCATATTAAGATATCAAATCTCCAAGTTAAAAACTGTGCCCTGTCCGAAAAATGTAGAACTGTAAAGCCTTAAATAAAATAATTATTCCAGTTGCCATCATGGGCTAAACTTGTCATAACAAATACCTGAACTTCCAAATGAAATCTTAAAGGTATAAAAACAGTGGCCTATCCAGAAAATGTAAAACTGTAAGGCCTAAAATAAAATTATTATTCCAGTTGCCCTCATAGGCTAGACTTGTCATAAGAAATTCCTGAAAATCCAAATTCACCTAAAATTGGTAATTTTTAAACATTTTATCATATTTGGATGTTAAAGTTGGGCGCTGACGGATGAGTACGAGAGATGGCTCCTAACATTTGAGAGAAGAGTCATGCGTGTGATTTACGGCGTAAAACGCGAAATAGATGGTACCTACCGAGCTCTGTACAATATCGAGATCAGAGATCTGAGGAAGATCCCCGATATTGTACATGAAGTAAGATCTCAGCGAGTACGCTGGCTCGGTCACGTTCTGCGTGCTGATCCGGAACGAATTGTGCAGCGATCTCTGAAAGGAGAGCCACCATATGGTAGGCGCAGAGGTCGTTGCAGGCGATGATGGCTCCACGGTGTAGAGAACGACCTGGCCTCTTCAGATTGTCTTAGACAGTATGAAGACTATGCTCGGGATTGAAACCGCTGAAGCCGAATTGTTGACTCAGTAAGGGGCCAGTAATGGCCTTTAAAACTGTTTTAATAATCATATTTGGATATCAAATCTCCAAGATAGACAAACTGTAGTCTGTTCGGAAAATGTAGAACTGTATAGCCTAAAATAAAATAACTACAACTTCCGGCTGCCATCATGAGCTAGATTTTTCACAAGAAATTTCAAAAACTTCCAAATTAGCCGAACCGGTTACCCCAGACAAGATCCTTAATACCATAAGCATCAGGTATTTTATATAAACACTAATACATTTACTATATAAAAATTTAGTGATAAGGTTTAGGATAACCTTCCAAGTCGTGAAAATTAATATCAGAAGTTTTCTTAATTTCTCAGCTCTCTAAATGTGCAAAGGATTTAATTAAAAGTTGTCGGGTTTTCTAAATGACGCTGAATGGAATTTCTAGAAGTTTTAAAAAGTTCTCACGAGTTGCTTGCTGCTTTTTAAATGTTGTGACTTGTTGTTTCTAAATTTTCTATCTCTACTAATTCGCAAAGGACGAATTGTTCCCAAAAAGGCCAGTCCTTCCCAAAATCGGACGTCTGGCAATGGAATCCGGAGATCTCATATTCAATCAGTCTTAAAAGAAATCCAATTTATTTTTATGTACAATAAAGACGGCAATACATGGAGACTTATACAAATATGGAGATTTCGTATACATAGGATAAAATCAACAAATTATGTTGACCAAGTATAAAATGTTTAGTTTGTCACTTTAAGCGATTAAAGTTTAAAGTTAATTTTCTTAATATAATTTTCCATACTCCAACAATTTTCCACTTTTTTAATTTTATTTTTAATTTGGTGTAACTGGCACCGTACAACGAAAGAGTATCATAGACCTTTCTTCTTTTTACCGCACACTGTACAAAAAATTGCTGTAATCTTTACATTTTCTTCATTTTATTTTACTTTAAGATTTAATTTTTTGTACTCAGTTGTGTTGCCTTTTATCTTGAATAAAATGGATAATTTTTCATATGAATTTTCTCGTCTCTATTTTATTTTTTAATTAAAAAAACAAAAAAAAATCGTATAATAAAATAATAATTTTAAATAAAATAAATTGAAAGCAACAACAAAAATGAAATGGGAAAATTGTTAAATAACAATATAATTTTAACATTTTTCCTTCCCTAAGAGTCTCAGACAATTAAATTGAAAATCAATTTTCTTTATATTTATTCTAACGATGCACATAGAAAATGTAAACAAAGTTTTGCGATATATAGTATAGAAGATGACGTGTGGTGTATCTATACATATGTGTTATGTATGAAGATTATTAATCGGCGCATTATATTCCCATGAGCTTTAATATTTCGTTTTTGTGTAATACCATAATACCAATCGATATCAATATCGTCAACAATCATAATGATGAACATGTCTGCTATAATGTTGTGAATAATTGAACCATACATATATGCTAACCATCTCGCATTTCCACGTGTGGTTTTTATACATTTTTAATGGCATAAATCACTCAATTTGCTTTTTAATATTAACACGTATCACACCGCGTGTTTATATAACCACCCACACGACACCATAACCCACCAGGAGAGTATAATTTTTTTTTTAATTACCTGATGTTACTGGCAACTTATTACTGATGATGCTGCAAAATCTATGTACATACATGCTTGTGTTTGTTTTTTCTGTTCTGTGCGGTTAAATGTTATTTGATTCGCGAGATATTTATTCAGTTTTTTTTACGCAATAAAATAACAACACCACCAACCACAAATTCTGCTGCTGCACGTTTATATATCTGTATATGTAATTGCAGATGGAAAATTCTTTAAACCTTTTCACCATCTCCCTTTCAATTACGAGTATGTATATAGTCGAGCGATTATCATGCGATCGAATTTACACAAATTTACAATATGCGCCGACATCGAAAAATAATCGTGTGTGGCATATTCTTCCAATTACAGTTTAGGTACATACATGCACATATCCACAAAATGTATAGCTACGAGAAGTAAATTTATATAAATAAAATGTGATTTTATTTTAAATATATAAATAAAATTTAATTAATCGAGAAAATAAACAAACAAAAAAAATAATCGCGAATGCAAAATTTTTTTTTATGTAAAATCAATAAATTCGTGGAACGGATTTGGGTGTAAGGCGATGCAAATATTAATCCACGTTATAAATTGTTGGGCTATTACAAAATGGATGAAAATTTATATGGTAGATATACATACATAACTACTACGAGATTAAGAATTAGTGTGGAATATATTTTTAATGCGTTTATATTACCTATATGTACATTGTGAAAATTCATCATACGACTCCCGAGAGGAAACTTACAGCAGAGTCGAAAGGAGTCCGTGTCAAAACGATGGGAGCATCACATTGGATAGATGGAAGTTGGTGTATAATAACGCATCCAGGACCCCCTATATTCTGCAAAGATGCGGAATGGCACCAAGGGCACGTCAAATTATAGTTATAATTAATAAGATGGCAATATCCGAGGTAGTGGAGGAGTGGTAAGACGCAAAGGTGGCGCTTGTAAGCAAGGACGAGATTCCCATCGGTCTATTATTCTCAGAAGTTATAAAAAAGGCAAGGTAGAATCACGCACAGGCAATCTGTTGGAACAAGGTACATGTTTGTAGAGAGAAACAGCACCAACCAATGGAGCGTTCCGATTCGCCTGTACTGAGGAAGGAGATAAGATTTCTTATTTTCCTTAAGACAAACGCACGATGCCGGCGAATTCAGGTGTACCAGTCAACATTATTAGCCTGCGATAGCGGGGACTATAAAGTGGTAAGTAGGGTTAACCTAATAGTATGCTAAGTATTGTTTAGATTATCCTGTCATAGAAATTTGGAATATCCAAGTTATTCTCAGAATTATTGATCCAGTTAGTCTCAGAATTAAAGCTGCCAAGGCAGCCTTTGTGTGGAAAAAGGCTGCCTTGGCAGCTTTAATTCTGAGACTAACTGGATCATGATATGACGCAATTCTAATACAATAATCTTGGATTAAAAGTAACATGAAAGAAACAAGAACATTTGGGTATATCAGATCCTGCATTCTTGAAAAATACAATTAAAATATTTTCCTACTTTCTCAATACACCAATGATTTCATAACTGCAGTCAGCCTGGAGGTTGACAGTAGTCAAATTTCTCTGACTCAGCCTATGTGGACTGGAACAAGCAGGTTCCGCCGGTTATCCTTGTGGAAACTGGTCCTCGCATTAGAAAAAAAGAAAGTTTGATGCTCGGATGTTATGCAAAAGAGCATACGAAGGTAATAGTATTAAAGCTAATAATATTTGGGCATCCATCACAAAAAAAAATTGGAGTATAAAGTTGGCGAAAGCCATTTAAATATAATTCTTGTTACGTGATTTTAGCACTATGTACCTACTAACGTCGATACGAACGAACGAAGTAGCTTATCAAATTTAGAAAGGACAATTCGCTAAATGAGGTTACAAAACTACCATTAAAAAACAGAATATTAGAAAATTCGGAAATTCTTGAAAACGCAGATGAGTTATTCCAAAGACCGCATGTAATGTTAATTAAAAGCAGTGCTGACTCGACTGAAAAAATGAGATGGCGTACAACTAATGGACGTACTGTACCTTCAGAGTTTTAGACTGTGATAGGTGTTCGAAATAATTAACTATCGAACCCATTTGATATTATTTCACTTACTTCCCAGTGGTTAATTCAAATTTTAATAAAATATCGCAGAATAATTTTCATTCATCAAAATTTGAATTTGAATTTTTTATAGTTTTTGTAATTCACTCGTCAAGTCAACTCAAACCTTTAATGCTAATTGTAACAAAAAAAAAATTACATTTTAATCTTTGCACATGGTAAACTAAACAGCGAATGATAATAGTTTTTTAACTTCTACTTCAAGTTCTTCCACTATGTCGTACTTGCAAAACGACACCAAGTGTTTAAATTATTTCAAATTTTGAATGTTGAACAGAATTATGCCCGATTCATAATTTTAAATGAATATATGTTGTTGGACAGATTTAAATTTTCAGTAAAAACTGAAATTTTAGTAGGCTTTGCAAAAAGTTCACACACTGTTAAGTTGAACTATTTAAAATTTCTATTACAGTTAAAGGCAAGGCACCCCTTGGATATTTGTCGTATAGCAGCTTGGTCAGTTCCCAGAAATTGGTAGTTTAGACTTTTTTAAATGATAACGATAGTAATATCCACTCCTATTAAATTTAAACTCTCATTATGACGCCATTTGAAACTAATTGATAATGGAACAACAATGCATGATTGGTCAAGTGAACTAATAGTTTTTTGGTTATTTGTTTCAGATTTGGTAGTTAATCGTTGCCTCCTATACGTATATGAACATTATTCCTCCCTTAGGTTAGGTTAGGTTAGGTAAGGGTGGCTGTCCTAAAGGACTAGCATAGACACAAAATTTATTCCCCCCTTAAGTTGAATACAATGCATTTGAATTATCATGTTGCCAACAGATTTTCGGTGGACATGAATGGCCATTATGTTGAATCTTTGATTTTTCATAGAATTGGTTTATTCAATTTATGTTCCACGGTGATAGTTCCATTTCAGACTAACACAAATAAATTCATTAAGCACCATTAATTAGTGCCTAATGGATTTATTTGTGTTAGTCTGAGTTCCTTTTGGTGCCAGGTACTACAAAAATTTCGAAATTTCTCATAAAAACCATTACGTCCTTTAGATACTACCAGGGATGGACGAGGTGGATTACGCCATGTAATCTACACGGTTGTCGACACGTAAAATATAGCGTTAATTACTTGGCGGGATTTTGTGTTAACGTCGACAATTAAAACAACGTCAACGACCTGTTATATTTTAGCGTTTGAGCTCGAATGAACCAGTTAAAACAGGTCATCCAGATTACATTGAATTATGAAAATTCTAAATTTCTAGAGGTAAATTATGGAAATATAATAATTTCAAACTTTTCTAACCTAACTTAATTTTTTGAGTTAGGATAAGTTAATAAGGATCAAAATGCACTGAATGATATTTCAAAACTGTCACTTTCCGTATCGTATTGTTATCCTCAAGTAATCTGGTCACCGTAATTTAGGACTAGTTTACAAAATCACACTATAAATTGTCTACATTATTGACGTTGTCGATATTGTCTGTGGTGTCGATAGTAGGGCAAACCAATTTGTCAATTATATAATCCCACACCAAATATTAACGCGGTTAAAGGGTCTTTCAGCTTGTAGTAGCCACCAACAATTTACTTTTAATCAAAAATGCATGCGTTATGCCGATTTATCTCTTCGCATGTTTTGTTAAATCAGATTTGACAAATAAATGATGCAAAACATAAAACAAAATTCTGTGGAATCGTAATTGATCACCAATCCTTTAGCAACATAACATTCGAATTTCGTTCCTGTACTATACAGAGATAATTCAATAGCTCTGCTTCGTATAAACTTAATAACTAAACGGATCGAAATATTTTACACTTGCATAGTCTTACAGGCAAATACTTACACCATTCATCACCATACTTACACCAAGTGATAAAATCGGAAAATTGTGGCCAATTACCAATTATTATTAAAATGTGCTCAAACTTTTCCTCCCGAATGATGAAATCATTATTACAATACATAATTTGGTTGCCATGATTGCTGTTAGCAGGTTATCGAAGAGAAGCTTTTTTGAGAAGGTAACCATTCGAAATGGTATTGTATTTAGGTCACGTCACTCGTCAAACCGTTATTTTCCGTTATAAGCATTATAGCTATGAGTTAAAAGAGCATACAAGAGACATTGGCGACACTTCCATAGAAATCACAGTACATATATCCTCAAATTCAACTCACTATTCAAGTTCAAACACAATTTCGATTATTTTCAAATTTCCCTCAAATCGCTTAAGATTGCGTAACACACCTACGTTAAAATACTCTTCAAATTATAATTAAAATTTGATACAAGCCCATACTAAAATTTTAGCTGGAATTTTACTTAAGAAAATCCACTCAACATAGTTCAAAAGCTATACCTACAAATACAAACACGATTAAACATAATTTAAAATGCACTCAACTTTTGTTCATATTTAGCTGAAATATCAATTTATATCTCACTCGAAAGTGAAATTAAAACTTGACTCAAATTCCTATACCTTAAATTGTAATTCAAAATTTATACTCAAACTCAAATAACACAAAATATTTCTTTTAACCAATGTTGATTTTTAACTCAATTTAAAATTTAAAATTCACTCAAAATTAGTTAAAAAGCTTTTTTCACTAATACAATTAATCTAAAATACCATGAAAGATTTTGGCTGAAATTCAAACTAGAATTCTATTCTGGAATTTCACTTAAACAATTCCACTCAAAAAATGTATACTTCGAAGCTTATGCAAACTCAAATATGAGTAAATATTTATAATTTAAATTGAACTTGAATAATCTATAAATCGCGTTTAAATTTTACTCAACTTCATAGTACAAATTGTACCTTAAATTTAACTTCAAAAATTCCACTCAAAGTCTACTCAATCGAAATCAAATATAACAAAAAATTATTTCATAATCTCTTTATCCGTTAAAAAGTCTGCAACACGCGTTATTTAAGTCAACTCTATAGTACAATTCTACCTTGAATTTCATTTATAAAAATCCACTCAAAGTATATAATTTAACATCTACTAAAATTCAAAATAGTTTACAAACTGAAATTTTGAAAAGCGGGCAAAAGCGTTTGCTAATTTTCCTCGGTATCTCTTGTCATGTGCACTGTATTCTGGGCAACCATTATAGATCAAATGCTAGCCTCAAGTGGATCTAGCCCTTGACACGATACCTAACGCCGTTGGTTAGGGGGTGCCTATTAATTTCCCAATATATTTTAATGTTTTAAACTATAATTTGCTTTAAAACATTAAAATATATTGGGAAATCAATAAGTTCAGCAGTATTGCTAATATAAACCTTTAAATCTGCCACCCTTTAGTTTAGAACTAGTTCACTAAATTACTCGAGCAATCGCCTACATTATCGACGTTTTCTACGAATTATCTACGTTGTCTACGATATCTACATTGTCTACGTTGTCTACGGATTGTCGACACGTCGACGTAGAAATAACAAGATGGCGCGTAAATCCCCATCCCTGGATACTACTGTTTCTGATAAACCTGATTGTCTGTCCACCTTGAAATGTAATCCATTTTAACCGGGGATATTTGGTGCTTCAGTTTAGCAAAACGCTCAATAATATAAATTATATGGAAATCTTAATTTTGTATTTTTAAGTGGCGAAAAAAAATTGAAATGCCAAAATATTAAATTGAAAATTATTTTAACTTTCCTACGAAAGAATAAAAGTGACAAGATTTAGTTAAATATTAGTTTTTTTAAATGGTTAAATAAAATTAAAAATAAAACTTATATTAGCTCGAACTAAAGTTAGAAGCATTAATTGTACCTCAAATTTTAAATTTTTATTGCAGACAACATTTGGCGTAATTAAAATATTGGAATATTTCTAATGAGATTAAATAAATTTAACTGTCATGTTGTTTTCGACAGAAGTTCGAATCGAAAAAATCTTAGAATTTTTCGTATCAGGGCCCAACATTTAAACATATGCCAACAAAGAAGACAATGTCTACAATATTTATAGTTTTTATTATTATTATTTATAATATTAAACAAACCAATTTTAATTAAATTGTTACATGTAGATCATTAATTTAAGTCTTAGCTAGTTGCCTCTTTTTAAGAAAATCACACTTCAATGTTTCAACCACCCGAATTGTGATCCGTACTAACAACAGAATGTTCCTTTTTAAATTTAAATCGATTTTTATCACACCTGATAGATTTTATTTCTTACGGTGTAGTGCATGATTCATTTTTTAAATGAATTTAAATTTCTCGAATAACAACAAAATTCAAATTTTTTCATCTAGTACTCGGTGTAAATTCCTCGATGCTATAAATATTTTGTTTTTATTTTTTATAAATTCAGTTATAAACAAGCCGTTGACCCACGAGCAACAGATTGTAATTTTTAAACTTTTAAAACAAAAATTTAGTTTCCAGTTGTGAAATAAAAAAAAGTATAATGTTAATGTAACAATCATTTAGTCACGAGAATTCACTGAAGGAATTAAAGGTATTCAAATAGAAGCTTGTATCTTAAAATAATTGGATAACACAAAACTAACAGCAGTAATAAAATTAAATTAGAGTTTGGTGTGGATTATGGAATATGGAAGCCGTTAAGGTATAAGATTTAATCATTAATATTTTTAGACCTGATTTCAGCTAAACTTAATTGAATTCGCCATATACGAGTACATATGTACATACTTCTCAACTTACAATATATGAAATTATGTTTTAATTGCTGTGACTTTGGCACTTTATCTCATCTACAATTTTTTTTTTTTATTAAATAATAATTTTTTCGCATTAGTGTAAAAAAAAAAAAAATTTAAAATTACATTAGATTCTGTGGTCTATGTCTATCAAAACACTTTATATAGCAACAACAACAGAAAACTAAAAGTTAAAAGTGGATAGTTTTAATCAAGAATTAAATGGTATTAAGATGAAATATATACGATGACGCAAAAAACTTGTTAAATGTATAGAACAAAATTACAAAATAGCAACAAAAAGAATGTTTGCAGCAAGATTGTTTGCTGATTAAATTTCGTCTTAAAATTATACGTTATATCTTATATATGTAAGTATGTATATATAGTGTAGCAAAGAGACGAGAAGTAAAGCAAAATACAAAAAAATGGCGATGATAAATAAATTTAACAGGTATTATAACTAGAAGACTATGTCGTACATCGTGGACAAACAGTGCGGGATATATGTATAATATAACAAAATTATACTTTGTCTAAGCTTTTTCTAATGTGTTTTTATCTAATTAAAGATTTGTTTGTGTTGCGATATTGTTGGCTATTAAATTTATTTTTAATTTATTTGTAGCTTTAGACTGTGAATTGTAGTCAAAATTTACCTCATTGTGTGCATTCATGCAACATTTATCTTGATCTTTCTAATCGTATTTAAACTTTGTAAAATTGGGTTGTCCCTGGGGTTAACATATTCCAAAGACAATTGGGGCTTCCAGTTCATTTTCAAAGAGAAATTCGAGCAAGAAAAACGAGTATTTCAATGCTCATTTATGTTGTGCGCAAAGATCTGGTATAATTACTTAATTCAAATGCAGAGTTCTGTGAAACTGATCAAATTCACATTTTGCACAACATCAAAATGCTCGTCTATAGACATCGTTAAATTTGAAATCAACAGCCTCAGTCCATTCACAGTTTCGGGGGTATGTGCTTAGTTTTCACATCTGGACCAATTTCTAATAGACCAGCCACACCTCGTAGTGAAGAACCCGATTCAAGCGTGATGATGCAACGGGTGTAGTTCACGTGCTATTGGTTTTGTAAATTCCCTTGATTATGTAGAATGAACGAATGTTTAACGGTGAATTGAGCAATTGACAATTGTATCCATCCTCCAACTCGTAATTCATTATAATAATGCCCATAATCCCCAGAACTAGTTTATCCTTGGAAATAAGCTTGATCAATTCATCTCTCGTAATGTTGCAACCTTTTCTGATTCGTGGCTTAAATTGTATAAATATCGTTGAAACATTGCATTAATTATGGTTATTTTTTGAAAACTGGACTATCTGTTAACAAATTCATCATCCCACGTTTTCTCTAATGTAGCATGAATTGATTTTACAGCTGACCTAACTTCTTTGGTGATTAACTGGCCGTAATTCTTTTTTTGCTACTATTTTGGCCAGGAGGTTTCATCATTCAGCCAATGCCGTTCATTCCACCATAAACTCGTTTGCTTTAAGGCTCTACTTTACTCAATTTGCGAAAACATGTGAATCGTACAAATCGTTTTATGGCCACATAAACATAGGTATTGACTTAATTTGCTATAGTTTCCTCGTAATTACGTCTCAATGTTTATGAATTTTTGACAAAAACCATTTACTCACAAACCAAATTTAATATTTTTCCATTCTCGAATATTTTGTAATTTTCGATAGTGGCGATTTACACTATTTGAAAACTAATTTTAGACGCATTTTTGGGCATTTAAATATCGGCATTAATTTTGATTTTTGTTCTAGGTAAAGTAGAGCCTTAACTCGAACAGTGATTCACCTCTAGATGACATACGTGGAACTGATGTTTGGTAGTTAATAATTGATTTGACGGTAATATGATCGTTGGTATCGATAAACAATTAGATTACTGTGCTATTGGAAAGTAATTTTCTTAAATGAAAAGTGTTTTGTTAGCGTATTTGTATATAGTATCAAAACCTGTTCATCGGTTTGTGCACCAGACAGGAGATCATCGACGTAAAAATTACGCATAATCTAGCTGATACTGATAATAATACTTGATTTCTGATACCAACTTCATGTACGCTTGGCATTTCAGCAGCAGTACCATACACTAATGTATTGAGCTGGTATCTCTACACTGACAAACTAAAATCTTTCCTTCATAACTGATAGCTTATTTTCTAAATGTCGCCAGTGAGTGCAAAGTTACGTGTTCGGAAGCGTATCAAAATTTGAATAAGAGTACATATCTTGAATGATTGTTCTAACCATCAACACACAACCGTCAAAGATTTCCCTTAGTTTTTTGAGGTACTATAGTAAGTATACTTGCTTCCCGTAGTACTATATGATGCGGCAGATAATAACTTTCCTTTGCTCTCTCATAAATTGAGTGTACAGATCTTTTAAATCTTTGTTTGTGCGAAATGTTCTCTCTTATGACTTACTCATCGCCAAGTGGAATGATTCACCCAATGTATCATCTAGCTCTCAAAATGGTATAGCCTTACACTAAATTGGTGTCTGCACATTTTGGTCGTGATAGTTGCGTTTAAAGGTTTTCACAATTTTCTTCTTCCTTGCGGATAATTGCTTGCAAGTGGTTAAAATTTGTTCGATTTCCCTAAATTGTCAGAAACTGCGACCAATATCTATTAAAATATTGAAGTCAGCAATCCCCCATTTAAATACTGTATCTCTCTTGCATGTTCTTTTCAAAAATATCGACTCCCAGTAGTTCATCTATGGGGCCCGGATCATTGAATATGGAGCCTGTTAGCGGCATATCACTCAATATAACCTCGTCATCTTAAGTTTTATTATAGAAATGTTGATTGGCGGTGATTTTATTCAGTGATCCGACATGATTGGCCAGTTGTTGTTTCACCAATTCCTTTTATTATGACTCGCCCGTTTACGATTTAATGTAAGTTTTTGATCGAATGATTCAGAGATAAACGGAGATTGAGATGCGCTAAGTAAAAAGTGTTTTAAATTGGTAAACTTCGCTATGACAATCCTGTACTCTAATTAACCTAATACTGGTTTATGTAGCACCGAATAAAATTTTCGATGATCCCTATGGCCTCAGAATTTCGATTGATATTCTAATATTAAATGGTTCTTAGTTAGATAATTAAAACTGCGACCCATTGATTTTATCATCACTGAGCGTTTTTCAGTCGTCATGTTCATGAATTTTCCGCAACTAAAGTGTTGCCCTTGTTTACATATATGGAACATTCAGGAACCGTGCTAGTGGCAAATGTCTTTAGATTCGTTGATCCAGTTGATGTCTTCTCGCTGAATCCCTAATCCGTTTCACCCAAACAGAAATCTCAATAAATCATCATATGTTGGTTGATCTTATCTTACAGTTTCATGTGCCTATAGACCTCGTATTTCGATGAGGTTGGTGGACTGATGATTCGTTGCTCAATGAATTATTTTATGAATGAATTGATGGTGAATTGTTTTCGATCATCTCGTTGAATTAGTTTTTGGAAAGCTTCATGTAATTTAAACGTCGATCACGGGATGTTGATGGATCAAAGCAGCTGGCTTGCATTATAGTTCAGCTATCTTTATCGTGAATAGTGGAATGCTTTGACGTCGTGAGTACGTGTTGTTCTAATTAGCTTTGTATGGTTTAGACATGATAACACTGCATAAGAGTTACCTTCGAACTCAAAAATGTCACGGATTTTCGTTAAACATGTGTGATGAAACGGTGGCCTTTATCAGATTTCGAGTTATTAATTGTAATATTTAGTAAAATTTAAAATTTGTCAATGGAATTTTCGATTTGACAATAGATGGATACCTTTGTTAAGAAGGTATACGTCATAATCATCATTGTTTTACCGGACAAAGCCAATAAAATTATTAGAGATGCTAGCAATTAATACGACACATTATCGTTTCGAGGAAAATTATTCATAAAGTCTTATGCATAAGTGATACGTTTCCCTCCTAAAATTATATGAAACCCTAATTTATTTACATTAAACCGCACTTCCTCAAATATATAGAATATAATTACACCTAAAGATATACACCGTTCGAAACAATTAGGAATAAGTAATACTATACAGTACTTTTCCCCAACAAAAAGCCATTCGTGAATAATTTAAAATATTTATGTTAATTAGATGAGCTTTTTTTTTTTTAAAAAAAAACATCCTTTTTTTAACAATTTCTGGTAATTTTAAGAATTAAATATAAATTCACCCTTAATTTTCAATTTTTTTTTGTTGAAATGAAAATATTTAGAACAGAAGGTAAAATAAAATAAAAATTTATTTTAATTTATTTATTTATTATTTTTTTGTTTTTTTAATTTTGTCTCAATTTTCAGAGAAAATGAAATTAAAAAACAAATAATTAGTGGAACGTACGTATTTTAATTTATCGCAAAGCCATGTCATAACGCATTAAAAAAAATTATTTAAGAATTCAATTTATTAGCTTATTATACATAGTTTCATCGATTAAAATCATTATTTAACAAATGTTTGTATCGAGCTTTGTATATATGTACATATGTGCAAAATACACAATACTAAACAAAGCTAAACACCCATCACACAGAGAGTAACACATAATCCATTTAAAATTCAATTTACCATTAAAAAGCATCATAAACGTAACAATTCAACCAAAAAGCACAACAGAGTAAAATTTCAAACAAGATCAAAAACTTTACAATGGTAATACAGCAACACTTTACATTAGCTACCATATAGTCGTGTATATATACGTATGTATATATGTGAAATGTACATACCAAGCAACACTAACGATATTGATATATGTACAATAACATCGTATAAATTTACATTTTACACTTTTATCCATTCATATACATGTATGTACATATGACATAATATCGAAAGTTGGAAGATGTGAGATATTACGGTGGTTCAGATTTCTATTGTGCCACACACCAAAAAAAAAAAACACTTGGTGAACGATAAAAAACAACAAAACGACGAATATCATCGGTATACATACAGTCGAATACGTTTCAATTGATTCCATTTGAATTTTGTCACATTTCTACCGTGTACAGCGGGTAAAACTAATTGTTGTACAAGATGTCTCCGCTAAAATTTGCAACAATTGTACAACAAACGAATAAAAATCAGAATTTTACGATTTGATTTATTTATTCTAACATAACTTTCGTTCGATCCTGTGTTGTCTATCGTCTATATATTTATGTATTGTATATACATATATATGGGAGTACAGTGTCTTGTATGTTGATTTAGGAATAATTCTAAAATTCTAAATCTATCTAACGAGCGTATATAGCTATGTATGTACATATATACTCGTATAATATTCATATCCGGTAACACAAAAATAAAAAATGAAATCTCTATTATCAATTTTTATATAAAGCTAATACGCATGTATCCGGTTGATTATGTTGTATGCTAACTTGAATCTTGAAGGATTAAAGTTTGATATATGACATACAGACATACACACTAGTTTTTTGCCAATTGATTCAAGTTCTATATATACGTATATAATATGGCTGGCGTCCTCATCTTTTTAATGTACATTTTCAATATTTTAATTGGATTTTTTCTCGAAAATCGTTTATCTGCTTGCCTTTTATATGGTTTTGATCCGTTTTACACAGTATTTTTTTGATTCCAATTTTCACGGTTATGTGATGGGAAAAGAAAATTTGTTACAAAATGAAAAATTGATATAATGATGTAGGGGGAGGACCGAGGAGATTGGATGTCGTTGAACGATGTTGGAAATGACGATGATTTTGTGAGAAATTGAAAATCAGGGTGTCTTATTGTGACAAATTGATTTTTATGTACATTTTTTCGTTTGGAAAATTCGTGCTATTGATATTGGTATATGTACATGAAACATATACATATATCCAGCCCCATGCTGGAGGAGTTGGCGGATTTTTCGTTTTATTTTATTGTATAGCATTTTTTACAGGTGATGGGATTTAATGTATTGATTCAACAAGATTATATAAATTTATATAAGGTATCGATAAAATACAATTGGGTTATGAATGATTATTTGGTACAATGGAGCGAATCCTTGGAATATATAGAGACAAACAAATTTTTTACCTCCCTATTAATCCTGTATCACTGCTCAGATTCAAACTATTTTCCATAGCTTTTATAAGAATTTAAACACCGAATCAAAAATTTAACAAGTATAAGAATTTAATGGTGTATAAGACAATTAATTCGAATATCTGTATTGGTTGGTAATTCTTAAAACACACAATAAATCAATTGTGAAATTGTCGAATTTCTTCAAAATTCCGTTTAATTTTGGATTATAAAAAAATTCTTGATTTTCAATTATTTCCTTGAATTTCCAAAATTTCAGAAATTTACAAAATTCCATGTAATTTTTTGATAAAGAAATTTAATTCATAAAACGTTGAGAATAAGCGAGAATAAAATAGAATAGCTAGGAGTTTTATTTTACAATGGAATTTATATTCTTAAAGTGTTTGAAATTATTTGTGAGTTTCAGAAATTAAATTCTTAAAATATTTAAAGTAATAAGAAACCTCTGTGTTCAATTAATTTCCCGAATTTCCAAAATTCCAGAAATTAATTAATTTTTTTAATTACGAGATTCCTTTAGTTTAGAAATTAAATTCGTAAAACTTTTCAATTTCCAATAAATTTCCTAAATTCCAAGTAAGTTAAATTCTTAATATTTGCAAACAATTTTCAATTTTGAGTTTTGAATACTAAACATGAAAATTAAAACATTTCAAATTTAAAAAAAAAGTATTTTCGATTTAATTCCCAAACTTGTAAAAGTCCAGAAGCTGCATTAATATTTTTTAATTTTCGATTTAATTGTAAGTTTAATTTGTAAGGAAATTTTGAAAGCTAAAAATTAGCCAAATTAACCTTAATTTTCAGCTTCAAAAATTCGTAAAACGTTTTAAATTTTAAAAACTTGTTCATTTTTCCTGAATTTTTAAAACTCTAAAACTTCATTAATATTTAATTAAAATCCTTTTAATTTTGATTCACAAATAAAATTTGAAAAACATTACCAAATTGAATAAATTTCGTCTTTTTAAATTAATTTCCTTAATTACCAAAATTCTAGAAATTCCAGTAATATTTTTAAAATTTCGTAATGATAGAAGTTTGATTAAAAAACAAATGAATTTCCATTAAATTTCGAAAACTTGAGAAACTTCATTATTATTTTATTAATTTTCGTATTAATTAGAAGTTTGATTGGTAAGGAAATTTTTAATTCTTAAAATTAGGAACATTTTATTTAATTTTGAGTTTCAAAAATTAAATTCGTAAAACGTTTCAAAATTTTAAAACTTCTATATTTACAATTTTCGAAGTCAACAGTTTATTATAAAAATTTGGGTTTATAATGCCAATTCTTAAAATTTGCGAAAAGCCTTTCAATTTTAAGTGTTACTTCAAATTAAAATAAAAATTATATTTTCAGTTAATTTTCTAAATTTTCAAAATTCCAGAAAGTAAATTAATATTTTATAATTTTTGAAATAATAGAATCGATGGCAATTTGATTTTGTAACGGAATTTTAAATTCCCAAAATTTACGAAATTCCACTAAGCTTAAGAAATCAATTTCAGTTTGTTACCAAAATTCTACAAACATTTATTAATATTTTTTAATTTTCATAAGAAGAAAATTGATAGAAGATTGATATTTTGAATCAATAAATTTCATAAAATTTAAATTTCAAAAACTAATTTCGTAAGTTTCCAAAACTCCAGAAATTAATCATATTTTTTTATTTACGAACCTTTTTTTAATTTTGTGTTTCAGAAATAAATTCATAAAACATTTCAAATTTAAAAAATATTTGAATTTTTTTAAACTCTTGATCTAAATAAAAGTTTGATTTCTAAAGAAATTTTGAAATTTAAAAATTAGCCAAATTTAATTCAATTTAATTGAGTTTGAAACATTCAATTCGTAAAACGTTTGAAATTTAAAAATAAAATATATTTTCAACTAATTTCCAAAATTCCTGAAATTCATTGATATTTTTTAATTTACAAAATTCCTTTTAATTTTATGTTTCAGAAATAAAAATCATAGAAAAAGTCCCCAAAAAAATTTTTTTTTTCAATTAATTTTCTAAATTTTAAAATTCCAGAAAAATTAATATTTTATAATTTTCGAAATAAGACAATTCAATTTTCTATTAATTTTCTGAACTCTCAAAATTTCAGAAATTTCATTAATTAGAGAATCGATAGGAGTTTGATTTTGTCAAAAATCCTCAAATCATCAAAATTCAAAAGCTTGAAAGGAAGCGATTGATTTTATAGTGATAATAGTAATTCTTAAATTTGAAAATTTTGTTGATTAATAAGTCTAGTCTAGTCAAATTTCGTTTAATATTTTCTATATTCTTTAAAATTTCTTAAATATCGATTAATTGTTTAGAATATGTTTAGAGACAGTTTTTTTTGCAATTTAATGAAATTTGAGTGTTTTCAAAATTTTTTTATTTTCAATTTCAAAACATTTATAAATAATTTCGAAGACGACCTTTCATTTTACAAAATTAGCTTAAATTCCTCAGAATTGTTTAAGTTATTATTCTGAAATTATTGAACATTTGTTCCGAAAGAATTTGTTGGAAAGAATTATTTTCGTCCTAAATTTAAAAAATTTATTTACTGAAACAATTTATAAAAATTATTAGACGCTCTCAAATTCTGAAATTTGTCAAGTTTGCTCTACATCAGACTCAAATAAATCCTTATGTTGGGAGAGCATCTGTGTTATACCAAATAATAATTAATATTTTATTTAGGCACAAGATTAGTCTAAAACTATTTATTCCTTAAATTCAGGAGTTATTTCCAAAGTAATACTGACGTACACATTGTGTTAGAATTGGACTACATATTGTTAAATCAATAGAGTATAATTCGGCCATCCTTTTATTAACAAAACATTTTCCCATGGGAATTTTATCCATGAATCATTTTCACCTTCGTACCACTATTTTAAGGTTTTATAGTTAGAAAATGTACATAAATTTTCTGCAAACTAACTTTCCTTCATGTTATAACCGGAAACACTCTGCACCTACCCTAAAAAAATATGAAAAATCCCTAGGAAAAAAACTTTTTTTTTTAACCATTTTCCAATAAAGTCTTTCATCCTATTATATTCCCATGTTGAAAGCTTTCCGAACCCGAAAACAATTTTCTTTTTGCTAGTAACGTTTTATTACATTTTTCAAAAAATTTTAATTTACTAAAAACAAAAGAAAATGTGTATACTAAAAACAAAAAAACTTTCCTATTTTCATATAGTTTGTGATATATTTCCTTCTGTCTCACATCCCTGGGAATCTGCTTCATTTTCTTCTTATTCGTTATGTTTGTTTGTTTGCTTTTTTTTTTTTTATTTTTTTTACAACTGTCTAATAGAAGACAATAGCAAAAATTTTCATATTTTTTCGATTAAAAACAATAACACAGAATACAATACCAACAAGAAAACAAAAAGTTTTTCCTACATTTTCCATTTTTACTGTATATGTGTACAGTGTTTATTGTGTAATGTTATTGTTGTTATTTTCTTCAACTTTATAACGGAAAACCAAATCACGCGAAATGTTTCATCATTTTTGCTGAATTACGAGACTCTTCTCAGTAAACTGTTGTATTCTTCAATATATTTGTTGTTTTGTTCATGTTATGCTGTTGTTGTTGGTGTATATAAATACGTACTTGCTATATATACATTTTAACTTTTACTGTATTTTATATTATTTGTAATGACATTTTTCGGAAATGTCTGATGGTTGATTGTTTTTGTTATTGTTGTATCTGTATTTGTATAACAGAAGAATAAAACAAACTTTTTATAATACAATTCAAATTGTCAAACGAGTTATTCGCAAGAATCAGGAAGTTTCGGAAAATATTTTATGATCAGATCGATTTCATCTTAAGTATTTTGTATATACATAATCAAATAAATAGATTTTAATATCTTTCAATATAACATATTATTTCTTAAACAATGCATATCGAGATTGTTTAATCGAAATGTATGTACTGTTTCCGGGTTTTACAGTTGTTTTGCGCACTGTATAACCAGAAATCAAATTCTCATAGGTGTTCAAATGTGCTTTACAATAAACAAAATATCATATTGGGTGTGAGATATTAAACGAATGTTGAGGCTGTACGATTCATGGTGATGATGGTTACAGAATAAATAAAAGAATAAACCACAAACACAAAAAAACATAAACATTACGTAATTATGCAAACCAACATTTTTGATTTCCTGTTTTACCCCAGCAAAAAAATTAAAAAATTCATTTATAATTTAAATTTTATTTATAATTTTTGAGTAAAAATATTTTTTTTAAAGCAGCTTATCATTTTCGAAAATTTATTTAAAAATTTTGTATTAATTTAATTTTGACAATATTATAATTTATAATTTGTACGAGAGAGTATTTAACAAGAAGAATATTTTGGAAGAGTATTTAGGGGCGAATCCAGTTGGATTTCCTGTTTTAACAAAACCATCAAGAATTATTCAATTTTCTTACATATGTACGTATATGATCATCATTTATTCCCGATGCTGTTAATTCTGCTGTAAGATTTTATTTTGACATGTTTATTGATGTCAGATTTAACAAAACCACCACCAAAATTACTGAAGGTTAATTATTTTATCAATTATAGTACATAAAAGCTGGTATTGTTTATCCGATAATCCGCGGTATATGATTTATTTTCCAAATGTGACATAGAAAAATGTTCAATGCGTGTGAAGTTTTTATTAAAATTATACTAACGTTTGAAAATCTTGAATTACACAACCTAGCATAAAAAGTGATTAAACCTTAAATAAAATTAAACTATCTAAAACTAAAACTAAATATATTTTACATTATTTTAAAGCTTGCTCGTTATTCTAAGTAATTATGGCATATGGTGTTGAAATATGTATTAAAAAATGTTACATTAAATAAAAACGATTGGAAAGGATTTTTCAAAACTGAGAATTTTTGACTCAATTTTGTAACGGTGCTGTTGATCATACCAACATGTGGTTCAATAATTCTTTCATAATTACCTCTAGCAGGCTCATCGCACTTACTATCAGATGGACCCATATGTTCAGCAAAGTAGTACTGAGGTGCTTGGGGCAATGCGGCCAAAACTCGACTAGTTGGTATATTTGTTATTGGAATGCCAGCGTCGCCTGGTCTTCTCGGCCAAGTAACCTGTGTAGTAGTGGATGCCGAAAACGAATGTTGGTCGGCAGGTCTATAATTTTCTGCGAGTTCTTTCGTTATATTGAATAGCTGGGTGTCAATTGTGGTTTTAGGTACCGAAGATAGAGGCAAGGCGGTTAGAGGTGCCGTTTCTTCAATAGGAACTGGTTCAGTTAATGTTTTGACAATGGATGCAGAAGTTGTAATAGATGTCGATGCTATTCTTGATCTATGCGAGAGTCTATCAGTTGTTTCAGTCGGCGAAAATGGTTGATCAACTTATCGACCTCATTGTCTTGATGGGAACAACACTTCAACCGATATGATCTGTCTTTCCAGTGATTTAATTTTACGGGTAGTTTACGTCGCTGTTCCGAATTTATGGATTGCCTTTCGACTATTCCGGTCATAATTTTGCACTGTTTGTAACATCTTTCCAGTTCTTCTTTATAATTTTTGGCATGTGATTTTTGAGGACGTAGTGATGGATCACGACTTTCCGCTTTGAAGGCCTCCAACATATACTCTCTATGTTTTAGATCAGTAAAGTCAATTTGTCGAAGTTCGCATTCCACCTCAATCTCTTCCGAAGTTAACCCTAAAAACGGTTGCCAATTTCCATCTGAAGCCATGACTGTGAGTGTTTGAAATTAAATAAACCAACAGCTACTTGCTACTTCAGAAAATTATTTAAACAACAAAAAACGTATGCGAATTAAGACCAACCAAGAAAATCCGTAATTCCTTCGATATATCGCTAGCTGCAAGCTGTAAACAATTCAATTTATCTTTCACAATTAAATCTTTATATAAAAAATTTTAATTTTCAAATTTAGAATATTTATAATTTTTATAATTGTTAAATATAGAATCGATTTTCTTCAAATATTTCAGTGGATTTGTTACGCTAAGAATAAACACTCGAATCAACATAGTTCACCCTCACGATGTAGTTTTTTGATATAATGCTATCCAATTTAAACAAAATAAATGGTTTGGTGCCATCTACAAAAAATAAATCGTTCGACACCAAGATTTAACGAAACCATCTTGTCACATTATAGTAACGTTACTCGTACCAGACGCCAGGTTTTAGAAGTGACTTTCTCTTTTTTTAAACATTCTGATTTCCGAAAATAATATTCTTCCTTCTCTTTTTTATTGTTAAATTTAACTTTTCAGTAAATCGTACCTCGGACTCCGTGCAGACCTCGAAACACAGAAAAATTTCACTTTTTGCAGCAATTGTTCAAATTGGAAAACGAGCTTCAACCACTACTTCTAATAACGCGAAAAGTTCAAATTTTAGTAAACATCCAAATTTGATTTGCAATACGTAATTCATTTGAAACAAATGCTCTAAATTTCACAAGATTTGAAAAAAACAAACTGTATGATTTCACTTTCAAATTGACTTTAGGTAGGGTCCAGTTTGAGTCTAGTGTAAAGCACATCGATTTTATACAAACAATGTCCGGTTGTTCAATCTTTCTGAAATAGTTGCATCCAGATGTTTATTTCCCACAATTTATAGTAGTGTTGGTAGATCAATGTTTTTATCATTTATGGGAATCATTTTCCATATATATATATATATACACATATATATGTATATATATATATATATATATATATATATATATATATATATATATATATATATAGAGACTTTCGCTAGTTATTGAACTCTACGGCAAATGAACCTTCTTAATTCTAAAATAAGTTTTGTTTACACCATTAGAGTACATATTCAACATTTTTTTTTCATGCTCGAAAACTTCGTGAATTGAGAGTGTATTTATCGATAATCCATTGTGTTTTACTATACACCTGCTATAGCCTAAATGTTGGTTTTTTCATATACTCATCATTTTAGATAGTCCAATCGAATGTGCCATGAAAATTTGAAATCGTGTTTCAAATCGGGTTTTGAATTTTAATTTGCTGACAGGCTGACTGTTTACATTTATATAGTCATTATAGCTGTTAAAGCTAATATTCAGTAATAATCTGTTCAAACTGGTCTAGAAATAGAACACTGGATTTGTTTCGAAAGAGGTTGCGGTAACTCACCGTATCATATTCTACGTTAACCTAATACTAAAGGCTGGCTAGGAATTAAGTAAGGTAAGGATGCTTTAAATAAGTTTGATTTCAATTATAATCTGTTTGTTACTGAATGCCACATATGTGGTATCTTTGGGTGGTATCTGCTCCATTTGGTACAAGGTATAGAATACCATAAGTTCAAATCGACTTAAATATTCACTTATATAGAGAAGAAGCTGGTTGTCTGTTGAACAAAGTTTCTTCTATTTTGCCAGTCCATTTTTCTGTATTTATTTAAATCCTAATTCTTCTCTTTTTTTAAGGGTATTTTCCTATTTCCGTGGAAGCTTAGCACTATGCCTAGACAGTTACCTGGTTTCACTTCATCTTAATTCGCAATTTTTTGTCCAATTAGGAGTAATAAAGTATGCATTGAATCTTCATTACACTCTTCATGATCTGAAATCGCCGTTTCGTCAGGAAAAGTCGCCCCAGCATTGTTTTCTAATGAGGGAAATCATTGGTGTACAATAGGTATAGAACCGAGCCCTCTACATAAAGAATATCATAAGTATATCGACTAATGCTTTATTCTGTAGAATGTACCTTCCAAGTATGATTGCAGTATTCATTAGACCTATTGAGAAAGCTCTTGAATATAAGGTAGATAAAAAGGTAGGCACTCGATTATAGTACGCAAGCAATTTTCATATGAAGGAACAAAATATTTTTGTTTAAATGTTCATCGTTAGTATTCATTGGCCTTTATTTATTTACAGAATCTATACTGTGAACAACTTTATCGAGTTTTTGGCTCAACAATCGCAAAAAAAACAAACAGAAATTAGAAAAACGTTTAATTTGAAATTGAAATTAATCGAGTAACCATATGGTTAACTGCAGGCCGTTTCTATCATTTCTGGGGGCCGATATTCAGAGCCTGGTTATATGTAGATCAAATGCTAAGAGGTAGAATCGTGCGACAGCTCATCTATAGGTAGGAAATTCGCCAGTAGAGCTGTGAGTGGAGTGGAGACACTAGAAAGTGCGGTTATATCTTCCATCTTTGGAATTTAGTTATAAATAACCTATTACTAAACCTAGGAGAGCCAAGTTCTTATTTTTTGTAGTTTTCGGAAAATAATTCTGTAAAATACTTTAAATACTTAAAGAAAACTCATGTATTGTAAAGAAAGTTACTATATGGTTGTAAAAACGCTATTAAAAGGTAGTCTGGCCAACTTTATTTTTATGATCAACTGAAACTTCTGTTGAAAGTTTAAAGAACAACCTTTCTTCTGTATTAAAGCAATACTCAGAAGTATTCCTACTTAAGCTGGCTGTTCTTCCATCTCACCCATTGACTCTTGCAGTCAGACAATTTGCAGCGAGCATAGCCATAAGGCTTAAATCCATCTCTATTGGAACCTGTAATAACATAAGACCCTTTATCCGCCAAACATAATTGATACTATACCGACTACGCTATCCTTAATCTTTCCTGCTGAAGATACTATCTGAGATCCCTTCCAAAGTTGGCTGGTTGGGTTAGGCAGGTTGAGGTATATCCTTATGTCGAAGGTAGTTCAACATTGCCTCATCTCAAAGCAACAAGTGAAGTGATAGATGGTCTAAAACCACCTTGTGCTTATTAACTTGGCAGACCTAAGACTAGATCGCTCCAGATCTGGCCAGCTGATATCACTTCGGCGGTATTTTATCAGTATGGTCGTGCGAATTATCAAGGGATACTGTTTCATAGATAAAGATACGAGCAGACTGAGAGTCTTCTGATATTATTATTGTTGTAGCTGCAAAAATGAGAAAGAGAAAGAAACAGTATTACACCTTATTTTCTCCTGTCCCCATATCTAGCTTAATGTAAAATAAAGTTTATGGGAGTCTTACATTTAGACGAGCTGACGGGTCTTAGCGACAATGAAGTCAAGTGTATTCAATGTTTTGCAGAAAGTGACCTGGGACAGCCACCCTATAACTGGCCAACTAATATTCTGATATTCTATGGAGTTGATCTATTGTTGAGTGTATTGGTTGTACGGAAACCAAACTGATGATTTGGGGTCAAGTTTTTTCTGTCGATTATCGGATTGCACCTTTTTACCGGCTGGTATATTTTTTATATCTTCCAATGGTTGGTATATTTTTTTGAGGTGCGTTCAGCAAATATTCAAGCTACCTATATCTTCATTATTTCTAACATATTTTTACCTGTACCTCAATTTTGGTCTTAAAATGAGAAATGAGATATAGGAGAACCGGAAACTGTTAGCAATGGTATACGTGTATGTATGGGTGACTTTTATGACGCGCATTTCAAGCGAATTTTTTTTTCTTTTGTTTGTTTTACATTTTGCGTAATTTTTGTTTTATGTATTTAGTTTAGTTCATCAGTCAAACGTGTAAGCTTTATTGTGTGTAAGGTTTTGTTTTTAATATTCAAGGATTAAGAAACAGTATCAGAAGGAGATCAGACTTGGGAGAAGTCTAATTACACGTACATATTTACACATATGTTCTTAGTTAAGAAGATAAGCCAATCAGGCCTAGAATTACGTTTGGATCTGTAGGCCAGAACGTACATGATCGTATTTCCAGATAGAATTGAGTAGTTATTAACCTTTAGTTGTAATAATCTAATAAAAACAAACAGATTTGAAGGCGGATATAACTTTTTGAAACAAAAGCTAGTCTGATAGTTTGCATATTTCTTATTTGACCCATACAAAACTATTACTACGAAACTGCTAAATTTTAGCAAAGTAAAAATTAGATGATAAACAAAAATAAAAGATTATCCGTAAGTCGTGTAACGATTTTAATACTGAAATCAGTGAAATCCAATATTTTATGTTCTTTTTGTGAACGCTTGAGAAATATTGTTGTATACTTTTTTTTGTTAAATGCTATGCTAACACTTAAGTTAATCCAACTTCTTCGTTGCCGCATTTCGCCATCACAAATGAATTATACGTTTTTTTAAAACAAAAAACTTTTCTTCAAAGTTATTTATTTATCCTCCCGCACATAAAAACCATCATAATCATAAACTATAATGCTATATATCTTTATAGTATATAGTTTTGGTTTGCTTGAAAAACTATAAATATCGTCATGGAGCTTTTGACTGCGTATACTGTATTTACAACTTTTATTTTTAATTGCAATTGTTGTTCTTGTTTATGTATATAAATGTATGTGTTGCAACTTGTAATAACACTTTCATTTCTTATTTTTAATTACAGCCACTTTATATATGATCGTACAAATAAATACAGCAACGTGCTACACGGAATAAATAAAGCAGGATGATTCAGTAAGTTTTATTTTTAATTTATTAAATTATAAATAAATCCGACACAAAGTTAAATATTTCCATATCTCTTTAAAATAAAATTAATAAACATTTTTTTTATTTTATGATGAAGCTTTTTATTTTTATGTATACGTATATAAATTAAAACATAAAAAAAATTGTTTATGTTTGATATAATATTATGACATGAGTGCGGGTGTGTGTTATAAATTTGTAGAAAGCTCCGGAAATGTGGTGCGAGCGTATTATTTAAATATTTTAATTATGTAAAAGGGTGTCATAATATTAAATATTTGGTTATAAATTAGATGTGTTTACATATTATGAAAGGGTTGTGTGAGTTAGAGTACCCTAATTAAATTTCTGTTTGATGTACTTTACACTTTTTCTTATGTACATACATACATAATATTAAATCAACTCGATATAAGAATTAGGCAAATGGAGCAAACTCATGGAAAATGATAACTGAAATTTATACCCCAGACATACCCATTGTTGAAATATCGTAATTGGTTTCCTCAATGGTAAATTTCAGAAACTTTTTTCCATATTTAATTCAATAATAGCGAATAATTTTGAATTATTATTGCAGTTTTTTATACATACATTTTATATAAACAAAATTATTATTTTTCTTCGATCAAATTAAATTCAAAAGCATCCGTTCAAAACGATAAAAAAATAATGAATTTAAAAGACGAATAAATAAATCACAGAATTTATTTAAATAACGAGTTTAATACAGCAAAAACTACACAAAAGTAAAACAAATCCATTGTGAATAATAATCGGAAAATCTGTAAGCACGAAAAAAGCTCATAACAATCGACAGAATTGCGCATATATAGTTGCATAAAGGTAATAATAAGATTTTGTTCTCGCTGTTATGGTTTACGGATAAAGTGAATGAAGAAATGTTTATTGTTTGGTATTTGGATTTTAATTGACTGTAAAACTGGTTTAATGGTGTTTTTGTAACTATTGTATATCAAACATATTCGCTGGATATCCATAAAAAACGGTTGGCACTGAATTTTTTTCTACAGAAAAAATGTATTATTCAAATTTTGGTTACACACTACTAATTTGAATGTGCTGCGAAATAAAAACTTTCAATGAATATTCTAAGCTTCTGCCTCATTTGAAAAAAAAACTAATCAAAAAGTTTAATAACAAAATTTGAACAACACAAAACCAATTTATTAACGTGCTTTTATTAGATAAAATATAAAAGCTTTCAATAAATGCTAATTTTTTGAATCGGAAACTTTATCAATTCACGGTCGCTGCCAGTGGCAACAACAGCTACTCATCGATGAAAATTTAATTGAGCTTTTCAGTTATTAACTTTGAATTATATTTTTATATGATTTATAAAGCTGTTGATTATTTTCACACATTAGATTCACACTAAAATTTCAAAAAAAAATTTTTAATTTAATTTGAAATCACAACCAAGCTTTCATTATTAAAACTCTTATATGCTATCAAAATTCAGGCTCATTAATAGAACACGTATAGGTATTTTGATAGAAACAGGTACATGGAAACCCGACAGGATTTTTATCTCTAACCATCATAAACAACATTGGTTACGCATGTAAATAAATTAAAAATGTAGTTTATATTTGTATAGGAAGGAATATTGAAAATCAAGGATCTTTTTCACACCAATATAATGTTGATAACCACGGATTTACACTATGGACTGGGACCCGAGGCAGAAACATCTTAGCCGTATATCGAATAAAGAATAAAATCAATATTATTTTTAAATAATGCGCTTTTGACCAATGTAAAAATTAAATGTTCAAAAAATAATATTGCATCTATGCATGTAATAAAACAGATTATCTTGCAACATAGCAAGTCAGCTTCATTTGAATTAAGGATGTTGCTTGCTACATCGCATACAGATCAATGCTTAATTCAGGAACCCTATATCTTTATGATGGTCCTGTTTCTGTACTCAATACCTCTAGTAGTAGCTATTATTTCTAAAAATTCTGCCGCGAAAACCAGAGCGTGCATTTATATCTCAAATAATGTTAACGCTTCTCTCATTGAAGAGTGTAGCTCGGCTGATCTCGCGGCTGCACGAATTACTATTGATAGTTTTAACTCCCACACTGAACTGGTGATTGCATTAGTTTATTTGCCTTACGATTCCACAACACCTTCTCCTTCTGAGGAATTTACATACCTTGTAACATGGTGTAAGAAGGAAAATATTCCTCTACTAATGGGTTGTGATGCTAATGACCATCAAACTCTTTGGGGAAGTACGAATGTTAACAATAGGGGTTCTGCTCTGTTTAACTATATAAGTTCCTCGGATCTTAATATTTTCAATGTTTGGTGTCCTCCAACTTTTGTTAACTCAGCTTGTAGAAAAGTGATTGACATCAGTTTGTGATCCATGTCCATTACTGCGTTAATTTTAAACTGGAGAGTGACGAATGACATTCTCACCTCTGGTCATAGGTACATATGTATTTCTAATAAATCAACCTTAGGATACCGTCGCTTAAACCTTACCGTAATAGGAAGTTAACCGATTGGGATTCATTCTCTCTTGAGGTAAGTTCCATACTTCATCTTCATACTTCAAGTTCCATCACGTAAGGAAATTTTTTCAACTGTGGATGTCGAGTTTCTGCATTGTCGAAAGCAATTTCAACTGCATTCGAGATTTTGTATCCACTTATCATTAATCATAAAACTCGGAACAAACCTTTTTGGTGTTCTGATTTTAAAAGGTTAAGGAAAACCACTAGGAGGCTGAAGAATAAAGCCAGGAGATCTAATCTTCAGGCCGACTGGGACAGCTTCCTTAACGCACAAAAGGAGTTTAAAAAACATTAAGATCTGCACAGAGGTCATCCTGGATTTCTGTGAGGAAATTAATAGTTTACCTGCTGTAGCTAGACTAAACAAACCCTTGAGTAGAAATAATCCGTGTAGACTCGACTCACTTCGACTACCCAATGGTGAGCTTACTTCCTCTAAAAAGGAAGTAGGTGAACTACTTCTTTATACTCATTTCTCGGATTGTAGCATTCTAAATTCCGACAATATTGTCGAAACCACCAACGTTAAAGTTTAAATTCCTGATTGGAATTTAGCTTGCAGATTAATAAATCATGAGGTTTTCCGTTGGAGAATATTCTCCTTCGCACCTTACAAATATGCCGGTTCTGATGGTATTTGTCCTGCTGAATTACAGCATGGGCTTGTCACCCAAAATGCTTTTTTTATATACAGATCACTGGTTCTACCAATTCTAGCATATGCATCTGTGGTTTGGTGGCCAGTAGTCAATTTGCTTGAAATGTGTTGGGGCGTAGCGTTTCGCTTGAAATGTGGTGGGGCGTGGAATGTATTAATAATAATACAGTTACGGTCTTATGGGTACCTGCGCATTGTGACATTGAAGGTAATGAAATCGCAGACAATTTGGCGAAAATTGGCTCACGTTCATATTTCGTTGGACCAGAACCTGCTGCTCAGTTCCCTCTTTACATTGGTAAAAAAATAATTAAAAATGCTGCTCTACTTCACTTAAAGCAAGCGTGGTCATCCACCCCCACTTGCCGTAAGACGAAATACTTTATTAGTGAGCCCAACTCGAAGCTGACTAAATACGCTCTTGCATTAAAAAAAGATAACTTAAGGATATACTAGTATCGATTCTTACTGGCAATGATCGTTTCAAGGGTCATTTCCATCGCATAGGGCGAGCCAGCAATGCCGTATGCGATGAATGCCTTGAAGATGATAATGATAGCATACACTTCATCGGCAGCTGCCCAGCTTTCGATTATATTAAGTCTCATGTGTTTAATTCCAGGACAATTCCATGTGCATCTACTATCCTCTCTGTCTTAGTTCAAACTTCTCCAACTTGCTAAGGATGCAGAACGCGTGTGCGTGATTTGATAGAATCCAAGGTTTGCACCATGGGCCCTTTGTGGCATTGAGTGCGGAACCATAATGGGTTCCAGCCAAATTAAAAAAAACAAACCCTAAGTGCTAGAAACAGAAGAATTGAAGTAAAAGCTACAAATTAAGATAATTGTGGCGGTTGTCCAAAATATGATTCAAACATTTTAACTTTAAATTTTGCCCTTGATTTTACTAAAGCCCATATCCTTAGCCAGGTGTATATGCGCCTGGGTTTATTTTAGTTTTGTTTTAACAATTTATTCCATGTAAATGTCGACCCGATAGAACCAATAATATATTATAGCATAAACCGGGTAAAGGCAAAAATAAAATAATGAAAGACATATTGTTGAAGTGTATATTTAGAGCTACTGTTTCTTTTATATTTAATTACAAAAGAGTATGGACGTTGTCGATCTCTCTGATAACGCTGCCTAAAATTACTGTTTCAGCTCGAGAAAGTAATATTGATCACTAGGGATTTATTAATACCACCAAAATCTTTAAAGATTGAAATCAAACATTTTAGAATACTGAAATCAAGTTATGAAGTTGCTTTCACTGGCGATGACGATGCATCTATAGAAGGAACATACGTTTTTTCATACATTTAAATTCAGAAATTAAAATTAAAAGAACGATTGTAGAGTTTGATAAATCAAACAATATAAGCCGGGTAAATCGTGCATCGAAAAACTTGTCTGAACTCAGATTATTGATGTATGACTGAGGCTCACCGGAAAATTTCTTAATAAAATATTTTTTAAACATTTTGTGAATATATGAATGCACTAAGTTACTTAACAAAAATCTCAGAAATGTTCTAACAAAAAAAAAAAAAGAGTTACGTGGGCATCATGAATTTTTTTAAAGTATATTAACAATAATAAAATTTGTTTCCAACACAACAGATGGTGCTCCATAGCTAATCATAATGAAAACATGAATGTGGATTTGTTGTGATTTTAAAACGGCAAATCCAGTGCATCTTGCTGTTCCGTGATACATGAGTAAACTATTTGTGCAGAATTATCCGAAACAGAATTATCTAAAGATTTTTAAAAGGAAGATGGAAACCGTCGTTAAGCTTGCAAATTAGATTCTTAAAAATGAAATATTGCCAATTTGTTCTAATTTTACGACAAACGAGAATTACTGAAATCAAAGATAATATACTTGTTGGTTGAGTCACGACGAAAGGGTTTAAAACGATTTAGTGCTCTATTAACATCAGTCATCGATTTTCTTGATGAGAAAGAAATACTTCCAAACACTCGATAGGCTAGCAATTCGCCAAATTGCAAGTCGATAAATATAGCTCCTCGACCCATTTTACCATGTAAATTTTAATTTCAAATGAAATTCTTTTCTGATTTTTTTTTTCGATTGTACAGCCGAAAGTCGGTTGTTTATTATCATTTATTTTTCATATAAAAATACTTGCTTGCTAGACGTACGGGTATCTAGCCCAAAATTGATCACAATTTTTATAACGTTGAACTGCAGTTTTGTTATTATATTTCTTGAATATGGCTGATTGATTTAAAAACTATCGATGTTTTCTTTCTATGTCTTACATAACTTATTAGGAAATCTTAATTCAAATTGACAGCCTTCAACGACAAATGCTATAATAATTCAATATTAATTCTTTGCCAAAATTTAAATAATATTTATTGCATGATTCTAATATGAAAGTTAAATTCTCTCTCATCGTATTCAAATTTAGAATAATATTCCAATTAATTAATTAATTAAAATAAATTGAAATAAATAAAATCATCGTGGTATTGGAATTTAAATTCTAATTGTTCAAGATCAAGTTTTAAACCAAATATAAATTATAATTTGTACTATTGGGTTGAATTATAAATCAAATCGATAAAAAAATTAAAATTTATTAAACATTAAGTTAAACATCGAAATTATTTATCGGATCAAACCACAAGTACAATGCGATATTTCGGCAATTTAATTATAATCTTTATTCTCAAGTTAATTATAACATTCTAAATAAAATATGTAAATCAAATCAAATTTTTCGTCACAATTCGTATTCATACTAAAATGTTAAGTTTGTTGAAATTTTTTTTAAAAAATTTCTCTGTAATATTTAATCGATAAAAACTCCTATTCACCAGCTTAGCTTAGCTTAGCTTTTTTCTCTTAATGAAGTTGTCTTTCAATTATAATTAATCGAGTTAAAATTTTGTTTTGAAATCAAGTAGCGTTAGATCAAAATTTTGTTTGTTTGCATAGCTCATTAGCTTAAGGTCAGTTGAAATAACTCGATTTAAATAATTTAGTTAATTTAATGTTTTCCTTCTGTTTTAAATAAAAGAGCAATATTTTTAAAGTGATATAATTATCGAAACTGAAAATGGAAGTGATCAAACAAAGTAACACAATTAATGATTAAAAAACGTAACAAAAGTGTAGCATTTAAAGAAGTGAGCTTTAGTATTCGTGTAATAGCTCAAAAACTTGTAAAGCTATAAAAAAAATTCCTCAAATGAAAGAAATTGGCAGGCCTCTTAACTGGATATTGCAACAAGATAATGTACCAATCCACAATGCCAGGATTGACAAAAACTGGGTATCGCAGCAGTTGATATTTTATCTTGGCTGCTGTACTCCTCAAATGAAAGAAATTGTCAGGCCTCTTAACTGGATATTGCAACAAGATAATGTACCAATCCACAATGCCAGGATTGCCAAAAACTGGGTATCGCAGCAGTTGATATTTTATCTTGGCTGCTGTACTCCACAAACCTCAGTATAAAGTGTACAGAAGTCGATCGTAAACAAAGATCCCTTGGAGTGCGTTTGGATTTGCGTCGAATATCGCGCAGTTGAGAGTGGGCGTTTTAGTGGTGCCTTTGCATGGTCGGCAGATTTATACTTAGTCCTGAATATACGCCACCTCATGATCGCCTCCTGAAATAAATTCACTTTAATTTCATGTAATTTAACTCCTATAGACTAACTGTATGACTTTATAGCTCTCCAAAAGTCATACAAATCTTTGTCTTTTCTTTCAGATATGTTTGTATATGTACGTATATAACTCATTTTGCACACTAACAAAAAAAAATGAAGCATGCCATTTTACTCGTTACCGTACTTGAATCTTCAATTTAATTTTTTATAATTTCCTATTTTTTTTAGTTTTTTTTTTGTCTTGAATTTCCACTTTCCTTCTTGTGTCTACACAGAGTATGTGTATATAAAAATTTCAATTTTCCAATTTTTCCAACACTTTTTGTTTTTTTTTCCGTTTGCTCAATTCAATTTTTGTCGTACAATCAAGAAAGTTTTTTGTTGTTAAATTAAAAAAACAAAAAAAAAAAGTTATAAAAAATTTGTATTCTCTTTTCTTATTTTTGTCCTTAAATATGAGGGAAACAAGGACCATCGCCACACAATGGGGAAAATAAAAACATGAAATAGAAAGAAATAGAATATAAAACGGATGAAGTGGAAAAGAGTTTTATTAATTTTTATTGTACACATTTTTATATTTTGTTATCGTTATAACAGAAAAAGAAGCAATTTTTATGAATTTATTTTTGGTCAAAAGTTTCTATAAAAGCTTTTTTTTATTTTATATATCTTCAAAATAAAATAAGAAAATTAATAAAAATTTTATATTTTAATTTTCTTCAATGTTTATAACTTTTTAGTGTTGTGTGTTTTATCAAAAGTTTTATCGTTGTTTTTTGAGTTTCGCAAAATCGTTCTAGGGTGCGAGGTTTTCCAGAGACAGTATATAAATTTCAATTTAGTTCGAGTGTGCAAAGATCACATATAATTTAAACAGAAAACTCTAAATGGTATTTAAATAATATATACATAAATAATATGCATAAAACTATCGAATATACGATAAACTATATACAAAAAACCATATCACAAATACATCAAATACATAGAGCTTTTAAAAATTATTCAATTTTGGTTTGAAATAGCATTACAGCCAGCTTTGGAAAAAAATTTACATTAAACTAAACTATATATCGTGTATATAGCTACTATAACAATATAGGACATTAAAAAACTATTGTAAATCAAAATCTTGCATTTTAAACTATGAGCCATTTTCCTTGTGCTTTTATTGAGCTTTTTTTACTATCAGTATAAAATATCTACATACATATTTTTTTTATGTATAATATATGCATATTCTATAAACATATACATACTTTCCGCATAGTCTGTGATTTAAAGCTTTCCATCGTTTGCCATTTTTATTTCATCACTAAATTCATGGAATAAAAATATATAATGAAAATTGGTTATACACACATACATATATTGAAAATGAACTTTTCAGCAACAATCGCGAGAGAGTGGGACGTTAATTGCAATACATCTCTCTTCGTTTAATCATTTTATATCGAATATATTTTAAAACTATTACTATGCATATATTGTATATCCGAAATGGAACACACAGAGCAAAAATAAATCGTAATAATCTTATTATTCAGGGCAGCAAAAAAAAAAATAAATAAAATTCCCCTGAAAACATTGAATAAAAATCCCAGACATTTCAAATAATCGCTTTAAATTTAAAATAAAAAAATCTAATAATATTGTGTATTTGTGTATAACACACGTATATATGTATGTATAGATTACACACACACACACACACAACACCATCAGGGAAAGTACAATAAAAGCTCCAGTGGTAAAATGTATTTACAATTTATTTATTTTATTCCGTCGTCTTCCTTAAAGTTTTTCTTACAACAAACAGCTTTTTGTATATTTACTTCGTATTCGTATTATGTATGTGTGTACGTATATATTGTCTTATTGGATGTTGCATTATTCTATTTTATCTCGGTATGTTACTTTATCTGTTAGAAAAATATAGTTGAGCATTTGCTTATATACACAATCCCATATATATAGGAATGAAACGGGCGGCTGGATGGGTGGTGGACACGAAAGCGCCAAGAAAAAAATGTTAAATAAATTTTATTTATTTAAGATATTAGAATAGAAAATAGATATATTTTTGTCGAAATGATAAGAATGGGTGGATCTTGGTAGAGCTTTTTTTTTGCTGTGTATCTTTACATATATTTAACTTTGTGCTTTGGATGAGAAAGAAAACTTTTGTTTTCTGGGTTATGGAAATTTAATTTTAATTTATTATTATTGGTATTTTTTTTATAGTTGTGAATCTGAATTTGTGTATTTTTTTTTCATTTTGACAGTAAGAGGCTTAAATTTATGACTGAGACTGGCAACATGTAGGACGAGCCGGATTTAATTAGGTTCACATATGTGCATACATTTTTAACTAAATTCTTGAACTTTATTGATCTCAGCACCGTCTCCAGCTTTTCGAAATCAATTACCGCCTGAATGTTCATCATGTTTAGATTTTTAGCGGTTATTTTAATAGCTACGATCGAATTCATCCCGCCGTCTCCAGCTTTTCGAAATCAATTACCGCCTGAATGTTCATCATGTTTAGATTTTTAGCGGTTATTTTAATAGCTACGATCGAATTCATCCCGCACCTAGTCTGGCAAAGCAAAAAAAAAACAGTAAAAACATCTAGTTCATACAAGTGTGAATTGTGATCTAAACTGCTGGTAACTTTATATCGACATGGTAAACTGCTAAGCGTGGAGACAGAAGGTCTCCACGCTTAGCAGTTTACCTTGTCGATATAAAGTTACCAGCAGTTTAGATCACAATTCACACTTGTATGAACTAGATGTTTTTACTGTTTTTTTTTTTTGCTTTGCCAGACTAGGTGCGGGATGAATTCGATCGTAGCTATTAAAATAACCGCTGGTGTACGGAACCGAGTTGTGTACATAATCAGTAGTGAGCAGGAATGGGCGAGGTAGATTACGCCATGTAATCTACGTAGTTGTCGACACGTAAAATATTACGTAGATTACTTGGCAATTTTATTTGCCAACGTCGACAATTAAGACGACGTCAAAGACTTACGTTATTATAACGTTTAGTAATCGAATGAACCAGTTCACAGCTGTATTTTGAAAGAAGTGATTCCAGCTAAATCATAAAAACTAGTTTATTAGTTTATCAACAATACAGCATATTTTTTAAATTTATGACATCCCTGGAAATTGTTAGAAAGTGACAAATAATAAATTCATTTGGGTTTTACTGAAAAAACGCGAAAATTCTTTGTCAGAACTATATATTCGAACTCGAAAATTTTTGAATAACAAAACACAACAAAATCACCAAAATAATCCATCCGTAACCAAAAAAAATCATCCATTTCCCCTCTTTCGAGTTAAAATAGTTTTATCTTATGGTCGGATGTAAAGAGCTCGAGTAAATATCCGACATCGCGAACCGCAACCTGAAAGATGGGAAATGGATGTATTAGAACATCCATGTCATAGAACTATAGAAAGTAGGATGGAAAAGAAGGTCTCATTTAAGAGAACATGTTATAGATTAAATATCCGGAAATTTTCTGAATTCGAACTTTTAAGTAACTCCTTCGTCCTTTTTTTGGGGGCCTCGTAATTCTATTTTTTCATAATAAGATTCAGAAAATTCAGTTTTTCTCAATTTCGTTGAATGTAAGTAATTTCTTGCGACCTTCCAAAATCTGCAGTACCTAATCTAGGCCTGCGGGGCTCTGCAGGCCTCTGTTTGTAAAGATTTAAGAATTTTTTTCAATTTTTTAATTTAGATTCTTGTAAACTGTTTTTGCTTATCAAATCTTATTGGCCATTCAACCTCGGATAAATATGAATCTTCGGAACCATCTGATGAAACTTACTGAAATTAGGTCCCTTCCAAATTACGTGAGGTTGTCAATATTCGATATTGAATTGATAGTTTATTTATTTTTAAATTAGATTTTTTTATGTAAAATGTTTTTTTTTTATTTATTTACAGAATTACCGCCTTTTTCATTTAAAAACAAAATCCTCTAATTTTAGATGAATGTTCTCTCTGTTGAAGGGAATTCTAGACCTGTCACCCATCACTCGTATCGCATTGACCATAAAGAAATCTGCTCCACGTAATTTAAACGTTAATAAAATTACTGTAGGAGTTGTCTACATTATCGACATTGTCTACGTTGTCGACGGGTTGTAGACAAGTCGACGTAGAAAATAATATATGACGCGTAAATTCCCATCCCTGGTGGTGAAGCTTAACATGTCGTTTATAATATTTTCAAGGGTTTTAACAGAGTTTGTCATGATACACGTTATTGGAGGCGTTCGGACTTCCTTTGTCTTAAATATACCGCAGGCACTGTGTTTGACTTCGATAAATTATTAACAATTTTTGAAGAAAGTTCACGTTTTGAATATAACTCACAGATGTACATTTATGTAACTAATTCGTCGGCATCATTAGAACATAGAAGGAATGTTGGTGCCTTTTATATCTTTTATAAATATATAATTATGACCGATGCTCATGACTCCCATGAACTAACTAATTTTTGAAACATCACATTAAGGAATAATGTGGATTGTCACCCAGATTAGCCTGTCACAATTTTAACAATATGTTAACGTGAGGTGGTTTTGTTTCGCTAGAGTAATTATATATTTTGTAAAACGAATAGAACTTATGCTCAAACCCAAGGGAATTCGTAAAGGTGGTCATTTACCCGTATGCCTTGTGCGAATTATTGCGCTGCAGCTCCTCCAAAACCAGCAGTTAGTTCTGCTGTGTATGCTCCACACTTCGGCTTGTAATTGAGTTTTTCGGAGGGAGAGTAACTCGTAAAGACTTAGGTTAGGTTAGGTTAGGTAAGGGTGGCCGTCCTAAAGGACTAGCATAGACACAAAATTGGTCCGTAGCAGTACCACATTCGAGTTTTCTCCTCTTCACTCGCTGAACCATCGTGAGCTTACCAAGAAGCGTTTAAAGTCCCGGATCCCGATCTTACTAAGATCCGTGAGGTCGTTCAAAGGGGAAGTCCCCATAAATTTTGTTCTGCTGTACGCTAGACCAGGACAGGTGCAGAGCAGATGGAGCACATTTTCCTCCTCCTCCTCATCACCACAGCTGCGGCAGAAATCGTGGGCTGGGACACCCAGTCTGCGCGCATGTATCCCAATGAGACAATGTCCCGTTATAGCTCCCACGACCATACCAATATGGTGTCGTCGAAGCGATATCAGTTGGTCTGATCTAGACCGGTCAAGACCAGGCCAGATCTGCCTGGTTATTACACACGAACTGGCGTTAGACCATCTGACGTTCGTTTCTTTTATAGCTTCTTCCAGACGCAACAGTTTACATGAAGCAAGCGGTATCTTTATATCCCGCCTGTTTTGGGTTATTAGGCGTGCTGTACCCTTGCGGGCCAACTCATCTGCCTTTACATTCCCTGCGATATTGAAATGCCCTGGCACCCACGTCAAGCGGATGTTGAACTGATCAGCCATCTGATTTAAAGATGCCAGACAGTTCTGGGCTACTTTCGACGTCAGGGAGTATGATTGTAGCGTTTTAATAGCAGCCATGCTGTCCGTAAAAATGCGAATATCCCTCGTAGATATTACATTATACTTCAACCAGTCCATGACTTCCATTATTGCGGTCAGTTCAGCTTGAAAAACGCTGCAAAAGTCGGGAAGACGAAAAGAGAGGTTAACCCCTAGTGCCTCACAGAATACCCCGCAGCCAACCCCTCTATCTGTTTTTGAGCCATCCGTGAAGAAGCTTAGCGCCTCATTGTCCATAACCGTTTCGTTCACCCAGTCCTCTCTGGTGGGAAACTCAGTTTGGAATCTCACCTCAGCAGATGGCAAGGGAATAGCGTAGTCGGTAGCTTCCGGAATACCCCTGTTGCATAGGATAGACGAGTGCCCTGCATTGTTACAGGTGCACATAGATATGGATTTGAGCCGAATGGCTGTGCAAGATGCAAGCTGCTCGGCCGCAATATCCAATGGAGTAAGATGAAAGAGAATCTCCAGAGCTTGAGTAGGTGTGCTCCTGAGAGCCCCACTTATACACAAGCAGGCCGTTCTTTGGACTTTCATCAATAGTTTAAAGTAGGCCATAATTTTTAACGCTGGCCACCAGACGACAACCCCATACAGCAGTATAGGTTTGACCACTGAAACGTAGAGCCAGTGTACTATGTGGGGCTCCATACCCCATCTCTTTCCAATGGCATTTTTGCAGGAGTAGAGCGCTATAGTAGCTTTCTTTACTCTCTTTACGATGTTTGGTTTCCAGCTTAGCTTGCTATCCAAAAGAAGTCCGAGGTATTTTGCTCTATCCGTAAAGATCAAGCGAGTACCATTTCATGTTGGCGGGTCACACTGAGGAAGCTTGTGCTTCCTGGTAAAGAGGACCAGCTCTGTTTTCTGTGGGTTTGCGTTCAGTCCGCAGCCGCGTGCCCACTCAGAGAGATAGCCAAGCGCGCACTGCATGCGCTCACTCAGCGTACTAGGATATTTACCGAAGACCGCAATAGCAACGTCCTCCGCGTAAGCAACCACCTTGAAGCCTTGCCCTTCCAGGTTTTGTAACAGGTCATTTATGACCAAGTTCTAAAGAAGGGGGGATAAAACCCCACCTTGAGGTGTCTCTCTGCTCACGTATCTGGCGGCAGACGTCCCACCCAGATAAGCTGTCACGATCCTGCCTCTAAGCATATGATCTATCCAGCCTCTGAGTGACCCGTCTACCCCCAGACACGCAAGGGCCCCAGTGATTGCCCCCGGTCTGACGTTGCTAAATGCCCCCTCTATGTTCAAGAAGGTTACCATTGAATATTCTTTATATTCAAGTGATTTCTCAATCGGCACAATAAGGGAGTGGAGAGCTGTTACCACCGATCGTCCCTTACGGTATGCGTGTTGAGATTCCGACAGCTCGCCCGGCTTGATTGAGCCTCTAATGTGAGCCTCTATTAGTCTTTCCAGTGTTTTCAACAGAAAAGAAGATAAGCTTATAGGCCTAAAGTCTTTGGGATAGCAGTGAGAGCTTTTTCCCGCCTTAGGTATAAATATTACTTTTATTTCAGTCCACTTCCTAGGAATGTGACAGAGTTCCAGGCTCCCTTTGAAGATAACTTCCAGCCAGGGCAGGGTTAAGTCAATAGTTCGCTGGATATCCGCAGGGATAATGCCATCAGGCCCTGCCGACTTGTATGGCTTAAAGCTGTTTATTGCCCATAGGATATTCCGCCTGCTTACTATATGGCTTACGGAGTTTACACCCCTATTTATCATGGGTCCCTCCGGAGCTAGTACCGAGCACTCCGGGAAGTGCGTTTCTAGTAATAGCTCCAGGGATTCCTCACTACATGTAGTCCATAAACCATCCGGTCGTTGCAGATAACTCGGGATGGAAGGACTAGAACAAAGTACTTTGCGTAGCCTGGCCGCCTCCGAGGACTCCTGTATATTGCCACAGTAGAGTTTCCAAGCCCTCGTTTTGGCTGCTCTCAGCTTGTACTTATAGGTTTTGAGGACTTCCTTGTAACAGTCCCAGTCTGCAGCAGCATTTGTGTTCTTCGCTTTCTTGAACAGTCTCCTGCATTTCATACGAGTACCTTGGAGTTCCTTCGACCACCAGGGTGGCCGAGATTTACCCAAGGGTCTACTGATAGGACATGCACCTAACATGGCCTTGTTAAAAGCATCAGATAGCTTGGCTTCTAGAGCATCAAGCTCCTGTGTAGATGCAGAAGGTTTTGGAACCGATACCGGTAATAAGTTACCCAGAATGGTTCTGAAATTGTCTGAATTCTCGTCTGTTGATATTTGTACTTCCCCAGATTGAGTGATGCGCATTAGCATCACTGCCCATGATGACTCCTACTTTTCGTTTTTGAGCCTCCATTATTGCACTAACCAACCTACCTGGTGGTATGTTTTTCTCCTCGTACGGTAGGTAGGCCGATATTAGCCAGAGATTTTGCCCATCCATTTCGATGCTAGCCACCACTACATCAGCGTTGCTGTAATTAAGTAGTATAAAAATATTCAGATTATTTCTAGCGAGAATGCAGACTCGTAAAGACTTACTGATAACCGATGGTTGACGGGGACTAATTGTTTTTTTTGATGTCATGTCTTCAACATGATAAAATGAATCTAATCGAAAAAGCAACTTGATAAAGCGTATAAATGAACTTTTCAAAGGTCTTTATTAAATAGCAGTTCAACTATTATGAATCATTTGGATAATTTTAACGATCATTTGATCTAAATCAGGTGATTGTATAATCTTACCGTTCTTGACGTTGGCAATTTACTAGGATTTATGATCAGCCTGACATTTATTCCGTGTAACCTCTATGATGTGCTTTCCGGTGGTGACATAAGTCCACTATATTTCGTTCGATATTTGATGTCGATTTGATTTGTAGTTTTCATTTTGCTCTTTGTCAATTCTAGAGTATGCGCCCCTCATACAAAACGTTATTTTTAACTATTACGAAACGCAGTTTAATAAGTATTCAGAAGTTATGTGTTACAATTTAAACGAAATGGCTACTGAAAGCTCTGTTAGAAGCACAAATGTATTAACTGGCAAATTGGTTGGAATATGGAATGCACAATAAAGTTCAAATTCGTTCAAACTAACATCTAAGTATACTTTACTTCCATTCTTCATACGTTTCCTTGTATGCAACAAATAGTTTTGAGCCCTTTTTGTATAATTGGAGATTATAAGACATAAATGTTACATCAATTTAATGATATTACTGTTCCTTTTATTTCAGATTTGATATAATTGAGTTCAAGTAGAGAGTAAAGGATTATGTTAAAAAAAATTTGGGCGTTTTTTTATTTCACGATTACCAATGACATAGATTATGAACCAAAGAAAAATTAAATTTTGTTTTATTTTTTTGTTTATTTATCTGGAAGTGTATGAAATAAAATCAACGCTCTAATTTTTACTCTCATTCATTTTTAATTAGGGCGTTTTAGGTAATTCTTATTCGTATATTTAAGTCTAAAATTCTAGTATTAATTGTTCTAAATGTTGATTACGAATAAATACGTATATCTTTTTCCATCGAGTTAGTAGAATGACGAAGGGCTTAAACTAAAAATATAAATATTTTGTATGAAAAGTTAAAAGTTGTTAGTTTAGAAAATTGTAATTTTTCGTTAAGATGTTTGCTTACTCTTACCACATAGTATTTGCTTACTCTTGCCTCTGGTGCGAGATCACAAATATCCAAAAGACGCCCAGGACGCAATTGTCACCAACAGTTAACAGTTATGGTTATTCATTAACCCTGCGCCATGCATTATTCAATACAGTAACATGATCATGAAACTTGCTAACTAGAATGCTTTCCAAAATCTAAACATCTTAGAATGTAGTCCAATATTCGGCCTCGTTATCAAACTGGATTATACTTTTTTTTTCAATTTTGCTATCAACTTTGGGGCCATTTTTTTGTTTTCATGTTGCTTGAATCACTCTTCCATAACTATAGATTTATTTGAAATTATTCCAATCGATTTATTTCAAGTCTGCATTAATTAAGAGTAATCGTCTAAAATGCGAAATTTTGGTCAAAGTTTAAATGTAGGTTTTAAATTGTCTAATTGGTTAACATCCATCTCCTATTCGCAACGCAACACCATATCCATATAATATTTGCGCATATCACGTTTATCTTAACCTGTCGAAATACCTAAACAAAAGAAGAAGCAAAAAATCCTTCTAATGAATTGTAAATAAAAAAAAACACGAACAAACGAAAATTATTTCACTTCATGACGTATCTACCTACTAGTACCATCTCTCAAAATATTTCTCTATTCATCATGATGGAAAAACAAAACTACTGCCCATTCTCCCCCTATATACTATATACACCGAAATCAGCTTATCACGAGGAATTAATTTAACATTTTTCCCATTCATCACCTTCTTATTTGATTTTTGTTCTCTCCGCATTCAATTGTGTGTTGTGTTGAACAGTTTACTGTAGTACATACATAATAGTTGTTAGAAGAGCTTTTCCAACTTTTCCCAGTTTTATTTTATTTTGTGTATAAACATATATAAGTGTATATACATATGTGCTTTAAAATTTTCTTTTCTTTTCTTATTCCAAAAGAATAACCCACGAAAAGAAAATTTATAAAAAGGGAAAATGAAATGTTACAACATTTCCCATCCAACTTGTTTTTCTTTTGGACTCTACAAAATTTTTCTATTCAACCGTTTTATATAATTTACAAGCGCACACAGAGAAAAATGTGTGTGCTGGTTACGATGACGATTTTAATGATTATGTGAATGACTATGTAGCGAGTACCTACTGTGTGTGTTGTGTGATTTTTTTATTACGATGTTGATGATCATACACGAAAATAGTCGGTAGAATGAAAATAAATAAGTTATGAAGGTGCGGCAACAAACGAAATTTATTTACAGAATACCTAGTACAAAGTTTTATACCACAATGCAATAATAAATTAAATCTTTAATTTGTGGTTTTTCAATGTAATCAATTTTGAAGAAAATTTAAAAGTCTGTATATGCAAAAATATTTTAATTAAACATTTTCGTACGAAATAAGAAAATTTCCTTAATTAATAATTAATTATAAAAACTGTCGTCTCTCTACGTTCTGTTTTATTTTTCATTAAAAAGAAAATAAGAAATTGGAAAAACCATAACTGCCACTATCTACGAGTAAACATACATACAATACAACTGTATAATGTTATATAGGCAACTGTAACTATATATAAAATCTATATAGTGTTGGTACTTAGTTGTTTGTGACTTAAACTACCATCAATTTTTTTGTATACATCTTTGGCGGCTGTTATTTTTTTATTTTTTTATTTGATTAAATTAAAGAAATTCTTGTACACATTTTTAATTCAATTTTCCGACCATAAATTAAAATTTGTTCAAGTTAACTTTTTATTATTCGTTTGTGTATTAAAAAAAAAAGTTCTGCGGATATTTACACGAGTGTTTTACCCTTTTTAATGGTTTGTCTAACAAAGATTGTGGAAGGTGGTTTTTATTTGTAAAATGGTGGTAGGGTAAGCATTTAGTAGCAATCTATAATAGGTAAAAATAACATTTGTTTAAAGGCTCATCAAGTCTATTATTTCTATCATGAAAACGGGTAAATACATTTTAATTTACTACAAAGTCAAAACGGAATAATCTCATGTTTAAGCTTTGCTAATTTTAGACGCTCAAAACCCATTGGGATTTCTAAATTTCAAAAATCTTTTTCATTTCTGATTTCATAAATCTTAAAATCAATCTCAATAACAATTTTGCTACCGCCGAGTAAACATTAAAAATAATTTACTTATTAATTGTGTGAAAAGTTAATCAGCAGTTTCAAATTAAAAAAAAAAATTGATGTGAAAAATATGTGAAATCGTGATGTTCCACTATTCTCCACCTCAAATAAGATAGGCTGGACCAAATCTGCAGAAAGCGATGTCTGCAAGCGATTTTGCGCTAAACGCCACAACCACAATAGTGACTAATAAAAAGGTGCAACATAGTCCAAAAAAACAAGAAATAGCAAATGCAACAAAAATTACTTTACCAGGTAATTTAATATCAAGTGACCTAAAAATTAACGTTAATGAACTTAGTGTGTTGTACAATAAAAGTGCATCGTCGACAAATTTTGACGATGAAAAAAACAATGAAAGTGCATCGACAGATGATAATAAAATAAACAGTGATGTAGGTCAGTGTTTAGTGTATACAGCGCTGGACTGATATATTACTATCAGCTCAAAACGAAGGAGAAGCCCTAGATCAGCGGCTAGTGCAAACGTGAATAAATTCACCAATCTAGCTAGCGTTGAATTAACTCAAAGCAACCGGTATTCTTGTTTGGTTGTTGAAGACCCGCCGGCCGAAAAAGCTCCAAAACCAGAGAAACCGCCACCAATCTATTTGAAGAAAGAATCAAATATAGAGAGCTCGCAAAAACAATCGAGTTCATTACTAATGGAAAATTTTATATCTCCGTGATAAAAAGAGGAGATATAAAAGAAACAAAAATTCAACCGCTCAATATTGACGCTTACAGAGCGTTAGTTATGCATTTCGACGAAGTTGGTAAACATTACTATACTTACCAACTAAAAAGCCAAAAAAGGATTGGTTGACGTGTTAAAAGGCATAGAAGCCTACGTGGATGCAAATGAGATACGAGCCGCCCTCGCTGAAAAAGGATTTCAATGTAAATCAATCACCAATATCATTAACCGTGAGAAGTTGCCTCAGCTATTGTTCCGTCTGGAATTAGAACCAGATAATAATAAAATCAAAGTGAAACATGTAATATTTGACTTAAAATATCTACTGCATAGAAGAATTATCGTTGAGGAACCCAGAAAAAGAACTGGACCGGTACAGTGTGTTAAGTGTCAAGAGTATGGACACACTAAAGCATATTGCACTTTAAGCGATGTTTGTGTTATCTGTGGTGAACTCCGCATAACTCAAATGCATGCAATAAAGCAAAAAAGAAAGCATCAGTGAGAAAACACAGCAACAATGGCGGAAATCACACTGCAAATTATAGAGGGTGTCCAATTTACCTAGAATTGAAAAGAAGAATCAATCCAAGGCAGCGAGTAGAGCTACGAATGCTTAATTTTCATTCTTCCACTGCACCAAAAGTACGACCAGAAGTATCATATCATAACGCACAAAATAACCAACCAAAAGCAACCGTTAACAGTAGTGTGCATCAAGAAGTTTCATATGCACGTATCCTTAGGGGTACCACGTGTAAAGCTTCATGGCGATGATGGAGAGAACCATGAATCTAATGATGCAGAATTAGACCATGTTGGCAATGCAAAAATTGGCATTTAGTTCTTTTGAAGTTTACATTTTTGGTTACAAATTCGATCTACTAAGTTTTATAATAACAACTATAATATGTAGTTTTGCAGACTTGAATTTTTTTTTCAATATCGGTATTATGTCAAATCAAAAGATTGCATGATAGGCCTCCGAATAAAATTGATTTGAAAAACAGGAAATTCAAAATTTTGTAATTGAATAAAGTGATCTAAAGTTTCTAAAGTTGTGCACGATATTTACCTTCTCATAATACGAAATTTTCTTTGAAATTCTAAGTTTTCAATCCTGGGGAATATAAAAATTACAGATTTTGATATTAAGACTTTAGGTTAGGTTAGGTAAGGGTGGCCGTCCTAAAGGACTAGCATAGCCATAAAAATGGTCCGTAGCTGTACCACATTCGAGTTTCCTCCTCTTTTCTCGCTAAACTATCCTGAGCTTACCAAGAAGCGTTTAAAGTCCCGGTATTCGATCTTACTAAGATCCGAGAGGTCGTTCAAAGGGGAAGTTTCCATAAATTTTGTTTTGCTGTACGCTAGACTAGGACAGAGCAGATGGAGCACATTTTCCTCCTCCTCCTCATCACCACAGCTGTAGCAGAAATCGTGGGCTGGGACACCCAGTCTGCTTTCATGTATCCCAATGAAACAATGTCCCGTTATAGCTCTCACGACCATACCAATATGGGGCCGTCGAAGCAATATCAGTTGGCCTGATCTGGACCGGTCAAGTCCAGGCCAGATCTGCCTGGTTATTACACACGAACTGGCGTTAACCATCTGATGCACGTTTCTTTTATGGCTTCTTCCTGAAGCAGCAGTTTACATGAAGCAAGCGTTATCTTTATGGAATATTATAACTTTAATAAGGGATATTATTAGCCGTGTTTCTTGACGTTTGATCTGATCCGGATCAGATCATATATGCTTTCCTTTCATTTGTATAGCTGCGTTTCATGAAATCAACACAAAAATTGTATTATTTTTTGTTTTTAGGTTATTATATTGATCCTATTAGCATTTTGGTTCAAAACGTAGATAGAAAAACAAAAAAACAAATTTTTTTTATGTTTATTTCATGAAACGCAGCTATACAAATGAAAGGAAAGGAGATATGATCTGATCCGGATCAGATCAAACGTCAAGAAACACGGCTATTGTTAAGGGATTCTATATAGAATATTAAGAATTTAAAATTCGGAAATTAATGTCTCTTTCAAAATTCTTATTTTATTATTTATTTAATTTTATTCTAGCGCCATCCTCGGACTCCGAACGGTAGAAGCTTAATAAAATATTTCCCATTTCAATAAGTTTAAGTTTCCTATCTAAAGCTTCTGATGTAGTTGTGTTGATATTTAGCGTATTATAAGTAATAAGGAGCTTACTTCCCTCAATTTGTTAGACTTTTCCAATTCCTTAATCGCAATTAATATTTGGAATGTAGTTTTCACTTATAAAATGGTAGTGAGATAAACTTGTAGTATATATTAAAACTATTAAGACTATATATTTACACAATCTCATAAAGCTCAACTCAATAGTAGGATGCAATTTTCTTTATTCAGATAAATGTAAATAAAAAATTGTCAAATAAATGTACACAAAGTCACAAAAAGTTAAATAACATTTTAAAATTGCTTCCACTATCATCTATCATATTATTTGAATCAAGTGACAGTCTGAGGATCGTAAAGGAATTTCAACTATTCGGAATAATGTATTAAATCAATAGGACTCATTTCCGTCCTCTTTAATTAAACAAAACTATGTTCGAGATTTAAATGAGGTACTTTAATATTATTTTTCACTGAGTGATTGGTTGAAACTTGGAATTTTAAACGTAAATAAGTAAGTTTATTGTTTTAGACTTTTTTTAAATTGTTGATAACCCCATAAATCACAATTTCGGATAATTTCAAACTAAAATCGTAAAGAATATGAAAATAAAAATTTTAGATTCATCCTAAGATTGAGACTGGATAAAACATAAAAATTGGGACGTTGTTTCCATTTTATCATAATGATTTAAACAAATATTTAAAATATGGAAACTTAAATATTAATCGATAAACAAAAGAAAATTGATCGTTTTTCACCTTTATGTCCTATTGATTTGGATTAAAATTTAACAATGATCCACCTACCCATGCGTACATTCAAGAGATGGTAAATGATGGAATTCTATTTCATTGGTTATTATGAAATAAAAACAACGCCCTAATGTAAACTTCTGTCCATGTGTCCATCTATATGCCCGCCTGTACTGACATGGACGATTGGTCGTTCGGAATTACAAATTTGAAATCAAATTATCTATTTTGAATGTCGAATGTTATATGGATTTATGTTTTCGAAACTTTCAATATTACGAAATCCGCAGCTTAGCGAATTTTGAATTTTACAGTTCTGAGGTTTATTCCAAATTTTCGAAACTTAAAGATATTTAAAAATTACATATTTGAAATATTTTTTAATAATGTATTAATTTTTAAATTTTGCAAAAGCATAATTTTGCGTTAAAGAATTAACGAATTTTAAACAAATTAATTGGTTTGAACCAAATAGAAAATTTTGAATTATTTTTTAAACAAGTCAGATCTAAAATTTAATTTCGAAATTAGATAGAATTAAATTTTTTATAATTTTAAAAACTAAATTATTCATTCTTTGTTTTAAAACTTCAACAAATACCACAATCTTAATAAATTTTAATACGAATCAAATTATTTAAATGTATTTGAACTATCTGCATTTAGGCGTAACAACAAATTTGATTTTTAATTAATTGATCTTTCCAATTTTTTAAATTTAATTTTATTTTAGTTCTAAATTTGGAGCTTTACAAAAATTAACGGGCTGAACCGCTGAAGTTTAAACGTAGAACAACGTATTGTGTTTATAGGATCGTTAATACAAACATCAGAAAAATATGAACGAGATATGGAAATGAGAACGGTTGAACGTTGAATGATGAATTAAACACGATTTGTATATTGCACACAATACCAAAATCCATGCAATTACCTTTGTGTTCAACTACCTATTTTTTTTTAAATTTTAATTTGTAGTAAATATAATTTGTGATTGCGTATCCAATTTTGCTATAAAATTTCACAATTACATCGACAGTCATTCCACCTTTTATTCCACCTATATATTGAATTTATCGTTTGAATATGAGCAAAAGATGGAGATGAGAACTGTCAAACACTGAAGATGGGGCGCATATTGGGTATTAGAAATTGACATATCGCGAAAAATGTATGTATACATTGAAAAAATGTCAGATTCACAGATTCACGGAATGTCTATAATCTACAGTCTTCTACAAGTAGCTTAAAATCTATTCTTCGCTACAATGTGATATACCTGCCTACATTTCCTGCAAATAATTCATGCTCAACATTAATAAGAATAGGAATTATGTAATGTACTTAAAGATGCGTTTTATGATAGGTATCTTCTCGTTCATCCAATCCAGAACCTGTGTAATATTTGTCTGTGGAGCCTCTGTAAATAATCCCAGGGATTTAGATGATTTAGAAAATGAAAATTGAGAAAATATTGATAATAATAACAAAAACAAAATTAAGATATTATATATTTTGAACATATATCGATTGGAATTGGATTAAAATAAATGAATCATTAACACTTTCTCAATTAATTTCGTCAATGGCAACAAAATTTATCTTGTTCTCCAATTATTGTTAATTTTCTGTTTCTTTATAAAAGCAAAATGCACAAACTAACGATATTAAAAATTGGCCACAAACCTAATATTCATCTCATCACATGCAACCTAATCATATCGTATTCTGAATACACAACATAATTGTCATTCTCATTCATTTATATTTCTCGTTATTTACGGGTTTTTGGGACTTCTTTCATTTAAAATTAGAAAACTTTTTTTTTGTTATTTTTTTTTTGTTTGGAGAAACGACAAACAGTCATATATATACATACATATGTATATGGGTATATATTATGTCTGCATATTGAGTACCATAATATTATATCCTAGCATGCAACTGATGACAAGATAAATGAGAAAAATATCCGACGTACACAGAAGACAAAAGTATAAAAATAATTTTGTTGAATAAAAGTCAGAAGTTCTATCCAAAATGATGATAAAAAGAATCGAGCAACAAAACGTCTTTTTTGTATGTCAATAAGTATAAATACATGTATGTATAAAGATATGTACGTTATGTACTTATATAGTTGTTTCAAGGCAAAAACAAGCAACAATATAAAGCAACAACGAAAAAAGTTATATTCCTTTGAGGTTTCTCACAGTAACAAAGTCTATGTATATATATTACATAGAGCTAAATAACCAAGATTCATTTGAAGATATAAGGAATTTTATTTATTTTTTTAATTAACCGACTGATAATCATAGAATTAGTCGACTCAAGGTATGTATACTAATAATAAAATTTAACAAAATTGTTTAATTTATAATTTTAGCAAAATTTCATTACTGTTCATCTATGAGATTATCTCATATGTGTACTCGTACATATACCTACTTAAGCAGATAGATGGGAATTTATTGTGTTTTTTTTTTAATTTTCAGTTAATATTATTTAACCTTTCATGGATTCAGGTTTCGCGATTTACGGGCTCATAATTATTAAATAAAGTTCGTTGTCGACGAAACCTGCATACTGAAGGGTCATTACAGCAAAATTAGTTTTCGTGATATATGATTATTTTATTTTCAGTTTTGCAGAATCTATAGGATTTGATCCATTTTAAGTGGAGTTACAGGTAGATTTTGTGATTACCACGATTAAAAAACTAGAATACTAAAATATTACTTATTTTGTTTAATAATAGAATCGAATTTTCGAACATGGATTTTTTTTTTTTTGAATATTGAAATTTAAAAATATAAATTAAATTTTTCTATTTTTTGACAAACTTTCAAACTTATCTTTTTAAATTTGTTTTCTGTGCTTTAAGCTTAGTATTCAGTTCTCCGGCCCACAAAATTTGGTTTTCGTTAAAAAGCCATTTCGAACACAAAAGGCATTTTCTAAACATCTCCTATCTCTGCTTAATCGATAATTGAATATCCTATCTTCATCGGTTAGCCTCGCAGATTTTTTGTCGTTTATTGCTTCATCATCCTTTTATTTAAGGGGAATGCATCATCGGCAAAATAAAACGGGTAGTAATACCGACAGTCAGGACTGTTTTTAGAAAACAATAATAAATGTTTCACTGGGGACATTGAAAAATTGAAAACTTTAATAGAAAAAAATGAAAATAGAGAAAAACTATTCACCTGCAGACAGCAGTATTTTCTGGTTTGTTTTTACTACACTATACTGTAAAACAAAACAAAAATAGTTCACTCACGACAGTATTTTACATCAATAATACTCGTCTCCAAAAAATATTTCATGCGAAAATAACGTTTTGGAAACTGCGTGAAAACAAAAATTTCACGCGAAACTGAACTGAGTACTAACCTTCATTTTGTATATTTCACAATTTGGAATTTGAGTAATACTAACACATCCACACTACAATCCACAAACAACTGAACCAAAACTGAGGTCAAATTTGGATAAAATTTAATTAATCATCTTGAAAAATTAACCTCTGGTGTTGCAATGTAACTTTATTCAAACTCGTAATGTATTGATTGTTTAAATATAAAATTATACATCTGACTCTGCAATAAATCAATTTGGATTGATTTATTCCCCGATTGCCTACATACCTCGAAAACCAGGTTATTTGCTTTTCAACAGCTTGCGACATTTTATTTTCGATATCAAAACTAAAATAATTAAAACAAATGTTGAAACATGTTTAATAAAAAAAAGATAACTATACTAGACACGAAAGGCAAAGGCAACTTTATAGGTTTTTGAAATTTGTATCCTATTCTCCGAAATACTTTTAAAATTTACTTTGCAGGAGAGATTTGCGGAAGGATGAAAGATGACATGAGTCGTGGGTCTTGATATTAAATATTAAAGTGAAATAAAGTGGGAGGGAGTCGCAAAGAGAAATTGTGTTTTGTTGCCGTGGAAAGTATCAAATAAATCATCAGTGAAATAATCAGATCATTTGCTGCTAGAATTATCGCTCTGTGCTGTGTAGCCTGTTCCAATAATGTAACCCGTGAAACTTTCCCAGCGATTAAATGTGGTAGCTGCCCAAAACTCATATAACATGTGCAAGTATAGACATAGCGATAAGCCAAGATATAAAGCGAATGTCATAGCACAGCACGGCAATCGGTTATCGATTACATCGAAGTTCCTCCATCAGTCATACCAGAAATTTCAACAAAACGATGTTGATATTGAAATGTGTCCAACAATCGTTAATTGATTTAGATCGTTCCCAGCGCAGTTCATTAGTAACACGGTGGATGAATTAAATAATAAAGTTAGGATTTTAGAAAATGAAAACAGCTCAATATGGAAAGTAAACCTCATCATTTGGAAAAACGACTCGATTATTATGATGCTAAGCTTGGCTGGTTATATGGTTAAGATTTAGTACAATATTCCAAAACAACTACAAAATTCATTTAACATCGCCGAAAAATGTTTCTCGTCATAGGATGCTCATTTATTACTATAGGTAACGTGTGATGCGCCCAATCGCCAGTTTCAGCAAATATTGAGCTGTTTTGCAAATTGCGAATCAATGAAGAAGCAGATAGTTACTGTTTCTTTCTTTAATTTGTCTTTTATTAATTTACAATTGTTTAAACAATAAGCACCATTCTGTGCCTGATATAATATAATGGAGAAACATACTCGACGATAAATTTGAGGCGCTTGCCTCAAAAGGTATACCCATCAAAAAGAATAAATGAGATGCGATGAATTAACTTTGTTTGGCGCAATCAATGAGAACTATTCCTTCTTTTGCACAGTCCTCTGAATATTTACGTGGAGTTCGGTTCCCAGTTTTTGAGGGTTAAGCTTGCGTGGTGATTTTAAGTTCAGGTTGAGTTGAATCATAAATTGTATGTGGCATGATATTCTTGGGGATCAACTAAAAACTATCTTAGAGGAGCAAGCTCGTTCCTCCGTCACAAACAGATACATCTAGAGACATGGACCCATCCTCGGGGAAAGTTTTCGTAGAGGTATGGGAACTCAGCGAAACGAATAGAACGCTTCGACTGTGAAAGTGTGTTAAAAGAAACTATATCAGGATCCTGTCAGCGAAAACATTGAGGAAGCTAATTACCAGTTTGACTGTGTGAACTTTTTGTCGGGGAGTTACTGAAAACTTCGGTTGCTAGTGCTGCTCAACAGAATTTAGGTATATTGAAAGTCAGACCCAAGAATGATTGTTTGATGACGAGTGTTGAGCAACAAAATATAGCCCATAGTGAAGTGCAACAACGTCTCACAATCGCGAGGAAAAACAAGGCTGCTCTTACTAGTATAGCAGCTAATCAGATTTGTAGACGGAAGAAGCAAAAATGGTGGAAGGGCAAGGTTCTGAAATTACAACAATTGAGCAATGAGCGCGGTGCATTTAATTTCTTTAAAAGAATTACTGAATTGCACCATACTTTCAGGTCTGCGTCAACTGCTATTCGAGACCGGGGTTGAAACCTCTGTGTCAACATCAAGCAGTATTCATTATGCGTCACAGAGTGTAGTTGAGTTACCTCAATTACAGACTGCGGAGATTTGTATTGAGGATCCATCCCATGAGGAATTCACTGGGACATTGCAGAGATTAAAACAAAACCGTCCACCTGGGTAGACTGCATTAATTCGGAGCTCTTTATATTCGGAGGGGTCACTTTGTGAAACTGTCTTTTAGGCGTGAAGCAGAAACAATCCAGGTCCAGATAAGTTTTATTATCTTTTTATATAAAGGAGTAGTTTATTTTCAATCGATAAACTTTATTTTCTGCATATGAGCCAATACATTTTTGACAGTTTTATTCCCAATTGCTTTCTTTTTGTCCATATATGTTTACGGCATGTTACACGTTTGTCGAGATGAATACTTAAATATTTTACTTCATTAGCTTAGGTATATTCAAATTATTCATTTATACTGGTGGGCAAGTGCCTCTTTGCATTGTAAATGTTACATGTTTCGATTAAGCTTCATTAGCTTTAATTCGCCATGTTTTCATCGATACTTGAATATTGGTAATATTCTCCTGAAATACTTCTGTCAGTTTATTGGGGTCTTCTTGTGTTGCTTGTAGGTATATCGGCGGTATAAAGCAGATATAATATTGGGCCAAGCACGCTGCCCTGTGGTATACCAGATAAAATTGGGCGGAGACTTGTATAAGCATCCAGATGTTTTATAATTAAGTATCTGTCCATTAGATACGATGTTAATATTCTATAGAAATCATGTGGTAAACATTGCTTAATTTTGTATTCTAATCCCACATGTCACACCTTATTAAAAGCTTATGCTATGGCCATGATTACAGCAGAACAATATCTTTTTCCCTCAAGCGCTTCTTGAATTACTTGAACTACTCTGCTCTGTGTACCTGCTCTTTTGTTGAGTGTTCTGTTCTAAATTCAAATTGATGGTCCGGAATCAGTTTCTTCTTCAGGCGGCTCGCCTGGTTTTGGTATTAATATTACTGTGAAACCTTCCATTGTATTGGGATATATCCAGTTCTAAGTATTGCGTTGAATAAGTACGTTAGAATTCGATTACCTTTATCTGGCAACTATTCCAAAACTTTTGCTGTGATAAGACCATATCCTGGCGCCTTTTTAGGGTTTAACTCTTGTTTTTACCTCGAAGATAGAAAACTTCGTGGTTATTCAGTGACCGTCACTTTTACGCATCGGCGGAATATAATGTTGTGGTTATTTCAGTTTCCTTAATTAATTAATTAAATTCAATTAATTTGAAATAACTGAAAAAAACTATGTAACTTCTCGTTAAGATTATAATTTAATTTACCCGCCAAATCTTTCTCTCATATCGAGTTTTAAATTTCTATGAACCCTAGATAACCATAAGAAAAAGCGAAGGTATGGTAAAGGCTGCCCACATCCGGCCATATAAACAATTCTGTAATCGTCAAAATTCTGGTTGGTCAATTCGGTAAAGATTTTTATTACTTCATTTACAACATTTAAATGTTTTCGTCAATAGTTCTAAAGGGGTTTCCAATAGGTAGGATACAATTTAGGTTAGATTAGGTAAGTGTGGCCGTCCTAAAGGACTAGCATAGACATGATACAATTTAAAAATTAAAAAAAAAAATAACACATAAATTATTCAGTGAGACCAAAATTTTTTTCTATTTAAATGGTTACACTATTCCATGTATGGAAAATAACATCATTCAAATGACCACCATGACTTCTCCGTACGTACAGCATTCTGTGAGCCCAATTTATCATTTTTTTTTCACATAATATTGGCTGTATTTCATCAATAGCACGTTCAATGTTGATTTTTCATTGCTCAATTGTGGTTGGATTATCAGCATAAACTTGTGGCTTAACATATCCCCAAAGAAAGAAATCACAAAGTGTTAAATCACACGACCTGGGAGGATAATTAACTGGACCAAATCTTGAGATAATTTCATCATACAATTTTGTTTTCAATAAATCGATTGTTAAGGTGTGACAGGTGACACTGTCATGTTGTTTAATAGCAAAACCAGAAAATAAACGACGTTTATGGTCTAATAGCTTCAGTTCTTGAACCAGTTGAATTTTGTAATGATGCAAACCCAAATCTTTTCTTAAAATTCTCCATGTTGTTGTTTGTGAAAGATTTAGTTGTTGAGAACGGCGTGGAACCGATAAATTTGGATTTTCTCTTACACTTGCTGCTACCAAATCAATATTTCTTTGTCGTACTGGTACTCTTGTGTCGTGTAAAGAAAATTCATTTCAAATTTGTCTACAATACGAAGAATAGTGAGTCGATTAACTGAATAATGTCGTCCATGATTTCTTCTTAAATTTTTCACACTATTCACAAATGATTGAACTTATTTTAATAAAACAATTTAACAAATTCTACACGTTGTTGAAGCGTGTATCTTTCCATGATTAAATGGCATAACCCACTGAACACAAATGATAAAATAAGTATCAATGTACCCCATTTTATGTAATATGTGATTACGCAAGCGAACTATAAATATATCGACATTCGAAATGTACAAAAGATCATTTAGGCGATATTTCCACTAAACCATTACCTTCGGTTAGATTCAGAACTCATCGTGACGACTCTAATTATTTAGTCAACTTATCAGTCAACAGATGATACACAATTATCAAGCAATAGTGATCCAAAAACCTCAGTGAAGACAACTCGTAATTCCGACTTACAATTAACCATTCATACAGTTTTGCCAATCTACACAAATGACAATCTTTCTAACAATAATTCAGTTGCATATTAAACCGCCCAACTCCTCAAACCCACGGCAAATTCGGATTTTACTTCATTAAAGGCCTATTTTCACACTGATTCCATTCACAATGTAATGAATAATTCGTATCCTGAATTTATAGCTTCCAGAGTTTTCAACCATTCTCTGACTTTCTACAATCATGGTGCAGGATTCCAGAGGATCTTACCAAAAATTCCGTGCATTGTTAGACTCAGCCGACGAATCCAGTTTAATTAGGATCAGCTCTATAAACGCTGGTAGAACCAAAGAATCTGTGCAAATGGATATTAAGTCGTCGTGCAACCTCATTTTGTCTGTGAAGGCACTAATAATGAAAAATTTAACTTCTGATCTTCCTCCAATCACAATGAAGTTAAATACATTTTAAGTTATTCAGTCTTCAAAACTCGCTAATATTACATAGTTCTTGGTGCGGATCTTTTTTTTAAACTACTGCGTGCAGAAAAATGTAAACTTAATGATGATCTTTTTGCTCAAAATACATGTTTCGGTTACGTTATTTCCGGCAAGGCATCCCTCAAGAATAATCATGATTCCGTTTTATCATACGACTCCGTCATGCACTGTCATTTTAACTGCCACCAACAAGTCAAAGAACCTCGACTAATATTTAAACCAAACTCTCCTGAACTTGTTACACATAGCCAAACGAAGGCTTTTTGCAATGGAGCGTCGCTTCCAAAAATTCCCAGAACTAAGGAGAGAGTACACAAAATTTATGAGTGAATATTTAGAGTTAGGTAATATGTCTCTTATTCCTCAACATAAAATTTCTAATAGCTCTAATTCAAGGATATTCTATCTCCCATATCATGCTGTGCTGAAAGATTCTAGTTCAACAATCTATAGTTACAAGTAGTCTTTGACGGTTCCTCGAAATCTTCGTAAGGTATTTCATTAAATGATAAATTGATTACTGGACCCTCAATTCTGCAAGAGGTATTTTCTCTCCTTATTCGATTTAGGAAACATAAAATTGCATTCGCAGCTGACGTGGAGAAGCTGTTTCGGCAAGTCGTTATGATGAAAGTGATTTTCAGCTCATTGTTTGGCGTAAAACCCCAAATGCGGTTACGTATATGGTACAGCATGTGCAACATTTTTAGCAGCTAGAACCCTTCATCGGATAGCAGATGACTTAGCCCCGGATTTGTCTGATATTAAACAAATAATAAGATCAGAATTTTACCTCGATGATTTACTGTCAGGTTGTGCGAATGTCACACAGGCTAAATCTATTCAGTTAAGAATAGTTATAGCCAAGAACTTCTAAGCTGTATACCGAAAAATGAGCAGGAAACTCTTGCTGAATTTTATAACGATGAGACTTTAGTAAAAACGTTGAGACTAGTTTGGAAACCACATTCCGACTGCTTCACTTTCAAAATTAGAGATATCAATGATATTGGAACTACCACAAAACGAAATTATTTGTCCATTACAGGTCGTATATTCGATTCGTTGGGCTTTCTTTCGCCATGCACTGTTATCGCTAAAAATTTTCGATTGGGACGACTTCTTGCCTGAAACAATGGCATTAGAATGGGAAAAGCTACGGTGAAACTTCATCCTATTTGAAAAAATTAAAATTCGCGTTTAAAACATTCCCTCGACACCCGTTAATCTAGTACCACGTCCGTGCGAATAATAGCGTAGCGGCCAATATTAGTAAAATGTCTGCCGTCTTATTAGTAAAATGTCTGCAAATATTTGGTTGGACATATTCTACTATTGTTCTTACATGGCCTTCCGATGTTCCTAGAAAGTGGAAAACATTTGTAACTAACCGCACATCATTTAACCTGGACCGTCTTCCACAACTAAAATGGAATCACGTTCCCTCGAAGAAAAATCCAGCAGATTTATCGTCTCGAGGTATATTTCCTAATCAATTATTTACTCTTAACAACAAGCTGTGGGGGGGAAGGACCTGACTTCCTTTGTACATCGACCGATAAATGGCCGAAAGTATCCAACGTTGATCCACCAAACAGTGATTGTGAAAGCTTAGAAGCAAAAAAGTCATTTATATATACGTCAACTTAGGTCTGGGGTCTGGTGCGAAGCTGTCTTGGGGGAATCCAGTTGGTACTTGTTGCCATCTTCATCCCGCAGCTTCCACAAATGTATGTGTTACCTCGCCACGGTGATCACCGGGAAACTGGTACACCATGTCTATGTGGTGTACTAGGCGAAAACACGGCGCTAGACAACTGGGCCGGGTCTCAGTCTAAATACTAGCCCAGCCTCTAACGGTGTATCCGGATACTTGGCGCCCGTCGAATCATGTGCACAGGTGAACCTCATTAAAACCGGCACTCTTAAAAAACCGGAATCTAGTGTTGCGGGGATCCAAAGCGCAAAAAGGGCAGAGGCACGAATGCTGGCCCTCCAGTATCAAACTAATTACTGTAAAATTTGCCCAAATATTTATTATTAAAATAATCGTATTTCTATACAAAAAGCGATCCGATACAAGTTTAAGTTGAACAGACAAAACAAGAACGTCGGCAAAAAAGGAGAAAAGGAAATTAAACATTTTAAGTAGCCCCATGATTTTGCATCCCCATTTTCTTCATATACCGAAAATGAAATAAATTGCCACACATTTTTTTGTTGTACCAACCTATCGGTATATATAAAAATACTCTACTACACTTTAAAGTGTATAGAGACGGCATCAGAATGAATGTAATAAACATTTTAATTGAAATTTAATTGCTTTGGTTTTTTTTTTGTCGTCCAGCACAAACATTTTTTTGGTCAATATTTTCGATTTTATGATTTTCCGAAATGGAAATTTATTTTTTGTAAAATAAATTTATAAATTATTAATAAAATATATAAATAGGTATAGGTTTTGTGTATATAAGTGTTTATGTGTTAGTTAAATAAAACTAACAGGATTATAAATACAATGTATGTATGTAGCGATAGTGTGAGATACCGATTTTTTGGGGCAAATCCGATTAAAAAATAGTTTTTAATTTTTGTGTTTGTTTTGCGATTGAAAATCATTGTTTGTAGTTTTAATTAAATTATTTAGTGGTTTATATAGTTAATTAATAATTTTTAATTAAAAGAAAATTTATAAACAAAACATTATAATTTTAATAATAATATTCGCAAGATAATGTTGTATGGCGAGCATAGGTACTATTATTTTATGGAAATGTATGGTTATTTTGGTCAAGTGTTTTTTAAATAACTGGAAATGGTATATATGCACCACCCGGCGTACCGCTTTTATCGAAAATTACTATCCAACATAAATTTTACTACATCTATATAATATATATACTAGATACATGTATTATGTGCATAGATTCAAATTTTTTGTGGCAATGTAACTTTTTATTTTTGCTGCTTTACGGATGCTCATATCCGGTAGGAAAATTTTTCAATTTTCTCATTTATTTTGTTTTGTATGCTCGTATACTGTGTATGTGTGTGTATACGTACATAGATATGCACTCTATATTAAAAGTCACATTGAAGATCAAAAGTATGTAAATATGCTGATTGGATGGATATACCAGTATTATGTATGTATGTATATACTGAGTTACAGTTGGCCAAATATTTAGGTAAAAAATATCTACTAACCCACTATATATATATAGCAACCCACTAAAAAGTGAATATGTAGATTGGATGGAAAATATGTGCTCTTCCAGTCAGATCTCAAAATATATAAACTGTTTTCACTTTTTTTTTCGATTTATATATAAATTGAACGGTAATTTACGGATATCCTGTCAATATATATATATTTTTTTTTTACGTTAAATGAAACACAAAAAGTTCATTGCCGATGTGTATGTACATCCATATATACTTAGTTAGGTACATGTGGAAGATATATGGTGCTCGAACGAAATGATTTCAATTTGCTGCTTTTACCTTTTTGCAAGAGTTAATTATAGCGAACGATAAACTGATGTTATAATTTTTATATAACAGGTTTTTCGATTAGATTTTCGATTTTCCGAAACGATAAAATTGAAAAATGAAATTAAAGACAAACATTACCATGATTATTAAATTTGGTGAAAGTGAAGAAATGAAGGTACATATGTACAAAGGAGGGCTCTACTATTTATGTTATTATAGTCGGGTAATAAAGTTTGAACCTGTATTGAAATGGGATATGTTAGTCGGTGACACTTAAAATTATGTAGTTCATTACGTCACTCGTATAGAACAAACGTGGGATGGGATTATGCACTTAAATTCCTCTTAGTTTTGTTTGGTTTCTTTGAAAGACTAAATGTAAACTGAGATGAACTGTATATACGGAACGTCCAAGGCGTCCTGAAACGATCAAATATCTCGAAAGGATTATATAGTATTGTTACGAATTTCGGGCTCTTCTGTTGATTCGATTTTACAATTTATTTTAGAGGGAATTACACCACTTGTTTTCAGCACTTTCAGCTCTTTACAAACTCACTGGTTCACTTAATTTTCACTATTTTCACCCATTTCAAGAGAATGTTGAACTGATCAGCCATCTTAATTAAAGGTGCCAGTCAGTTCTGGGCTACCTTCAACGTCAGGAACTGTGAATGTAGCGTTTTAATAGCAGCCTGGCCAGCCGTAAAAATGCGAATATCCCTCGTAGATATTACATTATACTTCAACTGGTCCATGACTTCCATTATCGCGAGGTTGACCCCTAAAAGAGAGGTTGACCCCTAGAATACCCCACAGCCAACCCCTCAATCCCTTTACGCCATCCGTAAAGAAGCTTTGCTCCCCATTGTCCATAACTGTCTCATTCATCCTGTCCTCTCCCGTGGGAAACTCAGTTTGGAATCTCACCTCAACAGATGGAGAAGGGATAACGTAGTCGGTATAGTTTCAGGAATACCCTTGGTGCACAGGATAGATGAATGCCTTATGTTGTTACAGGTCCACATAGAAGTGGATTTGAGCCGAATGGCTGTGGAACATGCAAGCTGCTTGGCCTCCAGAGCTTGGGTAGGTGTGCACCTGAGAGCCCCACTTATACACAAGCAGGCGGTTCTTTGGACTTTCATCAATAGTTTCAGGATGGCCATACAAACTCCAAAGAAGGAGGATAAAACCCTATCTTGTGGTGTTCCTCTGCTCATATATCTGCTGGCAGACGCCCTACCCAGATGATCTGTCACGATCTTGCCTCGAATAGGCATAAAGTCATGACCTGTGAGGCCTACAGCCCTATTTATCACGGGTCTCTTCGGATCTTGTACCGAGCACTCCGGGAATTGCGTTTCTAATATTAGCTCTACGGACCACCAGGGTGGCCGAGACTTACCCAAAGCCTACTGATAGGACATGCATCTACCATAGCTTTTTTAAAATCATCAGATAGTTTGTTTACTAGAAAAACAAGCTACTGTATAGATGCAGTTGGGTGTTGAACCGATACCGGTAATGAGTTACCAAGAATGGTTCTAAAGGAATCCCAATCAGTTTTATTCCTATTCCTGTAGTATGGTTGACTAGTGAGTTGTATAGCCTTTTCATACTGGAGATAACAATGCTCTGAAAAGGAATGGTCTTGGGACACTATCCAGTTCAATACCCTCTCCTTAATTAAATCCGAGAGAAGTGTGATGTCTAGCACTTCTCGTCTGTTTTTAGTAATGATAGTTGGCTTACGCCCGATATTAACATATGGTTAATATGGCCCGATATGTAATAACATATGGTTAGGGTAGTACTTAAAATAAAATTAATGAGTAACTCACCTCGCCTGTTGATATTTGTACTTCCTCAAATTGAGTGATGCGCATTAGCATCACAGCAAATGATGACTCCTACTTTTCGTCTTTGATCATCCGTTATTGCACTGCTCAACCTACCTGGTGGAATACATTCCTCCTCGTATCGTAGGATGGCCTATATTAGCCAGAGATTTTGCGCACCCATCTCGATGCTAACCACCACTACATCAGCGTTGCTGTAATTTAGTAGTATAAAAAGATTTAAATTTTTTCTAGCGAGAATGCATTAACGCGAATCTTATCTTCATTTTTCCCATGTAATATTTTATAATTGGGAGTTCTGAGACCCAGTAACCAATCACCGCTGACCCAAGGTTGGTGGACCAGAACCACATCAATGGACATTCCATTTTCTGAAGGAAAACCATTAGATAGTTCTTACCTTCGCCACTGTTGAATCAGACTCCGCAATCCTCCAACTATCGTCGGCACAGGCAGTCAGTTGGCAGGACGGAGCAGGTCCTGGATTCTCCCTCATGATTTTTTGGAAGTTGGCGGCTAAGGCCTTCTCCACCTTCCTCCAGTTAAGGGCCGTAATACTCCCATCTTCCTTAGCCCAGTCAATAACTGCCATAATCAGATGATTCTTTAGCACCTCGTTAAAGGGCCTAGCGCCAGTTTCCAGAACCGTTTTCTTTTTTGCCTTCCTAAACCAGTCATTCTCAGATCGCTGCCTTTTCGGCTGCGAAATTACAGAACGACTCTCCTGCTTTGGTTCCGTGATACGTCTTGCCCACGCAAGTGTATCCTTATTGTGCATTTACTCTTTGGTTTTGAACCCTTTTCTTTTTTGCCTCCATAGGCGAGTCATCCTCAGATCTCTGAGGCCTTCTTCCTGGTATGGTAGTTAGACACTTACCAGCCAGCATTTTCCTTTGGCATTTGATTTTGAGGGACCAGCCTCATTCGTGCTTATGTCCCGTTTTGCGCTTTGAATACCGGGCCTAAAAGGCGATGTCTCCGCAGCATTTGATGCCGGTTTGGTAATAGTGCCCAACTCTTTTCGTTTTTTATTCAGGTCATCGATACTAGATTCCATGATTAAAGGAGAAACGAGGTCCACCTGTGCAGAGATCCACAATACACAAGTAAGGCTACATGATCCGAAGCGCGCCAAGTATATGGAAACACCGTTAGATAAATATCTACCTTAATGGAAGTTAACCTAACCTTGGAAATATGGACCAAGAAGGAAATGGCATTTCTTTAAAACACGAGACTAGGGATGGGCAAGGTATGTTACGCCATATAATTTACGCGGTTGTTGACACGTAAAATATACAGTAGATTAATTGGACGTCTACTTGTAAAAGCGTTCATCTCGAGGTGATTTTTTCATTTGTTTCTTTTTGACGAATGACGCATGAATAGTTTCAAACTGTCATCGTGTTTTTATTTATTCAGTATTGTTTACCATTTCATCATGTAAAGACAGAGCCCGGCATAGCGTCTAGGTGTGGTTTATGCACCTGTGAAATTATTCGTTCATATTTCTTCAAAAAAGACGACGGCCAGCGCGTACCTGTGAATAGTGCTTGTTATTGCGCCATGATACCGGAATATTTGCTACCTGAATTTGAAGCCCGATCAAGGCGACATTTGGTACCAAGAAGCCGGCGCTATTTACCATATAGAAGCCGGCGCTATTTACCATATAGCACTTATTGAAAAACCATGTTAGCGAGCAATTAATTTCACGGTTCAAATCGTTGAATTAGCTATTTAGATCCAACATGTATGTGAATAAACCAGCTAGAATTGAGGCACTGAAAGCCAACATTACTCGTGTCATTCGCCAAATACCATTCGATATTCTCGAACGCGTCATCAAAAATTGGACTTTGAGAAAGGACCATCGCAGTTGCGGCCAACTATTGAATGATAATAAAGTTTCCATACGATTAAATTGAATTTTTTGAGTTTTTTTAATTTTTGCACAAATTACCTCTATAGGTTTCGTTATTATACGGATAAAATCACGGACATGTTGTTTGATGTTCCATATTTCTGGCATAACTGCCTGTGTGACTTTTGCACTTCAGCACTCTTTCCACTATAGCCCAAAAGTTTTCGAACCTGTGGACTCTTTGAGGTAACATCGATTAATCTCATGCAAATTTATGGCTTCTGTTGGAATTAGAGTCGTGTGAACGAGCTATATGGCCAAAACTTTACTGCTGAATCGTGTTGAAGAATTAGCGACAAAATACGTCGTTATGAAAAAGGTGACAAAAACCTGTCTCCACAACTGCACATCGCTAGCCAAATCATACATTTTTTTGCAAAAATATATCGAACTTGAAGTGTTTCAAAACCAATTTCATGTACGCTTTGTCATCCATCAAAACACATCCACTAAATTTTGTGAAAATTTTTTCATCAGTCTGGCACATATTTTATCGAACAAGTGTTGGTTATCTCAACGATTTGGCTAGCACGAACTCGAATTCGTTTTACCATGGTGTGTGGTGTGTTAAATTTTATGACACGGTCATAGTTAAAGTTCCCCGGATTATTTTTAATGAAAGTTATAACCATTTTGTCTGATTTTTTGTGAACCGTTTTTCCGATTTTTCTGCGAGCTGTTCTATACCGTTCCACCGTTATAAAGAGGGCCCCAATCTATATAACACTATATATCGTTGTTTTGGGTCAATTTAATAATTTTGTAATGGATAAATGACGCTGAACTAGATTCATGGTATTTTTAGTTTAAAATTCCGCTCTTTTTGAAACGAGATTTAATGAATTGACGGACATTCTATAAAACTATCACCAATAACGCATTGTTCCTACTCCCATTTCTATCAACAGGTTGTTAAACACGTCACCTAAATTATTCTAGAGCTTACTGTAATTTAAAAAAGTTGGAAAAGTTACATGTTTTATTGTTTTTAGAAGCGTTAGTTAATGCTGGTGCTTAAACGCACCACTGGACACTTAGCGAAATAATAATTTTTTTGTAGGCGAAAACCTTTAAATCGAGCAGAATTTTTCGACGCCTTGGAGAAACTGACAGACGACGCAGCGGATTGTTCAAAATTAGAAAAGCTTCTAAATGCCGAGTGCCGAGTGAACCGAGCAAAGAGCGCAGTGGTTAAAGCTGTAACGTTTGGATCAGGAGGGACCGGGTTCGAATCGAATCCCAACAGAGGCGGGATGCAAAAGGAATTTTTCATCTCCCGATCACGATGGGTGATTAAATTGAAAAACATTTATGACCCTCTGTTGGAATGTAGAACTCATGGGCCGACCCATCTTCCATGTCACTGTACAGGGTGACATGGAGCTATGCAATGCACAGGGCGTATACTGTACTTGTGTGAGTGGGATGAATGGGTTGAATGAATGTTCGTGTGAATGTCGTGTGGAATGTAAGGCAAGGCTATGGACCAATAATGTTTCTATATGCCACGTCCTTCCTAAAAAAAAAAAAAATTGCCGAGTGTGGCTGTGCACCACCCTTGGTTCTGAATTAATAGTTCCTCCATATTTTGTTGCGGTTTTATTTTTGTCTTGACCACAACAGTTACTTACCCTAAAAATAAGCCACTTGGTAAGCCTGGTTTTGAAACAGCGGATGGTGCAAAACTTCAATCAAATAAATAAGAGTCAACTTTTAAGACAAAGCATTCAGATTATATGATTGGCTTCTGCGGCTTATTAGTCTACAACTAAATGTCAATTCGACACACACACCAAATTTATACAAAACGAGGTGCATAACGTGTGAAATGATTTTGTGTCAAATACGATAAAAATACGCCAATGACGTACACTCGTCATATTTTCATTAAAGACAAAAAACAAGTTATACCGCCGAAAACCCATCATTAGATAATCGAATGGGGTAAGGGGTAATAAAATTAAGTTTTGCGTAAATTATCACATTTTAACTAAAATCAAGAATTTTGTTTCGTGTCTATCTCACATTTGTGGATCATGTGTACACATTTCACATTTTTCAGGTTTTGTTTATAGAACATGAAAGGATGCCCTAATTCGTGTACATTGTACAGATACCTATATACATATCTAGGTATGGAAGGAGTGATATTTTTATGATGGATTTCATTTATTTTACAGTTATATTCTTAGGCGTACAGTGACGTCTTCAGTATATTTTAATAACATTTATTTTCATGTTTTGCATTATTTAAAAAAGATGTTATTATTGAATAATGTATTATAATGGTGTCATGCTTGCAGTAACGTGATTATCAGATGAATGAATTTTGCCTTCCTTTATTTTTCAGTAGAATTGTTTTGTGACGAATTGAAAATTTATTTTCCTCCTTAATTGTGTATTAACGGTTATAATATGTATTTGTATGTACATTACACGCTTGCAATTCAATGTTAGGATTCAATTATACACATGTAAAAGGAGAGTATACGGTATTTTCCGTGTTCGTCCTTGATTGGTTGATCGCAGTGCCGGAATTTTGAATTGCACGGCTTATCGATTCTCTACATTTAAGTCGCACAGCCTCACAGTTGAAACTGCAGTTATATCAGAACGGACCCATATAATTAACGGGCCTCAAATTAAGGTTCCTCCATATTTTGTTGCGGAATTACTAAAATAATTAAATATAAACGGAATGTAATTTTTTTTTCACAATCGAAGCGAGCATTCGTAATCATAAAAGTATATGTACATAGTTAAGACATGCTTGATCTCTTGTTTAAAAAATTAAAATTGTAAATTTTGAATTAAGATTAGCAGCGAAGTGGAGATTACCTATAATTGAAACCAAATTTAACTTTTACAATTCACAATTTAAACTCGAGATATTAACTCGGTTTTGAAAACCCAAATATTTTTTAAACTTGCATATTTCTTATTTAAATTTTAAAGTTTCGAAACCCAATTTTACAACGATTCAGGAGAAAAAATTAAAAATTGCTTATTATTTAAATTTTGAATATTGAACGCCATGAAAATCTGAAATTTATGGCGAACATTTTTTGAATTTTAGAATATTTTTATAATTTTTGGAATATTCAAAATTCAAATAAATCGAGAAGGTTAACTAGATAGAATTTTAGGATATTTTTCAATTTTTGAAATACATGATTTTTCTAATTTCGAAATATCACACAAAATAAGAAATTTGAACAAAATTTTGAAAATTTTACTAATTTCAGTATTTCTCAAATTCCCCAAAATTCTTAAAAATGTATCAATTTTAGCAAATATATTCTGCACGATGTCCATTTGTATCTCACAATATTTTTAAAAATTAACCAGAATTTAAATTTTATAAAATATATTTAAATTTTAGAATATTTCTAAGAATATCAAATTTATGGATTGAGAAACCCACGACATAGATTTTATATAAAATGTTAAAGCTTCGTTAATTTGAAAATTTTTCCAAATTTCAAAAAAAATAAAATAAAATACAGAAATTTTAAAAGGGTGTCGATTATAACGAGTACTTTAATTTTATTGATTCAATCAATCCAAGATGTACCATACCGTCTGTATATTTATAATCCTTGGAGATGTTTAATCGCACGGTTTAAAAATCGGTATTTTTGGAAATTTTGAAATTTCGAAAATCAAAATACGCCATCTAATATGACATTTCAACTCCAACGGTTTCGATCCTGAGCATGGTCTTCATACTGTCTTTGACAATCTGAAGAGGCCAAGTCGTTCTCTACATTGTGGAGCCATCGTCGCCTGTAATGACCTCTGAGCCAGCGTACTCGCTGAAATCTTACTTCATGTACAATATCGGGGATCTTCATCAGATCTCTGATCTCGAGATTGTACAGAGCTTGGTATGTGCCATCTATCTCGCGTTTTGGGCCGTAAATCACACGCATGACTCCTCTCTCAAATGTAAGGAGCCAACTCTCGTATCCATCCGTCGCAGTGCCCAACTTTCGCATCCAAACATAACACCGGGCCTGATCAACGCTTTGTAAAGCTTCAGCTTCACGGCACTTGATAAGTGGTTAGATTTTAGCAGTGGCCTGAGAGGATACAAAGCACGGCAGCCGCACTTTAATATCCTCAGCCACACTGTTATCGTGAGTAATGAGAGAACCCAAATATTTGAACCTCCTCACTCCTTCAAACGTGTAGTGGCCACTACTAAAATCTGGTGTGCCATTGTCGCTATAACCAGAGATCATGTATTTCGTTTTGGACTCATTCTGATCTGAAATTCAACTGAAGCTGAGAACTCCACATGCGGATCAAGTATTTCTTTCACTCCGTTGCTAAATCCAGGAACACCTGATGTACGGAGATGGATGTCTCATAATATTTAGATAGAATCATCCGCAGCGAAAAGACCTGATCATTCAGACGAAATCCTCCTTGATAGTCACCAACCAAGCCCTCCGCTAGAGTGGTGATTCTATCCAATACAATGTATGACAGTAACTTATATGCTGTGGAAGTAGGAGAGCTATACCGCAATAATTCTCACACTTCAAGCGGTCTCCCTTCTTGAAGATAGGGCATATCGCGGCCACTTTCCATTCGTTAGGCATAACTTCGGTTCGCCATACTAATTGAATAAGGTCGAAAAGACAGTTCCACAAAGTATCCCCTCCAAATATCAAGAGGTCCGGATTAATGCAGTCCACCCCAGGTGAGTGGTTAAGTTTCAATCTCTGCATGGCTTTATTGAATTCCTCATGGGATGGCTCCTCAATGCAAATTCCGCAGTCTGATGTTTCCATCCCGGTCCCGAATGGCAGTTGACGTGGCAGGCCTGAAAGTATGGTGCAGTCCAGTAATTCCTTTAAATCACAACGCTCATTGCTGAGTTGATGTACTTTCAGAACCTCGGCCTTCCACCAATCTCGCTTTTTCCGTCTGCAAATCCGGTTAGCTGTCCTTCTTGCAAGAGCAGCCTTGTTTTTCCTCGCGATTGTGAGACGTTGTTGCACTTCATTTTGGGCTATATTTTGTTGCACAAATGCAAGACGACACTCGTTATCAAACCAATCATTCTTGGGTCTGACTTTCACTATACTTTCACAAACTACGAGAGACCTAAAAACATATTCGACACGTCGTTTGGATAAAAAAGATTCAATGTTGATAGTTGATCTGTCCAAAATCACGGAATGGAAGAATCACATAACATATGTTGAAATGTTGAGAAGAATAATATTTGAAATATTAAAAAAATGAATATTTCACATTCCAACATGTTGCTGAAATTATTTCACCAATTTCACGAATTGTAGCAATGTTTTTATTTCTGTATACAGATGTTTGTCTTCCACTTTAACTTATAGTAATCCGTCCAATTTTGCGACAGGCTCTCACGGCACCAATCAAATTAAATATGGACCAATATTTTTCTAACATTTGGATGTGTTGATTGTTTCATAATTAGTAACATATTGATCCACTGAGCGCATGTTCCTATTTAATGCCACCTCTTCTGCCGTAACGAGAATGTCTTCTGTATATTTTTTGCTACCTATTTTACTTGACGTGCTATACTTTCGTATTTGCGTATCACCTCCGTCATATATTTCCAGAATTCGTTTCCATTCCATTAGTGCTTGCATAGCTGTAATTGTTGTTAATATGCTCAAGACTTGGTGGTCTTCCAAGTTAGTTGTGCCTTTATATTGGTTCGCTACGATTTTTTCATATGTTGTTTTTGTTATAAGTAGCTGTCATATACTAGAAAATAAGTTGTAGTCCGTCGTCCGTCATTAGTTTTTCATGTCGCAAAGCTAATGGAGAATCCGGCGTTTACTTTAAAGCGTTTACTTTTAAACCTGTAAAATCGATTTTACGGCTGAAGTTGAAAGTGTGGTCCGCTTAAAGTTACTTATTAGAAATGCATTAATGATGCGAAACACTTTCCTACTTAAGTACAAGTGTTGTGATTTCTTATCTTTTTCTGTTTATACGATATATGTGCAATTCGTGTCCTTATATGGTTTACCATAAGGTAAAATGTGAACTGGGTCAAAACTAAACTGAACTAATTTTCCACTCTTTTTGACCAGCACAACTTTCGCAATAACCATTAAAGATGCAGCTAATTTTAAAATCTTCATCACTGATGAAAATCTCTTCAGAATTTTTAATTTAGGGGCAATATCGTTCAATTTGTTTTAAATCGCCAGCCGCTTTCAAAGACGGCAATAATTTCCAAAACTATAAATTAATTATACCACATTGATACCAAGAGTGTACCTTTGGCCAATTAAGTCTTATTAATTTTATTTGTCGTATTGTAACTCTAGTTTAGCGACTCTTTAATCTTCCTAAAAGAAAACTCATAAATTAAAAAAAAATAACTCCACATACAAATAAAATAAACATAAATTTGCGTCTCGACAACCGTAGTAGGCGATTTCCAGCAAAGTAGCTGACATCTGATGTAATAAAATTGAACAACATTTTATCATAAAACGGAATCAATATTGTTAAAACACTGGATTTGACAATTTTCAGTCCCTTTGTACTTAGACAGTAATGCCATCTTTCGTATCGCCTAAAATACTATTCACAGTAAATTACATGAATAGCATAACTTTAGGCGAAAATACTACTATTCTATTAATTTTTATTTGTTATTTAATAGAATGTTTTTAGGCGTATTCTATGTACCACACCATAAATATCTGAATCGTTTCATACACATAACCGAATGCTTATATTAAATGAGGATCCTAAATAGAAAGTGCTAGTACATAGATGGTATTTGAGTATAAACTCGTTCGCCTTGAATACTGATTAAAAATTATCAGCAATGGAAAAACATTTTAAGATATCTGGTATAAGTCTAACAACAAAAATAAATACTGAAACGGTAAGATCATTTGGGTGATTGTGTATTTCATTAAAAAAGGCCGTTCATTCATTTTACTGACGATTTTATAATTAAATGTTTTGGCCATCTACAAAATTTAAAAAGACGTAGAAATATTTAATAAGTTGCTAGTAATATCCTTTTCTTAAATCATGCCGGTAGAATAAATAATTTAAAACAAATATAATTGGCCAAAGCCAATAAACATGTATTGCAAAGTAATGTTATTAATACACAAACTTGCAAAGTTATTTACAAGAATTTCAAGCGTCAATCAGGCAATCGCCAAAGTTGAGCTAAAACAAACTTTTGCTAATTTGTTCTCCTATCGAACAAAATCCACAGCATTGGTAGAAAACATTATAGGAGCATCCCATCTAGAGAACATTAACGTTCTGTGCAACACTGTGTTTTATTTTATTAAAACGGTTGGAACCGCGAGAGGTGCCGCACTCAATGCCATAATAGGCCCATGGTGCAAACCTAAAGAATCTATCCTAATTCGCAGAAGCGCACAGCACCCTTAGCGAACTGGATAATAACAAATCTACATTCAAAGATCGGTACAAGATAACACTTGGGTTCTAGCTTCGATAAAGGCCGGTACAGGCAGCCGTCCACTTTCTCCAGACAAGCGACACAAAGATCATCTTGAGCAAGTGCCATGCGGTGGAGATGAACCTTGAAATATCCATGACCAGTAATAAGTGCGACCAGAATTCTAAGCTGGCTCTTTTTTTAAGGATAACACATATTCCGTAAACTTCACGTTGGGTTCAATGATGAACCGTTTCACCTTTCGACAGCTAGGAGTAGAACGTTATTTCAGTCCTAGTTCAAGTAAAGCGAACTTCTTAATAGCGTATAGTTACCACCATTGAAGGATAGAGGAATTGTTGGCAAAGTACCAACATATTTACTCGTGATCCAGCTTTCGCTAAAAAGTCAGCAACCTTATTTCCCACAGCGCCACTATGAGCAGGCACCCACATAATCCTTACCCTCGTATTAGAGCAAAGGAGCTTAATGTAGTTTTTGCAATCTTTGACCAGTTTAGACTAGTCAAAGGATTCTTTAGGGATAATAATATTTTTACCTAAATCACTGAGCTTAAATGCCTCAATCACACTAAAGGTAAGTGCAATTAATTCAGCTTGAAAATCCGTGCAATGTTTACCTAGACTACCGAGAATCTGAGCCCACCAAACTTTGGACAATAGAATCCAAACCCTATACTGACTTTTGAACGAGAGCCATCCGCAAAAAAAAATACTATCGGCTCGGACAACTGTATATAGAAATCCTGAGAGCCACACTTCTCTCGTTGGGAAAATGTTGGAGAATTGGTGAAGTAAAATTCGGGCAATAGCCTGTCATTCATCATTTCAACCGCCGGAATATGTGACTAAAACTTATTAAGAATTTCCCGTACAAGTCCCGTAGGCATTTGAAGCCTAAATGTACATCACTCGAAACGCAGGAGATCACGCAGTACCAGGAACATCGGAACTCGGACATGCATTGAATAGACTTCATAGCAAGAAAAGGAGTAGACGACATTGGCTCGTTTATAGCCCTACAGGCTGTTGTCTGCAGTCCAACCATCCTTGCTACAGAAGACGTAACTTTTACAACTGGCCACCATACAACTGGGTACCATACAACTGATACATACGACAGTAAAAGTAAAACCAGTGATTCGTATAGATGAATGACGCACTTTTCAGGAGAGTTTACTATCTAGTATAACACCTAGGTACTTCACGTGCGCTGTCCTTGTAGCTGCTCTACCAAATAGAGTGGGAACAGATATATTAGCACTGTCTCTACGTCTGGAAAAAACAACCAGATCAGTTTTAGAGGAATTGACGTGCAACCCCTTTTCAAACCACCAAACTTCCACTATATTAAGGGAGTTCTGCGTCAGATCAGGTAAGACGTTTAGGTATTTACCAGAAACTGTCAAAACGAGATCATCCTCGTAGCTTTGCACGATAAACCCAGATCGCTGCAATTAAACAAGTCGATAACCATGAGAAACAGCAAGGTCGTGAGTACTTCTCTTTGCGGTCAGCCTTTAGCCACTTTGACGAACACTGATCAGCCATCCAGCTCAGTCTCAATTATGCGAGACTTGAGCATAATAGAATCAATGGTTTGATTAATATTAAAATTCGTTCACGTTCGTGAAAACGAAGTGCTATTACAAGTTCTCGAAATGTCCAGGAAGGTACACCTACTAGAAACTCTATGTAATTAAGTGACCTTTCGATTCTAGTTACGAGTTCATGTAGAGCAGTTTCGCAGGACTTGGCAGCTCTGTAAGCAGTTCAGCAGGGAAAACGCCATCAGCACCACTCGAGTTGAAAGGTGCAAACGAGAAAACACGCCAGCGTAGAACATCAATATCAATTACGTTTCTATTTCCATCGACAGATCAACCGACATCTCAACTTCCAAATTATTGAGCCTGTGCGGAATGAGTTAACCGGTAGAAATCGTGATTTGTTTTTTGGTTTAATAAAAATGGAGATATGTGACGCTTGTTCCATTTATTTCAAAATTGTAATGTTCTTCTTGGACAAACAAATTAATTGCAATAAATCTTTAATTGGTTTTGCGGCTGATGGCGCAAACGTGATGACTGGTGATAATCATTCGGTGACAACATTGTTGGAAAGTAATTATCCAAATATTTTATTTATAAGTGCCCTACCATTCATTCGATATTTATAATTTTATATACACAACAGGCCGAAACGTATTGAAGTCGCCCAAAAAATATTTTTAGACAGTTTTACGTATAATATGTAACCACTTTATAAAACACTTTGATTTTGAAGAGAAAATATTACGGGCTTTGGTAATTAAGTTGTGCAAAATTGATAGTCTTTTTCGCTAACATCATTAATCGGAATGACTTCCAATATGTTGGCGATAAATTTTCCAAAAATAAGATTGTTCAGTTTTGCAGAATTGGGCTTGGACGAGAAAATGGCCGTCGATAACTGTCGGTATCAAATATTAGATTAAAAAAAGTCCGATGGAAATTTATGTTTTCCACATGTGACGTTAGCTGTGTTATGGCTAACGATTAATGATTCCTGTGGTTACGGCGAACGTAAAGAAAGAAATTGAATATTCAGATACTTATAACATTTGCTTAATATACTAAATACAAAATTAGAACCATCCATCAATCATTTGCAACCAGTCTACATATAACAATGAAAATTGTGTGGCTTCAGATTTGCGCCGACACCGTTTACTGCCGAAGCCCCTATAATGTAAAAAAACTTTAACCCAAAAACTGAAACCTTATAACCTGATGAGGAATAAATATTAAATACAAATAATACGGTTTGCGTTTGCCAACTTGCAATATAATAAAAAAGTTATGTATAATAGTAATTGGAGTGTGATGACCTTATTCTTTTTACTTTGTCATGCTTCCAGTAAGAATGACGTATTGTATTCGAAAAAAAAAATTGTTTCTCAGATTTTGTTTTTTTTATTAGGTTTCCTGCTCGTCGAACTGAATATGGTAATTGTTGAAAAATGTCCCTGAAAATTTTTTATAAACAAAAACTCAAAATCTACCTAAGATTTTATGTTATCCATTTATGGGTAAAAATGGGAATTGGAAAGGATTGCAGCTACAACAAAGTTTTGGTGGAACAAAATTTTAAATTACAAGTTGGCAAATGATATATCAAATGAATGGTATTTTTATAAGCAATTCAGACCCGTACAATTATTTTGTATAGAATTTTTTTAATTTTTAATTTTTTTATTACAACTTTATTTCAACGACATTGTTATCTATCATACGGCGAATATAGGAACATTTATACATTTTTATTTCATCTTTGATGTACTCCATCCATAGGTCTCTGTGAAGGTCTTCATTTCACGTGTACCACGAAGCATTTACGATGCTACGAAGAACCTTGTTTTGAAACGTCTGTGTCATTTTGGCGTTTGTTTGGTTGGTACATCCCCAGAGTTAGATACCGTAGGTCCATATCTACTTCAGTATTTACCGATATAGCAGCAGCTTGTTGTGAATTGAAAGCTCAGAGCCTCTACCAATGAGTCAATGCATTTTTCTGAACTTTATGTTAAGTTCTTCTTTTTTTTTTGCATGCTCTCTTCACTTAAGCTTGACATCGGGGGTCATGCCAAGGTATTTATTTGTGTTTGCATATAGCACCTATCGTGAGTTAATTTCTATCGGTAGATGTTAAGCCTTTTGATATGAATGAATTTCGTTTACATCCAATCGCCATAATTGCTAGGTAATAGGCAAAGGTGGCTATGATTCCTTCATTTGTTGTTGGTAAATCCCTTGTACATAGTAAACACAGGATTGGTCCTAAGACACTCCCCTGCGGGACACCGAGTAGAGATTTTCTTTAGTTCGGAGTATTCATCCTCATATTTCACACGAAAATGTCTATTGGATAAATAAGATTCGTATGGCATAGGATTGCCTCGGCAGATCTCTATGCAGCTTGTATTCCAGACCACTGTGCTAAAGTTTATCGAATCCTTGGTGCGTCCTGGAATATGCTTCAGCATACTTTTTTACATTCTAACGTTCTTTCAATTATGTTTGTGATTATATGCACCTGTTCATTTAGTAGAATACTTTTCCCTGAATCCAAATTGAATTGGATAAATTATTTGTCGGGCCTCAGTTATTGGTTTAAGTTTCTTTGGTAATATTTTCTCAACATTTTTTGACATAACTGGTAGCAAAGAAATTGACTTGTATGATTTTTTATCGTTATCGTGGTTTATTACGTTTTGCTATCATGATTACTTCTGCTACTTTCCATTGCCGCGGAAGATATTTTAACCGAAAGGTCGCATTGATTATATGTAATAGCTTACGAAATCCTTTATCAGGTAGAGCCTTGGTAATTTGACAAATAAGGGCTTTTCTAACATTCATGTTACTTTTCAGTTCTTTCTTTTAATTCTTTGAGAGTTACTGGGCGTATGTCGTAACTCATGTAGCTTGTAAATTGACATTATAATTTCGACGGCAGCTTATCTTGGTAGTGGTTCGAAGGATTCCTGGAGATACTCCGCAAATAGATCAGCCTTCTGTTTGGGACCTCTGGCCCAGGTACCATTATCCTTTTTAAGAGGAGGCACTTTGAGACTCTTGAGTCCTTTCGTCTCCTTCCATTGTGAGTAATCAGAATTATTTACATCAGTTAGGCTTACTAGATATCTGTTGATTGATTCATAGTTAACTTTTTTAAGAAGAGATTTGAGACTGTTACATAAATTGTTAAGAATTGTTTTGTTCTCCGGTGTTCAATTAGTTTGCCAGGTTTTAGGTGCCCGTTTTACATTGGGTAGGCTTTGTTAAGTGTCTTCTTATTTTGTATAATGGGGGTACTAGCCAAAGCAGCATAGTGAATTGTTTCATTTAGTTTTTCCTATGCGTCTTCCAACTGATGAGAATTTCTTACCGGTACTTGGAGATTGATTTTTTCCTCCATTAAATCACGAAAGAGTTCCCAGTTTGTTTTTGAGTTGGTTAATCTGGGTGCACTTTCCCTTCGAATTACCGTTTCACTGACTGTCATGATATCCATAAGGAAGTAGTTCTGAGATATACCTCTTGCTACATAAAACAATTAGGTCGGGAATCTTATCTTCGTCATTGGGCCAGTATGTTGGGAAACCACCAGAGTAAAATTCACATTTTGATGTCTGCCCTGATTGAAACAATTCTGTTCTCTCTTTCGTAACAATATTCACAGCATCTAGTATTTTAAGACCTTTATTTTGTCAGTCTTCCATTATTACTTCTTGAGCAGGTGTGATGTAAACCTCTTGCCTTAATTTTTATAGGTCGAGCCTGTTTGTCCTCATAGGTAAACCACTGGAACTTTTCAGCATTCAACTTCATAGATAAAGTTCTATGAGTATCTGAGTTCAGAGTATTAATTTTCCAAACGTCATTGTTTAGCGCTGTTACCTTATACTCTTTGTCAGTAACCGATTTCATCAGTTACTGAATTTCTGGGTCTGATTACGCCCACAATATTTATTTGTAGGGTGGGTTTTCTTTCGGTTGCACCAGATTTGGTGCAATATTGTTGGTAAATTTACTATCTTTTGGTTAATTGAACAACTCTTCGTTCAGTACTTGTAGTTTCAGTACCATTTAATTGTTTAGCCTCAGGTGACGATTCATATTTTCTTTTCTTACACCTCCTTACATGAATGAAGATCGAATTGTATTCGAAAAAAAAATGTTTTTCAGATTTTGTTTTTTACAAGGCTTCAAGCCCGCCAAACTGAATATGGTATAATTATTGAAAAATGTCTAAATTACAAGTTGGCATATGATATATCAAATGAAAGGTATTTTTTTAAGCAATTCAGTCCCGTGCACATCTATTTGAGCAATTATGTAAAAGATTAATGAAAAATTATTTTGTATATAGTGTTTTTATTTCACAATAGTTTCTAGTAATTGGTTCAAAGATGCGCATGAACTTTTCCATAAAGCGTTCCTATTCACTTTTTTAATGCTTTGGACCATGATTTTTAGTAAGAATAGGGTCCATTCAAGGCTCATGGATTTTTTTGAAATTTTTTCTTGGGGCTAACACGGTTAGATATGACCAACCCTAAGATTGAATGATTGGTATCCAATGTTTGCATTTACTAAACTACTTTTAATGCTTTGGCCAGACTTTTGACCATGATTTTTAGTAAGATTAGGGTCCATTCAAGGATCATGGATTTTTTGAAAATTTCTCTTAAAGCTAACAGGGTTAAATATGACTAAAATCACCCCAACCTAAATTCAATTCCTTCAATTTTTCCACTTACTAAACCCTTTTTAATCCTTTGGCCAGACTTTGGACCATGGGTTTTAGTAAGATTAGGGTCCATTCAGGGCTCATGGATTTTTTTGAAATGTTCTCTTTTAGCTAACACGGTTAGATATGACCAAACCTAAGATTGAATGGTTGGTATCCAATATTTGCATTTACTAAACTACTTTTAATGCTTTGGCCAGACTTTTGACCATGATTTTTAATAAGATTAGGGTCCATTCAAGGCTCGTGGATTTTTTTGAAAATTTTTCTTGGAGCTAACAGGGTTAAATATGACTAAAATCACCCAAACCTAAAATTGAATGGTATAGTATTCAATTTTTGCACTTACTAAACCCTTTTTAATGCTTTGGCCAGACTTTGGACCATGGGTTTTAGTAAGATTAGGGTCCATTGAAGGCTCATGGAATTTTTTTGAAATGTTCTCTTTTAGCTAACACGGTTAGATATGATCAAACCTAAGATTGAATGGTTGGTATCCAATATTTGCATTTACTAAACTACTTTTAATGCTTTGGCCAGACTTTGGACCATGGTTTTTAGTAAGATTAGGGTCCATTCAAGGCTCATGGATTTTTTTGAAAATTTCTCTTGTAGCTAACAAGGTTAAATATGACAAAAATCACCCCAACCTAAAATTGAATGGTAGTATTCAATGTTTGCAATTACTAAACCCTTTTTAATGCTTTGGCCAGACTTTGGACCATGGTTTTTAGTAAGATTAGGGTCCATCCAAGGCTCATGGATTTTTTTGAAATGTTATCTTTTAGCTAACAGGGTTAAATATGACTAAAATCACCCCAACCTAAAATTGAATGGTAGTATCCCATGTTTGCATTTACTAAACCACTTTTAATGCTTTGGCCAGACTTTGGACCATGGGTTTCAGTAAGATTAGGGTCCATTCAAGGCTCATGGATTTTTTTGAAATGTTATCTTTTAGCTAACAGGGTTAAATATGACTAAAATCACCCCAACCTAAAATTGAATGGTAGTATCCCATGTTTGCATTTACTAAACCACTTTTAATGCTTTGGCCAGACTTTGGACCATGGGTTTCAGTAAGATTAGGGTCCATTCAAGGCTCATGGATTTTTTTGAAATGTTGTTATTTAGCTAACACGGTTAGATATGACCAAACCTAAGATTGAATGGTTGGTAGCCAATGTTTGCATTTACTAAACTACTTTTAATGTTTTGGCCAGACTTTGGACCATGGTTTTTAGTAAGATTAGGATCCATTCAAGAGAAGTTTTAAAAAAAATCCATGAGCCTTGAATAGACCCTAATCTTACTAAAAACCATGGTCCATTTGAATAGACCCTAATCTTACTAAAAACCATGGTCCATTGAATACTAACCTAATAATGAAGTATGTTGAAATGTCTGAAAGTTCATTCGCAAACTATATTTATGCTTATCGCATTTATTATTTCAAATTTTTAAAATAAATTATCGATTCCTAATTTTCCATGCCCAACTTAACGTAATGCGTCAGTCCTAAATCCGAAAAATGTCAAATTGTTTCCTGACTACTTAAGGCAGAAGAAAGCTCAAATTGCAATCGCAAAGACATTACACCTTTAAGGTTATACTCGTTTCTACTTAAAATACTAGAAGTACAAATAGCACCTCACAACTGATATCTCTTCGGCCGCATTCTTATAGTATTAGTAGTAAACGTGCGAGCTAAGTGGGAGCCTCCTTATATGTGTTGGCGTAGCTGCAAAAATAAGGAGGAAAAAGAAATAGTACTCCGGACTTGCTTTTTACCTGTTCCCATCTAGGCCAAGCATATCTTTATTTGGTTAAATGTACTTTTCGTATAATTACTCTCTTTGTTTATTAGTCTGTGTAAATTTTCCCCGGCACTAATCTTTTGCCGAAACATTTATATCATTTAAAAAAAAAACGCTACTTACTGTGCTAACGAGGGCGGCAAAATATCTATTTATTATCTCTTAGCAACCAAATAGGTATTGTGTCTAAGTTCAGATTGTAAACATTTGCAGAAAAGATCTGGATGGTTGATAAATTTCACAATCTACATTGAGTTATAGGAAACCTTTAAATTCTTTGTGGTTCAATTTAGGGAAATTCCGTCAAATAACCTCATTGCATTCCAGGGCACCCCAAAGTAGTATTTTACGTTCAAAATGTAGGTTTTTCAATTTTATCTGAGTGTGAACCGTAAATTAGTATGAAGTTTAGATGATAGAGTTTCCGATGATTCTGCTCCGTACACTATTTGGTTTTAAAATAATTATATGAAGCAACATATCGGGTTCAGGATCCCACAATCAACAACTTGGAAATTAAATATTTTGGTGCAAAGAAACTGTAACGGAATTAAATCTTCCAAACTAACTTGGTAAATTTAATTCTTCAATTTCAAAAGGATAATTCAATATTTCCTTCGATAATATCACTGCAACACAATTTTATAAACTCGAAATAATTAAAAGCTCAAGCAAAAATCTATTTGAAGAAGTGTGGCGAAATCTCCAAAAAACTCGTTTAATTTAGCCACTCTAAATTAGAATAAAAATTGGATCTAATGAAAACAGTCGAACTCCTTTATTTTTTAATAAATTTTGAATGTATTTGCAAAAAAATTATGAGCTTCGAATTATGAAAATTAAAGGAGCTTAATTTTGTTCTTAAGTTTCAAAAGGCTAATTTATCTATTTTACATAACTTTCTATTGTTACTTCTATGCAATTTTATAATATCGATCTAATTAAAAGATTAAACCAAAAAGCTTTTTAAAAAGATGTGCAGAAAGCTCCGAGAAAACCGTTAGAGTTTAAGCGAACACTTAACGAAAACTTCGAATTTACTCTGTTTCTTTAAATTTGCATTTTTCACATGAAAAAGTATGGGGAAAGATTCGAACAATTCAATGCAGTTTAAACATTCTGGGTAAATTAGAATTTGAATGTAAGTTCGTCAAACTTTAGTATGTTTCTTTAAATTTTGACAGTTTTTGATTGCAAATTAGTATAATGTGCTTCAAACTTCGAAAGCTCTTAAACCAGCTTATTATCATTCTTCAGTTTTAGAAAGCTGATCAATCATTTTACATTACTATCCCCTCAAGGCAACTTTATAACAACGAACTAATTAAAAGCTATTTCTAAAATAAGCGCGAAAGCTCCGAACAATTCATTGCATTTTAAGAATTTTTGTTAAATTAGAATTTGAATCAAGATTTTGACATCTTTTGATTGCAAATGTGAATAATGTGAAAGCTCTTAAACGAATTTATTATAATTCTTTAGTTTTAGAGAGCTGATTAATCTTTTTATATTAGTATCCTCTCAACACCACTCTATAACTTCGAATTAATTAAAAGCTATTTGAAAAAGTATGGCGAAAGCTCCGATCAGTTCATTGAAGTTTAAGCATTTAAGAGTTTAAATCAATGTAAAAAATTCGAACTGCTCTTTAATTAATTAAATTTTGATTTTTTTTAATGCAAATGAGTATAATGAGCTTCGGACTTCCAAAGCTCTTAAAAGAAAAGAATTTCATTTACAGATTGAAAAATGTAATGAACCTGTGCATCTCTTTTTACTGTTCTTTCAAAGCTAGTTGTTTAATGACCAAAATCTCAAGCAAATAACTATTTGCTAAGGTGCAATGAAAGCTCTGAAGTATCAGATTTTGAATCAACCGAAAAATATCAAATTTAACTTTAGTTTTATTTCTGAACTCATGGTCACTTTTACACAATTTTATAATTTCGAACAAAGTAAAAGTTTAAGCAAAAAAGTTTGAAAAAGTTAAGTTAAGTTTGAAAAAATTTGATGAAAGCTTCGATAAAAGGTTAGAGTTTAAGTATTCTTGTTGAATTAGAATTTAAAATAAATGAAAAACGTCGAATTAACTCGTGACATATTTAGATGGCAAATTTGTAAAATGTGCTTCGGACTTCGAAAGCTCTTAAACGAGCTTCCAATCATTCTTCAGTTTTATCCTCTCAACGCAACTCTATAACTTCGAACTAATTGAGTATGGCGAAAGCTTCGAACAATTTATTGCAGTTAAAGCATTTTTGTTAAATTAGAACTTTTTAAATTTCAAACAAGTATAATGAGCTTCGGACTATCAAAGCTCTTAAAACAGTATAATTTAATTCTTTAGTTTCACAAAACTAATGTATCGGTACATCCTTTTAACTGTCCCTCAAATTGCATTTCTTGTGATTACTCATCAGTCAAAGGTGCTATATGTGCGTACACATTAGCAGCTGGCGAATCTTTTTAAAAGTTAGAAAGCTCATTTATTATTCACCATTCGGATAGGTTTATTTTTAAATTTGTTGTTTTGTGGCATTTTACTTTTTAATTACATAATATTCCTTGGACAACTGGAGTGATTAATTGTGCATTATATTATTTTAATAATAATAAAAAATTTTAAATTAAATTGTTGGTGTGTGACATTATAAAATATCTTGTCTTATTCTATTTTCAATTTATCGCATGTGTGTTTCAATGAGACATTTATTGAATTGTTTACTAATACAATGGGCGCTTTCAGGTTTCCCAACATGTTGGCATCGAAAATTTACTGATGGAACAAATGACATACGATCTATCCCATGAAATTTTCAATAAATCGGATGCATTCCAAACTTATCATGTTAAATTTACTCAACATGTTGCCAACTGTTGGCGGAACTGAAAGCGCCCGACACGTTTCAATGTTAGGATGGTTTTAGGAAATGTATCACACCCGTGGTTCAACGTGGCTTTCCTACAGTTTATCGAAATATTTTGTTTTAACGGCAGTATAATAAATTCGAATATATCACCAAGTAAAATGGAGAACTAAACCTGGTTGTAAGAATTCAAAAATGAAATATGATTTTAATAACAGTTTTGAATGCCAAAGAATGTACATGCTGGTTGTTCAACGCTCTTATGTCTAAAATACAATATATATACAGTACAAATGACTTCTCATCCCTATCCACATGCAGTGGCAAAAATTCTTAATTTTGGTTTAATACGTTTTCCATTTTCTATACAAAACAATTACGTGAAACCATTCCTCTTTCTGTAACTATCTTGTAAAAAAAGGTGTACTCCTCCTTCAAAACGATACAAAAAGTGTACCAAAAATGCATAAAGCTCATATGAAAAAAGAAACAAATTAGTCCATATATGAGCTTTTTCCAATGTACTGTACGACTATGTGTCTCGTACCCTGGGTATGTTATGTATATACATATATACATAAAATTTATTCATGCATGTAAGCAGGTAAGTCGTTATTAATTTAATCCATATTTATTGTAAATAAAATTTAAATTTTTAGACTTACCTACCATCGAAACATGGGTATATATGTATGTAATGTATGTACATACACACGAGTCGATTTTATTTTTGGTTGTTAAAAAATAATTTAAAATAATTGAACATTTCCGCGAATATTCACTACATGTGTGTGTGTGTGTGCTTTTATTTGCAATTTTATGTTATTTATAATTGAGACAATAATATTAATAAATATTTATTTATTGTTACAATTGGGTGCGATTTTTATTTTGGCGCTTATACTGGGTGAAAACGTATATAAGGATTATATGCGATGAGTGTTTTTTCTCCAGTATACGTGGAACAGAATTTTGATGTACGTGATTCTGTATTCGAGTATGTATATACTAATAAACCAAACCAAAAAACCATCCATACACAATTTAAAATCGTAAAAGGGATAAAAAAATCCTTTTAATAATTTTTTTTTTTTTTTTGGTTTTTACTTTTAATTAATATTATTTATATAATAATTAATTTTTATATTATATTAATAACTTTTATAATAAAATATTTTTAAAAATAGAAAAATTTCAAAATTCAAAAAAACCCGCACAACATTACCGCATGTATCATCAATTTTATTAATTAATTAAATTAAATTTTAATTTAATTTATTTTATTTTTGCAGCTCGGTACCATATAATTATTATTATTTATTAAATTAATGTATACGACAAAATGTTTTATATACATATGTACATATGCAATGTATAAACTACGGTGAGTTGTTTCAGAGCCACCTATATATATATACAGAGCCGTAAGGATCAGCCATGTTTTTTGTCGAGCTTTTTCTAGAGGAACTACTTTTTGCATTATCCCATAAAAATCAATGTAAAAATGATAATTTTCGAATTACTTTTCATCAATGAAAAGTTTAATCTTTCGTTTCGATAAATACTTTGTGGAATTTATTCTATATTGAAACAGCACGTATCTGAAAATCAGAACCATAAATCTTTTATTAATTTAATAAACATTAAATCAAAATTAAATATGAATTTATTTGAATGTGTAGGTAAAATAAATAAATAAATCATATTATATTGTCATCCATTCGATCGATGATTTTGTCTCTTTTTTTAATTAAACCTCACACTTTTACTTTTTTAAATTTCGCTTTTTCAATTGCGATCGCAGCATGCTCGAATAAAGCATTATTCTATTTCCTTTTATACATTTGAAAATGTATTTCCACATATTTCTGTTTCGTTTACCTTGTAGCGAAATCGGGAAAAGGGATAGAGTATAAAATTATTCTAATAGGTTGAGATCGCAATAGAAAAAAATCAAAATTGAATACACGAAACAGCGTAAAATTTAAAAGAGAACATAAACATCGATCGATAGAAAAAAAATAGTGATGTTGACAACTTACAACATGCCATAGGGAGTTCCAATATCAGCTGCACAATTTCTTTAGAACCATAATTATGCACAAACGGCTGTTAAACTTTACTTATTATGCACAAACGGGTGTTAAACTTTACCAAAATAAAATGGAACCGTGCCAGAAGAACTGTGATAGTCATGTTGTTCCATTTATAATCTAAACTTGAAGTGAAATTAGTTTAATATTTATTCAAACAAAATCATGCAGCTTTTATTGAGATGCCCTTTAAGTATTTTATTTTATTCACAAAAATATAATTCAAAAGGAAACACAACCACATTTTTACTGTTTTCTCTTTTCGTCGTGCAGTTTAATTTTTATTGCGTTGGTATTTGTGTGTATTTATATCAATTCAATGTAGAAATGCTTTTTTTTCTATAAATTTTATTAATGAATATAACAAAAATTAAACAACTTCTTTGAGCAGGATTTTAATCAATTATAAAATGATAATTGTAGATTCTATTTCAATGTTGAAATACTTAATCCATCGACATTTTCATTGAAAAATATCGCACCCAAAAAAATTTAATTTTTCATATGTTTTGTATGGAAAAAATGTTTTTTTCGTCAATTTTAGTTCCTCTAAAAAAAGCTCAATTTTTAACCTTAGGGCTCTGTATATATAGGTGGCTCTGATTGAAGTCACCACCTATTATGAACCTTTTTCGCAGACGCTTGAACAACTCTGAGTTTTGTTTGTTTTTAATAGAATGTCTTGGTGGACAATTTACAATCCGGCCACAATAATAGGAAAGTTGTTGGTTTTTATATACATGAGCAAGTGTTGGCCATCCGAACGATTTGGCTTTTTAATATCTCGGTAGCACTTATAGCCTTCCTGAATTCGAATTCGTTTTACCATGGAGTGGGGTGTGTTAATTTTTATGGCACGGTCATAGTTAAAGTTCCCCGGATTATTTTTTATGAAAGTTATAACCTTTTTGTAAATATTTCTGCCAGTTGTAATATGTTTGTGATTTTTGTGAGCCATTTTTCTCCGATTTTTATGCGAGCTGTTCTATAGATTCTAGATTCATGGTATTTGAGCACAATTAGTTTTCAATTCCGTTCTTTTTGAAAAGCGATTAAAATGCATTAACGGAAATTCTGTAAAACTATCATCAGTAACGCATTGTTCCTAAAGAAATTTGGTCACCCTAGTTTAGAACTAATTGACCAAACCACTCAGGAATTGTCTGCACTAACAACGTTGTTGATATTGTCTACGGGTTGTCGACACGTCAATGTAAAAAATAATAGTTGACGCGTAAACGCCCATCCTTGGCTTCGACCAAATAAACGTATATGCTTCTTAATCTGTACTATTTTGACATTTTGGCCAGATTACCATTTTTGTTGCACTTGTTACAGCGTTTTCGCTATACGATTTTTTGCTCACTGATTCGGCATTTGTTTCAAGCATTAGTGATGTTTACGTCAGGTTCATTGGGCAGCTGTAAAAACTACGCCATTACTAAAAATGGTACGATACACACCTTCAACAACGGAATCAAATTATTAAAATTCACTACAAAAATGTTGAACATTTTTTAATTACGCAGTTCGCAAAACTAAAGCACTTTTTGATCGTCGTGAAGCACCTTCTCGGCCGGCAATAGTGAAACTGGTGGAAAAATTTAAGCTGTTGGGAAAAGTTAGTGATGTGAAGGATCAAAACCGTGTGCGTCGCTCAAGAACAAAGGAGAATATTGCTGTTGTAGCCCGTAGTGTTGAAGGAAACCCAGGTTTGTCGATTCCTGGTCGATCTTTGGAATTAGACATTCCACAAATGACATTACACTAGACTTAGGTCTTATGGCTTTTAACGTTCAGTTAACACAAGAACGCAAGCGGGTCGATCACCATAAACGTCGTATCTTCGCTGATTGGGTCCTTCAAATGCATCAAAATGTTCCGGATTTTCATCGAAAGTGGAAGAACATCTACCACGTTAATAAGCAGAATACTGAAACGCCTCTCCATCCTCAACGTGTCACTGGATCTTAATTTTTCGAAAATGAGGCGGGTGCAACTATTACGGTGTGGAATGGATTGCGCTATCGAACTATGATTAATGAATGTTGGCCCGAATTTTGGAAGATATTTAGGTGGACGATGTTTATTTTCAGCAAGACGGCGCTACGTGCCACACAAGCAACGCAACAATCGCAATTTTGCAAGAAAAGTTTCCTGACCGTGTTATTTCCCGAAGAGTTGATCACAATTGGCCACCGAGATCTTGTGATTTAACACCTTTAGACTTTTTTCTTTGGAGCCACGTGAAAGATAAGATCTATGCCGAGGGCCTTATAACTGATGAACTGCGTAGAGCACTGATGTAAATTGCATTTAATGTATTTGGTTGTATAATATTTTGTATTACTTTAATTATTTTGTGTATAATTGCATATTTTCCATGTAACAACTTAATATTTAACCTATTTAATAGATTATACAAATTTTTAAATTATAGAATTTTAAGAGGTAATTTTGTATTTTTTTGGTATTACAATTTGTAATTATCTGCATTAGCTTGTAATAAAATAACAATTCGTATGAATATTTGACGTTTATTTAAAAACAATAATATCCTCACCAATATCCTCACCGGCTTCACGGAATCATGCGATAATCCAGCGGATATAATAATAAAAAACAAATTGTGGATGGCAAGGTCCCGATTTTCTTCGGTAAAACCCAACTAGGTGGAAGTCAATCAACCCTATTATGCGAAGTAATACGCATAAACCAGATGAATTAGAAGAAAAGGCGATAAAAATAATGAATATAACTACGGAAGTTCACGCATTTGTTTTATTTGAGCGGTGCTCCAACTACAACAAATTAAAATGTATAGTCGCATACTGCAAAAGATTCATCAACAACTGCTCACGTAGAAGCAATAATAGAAATGAATTAACTATGGTTCAGAACTCCAAGGTGCAAAAATAACAATTCTCAAGCTTGTACAAAGACAAGATTTCCACAAGGAAATAAACCGTCTTAATCAAGCCGAAAGAATCAGCAGGAAAAGCAAAATTCTATCACTAAATCCAACAGTAGACGAAAACGGCTTGCTACGTGTGAACGGAGGACGACAAAATTCAAGACTCCCAAATTCAAGTAAAAACCCAGTAATCCTGAGGAAGCACAACATACTTACAAAAAGAATAATAGAAGAAGCTCATATTGGTACATTACACGGAGGTACACAAATAACATTAGCAACATTAAGAAACAAATTCTGGATCATTGATGGTAAACGAGCAGTAAGACAAATAATTCAAAAATGTATTATTTGCTTTCGCCATAAACAACAGTCAGAACAACAGAATCCTTCATTGCCGCTTACAAAAGATTCATATCCAAGAGATAATTATGTTTCGACATTTACTCTGATAATGGAACGTACTTTGTAGAAGCTAACAACGTAATGCAGAAGGAACACCACCTCGCAATGACAACATTACCAAGCGAAATTGCTACCATGATAGCTGACAATGGAACCAATTGGCATTTCATAACACCTCTTACACCTCATTACGGTGGAATAGGGAGGCAGGGATCAAATCAATGAAATTTCATCTCAAACGGATCATAGGCGAAACAACACTCACTTTTGAGGAGCTTTGTACCGTGACTACCCAAATAGAAGCATGTCTCAATTCTCGCCCACTAACGCCGCTAACAAGTGATGCTGCAGATATGTCGGCACTAACGCCGGGACATTTCTTAATAGGAGATTCTTTCAAAGCGCTACCAGCCGCAGAAATTGACCGCATACCATTAAGAACGAGTTGGCATGTAGTCGAGAGAATGGATCAGGACTTTAGGAAACTGTGGTCCTCCGAATATCTCCACCAACTACAACAACGAACTAAATGGAAGATCAGCCAGCCAAACCTAATTATCAATGACCTGGTATTATTGAAGGACGAATAACAACCTGCCACGCGGTGGAAGCTAGGGAGAATCGTGGAAACTCATGCCGGAATAGATGACTTAGTGCGGGTAGCGACAGTCAATTGCGAAAATGCAATCTATAAGCAACCGATTGTGAAATTGTGTAAATTACCAATTGAAGAAGACTTACAGGAAATTATGCCCTTGAAAACAAAAAAATTGAAGCATTTAAGCAAACACAACATTAATTAAAGGCGGCATGCCTTTAGTTGGGTTAAATTGCGACCTAATTCTTCAACAATCAATGGCAGTTCAACAATTTGATTGCGGACAATGAATTATTATTAGCAAGCAACAAGGAGGTACAACGACCGAAAAGAGGCATAGGAAACACTAGTGCTAGGCGATATGTTTGGGATCTTGACAGAACGTGAGGCAAGAAATTATGAAGCACAATTTGAAGCCATAAATAACGATGAGCACCAATTAGAATCATTGATAAAGAGTCATACCACCATAATAGACAACACAATTAAGCTAGTAAAGCTTAATTCAAATCTCACCTTGGAATCATTAAACAACTTGATAGAGCAGCAGAGAAGGCTGAATGCTGAAATGGAATTATTAAATGAATACTCCATCAGAGAAGAACAAATTCGCGCGATACTAACCTCAACAATTGAATTGATGTTAATTCTAAAAAATCTGGAAAACACCCAGCAAGTCTTACTTAATGTGGTCCAGCACGCACACAAAAATATATGCATTCCTCATTACTTGCTCCCGCTCAATTAGAACAAGAGCTCGAATTAATCAAACGATACATACCAACAACCATAACCAAACCTGGGCATGGCATCTTTGATCTCCTTCACATATATCACAGCATGAGATTACGTAGTAGAGTCACGCTAATAGCAGTATTATACCCTAATAGCAGTATTTTCAGTACCTAATATTGAGCACAACAACACGCAGTCGTACATTACCACCAATTCGGAATACTTAGCATTAGATAATCATCGGGAACACTTTACATTATTAACAACAGATGAAGTGAAACAATGTCAACTATTTCAAAATAAACGATTTTTATATGAAACATCGCCAATTTATAACGCAACGACTGACCAAAATCAATGCGAATTAGCGATCTTACAACGAGCAGCAAATCTCGAAGGGGCATGTACCATTAGGTCAGTTAAGAAGGCAAACCATTGGAGTAAGCTCCATGCGACGAATCAGTGGATATACTCCATTCCAAATGAAACAACATTCGATGTAGTATGTGTCCATATAGCATTAAATCATTCAGTCTCCTATAGGATCAGGAGCAATAGAAAACGAGGTTGAATGTGTGCTGCGCGACACAAATTTATACATCGTGGCAATCGGTTCAGCTTCCAACCACATCAACGAATCATTCCGCAGACCACTCAACACATTAAACGGAGCCAACAACTTAAGGACATTTATCACACGGGTTCAAAATGAAACGATAGGATACGATGAGACTCAGTTGGTAAATCTTCAGGATACGATGCAGCTGCGGTAGAAGATATAAAAGCGGTTAGGGAAAAAGAAGGACGACTACATGAGGGAAATTTTCATCACATACATCACTATACCATGAAACACACAATATTTTGTATTATTTGGGGCATCAATTATATTAAACAAACCACAAATTCCACTTTGGATAAATTTATCAATGCCTGAGAAACATTTTGAAGGTCGCGTTTCAAATGCAAATGCGGAAAATTGGTTTCGTTTGGTTAAACACCATTACATCGAACAAAATTTTTTAAAAATTGTCAGTCTTATGGAAGACAAAACTTCAAAATAAAAATAAATCGAATTTTTACAAAGACAGCACGAAAGATGAGGAATCGAACAGCTACAAATGAGGATGACCCAGACGATTTAAAACATGAGGAAAACTGGAATAAAAAACCGAAAATACTCAGCACACCGAGGCATATGGGGCAACGAGTTGTAAATAGATTTATCAAACGACATATTTTTAATAATAATAAAAATTATAAAACATATGAAAACCAAACTGCTATACTATCATCAGTGACCAGTAATCAGCTTAGTTTGCTACTAAATCGATTTTCGTATAGGACGTGATGTCAAACTTATAAATTCATTTAATTTATGTGCGTTCGATTATATTGCCCAAATATTTTATGTCTTGGGAATTGATTCCCAATATATGAAAAATATATATTCATCGAATTTGGGTGCAAATCGCTTTTTCCGGGTTATAAATAACTATATTAAGCAACATCATGTAAATAATATTATTTACGTAGAACGAACCACTATACTATTGGATTATTTTAACATGAAGGATAAATCGAAACATGGTATTGAACTAGATGGGACTACTAATGCATCTTTGGACATTTTTAATCCCTGAAACAGTACGAATTAATTTAATGTGTAACTCATCAGCAAGGGAGTTCCGCACTTTACCAATAAATTTAAATTGTTTTGGTGAAATTGATTTGCAAGATATTCAAAAAAAAGTAGATATATGTTTTATAAAATGTCCAGTTTGTAAAAGAAACTGCAAACACATCAAGATCGAGTGCATTAATGGCTTTGTTGTAGTCGATGTTCAACCATTGAGGGTTGAGGAAAATTATAACATATAGATAGATATAATACAAAATCAGATAAATTTGTCCGGAGAAATACTGTTACTGAAAGGCATAATCAATTAGGATGAAACAAAGAAACACTACAAAACTTTTATTACAAGACCTAGTGGACATTGGGAGGAGCATGATGACCTATGCAAACAGATACGCCCGGGTCTACCTTTAAAATGGTGAATCCGGCACTGATCATCTATGCAAGATTTTAACATACAATATAACTAAATCAAATTACATATACACAAAAACAAATATATATATATATATATATATATATATATATATATATATATATATATATATATATATATATATATATATATATATATATATATATATATATATATATATATATCTATATATATATATATATATGTATATATATATATGGTATATATATATATATATATATATATACCGGGTGTTTCTTTTAAACTGAGACGATCAAATATCTCGAAAAATAGCCACTCTACGGAAAAAATGTCCATAATCAAAATTTAATCATACCGCGGGGGAAATACATTAGTACAAAAAAATAGTCCCCCACCCCCGCTTTGTAGGTGGGGCGGGGGTAACTTTTAAACTAAGATAGGAAGCCATATTTTTTACTGCAGATACGGATTCTACGACTAAAAGTACATATGATTTGAATGAAATATTTTGTTCGGTTCATGATAGATGGCGTTGTAATCGACGAAATTCAATTTTTTCAATTTCTCCTTCTTAGAACACACGCATTCGATTCTGCAATACGTTTGAAATAAAAAACATCACGTTTTCATTGGAAATACTCGAAATTCGTCATCAAAACAATTTATTCAGTTTTGTAAATCACATTTAACGTTTGTGTTATTTCTTATCTTCTTGTTTTTCGTAATTGCAAAATAAACGACAAAATACTTTAGAATGGAGCGTTTAACTGTGCCAGAGAAAATTTAAATGGTTCTGGTTTATGGAGAAGCTGGCAGAAATCTTGAAAATGCTGTTGCTATTTACGCTCAACGTTTTCCGGATAGGATTCGTTTACGTGCTTCATTTGGCCGTACTATCAAACATTTTATTACTGATGGAAATGATCAACCGAAAAAGAGGACCCGTAGAGCAACAGTCACTGGAGAAAATAATGAAATTGCTGTATTGGCAGCAGTGGCTCATAATCATCATATTAGTACACGAGAAATAGTTCGCGATTCCGGATTGCCCCTCACCAGTGTTTGGAGAATTTTAAAACGGCACAAGTATCATCCATATCATGTGTCTTTACACCAAGATCTTCATGGCGTTGATTTCCAAAATCGGGTAACTTTTTGTCAATGGGCACGTGAACAAATACAACAAAACCTCAATTTTTTTCGTTGCGTAATGTTCTCCGACGAATCGTCTTTTACAAACCATGGAACGGTTAATCGACACAACAAGCATTATTGGAGTGTTACAAATCCGCACTGGCTTCGTCAAGTTGAACATCAGCGTCCTTGGACTGTCAACGTGTGGTGTGGAATAATTGGCAATAAACTCATAGGCCCCCACATTATTGAAGGCAACTTGAATGGTCAAATGTACCGAAACATTTTGGAAAATGAACTGCCAATATTACTTGAAAATTTGAGTTTAGAAGTGAGCCGGAACATGTGGTTTCAACATGATGGTTGTCCTGCACACTATTCGTTGATGGCACGTGAAATACTTGATCGTGATTTCAATGGTCGCTGGATCGGTAGAGCTGGTCCGATAAATTGGCCCGCCTGTAACAGTTTTCATTTTTACCATATAACTAGAGGAAAATAAATCTGTTATAGGCTCTCCTTAGTTGACTCACGCAGCATTTTTCAGCCGGCTAGCTTTCAGTGGCTGGGGTGGGATGTTAGGTGAACCAAGGAAGAGCTTGAATTTGCTGCATTTTTTTTTTTTATATAAAGAAAAGTTAGTTCAGGTGCCTACTGTAAGTGCTCAGAAGGACTACTTCACCAGTGGAAATGATAATAAATTTAAATATGCATTATCTCAATTATAATAAAAATGTTGATTTAATATTAATAAAATATATAAAGAAAAATTTATTCAAAAAAATATTTGTAAATAAAATTATTTGCATTGGTTTTTGTTTAACTTAACAAAAAAAATGTACTTAAATCTAACTATGCAAATTATGGCCATAAGCAAATTTAAATAAAAAAAATATAAAATTAATTAATTATAAAAAAATTTAGTCCAATATGATATTTAAATCTTAAATTTTTAGAAAAATATTTTGGAAGCAAAAAAAATATTATATATAAATATTATTTCTTAGCTGTTTATATGCCGTAGTAACGTTGCGGATCCGGTAAACTATGCCACATTGATGCGAAGATATGCGGAACTGCTATACAATTAATCGCAATTTGTGATATGTTTTTGCGATACTTTTAACATACTTTTCGCAATAATTATTAAAAAATATACGTAATTATAGTTTTTATTTTTATTTTACTAAATTAATTTAGATGTAACTTAATTATTTATTTATTAATATGTTAACACACTTTTAATTGTCCATAAGCGCAATGCTTTGTTTTTATTTATTTTAAGCAAACACATTTAATTAAGTCACAAAATGCTATCAGTCTTTAAGCACAGTTTTATACACATGTGTTAATTTAATTTTTAATATTTCACTATACATTATTAATAATTATAGGATTATTAAATTTATTTATTATATATAGTTTATTATTTAATTTATTTATTTATTATAGTTATAGTTTTATTTATTCTTAACTTTCAATTCATCATTATCTTAGATGTATTATTATTTACTTATAAAACACTCATTTTTTTTCAATTTTAACTTGCGATCATATGATCGACACCAGTACATTTTTTTTATGCATTCCGCTTAAAGATTCATCACCAACTGTCTCTATATCTCCAGGACCGCCAAAAAAAAACTCTTCCCGTAGCAAAACATGTTTTTTTTTATTTTTATTTTATGTATTATTGTATGTATTAAGCTTCCAGTACTCCTCTATGTATTTATCTAATTACAAATTATGTACCTACGTTATTATGTACAATACATTATAAATTTTATATACAACATAATTGTCTATACAGTAGCCCAGCGCTATGTATATACTGCCAAGCTAAATAAAACATCCAATGCAATTTATTATGTAAGTGTTGAGTAATTTTCTTCGTATATTCAAAAACAACTTGAGATAGTGGTTTGAACACGTTATACGCCAGATCACCAGATCTTACTGCGCCAGATTTTTTTTGTGGGGCTACCTCAAAAACAAAGTTTACACACAAAAACCAACAACACGTGAGAACATGATTGAGCGAATCAGAAATGCGTGTGCTGAAATTCAACCAGACACACTTCTCAGTTGTGTACAATCATTTGAAATGCGGTTTAATAAGTGCATTGAAGTCGCAGGCCATCATTTTGAATACTTATTTTAGATTTACAAAACTGAATAAATTGTTTTGATGACGAATTTCGAGTATTTCCAATGAAAACGTGATGTTTTTTATTTCAAACGTATTGCAGAATCGAATGCGTGTGTTCTAAGAAGGAAAAATTGAAAAAATTGAATTTCGTCGTTACAACGCTATCTATCATGAACCGAACAAAATAGTTCATTCAAATCATACGTACTTTTATTCGTAGAATCCGTATCTGCAATAAAAAATATGGCTTCCTATCTTAGTTTAAAAGTTACCCCCGCCCCACCTACAAAGCGGGGGTGGGGGACTATTTTTTTGTACTAATGTATTTCCCCCGCGGTATGATTAAATTTTGATTATGGACATTTTTTCCGTATAGAGTGGCTATTTTTCGAGATATTTGATCGTCTCAGTTTAAAAGAAACACCCGGTATATATATAGGTATATATATTTATATATATATACACTCGTATATATATTTATATTTTATTTATTCTGTGCATAGCTATAAGATGAAATATAGACATTTTTAATTTAATTGAATTATAATGAATTGGAATAAATGCTATTAGTTCTGGTTTTCACAATAAAAATACTAACAATAAGTGTAATTTTTTAATTCGTTTTATTTAAGTAAATAAAGAATAGAACCTATGGAGTGTGGACATCTGTAGAATTTTGGTTACTATGAACAAAACTGAAAAAGTCAAATTCGAAACACAACAACAACAAAAATCTATTAAGTACATCAAACAGGAAAAATATCATAAATATAGAAATATATATATATATATATATATATATATATATATATATATATATATATATATATATATATATATATATATATATATATATATTATATATATATATATATATATATATATATATATATATATATATATATATATATATATATATATATATATATATATATATATATATATATATATATATATATATATATATATATATATATATATATATATATATATATATATATATATATATATATATATATTGGAAATGATTATTTACTATGAAAAATAGCAAAGTTCATCAGAATTAAGTCAACTTGACCGCAATAAGATACTAGTTGGTCTAAGCTATTCGAAAACCTAAGCGAGAACCTGTACACATCTCTACAATTTTGATTATATTATTATTTAAATGTACAGATTTTATCGCCTATTTAAGCATTCCAATTGGAAAAAATAATAAAAAAAATCCAATTGGAAAAAATAATGAAAAATCCAATAGAGAAAAATAATAAAAATTATTCAAATCACTGAAATTCTAAATGATGTAAAATAAATAGTAAAGTTCATCATAAGTTAATTTTCTTGATCATACTAATTTAAAAAAGCCTAATCTATTTGAAAAGATAGGTCAGTATCTGGAGACATCTCTAGGATCGGCGGTACAAAATTTTAAAAATCAATCAAAACCAAGAAATTTTAAATTTCATAAACAAATAGAAAAGTTAATTAGAATTTAATCTGATTGACCACAAAAATCCTAGGTGGTCTAAACTATCCGGAAATATACATGAGTTGCCGTGGACATCTCTATGATAGGCATTAAAAATGATTAAAATTGGTTTAAAATCACGAAACTTCAAAATTCTGAGAAAATCTAACCACTTAATCTAATTTAATTTCACTGGACGCAAAGGCCGCAGTTGTTCATAGCTATTCGAATATTTACTCGAGAGAATGTAATTATTACTAGAATCGGCAGCATACAGTTTACAAAACATCTCAAATTCAAATTTTCGTATAAATAAAATTCCAATTGGAAAAATTGCCAAATTTAACAGTGTAATTATTTGTTATTTTTTTTAGTATGAATTTCACTGTCACCAAAATACTACATATATATACTGGAAAAATGAAATAATAAAATCAGAATAGATTGAACCTTAACAACGTGTTTACTCTCTTACTTAATAGACCCCACCCGTGGTAATCTATTAAGTAAATTCATAAATCGAAGCAAACTTAATTTTAGAATTAAGGACAAACTGAGATTTTACAAATGTTAATGGCATATATAGTAGTATTCAAATCTCGCTGGAATTCTGACAGTTATCGCGCGGAAAGAATATGGCGGATACACAGTAATGTATTAAGTACAATAATTCATGTTTATTGTTTACATTTTTATGTTGTATTTGTATTTAAATGGAAAAGGAACGAAAAAGGAAACAAAATGTTTTTATAATTTAACTTATAATCACTGACACTTTTGAAATTAATATTTAATTCGATAAATTAAGAATTAAATTGAAAACTGAGTTTACTTTTTATGTTTTGTTGTGGCTTTGTTCGATATGAATGTAATTTGGTCATTTATTTTCCTTAGTCCGTACCAAAATTAAATGTTGACATTGTTTCCAAAAGGCGTGCAATTTTTTTTTTGGACCTATTAATTTTCACTTGAAATATGATTGTAACAACATAAATATATAATCATTTTGAATGTTTTGTGTATTAAATCTGAAATATAATTCTTTTTATTGGTTATTTATTATTTTATTTAGGTTTACTACCTAAGAAAGCTGCGCAGAACAATTAAAAACAATTTTTTTTTAAGATCTGAATAGGACTATACCTTCCTCTTTATAATGAAATAAACATTCATTGATTTCTCTTAAAAAATACTCGTTTTTTTAAATATCAAAATGAAACCTCTTATTGGAAAACCCTTTAGAATCAATCTCTATTATGTCTTGAAATGGAGCATTTTGTAAATAGCTATCACTAAAAATTTGTTTTAGTTCAAATTTAATGTGCGAACGGAATTAGTTCTTTGTATATCCTCTGCCATTTCGACAATATCACCATACCATAATATATGTATATTATTTTATAAATTGACATCCTCAATTAATATACCTTTAAACGGGACGGACAATAGCATAAAAATCCATTAAAATATAAAAATTACAATAATACTGGGCAAAAACGACAAAAACTAGTTATATGTTGTGATGGGACGTAACCATATACATACCCAAACTCTCAATTTAGTTCTTCATACAAAAATTTTAACATTTTATCGGTCATATCGATGAAACAACTATGTACATCGATTCAATATTATCATGTATACACATATATGTATGTATGTTTATGTATTTACCGGAAAACTATCTATATACTATCCAAATTCCAAACTTTAAATACAAAAATAATCTGCAAAAAAAAAGTTAATTTGCACTTAAATGTATGCACAATATCGCATACAGTACGTTAGAGCTCTAAAATCGATGTTTAGTGATGGAAAATTGATTTTCATTTTATCATGTTAAAACTGGTGTGTGTTAGTGTGTGTATATATACAGATGGGACACGGCAGAGTATGATACCTCAAAATGGACATACTCGAAACTAAACCAAACGGGAAAAAGTAGTTTTTTTTTAAAATGTCATAGACTTACACCATATTGATATTATCATTTGATGTTAGAATTTTACTTTGTAATCAAAATTGATGATGATGATGCTGGTACATATTTAACATGTAACTGACGTCCGAACACACGCACACACACACACACACAGGAATAGAAAATGTTTGCGATAAAGTTTTGTGTATTTATGCCTTTTGTGTGCTTTTTTTTTGGTTGTAGTACTGTACAGGAGCTTTTTTTTATGCATACATTATACCTACATTATGTGTATGTCGACTCGATGTTATGTTTTCATAATATACATAGACGAGGAAGTTAATAAATTTTTATTGATGTTACTGGTCTTTTTATATTGTTTTATGTCAGTGTAATGTATATATATATATATATATACGATGACAACGATGATGAGGTATTTCGATTGATCAAAGCTATGTTGGTAACTATACATGTGGGAACGTTTATGCAACTATATACAAATGAATTCATTAAATCGTGTCGAAATTCAATCATGTTGGTGATTGTGCAGGACAAAATTAAAACTAAAATTTGTTTTAATATTACTGTGATGTACAAAAAGGTATCGAACAAGGTATTATGAAATTTATAAAAAACAATTCACTATTTCCAATTAGTTTATGTAAAATACCAATGATTTATGGCAAATTGTTTGAAATTTTTTTGAATGTATGGCCTTTATGCTATAATTGGAAACAATTACATGATAATAATAAACACTTGGTTAGATATGCAATTTGGTTAACTTTCAAGAAGCAAGAAAAAGATTACAAAATTTATTTGTTTATCTAATATAAGTGTATAAGGATTCACCTGAACAAAATAAGGCCTTAATTCGCAATTAAAGTGTACCATCAAAACATGGTCTAAAAGTATGATAAATGACGCTCTACATACACTTAGATATCAATTTAAATCAACCGATATGATCTTTCTTCTGCCATTGAAGAAAAGGACAGAAAATAAGAGTATTTTTAAAAAAATTGAATTTCATCATTTGTGACGGTTCTATCAGAAGATGCCATAAGTGCGATTAAACCTCTTTGGTCTGTGTCTGCAAGATTCATCACAATTTTTTTTAAGATACCTTCAACGAACTTTGTCACGTGGCTCGTTAATCATGGCCGTTAACCATGATCCCACCTCTCCTTCCAGCCATGTCCTTTGCTGGGCCCAATTCGCACACGAAAAAAAGGTGTGACATACGTCATCGGTCACTCCTGTGCAGTATAAACATTCTGGTGACGTTACTTTACCCATTCTGTGGAGGTATGATCGGACATAACGTGGCCGTTAAGAAATTGTGTCAGAGAGTATCCAACCTCTCCGTGCCCCTCTCCATCCATGGGCTCACACGTTCAATGAGTCTCGCGGTCTATTTCCCTCTGGTTTCCCGCTCCCAAGGTGCCTGCCAGTGTTCTATTGTGCGCTAATTTTGTGCCAACCTCCGATTTCCTAAGGTAGACGGCTTTGCGCTCCTTAGCCGAAAGATCAATTGCGATGACCCCTGATATTACTGACAGGCACGAATTGTACATATCCAACTCACTGAGGAGTTGCCGTTGCGGGGTTTTCTCCGTCGCATGAACACTTCGCAGGCTGATCGGCTTATCCCGCGAGTTTTGCAGCGGTCTATCACCGATTAATTAATGTACTGGTGGCCACTACCGGTATAATCTTCCGTGACTCGCCATCCCTGGGCTCGAGGCACCAAGGATTCAGATGCGAGAGTGATGTCAAGGATGGCCTTCGTGTAATCTGGGCGACGAAAGGTTGTGATTGAGCCGACTTTTAAAACCAGGAGTCCTGCACTGGCGGCCATTTCTGGTTGCCTCTGGTATCCGAATGTGGCATCCCCCACCCCATGGTTCTAGCCCTACCATTGAAATCCTCGACAGCTCTAGCATTGAAATACCCGGGAACCACCATTAGGCCTCAAGTTTTGTACGGAAATCTGCGATCCCTCCATTTGGGGTGAAGTAACAGCTGAACTCTAGATTACTAACACACACGAAACCCCTGCAGGCCCACGACTTTTAACGTGTGCTCTTCCATCTGGGACCAAGATGGCAGCAGTACCTAGAAGGTCTGAGTACCACGACGTTACCTTCCTATTCCGGTATTGCTTGCTTATGAGTAGCAGGTCAGCACCTTTCTCGATCACCAACTGGTACGAGAGATGGTTGGCAGTTTTGCTCCGGTGTAAATTACCATTATTAGCACGTATAGTAGAGTAGTATAAAGTATAATAAATTTGATATCGAATGAGCGGAACATGGCGGATGAATCAGACGACGAACAATTAGTTCAAACCTTTTCGATATAAATCAATTGGCGATATTCCGGAAATCAAACCGAGGCCCAGAAACAAATCTTGACATTTCTCATTAGAAGACCACGAAGCGAAAGCAGATGTCGATTCATCGACAATCAAGGAGTCTGTTTCTACCATCATAAATTCGGTAATGAGGCAAGGAAGTGTTATTTTTAAGCATCTATAAAACAATCTCCATATAAAAAATAATAAATCCGATTAACATTGTGGCAATTAATCGGATACATCATAATCGCCGCCTTTTTATTAAAGATGCCACAATGATTAACTATTTCTTGAAGATAATAGTGCCGATATTTTTGCTCTACCCGTCTGCTCATTGTACAAAATTATTCAAAGTAGACAGACCAATCATTAGTGCTGGCATTCTAATGAAATATGGCTTTCTCGTCGAAATACGAGGGAGACTTTTACTTAAAACCAGCGACTAGTCTAAAAGGCCGACTGTATTTTCTGAGACCACGCCATCTGGATCCTGTCAGAAACCAGACAGTGTTTGCAGATTTCGAGCATATCCGAGCAAATAGACCGAGCGAATAGCGCAGTGGCTTAAGCGGCGACGTTTGGATCGGGAGGTACCGAGTTCGATTCACAAAGAGGTGGGATGCAAAAGGGATTTCTCATCTCCCGATTACGATCGGTGATTAAATTGAAAACATCTATGACCCTCTGTTGGGCCGAACCATCGCTCATGTTAGTACAGGCTAGCATGGAGCTATGCATTGTGCAGATGGCTAATTAAAAGACGGACCTGTAGCCGTGTACAAAATAGGGATACTGTTCAGCTTTTAAAGGACAATAAATCCACTAGCCGAGCAGTCTCTAATTAATGTATGTATGTGTTGGTATTTATTTTTAAAAAAACATTTGAAAGAAATGATCTTTAAAAAATAAATGGCAAGAAATGTTCTTTCGAATGATAATAAAGTTTCCATGCGAATGATAATAAAGTTTCCATATGCCGATCGTCATCTTCTGCGGTATCATCACCACTTCACATGGTCCAGAAGAGAAATTGGATTTCTTGAAGGCCATATGTAGATTATAGAGGCCTAAATGCCAAAATTGATCCGGGAAGAGCTTATAATCTAATGTTTAGAAGAATGTACTTTGGTCTTCTACACGGACGATTCACTGTGACTAGTAAGAATGAGGACGAGCACATACTTCATCTCCAAGAATTATTTCAGAGATTAGTCAAATTTGGTAGAAACATCAATGTTTCAAAATGCGAATTCGGCGTTCTGGTTCTTGAGTTCCTGAGCCACCATATTACTACAGGTGGCATATTAACTTCGTCACGGTGAGTCGAATCCATACAATAATTTCCTTCACTTCCGTAAGATAAATTAAGCGATTCGTGAGAAAGATCAACTATTATCATAAATGTATTCCCAAGCTAGCCGGACCCTGTTTTCTATTTATGCACACTCAGTAACATTGGACTGATGACTGTAAGGAGTTGTTTGTCAAAATAATGTGCACGCTTGCTAACGCAGTATTGTTAGCCCATTTCCTTAATAACTCAAAATTTAGTATTGCCATAGATGCTTTAAACATTTCCGTACTGTTGCAACAGATGAACGAATCTCTTTAGGGTTCTTATCCCGCAAATTATGTACCGCAGAAAGTAAATATTCAGCCTTTGACAGAGCACTGTTCGCTAATTATCTAGAAATAAAGTTCCAAGTTGCGGTTCATCTATGGTTCTTGTTTCGATAAACCCTGTTGGTTTTTCTATAATAGTAGTACCTGCGTTGCTGCCTTTGCATTTTCTTTTTCGTAATGATCGCTCTTCATATTCAAATAATCTTGCTCTTACTCCATCGATTACACACTTAAGAAATTCTCTTCCCTCCATTGTTTCTGGTTGTACATTAGAAAGGGTATTATATATTCCAAATACTATAGGTAATATTAAAGACATAGAAACTTTTTTGGTTGCTTCATCAAAAACATCAAGAATTTGAACCAAATCGGCTAGTATCATTTTATCCTCTAAAGTTAAATTGGTAGGTGCTTTTGGCATTTTGAAGCGTACGATAGCGATAGAGTCGTTTATTTGTAAAATGCGTTTCACCAAGTACAATGTACTATTCCAGCGCGTTGGCACCGATTGAATTAATTTTAATGGGTTATAGTTTTTAGCAACTTGTTCCGTATTCAATCGTTGTGTAGCCAGATTACTAGATTTAAAATAAGCCACAAGTTCCTTACACTTTATGAGCACATCATGTATCTCTTTACATTTTAAACTGTCTTGCACAACCAAATTCAACGTGTGAGCAAAACAAGGATGATGGCGAATCTTGAGTATTTTACATGCTTTAATCATCGTTGAAGCATTGTCAGTGGTAATGCAGGCTACTTTTTGCTCAATGTCCCAAGTTTGCATCATTTGCTTAATTTCTACCGCAATGTTGTCCGTTGTGTGATTTGTATTCAACGCATTTGTCGATAAAACGGCACATCTAATTTTAAAATCATTGTCGATGAAATGGGAAGTGACGGTTAAATAGCTCTCATTCGCCTGAGACGACCACAAATCACAGGTTAAATTTACAGCAAGTACATCATTGTGTGCTGTCGACAATTTAACCTTGCATTCTTCATAGTAATCCTTAAGAAGTTTATCTCGCAAGTTCGTTTTACTCGGAAGTTCATATTTTGGATCCAATGTATGAACAAACTTTCGAAATCCTTCGTCTTGCACTAAAGAAAACGGCTGAAAATCTAATGCCACCATACCAAGCAATGCCCTATCGATTTCTTTTTTTCGATGACTTTCGTTCTCATAAACACATTGCCGTCTAAAATAAGGCACAATAGTTTTTCAATTCCTAAATTAGAATCACTCACACTGCCACTTGTAGCATCCTCAGTTTCATCCATATTTAGACAGCCTTCACCCTGGCTGTTAAGATATCATTCTTTTAAGGTGATCTAATAGATTACTGGTATTACCACTTGTTTTATACTCCTTGCTGCACTTGACACATTTTGCTAATTTTTTATCTTTTTCTCTTTTTATTCACGTTTAAAATTCCAAACATTTGATGTTTTTCGTTTCGGCATTTTATAATGTTGATATTGGTTTGAAATTTCAAAAAGCGGTGTAATTAATTGTCGAGAGTGAAAACAACAGTACCAAATCTCAAATGATTGAATGATTAAACACGTTACACGAGACGATTGACAGATTGACAATTTGAATTTGAAACAATAAAACAAAACAAAAAAAGCTACGGTTATGTTACACTACAACTAAATATTGAGGAACGAATTTAAAATTTACGTTTGATAGAAATTTCATGAAAAAATAATTTACTTAAAAATCCCGCCAATAAAGATAATTTGATATTACATATTTCTATGTGAAAATTATTTGTAAGCCAATCACACATTCAAATATATTAATATAATTTTAATCAAGAGCCTTTTGGAAAATATTTAATATGTAAATTTTCTTATAAATTCGTGTAGTGTAATATATGCTTTATCCCCTAAAACCGAACAAACATAATAAATGTATTTTTTTATTTCATTTCGAAAGTGAGGTTATAGAAAAAAAATATATGTATTTTACCCAGAACGCAATGCATATGCAATAACGAAAAAGGTAATAAAATAATATACTATCGAAAACAATTGATAGTTTACAAAAAACAATCGATGGAGGTCGATAGTCAAAACTATCGATAGTATTCTATAGTGCTACCGATAGTTCTCCACCTCTAGTAATTAGTGTGATTACTTCATTTTAAATTATATTGATAAAACTATAACATAATAAATTTAAGTCGTTCGGATTCAGAGCGTTCAGAAAGTAGCGTTTTCTAATAGCTAATTTCTAAGTAGCTAATTTCCAGGCAATTGATAGTGATGATTCAAACTGTGTTTCGAAACGGAAGAAAATACCAGTATATACAATACGTTAACATCTATTTAATATTTCCTTAAGGATTTAGTAAATAAGGGCAGCAAACAACAGAGTTACATCATTACTTCATCGAAGCCAAAAATATCGAATTTAATATTGAAACGTTTGTAGCTTCGTTACCAATACCTAGTATTTTAGAGGAAAATTAAATATACGAATCGGTTGAACTTCTTGATAATCGAACCGACAAACAATTATTTCGTAAAAAGCAGAGCAATCCATCACTATGGAAAAAAACAAAAATACAAATTTGAAGAATCAAGGGCGGGAATATGAACATGTTAAAGGAAAGATACAACCAGCGCGGCATATTACTAATGGGTGTGCGGAAGATTGCAGTTTTAAATGTGGGTTGAGTATTAGTGAAACGGATCGACAATAAATGCATAGTATATTTTGGAATATTAGTGCAAACGCTAAACTTGGCTTTTTCTCTAAATTCACCAGACGAGTACCAACAGTACTAAAAAACCTATTTCAAGAAGACACGATACGTTCTTATATTTTCTACAACAAAATATCGCTGTCATGAGAGTTTGTAAGTAATTTTTCCTTACTACGCTAGATGTGAGTCAAAATCTTGTGTACCATTTCTATAAAACTAAAGCAACTGAAGTTGGCACAATTACCCCAACAAAAAAAAACAAAGAAAACCATATAAAGTATAATTTTTCCAAAGACAAATTTAATATTGTCAGAGATCACATCAAAAAATTTCTAACAAATGATTCTCATTACTGCCGAGCCAACACAAACAGGCAATATTTTGAAGCCGGTTTAAATATTAGTAGAATGTGAGTGAGACCACCGATCCTGCGAAATTTAATATTTACACTAAAGTGTTCAACGAAGAGTTTGACATATCATTCTACAAACCGGCAATATTTTGAAGCCGGTTTAAATATTAGTAGAATGTGAGTGAGACCACCGATCCTGCGAAATTTAATATTTACACTAAAGTGTTCAACGAAGAGTTTGACATATCATTCTACAAACCGAAGAAAGATTAATGCGATCGATGCGTGGCACATAAAATTGCAGGCAAGCTCACCTTCTGAAATCAAATTTCAGAAGGTGAGCTTACTTGTTCTAAGCTACGATTTGCAAAATGTGTTTTCTTTGCCTCGTTCGTGCAAAAGCGTCAATTTTTTTTTAAAAACACAAATTCTCGGTTTATAATTTAACGGCGCACTGTAGTGTTAACATACTCACATATTGTGCAATATGGCATGAGGCTATAAGCGGCAGATCTGGAAATGACCTAGCGTCGTCCATTAATTAAAATTTTAGAGAGTGCACAGTACGACCGAAAAATGTTTGCGAAGTATAGAACTCTATAGTCCCGTCACTTTAACAAAATGATTTCAAAAATTATAATATTGCGTCGGTTAGTATGACATTTCCGCCATTTGCATCAGTATCAAGTTTGATTTACGAACAATCTGATTTATCTTCAATAAAGTATCGGACTAGGCATAATTGTGAAATTAAAACTACGACTTTGATGAAAATCTCAAATACTCGTCAATCCGTATCCAAGAAGTAAAACTCTTTTAAATTACCTACAATTGAAAGTTATTGAAATAATTTAAAATTATTTTTTATTTAAAAAGAGTGAATTAAAAATAATTTATTATATTGTTTTTAAAGTACGAAAATTGAAGTGTTTTTACTACGTTCTAAATAAATATTACTGTGGTCTAGAAATCTTACACGAAAGTGATTCCCAAATTTATCAAAATGGCCCTTTTTAATCTAAACTCCAAACTCTTATTGAAATTATCTACTGGGAAATAATGTATATCCATTTTTCTAGCATTACATCTCGATTTATTTTGTTAGTTCTAAATTAGTGTATTTCCATCGTTTTGGTGTATGTCCTGCCAATAATTACGATCACTTAATTTTATGTGACATATACCAAAATAATTAAAATAAAAATTGTTTTTCACATTTTCCGGGAAAACTATACTAGTCAACTGCAAAATGTTAATTGCAATATGTAACTAACAGTAACATATTGCTGCTTAAATGAAACGACTCAACTGATTAAAGCATTAAAACTTTAAAATTGATTTTCTTGAAACTTGATTGTTGTCGCTTACGCCAAAATAGAACTCAGATGACGATATGTAATCTTGGATTTGGATGAACGTCTATCAAAATTTAACCACATTAATGATCAATATAGCGATATTTTGTAACTTAAGGATTTTTGTCAAGTAGCAGCTTTCATTCTAAACTTGTTGTAGTTTAATTCTTCAGTACTAGTAATGTAAAAAAATTACTTTAAAAACTGATTATTATTTTACTAGTAATGTAATGTACCATGTACACAGTATTATATTAAAGCATTCTCATTTTCATATTCTATGTCACACAAAAAAGTTTATATACATATATAGTACATATATGCAAACAATATTATAACTTTATTAATTAAATAAGAAACATGCCAATTACAAAACATCAGCCATCATACTCGTATATAGATGCGATACTATAAACCTATAATAGCTTGATATATGTATACAAGCAACATACATATTATAGTTTACAACATATACAAAATATTCTTTACTATAAAATTTATGCAAATCAAATTAAAACATAAATTACGGGGAAAAATTATAAAGTACATAAAATTTATATAGAAAATATTTTGGATAAAAAAAATTATATCGTATACTATAGCAACAAAAAAATTGATATTTTTAATTGACAATAAACAGTACCAAACACTAAAAACAACAATAATAATTAAAGTTATTATAAAAATTTTCTACTTTTTGCCTTTCATCTCCCAAAAAATTATAAATATATATATAAAAATAAATTTAAATAAATAAATAAATGTTCCATCGTCAGCAGCATCATCATCAATGTAAATAGCAGCGCTGGCCAACCACCATAACCCTTATAGGGGACGTCAAACAAATTATTTTGTAATCGACATTTTTAATTTAATTTAATTTTAATCAACTAAAAAATAGATGATGGTATAAATTAGGACGTTGCTTTTATTTCATAATAGCCACATTTTAATTTGGATTTAAAACATTAATCTCGTATATTTGTTTAACAAATAATTCTTACAAGTAGGTACGATAGAAGCCAAGTCCGCACTCACATGCAATAATTTAACCACATTCAATATTTAGAAATCCTATAGGACATATAGATTTCGATGTGGCCCGCGGATCGCCAGTTGTACCATGCTGATATATACTAGCAACGTACTAACAACTATATCTACTATGTACCTACTACCTATTTATGGTATATAGTACATGGATATGAGTGAGATTGTCAAAATGAAAAACTTTTAAAATTTATTGTTTCAAAAAACATTTTTTTTTTTAATTTTAAATTTTTATTTGGAGTTCAATTGAATTATTTAACCGAATACATAAACAATCAAAATTAATAGGAACAACTTTCGTTCAATTTTTCATTTTCCATTTATTAAATTTTCCATTGAAAAACTTAATAAATTCAAAAAAGTTTTAAAAAATAGCTTTTCTTAGGTTCGATTCATTACATGCCGTACGATGCTAACTTATTTTGTTTTAGCTACGTGAACTAAAACATTTAAAGCACTATTCCACAAATAACTCAAGTACTCAAAGAAAACATCGTTAAGGCAATGCCACATGCACAACCGTCAAACCGGCATTGAAAACCGACAAATACAAGTTTTGACAGAAAAATAGGATTTATAACATTAAAGTTAATTAAAAATAGTTTTAATGAACAATAACTATGATATTGTTACAAAATTTTATTAAAATTGATACAATTTCATTTAAAAAAACCTTATTTTATGTTTTGCCGTCCGTCAAGCTAAAATCCAGACGGCAAAATACTGAATGGTATAATTTTTGAAGTTAACGAACGCTCCCCCGTTTTCCAAAATCATGAACGAATTTTTTTGCCGTCAGTTTTTTGCCAAAATAAACAAAAATTAATTTGTTTATTTCAATTTGTTTGTCATTTGCCGTCCGTGATTTTTTTTTTCATGTGGCATAGTAAACGGAAAATTCGTACGGATTTGCCGTTTTCACATTTGCATGTGGCATCGCCTTTAAAATTTTGTTGCAAATCGGAAAAACAAAAAATATATCGTGCTCGTTGTGTTCGTAAAATGAAAAGTATTCTGATATGCCAGTAACCTAGTCACCTACGACTTTTTTCGTATCTTTTTAACTTCAATTTGCTACACTTTTGTTTAAACTTTGTCAGTTGTATTTATTCCTCGCGGTATGGTATAGTGATGTAACATTTCTTGTATACATTTAAAAGCGTTCGTTGTAACAAAATCATAATGCTGGCGACTTAATATATGGTAAGTTAAATATATATTGAATTGGTGTATTTAAAGCCGTGTTTATCCAGTGCAACTTGAAATTAATTAAACCATATTGAACTAATGTCGAATTTTTGGATTGGATAATGTGAATGGTTTTCCAGCTTTAACAAAAATGCCCTTACGCTATTGATACATAATTTTGCCAATTGAAAACTTTATACAGAATAAGGACATAATTTAAAAATAGAATAATTTCTTTTGTGGAAAATTTTTGTTAAACCTAGAAAATTTACCAATCGATAAACGGTGTAGTGTGGCCCAAAAAAAACAAGACAGTTGATCCTAAAATCGTAGATATAAAATTTTCACAATCCCCTTAATCGAAATCAAATTAATTCAGATTATACAAATGAAGCAGAAAGCACTAAAAGTTGGAATATAATCGCAAATATACTTCTGAAATTTCCGCGGCACTTATATACGATTCTACAAATCATGTATTAAACAAAACATGTATTAAATGGACCTATAGCTCGGTAAGCTAAAATGGAAACATTAAAATATATTACTAATCCTCAGAGGTTATATGAAATTAGCAAACATTAAGTGTGTGCATTTCTGAAAATGAAATAATTGTATGTTGTTTAAATAATGCAAGATCAAGAATAACAATTAAGATTTTTAGTGGAAGTGAAGCTAGATTTGCCGCCCCACCAACCCCATCAGCCAAAAATACAAGAGCTAAACTAAAAATAACTTCAGAGCCTTGAGGATATTAGGTTCTGTTAGGTAAGGGTGACCATCCTATTGGACTAGCATAGACACAAAATTGGTTCGTAGCTATACTACATTCGAGCTACCTCCTATTCACTCGTTGAACAATTTTTTGAAAGTCCCTGATATCGATCTTACCAAGATACGTTAGGGTTTCCAAAGGGTGAAGTTACCATAAATTTTATTCTGATTTACGCTAGGCTAGGACAAGTGCAGATGTAGCACAGTTTCCTCCTCCTCCTCATCACCGCAGTTGCGGCAGAAATCATGGGCAGGGGCACCCAGTCTGCTCGCATGTACCCCGATGAGACAATGTCCCATTATAGTTCCCACGATCATACCAATATAGTGCCGTCGAAGCGATATCAGTTGGCCAGATCTGGACCGGTCAAGTCCAGGCCAGATCTGCCCGGTTATTACACATGAACTAGCGTTGGACCATCTGACGTTCGTTTCTTTTATGGCTTCTTCCTGAAGCAGCAGTTGACATGAAGCAAGCGATATCTTTATATCCCGCCTGCCTTGGGATATACGGCGTGTTGTGCCCTTGCGAGCCAGCTCGTCTGCCTTTACATGCCCTGCGATATTGAAGTACCCTGACACCCACGTCAAGCAGATGTTGAACTGATCAGCCATATCATTTAAAGATGACAGACAGTTCTGGGCTACGTTCGACGTCAGGGAGTATGATTGTAGCGCTTTAATAGCAGCCTGGCTGTCAATAAAAATCCGAATATCCCTCGTTGATAGTACTTCAACCCAGTCCATAACTTTCATTAGCGCGATAAGTTTAGCTTGAAAAATACTGCAAAAGTCGGGAAGACGAAAAGATAGGTTGGCCCCTGCCTCACAGAATACCCCGCAACCAACCCCTGGCTGTGCAAAATGCAAGCTGCTCAGCCGCAATATAATGGAGTGAGATGAAAGAGAATTTCCAGAGCTAGAGTATGTGTGCTCCTGAGAGCCCCACTTATGCACAAGCAGGCCGTTCTTTGGACTTTCATCAATAGGTTAAGGTTGGCCATAATTTTTAACGCTGGCCACCAAACGATAACCCCATACAGCAGTATAGGTTTGACCACTGAGACGTAGTGTCAGCTCGTATGTATGGGGTTCCATACCCCATCGCTTTCCAATGGCAATTTTACAGGAGTAGGGCGCTATATAGTACCTTTCTTTACTCTCTCTAAAATGTTTGGTTTCCAGCTTGCTGCCCAAATTTAATCATTTAATATAGCATTTCATCTATCCAGCCTCTGAGTGACCCGTTTACCCCCAGACACGCAAGAACCCCAGTGATTGCCCCCTGTCTGACATTGCTAAACGTCCCCTCTATATCCAAGAAAGTTACCATTGAATATTCCTTGTATTTCTCAATCGGGCCAATAAGGGTGTGTAGAGCTGTTTCCATCGATCGTTCCTTAAAGTATGCGTGTTGATTGCCCACCCATCTCGATGCTAGCCACCACTACATCAGCGTTGCTGTAATTTAGTAGTATAAAAAATTTCAAATTATTTCTAGCGAGAATGCACTAACGTATGTTACCTTCATTTTTTGCGTACAATATTTTGTATTTGGGAGTTCTGAACCCCAGTACCCAATCACCACTGACCCAAGGTTCCTGGAACAGAACCACATCAATGGTATCAGATTCCATTTTCAACAGAAAGGCCGCTGAGGCGGCTTTATTGTGGTGGAGGTTGATCTGAAGGATCTTAAGCATTAGATAGTGCTTACCTATACCACTGTTTACTCAGATTCCGCCTCTGATAGCGATTCGTCCATTTGAAGCGCACAATGCAGCCCCAACGATCCTGAGCGTCTTCCGGGATGCTCTGGACTTCTGGGTCACCAGCACCAAGCGGGACACCAAAAATGGTTTCCCCACCTGCTGCAGATGCCCCAGATCTGTCGGCTTCATCGCGATTATAAACCTTGAGCGTGATCGCTCCAAATACATAGCTGATCAGGTCTCCACATGTTGCCAGAGCACGCAAGGAGTTTTTGTTGAGGATGATAACGGCCAATCTGTGATCTGCTTCCTCCTTCACCTGTTCTAACTTGGCAATCTTCCAAGTGGCCGTTGGCAGAACCGGATTGCTGATTTGCAGTATTTTCAGATCTTAGGGGTCGTGCTCCATTTCCAATTTGGCCCCGGGCATACTTTACCAAGGCTGCCGATCTCCTTTTTGTAGAAGGTCACAAACCTTTCGTCGGCACAAACAGTCAGTTTAACGTGACACCGGTGCCGCCCTCCCGGATTCTCATGATGTTTAGGAAAGTGGCGGCTAAGGCCTTCTTCGCCTTTGTCCAGTTAAGGGCCATAATGATCCCATCTTCTTGAGCCCTGTCAACGCCTGCCACGAACGGCCTGGTGACAGTGTCCGGAACCCTTTGCTTTTTTGCCTCGTTAGGCGGTTCATCATCAGATCACTGCCTTTTCGGCTGTGACATCTCAGCGGAACCCTCCTATTTCGGCTCAGTGATACGTCTTACTCACGCAACCGTATCCTTGTCCCTATCCGTTATCTGCTCCAACGGAATGTTGTTGATCTTGGAGATCATGCACCAGGCTCTCTTCCTGGTCTGGTAGTTTGATACTTGTGGGCCAGCATTCGTGCCTTTGCACTTTGGTTTCAAAGGGCCAGCTTCGTTTGTGCTTATGCCCCTGAAAAGGCCGATGTCTTCACTGCACTAGATGCTGTTTTTTTAAGAGTGCCGGTCTCTTTTCGTTTTTTTATTTTGATGATCCATAATAGGTCCCTCAAGTAGCGGTAAAGAAGGTCCACCTGTGCAGAGATCCGCAATACACATGTAAGGCTGCATGATCTGGAAGGCGCCAAGTATCCGAATACACCGTTAGAGACTGGGCTAGTTTTCAGACTGGGCCCCCAGCCTGGCTGGTTATTAACACGGTACAGTTAACACCTTAACCCGGCCCAGTTGATTAGCGTCGTATTTTCGCCTATAGGCACAGTACTATAGTACACCACATAAACATGGTGTACTAGTTGACCGGCAGTCACCACGGGGAGGTAACACACACACTTGTGGAAGCTGCAAGAAACGGAGCTGGCAACAAACTAACCAACTCGATTCCCCTAAGACAGCTTCACACCAGAGCACTTTGAGCATATTCAATTCATCGATACATTTTTTGTAGGTCCGTAGATATTGTTGAACTTTCTGAAGTGACATCAGGTTGTATATTTGAATAAACAAATCGGTATGAACTTCATCAGCTTCAACGGAACTACTATTAGGATTTTCTACGATTTCTGAAATTTCTTTTTGAAATTCAGAACTTGACTGTCAATTAAATAATTTCGCTTACCTTTAATTTAGATTTAAATAGGACGTCAGCAAACTAAGCTTCAACGCAATTTATTATTTAATAATGGCTTCCCGAATTGAGATTTCTTCAAAATTGCAGAATCTACATTAGAACCTTATGCTCTAATGTACACAGGTAAAAATTTAAATTTGGCATCTGTACAATAGCCATTAAAATAGTAGAAAACCTACTATAATTAAAATTAAAACTGCCTGATTTTTCTGGGTAATGATTGATGTGCTTGCCGTCACCTAAATTTTTTTTTTTTTTTTTTTTTCAATTTTATTTAAATATTTTAAATAAACAATTATTACAATCTAGTCACCTGGACTAATGAGCAATTTTATTCTAACTTAATTGACTATGTTGTATTAATCTATGGCTTCTTCTCACTGGTGTTCCATTACCATAGTGTCTGATAAATTGAATTAAACCACATCATTATTGTGGATTTTAGATCAGCATTACGCTGTTTACACTAGCAATTACACCAGCTCAAAAGGTTTAGTTCGTTTGAGCCTGCGTACAATATCTGTGTTGTTTAACAGCTTAGTTGCCTCAGTGTTAACATGTTGTTCGAGCCTTTGCCTATGTCTCACTGCATTTTTTTGGATTTCCTTTGAAACAGTGTCCACTTTAAGATCCCTATGGAGGTCTCTGTTTCTAACATACCATGGTGCATCAACGATGTTCCTTAATACTTTGTTTTGAAATCTTTGGATGATTTCCACGTTGCTCTGTTTGGTACAACCCCAAAGTTGTATACCATAAGTCCAAACCGGTTTTAATATTTGTTTATATAATAGAAGTTTGTTGTATGTCACCTAAATAATTAGGAAAATTCAACGGTTTGTAAAATTATTTTTCAGGCCGAATCCGGTCTGCCCTTGGAAATTTAAATAATGTCAAGGCTTCCAATTCCTTACTCAAAGGTATTGATTAATAGGTAAATACAAGTACCATTAGTAATCATAGAACTAAATCACGTATAGTGTCTTGCGTAAATGAGTTTTCAGAACCATTTTTAGAAATTTTGGATTACCTTCAAGGCGGTCTAAATAGTATTTATTTAAAAGGTTAAGTCGTCGTTTAAATTCGTGTTTAGTGTCTGTTCCGCTTTTTCCCCCTCCGTCCATTGTGTTTTTTCATTTATTCAAATACAAATTACCAGTTCTATTAAAATGGAGCGACTGGAATGGATACATTCTAGTTGGGCCTTAAATGAAAGCCCAAAATGTAAGTTCTTTATTATTTCATTATTAGAAAAAGTGTACAAAATGCCATTCATTTTGCGATAGATATCTCTAAACCTTTCTACAAACGCTGCTGTAAGTCATTGAAAATAAGCTAAATATTTGACCCGCCCCCACAAATTAAAATATATAAGCAAGGGTGATCACACTATTTAGCGCGATTCGTTGGTGTTCGATCCAATTGTAGCCTTATTCGTGGCTATATTCCTCTCACAATGATGGTCAAGTAAATCGTTGAAATAAATGCATAAAAAATTGTCCAATTCAAGCTCCAACGTTATTTCTTTATCGATGTGTGGTTTGACTTCAGTAAAATGATTATAAAATGTGTCTGTTTACACAGATTACGTTAGAACATGTACCTTCATCTACAATGGATGTTGAAGGAAGCTGGGATCTATCGCCCACCTGTTGAAATTTCAAAAGAAATTGAATTCTCTTTTAAAAAATTCTACTCATCGACGGTTGGCTAATACCATGTTTTCTTCTGATAACTTCCACACATCCGGTAACTTGTACTCGTTTGATTAACTCTGTAAACACTATTCTCATGCGCAGTTACGACGGTTGGGGAAGGGTGCATCATACATTTGACTCGTACCGGTAGTAGTTTGACAACAGTCTACAAAGAAAAAAAATGTTGTACCTATTTCCGTAGTTAAATAAAACTCATACTACCAAATAATTATTAAAAGCTTTGATACATCAAATAAATAAGTCTTGTGATCTAACCTCAATCTTTTACGCATTATACCTTGTCTATAATCGACCACTATCTAATTAATTCTAGTTTACATGCTAATTTTTTATTTAAAATTTTTATTTATTTATTTTATTATTTAACAATATAACAAATTATAATTTGATGATCAAATTCAATATCACCATATAATACTATAATACGACTGTAAATTTGTGAATAATTTGAGATCGAGATCAAATTATGCCAAAAAATATTTAACATTTATTTATACATCATATGAAATTGTTACATTTGACTCAATGTAAATAAATTTGAAATTTTAATTTATGATTAGTGAACTCTTATTTCTGAATACGAGATACGTACCGCTGCTGATTGGTAAATTTAATTATTCCACATTATTTTTAGTAAACTTGTCGTCCACATAATTCAATTGGAGCATAAAGTCAACTATGATCATAAGTTCGCAGTTTACCTATACTTAATTGGTCGAAATGTAAAATTAATACTTTTAAAGATCAAAGTAGGCAATGTTACGAATCTCAAGAGCAAACAAATTACCAGCAAATCAGTAAGAAATTTTACAGAATTTCACGAAATTATTTACTATGACTGTATCCGAAACCTGTAATAAATATTTTTTATTACAGAATTTTGACCCTACATTCACAATTTTTTATTATGCCGTCCGAAATGTGTAATAAATCTACCCACCTCAAATGCCTTTTCCCCACGTTATATGTTTTTTTATGAAACGTCAAATTGAAAATTGCGTAAATTGCGTTTGTGGTTGCATGATGTGTGTTCCACAATATATGTATTATTGTATTACCGCAAACGATAATATCACCATAGATTGGTTAACTCTGGAAGAACCGGAACCAGAAATTCATCAACATCTAAACGAAGTTATTGAGGATAATGCCTGTTCCTTTGTATGCCTTTTAATGCCTTTGGGAGAGAATGTGATATAGTTTATGAAAAGTTAAATAAAAAAATTGGAGTTAAGTTTAAATTCGGACTTTTAATTATTTCATTTTACATTAATTCAGTGTGTGCCGTGTGTGTCATTCATGTGTGTTCATATACATACATATGTATCATAGTATCATAGACAAAACAGTAAATAGATTTCTCATATTTTTATTTGCACTGCGTATGAGCGAGAAAAAATATTTTCATTGTCATTGTTGTGTTGTTTATATTCCATAGTGTATACAGTGTAAACAATAGAATGCACCAACACAACGATGACATAGGAAAAATCAAAAGATTGCTGTACTCTTCTGTTTTTGTACAAATGAGAAAGCTAGTATGATTGTCTATGATAGTATCATCCTGCCAAAATCATCATAAAATTCCGATTCCGATCCATCCGCCATTTTATATGTATACACATTTTTTTCTAATGCTCGTCCCACAACACAATGATATAATTTATTTGCACGCATCTGTCAAAAATTATGATAGCGATAGACTATAATAATTTGGGTGTATGAAGTTTTTCCACATAAATGTCAAAATTCTGTACTAAAAAATATTTATTACAGGTTTCGGGCACTGCAAGAGCAAAACAGGGTGAACTTAGCCGCTTTTAAAGAAAGGTATATTCTGGTATGTTGGTATATGGTTTTTTGATCAATTTGTTCTTGTCAAAAAAGTAAATAAAAATATGTCAGTTTGACATAATTTTAACATAATGTAAATAAATTGATGTTATTTACAAGGCAACTATGATGATTATATACCACATAAAATACTACTGTTGGAAATTTGTAGCACCAATTGGAAATTCGGCTTTCTTCTTGTTCAATCAACATACATTTTTATTCGTTGTAAGTATTTTCCGAGAAGTTAGAGGTAGTCTAAACTAAAATTATCATATCTCTTCAGTTACAAATTACTCGAGTTCCGTATTTGCCTGGCATTAATTGATAAATTGATCAATTGATTAATTGGAAAGATGTACCATCATTTGATTTAATCTTCATCTATGATATGCTGTCAAATATTACAAATTTGGCCGAGAAACGTGAACCAACATCATTTACGACAAGCGCTGTAATGGTACGTCTAAGCAGATTCACTGAATTTAATGTAATGCGCAATAATGAGTGTTCACTATTCCTGGCGATTCAAGATCTTACAAATTTGACATTTCCAAATGAGGCCAAATAATGCTCTACAAAATCAATTGGTTCAATCACTGGGAGTGCTGCGGGTTCATAACCGTCGCCAATGATGCATTCGTCAATGACTCAAATAGGTGAGGGTACACCACAGCAACCGGGTGGTTATGGAGTGGCACCGTCATCTAGGGGGCTCAACTGATAATAATTTGAATTTTATTAGTTATTTTAGTAGATTTTTTTATTAATTTTTAATGTAAAATAAATATAACTCATTCAAATATCAGAATTTATTGGCTTTTCTATCAAAGATTAAAAGATCGGATTTGTGCTAATTTTAAAAGGTCGACCCGTTTCCGAACTAATACTATATTTATTGCAAATAATATACGATACATTGGAGTCCAATGAAAATTTGTAATGTTAAATTTGCCGTTGGAGTATATATCCTTTGACACCGAAACCAAATGGCTTAACGCCTCGGTGAAATCTTAAATGTTGCCACAAATGACTCGATTGCGTATATGATTTACCACTATAATATAATTTAGTCTCATAATTTTACCAGAAATATTTACTTCCAACTGGAAGTCCATCTAGAACATGAATCTAGAAATTTGTATTTTTCGGCAATCCATGCCATTATTTTGGCAACATCAAGACGACAATGACATTTCGCCAAGATTTAGCAAATTAAAAAAAAAAATATGAGTGAAAATTTGACCATATTTTTAATTTGTAGCAGTTGGCTGCCTGCTGCACATTTTGCAACGATTTGAAATTATTTTAATTTGGAAGTGGGAATTTGTTTACGAAATGGCTAGTTTTGATTGGCTAATATATGGTCGGTGAATATTTTGCAGCAAGCAAAGAATGCATAAACTCGCTTTAAACTTTGGCAAACGATGTTAAATAAACAGAGCCTACTATTATAGTGTTTTGAATAGATTTGGTTGAAAAATTGTGATTTATTTGTTGATACTGTTTATAGATAAATGATTTACTGCATTCACAGTATATGCAGTTGTATATGAAATTATATTTATGAATTGAAAAGCAATTGACTTTCTTCAATTACCTACTCGATTTCCCGACCAGTATTATAAACAAAATTCCAGTTTATATCCTAAGAAAGAATAAAAAACATCCTGGAATAATGCATTGATAATCGTACTTCAACATCACTTAACTTTATTTCTATTTTTATTACATTTTTTAGAAGTGAAGAAATCGTCATCTAAATCGTCTGATATTCTACATTTGCGAGTTAATCAAATATATGTGCTACCATAATCCCAAATCTTAGAGCGAACAGTATTCAGTGCCGGATGTCATGTAGATTCTAATCGAATCTTCTATATGTGATGATCGAAAACGGAAGTGATTTAAATTAGATGTCTGAATAAAATATACATCGATGGGTCGCTGTGTTTTGACGATCTTACTATATCACTTCGTGGAATAGAGTCAATGAGTCTCGCAAGAAAGGACCGCTTTGAAACTAAATTAGTTAGATAGATGAAGATTGTTGAACACCATTCAAGAAAATCTAAAGGACATTTTGAATAAAATTATCGGTAATTATAACCCTGTATGTATAACAAGTACAGCATTCCAACATAGAGCTGAGGATCGTTTTGTTCGGCGCTGTACCGATCTACGCGAAACCACGGAAAGTAATTGATAGGATAAGAAAGAAAATTGTACGAACCCGGAATCAAATTTTCAATCAGCAATTAGCGCAGTGGTTAATGTTGCGACGTTTGGAATGGGAGGTACATAATTTGTTCGAACCCCAACAAAACGATTTTTCATCTCCCGATTACGTTGATTAAATTAAAAGTCATCTATGTGTTTGGTAAAAAAAAAATACACTGTGCCGTGGTGTTGCAAATAAAATGGACCAAGCGGCTTTGTATCGGCTACAGTAAACTGAACCAGGTTGTAGTCAAGAATAGATATCCTGTGTAATTATATTTTCTACACTAGACCTTCGATTCTTTCCACGTTCCCATCGCCGAAGTTTCCATCAAGTATTATACCATCAAAAGTAGCAATATCATACCATGAAAAAAAAAGTTTAACTTTGAAAAACATATGATAACCATGGCACGGAAAAGACAAAACAGCAAAGAGCTCCATGAACGTTTTGAATGTGAATCTACCTCTGAGGCACCAAGCGAAGAATTTTTTATTCCAACCAGTAGTACCGATGATAAATTTTTCAATTATGACGATAGTGAACAACTTGAACCAATAAACGATTGTGATAGCAATAAGGATGAGCAAGATGATGAAAATCTAGAATTTTTTGCTGACGAACAAGAAAATAAAATGGAAAACATTGAAGCTACCACTGTTCAATATGAAGAAGTCAATATTGCTTTGTGATACTATGCCCAAAATACGGTTGTCCGTTACACCAATTGTTCTTAATTATCGATTGCTTGAAGATTTATAATTAAGTTATCATATAAAAAGCCCAAATTACTGTAGAAAGTAGAGCTCAAATTGTTCGAATGTCACCTGACGAGCACACGACTGTATAATACTGCGAGAATGGGAAGGTTTGACGGCTCAAACAGCAAAATACCTTACCGCTCAAGAAAAAAAATGTTGACTATGCAATGCCCAAAACTCTACCCTGTTGAACGCAGAGGTGCATGTAGGAACAGCCAGGACCGCCTAAATCGGTTGTTTACGCCTTGAATGTAGTTCACTGAACTATACTACTTAAAAATACACTAACTGGATCATTATAGATAAAATAAAATTAAAAAAGTTTCGAATATACCTGTTGCGACTATACTTTAAATAGCAACACATTTCTTCGCAGTCAAGTAAACTGAGGAATGGAAGAATAATTGACATTGAGAATTGCAGGTCGAACTCTTCAGTTGCACGAATTTAGCGTCCGCAGTTAGAGCGTATAGGTGAACATCATACGAAATGCGTCTTATGGACGGATTGTCCTTAGCGATCCACTGGTGATGGTGAAAAACTGACGACGTCAGTAGTAACGTACTGACGTCGTCAGTTTATCACCATCGTCTAAAGAAGAATGACGAGCAACTGATATTAATAATCGAGTTAATCAAATAGTTAAGAAAACCAGATAATCAAGTCTATAATGAGAATTCTATGTTTCAATCTTGACGGATGAAATTATTGCCCACATTAAAGAAAAAATATTTTGATAGACGCTGTTGGCCATCCTCGAAGTATATGTACATAGTTGGAAGACATGATTACGACCATCAAGAAAGGTCGTTTTGGAGATGATCCATACCGACAACCTAAATTTTTGGAGCTCCATACGAGATCATGAAAGTATAAGAGATTGTGAATGGTTAGACGTAAATATCGTAAATTAAAAGAGTTTTGAGGGTTTGATGTAATTTGATTTTCTAGCTATTTCTAAGCAAATCCAATCCAAATATATCAATATTCCATCCTATTCAATAAAAATAATTAAATATAAAATTAATTATTTCCATTCAATTTGGATTGGACGTTATTGGGAACGCAAACGAATTCGAATTTATTATGAGCATGCTAATGAATACGTTCAAATCATTGAACCCCTATATAGTTAATACTTGTTTATAATCTATTACAATCTTAGATTTCTATCAAAATCCTATCAGATATTTTTTATAAGAATCTATCACAAATAAGTTTTGAGTTGCCTATACGTATACTTATTTGAAAAAGTCCATGTGACAACACTCAACAATTTAATTTTTGCAAACTATTTAAATTTTAACAAAATATTCGTAAAACTGCAATAATTACTCTTGGCTTAAGTAATGTATATTATGTATATACCTATGCATAAAACGCATTCATATGGAAAATTATTATGAATTTCAATTTGCATGTGAATTGTGTTAATCGGTGTGAAAAATACTTATACGTATATGGATTTATTTCATTTTATTTTGGCAATACGAATATGTAAATTATTAATTAAAGCCGCGTAAAACGTAAGTGTTAATTAACTATACCGATAAAATTGAAAGCGCGTATTATTGCTGTAACGTGTTACCTATTATAGAAAATCGAGATGATATTATTCCAATTAATAGTTTCCATTCGCATAATGTATATTGATTAGATAAAATATTTATGCACGTGTCTTAAAGTAATAGCTGGCACCTTTAATTAATTAGGCATACATATACATATATACTTATATAAAAATAAATTTATAAATGGGAATTTTTATTGTTAATTATAAGCACTAATTTGTTCAGACTTCTAATTATAATAATTTATTAAATTAATATTGGAACAACAAGGTTCATGGTTAGCGCGATATTCTTGTAAATATTTAATGAAAATTCAATGACATTTTTAATTTCCGATATACGTATTATAAGTTGGTCAACAGTCTAATTGGTAAATCCTTCGATAGTGTCCTCTATTACCAGAAAACAATTATCGTCGAAAGGTCATTATTTTAAAAAGTCACTAGCAAGTCATCTAAACGAGGTGTACGCGAGTTTTATTTCACTAAAGATGGTGTGATCGCACCAAGAATAAGAAAAGAACCTATTTGGGAAAGTCTAACTTTCGTAAATGCAAATGAGCCATTCGTTTAAAATGTGAAAACTGCAGGCCATCCTACCGTACATCATAAAAATTCTTTTAGTTTTACAAAATTGAATATTATTGCCGATTCTGAATTAAAAACTTAATGGTGTTCTTTTATTTTTGTATTTCCAACACCAATTCATATACACAGTGTATGTAGAAAGCAGGGAAATAAAATAACAACATGAATTTTATCGTTCCAAATAGCTTAGCCGAATTGTGCAGCAGGCTTTAAGCGGTTATTCCATGAGAAAAACTGAATGTCAGTAAAAATTAAAGTGAGACAAAAATATAGATTCGAAAGTTATGCAAATGAAACAAATAACGTAGTCAGTCAAATTCATAGGAAAACATTTTTACCTGTAGTAGTATAGACGACAGTCATAAATAAATTTGTGCACGATGATGAATATTTTTTGCATACTCAGATGTATATAAAGTTAGCCCAGGGCCCCTATTCCTGGGTCCCTATTCCTGAATACGAATTCGTATAAAAATTGTACGAATTCGTACCATTGGTATTTTTCAATACGAATTCGAATATTTCTAATACGAATTCGTGTCTACTTGATACGTTACAAAATTTTCTTTATTCTTCAATACGAGTACGACACAATTTTGTTAAATTATGAACGGAATTCTGTACGTTGATGAATTAGTTGACAACTCCATTTAAAAATATTTTCGAAAGAATTTCTAGTGATGTTTTAAAAAATTTCATTATTTAGTTAATTTAATTAATTGTGTTAACGAAATAACTATAAATTTAATTAAAGATTTTACATTTTTTTATTGAAATTACAAATTTTGTAAATATAAAATGTTTAATTTTTTTTAGTTATGCAACTGGAAAGTGTAGATTGTATCATTGAATTCTAAATAAAATACTAAATATTTATGATGGTATCTTTTTCCGAGCCTTTTATCAAACCTCTTCAAAATCAAGGATCGGCCACGTATTTGATCTCAAACCGAGCTATAGTTAGATAGGAAGATATATGAAGGAAGTCTGAATAAAATGTTTTATAAACTAAAATTACAGAAGTTTTTTTCAAAAATACTGATCTTAATTTTGAATTCCATGTATCGTAAATCGCAACTGAGGTGATTTATTTTTAATAGCGAAAAATGGTTGTGTTATAACACAAACAACCAAATGAAAACTACATATGTATTTTTATATTCAAACGTTTAAAACATATACCCAAGGTTTAAAATCCGTAGAGGTATAACCATTCAAAATAAATTTCCCAATGAATACATGACAGTGTAAAAATACTTGATTCGATCGAATTCAGGAATACCAATTCATTTTCGTTTCGTATAGCATTTTCGTATCGAGCAACGATACGTATCCAATTCAGGAATAGGGACCCTGAATACGATACGTATCGTTACACGATACGAAAATATTGTACGATACGAAAATGAATTGGTATTCCTGAATTCGATCGAATCAAATATTTTTACACTGGGCCCCTATTTCTGAATACGATACGAATCTGCATACGGGACGAAAATTCGATCCGTTCCGAAAATAAATTGGTATTTCTGAATAAGAACGTACTGCAAATTTTAATTTTTACAGTGTAGAGAAAGGGACATTTTTTTTGTAAAATTTCCTTTTAAAAAATATCAATTTCTTGATATTTAGTTTCTGAACCTCTGCGAAACAAATCATATACTTTGGGTTTGATAAAAATAAATAAGTTTTTGTGCTAATTAAAAATAATAATAATAATAATTACAGTTACAATAATAATAATTAATTCAAGATATTATTTAGAATAAATGGATTCGATAGCTGTTTTTTTATCTAGTGATAGCGATGAAGATGATACATCAACTGCTATTACATACCGGTAAATTCGAGATAAGTCGGACATTTTCAAACTTCCTGACAGAATGTAAGTAAATAAATCACTTTAATATTTCGTTAACTAAATTATTTAATTATTATTTTACATGGTGATATAAATAATCATTTTAATTATGTACACAATTTCAGATTTGTGTTTTTTTTTTAACTATCGAAACCGGCAGTGAAATATTTGGTAGATGAATTGGATGATGTTTTGCCGAAACGAACAAGATCTACATATATTCCCAACATTATAAAAATAGCAGCCATGCTCAAATTTGCAGCTCAAGGGTGAGGTTTTTACTGCAATGGAGGAAACAGTTTGCTCGAAATGGATATCATTTCGCCAAACCGATGAGGACAAACGATTAACAGTAGAATATTTTTATAATAAAACTGGTTTCCCCGGCGTAATAGGATGCATTGATGGGACCCATGTGAACATTTTTCGCCCGATTAATGATGAACATTTATATTTTAATCGGAAGGGAAAGGATAGCGTTAATACAATGATTGTAAGTTCTTACAAATCCACATTATTTAATCCATATTTGCAAACAAATTAAAATAATAAGTATATTCATTTAATCTAGGCATGTGACCATAAAATGCGCATAATGGCAGTCGATTCCAGGTATGGAGGTGCTTCGTATGATTCATTAATTTGGGCATTAAGCAGTTATCGTCAGCATCTGCAACAACAGTATGACAACGATAATTGCAATTATTGGCTACTTGGTATGTACAAAAAATTGTGTTAGAACTATTTTACAGATTTATAATAATATTTCCATAACTATATTATTAGGTGACTCCGGCTATCCGATAGAACCTTGGCTAATAACGCCATTTAGGGCGGCTGGTGAAGGCAGTAGGGAAGCTTCATTCAATACGCGTGATTCTAAAACCAGGAACATTGTTGAACGCTGTATCGGATTATTAAAATCTCGGTTTAGATGTCTACTGGGTGCCCGTGAACTGCTTTGCACTCCGAAAAAGGCGTCACAAATCATCAATATGTAATAATATTTGCCTTCATTATAAGGTTTCATTTGACTAAGAATATGAAATAGAACCAATTCAAGATTCTCAAGATAGCTATACAAATCATGAACCAGAGAATACTACAGCTAGGAGAATAAGGAACAATATTTTAGATTTAATAATATAAATTTTATTTAACATTTATTCATTTAATAAACTTTAATATAAACTAATTTGTATTTCATTTTATTTTAAGTTATAAAGTAATATTAAAAATTATGTATACTATAATAATTCAGACTTCATTATCACAATAAAATTATTTAATTTTATATATATATATATATATATATATATATATATATATATATATATATATATATATATATATATATATATATATATATATGTATGTTATTATCTAGTTATCGAAGATCTCAAATCACGGTTGGATACGTTTATCATTATATCAGTCACTTAAATAACTCTGGTCATCAAATTTTTAATTTAGTTTGCTCGATTTCTATTTTTTGCCGTTTGAATTCCAGATCGTCCAGTTTTAGTTTGTAGTTATCCAAACTTTCCCTTTCTCTCAGCTTCATTTCCTTTTCTCTCAAAGCCAATTCTCTTTCTTTCAGTTGTATTTCTCTTTTCTTTAAAGACTCTAGGTCTTTTCTTTTAACCGAACTAGCCGCTTTAGCGATTTGCTAGTGTCTATGGAATTCCTGCTTTATATTAATTTGGCTCTCTATTAGATCATCTCGGGATTTTCTTGCTCTAGGCGTCCTGGGAGTGGTTGATATGACTGCTCTGGGAGTGAGTGGCTCCGGAATGTTTAAATAATCACAGTTTTCATTGTTCTCTACATTCCTTCAACTGCGCTATTTAAATTTAGTAATCTAATCACAGCCTCTTCAGTAGCCGAAAATGTGTGAATCCTTGAAGGACCTCCTCCGGTACCCGAAATACTCATTTTATTTATTTTTATTTATTTATTTATTTATTCCAAAAAAATACATACATAAGGCCTAGCCTTATAAATCGCACATATTTACGATTTAAAATACATTTATATTTGAGTGATGCACACAATGAAAATTATGGTTAAAGTATTAAATAATAATAATAAATTAAATTACAGTAAATTACACAACTTATAATTAAATAAAATGGTACACTTACATAATAAGGGAAGGAAATTACATCATCATCTTAAAAATCTCACAATAATTCAGAATAGTAGATTAATTATTAACCATTACATAGAAATTCAAATAATGTTTTTTTAAATGCAGCGAGTGAAGCTATTGACCTAATACCAACTGGAATTTCGTTGTATATGCAGATACACCATACACAAAAAATGAATCATTTTTGACCCGGCTATGATTCCGAGGTAATAATAATCGGCCTAAACGCTCGCTGTTACCAAAACTTAAGTTGTCGAACAGGTAATCAGGCTGACGCGACGAAATGATCTTATGCATTAAAAGACAAATCCTATATTTCAAGAAAATTTTCAACGTACAACCCAAAAAACGTATAGCATATTCAGTCATATGAGTTATCCTAGGCACATTGTATATAAACCGAAGTGCGGCATAAAAAATTTTCTGAATCTTTTTGAAGACATTATCGTGTAGAAGCCCCATGACCGGTGAACAATAGATAATATGCGGCATAAGAGCAGCGTCTTAACTAGCATTATCTTGACCGGCTGGCTCAAGACTATTGCGGAATTCCTCAGGGAACGTAAACCACCATAGATCCTACCACAGATGTTGTTAGTATGATTGTTCCATGCAAGACCACTATCCATAGTAAGACCCAAATTAGTTGCGTTCCGACAAACCTCAATGTTTTCTCCCAGTAATTTAATGGGACCAATATTATTCCTATGATACTCTATATCATGCTGTGCAAAGATAACACATTTGGATTTGGAAGGATTGAGTAGGGGTTGATTGTTTTTAGCCCATTGCACAATATTTTGGAGATCAAAGTTCAAGTGACTAACCATTTCCTCTTTGGCAAATGATTTTCTCCCAAGATATAGCTGGACGTCATCAGCAAACATATGGCATTTACAGTAACGTACCACGCCAGGTAAATCGATGATAAACAAAGAGAACAACAAGGGTCCTAAAATAGAACCCTGGAACCCCGACGAAATTGGGAGCAAAATTAGACTTCTTCCCATTAGCTTCTACATATTGAAGACGATCAGAAAGATAGGACGATATAAGTACCACTGCAGATGAGGTGAAGCCGAATTTCTCACTAAGCTTTCCAGCTAAAAATTCTCGATTGACTTAGTCAAATGCTTTAGTGAAATCCAAGAGAGTCAGGATAGCAATTTTTTTTTCGTCCAACATAGAAATCAAATCGTTGGTAATGAGTAATAAAGCTGTATCGGTTCCATGATTTTTCCTAAAGCCTGATTGCATTGGTGACAGTAAATTATTAAAAGCTAGATGTTCATTAATTTGATTTTGAGCAATTCTTTCAAAGGCTTTACATAACCCAGAAAGAATACTTATGGGTCTCAAATCGTTCATAGTTCTTACATAGGTCGTTTTGGGTATTGGGATTACTCGAGCAATCTTCCAGTCCGAAGGATATACAGATGTTGTGAGTATGTGATTAAATAAATACATGATGAATGGAGCAATCGCAGGTAAAATTAGCTTAATAAACTTGATTGGTATTTGGTGATCTCCAACGGAATTTGATTTTATACTCTCGATCGCAGAAACAACTTCATCAATTGAAACATTCCTAAACGAGAAAGATGAACTGGTATGAGAACGATGACCTTGCATGGTATTATCACTATGTTGAGGGACATTCAGAGAAGCAGCACCCTGAAAATGTAGAATTAATCGAGTTCAAGTCAAACGGAATATCTATACTATCCGAAGTAGATATCCCATTCTGTTTCAAATGTTTCCATAGTACTTTGGTCGATAGATCGGATGTAATATAATGATTAAAATAATCCCTCTTAGCATTCTTGATCAGACAATTAACATGGTTGCGAAGTTGGGTGAATGATTTTCATCTTACAGAACTGTGGGAATGTTTCCATAGTCTATATGCCAGGTCCCTATTTTTAATAGCTATTCTAATGACGTCATTAAACCATAAATTACTTTTGGTTCTAGGTGTAATTTCTAGAACAGGAATAAATTTCTCTAACGCCTTTAGAATAGCTGTATTAAGTATTCGGAGAATATCATCCGAGGTAGTGGAATTATAGAATTGGTCCCATGGAGAACTGACAATATCTGCACATATGGTATCAACATCCAAATTCCGATAATCTCTGATAAAATAGGAATGTTTTTGACTCTCACACATAGGTATATCATAGGAAAAAAAAATTAAGTCATGTTTGGAAACCCCAGGTAAATCAATTTGAGAGAAATTCATAACCCCTTCGATCCGATTAGTAATAACAAGGTCAATACATGATGGCTGCGATTCGGAATGCCCAGAAGAAAAATGTGTCGGAGCTCCGCTTTCATAGTAGCATAAACCGAATTCGGTCAAAAAATTACGAAAGTTAAGACTAGGTTGTAAAATGTTTGTGTTAAAGTCTCCCAACAATACACAATCATCGTATTGAGTAGAAATATTTCCAAGCACTGCTTCAAGATTTGCACGATGACTATATATCGAGGGTTTAGGGTTATACACTACACCAACCAAAAGACGTCTCCTTTAGATGGATACCCAAAAACAGGAATTTAACTCCAGATGTCTGATAATCAATACCATTGTTAGTGGAATTTGGCGGATTGTCAGATGATTCCGCCACAACAACACATTTAATATTATTCTCCACGTAAACGGCAACACCCCCCCCCCCCCCCCCCCCCCAGTTATACGGGGCCGATCATTGCGATATATTTTGTAACCACGGATCTGAACGCAAGCATTGGAAACGTATGGTTTAAGCCACGTTTCAGACACTCCTATAATATGAAATTTAGAATCACAAAATAGATCGCGAATCTCGTCCATTTTACCGGTATTCCTGGCATTTATGCTTTGAGCAAAGATTAAGAAAGTGGCAAAGATTAAGAAATCCGGTTAAACGCGAATGAACCACTCCAACAACAGTTTTGGTAATATTGACACCGCTAAGTTTATTTGATTTTCTAGAATGATTAAGGTTCATTTAATTAAGGACTTGTAACCTAATATAAAAATGAGAGATATTAAATGACAATATAATTCGCAAAAAATTCTCTGCTTCCTTCAGTAGATTATAATTCATATAAAACAAATTACAATATTAAACAAAAATATTAGTAATGATTAAGGAAATAATAATAATTTAAATTCAGACAAACAAAAAAAAACAAAAAAAAAAAGAATAAAGAAATAAAAAATAATGAACAAATAAATAGAACTATTAATAATTATATATGTATAAGTGAGGTTAGATTAATCTAAATAATTATTTTAGATTAATTCAATGATAGAGAAAAAAATATAAACAAAGAAAAAAAAATTATAATAATTCTGTAAAAAAAATGTAGTTATTAGTTGTATATGTAATAGGAAATCCTTACGACTTTTGTGTAACGGCATTAAACAATTGGTCGATCGTGTGTATCATGAGCCATTGATCACCATTCAGCTTCTTAATCACGACTTTGCCGCGTCTTGTTGAAAAATTAACAATTCGACCCTTTTTCTTCAAGTGTTTTACGAAGCTATACAGAATACGAGTTGAGCCAGTTAGGTTGTCATTAAGCACAATATGAGTAGACGAATTAACTCCTATGCTGTTCGGATCAATTCCACCAGATTTTTCTTTGACCGTCACATTAACATAGGCGTAGAAAACACTATCCCGAACTGTAGAATTATTGAAGGTAGCGATGCATGTATCAGTTAAACGTAGTCGATTCACACCAAAGTCAAATTCGGTGATAGCAGGATACAGGCTCTTGAAAATCTTCAAGATGTTTGATTTGATAGTAGCAGCATTTTCATTTGCAGTATATTCCAGACCAGTTATCTTAATATCTCGGGATAGACGATCGTATTCAATACTATCAAGACGTCGCGGAATAGCTGGCTGCTGAGGAACGTATGAAATAGATATATAGCACGGCTTAACTTTTAAAGTTGGAAAATCCGCAGAAAATATCCCTTGCTTACGATTGTCAGCTACTGCAACAATTTCACAGTATTTCTTGTAAACCGCAAGTGCCATATTTTTATCCAAAAATAAAATGGATACTATGTTGGTGGAAAAGTCCCATTTGGTTACAAAATAAATATCATTTTTGCAACCAAATTCCTCAAACATCTGAATAAAAAATTGATTGATGGCATTACTATTCTCAAAAGTTTTCGGCGTAAGTCCTTGCACATCAAGACAGTTGGACGCAAATGTATCTTCAATATTTATAATTCTAATTTCAAAACTATCAATTTTCGATTCCACATCAGTACAACGACTAACCATTTCTTGACGCATGGTCATTAACTTGGTCTGTAAGGCGTCAACTTTTGTAGCACTGGATGATAATTCAGCCTTTAGGTCATTAAGTGTTATGCTTATTTCCTGAATTGCAGAATCATTATCATTTAACTTTTTTATAAAACAAGCCGGACAGGACCACAAAAATGATTTCAATTTAAAATAATCAGCTTGGCTATCGTTGATAAATGCGCACTTATGATCAAAAACATTCGTACAGCTTACGAATACTAAGAATACTTAGAATACTTACTAAGCTATGGATCTTTCCGGAACAAGATGATCCGCACATGAAACACATTTAGAGCTACCCATATATGTTTTTTTCTTTTTTTCTTGTTCAAGATGTGATTCCGGACTGCTCCGTAATCTTTTGCTCATCACTCGACCAGATTAAAACATTAAATCGTAGAGATTTCTATAATCTGCTTAACAACACATTGAAAATAAATTTATTCACAGAGTGTAAACCAGTTCACAAAAAAAAAATATCTATATTATATAAAAGTCGTATTTATTGATGTAACGTTATAGTTTTTCAGTTTTCCTGTTGTAATTGTACAATGTTTAACCCACACAAAGGTATTTACTTATATATCGTTTATGCGTTTTTGTTTATTACATGCAATATTAACACACAATCATGAATCATGCACAACAGTAGTATTTGTACACATTCTAAAATCAATTTAATTATATTTTTCACTAAATCAATTATTAATTTGAACTACAAAATAATTAGACTATAATTCTTTTATACACCACATACATTCACTATCAAATAATAATCACGAGGTAATAATTAGAACTGTTCAATTTCATTCAAAATAATAGTTAAAAGAAAAAATGCGTGCGATCAACTCAGGCATCAACTCGACAATTTAGTTTTAATTTATTTTTATTTTTTATGTGAAATTTATAATCAGACCACACTTTTTTCCAGAGCTCTGGATTTCATATTGGGGGACCGTGGGTGTTTAGCCGATTGCTGATTTCAGCCCACATTAACAATTTAGATGAAATTCTTGCATCGCATGTTGCATTATATCCTTTAGCTATAGAGGAATGCTCTTCCATGAACGTTGTTAATACTTCGTATTGCTTCGCTGTTGTTATTTTTGCCCTAAAATACATTACATCATAATACAAAATAACATTAATTCATTAAATATATAAACGAATTTCAAAGAAATTTCGGTAGGGTTTTTATTAAATTATATTAAAAATCAACGAAACTTATTTAGACAATTTATCTTTAATAAATATTTTTTTAAATGTATACAATTTATTACATATTCCTTTAATTAAAATATTTAAATAAAAACGAAATATATTTTACTTACATGTTAGGTAAACTGTCATCGAACATACATATATTCGTTCATGAACGTACAACAACGGCTCGAATTCGTATTGCCCGATAAGGGAAATTACTTAACGTATCATGAATATACGAATTCGTATTAGAATTATACGAATTCCTATTCGAAAATACCAATGGTACGAATTCGTACTTTTTTTATACGAATTCGTATTCAGAAATAGGGTGTCTTGTATTCATTGGGAAATTTATTTTGAATGGTTATACCTCTATACGGTTTTTAAACCGTGGGACTAGGTTTTTGACGTTTGAATATAAAAAATATTTAATTTTCATTTATTGCTTGTGTCGAAAATAAATATTTTTTTCGTTTTTAATAAAAATAAATCGCCTCAATTACGAACTACGATACAATAAATTTCATAAGATAAGTAGTTTTGAAAACATTTTTTTGTATATCTAATTTTAAATCAGAAATTTTATTCAGGGACCCTATTTGGGAATTCGTTTCGAATCGTTATTCGTTTCAAATGTTGGATTCGATTCGAACACAAATTGGTATTTGTGAATTTGATCGTAAATAAAACTATACACTGTCACAAAATGAAATTTGAATTTTGACGTTTATGCTGTGTGCTTCGATCGACTAAATTGACTAACTAAACTAAATTTAGGTTAGTTAATGCAATATACATATGTATAGATGGCACTAGCATAAAAATTAGTATCTGTGCCTCAACTTTAACTAAACTAAATTATATGTCAAAATCGTTCGAAAAATTACATCCAAAATACATAAAGTAACGATTTTTTTTATAATTATTAAAGGATAAGTTATATAATTCTGTTAAATATTATATGTACATACGTATTAGCAGTTTCTGTGAAATTATATCGTTGTACACATTACACAATAGGATATATTAGCTCTATTTATTAAAAAATTCTTATAGCAAATAACAACCAGTTCATTTTTCGTGACTGATGCTTGATTTTGCAGAGGTTTTATGCAAGGCTCAGAAAAAATACTATCAAGACGATTGGCAGTATTGCAAATCCAATGGGGCAAACAATCTACAGTTTCTAGTTGCATAACTAAAAAAAATAATATTTTGTATTTACAAAATCTGTAATTTCAATAAAAAATTTAAAATCTTTAATTAAATTTATAGTTATTTCGTTAACACAATTAATTAAATTAACTAAATAATGAAATTTTTTCAAACATCACTAGAAATTCTTTCCGAAATATTTTTATTCGGAGTCGTCAACTAATTAATTCATCAACGTACAAAAATCCGTTCATAATCGAACAAAATTGGCTCGACCAATGGTACGAATTCGTACAATTTTTATATGAATTGGTATTCAGGAATAGGGTCCCAGGATTCATCCCAGAAAAACGCAATGGCAACACCATAACTAAAGCGACAATTTTATATCAACTATCACCCCAGGATTAATTGTCCCAGTAAAAATATGTCCTAATGTCGCGACAGTTTCATAAAACTATCACCCCAGGATTAATTGTCCCAGTAAAAATATGTCCTAATGTCGCGACAGTTTCATAAAACTATCACCCCAGGAAATCACTATAATCTTGAATTTTGTACCAAATCATCTCAATATCACGGAAAAATTTACCTTACTTACCTTTTACCTAATTCACTCTGGAGACGATGAGACTAGTGAAATAATTAAAAATCATGAAAAATATATGAAATAGCTTAAAGCTCGCTCACGACCGTGGAAGTTTTTTTGAAACGAACAGGATAAATTGGTGTTAGTATGCCAAACTTAAAAAACACCCGAGCTAATCCGACACTTTTACCTAATTGATTCTGGAGACGATGATGGTAAAATAATTTACAATTTGTGTTACTTTGAAAAGCTCAAAAATTTTGTAAATAAATTAATTATTTATGTTGAATATATTTTGCAGTTTATGATGTCAATTTAATTTAAAATTGACATAATTGATTTTACAACTTGTATTTACTGATAGGTTTTATATATGCATTATACATAGTTCTATCGTGAGAGATAATGGATACTATCACTTGTATTACCTAATGTACATTTTTAATTTTTCTGAGATATAATTCTGGGATAACTTTTCATACGTCATAGTCAGGGGGGCTATTATGAAATTTGCGACATCGCAAATTTTCGACCAGTTCGACAACGTCGAAGGGGGCTATTTTGAAATTTTCGATATGACGAATTTTCGACGTTCGACAACGTAATAACCTCTATCAAAAATAACATTAATTAACTATTTTTTTGTCTTTGTCGTTCTAATGAAATTTTCCATTTTTTACTCCTTTCGTTTTATCAATAAAAACAATGCTATCAGTAAATTATTGGTATGGAAATCATGCTTTAAAGGTAACCTTATAACCGCATACATTTATCAACTATCAACCGTTTTATCTGGAGGCCCGGTAGCGTTTAAAGAATCTTTTACCACGTTCCAAAAAGCGACTAACGCTTAGCGGAATTCTCAAAATGTAATTATACATAACTTACATTTTATTACTGCACGATTTATTAGCACTCGTCACCTTAGTAGCAGTCGTATATTATGCGACATTCTTTTTTCAAGTGTTTCTGGCTTGTAATGCGGTTTCGCATTTAAGGCTTGTCGTTTTTTCGAGCGAACTTTCGTCGAGGATTCTGCTCTGGAGTTCGAGTTTGCTCACCAGTATCTAGTTGGTTACAAATCTGACATTTTGTCGGGTACTGAGAGCATCCTGTTAAACTCTAATGTCAACGTTTCCAAAACGGATCCCATCCACCGCACAAAATCACGATGTTTAGGTAAACGTCGTCGACAACGCTCTGGCACGGTCACTGACGAGGACACCACACCGAAAAAAGAAAGAAACTCATCCATTCGCTTAGGTCGCCGCCTATTCTACGATAAAAAAAAATTTGCCAATCACCAATCTATTGTCCTCCGAAAATTTTTTTTTGGTTATAAGATTTTGGCAACAAGATGGCCATGATTTGAATAAAACAGATTAACTTGCAACGTAGTAGGTCAGCTTCGTTTGAGTTAAGAAAGTTGCTTTCTGTATTGCATATAGATATATAGGATAGTTTCCTATTTAATAGTTGTTGTCCGGTTCGGACTTCTCAAATAAAGTACACACACAATAATGGTCCTTCGAGCCGGATCTCAAATAAAGTACACACGCAATAATTTATGGTTTTTTTTATATAATGTTTATTTATTATATTTGTTTATTTTATTTGTTATAACTTATTTAATTTATTTATTTATTTATTTATTCAATTCACCACCACGTTTTTAATTTGTAAAAAATAGATGTAATTTTAATTTTGGCAAATGGCTGCCGTCTTGCACCAGAGCCACCTATATATACAGAGCCGTAAGGATCAGCCATGTTTTTTGTCGAGCTTTTTCTAGAGGAACTACTTTTTGCATTATCCCATAAGAATCAATGTAAAAATGACCATTTTCGAATTACTTTTCATCAATGAAAAGTTAAATCTTTCATTTCGATAAACACTTTGTGGAATTGATTCTATATTGAAGCAGCACATATCTGAAAGTCAGAACCTTAAACCTTTTATTAATTTAATAAACATTAAATCAAAATTAAATATGAATTTATCATATTTATGTAAACATGAATTTATTTGAATGTGTAGGTAAAATAAATAAATAAAACATATATTGTCATCCTTTCGATCGATGATTTTGTCTCTTTTTTAAGAATTAAATCTCACATTTTTTTTTTAATTTCGCTTTTTCTATTGCGATTGAAGCATGCTCGTATAAAGCATTATTCTATTTCCTTTTATACATTTGAAAATGTATAACCACATATTTCTATTTCATTACCTTGTAGCGAAATCGGAAAAGGGATAGAGTGCAAAATTATTCCAATAGGCTGAGATCCCAATAGAAAAAAATCAAAATTGAATTCACGAAATAGCGTAAAATTTAAAAAGAGAACATAAACATCGATCGATAGAAAAAAAATTGTGATATTGACAACTTACAACATGTCATAGGGAGTTCCAATCACAGCTGCACAATTTATTTAGAACCATAATTATGCACAAATGCATAACAAAACTGTACCAAAATAAAATAGAACCGTGCCAGAAGAACTGTGATAGTCATGGTGTTCCATTTATAATCTAAAATCCAACATTTACGTTGAAATTGAAGTGAAATTAGTTTGAGATTTATTCAAACAAAATCATACAGCTTTTATTGAAATACCCTTTAAATATTTTATTTTATTCACAAAAATATAATTCAAAAGGAAACATAACCACACTTTTACTATTTTCTCTTTTCGTCTTGCAGTTTAATTTTATTGCGTTGGTATTTGTGTGTATTTATATCAATTCAATGGAGAAATGCTTTTTTTTCTATAAATTTTATTAATAAATATATCAAAAATTAAACAACTTCTTTGATCAAGCTTTGAATCAATTATAAAATGATAATTGTAGATTCTATTTCAATGTTAAAATACTTAATCCATCGACATTTTCATTGAAAAATATCGCACCGAAAAAAATTTAATTTTTCATATGTTTTGTATGGAAAAAATGTTTTTTTCGTCAATTTTAGTTCCTCTAGAAAAAGCTCAATTTTTAACCTTAGGGCTCTGTATATATAGGTGGCTCTGCTTGCACACACTAGTATTTTATAATTTTTAATACGTTAAAGAACACGTTGTTGCTTTTGATGTTTTGGAAGACGACTGATTTGTTGTTTTTGTTTTATTGTGACGTCGCCTTCGTGTTCGTTTTGTTGAGGGAACACATGCGCCGGCGACGGTCGACATTGCACTTATGTTAAGTGTTGCATCACCGAACATTGTTAGTTCGTGGTGATGTTGTTAGATGGCGACTTGCTTTACTATAAATGTTTTATAGTAGTGGTTCGGTTATTGGATAGTGGTGGTTGGATAGATGGATATGTGATGGGGTTAGTGAACGCTTAATTCAAATAAGTTGGTTTATATTTGAATTTCACTAATTGTTTTGTTTGTGGCAGTATCGAATATCGGTGAGTTGAATATTCGAGCTGCTACAGATATTTGTCTAATTCAGGAGTCGTACCTTATTGATGGTGCTCTCTGGTCTGAACTGCAATACTGGCAGAGTCTTCTGTAAGAATTCCGTCGGCAAAACTAGGGCGTGCATTTTTATTGGCAACAATATTAGTGCCTCTCTCATTCAAGAGTGTAGTTCGACCGATCTTACGACTGTGCTTATCACTTTGATTTCTAATAATTCCTGCACTAAACTGGTACTCGCTTCAGTTTATTAGCCGTATGATTATGCCTCACCTCCTCTTTCCGAGGAGCTAACTGATCTTGTGTTATGGTGCAAGCATAAGCACATCCCTCTTGTGATTGAATGTGAGGCTAATGCTCATCACACGATTTGGGGTAGTACGAACATTATCACAAGGGCCCTTCTTTGTTCAATTACATAAGCTCATCTGAGCTTGAGGTTCTCAATCTAGGCTGCGAACCAAATGTTGTTAATTCTGTTCGGCGTTTGTGCTCTATGTCTTTATCATTGACTTAATTTCTGATTGGAGAGTGACGGATGATATTCTCACCTCCGATCACAGGTGTATCTCGTTTAAGATTAACCTTAAACGACCGCTGCCCAAACTTTATCGCAATAGAAAATTAACCGATTGAACTTATTTCTCTCGAGCTAAGTCACTGCTTACCACACCGAGAGAAATTTGGTCGAATCACGAAATTGAGGTACTACATGCGTCCTCTATTGGGATGGCAATTTCGACTACTTTCGAAAACTCGTATCCTCTTCTTGTCAACCAATAGACTCGGAACAAACCTTTCTGGAACTCTGACCTTAAAAAGTTTAAAAAATCCGCGAGGAAACTGAAAAACAAAGCTAAACACTCCAATCGTCAAATTGACTGGGATATTTTCCTAATTGCAGAAAAAGGAAATAAACGAAGTTTAAGATCCGCTCACAGAGCTTCGTGGTTAAACTTTTACGGGGAAATTAAAAGTTTATCTGCTGTCGCTAGACTAAAAGAACTTTGGGTAAGAATGATGTTTGTATAAGCTTCAAATTCTTGGTCTACCTGGTGGTCAGCTTACCTCCTGTCACCAAGAATTTAATGAGATGCGTTTGCCTGTTCGTTTTCCTGGTGGTGCTATTGTCAACTCTGAAGATGTTACTGCCGATCTCAATAAGATTTCTTCCGCGACTCCTGATTGGGACTTGGCTCGTAAGCTAATCAATCGCGATGTCCTGCGCTGGAGTCTGTTCTCCTTTGCAGCTTATAAGGATGGTGTTTTCCCTGTTGAATTACAGCATGGCTTTCCTTTAATTCATCACCATTTGCTCCACCTTTTCCTAGCGTGCATTGTTTTTAGCACATTACCAAATTACTGGAGCAGGAGTAAAGATATTTTTATATCGAAAGATGGGAAGTTCGATTATAAGGACCCAAAGTTTTTTCGGCCTATTAGTCTATCCACTTTTATTAATGCGTTTGAAAGAATCGTCAACAGATTTATTAGAGACCATCACTTAATTATCACCCCTCTCAGTAATATGTAATATGCTTACAGAGTTGGTAAGTCCTGTGAAACGGCCATGTAGACTTGTTACAAGGATTGAAAGATCACTCAATAGTAAGGAGTTTCATAGTACTTTGTTTGCTACGATTACTAATGCCTGTAATAATTAATCGCACCATTGTTATGTGGATTGAATCCATGCTAAAGGCTAGCATTGTAGAGGCTGAGCTGGATGGCGTGGCAGTTTCTGTCAAAGTTGCCAAAGGCTGTCCACAGGGAGGTGTGCTCTCACCTCCGCTGTGGTTTTTGGTAATTAATGAGTTACTTGTTCAGCTGCAGAAACTTGGCTTCATTGCTCAGAGCTATGCTGATTTGCTTTAACAGTATCGGGCAAACACCTGAATGTATTATATGACTTAACGCAATATGCCTTAACTATTGTGGAGGCATGGTGCGTTGATAAAAGTTTGCACGTCAACCCGTCTAAGACTGATTTAATTATCTTTACTAGGCGTAGGTGTACTCTGGACCAACCCGTTTCTTCACTTTTTGGGAAACCGATTGTGTTATCCAAGATAGCAAACTCTCCTGGAAATATCATCTTGATTGCAAAATTCAGAAAGCTAAGCCATATTTTGGCAATATAGAAGAGCATTTGGGAAATCCTGGGGTCTAACACCCAAGCTGTCTTTCATATACATATCGCTGGTCCTACGGGTACTTTCCTTTGCTTCTATTGTTTAGTGGCCAGTGGTTAATCTTAAGGATTCCATAGCCAAAGTTAATAGACTACCCCTCGACTCCAGTACTTCCTATGGAATTTATTCTTTCCATGCCTCAGATACGCACCATTATTCTAGGCACTGCTTGCTCTGCAGCGTTTCGCTTGAGGTGCATTAAAGCTTGGAATACTCTCGGTTCTATCTTGGGGCATAGACTAATTTTTCAAAACTTTACTTCATTTTTACTAGAAATTGATATGGTTACTGATAGAATAATCTATCACTTCCCGAATTTAACTTGTCCAATTTACACTTGGTGGTTTATCTATCAAGTGATCTGTGGATTTTGGAGAGTGTTCTCAAAAAATAAACGAGACCTGTTAAAGATCTAAACATCTTTCTGAGTATAGATAGCAAAGTTGTACTCAATTCATTGAATAATCCCTGAACCATTTCTAAACTGGCCAAGGATTGCAAACACTTCATTAACCATCTTGGTTCCATCAATACCGCGATGGTCAAATGGGTGCGAGCTCATTGTGGCATCGAAGGCAATAATATCGCTGACTGTTTATAGCCAAAGCCGTTTCTCATCTAAGTTTAATTGGACCTGAAACCGCGGCTCCCCTTTCTTTTAGCTACGCCAAGAAACTTATAAAGAACTATACGGTTTGAAAGATCTAATGGTACACTGTTGTATGGCGAAAAACTTTATTAGTGAACCCAATTGGAGGTCTACGAAGTATGCTTTATTTAAAAAAAAAAAAGATCAGCTGAGAATCTTGGTTGCGAATCTTACGAGTAATGGTCGTTTTAACTGTCATCTCCATCGTAACGGTTTATCTGTAGTCTGTGAGAACTGCATTGAGCAAGATAATACCTTTGAGACTACCTTTGTATGCAGCTGTCAATTTTATTCGTTTTCAGATCTTAAACTGTAGGTCTATTAATGTAGGTCAATGGCCTCCTTGCCTTGGTCTAAACATGTCCCGTTTGCTAAGGCTGGAATCCTGGGTTTGCACCAAGGGCCTTTGTGGCATTGAGTGCCGAACCCTCATGGGTCTCAATCAATTTTAATAGTAATTATAACTTAAGATAATAAAGAAAATATCAATGCATTTCACTGATCCGTTCAAGGAGAACTTTGAAGATAACGCCCTAAAATGAGCTTGATTGAACATCGCATTTTGTATAATTTCCATTTTAAAATTTAAATTTTGATGTCGCTTATGTAGTTATGGGATTGTCATATTATATTTTGTGACGCGCGAAAGTTCTTTCGTGAATACATCTCTTAACAAATATTATTGTTATATTTTGGAATACATAGTTTATTTATCGTGGTGACGTGTTAAATATTTATAACGATAATAATGAACATCAATTTATCGATATATTTGCAATTTTAACATAATTTAGTTATGGTTTAGTTTTGTTCAGAGAAGGCGATAATCGTATAAACAAATTAATACAGGGTTCGTTTACAATAATGTTTTTGATATATTTGCGATTTCGCGAAAGGCGATATTGATCATGAAATGAAATTGATATAGGGTTAGTACATACTCGTATATAATATTAAGATTAGTCACATATCCTGTTATTGTAACAGTGAAATGAGATCAGCGTTATTACACTGATTAGTTTGCAGAAAAATAAATTTATTGAAATTGATACAATATTGTTTATGATCTAACTGGTTTAAGGCCTGGGAATATCTTTGCATATTTTAATGTTCCCGTTGGTATTCGGGTAAGATATTGCATTTAGCTATTTATGTATTTCAGAAATAAATATTAAATCTAAAGTAAATTACCACAATTTAAAATTTGATTTGAAAAGTAACATATTTCAAAATATCTGACCTTGTTAAAAATAAGAATTTTGGTGAAACCGCGGCATTGTCAGAAATTATTCTTTCAATCAAGGAGTCAACAATCTGACTCAAGCGATTTCGACCTTGAGGTTGGTCTTGATCTGAAGGAGCCAAGCCCAAAGACCTCTGCGCCTACCATATGGTAGCTCTCCTTTCAGAGATCGCTGCACAGTTCGATCCAGATTCTCGCGCAGAACGTGATCGAGCCAGCGTACTCGCTGAGTACTTACTTCCGGATTGCACAAGAATCTTCATCAGATCCGTGAACTCGATATTGTACAGAGCTCGGTATCTTCACCATAAATAAAGTGGTTTTATCATTATTTCAAAAAATTCGACCACAATTTGAATAGGACATCCGTTACAGATAGTTACCAAGTACTACATAAAAATTCTTCGGCACCAGTTCTATAATTTTGAAAATTAGTCGATCGTTTAGTCCAAATTGTATCTAATATGATATTCAAGAAAAAATCAAAACAGTATTTATTTTCCTACAAGATGAGTGCATTCACAATTATATGCACTCTCGTTACGTGAGTACTATTTGTTTCAATTTCATTAATAAAAGTTTTTCAAATAACTTTTGAGATTGTTGGAAGTATTTTGATCTAATCATTCATCAGTTGATCTGGTAGCAAGTAGTTTGTTGGGTTTGCTTTAAATCTTTTTCTTATCTGATTCTAAACAATTTGGTTTTCAAATCGATACGATTTAACGAATTTTTTTTTTTTTGAATTCAAATGCTTGAATTTCAATGCTTTATGAAATTTTAAATTTTATGAAGCTATACTATCCTGAAAGTTAAAAAAGATCACTGCAAAAGTCATTTGTTATTTCAGACCTAGTCTCCTCGCATGTTCTCCAAACATGTGTTCTGTGAGTATCCCCACGATTTTTTTAAATTCACGTCTAACGTAAGGAGATTAATGTGTTGGAGCACTTCAAGTCCAGCTTTGGACAGACTTGCCTTGCTACACTACATGTGAGGGTGTTAGTCTACCGTTCATTCGCTGAGGCTACTGCCTCTTATTTAAGCGCTTTCTTGAGCGCTTTAATACGCTTGGCCAGGATTGCCCTTTCCGGTAGCAGCTGCAGAGCTGTACTATGCCTAACTAGTTCGTCCGCCCTGTAGCTCCCCATGACGTCCGAGTGGCCGGGGACCCAGACTATCCGGATGTAGAAATGCTCACTCATGTCATTTAGAGAAGAGTGGCAGACCTATACGCTATCCTTGACATCAGAAAAACTGATGAGTTGATTGCCGCCTGACTGATAAATTGCAATATCAATCAAGGATATCACATTATGTCTCACCCAAGTCAAGAATTATGTGTAGGAAAAATGAACATATTTTTAAAAACTATAACCCCGAGGAGGCTAGCTTTAGGATTTTCCCCAAATAAATTATGAAATAATAAATCGCTGCACAATTCGTTCCGGATCAGCACGCAGAACGTGCCCGAGCCAGCGTACTCGCTGAGATCTTACTTCATGGACAATATCGGGGATCTTCATCAGATCTCTGAACTCGATATTGTACAGAGCTGGGTAGGTACCATCTATTTCGTGTTTTGGGCCGTAAATCACACGCATGACTCTTCTCTCAAATGTTAGGAGCCATCTCTCGTACTCATCCGTCAGCGGCCCCCTTTCACATCCAAACATAACAACGGGCCTGATCAACGCTTCGTAAACGCTTCACTGCACTTGATAAGTGTTTAGATTTTAGCAGTGGCCTTAGAGGATACAAAGAACGACTGCCACCTGCCAGCCGCACTTTAATATCCTCACCCACACTGTTATCGTGAGTGATAAGAGAACCCAAATATAAGAACTTCCTCACTCCCTCAAACGTGTGGTGGCCACTACTAAAATCTGGTGTGCCATTGTCCCCAAAAAAAAAGATCAGGAATTTCGTTTTGGACTCATTGATCTGAAGTTCAACTGAAGCTGAAAACTCTACAAGCGGATCAAGTATTTCTTTCACTCCGTTGCTGCATTCAGTCCAATCACGCATATGTCATCTGCATATGCAAGCACCTGATTGGACTGGCGATATAAGATGTTACGCTGAGGTGTTTCAGTTTTACGAAAGATGTACTCCAACATGAGATTAAAGAGTATCGGGAATAAAGCATCTTTCTGCCAAACACCCGAGTTAACTACAAAAATTGTCGATAGCCTGTTCTCAACTTTGCTCAACACAGCATTGAGACTGCGTCACTGTCATCCTACATAGCCGTACCAGTTTTGTTGGCATTCCTAGGTATTCCAGGACAGACCACAAACTATCTCGATTGATCGAGTCATAGGACTGCCGGAAATCCAGGAACACCTGATGTACGGGGATGGATGTCTCATAATAATTAGAAAGAATCATTCGAAGCGAAAAGACCTGATCGGTGACTGATCGATTCGGACGAAATCCTCCTTGATAGTCACCAACCAAGCGCTCCGCTAGAGGAGTGATTCTATCCAATACAATGTATGACAGTAATTTGTATGCTGTGCAAAGGAGAGCTATACCGCGATAATTCTCACACTTCAAGTGGTCTCCCTTCTTGAAGATGGGGTATATCGCGACCACTTTCCATTCGTCAGGCATAACTTCGGTTCGCCATACTAATCGAATAAGGTCGAAAAGACAGTTCCAGAAAGTATACCCTCCGAATACGGTCCAGGTGAACGGTTTCGTTTCAATCTTTGCATGGCTTTAGTGAATTCTTCATGGGATGGCTCCTCAGTGCAAATCTCCGCAGTCTGTATTAAAGGCGGCTCAACAACAGTCTGTGACGCATGATGGACATCAAGCAGATCAGTAAAGTGACCACTCCATGCGTCAAGTACTGCGTCGAGGTTGACACAGAGGTTTCCATCCCGGTCCCTAATGGCGGTTGCCGTATGCCTGAAAGTATGGTGCAGTCCAGTAATTCCTTTAAAGAAATTACGCGAACTGCAAGATGACACTCGTCATCAAACCAATCATTCTTAGGTCTGACTTTTACTATACCTAAAGTCTGTTGAGCAGCACTGACAACCGAAGTTTTCAGTACCTCCCAGACAGAGTTCACGCAGTCAGACTGGTAATTAGCTTCATTAATGTTGTCGCTGACAAGATCCTGATATCGTTTCTTTTGATCTTCGTTTATCAGACCTTCACAGTTGAAACTTACTATGCGTTTCGCTGTGTTCCCAGACTTGTACGAAAACTTCCATCGTAGCTTTGCAGCGACCAAATGATGATCGCTGCCTACGTATTTGGTTGCTGACCGATAAGTTCTCACATCCTGCCAAACCTGAGCCCGTCCTTTTGAAACTAACACATGGTCAATTTGGCTGCGGGAAGTTCCGCGAGGATGTGTCCATGTCTCTAGATGTATGTGTTTGTGAGGGAAGAATGCGCTTGCTACTCTAAGATCATGAGCAACCGCAAAGTACATCATTCTCTCACCATTATCGGTCACAGTTTCGTGTCGGGAGTACGGACCTATGTTTTCACACCAGTCGGTCTGATTTCTGCCAGCTCTAGCATTAAAGTCCCAATTACCATTCTAACATCTATATCTTGGGGCTGGCTGACTTCTGTGGCGCATGTACACAAATTATCGACAGGTTAGCTAACTTCATGCGCAAACGAAGCTTGCACAATCGGTTATTGACTGCTTGGAAATCCAAAACAGCGTTCTTTATACCTGCGGCCCAAGAAGAAATCCAGTTCCAAGATTTCCGAGGTCATCTCCACTGTAGAACAAGGTATAGCCCTGGGACACAAGGTCTCCACTTTTAGGACAGCGAGTTTCTTGAAGAGCAACGAGTTCCAGCCGATACTCCTTCATGCACGTGATTAGGCCCTCTAACGCTCCTGGTTTTCTAAGTGAGTGAATGTACTTACTATACAAAATTTGAAAACTTAATTTTCGATAACTACATGCAGTAACATCTATTTACAATGAATCGAGAGGCAATACAAAACAAAAGGTTTATTTAGGGCCAGCAAGTCAGACCGGGGTGAGCTATATCACGGTTTCAACACTTTATTAAATGTAACCGGAGGCGTCGCACCGCATAGCTATAAATTTCGTGCTGAGAGCGAAGACGCTTTTGAATTTAGTAAGGGAAATATTCTGAAAAGACTTTTTTCGGAAAGGAAAGGTTTTTTCGGGTTAACACATACCTACGCAATTTAACAAATTTTTATTTTTTGGCTCGAAATTTTTCATTTTAGATTTAAAAATTATTTTCAGTATTTTGAAATTTATCGAAATTTCAATTTTAAAATTTTTTATTGATATAATTAGTAAAGTAGATCGTTGATTTTGAAAAATAAATGTATCGAAAAAATTTCTGGACGCCACTGCTTTATATATTAAGCCGAATTAATATTTACCTTTCGATTCAGTCAGTTTTATGCAATAAGATTGATAAATTTACATTGCATTGTACTAGATTGTTCTAGTATAAAGTTTTGGAATTTCCACTATTGTTAGTTTCAACAATTTTTTAAATCCAATATAATTTTTGAACCAGTTTCCAATAGTTATATGCCTTGCCCATTTCAGACATATTTACTGTGGCGTAAAATCGTTTGTAGAACTGACAAAATATCTCGTGAGAATCGTCATAAGCAATAATTGAATATATATTAATCAAGGTTATATCATGACAGTATATTTTGCTTTATTTATTTATTAATAAAAGTTTAATCTTAAATCTAATCCAATTTTATCATCGACGTAATTTATTATTTAAGTGCTATATTGTTAATCGAAAACTCGAGAAATGCAATTTTTGGAAGAAAACTGAACTATAGATCAAATTTCGCATACACGAATAAAAATCAACAACTATCTAGTTAAGCCAGTAATTCAAACCGCAAACCCCTAAATGCCTATCTACGTGTAAGGGTATAAAACACCATATCAGCTCTATCATTTTGTACTCACTATCTATTTCATGTTATAACAATAAAAAAAGATTAGATTTTATGCCACACATACATAATAATATATACTTCATGTCAATAATTATAATTAACACATTCGATTTAAAAACTTCTCATCTCATCCCATACGTCATAACAAAACTACTTTAAATATCTTATAAATATTTTTCTTCAGTAAGTTTAAGATTGTTGAGTAGTGAAGTTTACAGATCAAAAATCTCTATATAATTTATTAGTGTTTATTGAGCTAACAGCAAAGTAACATCTTTATAGAAAATTAACAATTCGTGATCGTAATAATTAATTTGAATTTTATAAGACGTTAATTTTCGTGTTCATTTATATACGTGTGTGTTATGCGCGGTATTGTGGTGAGAAAATATAACGAGACGCGTTAATTTTCGAATTTTATTGTTTGTTGATTCATCACAAGACACTATATATATATACACAAATAACTAAACAAACGTATACGTATACCATTGTCGGGTGCACGCGTGTATGAGGTATCGATAATTTTAGTGTTATGGATACGGTATTAGAGGAAGCGGCGAATAGTTCAAGGTAAATTAATAATGTTTATATACGAGTACAATTATAAATTGGTTTGTGGTTTTTGATTAATTATTGGTATATGGCATAATAATTGCACGTTATATGCACGTGCCAGCCGCGCGTGAATTTATTTATTTCGTAAATTATATGTTTATGTAGATTATAAGGTGCTAGAATTTGTGTTATCAAATAATCAATTTTACTTATACATATTTTGAAGTGATATTAGAACTTTGATAAATTACCAAACTATCAAAAATTAAACGATGAGCAATGATATAAATCAACAATGTGCTAATGTATATTCAAAAATGTGTTTGTGATATTGATTTGAGTTTTAATAGAATTTGTGATAAATATTTAAAAATTAGAATGTAATGTTTAATTATTAAAGTGGTCTAGTTAAATGTGGATGGCTGTGACACCGCTCCACAAGGTGTTAAATTTAGAAATTATTGCTGAAAGTGATTAGATTCGATGAAGGTGGTCTAATTTATACTGGTTAATAGTCTTGGAAAAATGTGTTAGTGCTTAATTCTTTGAATTTTTTTTCTACTTTAAAAACTAAATATTTATATTAAATTTTAGAATTTAAAAACTCTACAAAATTCTGAATTATCATTTCAAATTTAGAGATCCTTATATCAATATTCCAAATCAATTAAGCGATTCCTCTAGAAATAGAATCGCAAAGTTATTATACTGGCATGTACACAAGGAGATTAATTGGACGTTGCTGAGCACATATATCAGGATTTTCAGGAGACAATTACTCTCTGTAAAATGCAAATTTATTAGAGCTGTTAAAATTAGCAATTGAGAATAACTAAAATTTCTATAAAAAAACATCTGAATGTAATTTAGACTAAAATACTTTTATAATATCTCGTTAAAATCTTAATCTTAATTTAAATTTTCCATATAAAGCCAATATGTAACTTAATATTTTATTTAATAATTTCCATAATTGATCAAAAATGTAGACCACTAGATTGCCCATAAAAATACGTTTCATTTGATATATCACATGACATAACCTAAATAAAAAATTTTGATTCATCTCCAGCATTGAAATTGGTTCAGGAGCTTTTTACAAAAAATGTCTTTCCTCTAAATCATTTCTACAAAACTCCACGAACAGTTGTGACATAAAATTCTATTCTTTTTTTATTTATTTTTTTTTTTTTGGTTTTTATTTAATATTTTAAATAAACAATTATTACAATCTGGTCACCTGGACTAATGAGCAATTTTATTCTAACTTAATTTACTATGTTGTATTAATCTATGGCTTCTTCTCACTGGTGTTCCATTACCATAGTGTCTGATAAATTGAATTAAACCACATCATGATTGTGGATTTTAGATCATCATTACGCTGTTTACACTAACAATTACACCAGCTCAAAAGGTTTAGTTCGTTTGAGCCTGCGTACAATATCTGTGTTGTTTAACAGCTTAGTTGCCTCAGTGTTAACATGTTGTTCGAGCCTTTGCCTATGTCTCAGTGCATGTTTTTGGATTTCCTTTGAAATAGTGTCCACTTTAAGGTCCCTATGGAGGTCTCTGTTTCTAACATACCATGGTGCATCAACGATGTTCCTTAATACTTTGTTTTGAAATCTTGGATGATTTCTACGTTGCTCTGTTTGGTACAACCCCAAAGTATGATACCAGAAGTGCAAACTGGTTTTAATATTTGTTTATATAATTGTATGTTGATAGAGCGGAGCTCCTTCCTATCAGCCAATACATCTTTCTATATTTAGGCCCTAGTTCTTCACTTTAGTAGTTTTGCATCTAGTGTCATGCGAAGATACTTAGCCGTGTTGGCATACGGCATTATTTCTTGATTAATTGTAACCGGAATATGTTCGAGTCGTTTGTTTGTAAAATTATTAATTAATTCGCCATCTTTTGGTCATAGTTATGTATTTGAGTAATAGCTAACTGTAAATTCTGAGTTGGTTCTTCGTTGCTATCGCCAACAGCTAAACTTGCCATGTCATCAGCGACGGTCACCACAGTGTTGTTTTCTAATACACGGCGATCATTACTGTACAATTGGTATAGCACCGGACCTAGGAGTGTAATGAATCTATCTTTCAAGTATGATTCTAATATTGTAGTGAATGGCATTGGTAGAACAGTTCTTAACTTATAGTTAATTCCTTCGTGCCAAATTTTATCATAGGCCTGTGCAACGTCTAAGAATATCGTTCAGAAGACTTTTTTCGCTTCTAATTTTCCCCTCTCTTCCAATAATATTAGTTATTCTGTGTACTTGATCTAATGTTGAGTGGTGGTTGCGAAAACCGAACTGATGATTTGGAATCAAGTTTTTCCTCTCAATTATCGGATTTAGTCTTTTTACTCATAACTTCTCAAAGAGTTTAGACATAACTGGTAATAACGATATTGGCCTGTACGATCCAGTTTTGTGTGGTGATTTCCCAGGTTTAGGAATTATAATTACTTCGGCAGTTTCCCACAGGCTGGGTACATATTTCAATCGAAAGGCGGCAGTTATAATAGTGGTTAGCTTTAATAAAGCCTTCCTTGGTAGTTCTTTTAAAATTTCTGCTGTGATAAGGTCATAACCCGGTGCATTTTTCGGATTAGTTTGTTTTTATTTCACCCCTGATTTCTATTGGTGTTGCTCCTAGGATTTCTTCACTTTCATGTACAACCTTTCCAGTTATTATTTCGGCTTCCAATGATTGGTCATCATGTGGTTCAAAATTTTTTTCCAGGTATTCTGGCCCATTTTTTATTTTCTATTTTAATTGGAAGAATCGCTTTATTGGCCTATTAATTCTTCTGGTTGCTCTCCAGAGAGAATAATCAGTACTATAGTATCATTAGATAATTTAGAGATTGTTTAGCTTAGTTTTATCTTGAGGGGCCAAATAATTGACTGCTTTTCTTATGTATAAGTGTTTGGGCGTGATGCTTAAGATCTGTTACACCACCGGCACTTCTCAACTCACATGCGCATACCCGGCAATACGGCTTATTATTAACATTTGTCAGCCACAATACAGCTAATTATTAACATTTTTGGGATCATCTTCCCAACTGTTTTTATATTTAGAAATATTTTTGATTTTCGTTGGTGGCTAAAATTATATAAATTTAATTATGAATTGAATTTTGTTAAAATGAGCAAGGCCGTATAAAAGAATTCTTACCAATTTTTGAGCCGAGTCAGAAGTGGAACATCTTTTGAGGTTATGTGTATTTTCTACATTTCGCGTCGTTTGATTAGATTCTTGAAATTGATAATTTATGAATAATTATTTTACAATCACGATTCAAAATTTAATTGTAAAATATTATTTCTTAAAGTATTTTTCCATCATGAAAACGGAATTATATATAAAGACAACCAGATTATAATTATTTGTCGAACGGATTCTATAATTTTAACATTCTGCTGTTTAGCCCTGAAAACCATTGAATACAGTTCATGGCATCATACATCAATAAAAATATGGAAAATTAAACCTATAAACAAATTACAATGACGAATTCAAATGATGTAGAAGTGAGACATTATTCCAGCAAATCTCAGTGCAACATAAAACGAAAACCAAAACTCTTTTTATTTTGAAGAAAATCTTTTAATCTTTTATAAAGGTAAAAAATCTTTAAAAAAATGAATCATTAGATCTGGTAACCCTGCTGCGCACAGACAACACAGTATGTTTGTTTACACAAAAGTGTAAAAGCGAATTCCTGTAAATCGGAGGATGTGTGTATTACATATTACGAGGTTGAGGTGTTTGTCCGTCCGCGATTTTGTTAAATATATTCAATCTGTAAAAGCCGTACAAAAAAGCCCTGATTCAGTAGTTTATGGTAATTCCATACAATACTGAGATTATTTAAACGAGATAATTTGCGATATAATCAAATCGGGGCTCTAAATTAAATAATTTCAAAAATTTCGCAACACACACGAAACTTGGTTAGATCAAATAAATTACAGTCGGTCAATACTAGACGATAAACATCGAAGCAAGAATATTTTGCTAGTTTCTACTAAAATATTAGGCACGTTCACAATATTGAGCTAAGTATTTTTTTAAATGGTAGCTTTTGTTGTTGTTACGTTCAGGCTCAGGAAGCTGATTTTAGACCTCTCAACAATTAATTTTATATATTGATTAAAAAAATCTATGATGACCAACAATTTCATAATGATAACCAACACTTCTTATATCACACCAAAAATATTTCACAAATGTTGACAACCAATTTAGGTTTGTTAGCTAGAAAAAGATAGAAAATAAGTTACCTTGCCAGCACACTTATTTAAATAAGTTGGACAAATAAGTAACTAATTAGAAAAGGGTCACAAAACGAAAATGACGATTCCAATATAAAGGGAGGTCCATCTAATGTTTGCAATTTAATTTAATTTAATTCAAAGACGAATGAATATTTTTCAAGGCGGTTTGTTTTATTAGAAACAGTAAACATTGCCATTAAGTATGGAATAAAATTGTATGTGATTTTTGGTCACCACCGGGAATCGAACCCGAGACCCTCGACTAACAAAGCAAGCACGCTACCTACTGTGCTAACGAGGGCGGCCCGATTCAGTTAAGTTGCATAGGAAGAAATAAAAGAATTCTTCAAATTAAATCTGAAATCACATAACATACTATAACTTTGGAAATAAACTTATGCTAACTGTTCCAGTTAGAATATATTTTGTTTAGAGCATATTGTCAGCAACCTTATTGCATCAGTATTCTTTTCACTAATGCCAAATATTTTTGAATAGCTGGAAAACCGGTGGCCTCAGCTTCTTTGAGATACCATTGAATTGGTTTAAAGTAGTCTGAACTAGCTAAATCAGTATACGAGTTGCAAGTTTAGTATGAACAATGTCTACTAAAATAAATATTGTATACTATGCTTTTTAAAACCCTCTGCAAGACAATTACTAGATTTTATTTGGGCAAGGGCATATAGATTGAAAGCATAAAAATACTGACTATAATGTAGTTTGATCGATTTCTACTAACCTCTAAATTCCATGGAAAAGTTTGCAGCTCAGTTAAATTAGAGTAAGGAATACTTTCATAAATCAAGGAACACTGTCACCAATTAAATTGAGCAGTTGAGCGAAAACACTACGCTTATTACTGCAGCAACTGTTCCTACTTTTATGCTGGCCAAAATTGAAACCCGAAACATCTAAGATATTACATATAACATCTAAGATATTATAACATTATAAATTTATCCAAAAAATAATGCGCAGAAGTTGAATTGTCAGGTGAAAGAACGCAAAACTAGAAAAGGCTATATAAGTGTATACGCTTCGACAGAAAAATTCGTTGTTATTTTTACAAAGACACAGAATATGTAACCTACACAAATAAAAAGGCATTGAAAATTACAACCAAAAAGTACTAATGCCGAGATGTTTTTTAGTTGTTAGTTTTACATTAGTGCCAAAATATAAAATTTTGTTCAGGAAATTTAATGGACCATCCTATAATTTTGTTATGACACCATAAATAGAACAACGGAGAACTGGATTGGAAGTGGAATATTGGAGTACAACCATTAATCATTTAAGCTAAATAAAAATCAACATTGCCCTGGTCTGACCCATCCGTCCCAAATGTTTTGCAAGCACATGTTTAATACTAATCGACGATGATGCCTATAAAACTGAATGTAAATCTCTAATCCTTCTCCAGTCACACCTCCAGTGAATTTATTCTATTCATAGTTTCTGTGAGCGTCTCTAAGCTAATTCTTAAAATTCTCCAGCGAGTAGATATAATTCCAAATGCATTTTCTATTATTGGAATAGATCTCGATTGACTAGAATCCATTTCTCGTTTTACTAAAACAACCTCTTTACATATCATCAAACTCTTTCTGACCAGAAAAAATCAATCACCTAGACTTTGACATTCAGTTTTATGAAACTTCAAAAAGGAACACATTCCGCCTTTCCACACCTTAATTCTTTCATCCTGCTTCTACGATATTAAAAAATCACTCGACGTCCACATTATGCGGCGTTTCTTTGTCTAAGTATGTGTAAAATATTTTTATATAATGACAAAAATTTGACAACTTGAAGAATAAATAAAATGGCCTTGAAATATTTTATCTTCGTAGTGGTGCGAGAAATCAGTAGAATCAAAAAATATTTTTGATGAAAAAGGAATTAAAGATTCTTCCCCGCTGCAAAATCACCCCCGCCCCCCGCAGTTTGTTGGTGAAGAGGAAGGAATCAAGAGCAAAGAATTAAAGTGTGGAACCGCACAATCAGATTAAAAAACTTTCACTTTGCAAAAATAATAGTTTTGTTTAAAAAAAACCTGGTTTTAATGACCTCCAAACTCAAAAACCCGGGTTTCAAAAATTTCAGGGTTTTGCTAACGCATAGGATATACAGGCCACAATATTACTGCTGAATCGCCTCAACGAATTAGGGGTAAAATACGTTTCTGCGTAGTCAATTTTAAGTATAAATTCGACGGCATTGTGGAGGATGTGACAAAACCTGCTCTTGAGTTCACAACAGCTTCCCAAATCATAATTCTTTTGGTTAATTTATTTAACTAGAAGTATATGAAATTCTATTTAGCAGGAGTATCGTATTTTTGGCAAGATACAATTTTTGACCTTCTAACTTTCAAATCAAACTTGACGCACGTTTTGTCATCATTGTAGAATAAAATACATTGAAGGAAATTATATAAAATTATCATCACTCGTACCGGATTGAATTCTAAAGAAATTTGGTCACAATTTGGTAGTTTAGAATTAATTTACAAAACCATTCTAGGAATTGTCTACACTATCGATATTGTCGACGTTGTCTACGGATTGTCGTCAAATAATAGATTAGGCGTAAACGCCCATCCTTACAGAAGACCGATTGTTTCATTTGCTGTGTGACCAGTTGCGTCGTCCTGTTGAAACCAAATGTCGTGTGTGTCCTCCACACGTGTGGATTTTCTGAGCCCCTCTTTATGCAAAATTCTCATCACACAATACGCAGTTGTTGAAACGTAGAATTCTTCAGCACGATGGCGGATTGATGTTGATGGAGGCTCAGCCATATTCTGAGCAACAACTGACCTCGGCCGTACGCGCTGTAAATGCACGTGCACGTGATGGTTTATCCAATAGCAATCCAGTTTCACGAACCCGCTTCACAAATTGCCTTGTAGGGATTTCATTTCTCCTGAATCTACTCTACTCTTTCTTTCTAACGTAAATTTCTTACATTTTGGATAGAAGACTCACCACTTTGAAAGTAAGTTTTCAATATTTATCAATTTTGTTCAAGCGTAAAGCCAACCATTTCGTAAATGTCAAACATTAAACTAATTTTCTGTCATAACACGAATTACGTAAGTGTTGTCACACTCAAAATAACCGGTAGTTCAAATTGCAAACGCTAAATGGACCACCCTTACCTGAAATTTACAATTTTTTCTTAAAGCCAACAACATCCATTATAATGTCAAAAACTATTCAATTGAATGTTTATAGAAACCAATACTTCTATTGCGTTCTTTGTGTTTGACTTCGTTCGAATATTCAATAAAAAAAATGTCAATATTAATTAAATAATATTCAAAATATTTACACAAAACGTCACCTTGTATTGAATATCTTTCCGAAAATAGATTTTGGTTGGCATTTATGGTCAGAGCAAGTGAACCGTCAAAATTGAGACAAAATAATTATTATTTATTTAGCAAATAAATAATTGAGTATATGTAAGGTATAAATAGTTTCACTAACATATAGTTTAGTACAGTGACATTCAAAATATAACTAAAATTAAATAATTTTTTTATAAAAAAAAACGAGTCGCCATTACGTTGTGCACATTGTTCCAAAAATCAACATTTATTTAACAAAGCACCAGATGAACTCGACTGTAATATTGTGAATATTTTAAAATAGTGGGGTAGGATTTGGTGGACATATAATTTAACTCCTTCCCCCTTCCCTACTAGAAAACTCGGAACTCCGATTATGCACATTAAGCCGTATTTTGTTGATGACAATTTAATTCTAATGAGTTTGAAGTTATTTTTGCTTAACAAAATGTCCAAGAATTAATGTTTGAAGTTTTTTTTTTATTTTTTATGTATTGGCAAAATGAAAAAAATTATTTAGTTTTGTTATAAATTATATATTTACTAATAAGACTTTCAAATCAATTAAAAAAATTAAAACCTCGTTGATTTGTAAGCTTCAGATCAAAATCAATACTCTTTCAAATGTGATTTCGTCATTTTATCATCGAAATACCAACTTTTAAAAGTAAAATAAAATTGTAAATAACTCCCATAACTTTGGGTTACTAAATTCCGCCGAGGAATTATTCAGTGCAATTTTTGTTGTAAAATGAACTCCAAACAAAATACTATTGAATAATTCACAACAAAATACGGCTTTAGGTGCTAGTCTCTAATTAGATCGAAAGTGCAAAACCATTTTGAGCATTTAAGCTCATTCAACCCAAGTTGTTGTATTCGTTGGGGCTTTAAACGACATTTCGGCACGATACTATTGAGGCTAACTCTCTAAATTTTGTTTCTTAACGATTTTGACTATTCAATCATGCGGTGATTCCCTAAATTACATTATTTGAAAATAAATATAACGAAAATGTACTTTATCGATAATCTCCGCCAAGGAAATATATTTTATCAAAATGTGCGGAACAAAAATCTAAATTTCGAAACATTAATTGCAAAAATAAATCAAAGTTTCAAATTGTATCTTAAAGGGTATTCAGATTTTTTTATGCCTGGTAGAACTTCAAATTGTAAAAAATAAAACAAAAAATTAAATTTTTATGAAAAATATACTCTAGCACTCTAGCAGATCTCAGTATACTCTGGCAAATCATCATCAATAGTCTCACGTTTGACGTTACGGTCAATGGAGATCGTTACCGCACCATGATTAATGATTTTTTGTTTGAAAAAATGAATGACATTGATCCGGACGAGATGTGGTTTCAACAGGATGGTGCTACGTACCATACGGCAACCATTGACTTATTAAAATTTACATTTGGCGATAAGTTGATTTCGAGAAATGGACCTGTCAGTTAGCCTCCAAGGTCGTGCGATTTGACACCTCTCGATTATTTCCGATGGGGCTACGTCAACTCACTTGTTTATGCTGATAAACCAGAGCAACAATTGACGCCTTGGAGGCCTGCTTGGTTCGTGTTATTCGTGACATACGACCAGCAGTACTCGTAAAAGTGGCCCAAAATTGGACATCAAGAACAGCCGCCCATATGTCCGAAATCATTTTCAAATATTAATGTCATGTATTGATCTTTAGAATTTAGAAAAATTTTTGGGTCAGTTATTCAGGTGTTTTTCAGTAACAGCCAGAACATTTTCCTCAATTTAATATTGAGTTCTTTCTTTGTTTTGACTTGCTCTTTCCATCTAAACCTGGTATCTATAATGTGATCCCCAGGTGTATTCGCAAATGGCATCTTTCTATTAATAACTACTGGTCCCAACATATTTGATCAAATATGCGGTATTATACATGCAATGAATTTTCATTTGTTATAAGCTTAATCCGCTTAATTTTTTGTAGTTTAGCTGTGTATTCCTCAATATTGTCCCCAACTGGCAGAATCGCAGTATCGATATTGATGTATGGTTGAATGCTTCTCTCTAAATCTGAACTGATGGAGATAAGATTTGTCAAACAATTTCGAGGTTATTGGAAGATGTGAAATTGGTCGGTAAGATTTTCTATCATTCAGCAGCTTGTCCGGTTTAGGATTCATTATTACTTTCGCTACATTCCACTCCCTTAGTGCGTATTTGTTTTTCTGAAAGTTGCAGTAACTCAATATTTAGTTTCAATTGAAATGTAAACAATGTTAGTAACTCTATATCAATACAAACTCTTGCTTGGCCTATAGTCAGAGAATGTCGGGTAAGAAGGCCAGAATGCTAAGTTGATTGAAAATATTACCAAGTACGTGAACATCTCTATGGGAACGGTGGTATTCTGTAAAAAATAACATACAGTAATTCCATCTGAAATGAATTTGCTTGGCAATAAACACACTATTTGGACTATATCTAAAATCCGTGGCACAATATTTACAAAATACTTTAAAAATCAATCCAATTGGAAAAATTACAAAATTTAACAGCATATTTTTCTGTTATTTCTTCACTCTCTAATCTACCTTCAAATTTATTAAAATCCTCACTATGATGAAAGAATGAAAAATAACGATTTGCAAGGTACTACTATGTGACCTGCAAGTTTCATCCAGGACCTGACCTATTTTGTGGCATCTGCAAGGAATGTGTCCTGTTGGTGCTCCACATACGATCTTGCTTTCTTCGAGAGCTTCCCTAGCTCTTTTCGTATTAAAGTTCAGGAACACCACCACGTTACCCTTGTTAAAACCACATAATGATGCGATGGTGCGATAAAGGGTTTGATCGCACCGAGTTTGATTGTAGATCTGCTTTTAGAACGACCTTGTTCCAGTTTATGCCAGTTATACCAGTTTATTCAGGGCTTCGTGGTACTCGTAAAGCATTTTGGATCTAAAGCACTTGATTAATGCTTTAAGAGTTGCTTGACTATCAGACAGAGCTGCCATTTTGGGCGGAAGACGAGAAGCGACATTTTGTCTCTTTTTCTATGTTTAAATTTGAACGCTTGTTCCTTTAGTCGAAATTATTTATTTTATTGCTGCGATCTCAGCTTGCCAACCTGCAATGTCATTCTATTCCGATTTGTATTTATCTGTGTCACTCGCCACAGTTTTACGTTGCGAAATATTACATACTAATATTGTATACTAATTGGCTCCGATAGGAGTCTAGAGAAAGTAATGCCGTATAAGCGGGATAGTATACTAATTTATTTGTAGAAATAGAGGCAAACTTCTCAATGCCTCTTCAGATTGGTTTCCTTTAAATTAAATTTCTTTGTGATAGTAAGAACTTGCTTCAGGGCAACTTTCTTTACGGCTATATATGTAGTGTTAAACCAAGATACGCAGGTCTCTGGAGTCTGGCCAGTTCTGCTACTGCTGTTTTTGCTCTGTTTTGTTCTACCATGCAGCCACAGCTAGGTTATTCCTGGACAAATCATCTGTTTGTATATCCAGCTGTTTGCTTTTGAGCTAAGGCATCAGGTTCTACCAACCTTTTATGTTGTTGTTTTTATTACTTTCACAATGTGTATTTATCACCTTACTTTTTTAAACAACGTAATGGCCAGGTACCTTGTTGTTTTGTTTGGGTTAATTTTAAATCTTGTACCATTTCCAGGTGAGGAATTTTCCATCATTTCTCCCACATTGAAATCATGTTAGCCCCTAACTATTATGGATATGTCGTCGGCATATCGATTTGTAATGAAGCTGACCTCTATAGATCTGTTAGTAGTTCATCCACAACTAGTAACGATAACAGGGGTGCTAGCACTCCTCCATGTGGGTAGCCACTGGTAGCACCTATTTTATAGGTTTTCTTTCCTAAGTTGACAAATATTTCTCTGCTCACCAATTAGCAGTCATACCTCTTTATGGTATGAATGTCACCTTTACAGGTTTCGATTGCCAAGGTAAGTAGCCATAGTTCAGGCTAGCTGCGAATATTTTAGATAACAGCATTTTTAAAATGTCTCTCCCTTCTTGAAGTAATAAGAACTCCATCAGGGCCAGGTGATTTATAGGGTTTGGAAACCATTAATGCCCATTCCACCCTTTCTATCATGGTTATTTTCTGTGCACAACCATTCCTTCCCTAAGTTCTGCTTTTTTCATCCTGAAGGGTTGTTGTTCCATCACTATTTTACAGAGAGGCTAAATTATCTGGTGCACCTCTTGAGTATTTTGGACTCAATTTGGCTTTCATAGAAAGTCATCCATGAACTTTATTTTGACCGTTTGATCTGATCCGAATCAAATCATAATTCAGACTGCTTTTATCAACACAAAAATTGTTAAATTAATATTTTTGGATCAAAATGTTGATTCCAGTGGCATGTTGGTTCAACATTTTGATCCAATACTCAGAATATTCAGGTTAGCAAAATTAAAATTTGAAATTTTAAGATTAGCCATAATCAGAATATTGATTTTTTGACCTACACACATACTAGAAATTTTTTGTAAATGGAAGTTTCGGGACTTTCACAATTTCAACCTATAGCATCTACATAATTTTGTAGACTTTTATTAGAAGAGGAATAGGAAATTAGGGACTTACCATGTTGTTAATTGGAATTTAAAGCTATAGGAATCATATGAAAATAGATAAAATTTTAAAACTATCTTCAGAATGAGAGTTTTGCGAAACTGTAAAGCTAATACTAAGAGAAATACACTGTAAAATTTTATTTTATTTTTCCAATCGAATACGAATATTGCAATTTCAGGAGTTTTGTAAATTTGGTCTACACCCTCTAAACTTGTAGATCTTTTGTATAGTAGCAACTTATTAGGTATCGATAGCTCTGAATATCTTCCAATTAGCCAATACAAATTTCTATATTTAATGTTAAGTTCCTCCTTTTTTTTTTAATGTGCTCTTTCCATTTTAACTTAGCATCATGGAACTTGTTTGGAATTTAATTCTATATTGGTATCCAGTTAAGTATTTGATTAGTAAAATTAACGTGCGTTGATTTTTCCTCATTTAGCTTAATGCGCCATTTTTTGGTTCAGTTACTTAGTTGGTGCGTAGCCCGTTGCAATTTTCTGGTTGCTTCGTCTACTTTATAACCAGTAGCTAAAATTGCAGTATCGTCCGCGAATATTGTTATTGTTGTCCCGCTTGTGTTTTGTAAAGTAAATCAAAACTTTTGGGTGTAAATAAAAAACTGGTCCAGCACGCTACCTTGGGGAAACCATGCAGATAGCCTCTTTAGTTCGGAAAATTCTTCTTCACATGTAACGCGAAAATATCTGTTAGCAATATAAGATTTCAATATCAGGGTGCCATACTTTATCAAAGCAAATTTTATTATTTTCAAGTGCATCTTCAATAATACTTGTAATCCTGTGAACTTGCTTTATGATGGAGTGGTTTTCTCGGAATCCGAACTGATGTGGTGGTATTAGCTTTCTCTCAAGTATTATAAGTTTCATCTTTCATCCTATTGTATAACAGTCTCTCAAAAATTTTCGAAAGACTGGAAGCAGAGGAATTGGCCTATATGACTTTTTATGATTAGATGGTTTTTTCGGCTTTGGTATTATAATTATTTCTGCTACTTTCCATTGCAGAGGTACATATTTCAGTCGAAATGAAGCGTTGATTATAGGAAGAAAATGCTTTCATTATTTCACCTGTAATTAAATCATAGCCAGGAGTTTTTTTCGTATTTAATTTCGTTGTTAATTTCATCTTTCAACTCTCGTATAGTAATATTATAAAGTATTATTATTAAATTATAAAGTTACAGGTGGTATTTACACGTGGAAAGTTTCTTCAAGATGAGCTGCGAAAAGTTCTGCTTTCTGCTTGGCACTTGTTACCCAATTATTTCCCTCGTCATTTTTATAGGCGGTATTTGACAAATTTGGTCTTTTTAATTCATAGAGTATACTCAGATTCTTTATTGTCTGTAAGTCTACGAAGATAACGGATGACCGATTCATTTTTCAGTTCTCTAATTCTTTGCTTAAGCTTATTGCAGAGCTAATTAAAAATAATTTTGCTCTGTGGTGATCGGTTTCTCTGCCATGTTTTCCTTCCTTTATGTTTTTCATTAACCTGATCTCGACTGGATAAGTGAAATTATTACGCTCCTTGTTTTGGATTACAAGGGTACTATCCTATGCTAATTGTTGTATATTATTGATTAATAGTTCCACTTCATTGTCCTTCAACTGTCCTTCCACTTCATTGTCCTTCAATTGAACCGGATGTTTAATTGGTACAAGACGATTGGTGTTCAACCAATTTCCTAAATAATTCCTAATTGGTTTTGTTATTTGTTAGTCTAGGTGGATTTTCCTTCTTAACAATCGTGGAACTAACAGTCATAGTGACGGGCGAGTGGTCCGATGAGAAACTTTCACTATTTTCTAGAAAAACGTGGTTTTCGGATATCTCTTGTAATGTAGAAACCAGTTAGATCCGGAGTTTTCGTTGGGTCTGTAGGCCAATACGTTGGTTTTCCTCCTGAAAGAAATTCTTAATTGAAAGCTCGACCTGCGGCGTATAGTTCTCTACCCTTTGGAGTTGTTAATCTTGATCCCCAGAAAGTATTTTTTGCATTAAATATCACCTCCAATGATATAATTAGATCCTACCTGGTTCTATAACTTTTTATAATCCTCTTTATTTAAATTATGTCTTGGAGAACAATAAATTGAACAGACACTGAATATTTTTGTTGTTGTTAAGTTGAATGCTGATAGTAGCTACTTAGATACTTTCTTCTTCAATTTTTATTCCCTCATGATGTTGAATATTTTGTTTCACAAATATTGTTGATCCTCCCCTTGCTCTTTCTGCTGGATGTAAAGTAAGATTTTAGTAAGATGGCTTTCTGATATTAAACATATACCAATATTTTTAGTATTTAAAACGATTTCTAACTCTGGAATGTTTTGTATTATTCCATTACCATTCCAGGTTACAATTCTTAATGTTTTATTTATCATATTAGTTTAGTATAATATGGATGTTATGACATCCACTGTTTCTCGGCTATTTAGTCGCCTGTTTAAAGCATCTATGGATCTCTCTTGTTTTATAAGCCGTGTATTTAGCGCTTCAATGCTTTTCAATATTTTTTCTAGCATAGAGATATCTTTGGACTCTTTGGTATTTACTGATTTGTGTAGGGTCGTACTTTATAGCCCAGATGCCACCACGTTCGAAAACGACCAGCAATCAGTTACTTTACTTGATATAGTAAGAGAGTAATTGTGCTATCAAGATGGGACTTGCGTTAGAACTTATTACAAATTAATTACAGTTCACTAAGTGTAAGCAATGTCTACTCGACGTTCTATTCAAAATTTGGTGGCGGTCAGGTAAAAAAATTATTACAGATTTTGGAATTTTTGTTTGAATTTTAGTATGTTTCTTTTAAACGAAGTTGAATTTTACACAAATTAGCTACATTCTTTTTTTTGGTGTCTAAATTAATTCGGCGTAATAAATTATGGACTAGGTTTCATTATAGTGGGCTGATTTGCCTGGTGCAGCTTAAAGACACTAAGTAGAATGAACTATATAAATGTTTCAAAAACTAGATAAAACCACTGTACAGTTTACTACATTTACTATATCACATACAAAGTATTCCTCGTGTAGGAAATTAAAATCCAATTCGTATGAATTTAAATAAAAAAATTGTATTAATTAACACATATTATTTAGATAGTAATTAGAATTTCAATTTAGCTACTTGCATTCCTACTCGTATAACAACTATAATTACTGTTACAAAATTTACAATTGACGGATTATAACGTCAACGATTTTTGGTCCGCACGTATAAGCGATGTATATAGACTATATATATTTTTTGCATTTCGTTAAACAGTCCAAAAATAATCATATTCAATCAACCACAAATCCCAAAATCATCGTCACAATATTGTATTCCCCTGTGGAACTAGAGCACATTATCACCGCACTATCACCAAAAAAAAAAAAAAAAAATCTGTATAAAATTCCGAATTAATTCATATCTGTCAAATAGAATTTGTCACTCAGTGCGGTATTGTTTGGTTGAAATACATTTTTCTTTTTTTTTGTTACAAATCGATTAAAATATTTTGCAACAAAAAAAAACGAATTTGCAAATCGCATATACATACAACATATGTACATACATATATACGAATGTGACAAGTATTTATGCAAATATTTGCATATTACCATTGTTATCATCGCGATATTTAATTATCACATTTCAATAATTACATTAATAATTTTAATCAACTTACTTGTTGTGTATGTGTGTCTGTGTGTGTAGTTGAGAATTGAAATATGCGAGAATTAATTTGTGCGATGTGCGATTTAAATTTGTAACAATTTAACAGCAAGGTTATTATTGTTATGATGGAGGTTCATATTATTAAAGTCGTTGTCATTCATATACAATTATGTACTTCTATATACGATGTGATGGCGTCTTTTTGAAATGGTGCAAAAAAAAAAATTATAAATCGAGCGATGACAAAATTGTTGAATGTTCAACACTATCAATCACAATCACATCTACCCATCGATGTCAATCGATCACGTAACCGAAATTTATAGAAAATAAAAATTTTTTTTTTGAATTTTTTGTGATTTGTGTTGATTTCACAATACAAATTCTATGCAGATTTTGGAAAACGTAAATATCAATTTTATTTTTTTAGTTGCACATAAACCAATTTTGATTTTCTGTTAAATATAAAAAAAAAAATTGAAAATATATTTTGTGCACACAATGGGATTTCGTCGCTTTGATAAATTCACAATGCATAATGGTTCAGAATTAATTAATTTTGATGTTATATGCATAACACTGGATTTATGGATGTGTGTTATCGCAAGTAGATATGTACATATATTGTTGAGAAATGTTTGATGCGATTTCTATAACTTAATTAAAATTTCGAAATCCATCACATGAAATAAAATTTTGAGATTTAGAAAATTCTAATTTCAACCTGTAGCCGTGTACAAATAGGGATACTGTTCAGAAGCTTTCAAAGGACATTAAATCCACTAGCCGAACAGTCTCTAAATAATGTATGTATGTGTTGGTATTTATTTTTAAAAAAACGATAAAAATGGCGACTTTCGATTTAATTTAGATGTATTTTTTGGATTACGAGTATCCTCAGTAGCGGCGCGTGGGTTTATTTTAATATGAGTACTAAATACCAGCAATATACTGTTACGTTTTTGCCCTGTCAAACAAGGTTCGATCACTGGATTGTGAAACGAAACGATGTAAATTCTACATCACACTTAATTTATTTATTTCCATTAATTACACTAAACACTAATTTAATTGTTTCACTTATTTAACTTAATTATTTAACTTCACAATAATTATATTATTACACTTTAAGAACACTGTGTTTTTCTTTAATAACACTTAACTTCACTTTTTCCTTTTTATTACTATTAGCACACTCACGGCTAAAACACAACTAACTTACTGCCAAATGTTTATCGCGTATTTATACCAAATATTCTAACCTTCTAGAAATCTCTACAATATTCGAGAGTGTCTAGTTTAGTCTAGACACATCCATTTTATCTACTTTATGACAGTTTTACATTTACGATAGTGTCGCTACTCAAATAGAGATGTCGCCACGATCGTAACATTACCTAATCCTGTTTCGTCTTTCTTAATCCGGTAGACCACGTCATGTATTTTGTTGATGATGTATACGGCCCTTCCCATGAAGGTTGCAGCTTCGGTGATAAACACTTTTTCCGTTGTGAATTGCTACGCCATACTAAATCTCCTACTTTGTTCGAAGTTTCAACCCATCCGCTGGTTGTAGTCTTCCCTTAATAATATCTTCTCGTATAAATGTTCCCGCCGCTCATGTGTCTATGGTTATATTACAATTCTGCCCGTCAACCTCACCTTTAACTGTTAAACCGTCTTCACCTCGTCCCAATCTTGTTATTGGGATGGAATAACAGCTGACTCTCCTCGTCCAACTGCTTCTATATGCACCTGTTCTTCCTTCTTGTTCACAATTTTCTTACTATCCGATCCTCGACGCCCCAGAGATCGCGATTCCGCCCGTCTCCACCTTGTTTCCCGACAGTCCCGTGATATGTAACCCGTTTCATCACATGTCCAAGTTGGTTCTTTCCTAATACCTTGGTGTCCTGTCGCTCCTCCTTGGCGAAAACTTGATGTTCACTGATGTAGGAGATCGTGATCTCGGTCGTCTCCTTCTAACTTCACGGCAATCTCGTGAAATATGACCCATCCTGTCACATGCCCATCACCTTATTCTACTGCCACCTTCCCTGAATCTTGGTATCGACCGCTCGATGTTCGTTCTCACCTCCATTTCCACCAGTCGCACTCCAAGTGACGGTTTAATGATGGCCTGTGAGCAGTCTCATTTATTAACGCAGAAGCGATGGTCTCGGCAAACGTCGCCTTAGGTGATAACATCACTGCTTTACGTGTTTCCGGATACCGTATTCCATCGATGAATGCGTCCACCTTAATTCTCTTCATGTAATCGGGAGATGTATTCACATGTGCCAAATGCACTTTAGCTCCATTCGATACATCTCTCGTTTATGGTCACTTTCATACTTTCGATCCAGCGCCTTCATTATTTCGTTGTAATTACTACGATCATGCTGCGGAATAGTCTGTAGTGTTTCAGGCGCTTCTCCTTTACGAGCCACTATTAACCCTGTTCCACGATTTACATCCTTCCAACCATTTTGAGTAACCGTTGTCTCAAATTGAAATTTGAAAACCGAAAACGATGTTGTGCCATGGAATATAGGTGTTTTAAATTTCATTGCTTGAATTGGAGGAGATACTGGCGACGTTGTTCCGTTAACTTCGATACATAGAAGTTTCATCTCGAAGCCTAGAACTTTCTCTTGTAACTTTTCAACTTGTTCATTCCCATCCATAACTTTCTGCTCCAACCCTTGGATGTCTTTTTGTAATTTTTGTTCTATTTGCTCTACTTCTTCATGTAAATTGGTATACATTAATTTCATTGAATTTTTCGTCCATTTTGTTATTGATCTTGCCCACTGACTGCTCCATGCGCTCTTTTGACCTATTAATTTCTTTCATTTCCTGATTATGTACCAATGGTACCGATGCAACCTCCACTACCGCCTCTTTATTTTCACCATCCACTTGGTCCTCTTCGGCATGGTCGAAAAATGCTGAATCATCAAAATTATAGCTAGCCGGACCGCTACTCTCCATCTCCAATGCTTGAAGTAATCGTTGCTTCAATACATTTTTCTGGCCGTCCGTTGACAAACCACGCCGCCCCAACTCCTCCTTTAACTCGGAAAGCGTTAACTCGTCTAGAATCATCTTTTAATTCACAATCAGACCGCTGTCACTTATTGTTTCGTTTTTGCCCTGTCAAACAAGGTTCGATCATTAATTATTTAACTTCACAATAATTATTTTATTACACTTTAAGAACACTGTATTTTATTTTATAAACACTTCACTTCACTTTTTCCTATATCACACTCACAGCTAAAACACAACTAACTTACTCCCAAATGTTTATCGCGTATTTATACCAAATATTCTAACCTTCTAGAAATCTCTACAATATTCGAGAGTGTCTGGTTTAGTCTAGACACATTCATTTTATTTACTTTATGACAGTTTTACATTTATGATACGTCGCTACTCAAATAGAGATGTCGCCACGATCGTAACAATACATATAAATTTTTCGTTTTTGGAGTTTAACATTGTGTCCAAGATTATTGCAAAAAATTTATAAATTGTATTGAATAACATTAATTGGTGGCGAGATAAGTAAGTTTTTGGATAGACGCCTGTCGTGAGTACAACGACTAAAACAACTAAAAATAGTTTTACAATCAAAAATTTGTCGGACAAATGCATTACCATTTATCACATATAGAAATCAAAAACTGCTCTACTCTGACAGCAATACCGCCTGACTAGAAAGAATACAGTAGTCAAAAATACAATCAATTAATCAATCATTATTATTGCACTAAAATAAATATAAAAATTTACTAAATGTCAGTCGACCCAACCCCAATAGTAAAACACACAAAAATTTATCTTGCATCAATGCTAGGTGATTTTTCGTGTCTTTTACTATGTGAGTGCTTCAGAAGGTTGACTAAAATTCGGTAATTTTAAAATTTAGTTTAGTCTTGGACAGTATTTATACGACAGAACTGATTTGAATTTTATTTAGATTAATTAATTACATAATTAGAAACGTAATAAAAAAATTGCCGTTTAAAACTGTTCACTGAAATTTTACTTTCAATCTTCGGTTTTCGCATCGAAATTTTCATTTCAATATACATACTTACTTAATTTCGATTCAAAGGTCACCAATCGACCAATGTTAGTCAACTTATTTACATAATAATAATAATCAATTGGTTTTTATATTGTCTAAGACAATCTGAAGAGGCCAAGTCGTTCTTTACATCCATCGTCGCCTGCAACGATCTCTGCACCTACCATATGGTAGCTCACTTTTGAGAGATCACTGCACAATTCCTGATCATTCTGATCAGCACGCAGAACATGACCGCGCCAGCGTACTCTCCGAGATCTTATTTCATGTACAATATCGGGGATCATCATCAGATCTCTGATTTCGATATTGTACAGAGCTCGGTATGTATCATCTATCTCGCGTTTTGGGCCGTAAATTACACGCATGATTCTTCTCTCAAATGTTAACACCAAGGTCAGTAAAGTGTCCACTCGTGAACGCATGAACACCAAGGTCAGTAAAGTGTCCACTCGTGTCGTCAAGTACTGCGTCGATGTTGACACAGAGGTTTCCATCCCGGTCTTGAATGGCGGTTCACGCAGGCCTGAAAGTATGGTGTAATCCGGTAATTCCTTTAAAAAAATTACGCAAACTACGCTCATTCCTGAGTTCTTCAACACCTCTGCCTCTACAATCTTGGAGTATTCCTAGATGTATCTGGCGCATTCTATAACCTGTGGTGGCCCAGCATATTGTGGGAGCTAAAGAGATTCAATTTCTCATTTAATCTCTATACCATCATTAACAACTATTTTTCTGAAAGAAAAGCCACTGTTATTTCAAGCCATGGCACACTTGAAGTCCAAGAAGTAGCATTCGCGGACGATAAGGTAATGCTTTTTGCTGGGAACTCAAGACAAAGTATCCATGAAAAAGCGCAACTAGCCATAGACAGGATGGGAGACTGGTGCAAAAGCTTTAAAATGGAGATATCCTATGAAAAGACAGTTATGATCCAACTTAAAAGTTCACTGGACATTAGGACCCCACCATTGGTTTCCATACATGGCCAAAGAATTAAGATGGTGAAAACTGTTAAATGGCTGGGAGTTGACATCGATGAACGACTTGGAGTAACTTCACATGTCAAAAGAGTCGCGGAAAATAGTAAGAAGGTTTTCGCTGTGCTAAAACGAGTTGCTAAAGAGAACTGGGGCCTCAAGCAACGTACACTATCAATAATATACGAGGGCCTTGTGGTATCGCGTGCATGGGCAGACAAAATTAACTGCCACCATCGACGTATACTAGTTAGTGCCCAAGGAAGTATCTTGTTCGGAATTACCAAGGCATACAGAACAGTGTCAACTGACACCGTTCCTGTCTTGGCCGGGATGATTCCTATTGATATACTCTTAAATGAGAAAATTACCTACTACAAGATAAGGAAAAGACAAAACATGAGCAACGGAAACGTGATAATAGAAGGCGATCAAATTCGGCCAAACACCATTCTCGCTTGCTCAAGAGGAAAACGAGAAAAGCGTCTATAGCAATATGGCATGATAGATGGTCGCACTCAATGGATGGCAGAATAACATACATACATACGTATAGTTATCTGCCAAACATTGAAGCGACATTAGAGACAAAGATTCCTCTAAGCGTATGGTTTACCCAAATGTTAATGGGACATGGAAGAATGGCCTCCTATATGCACCAACTGCGTCTAGCAAACTTAAGTACCTGTGAATGCGGACAGGGCGAGGATACCATAATCCTATATGACTGTGATCTAGCTCAAGAAGCTAGAAATCAACTTATAACAGACTCAAGAGTTGAGTGGCCAGCAAGTAAACTAACTTTAATGCTGCCAAACAATCTCAACTCTTTCAAGAAATTTTGTGATACCGTCTTGAGCGATAGGTAGATAAAAGAATTAGTACACAATATTTTTATCTTAAGAAAAATTTTAAAGTTAGTAAATAGTATAGACGAGCAGGCGCCTCCTCGATGGCAGGGATGGTAACAGGGTACCTTGGATAAGCATACCGATATAGTAGTAATATTTTAAGAATTGTAAGTCCGCGTTGGAGATGTTAAAGGCACAACCAACTGGGAACATTTTCTTCGTATCAAAGCAACACCTCAAATGAAATGAAACGAAAACACCTCTGCCTATCGGTTCTTTCAGAACCTCGCCCTTCCACCATTCTCGCTTCTTCCGTCTACAAATCCGCTTAGCTGCCCTTCTATAGCAAGAGCAGCCTTGATTTTCTTCGCGATTGTGAGACGTTGTTGCATTTCATTATGGGCTATATTTTGTTGCTGAACTGCATGACGACACTCGTCATCAAACCAATCATTCTTGGGTCTGACTTTTACTATACCTAAAATCTGTTGAGCATCACTGACAACCAAAGTTTTCAGTATCTCACAGAAAGAGTTTACGCAGTCAGACTGATAATTAGCTCTTTCAATGTTGTCGCTAACAAGATCGTGATATCGTTTCTTTTGATCCTCATTAATCAAACCTTCACATGCGAAACGTCTCATGCGTTTCGCTGTGTTCCCAGACTTGTACGAAAACTTTCATCGTAGACTTGCACCAACCAAATGATGATCGCTGCCTACGTATAAGGTTGCTGACCGATAGAGATTTACTTAAATTTTTTAATTAATTTAAACTTTATTGTGACGATTCGTATTTTTTACTTCAAATACAAGTGCAATTTTTTAATTTTAATTACACCAAATTGTTTGAAAACTACTGAGATATTTTGATACAAATTTACGGTCAATGATTACAAAATCACTAAAATATGTACTTCAATAAATCATCAATCGAAGATCTGCTTAATCTTATTTCGAAAACGCGAACATCTGTACACGAAGTTAAGGTATCATCCTCCTCAAGGCGGTCCTCATATATAACATCGAGGCCTAACTTTATGCTATGAAGATCTCTGATGATCCTTAAAACGACCTTGCCGCATCAGAATCGCAACCGACTGACCTCAAATTGGTGTCGCTAATGAAGTTCTTCGCATTGCGACAGCTAGAAGTATAGCAAGCCCTTTTACCCTAAAATTTATCAAAGCGTAGCTCCTTATAACTTTAACACCGGTTTAACAATTAAAAGGTAAAGGAGCCACGTGTTCAGGGCCAAAAGTTAATTAGAAATCAACTTTAGCTAAACAATCCACTATCCACTTTTGTTGGAACAAAGAAGAGTAATGAAATATTTGCAATACTTGACAAGTTTGCAAACGGTTAAGAGATTATTTAATGGAATGAGTACAGCTTTGCTACTTCTACAGCGAAATTTGGAGGCTCAATAAGACTATGATCAGCAATATTGTGTTTGCTTGAAAAACTGTTCAATGTGTATCCAGACTACCAATCCATCTCAGATCATACCAAGTATACTATGGATTCCTAATCCAGTAATGAGGTTAGACCAAGAGCCATCTGAAAAGAAGACCATTGAACTTATGGAACTTTTAGGCAGTACCTAGAAGAAAATTGTGTAACTGAAACAAAGAAAGAATACAGCGATATTTAGTAGAGCACTAAGATTGGATATAGAAACCTTTAAGTTAACCACTGGCTACCATGCAAATATAAGCGTAAAATAATAGCAAAAGGAGTTAGGGCCACCAGGAGAGTTTACTATCTAAGATAACGCAAAGCTGCTGGATCGGTGATAGGTTAAATCTATTCCTCCAAATCTTTAAGAGAATTAACTCTGTCTTAGATGGATGAACGTGGTTTCGCAATATACCATGCCTCCACAACTGTTAAGACATGTTGCGTTTGGCTGAAACTGCAGCTTAACAAGTAAATTTTCGAGATCATTCAATCCTAGTGTTAAGTTTAAGCGTTAAAGTTTCACAAGACTTGCATATTATGTAAGCATGTTTCATGTTACTAAATAGGGAAATAGGGAGCCCGGCAGCAACATCATCTGGTTTGTCAATGTCACCACCAAGAAAATAAACAGAAAGATTCAGCTCGTATAACAATTCTTAGCAAAAGTTTCATTGACTCTCGTAGAAGTTAATCACGAAGCTCTGTGAGTCGATCTTAAAATTATTTGACATTTTTTTGTATCACTATCGCAATCAATCTATCGCTGGATTATTTTTCAGTTGTCTAACAAATTTCCTTAACCAGTTGATGCAAGTAAATTAATGTCCTTACTTGACTGAATTTCGCTGGGTGAGGTAAGTACCACTCAAAAGAGGTTATAGCATAATAAAACAGAGACAATCCCTTGTGGTTAATGTTACTATTATACCTCAAATCGAATGAAGAGCATTAGTCACAATATTAGGAAGCTTTTCTAAGAGAAAAGGTTTAGAATAATCATACGGCAAATAAACAAAAGCGGGGACTAGTTTATAGCAGGAGTTAGCAGATACCAAATTAATGAGCACATCTGTAAGATGAGCCGAATAACAGTCTTGAATAAGAGAAACACTAATATTGTTGCCAATAAATATGCACAACTTTCAGCAGATTCTACATTTAATGTTATTAACAGTTCTAAGGTCAGCTCGAGTACATCATTGGCTTAATTAAAAGATAGACAAATTATCACAACATCAATAATTCAATTCAATACCATCATAATTCATTAATTTGACGCAATGCAATCTATTTTGATACTAAAAATAAACATTATGTGGTTTAAACCAGTCATCCATTCCATGCTATATACTTATAACAACAATCTAATATTTAATCAATTCGCTAAATATAACGCACGCATGTAAACAAATTAATTAATTCATAAAAATATATATTTTGAACAACAATATAATAATTAAATTAAAAACTTCAATTAACGTTCATTTACAGTTCAATTATCAAAGATAACACGAATAAGAATAATGAGATATCAATTATCGTGACACCAGCGACGCCACTTCACAATAATGCACCGGCCGCCCAATTTACATTACATCCGTCGCAAGCGAATAATTTATTAGCGCTAGCCCATCACAACAATCATCATCACAATTCGGATAGTATATCGAATGCGAGCAGTCGACGAATGACGGCTGAAAAAGAATCGTTAAATGATTTTGTAATGGTATCCCGTCGGCCATCGGCCATTTTTAATGCATTTCGCCGACCCTCAAATGCGTTCATGATGCAACAAAAACGAATGATGGAGTGAGTATTTACACTGTAGTTTTGTTAATTTTATTTTATGATAATTTTTTTTTTGTAGATATTTAACAGGAAATAGTGGTAGCAAAACGTCACTAAATTATCCAAATGGCACGAATAAAATTTCATCTCAGGCTGATCTATCCAAAAAGAAAAATCGTCGTCTTGGAGAGTAAATATTAGAGTACAAACAGCTGATGGTATTCGGAGTTTTAACTTATTTATTTAACGTTTCAGTGATTCGCTGACCACCTCTTTATCGGCTTTTTATGCCAAATTTATAGTGGTCCTAGGATTTGCGTTACCGGTTACCGATATATTATCATATCGAGCGCCGGCATCATTTTACCAAGGATTTTATTTATATTTATATTTAGGAAGTGTTGGATTTGTAGGTTTTATGTATGTGGCACACTTAAGGAATCGAGCACTGTTTTCGATGTTAACTTATCGTGAGTATATAAAGCTATTTTTAAAATCATTTAATTCAATTATTTACAATACGATTTTAAAACGTGTGGACGTGGTGGAAGTGCTTAAAATGAATTTGAAATTGAATTGATTTCTATGTTATCTTCAAATTTAAATCGAATGAACAATTATGCTAACTCAACTAATTAAAACTTTTTTAAATACAAATTTTAACAATGCTTCCCATTTTTTAAAATTTAAACAAAATGGTAATATTCTTGAACCCGTTAAAATGACCTTCGCATTTTTTTGGTTCTTCTTGGTCACTAGCTCTAGCGGTGTTTAGAGAAAGCTGCGTCGGTAATCTAACCAGACGCTTAGATATTTAATACGGGGTACTGGCCTTATAATGGCCCCTTCTATGTGGAAGGTCATCGGAGAGAGGACTCTTCTACCTGCCATTACTATGGCTTCAGTCTTCTCTGCAACCAGCTGCATACGATGATTGTGAAGCCATCTAGAGATGGCTTCAACCGCAGCTTCCACTCATTTTACTACCTGGTGTTCGTGCTTCGCTGATACAATAAGTGCTAGGTCATCCGCGTAACCCACTAACTTAACACCCTCGGGCATATCGATTCGGAGAATACCATCATATAGGATATTCCAGAGCGTCGGGCCTAGGATTGAGCCTTGTGGGACACCACTGGTAATCTCTATCTGAGCTGTTATACCTTCTGATAGGTACGGGCTCACGTGTAGCTCTTTCAGCTTTTGTAGGATTATCTCCAAGGTTGCGCTATTAAATGAATTTCGTACATCAAAGGTCATCACTACCGGGATATTTCAGGTGTGACAAGATCCGGTCGCAGCCGTGTCTACTAAAATCATAACTTTTGCTAGAGCATTAGTCGTAGAGCGTCCCGGTCTAGCAAGTCCACCTGTTTTGTCTACTTCTTGCGCCGACGAAGTAGTAAGTGTTCCAAGAGTTTTCCGAACGTATCAAGTAAGCACAGTGATCGGTATGATGAGGATACACCGTCTGGTTTTCCTTTTTTTTAAGTAGAACCAGTCTAGCAGCTATCCAGTTGTAGGGGAATTTCCCTTTTTAAGTGATTCATTCATAGCGGCCTGGACTTAGTTTGGGTAGGTTTCCATAGCAAATCTTACAGCTTCTGGTGGAATCCCAGTGGTCGGGCACTCTTCTAAGAGTTTGTCTTAATTTTCGCCATGCTATTTCCAATTCTTCCGCAATGAACAACGGAGTCTCCTGCACTCGTATATCTTATGGAATACGGTGATGGGCTGGAAAGAGCTCACTCACAGCTGCCATTATGGTGTTTGCATCTAAGAGAGGTACTGTCCGACCAAATCTTTTAGTGACTGTCCTATAAGCATCTCCCCAGGGTTCCTGCTCCACAGTACTACAGAGGTCTTTCCAGCATTTCTTCGACCGATCGGAGTATTGCAGTTCTCATGTCTTTTCTAGCAATTTTAAGCTCCTGGTAGTAGGAAGCGTTGGTTTGACCGTGAGCACGCCTAGTTTCTCCTTGTAGTTCTAAAGTGCACCAATAAATACTTCTTTTTCCTTTCCTTTCCTTCGATTCGGTAGAGCTTCCTCGCATGCTTTCTTGACAGTTTCTACTAGCTGTGCAGTTGTTGTAACGCTAGAGGAGTTCAGGTAACAACGAATAACGCTACGAAAATGTGCTTGTTTTGCTGCTCCTACACGCCAGCAATTGCTGATAGTGTTGTTCTGTAATGACACGATAATATAGCGATGGTTGCTAAGGCTTTCGTATTCCAAATCTTGCCAACTCTTAAGTCGTTGGGTTATTCTTGCGGAGACGAAGGTTACATCCAGAAAGGAACCATAGCTGCCCTTTCAAAGGTTTGAACCTGCCCTGTGTTAAGGATCGAGAGATCACATAATGCAGCCCAGTCTGCTAAGAGTTGTCCTCTGGTGTCTAGTATACTTCTGCCCCACCCGGAGGATTTCGAGTTACAAACACCTGCAACAATTACGTCTTTGTTCTGGTTCCAAATAATCAAACTAAGTTCGTCCAGTCTTTGTGCGAAATTGCCTAGAGATTTGTTTGGTGAGAAATAACAGCTTATGATTACAATGTCCTGCAGTTACACCCAGACAACTCCTTTCCCTGCACCTGTCCTTGTTGTTACAGTGTCTTCTGACACTAAGCTTAAAGCGGTGTCTCCATCGAAATCTGGTATCCAACTTCCTCCTTCCAGCTTCGATCGATTCGGTTCGCTCACCAGGACCACATCTACATGCCTTCTACTGCGATGTGTGTTAAGTTGAAGTGTGTTCAGTTGATGCAGGCGCTTTATGAGTGACCACTTCTCCTGTACTTTGGTCTGGTCTATTTCCTAGAACGGGTACCCCCTCTGAGGTCTGCTTTGCTCGATGTATGGAGTATTTTATATCATTGCAGCCCTTTTTGATGTGACCACGAGAAAGATCTCGTATGTGTATAATAGCAATTACATTTTGATGCATGGCCTCTACACCGGCTACCCTTCCTACAATCGCCTCTCTAAGAGTCTCGCCTTTGTTCTTTCCGCCCTTCAACTGGGTTTTTAGGTCATCTGTTCTGTTTTTCCTCATCGCCGTTATTTCAACACCTATATCTTTTATGTCTACACTCGCCTTCACAGATTTCAGGAGGTCACTAATACGAAAATTTTACTGTAAAAATAAACATTATTGTTGTATTTGCTAGATAAGATAAACTACTCTTTACCAATTTCATTTCTAATTGAGTAAACCTCAATAACATTATCTTACTACTGAATCAGTGGTAGTATATGTACTCAGAAAGTCAGAACATATGCGAAAAAATTAATGTCATGTTATTGTATTAGAGATGGCCCCTGTTGTCGGGGGGCACTCAAATGTCTCGTAAATCTAAATTGCACGAACATGTTTCCCCAGAATACCACCACAGTATCCTTTGCTTGTCGTAGGAGGCGACTAAACGGTTGGATCGCTGGGCTGACGACCCGCCTACGTAAAAAAAGTGTATATAAAATCAACAAAAAGAAAAATGGATACCGCCAAAACAACACCGGACCCCCGCTCAAGTAGCCGGACACGAGATTTAGGATCGGCACGTGGAACTTAGAAAACCAGGAGCGTTAGAAGGCCTAATCACGTGTATGAAGCAGTATCGGCTGGAACTCGTTGCTCTTCAAGAAACTCGCTGGCCTAAAAGTGGAGACCATGTGTCGCAGGGCTATACGTTGTTCTACAGTGGAGATGACCTCGGAAATCTTGGAGCTGGATTTCTTCTTGGGCCGCAGGTAAAGAACGCTGTTTTGGATTTCTAAGCAGTCAATAACCGATTGTGTAAGCTTCACTTGCGCATGAAGTTAGCCAACCTGTCGATAATTTGTGTACATGCGCCCACAAAAGTCAGCCAGCCCCAAGATAAAGACTCATTTTACAATGACTTGGACGATCTGATGGGATCTATACCCGAACACGATATTAGAATGGTAATTGGGACTTTAATGCTAGGGCTGGCAGAAATCAGACCGACTTGTGTGAAAACATAGGTCCGTACTCCCGACACGAAACTGCGACCGATAATGGTGAGAGAATGATGTACAATGCAATTGCTCATGATCTTAGAGTAGCAAGCACATTCTTCCCTAACAAACACATACATCTAGAGACGTGGACACATCCTCGCGGAACTTCCCGCAGCCAAATTGACCATGTGTTAGTTTCTAAAGGACGGGCGCAGGTTGTGCACGTTATTTGATTATCGATCAGCAACCAAATACGTCGGCAGCGATCATCATTTGGTCGCTGCAAAGCTATGCTGAAAGTTCTCGTACAAGTCTGGGAACACATCGAAACGCATGGTACGTTTCGACTGTGAAGGTCTGATAAATGAAGATCAAAAGAAACCAGTCTGACTGCGTGAACTCTGTCTGGGAGGTACTGAAAACTTCGGTTGTCAGTGTTGCTCAACAGACTTTAGGTATAGTGAAAATCAGACCCAAGAATGATTGGTTTGATGACGAGTGTCGCCTTGCAGTTGAACAACAAAATATAGCCCATAATGAAGTGCAACAACAGCTCACAATCGCGAGGAAAAACAAGGCTGCTCATGCAAGAAGGGCAGCTAAGCGGATTTGTAGACGGAAGAAGCGAGAATGGTGGGAGGCCGAGGTTCTGAAAGTACAACAACTCAGCAATGAGCGCAGTTCGCGTACACCATACTTTCAGGCCTACGTCAACCGCCATTCCCGGACCGGGATGGAAACCTCTGTCTCAACATCGGCGCAGTACTTGACGCATGGAGTGGACACTTTACTGATCTGCTTGATGTCCATCATGCGTCACAGACTGTTGTTGAGCCACCTTTAATACAGACTGCGGAGATTTGCACTGAGGAGCCATCCCATGAGGAATTCACTAAAGCCATGCAGAGATTGAAACGAAACCGCTCACCTGGAGTGGACTGCATTAATTCGGAGCTCTTGATATTCGGAGGGGATACTTTGTGGAACTGTCTTTTCGACCTTATTCGATTAGTATGGCGAACCGAAGTTATGCTTGACGAATGGAAAGTCGGTATCGAAACCGTTGGAGCCAAATTGTTGATTCAGTTACATTTTTAATTAAATAATAGAAATTTATTTCGTTACAAAAACATTTTCCTACATCAAAAAATACTGCGAGGCTTTGCCGCTCTAACATAATCTTTCAAAATACCATGAAGATTTTTGGTATATGGTTTTTTGGCCATCCGAGATGTTTTGACAACGTGTTTGCGTGTAACAAGTGTTCTGGCCCACAAAATTTTCCTAAATAAACATTTAGAACACAACCAAATACATTTTCTACACATCTCCTATCACTGCTTAATCGATCGGTAAGGCTAACAATGAATCTTTCAATGTTCCTTGCCCAAACTGAAAACTTTAATACATAAAAACAAGGGTCTCACAATTAATACCATTCAAAAAGGCATATCCTAGATCTGTACCTCGATTCTGTTGCTTTTTTGAGACTATGAGACTATGAAACTGCCAAATATTTTGTATACGTACACTGTGTAGAGTATTTATATATTGTTATTGTGTGTTGTCATTTTTTGTATGTGTATTTGTTTTGAGAGTGTACAATAAGCATCAAAAATTATCGAATCGGTATAAATCATTTGATATTGGGCGATTTCATAATTGCTATTGTCACCAGCTACTCCAAAAACAGCCATATCACTGCCTCTATTCACATATTTGCAAATGTGTTTAATCGACTTCACAGAATTACAGTACTCAACATTTATGTGAGCCTGAAATACTGTTGACAATAGTGGGGAATAAGGCACAATCCAACGATTATCAACTTCAATGTCTTGATTGCGTATTTTAATTGTTATTGTATGGCCATTATCCTCCGGTGACCGACGTCGGTACAACGGGTATCCGGCGTCACCTGTAATTGTATCCGAAGTTAATGCTCTTGGATGCCGTTTTGTACATTTTCCATCGATCATGCATGGTGAATTCATATTTATTTGACCGCAATAAGGGCCATGGATCATATTTTTCGTGACAACGTCAAATAATTCTGGATCGCTGATTTCATCTGGAGTTTCAGCTGATATAATGTTATCAATTTGATCAGGTGTTATTTTACGAACCAGCCATATCAAGATGAGCGCGTGCGGCAGCCCTCTCTTTTGCAATCGACCTATCCAAAAATTCGCAATTTAATAATTAAATCCATCAGTGCTTTTACTTTCTGTCGAAATACACGTGCTGTTATATCGTGTCGATCGGTTAGATGCTGACCATCAAATAAATTGTTTTTTATGTCAGCCCACTGTAGATTGCATGTGAATGTTATGAATAGGTCGGGATGACCATATTTGCGAACGTATGACATTGCATCTTGCGTATATTCGTGCATGTGGCGCAGACTGCCAACATATGTCGATGGTAATATTGTTAAACGTCCGATGTCATTAACATTACCATCATTCCCTATTGCATCTCGCAAGTGTATGTAGTCTTGCGATCGCTTGAATTTTCGCATACATGTCAACAGCGTATTGGTGGAAAAGTTTGCCACATCGCATAATAAAGTTGCCTTCTTGTGGGCGAATCTCGAATCTATACAAATAATAATTCATCCCGCACTAGCTTTTTTTACTACCTCACGACCTATGATGAATACATTATCAGAAAATTAAAATCATGTCTTCTTGTTTTGAAATAAATTTCGTATTCTATCATTCGTATATTGAAATGATAGCCGCCGTCACCTTTCCAGTGCAACAATGGATATTGTAATGCATCATAGCTGCGGTGAAGCTCTGAAACACGCTGTAATTCTTCATTTCTTCGATGTAGCACAATATCGCGAGATTGAAACAAACATTAAATCGTTTCGCATGCTCTCCAAAGGGCGTTTTGTCAGCCCTGATAACGATTCTGTGATCATCAGATGGCATACGATCGAGAGCGGTTTTAAACAATCGAATTAATTCATTGCGCTGATGTAAGAATGTTTGAAGTTCAGAAACAATTTGTCGCCTTGCACGCGCAGCAATTCTACAACGCCGATCCAATTCACGATTTGCATCTCTGATAAAATAGATTTGCAAAAATTAATGATCAGCATCAGGATATGGCAATAAGGAACCAATTCGATGATAAATCTGACCTTGAATCTGTAATATTTGTGAAATGTAATTAGATGCTGGGTCAGAATTCTTGAACACATCAAAAAAATTGCTGCTCAGATCGAATTTTTCATGTGATATTCCGCATGAAGTAATCACCTTAAACGTCGGTATGAAATTGTCTCTTACAATTTTGGTCGCACCAAAAGAAGTCATTTGAAATGCCACATTGTATTCTTGAATAGTTCGTCTCGATGCTGGATTTAATGGATTTGGATCTACCGATCTATGACGACGTGCGTTTCGTAATTGTCGTACTTGATTTTGTTGTGGGTGTTCCTCTACACTTTGCGCTCTTCTTTGATTAAATCTATAGGTAGAATTACGCGTACGTCGACCTATAGTTGATCGTCTAGTTGGTGGCATTTTTTTTATAAATCAATGAAATTAATTCAATATGGGTAAGGATTCTTTATTTAAGAATAATTCAAAAAAGTATTGTTGTTGTGTGAGTGCTGTTATGCGTTGCATCCAATTAAACTTTCCCAAAAAATCATTCAAGTAAAACAAATTTGTTTTGTTTATTTGGAAAATATTTTGCACTGAACACACTTAAAATCACTTTTTATTTTGTTAATACTTACCAATACCAATATTTATGAAACTCAAAAAAACAATTGGAAAGCAGCGAATGTATTACCGGCTGTATCAGAATCCAAGAGTAAAAGAAAATAATTGGTAATCATGTGAATTTTGACAGGTTCATGTGTTTGTCATTTGTATGCTGTCAATCAAATGAATGTGTGTATTTATGAGTTCGTGTATTAGTTTGGATCGATTTTTTTCGCTTGGTCGGACCGAAATTTAAACTTTTTGTTTTCAAATGTTGAACTAAATTTCAATTTTCATTAGGGGGGGCTGGGACGATACCCAATCGATCACAAAGTGTGTGCATGGCGTGTAGGGGTGGTGGGGGGTAAGTAACCTTGTTTTTTCGCTCAGACGCACCGCTTTCGAGATATTTGTTGCTGTTTTAGAAAGAACGAGGTTATTTCAGGAAAAAAATCATAACTCGAGAATGGCTGGACAGATTTTGAATTTCAAAATCAACTAACCATCATCACTCCTCCCTGCACCTTCCACCTCTCCCAAAATGTTATGGCAATCGGTTGAGCCGTTCTCAACTTATGGAGGGACAATCAAAATGTACACTTCTTTTTATATATAAAAATACCCTTACAATGAAAGTGTAGGAGGATATTTGATGGGCATTTACAGGTCATGCTAGAGATATCTAGATAAATCTGAGTATGCCATATCATTGGCGAAAGCACTAGGCGCGTCCCTGCCAGCGTATGTAATGTATAGATATGATTTGCTTATTAAATAGTCAATATGCTTACTGAAATTAAATTTACTGATTACGAATATAACTACCAAAATCGTAACTTTATACTTATTGGCATTCACAATTATGCCATTAATATAAGCATCAAACCGTTTAATCATGATATTATAGAAAATCCATAATATGTATGTATGTATGTTTGTATGTATTAATAAATATAAAACAAAAAACTCTTTTAAAAATCTGTCACCACCAGATATTTCACATAACGAATATACGATACATAAAATATGATTTAACATATTTTTTTCTTATGTTTTTCTATATAAATTCATAATAGTCTAGAACAAAAAAAAACTGTTCGCATAAGTATAATTGAAATACTTATGCGAACAGTTTTATGTAATAATATTATAACAATATTTTATTTTTTAGTACAGCAGAATAGCTATACACAAAACGTTATTTAATCAAAATTTCCCATGACCTTAAATTTTATTTATTTATTTAAAACAAATGCAACTTTCACCTTTTTATGCGGAGTTGGATTATGTCACCAAAGTATATAGAACAATTTTACGTTTAGTAATATTCATAATTTGTATTACCATCACTTGCCAGTGTATACCGCCAAAATTTGCAACAACCCGCTGTGAACAGGAATTGATATTTAAACGATTGTCGAAATCAATCAATGTTAAAAAGACATGATAAAAATGAGATAAGAATACTAGAAAATTATGTTATCAATTGCAAAGGTTAATTTGATTTGCATACATCTGTTAAAGTATTTAGGTTTATAAATGCGGTGTATTATCCATATGTAAATTAAATATTTCCGCACGTACACGCACAACCACCAAAATATATATATATTTTTAACATAAAATTGTGTTAATAATTTTGCCTAATTGCAGATGATAAAAATGGTGATAAAGTAAATCCACTGGGACCAAAAAAACGTGGTGTTCGCTATGGTAGTTTTTATTTGCGTGTTGGTGCGATTGCGTTCGGAATTGGTAGCATGGTTTATTCGGGCCTAGAATTTGGACAATATTTTGAATTAAAACGTAAATTAAATTAAAAATTAAATTATAATAAATATTTATGGATTTTATATTTATTTTTATAGGTGAAGAAGGATGTAATAATGTCCTAGTGGCGATAACCCCAGCCGCCCGTATGTTTTTATCCATAGTACAAATGCAATTTATTTTTTTGAGTTCACAAGAATTCGAAATGGAACGACATAAAGTGATTTCAAGATTTGGTTTGATGCACATGATTGCGACAAATTTATGCGAATGGCTTTATGTGCTCATTGAGGAGACAAAACACGAAATATTTCACATAAATCATGATCATGGTACACACGGCCATGTCAATGTATCGCCCGCATCGTCTGTAGCGAACGCAACTCTAACAAACGCCACCGAGCATGTAATTACAAAACGAGCAACTGCATCCGAGATTGTGATCGACTGCAGGCGTACAAATATTATGGGATCATTGGTACAAAACGCATCGCCATTTTTATTCCCCTGCACCATCGAATATTCGTTGATTTGTGCCGTAATTTTATTCGAAATGTGGAAAGAAATCAAGAGCGTTAGTAATATAAAAAAGTCATCGCGCCGGAATTCACGTAAACCGACGGTCGAACAAAAAAACCATCATCAACTATCGGTTGACTGTTCGCGAGCACATCGCGGCCTATTTGGCGGCATTTTAATTATAGTAATGACCATAATCTCGTTAATCATGTATTTTGTACTGATTGAAGAGAAATCACTACGAAATATGGCAGTACTTGAAGTAACCATTACAGAAATTGTAATGTATCTAATAACTTCGATCGCCGTTATAATCGTTATGCTCCGAATGCGCGATTTAAAATACTCGAAGAGATGTGGTGAACATGGTATTGGGCTTGACTGCACGCTGCTACTATTGGCACAAACCGGAGTTTATATCTACTGCCTGTTCAGCATAATCGGATGCCATTTTTCAATTCACGATGACGACCCGGAAGATTTTGCAAGCACACAAGGACTGGTGGCTGAATTATTTTCACTGCTTCAAACCTCACTACAAACCATTTTTATATTGAACGCATGGTGGCGTCGCTGCAAGGGCAAACAACAAAATCGTAATAAGCCCGGTCGAGAGATTATAACATTTTTACTTGTTGCCAATATGGCAATATGGTTTATAAATACGTTGATTAAAAATCGAGCCAGTTTTCGGCCCACGCATCTAGCATTTTTTGGTACATGGGCATGGACAATTATAACGCATGTTTCAATGCCGCTCGCTATATTCTATCGTTTTCATTCAACAATTTGTTTATTCGAAATTTGGAAAACTGCATACAAATATAAACAAGGAACATAGTATATAGTTCAAATTAGCATAAAAAATGAAATGCTTGTGTTTTATTTTATTGTGTATAAATACGCGTCGTGGGTGGAATTATGCGTCCTCCGAATTCGAAACAAAAATATCCGCCTGTCACTTTTTTATTCTTAGTCAAGTTATAAATAAACCGTATCAATTCTTGTGAAGACCTTCAATTCCAATATAATTACTTTTATTTATAAATTTATTTCTTTATTAATTTAATTTTCAATAGAAATATTTATTAATATTTTTAATACTTTAACCTCTAAAATCTGTTCCAATTAAATACACTCTATATACACTATTCATTAAAGTGTCGTTCAACAAACAAACTTATCGACTAAACACTTTTGCGCTAATCTATCTGTTTGTTTTACGTTTCGATTTACAACTTAATTGAAATTAATTGGAAATTAATTAGTAAACATTTTTAAATTATTGTACGAGTATTCGAAATGATGAATGAATGAATTTATGAAAAAAAAATTAATTGATAAATATTGATATCGCTGCTCATATCCAACTTCAAACTGCTCGTATACAAAATTCAATTATAAACAATTTCGTTCCAAAACAATACCAGATCAGTGTCGGAACTGGCGTTGGGGTTTTCTAAATATTGCGTAAGTATATAATTATGTTATCGACACTGCATTTACTTTGACAGAGAAAACTCTTTTATTCTATTTTCCATAAATTCGAATAAAGTATTGGATGAAGTTCAAGTTTGTGTCTCATCTATGGTTGTTGTTTCCAAAAAAATCCGTTGTGTTTTCTCTATTATTATCACTTGTTCTTGTGCTGACTCATTCGTTTGACAGTTCATTTTGTAATAAAGGGTTTTCCAATAAGAGATTTCATTTTGAATAGCCTGCTATTTGGGCAGCTGTCAATTGTGAAGCTGTCATCTTTTGACATTTGACAAGTAAGTTCATCCGGTCGATTACCATAAACGTCGTATCTTTGCTGATTGGGTCCTTCAAATGCATCAAAATGATCCGGATTTTCATCGAAAAATCATCTTCAATGGTGAGGCCCATTTTCACCTCGGAGGCTACGTTAATAAGCAGAATTGTCGCATTTGAGGCCAGAAAATCCAAGAATGTTTGTTTAAAATCCTCTCCATTCTCAACGTGTCACTATTTGGTGCGGTTTTTGGGCTGGTGGTGCGATTGGACTTTACCTTTTTCGAAAATGAGGCTAGTGTAACTGTTACGTTGAATGGATTACGTTACCAAGCTATGATTAATGGCCGGAATAACCAAGACGGCGCTACGTGCCACACAAGCAACGAAACAATCTCAATTTTATAAGAAAAGTTTCCTGACCGTGTTATTTCTCGAAGAGGTGATCACATTAAGTGGCCACCGAGATCTTGTGATTTAACACCTTTAGACTTTTTTCTTTGGAGCCACGTGAAAGATAAGGTCTATGCCAATGCTCCACATGCAATCGATTCAATACCTTAAAGATGGAATTCGTGAAGTTATCGGGTCAGATAGTCGCAAATGTGCGAATTGGCCATGGGAAGTCTCATGAAAAGGATATGGTACAGATAGTAAAGCCATGCTTAATACCCTCAATAATCCTTTGACTATGTCCAAACTAGTCAAAGATTGCAAGCACTACATTAATCTCCTTTGCTCTAACACGAGAGTAAGGATCATGTGGGTGCCTGCCCATTGTGACGTTGAGGGAAATCAGGTTGCTGATTTTTTAGCGAAGGCTGGTTCGCGTAGTAATTTTGTTGGCCCCGAACCAGCAATTCCTCTATCCTTCAACGGTGGTAAAGACGCTATTAAGAAGTTCGCTCTATTTGAACTGGGACTGAAGTGGCGTTCTACTCCTAGCTGTCGAAAGGCGAAACATTTCATCATTGAACCCAACCTGAGGTTCACTAATTATGTATATTATCCCTAAAAAGCAACCCACTCAGAATTTTGATCGCACTTATCACCGACCATGGACGTTTCAAGGTTCATCCCCAACGCATGGGACCAGCACAGGATGCGCTTTGTGACGACTGCCTAGAGGAAGTGGACGACTGCATACACTACCTCTGCAGCTGTCCCGCCTTTGTCGGAGCTAGATCCCAAGTGTTCTCTTCCGGATCTTTGAACATAGATCAGTTAGTATCCATTCCTTGGTTCAAACTTTTACAGTTTGCTAAGATTGCAGTACGCTCCTGCGAATTAGGATAGATCCTCTTAGTTTGCACCGTCGGCCCATTGTGGCATTGAGTGCGGAACCTCAGTAGGTTCCAACCGTTTTAATAAAATAAAAAATAAAGCGTAGCCGTGGCGGCCATTTGGCTGATATCGTTTTCAAATGTTAATGGCATACCTCCCTCTTTACAATGGAATAAACATTCATTGATTTCTCTTAAAAAATACTCGTTTTTTTAAATATCAAAATGAAACCTCTTATTGAAAAATCCTTTATTTGTGTAACTACTTTCACATTTCCCTGTGAGCAAACCCCTTCTTTTATAATTTTCGGAATGTAACATTTTTGCCAGGCACCGCGCCGTTCTTCCATGATCGTTCCTCGTATTGAAAAAATCGTTTTGGTTATTGATTCGAAATATTATTGTTTAATCCAAATACGATCGGGATTATTAAGGACCTGGCTTCATCAAAGACAATACGAATTGCGCAAGCATACCTGAAAGTATATACCATTCATTATTAGTTCTATTATAAGATTATTCCCACATTAATTAAAATTTGATGAAACAAAAATAATTAAAACTTAAAAAAATTAATTGACGCTTACGAAATGCCATTTAATTACCAAAATGACAACCTTGAAAAAAAAATTGAATAAAAAAATAAAAAATCTACATCTGGTGTCAGGTATCATAATTAAAATCAGAATACAGTTAAATAACTCAAGAAATATTTTGGAGTTATTTAACTCATGTCAAAAGTTGATCAGTGCAATTGTTGTTGTAACTACTTCAACAAAATACGCCTAATGTCTTAGGTTTATTTACCTAATTTCTGCCGCAATATTATGAACTAACCAGAGTTTTCAATGCCTTGGTTGACAATACGGGACATCTAATTTTAAAAATAATTGTCAACCAAATGTCAATTGACGATTATACAGCTTTCATTAACGTGAGGCAACAATAAAACACATACACACAACACTTACTGTTAAATTTACAGTAAGTACATACATTCTCGAGAGTTTTCGTCAATTTAACTTACATTCTGCGTTAAAGAAATCCTTAATTCTCAAGTTTTGCATCCAACGTATGGACAACTGTTCGAAATACTTCATCTTGCACTAAAGAAATCGGCTGAAAATCTAAGGCCACCACTCCATCTCCAATCAACCCCCTATCGATTTCGGTTTTTCGACGACTTTCCTTCCCTTAAACAATTTGCCGTTTAAATAAAACAGGACACAATAGATGTTCTAATCCCCGAATTGGAACCAGTCACACTCGCAGTGTATTAGTCTCGTATACACAAGTCGCATAGAAAACTTGTTCAATCAATTTAATCATATTTTTTGTATTACATTAAAAGAATTTCGACATTAAAATATATAATCATCGAAAATAAATCGTTCACGAACATTTCAATGAATTAAATTATTGAATCATCAATGCATCGCAATCATTTTTATCATTGCCATCGATTACATAATCGAATAACCAATTAATCGATAAATCGAATATATGTGTCTACGTATTTAATAGTTTAAATATTTATTAACTATGAGGTATGAGGTAATTCGGAACCCCAATAATCTTTTCGGATATGATGAACTTATATAGGCTCGAGACCATCTTATATACATGCACTAATTTAAGTACATGCACTTGAACGAAAGGTCAAGCACCAGGCTACCGTTTACCTATTCTCTTTTAAATTCTATTCAACCTATGGGCACAGAGAATCTCGTTAATTTATGACTAATTAGAGAGTTAACTATGCAACTACTCCCGTCATGTACACCTGACTTTCCAACATTTTTCACGTTATTATTCATAATACTGGCAAATCACATTGTGTCATCTACTCGCTCCTCAGGCCAACAGTTTATTTAAATTAAACAATCAGATTCCCTCTATTCTATATGTGTATATCAGTTCGGAATTAATTGTTAAATCAAAGTTGTGTAAGAATAAAATAATTAATTCACATATTTAGTCAAAGTGTTCCGTAACATTAACTTGGTCCATTTTATCGAATATAAGTAGCGAGAGGGACATAGATGAGTTCATCATCCTCCTAATCAAAATTACGGATGAAAACGTGCTTTTGCATACAAACGTCACAATTGTGTCCACTATGTAAATTAGCATAACCACCAACAGCTTTCTGTCTGCTTTAATTACAGGTTTCTGTGAGACGACTACTTTTGCCGATGTTCTATATAATCTCGTCTTAAAGGCAAATTGAATGAAAATACCATTTTGTCATCGTAAAGATTCTTACACCTGTAAACATACAAAATTTAATATTGATAAAAAAAAATTGAAAACACGTCTGCCATCTATTGAGACATAAATAACACTAATATTTTTCGTTTAGATGACACAGCTAGCCTTAAAATATATTTTACAGATAGGATATAAAGTGCGTAGCCATATCAAATTATAAAATATTGGTCTATTTTAATTTTATTTTGGCAAGTAAAGCAACAACAACATATCGCAATTACGAGAACTGGAAATGTCTTACATAATCGCGTTTGGTCGAAATTTCGAGAAACTCGTAACTCGTAACGCTTACATAATCGACCGGGCGGATAATACGTAACAGTGCATTCTGAAACCGTGTACACCAACTCCTTTTTTATCGGGTTGCATCCCAGAATCAGAAAATTATACCAAATGACATTCAAAGTTGAACAGGTAAAATCACACACAATGCATTTAATCAATAACAAGATAAGAATTGTCTCAATTTCTGGTAAAATGGTAAAAACTTTTAAGTGGCTTTTGGTGGACTTTGACGACAGGTATCGAGGTTGAGAAATGCCAATTTGCTCTTATTACTATTACAACCGAACGAGTCAATCGAGTTTCTTAAAAAGAAGACTGTCAAGTTCACAAAATATAAAAATAAATGTACCTGCTAGCTATATATTATAAATCATTTACTCAGGTATTTTATATTTTGGATCGTATATACCAGACAACCTAAACACAACATTGATTTATAATAATTAATACATAAACATTGTGATTGACATTTACTAAATCATTGCCACGGAATTATGTCTCAACTTTCAAAGAAGATTTTATAATATTGTAACACGAAATTGCCTAATCGATCATATACCGAAATTTTGATCGTCTAACACCATATCAATCAATCTGTAGACTTATAAAGTAGACTAACTGCGGACAAACAGCTAAAATTTAAACTTCACATAATGACGTAATTGTATTTGATATTGTTCGAAGCTTTGGAGTATGATCGATCATATAATAATTGCAAACCGATTGAAAAAATTGACACATCACTTATAGCAAACCACTATCATCAGGCATTCAAAAAATTGTATACATATATGTTGTAGTATATAGGCAAAAACACGGTATTATTTACGATAATTCACACGCAAAAATATAGTGTGATAGATAAATCCTAATATTGTTTGATTTATCTTAAAATTTATTTTCAAATAACCCAAACTGGAAGCTTATCAGGTGCGAAATACACGAGACTTAGCTAACAGCCGATAAACTTTATCATTGCGCTAAGACTTTGAAATGTTGATACTTGATATAATATTCAAAATTGAATTGAAAATATGCCAAGCGATTAGAAATGATTCAATGCAGGTGACCTTCACCCATATCTGTATATATATATGGTTATAAGTATTATCACGATTCTTTCAATATAGCTAAGGGTACATACTTGACGAAATGATATTGCGGAATTTCCAGTTCCCATATAATAACACAACCATAGATGGCACCACATAACGGTAAACAATATTTTTGTCTAGAATTGATTGACCTTCAATTTAAATATTGACTTTCTAAGATTTTCGTAATTATTTTATTACCTCCGATCAAATTATCAATGTTAACCGTTCTTATCAAGGTACGATACAAATCAATCAAACTAATACTCGAATATCACTATACAGCTGTATTTTCTTCAAGTCAAATTATAATTGATAATTGAGTGGAAAATAATTTAATTTTAACGGTTTATATACGGAATGGATAATTTATGGGGTCGAGCGAAATTTATGGCCAGCATAATTTGTGAGGCTCGATTTATTCGTCGATATAATTACTAATTTTTCGTATGTAAAATGATTGATTAGAATATACATTCTTCGTATGATATATGACGATTTGTCACGGAAGTAATAGTTCTCGACGGTATTTTGAGCTTCATAGTATACCACAAGTATTATCAACGATTTAACTAGGGCTAACGCAGATAACGCAGACTTACCAACAGCTAATCTTAAATGTTAAAATAGCAAACTGAACAATAAGAATGTAAAACCGATCTAAATAATGTTTTCATTGAGGCTCCAACGAATGGTGGAGCAAAATAGACGAAATTTTACCAACATGTATAGAGCTATAGTCACTTTTATTTCAACGCCTGGGGGTTGAACGCCGAACGCCGTTTTCTTTGTGCTGCAGTTTTGCGCTCAATTTTTCACAGAAAAAAATATCATTATTATTCACCAAAGATATTTTATTAAGACATTATTACCATGAAAATATTTTAAAACATATCGTCAAAAATTCCATCGAATTTTAACTTCACGGAAACGCGTGAACTCAACCTAACTCAACCTGTCCATTAAAATCGGTCGACTCGATTTACACGGTATTTTTGTGCAACTAGTGAATTGGTGTAAATCGAGGGATGACTAAATATGCAACTTACATAAAGGTGCTATTCCACTTGACTGAATTGACTGATAGTAAAACTAAAGGAAGATAAAAATATAGATTTGCTTGTAAGCGAATGAAACAAAAACCCTTCTCAGTCAAGAAATATTTGTGTCTGTAGTAGTGTGACTGCCATAAAAAGTATCAAATTGAGAACATTTTATGGCAGTCACACTAACACCCATGCATAAAATTAGTATATGATGAGAAATATTTTTCGCACACTATGGTTATAACTATGGTTATAATAATAACAATGATTATTATTGTTTTATAGCGAAATGTCATTTTTCATTTTCAATTTCCCCTTAAAACTTTGCTATAAAAAACTTAAGATACAAAAACACATAACGTTTTTAGGTAGAGATTTTTTTAATTTTTACGGAAAATATACTAAAAAATAAAATTCTGATATGAGTATTAATAATATTTAATTTTTAGATAATTTTGAGATGTAAAACTATCCGACTTATTAGTAATATTAATTTTTTTTACATAATTTGGTTATGGTTTTGTGATCTATCAAAATTTCTCCTTAAAATTTTGCCATAAAAAAAATAAAAAAATAAAAACTTGTCTCTGTCTATTACATAGCTTTTTTGATTTTTTTCTCTTTTCCGCTTTTTTTACTATCAGTCAATTCAGTCAAGTGGAATAGCACCTTTATTCCAACACTTTATTCCAAATGTAAAATACTACAAATTTACGAAAAATACTATAAATCGCTTGATCTTGTTATGCCTTTATATTCGATATATTACTCGATACTTCGATACAACCATCAGTTATCAAAACAAATAACGTATAGTTGCCTTAGTGTAATCCGAATTTGAATGTCATTATACTCAAATTATACATTGATATTCGAACTGTACTAAGGCAACTAGGATCCGAAATAAAAATGTAACGTAGAAGTGTAGCATCAACACCAGTGCTGGTGGGATGTTTTACCATCACATTTTCGATAATCGATAGACATTTGTGTCTCTTTTCTCACGAACAAATTGTATTCTATTTCGTAATCAATTCCGCGCAATTTCTATTGTGATCATAGCCTACTCGATTTTATTTCTTTGAATTCATTCGATAAAATATCACCAATATTTTTATTTTCGATGACAAGTGAAATGAGGAAAAAGAGATAGTTTGCCAATTTATTCTAACAAGCTGAGATCGCAATAGAAAAAGCATAATTGAAAAAACGCTATGGAGCACAATTTTGTTCGTGAAAAAAGAGACATAAAGTCTATCGAATATCGAAAATGTGATGCCAGAACATCCCAGCACAGTTTAAATTATTTTTGAATTTAATTTTTATTTCATTTCAACTTTTGTTTTGTAACACATACATAGTAAACTCAGTGATATTTGGAAAATGTTAATGCTAATTTTTGTATTTGGAGGCATTAAAAACGGCGGCTTACATTTACTATACCGTTCATATTTTTTATCATTCGAGAAGCTTCTGTGATAAGAACAGTGATAAATACAATAATTGCAAAGTGTTTAATTTCAGATTTAAAAATGGATTCAATGAATACCGTGAAAATGAACTACCAAGAGGAGATGTAGGGGCAATTAGAGAACCGTATTAGAGGGATAATATAAAACTAAATTATGTTCATGCATTTTTTGTTTGATCTTGTTCTAATAAAAAATGAGATCATATAACAAAAATGCAATAGTTTAATGAAAATATTAAATAACTAGCAAATAAAACTAACTCAATCGAATTGCTTCCGATGATCCACCATAATTCGTGGTTTTATAACATATCATCGACTACCGCTGCAGTTTGGAATACGTACGTTGAAGAAATCAAGGTGGAGTACATAATGAAACAAACTCTACCGATTGAAGGACCAAGTACGACTATAATCATATAAAGATCGACGAAAGTAAATTTGCTAAAATAAAACACTACCGGGGTCGTCAAGTATATAGGGACAGTGAATAAGTTCATAGAACGAGAGGCCAGCAGATGTTGTTTGCAAGTAGGCAGTGAGAAGTACATTTCACCCGGCCCGTTGATTATTTCTGATTGCTGGAAGGCATATGACCAAGTCGGAAATCATAGAGATACCCTTCGTAAATGAAGCAAATGATGCCCATATCAACACAATCGGAAGCACATGAAAACTCCTAAATCCGACACTGCCTCATTCTAACAAGCAAACCGATTTTGCGGTGTATTTGGGAGAATTGATGTTTCGCAAATTGATGACAGCAAAGGGAGAAGATCCCGTTGGTATGTTTTTTAAGATTGTGCGGACGCAAGCTTTTATATAGTGTTAATTTATTTAGTGCATTATTTATATTGAATATTTTTTTTCTTTAAAATTAGAATATATTAAAATTAGAAAATATTCCTTGAGATGGCGGGTTGAAAATTGATAAACACATAAGAATAAGCACATATAATATTTTTTATTGGAACTTTCCCTATAAATTCAATTTTATACATAAAATGCAAGAATTATACACATTAGTTTGATTAGAAGTTGTATATTCTGATTTTGTGGAAAAATTTGGCATCAAATTTCCAGATTCAAGTCTGGCACGAATGAAATCATCTCGCGAATCAATACCGCAAACAGCGGCGGCAGCCTCTGTCACCAATTTTACACTTTATCGCTTGAGTGTGATACGGAAACCGATCGAAATATATGCTATCGATTGGCTGGCCTTTTTGGATCATATTTTGTAATTGTCTATCGATTATGTGGCTCATCAAAGGAGGTTCTGTAATTTCAGCCCAACTTGAACTTTACGGATGTTACTAATATAACTACTAAACTACCTTACTAATATATTGCTACTAATATTATTAATTCGTTTGACGGTGCTTCACTTGCAATGTATAATCGAAGAATCCGATTAGCCGTGGTAAGCATGTACATATATGTGAAATTAGCACGAAAAAACCTTTCCATCCCGAAAAAATTAGTCTTTTCAGAATGTTTCTTTGCTAAATATCATAAGTCTAAATATCATTCTGAGAGCAATGAAATTTTATGCATGAAATCTATAGAAAGTACAGTAAAATGAAAAATCTGTTTGAATTTTAGAAAATTGTAATAAACCATTCATAAATAATTTTCAATTTTTATTTTATTTTATAAACACACATTTTCTAAGTTATTTACATTATAAAAAATCAATTATCAATAAACAATTATTCCCAAATTTATTATTTTTTAATGGGAAATCCTACAAAAAAAAAACCCTGGTACTTAAAAATAGGTACATTCATTCCACAAATAATTTCATATAATTCGTATACGTAATGTCGAATCTATTAGTACAAATGACCCTAGACGAAACCTTTAGCTCCATGATACGAAGATAGGCTATATCTCTTTATATGTAGGATCAATGTACCTATTTTTAGATACTATAATCCGAGGGGCTTCTGGATTGCTAAAAAAAAATTATACATTTTGGTATTGATTGTTATATTGTAAATTGATACTGAATTAATAAAAATGCATCAACTGTTTTAAAAATGTCGATAACACATTTCCGACTGATTTATCTGTTCAACTTTTCACTTAAAAATGTACTACCAATTAAAAATTTCGGGATGCTATGAATTTTTGTTACCATTTTTGATATATTTTTTCGGGCTGGTGTAAAATTTAGCATAGACACATACCAAAATTGTACCGAAAAGGCCTTTTTCGGGATGGTTTTTCGGGCTTACTTCACATACATGTGGTAAGCCACATGCGTGGGTAATTTTTCCGGGATTTTTATTAGCCAAATCGATTGAACACTAATCAGATTCAATCGCCCGACAAATTTGCAAAAAATATTTTTGATCTGAACGTAAATTACCATTTATAAGTTTGTATTGAGATACTGGAATATTTGTGCAGCCTTCTAATTGTTTTCCAATAGGCCCCGAAAAGGTTTTAGGTCCTGTAGTAGATCCATTGAGATGATGTGTCGAAACAGTAGTTCGTTGGCGTGTAACTGACATACAAAACCACTGTAGTGGACGATTCCATTTCATTTCTAGTTTTCTAAAGGCTCCTCCGTTTTGGGCTGTATTTATGACTTCATCAAAAAATTCAAAAATGTTTTCACTAATTGCAGCAGCTGAACCATGATATGTGAATATAATCCGCTGATCTTACTGGATTAATGGTTCGCTAACATCTGTAGATTGAACCTTAACTTTATTCTTTGCCGTCTTATCTTCATTCGATCTTACTTTGTTTTTAACATCTGCTGTAATTAGTCTCACATCGTCAAGAACAGCACTATAGAAATTGCAGCAGCAGCTCTGTCTGATACACTGGTATGGTCACAAACCGTCGCTAAGTTGGATAATGATGTCCGAATTTGTGAAAATGCAAATAAATTTGTATTAACTGATTCTATTTCTCTACTTGCTTCTGACTCTAACTTAACACCTGTGTGAGAAGTAGTGATATTTGGTAAATTTTCTTCAGCAACTCTAGATGATAACCTCAGTTGTTCTTCTAATTTCCTTTTCATTCTATATTATTGCTTTGTTTCGATTTTTTGTATCCACAGAACTTATAACCATTTTCCGCTCTGATGTCTAAAGAAAAGGTACGCTCTTCAATTGGAATTTTTCCTTCTTTTGAGCAGGAACACATATTAAAATCCGTGCACTTGAATGCCGAAATATCAAACAGTTTTTTCGCACTTTCTCTAGGCAGCATTTCATGGGCGGCGTTACAAAACTTACAGTACCACATTGAAAATAAAAATTATAGTTCGAAGCATAAAGATGCCAATGGCGGCGGCTCAAAAGTTAAGTTCATTGCAAATTGTGTTTTAACATTTTCTTAGAATCAAAATACGCAACTTTTCCGCACTATTACGATTCATTAAGGACTAACAAAAATTTTCGTTCCACCCTAGTATATTATTAGAAAAGTTTTTTATTTAATTGATTTATATAAAATGTTATGTTTTAATTGTACTATTGTTTATTAATTATATTATTTTATTTAAAAAAAAACAAAGATTTTTATTTTTCTCAATTCCGCATTTGTAAAGTTCGATTTAGATGTAGAAAAATGTTTGGCATGCAAAAAAAGAAGACACTAGTTTATTGCTGTTCTTGTCATACACGCAATTTATGTGTGAATGACATGAACAGCAATATAAACATGCAAAATTTTGCATGCGTTTTTGTCTTTTTTTTGAGCAAATATTACTATAATAATTGAAAAAATATATATCCAACCAATCAGCGAATAGACGTCAAATTTTTATAGTTAAGTTTAAAATAATAAGACAGTTCAGTGGAGACTTTTGAAGAGATAGCATCTTTTGATAAAATTTTTACTGCGCATTAAAAATATTTTATATTTTGAGAATTAAATAAATCATTTTATATTAAGATTACAAAAAAATTATTAATAATAATTAAAATAAGATTGAAGTATAAATAAATAAAGTGGATAGTGAAGACGGAGATGAAAAAATATTAAATTAATTCCCCTGGTTTTCCAGAGGACGAAATAAGCAATCAAAGAGAAAAATGTAACCAAATATTAAGAGTGCATCGTAGAAAAGAAAAACAAAATGAAAATATAATGAAAACATTTTCCAAGAAACATAAAAATAAAGCTCAAGAATTTAATCCCAAAAAAACTAAACTAATGATAGATAATTATAAAACATCAAAAATGGCGCCATTTAGTTGGCTAAGATGAAACTAAGATGGATACAAACTTAGATGAATCAAATAATAACAATGTGAAAATAAACTCAAGAATTAACACAGTAGACAAATACGGTATAGAAGAAAAAGAAAACGTATACTCAACAAAAGATAAAGGTTTATTTTCTGTTATAATGGTGAAAGATGACACAAATATATTGAATATTGCCAAAACACTTAGACTTATCAATCTCGGGGACTATGAAAATATAATCCAAACAATGAAAAAAACCAGATACATAATTATATACAAAAACATATCTAGTGCAAATAAATTACTAAAAAACGAACACCTAAAAAAGGAAGGATTCAACATTTTCTTACCACTAAATTTCAACCACACTTTTGGCATTATACGAGACATCCCACAAGAAATTACAATGCAGGAGATAATCGAGAACTATAATAGTGATATACCTATTACTGAGGCTGAAAGATTACTACGATATAATTTTGTTAATAAAAACCTACAAAAAACGGAAACAGTGAAACTTACATTTAGAGCCAATTTCAAACCAGATTCAATAAAAATTTATGGAGTCAACTATAGAGTTAGTTATTATATACCACAGCCGCTTTTCTGTAAGCTCTGTTTAAATTATGGACACTTGAAAAAATATTGCTTCAGTAAAGAGGCGAGATGCAGTAATTGTGCCAATATTCATCCTATAGAAAACGATAAAAAGTGTACATTAAACCCATCATGCCACAATTGCAAGGAAAATCATAGAACCAACTCTAAAGAATGTTCAAGAAAAAAAAAGGAAAAAGGAAATCCAAAAAATCAGAACAACGATGAGAAAGTCATATAAAAAAGCGAAAGAGATCTATGAAAATAAATATCAGCAATATCAATACAACCATATGAATTTCCCGATAATAAAGCGATTGAATAGAGAAAATAACAATAATGAGAGTCAAGAACTGAAGGAGAACGACAGAAATTATAAAGATATGGAGGAGAAGACCAAAATGCTCAAAAATGTGGTGGATCAAATCAGAACATTCTTCAATATAATCAAGACAAAACTACCTAGCAAGGAAATACCAGATGAAGCCAACAATATTATGGATGCACTCACAGTTCAATTATATAAATATGACCCAGAGCAAAAAATGCCTGGATTAATATACCACTCACAAATATGAAAATCATTCAAATAAACTTACAAAGCTTAAAAAATAAAAAAGATATATTTGAGGATTATATAATGAAAGAAAACGAGGATATGGCAATTTTGAGCGAAACATGGACTTCGGACAAATACACACCGAAATTTAAAGATTACAGACTAATATGCAACAATAGAATTGATGGCTATGGAGGATGTGGAATACTAATAAGACACAACATACAACTCTTATCAATGAAAATAATAGAAGCAGAACCAATAGAAGCAATAGAAATCAAAATTAAATTTAACAAAACGGAGTACACAGTAATTTCATTCTACAACTCAACTAGAAACAATAACAACTCACAGGAAGTGAACAGACAATTTGAAAAAATATTAAAGCGACATAGAAATAAAACCAACACAATAATAGGAGGAGATATCAATGGACATAGTCAACTATGGGGGAAGAATGCCAATAGTGATACCTTAGGACAAAATATAGAAAACACTATATTAGAATACCCATATTGTATAATTAATGATGGATCACCAACACACCAAAACTTATATAATTTGAATACCTCAGCAATAGATATAACACTAATATCCTTGGATTTAGTAAACAAAACTACATGGCAAAGCACGACAGATAATATAGGATCAGATCATTTTCCAATCAAAATATCGGTAAATGGTTCAAACTCTGGAATAAACAACCAAAATAACCTAATGATAAAGAAAACGAACATAAAAAATATTTTAAAAGAAATAAACAAATTAAATCCGGATCACACTTTTGATATATCAGATTATGAGGAAGAAATTACCAACATTATAGAAAGAAACAGCTACACTATATCAGGACTACGCCTCAAAAATAGAAATAAACCATGGTGGACAGAAGAAATTAGTAAATTATGGAGAGAGAAAAAAGAAGCACAAAGTTTATTCAACAATGCAAAAGATATTCACACAGCGATAAATTTAAAACGTTAAAAAGCCAAACTAAAACTTGAAATTAAAAAAAGCAAACAGAAAACTTGCGCAGAACTAACAGAAAAAATAGAAGTCAACATACAAGGCAAGCGACTATGGAAATTAATCAACTTAATAAATAACAAAAGAACGAAATCATATAATATATTGGAGCACAAAGAGACAGCTATAGAATTTCTAAACATGAACTTTCCAAATTCCGTACAGAAAATGGAAGTAACTTACCCAAGACCACATCCACCAGCTTTAATTGATGAATTCAACCACAAAGAAATCACCAGAATAATCCAAAAAAACAGAAACACCACACCAGGAATAAACAGAATATCAAATGAATTACTTAAATTGTTACCAGAAAATCACATTCAAAAACTAACCAAACACATAAATAAAATGTGGTCAAGAAACAATTTTCCGGAAAATTTTAAAAATATAAAAATAGTGGCAATAAAAAAACCAAATAAGATTGAGGATACAATTGAAAACTATAGACCAATATCACTGCTGCCAACATTTACTAAAATTATCAACAAAGCGTTAAAAAATAGAATTAATATCGAATTAAACAAACAACAAGCACTACCAACACATTCATATGGGTTTAGAGAAAAAAAAGCGTAACTGATTACTTTGTCACTCTCATCAATAAAATTAACGAAAATCGACAAGCAAAGCAAAAAACTGTGTTAATACTAACAGATATCAAATATCAAAAAAGCCTTTGACTGCATAGATAAAACAATTTTAATAAATAAACTAATAGACTTAAATATAAATCAAGCCACAGTCAACTGGATATATAAATACCTTACAATCAGAAAAATAATAATAGAAAGTAATACAGGAAAAATAACGAGAATAACCAACCAAGGGATTCCACAAGGATGCTCACTAAGTCCACTACTTTTCAATATATACACTACAACTTTACATCAAATAAATTCGGAAAAAGTGAAAATAATTCAGTTTGCAGACGACATAGGAATATTAATCACAGCTGAAAACCACAACATAATGGAGGAAACGGCCAACCAAACACTTAAAAATTTCATAGAAAAATTAACGGAAATAAAATTTGAAATCAATCCAGATAAAACTAAAATACTAAACTTCAATCCAAATCGGCATAAACAAATAAACATAAAAATTAATAACAATGCAATAGAAAATATAACGAAAATAAAACTCTTAGGAGTTATAATAACAAACAAGCTCTCATGGACGGAGCACTACAAAACCATTAAAAATAAAGTACAAAAAAAAATGAACATTCTAAAAGCATTTGCATATAGAAACGGAGGAGCGCATCCACAGAAAATGTTAGACATACATAAAGCTTTAATAAATTCATTAATAAACTACTCATCAGTATATATCGAACATAATAAAACAATAGAAAATTTAATGCAGACAATTCAAAATGCAAGCATAAGAACCTGCTTAGGATTAACTAGAACTACTCCAATAGAAGTCTTACTGGCAGAAGCAGCCGAACTTAATTATACACATCAAAATCAAATAGTCACACTAAAATATATATGCAAACAAATAGCAAATCAATCAGAAATAGGAAAACTAATAATGGAGGAAAAATCGTTAAATAAATTCAAAATAATTAAATCAAAATATAAACTGATCAAATATATAGGCAGAAATATAAACTTCAACATTATACCAACTAATCTACAAATATATACACAAATAGGCAACAACAAAAACAAAGCCAACATGAACAGTATTCAAATTCAGGCAGAATTTAAGGAAATAATAAACAAATATAAATACCATAATCAAACGTACACAGATGGATCAAAATATAAAAACACATGTGGCTTTGGTATCCATATACCAAAAGATGACATAAATATTATGATGAAATTAAAACAAGAAACCAGCATAAAAACCACTGAACTAATAGCTATATATTTTGCAATAATAAATTAAATTAACATGAAAAAGGACAAAATAATAATATTCACTGACTCCAAAAGTGCTTGTACCTCACTAAAAAATTGCATTAAAAATGAAAACAATAAATATTATGAAAACAAAATATTGGAGATATGCAATGAAAATAAAGAAACAGAAATAATAATACAATGGATTCCAGCACACATGGGAATATCAGGCAATGAAAAAGCAGACGAATTGGCAAAAAAAGCAACAGAAATTCAAAATCAAAATATAATTAAAAACTGTATACCTCTAGAAGACACCATCTCAATAATAAAAAGTGAAATAATAAGAGAAAGGCAGCATAATTACGAAACAGTTACGAGAAATAAAGGAATATTTAATAGAATTATTAATAATTCGTCACATTCAATCGTCAAATAAATATACATATATGTAAATAGATGTAAATATAACAGCATAAGACTTAGATATAAATATATTGAAATTTATTTAAGGTAAACATAAATAATCTAGGATAAGAAAATATTAATCGATATCATAAATAAGAAAAATGTTATGTACTAAAAATTTAATTAATTTAAAAATAAAAAATAAAAAAAAATGAACTAAACTGAAATGAATAGTACAAATAATATAGTCATAAGAAATTTTTAGGTTAAGTAAATTTTTTATATTGAAATGTCACTTTTGTATTGATTTTAGAGCAATTTGGTGGCAACGCCAGCTCATAAATAAATGAATTAATAATAATAATAATAAAATAATAACAGAAACAATAACAACAAAATTATACGATTGAAGAACGAACGAGTTCAAAATTATCCATTTCAAAATAACAAAATAATTAAATGTAATTGAGGTTATGTTTTATTATAGCATCGACATTTTTGTTTACATACTCTTTCTCAGTATAACTAATGGATTTTTTTGTATTGTGTGTAGCCCGCTTTGCATGCAAAAATTTTACATGGCAAACATTTTTCATCATTTAATTCGGACATAATTTGAACTGTCCTGCTTGATTTTGTAATGTGGAATTTTTAAAATGAGCCATTTTAAAATTGCTCCACACCGGAATTCGATTACCGGGATTATATATACACCCATACACATATACTAGTTTCTCCAAACAGAAATCATCATTGGGTTAGGCAAAGCACTTTCATTGGTTCAATAGCTATTTGTGATATCTAATTTACACAACTATGGTCTCATTTATGTACTAATAATCGTTTAGCAACTGAAATAGTTTGAAATCTGAATTGATACTTCTGATACAACCATCACTGTAAACATATGTACACAATCACAAATCCGCAAGACCGCAATCACAAAAATAAAGTCACGCCGGAGAAGTATTATAGTGAGAGAGAGAGAGAAATACAAAAGAGAGAGTAACAACAAAAATCATTAATCATTGACTTTTTTCGTTATCAATTTGGTTAATCGCGAAATTGTTTTATCTAAAAAACAATCTAAATACAAACTGGAATCGCACACTTTGATGTGATTACTTAATAGCAAAATTATGTTTTAGTAACAGTAAACGAAAATACACATTTCAACAGGTGAATCTAATAATTTATGGATAAAAAATAAATCAACTAGATGTTATTTTCCAGGCATGCTATTACATGTTATAGTATGTAGGCACGCACATGACAAGAGAGATGCATAACATTTCAATGTTAGATTACATTTAATTAAAATCTTTATATTAATTCTAAAGATACATCAACAGCGAGCTATTTTCAATGACCTTAACTAAAGTTGATTATAGGAGACTAGAAATTTGTATAGGTATACTTTTCCTCTTAAAATTTCAAAGAAATTGGGCCGCGGGGTCAAAGGGTCAATTTTTTTTTTAAATAACATTAGAATGCGTAATAGTCTTAAAATTTGTATATTTTCTATGATCCGGTGACAACACTCTATTTAAATCTCAAACAGTTTGTACTCCGCAGATTTCTAATAAAATTTTTAGTAGATCGGAATTAAGAAGAACTGCCTTAAATCTTAGGGGTCTGAACATTTGCATATATTATTAGCTTCAATGACAATATGCTCTATACAAATTTTAAAATGGGTAAAAATAGCTCCTTCGAGATTTTTCTTTTCGTTTTTAGTGGACCGACCCCCAGTTAAAATAAAGACTTTATTTTTGTCTTAAAATTTTCTTTACTCACTATTTTTTCAATGCAATAATAGTGTAAATTTTGAATTACATCATAAAGTTGTCAATTATTTATGTATATACACACATACAAATAAATACAAGCAAAACTTGCGGGTGGATTTATGAATAGTTGCAATTCAACTATGTATTTTATTGAAATTTGTGATAAAGACCTATGACTTTATAACAATATCATTTATTAAATAAAAGGTGGAATGTCAAGGTCACATTTGACTACTTTTACTTATAATTGTATATGAAAGTTTTGTATATATATAGTTATGCACACATAATGTATATAAGATGAATGGTATGTCATAAATTTATAATGGATACCGAATTACCTACGGATTATGTAATTATAATCGGTTCCATGAAACGTATCTTTATACAATTATATGTTTTCAATATTAGGCTAATACACTATAAACAAAAACAATAACTAGATTTATATCTACATATATCGTCAAAAATTGAAGAGGGCAATTAATTGATTACTTAAATGGTAGATATAACAATTAAATTCTGGCTTCTATGCACAATAATGCAATATAATTGTTAATTTATTGGCGTGTTATAATTATCTATCACCTTTGTCTAGAAGTCACCATTCATAATTTAATTTAATCCAGATAAAATCTAAAAGGCAACATTTTAAATAAATGTGTTGTTGTGAAAAAATACCTATCCAATGATCGAAATTTCGTTACATAATACCGTGATATAATACAAAATGATGAGATTCAATCCCGACCGCGACAAAATACTTAACACCAAGTGAGCACCTCGAATTAATATTTATCCCAAAATTTGCTTCGAGTATGACTTTTTTCAGATTTCGATGTGGTTTTAACTATAAGATGTGTGATGCAGAAACCCTACTTAGACCGGGCAGTCTTTGACTTGAACCTGCATCTGTATGTTGTATATATGTACTTAGATCCTTATTCTAAGCTGACCGAAGTTGATGTTATTCTCTTGGCTTGTTTTATTTCTTAAAATCCGGGAGGACGCATCAACGAAAGTTTTATTCTATTCATAAATAACAGAGTATCGTTTTGGTAGCGTTGATGCCAAGTCCTTCCTTTGACACACCATTGCCCTACCAAACTTGCATGAAATTTTCTTCTGATTATTATAGCTACTGCCTATATATAATCATTGGACAACACAGTCGCGGATGTCCAGAAGTTAAGAAGTCCATCAATCCATCGATTCTATTCATTAAAAAAAACGCTACTCCCGCATATGATAGATATATAGCCGCTAAATTAATGGTCATCATGCTTAGAAACGGCACTGACACGGGTAGTGATTTATAAGCTTCAATCGTTCTCCTTGAGAGCTCTAATTTCGTAAAGGTTGATGGCTACATTAGGGATTGGAATTACCAGTAAACGGTAAATCGATTTACCAATTTTTCTCGCCAAAATGTCTACCGATTTACCGGTAACAACTAAAATATTTACCGACAAAGCAGACCGACAATTTTAGTCAAAAACAAACGGATTTTTCATATTTTTTCAAAATTCATTTCGAAATAATCTCCGAACTACAACCGGCCACGGTGAAATAATGAAGAAATATTTCGCCAATCAAACCCAAAACAAACTTTGGAGGAAATTATAAAAAAAGAAATTCGATATTAGAGAAGAATGGAACCCATTTAGAATTAGCGTTAAGACATGTTTCCATAATAAAACCAACAAGAGCGTAGTCCGGAAGAGCTTTTTCTCCTGCAAGGCAAATTATCACAAAATTTCGTTTCAGCCTAAAATTTAAAAACCACCGTATCCTTTTAAATTGTGGAGAATCCGGTGAGAATTTATTTAACATCCCAATTCCCAAAATCTTATCATGTCGGTTTTCATGATTATATAGTCGCGTCAAGTCAATTTCCCTATATAATCGTTATATTTACGCCCAAAGTCACTTCATACGATAGATGTCATTTCAAATGACATCCAATCACATATTTTTTTCATGTGACAGAAATATTTTGAAGCGACAATGAAAGGACGAAAAACGTAAGTTTTTCTTATTGTAAATCATTTGTAGTTATATTTTGTGAATAAATTAATGTTTTTTATTTGTTAATATACTAAAATAACAAATTGCAAACAATTTGAAATGCTAGTTAGCGTGATGGAGAAAAATGTGGAACTCGCAAAAGGCTACATGAATATTTTATCGACATTTTGGTGATGAGAAAAGTTTCCCAATGTGAATTCCAATAAATTTAAATCAAATAAGGAAAACCTTTTGGCTGAAAGACCTAAATTAGCAAATTGTCCTAAATAAAGACCTAAATTAGCAAATAATTGTTTGTCGTTTTATTTCCTCTCCAGCATTTCCATACAAGTTGTTTTCAAATGTGAGCAGCTGCTCTTCTTCGTCATCAGGTCCAATTAGTTGTACTTCTACATCTACATTATAAATAAGATAATGATTACGCAGAGGATAGCAAATTTTGATAATTTGCTTCGGCGAATAACACAGTTGTCTTTCTCCCAGAACACAACGAAGACAGGGTTTGAGCACTCCTATGGTCCTTTCTATAATGTTTCGTTATCTGGTGTGTTTTATATTAAACGACTTCTCTTTTGGATCACGTTCTTTCCATATTGACCGGAATGGCACAATTTAAAAAGGTACCCAGCATCACCTATAGTTTAAAAAAAATTGTTTTCGAACTCACTGTGATTATTAAGAAATATTACCCAAAAGCCAGATATTTACCTCACCATTAAAAAAAATGTGATTAAGTTGAGAGTCAAAATTCACTTGAATTAAAAATATATGAATCTGCACCTTTGGTCATCGCATGCCCGTTTGATAGCCTCCTTTCGCAAAGAAACGTAATCTAGCTGCAAGTTTAAGCGTGGGTAGAACAGACGATGAATCATCCAAGACCGCACTGTTGATTTTAGTTTAATCTCCACCTTACTCAATAAACAAGTAATACGACTATGCGAATTGGGATGAATATTTGATTAAAATGACAGACATAGTCCGCAATTTTTTGTAAAAGTGATACATTTATCGACGAGGACTCCATCTAATTTTTAACTATTTTCATACCTTTACTTTACTAGAAATGCCACCTATCGCACAAAATTTGAAAACAAAAGTAAGGGCAGCGATTACGTGTGTAACAAGACTTCGCTATTTTTATAGTATCCGTGCTACGACTCTGACGGGTATGTAAACGGTACAAAATCGAATAAAGATATGTCCGTTATTGTTTTATTAGAGCGTACAAAATCGATTCGATTGTAGATAATGCATATATAATAAAATTCGTTACAATGCACCGAAAATCATTTTGTTTACCGTAAAGATAATCAATAAAATCTTTTTTACGCCAACATCTTAGGAGTTCGACTGCGATTTTCAAGGCTTGTGAAACTTATTAAACTGGCTTTTGTATCATGAAAGTAAGGTAAGTAGTTTGCAATTAAATAAAAGGACACAGACAGACAGACAAAGCTTCTCTTGGTTAGCTTTGCTAATATTAGATTCTTAAAATGCTAAATTTGGTTTGAAACTAAAATAATGCACAAAAATTAAAAAATCAAATATGATGTGGTGGAGGCATGGTTGCTCAAAAATAAAATTGCCGAAAGTATAAAAAAGGCAAAAATTATTGGAAGCTTTAAACTGTTTCACAGACTTTCAATAAAAATGTATCTATCTCAATTAAGTGCCGCTAGTGGCACTAATACCATACGGGCGAAAGGTGCTCAGAGCTTGGTTAAACGCGCAATTGTCCGGATTTTTTTTTTTGTTTAGCTTGATCACTTTTCAATCTAGTCTTAAAATATTTCACCGGAAGTCAAATAATTTACCTTAAAAGGTTCATACTCCCTTAAAATCGGTATATAGCTGAGAGAAGGTTATTTTTGAAAATCTAAATTTTATAACAAATTGGAGCAGTAATTTGAACCTAGTAAACGGTTTAACCTAAATTTTTTCATCTAAACTACACAAACATAGGATTATATTTTTTCAGTTGACAGCTGTTAGTCATTTTATTACTGATTGTGGAATGACTCAGACAGTAAAATCTTAAAGTATAAATAAAGCTGAACGCTGAAATGTTGAAAATAGCAATAGTGAATATAAATAGTGGACTATCTAATATTTTCTTCCTGGGGCCCTACTATGACTTTCGACTACGACTTTCGACGACGGTCGTTTTCCTATAGTAGGCAAAGAAAGAAAAAGGAAAACAATATAATAAATTTACTATTGTTTACCTTTTTCATCCTTTGCCTACTATAGGAAAACGACAGCTGTCGAAAATCGTAGTCGAAAGTCATAGTAGGGCCCCTGTTCTTTAATCATCCATGGGATTAAAATTAAATATATCCACACTGTGAGTGATTGGCAATTGCATTGTAATTTTAAACGCTGGTATAAAATATAGTATCGAGTATTGATTAGGATATTTTTTAAATTTTCCATGAACTGTTAAATCTGTTGACGATGATTTTTCAACAGAACTTCTATAATGTTCATGAAAATTGGATAATCAGCTGAGTCGAAACAATTTTTACAATCTTGAGATAACCAAATGTTAACTATAGTGGTGTCCATACTTTATTTCAGTAACAAATGAACGGGAACGTGCTATTTCCTATTATTGGACAGCAGTTAGCCATATAATGTTACTTAATGCCATCTAACGTATAGCACTTAAAATCAGAGCAAGAATCGAACAAGGATTAAACCGGAACACCTGAAACGCTTTAATAAAAACAATTAAAACGGAAATCACAACCGAAAAATAAATGTTTCCGTTCTGTATTGTTGTTTTTGCGTTGTTATAGTTCGTTAACCTACACCGCCACTTTGTAACTTTTGATATAATTGTGATATCGAGATAAAAGTTGGGTCAGAATTTATTACAAATTAATTACAGTTCACTGGTAAGTCGCCGAAAAATAAAATGTAATTATTTTGTGTAAAAATCATCTTATGGTGGCGGTCTGGTGTAATAAATTATTACAGGTGATAAAATCGACTTTTTGGTATTTTTCGTTGACTTGAAATAGATTTTACCCAAAATAATTAAAAATCACTACTTTACAAGGTATATATGTACCGTATAGTGTAAACAACATTCTATCTAAAATATGATGGCGGTCTGGTGTAATAAATTATTACAGTTGAATTTTATCGACATTTTGGTATTTTTCTTTGAATTTCAGTAGGTTTCTATTATAATACGATGATTTTTACACAAAATAATTAAATTACACCACTTCACACGGTGTATGTATACCGTATAATAGTAAACAATACCCAGTTGTATCGAAAATATGGTGGCGGTCTGGTGTAATAAATTATTACAGGCGATAAAATCGACTTTTTTTGGTATTTTTCGTTGACTTGAAATAGACTTTACCCAAAATAATTATAAATCACTACTTTAGCAGGTATATGTATATGTATACGGTATATGTACCGTATAGTGTAAACAACATCCAGTTCTATCTAAATTATGGTGGCGGTCTGGTGTAATAAATTATTACAGGTGATTTTTATCGACATTGGTATTTCTCTTTGAATTTCAGTAGGTTATTAAAATAAGATGATTTTTACACAAAATAATTACATTTTAATTTTCGTCGACTTACCAGTGTACTGTAATTAATTTGTAATAAATTCTAGCCCAAATTTTATCTCGATATCACAATTATATCAACAGTTACAAAGTGGTGGTGTAGTGGTATAATAAATTGTAATAAATTTGTAATAAATTCTGGCCCAAGTCCCATCTTGATATCACAATTACATCAAAAGTTACAAAGTGGCGGTGCAGGTTCAATTTGAAGTTACACCGCCCACGGTTTTCTGGCGTACGGCAAGTGTAATAAAATCGCGACTTGGTGTAATTAATTGTAATAAAATTGTAATGAATTATGGGCTAGGTTTCGTTGTGGCGGGCGTATTTGGCTGGTGCAGCTTCAAGGCACTCCCGTTTTCCTCATTTCGATAGATATCGAAAATAAAAAAATTGGTGATATATCATAGAAATTGTGGAATTCCATACGAAATAGCATATCATTTTGTTCTTGAAAAAAGAGATACAAATGTCTATCGAATATCGAAAAAAGTGATGTTACAACAACCCACTCCATGATATAACAAAATGAACGATTCGGATCAGTTTTTCGTGATCGTAGCTATAGATTATAAAAAAAATCGTTTACGGTAAAACAGAATTTTTTTAAAATTTTAATACGAAAAATATAAAAACGAAACGATAAAAATATCGCTTTGGTGCTCTGCTTAAAATTGATTTTGCCACTAGAGGATCAATTATAGATTTTGCCTAAGAGTTATTCATATTTCTTATATGCCACTGAAGATGTATGTCCCTTAAGCTACATTACTATAATGTTGAAAAATAATTCGTGTAAAATTTTGCCTATAACCATTCCGAAATGTCTACACAATATTAATGTGTTAGTGTTTCCTAATTCCGTTGCTAAACATTTAATATCGAATTCAATGCATTTCTAGTCAGTCTTAGGTTACATGACCATCGGACCATCATGTTTTTCTGTTTATTTATTCAATCTTTTTGTGATTTTTGTGAAAATTCAAATTTCTTCATCTAGTATTCGATTTAAAAATATCGATGTAGTCTTTTGTTTTTTGTTTTCCAAAGTTAGTTCTAAACATGATGTTGACTGAGCAACAAATTGTTATTTTTATACCATAAAAATGTGGTTTTTCAGCATATAAATCTGGAAACTGGAAGATAGATATAGGCAGCAGCGAATTGTTAGGTTTAACAAATAACCGTAACATTTTTGACAAATCATGCAAATACATATCGGTATGTATATTTACTATTCGGTATAATTTAAAATAAAAATTAATTTAAAGTTAATAAAGAAACCAAGGAGGCCTAAATATTATGAAAAGGCACCAATATTGCATCATTTAACAATTAAAGTGGTATGGTTCCATCAAACAAACGCCAACTTTACCACTTTACAAAGATGCAAAACGTCTGTATAGTGTATCCATCCAAATGGATTCGATAGACCACTAACAATCTTATGAACGTTCGTTGGTCCTATGTTACTTTGAAAGTTTCATTGGTCCTAATCTTGCATTTAGCCCAGCTACAATGAGTTCATAATTTTCCTTTAAGTGCATCAACATCGCTTGGCGCGTCTCATCCTTGCATTGCATTCAAACTAAAATCTATATAATAATATTTGTATAAAATTAATTTGCGTGTGCGATATGTATATAATTGCATAATCTTAAAATAAACTTCTATTATATAAAAAATTAACGTAATTATTTAGTTGTGGCATTGACTAATGACTGCGCGACACACATCAAATTGCGATGTAAATAAATCGTTTTTATCGATTTTTCTTTACACCATGCAACACAAATGCAAAATGTGCGTATATAATTCTACCACCACTGTTGCTTAAATCTTATGTTTACCTTAAAAATTCACATACTTCAAAAGGTAAATAAAAAATTGAATGAATTTTATTTTCTTATTTGTATAAAGCAGCTCGTTTATTCATTTACGATTAAATCACCTTACGGAGTATAATTTAATTTCTACTAACACATTTTAAGAAATATTTTCATTAACTGATCTAGTAAAGCATACAGAATGATCAATTAAGCAAATCGCATTTAATTATATTTTACTATTTTAGTAATTGAAATAAATTATAATTCAAAAGTAGTGTATACTGGTCTAGTTTATAGTTTAGTGCACACACAAAAAACATGGAATCTCGCAAATCAACCGTTTCGTTCAGGTAAGATATACCTATATTAATAATCAACATTTAGATTTTATGTTTTTATAATATAGGCTGTTATTGTTGTAACGACCAAGTATTTATTATCCGCAAAGTATATGCAATAAGATAAGTGTTTCTATTTTTAAAGTGTCATAAAGATTTTAATTTTTTTTTAATAATGGACAGAATAAGAAAGCGTCACATAAGGTGTACAAATTTCAAGTTAAACTCTTCTAAATATTATTATTGAGGTGATTAAAATTTTTATTAATTTACTGTATAATTATTGATCAAAAATTCATTCAAAACAACAACAACACAAAATTGAATTGTAATGCTATAGAGTGTGATAATACGATAATAATTGATTGTAAATTATATCGCGTATCGTGACAAAAAAAATAGTGCAATTGATGATTATAATATACGAGTATATATATGGCTGTTAAAAAGTTAAGTGTTTTAGAGAAAGGTGTATAACTTGTGGATTCTAGATATCGCGGGCTCGCGATATTGTCAATTACTGTTATAAAAACAAATAAAGTTTAAATTTAGATTTAACTATTTTGTTTATTTAGTGTCAATAAAAGAATTGTGATATGTTTTCGTTTCAAGTTCAGATTAAAATATTTTGTGTATAGGAATTGTAGTATGTACTATACGTAATATGATTCATGATACTGCGCTTATTTTACTTTCTTTTTATTTATTTAAGTAATTTATACATGCAGAGTTGTATATTATATGACGTCATATTTATTCAATTAACTATATATGTATATAATTAGACGTGATCAATATTTATAGTTGATTAATTTAATATTCATTCGGCGAAACTCTGTTATTATATTCATTGCAACTTAGCAAGTTTAAGTAGGTCAGATTTGTCCGGCCCGGTGATTTTTGTTGGCTACAGGTATAAATCACTTTTTACCGAAAATAGTTATTACTCGGTCTGCTACCAAAGTTAAAAAAATAATTTTTATACTAAATATTTTATTATTTTTATATTATTTGTAGACAATCAGAAGATATGTGCCAGGTCATTTTCTACTTCGAATAATCATCGTTGCTTACAAAGACCAATACACCTACAGTACGATATGGCTCAACTTGCTATGATATGACCCAAAGATGTTCCACTTTTACAAATATTTATTCTAACAAAAGATTCAAGAATGTTCAGAACCGAGCATATCCTTATGTCAAACACTGCAGAAATAATTACAAAAATCATCGTTTTATCAAAATTTTGCGCGCTACTATAATTTTACTTAAATTTCTCATCGGATTCTTCTAATCCATACGAGGTGCTCAAAAAGTACGAATACAAATGTAAAAACGCATATCTATATAAAATGGGAAAATATATCGAATTCATTTTTATTTTAAATAATTAACCCAACATCTAATAATTGTTTCAAAATTATTCCGCGTTTTGCCTTCTAAACAAGCTTCAACCGTTTTTAAAAAGGTATAAGCGGCACGCACATACGCCATTGGGATTTCGTCCCAAATTTTCACATATTAGTGCTTTATTTTTATAAATTTTAATGGGAATTTTACTGTCTTGCTTATGCTTTATAATAGATAAAACACCTCATGGAATGTATTTTCTGTCTTCTAGAAGATTTTCTATTCTTAATGTTTCGTTCTGGGAATTGTGCGTCTGTTGTAGCATAAATAATTTCTCATTAGAAAAGTTGAAATCATCATTCGTGTCAAGTATTGAAGATATTCTTTCACATCGTTTTTATTTTGCAACTAGGTGAAATCCTGCAGTGCGTGGGCGTCAACGTTTTTTACTGTTTCTAAGATATCGGTTATCTGTGTACCGTTTTATAATTTTATTATTTAAAAATTATATGTTGTTTTGTCCCATTTAAAAAATGTTCAATATCAATTCGCGTTATGCCATAGACTTTAAGATTCATCAGGTTAATCTTGGAGTTCAAAAACGCTAGGCAATACTTACAACCGAGATTTTCAGTATAGTTTCTTGATTGTTTAAATCCGTTACCGTTAAAGATTGTGTGCATTCTCCTTGCATTTCCAGACTTTTATAAAATCTGTTATCGTGTTGTGGACCAATGAGATCTTATATGTTGCGCGATCTGGGCTCGATCGCTTGAAATCAACACTTATGGTCAATTAAACTTAACCTAGTTTTATGTAGATGTGTTGAGTGTTCACATGTTCTGAAGGATTTTGTTTTGTAGGAAGAATATATACTAGCTAGTTTAAAATCAAGTAAAGATCGCCATGCCCATCGTTCTCTCAATTCGGAAAAATGATTTTTAAATCCCAAATTTTAAAAGATATAGAACAGACTGCAGTATAAAACCGATTTAGCAGTTGTTTTATATCACCGATGCAGATTTGGTAACTACTAATTGATTGAATAAAAATCACGATTTGCAAATTGCCAAACGCGCGATACCCGAACAATACTATATGTTTTTAATCGTGTAGTACCGTGCGGCCGTTTCGTGTGATTTGTTTTTTATGGATTTGAAATTGGGAACCAACGCTAATATTTAGTAGCGTCATTGACCGCTACATCACCCTCCTTCAAGATAAGTCCCCTTAACTTAGGTTTATGTGAGTATGGTGAGAAGTGCTCTAGCATCTTGTTACCTGTTAGTGTGACTTGTGGAATCAGAAGATAAATTCTGTGATTCCAAGGTTGACTTCTAAATTGTTGAGATTTTATATTGATGATCTATATTGTAATGCGTACGGTCTTGTGTGCTCGTGAAGATGATTTGTGATGACTAAAGCACAAGATTCCGTAAGCCGGTTTGAGTCTATCAATAGATATAGAATGTTGCTTATCTTTGATTAATATGACAAAGTGTTTTCGTAAACGTCGAATAACCTTGTATGGCCCATCGTATGGAGTTTGTAATCCAGTACGAACCTTATCAACCCTGACAAAGACGTAATCGCAATTGTTTAACGATTTTGGAACAAATATGTTGTCTTGCTTCGTTTGTCTTGTTGTTGTAGGGATGAGATTTTGCATGGTGGTGCGCAGTTGGTCGATGACTGTGTCAGTTGTGGGTGGAGACGGTAGAGGATTTTCGATGAAGAACTCACCGGGTAGCTTGATGGTTTGTCCATAAACCATCTCAGCTGGTGAGCACTTCAGATCTTCTTTAACCGTTGCTCGAATACCAAGTAGAACGATTGGTACTTCGGAACTCCAGTGTATGGTATTGCTTCGGGCCTTGAGAGCAGCTTTGAGCTGTCGGTGGAAGCGTTCGACCATGCCATTGGCTTGCGGATGGTAAGCCGTTGTACGTATCCGATGCGAGCCGAGGAGTTTCGTTAACTCCAAGAAAAGCTTCGACTCGAATTGGGTTCCTTGATCAGTTGTGATGTCAAGTGGAGCGCCAAATCGTGATATGTAGTTTTGTACGAATGTGGTGGCAATGGTTGCTGCAGACATGTCGGTCATGCAGTATGCTTCTGGCCATCGAGTGAAACGATCGACACAGGTCAGTAAGTATGTATATCCATTGGATGGAGGAAGTGGTCCTACGATATCCAAATGAATGTGTTCAAATCGACCAGGTGGAATTTCGAATTGTCCATGTGGCGTTTTTGTGTGCCGTTGGACTTTTGATTTTTGGCAGGATAAACATGATTGTGCCCAATGGGTCACGTCTTTGTTTATGCTGGGCCAAAAGTAGCGAGCAGTAATCAATTTACGAGTTGCGCGGACACCAGGATGTGAGATACCGTGTAGAGTGTCGAAGATGGTTCGACGTAGTGACTCTGCGATGTACGGGCGATTTGCGCCGGTAGATGTTTCACAGGTGACTTCGAGGCCAGGTAATTTGAAAAGCTCTAGTTTCAGTGATGAACTAGTGTGACGTGTGGAACCAGAAAGTAATTTCTGAAGTTCTAAGTCTGCTTTTTGCGCTTGTGCGATTTTGTGGCAGTCGAAGTGAGTCTCGACTGTGGCCATTTCGTTGTCAGTTGCACGCGAAAGTGTACCGCGACAACGTTATCGGTACCTTGCACATGCTGGATGTCCGTGGTAAATTGACTAATGTAATCCAAGTGTCGTGCTTGTCTTGGGTTACGTTCAGTTTTAGACTGAATTGCTCTAGTCAGAGGTTTGTGGTCGGTGTAGATGGTGAAGTCCCGACCCTCGACAAAATATCTGAAGTGTTTAATTGCTAGATATATTGCGAGTAATTCCCGATCGAATGCAGAATATTTCTTTTCGGCATCCGAGAGCTTCTTTGAGAAGAATCCCAGGGGCTCCCAACACTTGTCGTTGAACTGTTGCAAAACTGCTCCGACGGCAGTATTCGATGCATCAGTTGTTATGCTGAGCTTTGAGTCGCTCAGTGGATGCGACAAGAGTGTAGTTTCTGCCAATTCAGCCTTTAGTGACGTGAATGCGTTTTGACATTCGTCAGGCCAAGAGAAGTTCTTGGCCGTTTTGGGCTTACGTAGTAGTACTGCCAGGTGACTGTGAATTGGTGTGAGTATTTCAGCGAGTTTTGGTATAAATCGGTGGTAGTAGTTTACCATGCCGATAAATCGCTGAATACTTTTGATTGAAGTAGGAGCTAGGAATTCCCTAATGGCATTAATCCGTTCTTGTGAAGGCAGAATACCATTAGGTGTAATCTTGTGGCTGAGGAAATCAAGAGTGGTTGCGCCGAAGACGCATTTTGAACTCTTGATGTGAACATCAAACTCGACAAGTCGTTGGAATAGCGTTTCCAGGTGGAGTTTGTGTTGCTCCTCAGTTTGAGATGCCACAAGAATGTCGTCTATGTAAATGAAAACGAAGTCGAGATCTCGAACGACTTCGTTCATGAAGCGCTGAAACGTTTGCGCGGCATTGCGTAATCCAAATGGCATTCGGGTGTATTCGAAGAGACCAAATGGAGTGGTTATTGCCGTTTTGAAAACGTCTTCAGGTGCCACGGGAATGTGGTGATAACCTCTGATGAGATCAAGTTTGGAGAAAACTTTGCAGCCATGCAAGTGCATGGAGAAGTTTTGAATGTGGGGTATCGGGTAGCGATCCGGTATTGTAACCGTGTTTAAACGCCGATAGTCCCCACATGGTCTCCAATCATGATCTTTTTTCTTGACCATGTGTAGTGGACAAGAGACGGAAGATGTCGATGTTCGACAAATTCCTAATTCCACCATGTGTTGGAATTCTGCTTGTGCAGCTTTGTGGCGCACCGGATCTAACCTACGTGGCCTCGACACTGGAAGGTGGCCTTCCGTGACGATGTGGTGAACCACGTTGTGTCGAACCGGTAGTTTGTAATTCGGCTCTGCTGTGAGAAGTGGAAACTTCTTAAGCAGAGTGCCGTAGCCGTTGTCGATTGAGAAATGTATTGGTGTTGGTGTGTTAACCTGCACCATTGTTGCATATATTGACAGCTGAGTCGCTGGATCAATAAGCTTACGATTTCTTAAATCGACTAAAAGACCAAATTTTGTTAGGAAATCGGCACCAATTATTGGACGATTCACATCTGCAAGAATGAATGCGTGTGTGAATGTTCGACGTAGTCCAATGTTCACCTGGAGCAATTTTGATCCGTAGGTGTTTATAATTGTGCCGTTTGCTGCTGAGAGAATCAGATCTGTTTTGACATAATTTGTGTGATAGCGCCTTAAAAAAGGGATCACTGAAAGATCTGCTCCCGTGTCTATTAAAAATTTAATATTATTGTTTGCATCATGAATGAACAGTCGGCGATTTCTATTAAGATTTATGCTATCTGCCGCTGAAGTTGGAGTTGGCAATGTGTCCATTTTATTGGAAATTTGCCTTTTAAAGTTACACCAAGGTAAGCATTTACGTGCGTTCTCTCCGTACGACTGGTGGTACCAGCAAGTATCAGAGCGCGTTTTTGACTTATTTGTAGAGCTGCTACGGTTATATTTACGTAGGGAGTTCGATCTAGACCTATTGCGATTGCTATTTTGGTAGCGATCTCTGCTCGCCAGCCGTGCCATCATCGACTCTAAATGAGCAATGCGTTCATCGAGTGTTTTGTTCAAAGATGTAGATTGTCTGTTTAATCTGTCCTGTACATTACGTGGTCTGGACATGCGAGCAACAGTATTAATGTTAGGTTGGTTTTGTGTTGCCTCATACATTGTATCCGCTAAATTAATTAGTGCGTTTAGGGGACCGGTCTTAAAAGGAAGTACCGCGACGTGGACTTGGCTTGGCAGGCGACGTAGCCACAGTGTGAGGACGAGTTCGTCGCTGTATTTTGTACCAGCTAAATGCTTTAAATGCCTATAATCTGCTGATGGTTTACGGTCACCAATGTCCGTCTGATCGAGTAATTGTTCGAATCGTTTTATCTCTGATAGAGAGTGACGATCGATCAATGCAGCTTTTAGGGTTGTAAATTTGTTTGTATCTGGTGGACTGCTCAGCAGGTCCATCACCGTGTCGCACGCATCTGGCGTGAGTGATGCTACTGTATGGCTGTATTTTGATTGGTCTGATTTTATGCCAATTATTGCAAACTGTGCCTCAATTTGCAAGAACCATGTTGTTGGGTTCTTCGGCCAAAACAGTGGCAATCGCACCTGTTGTATTGCTTCCATCCTGGTACTTTCATGGGAAGGACCCGGTAGTTGTGTATTGTCAATGATCATTGGAGTATTTGTATGTTCTGTTGGTTCGGTTTTTTTTTTATCTTCGTCGTTTCCCATTTTTAGGCGATCTATTTGATTTTATTCTATTATAAAATAAAAACCTATGCGTTTAAATTTATATACCGCTTATAAACAATATTGTTAAACGGTCTATAAGTAGTTTACAATACGAAATCTTCTCAAATTTCAATTTATGTGAGAAATAAAGTTATTGCAGTGTAGAACGCTATAATACCAATTTGAGACACGAGAACGGCACAGGAAAAACCCAATCAAAAATAATTCAATATTCGTATGTATTAATCGAGAGAAAAAATAATAAATTTGAAAATTATAAATACTATTTGTATTTGTAATTTAGATTTTTCAGTAAATCGTTAACTTGTTTAATGAAAATAAATGTACGTAAAATAATTCAATTCAAAATAAAAATGTAAATATAGAGAAAAATTATTTTCCACCAAAAAAATATATGTATATAAATGTACACACATATGTATTATCAATATCAAATAATGACAATAAGAAGTGAAATCGAAAAATATGAATCCAAATGATTTTATATAAAAAAAATGTCATATAATTAAAAAATAAAAATAATAAAATATTGTTCGTAACTTGCGTATTATCCTGTTGTTGTTCTTCTGGATGAATATATTCCGTTGTATGTGATACGTACTCCGTAATATGTACTTCCGTTGTACTTAACTTGTGATATGGACTCCGTAATATGCACTGTTGTTTTATTGGATGTGCTTTGTTATTCCAGACGTCATGTAATTAATGATTCCTGGTATTGATCAATTTCCATTCATATTTATTAAATCCCGTCAATCAGGAATGGAGAAAGATGCTCTCTGGTATCGGTACGTTTTTGTTGAACCCGTTGAATGGCAAAAAAATTAAAATATTTTTGTAAAACGCCGTATCATATGAGTAATCAACAGTTATATGTACGTACCTTTAATCTGGCACGGTAAACCGTACCAGATGTCCAATTACAAAGCGTGTAAATTATAAAAGATGTGTTCTTGTTGAGGTCACCACTATAACGCGCCTTAGGTGTGCGGTTATTTTCATTAATTTTTTGTAATAATAACACAAGTAATTCACATAAACTATATGTATAATTATTTTTTATTTACACAGTAAATAATTTATTGTACATATATTCACTTATAATATCTAATTACAAAATGTTAATTTAATTTTTTGTTAGGATTAATATACATATTATAACTTCACTTTTTTTATGTAATTATTATTTTATTTTTATTTTTATTTTTGGTGGTGTTGCACCGATGCAGATTTGGTAACTACTAATTGATTGAATAAAAATCACGATTTGCAAATTGCCAAACGCGCGATACCCGAACAATACTATATGTTTTTAATCGTGTAGTACCGTGCGGCCGTTTCGTGTGATTTGTTTTTTATGGATTTGAAATTGGGAACCAACGCTAATATTTAGTAGCGTCATTGACCGCTACATCACACATTTATTTGCTTGGTTTTCTTAATGAAAAATTCACTAGATTAATTAAACCACAGTCTGGCTAGGTTATTAAGGTCCCCAACTTATATAAAGCACCAATCATATATAACTTTTAGTTCACTAAACTATTTACAATATTTCAGTTTTCATTATTTTCTCCATATTCAAATTCTTATCTTGGATTACTGCCCTCGCCAAATTCACTTCAATAAAATATCCGGATGTGTTTTAATGGTGATTTTTTATAATTTAACCAGGTTTTTAACAGTTCTTATATTGGCTAATTATAACTATAAAACTAAAAATATTTAAAAAAATGTATATATAATGTCACCATATTCGAATCAGATTGAGAAAGTTTGGTGAGAACCACATAATATGTCGCGATGGGTAAACCACCTCGAATGATTTTGTAAAAGTTAAATTCAGGCAACAGCCTGTCATTAAACATGTCAATTTCCTGCACAGCTGGTTTAAAAACACTAAGAATTAACCTATGTCCCGATATAGTACCGAATGCATTCCACGCCCCAACACATTTCAAGCGAAACGCCGCTGAGCAAGCTGAGCTAAGAATGAATGACTGCAGCTGGGGCAGAGATAAAATAGACTCCATAGCTAGAAGTGGAGCCGAAGACATGGCTCCAGTAACAACCTCACTTATAAAAATGAACAAAGACTGCTCGAATAATCCTACCTTGGCAACTAAAGCACAACTCTACTGACATTTTATCTGGGTTATTTTACATAGTCTTATTGTATACCATAAGTATGTATACGAATATTTTGTTACAAACTTTGACAATTAATTAATCTAACTAAACCCAATATTTTTCAATGCAAATTTATAAAACAACCACCTGATCACCAGTACGCGAGGTAAACAGGTATATGTACTTCTACTACAATACAATAGTAAAGTAACAACAGAGACACTCGTTCACAAGTTATTTATCGAAGTTGTAGTGTTAGCGTGCAAAATTTGTACTACAAAGCAATTTTCAATAATTTAATTAATTTTTCTTGTACAATTCAAATATGGATGTTTAATTATAGCCAACTGTATATTTATATTAATTCATTGTATTCTCTCACAATTGTAATTTCTCTTTGCTACTGAATTCTTTATTTATAGGAATTAAATTTGATTAAGTACTTTAATTCATTTTTGACTTGATAAAATGATAATCGATGATTTCAAACTTGTTAGAAAAACCCGAATTAAAAATGTATCGCTAAACTACCTTGGAATTCCTTAATATTGTATATTAATTCACCCGATTTGCAGTTTGTAACTAAATTAATGAAACCGATCTTAGACACTATATTATGTAGGTAGTTATATATTGGCTTAGATCGATTCGTTATCGTATCAACGATCTGGATGTTTCGCAAGACCGAAAAAAATA